>CM047425.1:82374579-84814579 GCA_026168455.1 Theocolax elegans
TATGCTTTAAATACAGATGCAAAATTGTTTGAAGATGAAATAAATATTAATCAAGTATAACATACACTTTTCCAAATATCCATATGATATATACAATGATATAAAAATTAAATATATTCATTATTGCATTTTTAAGATAATTCTATTATGAACAGTATAGGCAAAAGAAAATTCAAATTTTAACAGTGGCAATATAAAATACGAATTACATTTGAATAGATTTTCAAAAACTATTAATATAGGAGCATTTAATTTAAATATTTTTTAAATTAATATTTCAAAATTGTATGGATATATAAGTGTGTAGATAATTTATATTTATATAACACAATATTTTAAATAAACAAGTATGTATTTATTAGAAACAGAAGGATATTTAAGAAATTAATTTGTTTATAATAATCAAAATAAATATTTGGGCTCTGCATATAGTAAAAATAAATTGGATATAATTATGGATTAAAATGCAAATTTTGAAAGAGGGTGCAAATTACGATTCACGAGAGAAATGGAAGAAACAGGTTTTTATTTATATAGCGCTAAAATTTTATAAATAATTCTTTAAAACTAATCCAAAAATTAATTTAATTAAGAAGAAAATTTTATTACTCTAGAAGTACAAAATATTAATGACATAGAACTTTTGGCGATGATCGTTCGTCATTAAATAAATTAATTTTAGGAGGTGAAGTTCTATTTATAACCGTTTCAAATAATCCAAAATTTTAATAAGTTGTTAACTAAAATACTACAATTTAGTAAGTAATGTACTTTACTATTTTTGGTAAGTTAATTTTTCATTAACATTTATAATTATTAAAATATAAATTTAAGCTTTATAAGAATTCATATAGTTTAAAATTTACAGTGAACATTTAATATGTCTCTATTTTTTTTATTATTTTTATTCTGATTTCATTACACTAAATTTTGGTAAACTTTTATTTATAAATTATAATAACTATAGCAATACCTTCAAGGTGTTGTGTAAATCTGTTTAATTTTTAAGGTGTCCATGGTAGTGAAAAAATAATACAATTTAAAACATTATTTTAAATAAATTAATTACGAAAAACCTTTTTCGAATTAAAAATAGGGGGTTGGCGCGCGAAGCGCGCAGGGGGGCGAAGCCCCCCTAGTATATATATATATACAGGGTCGGCCATTTTAATGAATCCACCCAAATATCTTCCAAAATAATCGCTAACCAAAAAAATTGTTCCTACAAAAGTTGTCCAGGTCAAAGGGGGCAAAATGTCTGTGCAATTGGTTTTGACCATGAACTTTACTTTCAAGGTCATCTGGAGATCAACTTTTTTTTTAAATGGGAACCCCTATTTTTGACACCGGTATTTCGAAATTTTTTTGTATGACCCTTAGAAGGTCATTGCAAGATCAAATGCTAAAAAGTACTGTGGTTGCTATTAATAACCCCAAAACAGAATAACTCAACAACCCAATAACCCAAATAACCCAAATAACTCAATAACTCAGGAACTCAACAACCCAATAACCTAATGTGGCCACGACCGTGAAAATATTGACCTTGAAAAGGTTGTCCTTATTTTTAGCTTTACCCAGAAACAACGACGTGGATGTAGTAAATTTTGTTTCCTTTGATGTGCTTGTTTAACGTGAGTTTCCTTGCCTCTCACTTTTATCACACATACAATTACATTCGATGTTCAAAATTTCCTCCATCAGCTTGAAGACACAAATTTATACGCCTTTGAAAATTTTGCACTGTCCTGAGTAAGCTCTCCCCGGTCAAAAATAAAATAAGTGAAAATTTAACTAAAAAATTTACTTAAAAATTTAGTTAAAAAGGTAGCTATTATCAGTTAAATTTTCAATTACAAGGATTCAAATTTTTCAGAATAATATTTAATTAAAAATTTGATTATTATTAGCTATATTTTTAACTGAATATTTAAGTAAATGTTTTGTTGCCTTTAAAACAAAAATGCAGTTGAAAATTCAGTTAATTAAATATTTAATTGAAAATGTAACTATTATTAAGTAAATTTTTAATTATATAATTGGGTTATTATTATAGCTATATTTTTAACTGAATATTTAACTAACTATTTAGTTGTACTGGAAACAAAAATGAGTTTTATCAAGAATGAGTTGACAAATACACATTCTTTCAAGTTATGTTCACAACTTTTTTTTACGCACGGAAAAAATACGTATATTATGTATTCTTGAAAAAACAATTTTAAAATGTATATATATTATATAAATATTACGCCGCACGCACACACACCCATATACATACATACATATATATACATATATATGGTCTATTTCACGTCAAGTGGTACGATGCTAATTATGTGTAGAATTTATCCTTCTGGGTTAGAATTTCTAATCTTAAGGTCAATGTTACATAAACTACATGTCAATATTCAACTTAAAAAAGTGTAAGTTCGCCGCAATTGATTTTTTTATCCAAAAGTCTAAAAGAAAGCTTGGAGCAATAGCTTTCAAATAGTCTGTAGCTTTTTATGGCCTTCAATTCTGTAAAAAGTTATGATAATTTAAAGAAAGACAAAAAATTCACAAAAATTAACATGGTATTTCCCATTTAAATTTTTAAAAAAATTTGGTGTTTGTGTGTTCAAAAAATGTGATCTTTTAAGCGGTGTTAGATCAAAATCGATTGTGGCGTGGTCGCCTTTTTTTGATATTCAATATTTCCGGGCGTTCTATCTCTTCGAGATTTTAAAATTAGGAATTGTAACCCAAGCAGATAAGTTCTAAAGATTATTATGAACAAAAGTTGTTTATAATGTATTTTTAAAAAAATCAATAGATTTTGAGATAAATAGCTTTGAAAATAATAATTTCTCTAAAAAATTGAAAAATTTCCATTTTTCATGGTGGAATAACTCTTAGGCAAATTATTTTTAACACCTCAAATTTTTTTTCTATCTTCTGGAAGATATTTCCAGTCTGTTCACAAAATTTGGAGTGATTTCAAATTTTCATCGTACCACTGATGTGAAATAGCCCATATATATGGTAATGAACAATTAACTTACCAAAAATAGTAAAGTGCATATACTTAATTGTAGTATTTAGTAAAAACCTATTAAAATTTTAGATTATTTGAAACGGATTTAATAGAACATTACCTCCTAAAATTAATTTATTTAAGTCATCGCCAAGAGTTCTATATGTCATTAATATTTTGTACTTTAAGAGTAATAAAACTTTCTTCTTAATTAAATTAATTTTTGTATTAGCTTTAAAGAATTATTTATAACATTTTAGCGGTATATAAATAAAAACCTGTTTCTTCCATTTCTCCCGTAATTCGTAATTTGCACCCTCTTTCAAAATTTGCGTTTTAATCCATAATTATATCCAATTTATTTTTCCCTTTAGTTACAGAGCCCATATATTTATTTTAATTATTATAAACAAAGGCATTCCTTAAATAACCTTTTGTTTCTAATAAATACATACTTGTTTATATAAAATATTGTTTTATATAAATATACGTAATCTACTTACTTATATATCCATACAATTTTTAAATTTTGATTTGAATAATATTTAAATTAAATACTACTAAAATAATAATTTTCGAAAAATTTTTGAAATGTAATTCGTATTTTATATTGCCTCTGTTGAAATTTGAATTTTCTTTTGCCATTACTGTTTATAATAGAATTACCTTAAAAATGCAATAATTAATGTATTAATTTTTAATTTATTGTATATTTCACATATAGCTATTTGAAAAAGTGTACGTTATACTTGATTAATATTTATTTTATCTTCGTAAAATTGTGCATATTTTTAAAAACATTACATTAAATTTTAGGTCCGTTTTTATTTTATGAGTTTTATCAGGAATAAGTAAACTAATACACATTCTTTCAAGTTATATTCACAACTTTTTTTTGCGCACGGAAAAAATACATATATTATCTATTCTTGAAAAAACAAATAACACGTACACACACATACGCACACACATACACACACACACACACTTCTGGGTTAGAATTTCAAATTTCAATGTAAATGTTATATAAAATACTTGCCAATGTTCAACTTAAAAAAAGTGTAAATGCGCTACAATTGATTTTTTATCCACAAGTTTGAAAGAAAGCTTGGAGCAATACCTTTCAAATAGTCTGTAGCATTTTTATGGCCTTCAGTTCTGTAAAAAGTTATGAATTATCTTAAAAATGCAATAATTAATGTATTTAATTTTTAACCCATAGTATATATCACATATGGATATTTGGAAAAGTGTATGTTCACACACACACACTCACACACACACTCACTCACGCACACGCACACGCACACGCAAGCACATACACGCACGCACACACACAAACACACACACACACACACACACATTCACACACACACATATATATATATGACATATATATATAACATATATATATAATACATATATATATATGTTGAATTCTGAATTCTTAGACACGGCGGCGGCGAAATATTTATATATTATAGAGATATATATATATTGTGACGTGGTGGATCTGTATGAGTACAGATCCCCGTCACTTAGGGCTCTGTAGTACCGACGCGGCCAGCGCAAGAATCGGCACTTGGCATATGGCGCGCTTATCGGTAGGCAGAAGACATGGAAAAGTACAGCTACGACCGATTGCGGGCGTAGCGCAGTGGTAGCGTGAACGCCTTCGGATCCGAAGGGGCTCGGGTTCAAGACCTGACGCCCGTTCCTTTTTTTAATTTGTAGCAAATGAGTCTCATTGTTACAATATATATATGGGTGGTTCTCTGTGACATCGAAGATGAAAAAAATAAATATTGCTATAACTGTGGGAATATGTTTTAGAGGTATCCAGTAGTTCTCCTGAATTTTTTCAGATTTTTTCTGGGCCATTATTTTAAGTTACAGAGAGTCAAAGTTGACATTTTAGCACTTTTTTGCATTATATGCCCATTTTCATGAATTTTTAGGTCCCAGAGGATGCATTTTTCACCAAAAACATAAGTATGACTTTTTTTGTAAAATTTTCCGAACTTTTCAATAAAAATACT
The DNA here is from genome assembly GCA_026168455.1 of Theocolax elegans. Taxonomy (NCBI): domain Eukaryota; kingdom Metazoa; phylum Arthropoda; class Insecta; order Hymenoptera; family Cerocephalidae; genus Theocolax; species Theocolax elegans. The sequence goes on from CM047425.1 coordinate 82,379,638, forward strand.
TTTAAAGACATAAATGTATGCTGTCACACTCTTGTAAGCCATTTAAACCTTAAATAGTGAAAATCAGCAATTTTGCTCCGGACTCTGGTAACCTAATACTGTCTAAAAGATGTCTTTTTATAGTCAGAAAGTGCCTAAAAATTTCCAGAGTGGGTCTAAATCATTAAGATCACTTATGGTCAAAATATCCGGGAAAAGTGCCCGAAATATTAATAGAAATGTATATTTGTTGCCTTATAACGATGAATCTATTAGCATGATCATTGCAAAAAAATTTATGCACTTACCTTGGAGTGGTAGAAAAGTATCTTCATTTGTTTCGGTATCCATCTAATCCCCTGTAAGCTGCTAAAAATACAAATATTATTATACAAATGTAAAAAATTAATTTATAAACATTTATAATGCTGAATTTTTAGTTTTACATTTCTTACAAGAATTATAGTACTAATCTGAAGGCGCGCCAACCCCCTATTTTTAATTTCGAAAAAGGTTTTTCGTAATTAATTTCTTTAAAATAATGTTTTAAATTATATTATTTTTTCAGTATCATGGACACCTAAAAAACTTAAACAGAGTCACGCAACACCTTGGAGGTACTGCTATAGTGCATTTAATTTTTTATTACATACGATTATAATTTATATAATTAAAAGTTTTTACCAAAATTTAGTGTAATGAAATCAATATAAAAATAATAAAAATAATAGAGACATATTAAATGTTAACTGTAAATTTTAAACTATATGAATTCCTATAAAACTTATATTTATATTTTAATAATTATAAATGTTAATGAAAAATTAACTTACCAAAAATAGTAAAGTGCATATACTTACTAAATTGTAGTATTTAGTAACAACTTATTAAAATTTTGGATTATTTTAAACGGATCTAAATAGAACTTTACCTTCTAAAATTAATTTATTTAATGATGAAGGATCATCGCCAAAAGTTCTATGTCATTAATATTTTGTACTTTTCGAGTAATAAAACTTTCTTCTGAAATATATAAATGTTTATATTAATTTTAAAGAACTATTGATAACATTTTAGCGGCATATAAATAAAAACCTGTCTCTTCCATTTCTCCCGTAATTCGTAATTTGCACCCTCTTCCAAAATTTGCGTTTGAATCCATAATTATATCTAATTTATTTTTCCCTTTAGTTACAGAGCCCATATATGTATTTTGATTATTATAATCGGAAGGAGGAGTCTACGGTATAAGGTAAGTTAAATTCCAATTAATTAATCCTATTCGATAAATATTTCACTCTTTATTTATGACTTTTAGGTATTCCTCCCAAGGCGTGTTCGACCCCTCAGGACTAACCACTGGGACTTCCTCGCTTCGTTGATGACAAGGAGTATAAGAAAGGTGAGCACGAGTGATGCATAAGCATTGCTCGTGCTGGTATGAGTATTATTTGTTTAACTTTTTATATAATATTTATTCTTTTATATCTATGTTATATCTGCATACTAATCTTTATTTTAAATTTCAGGCTTAGACAACGTTCCCTCCTTTCCATTCCAATCCATCAATTACCTTCTATATTAATATTCATAAATATAGTGAGGTGCTACCTCACGACCTAAGACTACCGAAATATTCAGAAAATCCCGAAATTGGTGGTGTTATCCTGGAATACCTTAAAAATTCCCGAAATATCCAGAAATCCCGTAATTAGTGGAGTTATCCCGAAATAACTCAGAAATTGCCGAAATATACGGAAAATCCCGTAATTAGTGAAGCAATCCCGAAATACCTTAAAAATTCCCGAAATATCCAGAAATCCCGTAATTAGTGAAGTTATCCCGGAATACTTTAAAATTTCCCGAATTATCAATGAAATCTCAAAATTAGTGGACTTATTCCGGAATACCTTTATAATATCCGAAATATCAAGGAAATCCCGTAATTAGACAAGTTATCCCGGAATAACTCGGAAATTTCCGAAACAAACATGAAACATCAACATTAATGAAGTTATTCAGGAATACCTCAGCAATTTTCGAATGTTCATGAAAACCCGTATTTTGTGGAGTTATTTCGGAGTACCTCAGAAATTACCGAAATATCCAGGAAATCTCGTAATTTATGAAATTATCCCTACATACCACGAATATTCCCGAAATATCCACGAAATACCGTAATTAGTACAGATGACCCGGAATAATTCAAAAATTCCCGAAATATCCATGAAAACCTCTTAAGTAATGTAGTTATTCCGGAATACCTCAGCAATTTCCGAATATCCAGAAAGTCACGTAATTTGTGGAGTTATCCCAGTAATACTCAGAAATTCAAGAAAATCCATGAAACTCCAATATTAGTGGAGGTATTCCGGAATACCCTAAAATTCCCGAAATATCCAGTAAATGCCGTAATTAGTGGAGTTATCCCGCAATTCCTCAGAAATTACCGAAATATCCATGTAATCTCAAAATTAGTGAAGTTAATCCGGAATACCTTTAAAATTCCCGATATATCCTTGCAATCTCAAAATTAGTGAAGTAATTCCGGCATACTTCAGAAGTAACCGAAATATTTAGAAAATCCCGAAATAGGAGGAGATATCCCGGAATAGCTCTAAAGCTCCCGAAATATCCAGAAATAACATATTTAGCGAAGTTATTCCGGAATACTTTAAAAATTCCGAATTAACCATGAAATCTATAAATTAGTGGAGTTATTCAGGAACACCTAGCATTTTCCGAATTTTCAGGAAAACCCGAAATTTGTGGAGTTGTCTCAGAGTACCTCATCATTCCCGAAATATCCAGATAATACCTTAATTAGTGGAGGTATCTATATTATATTAAAATTCATCCGTTCTCCGGTGTCCGGCGGTGGTGTCCGGTCTACTGTTGTAAGAATTAAGAGTATGTGTGGAATGGAAGGGTTTACGCTGATATTTCGGGATAAATTCACTAATTGCGGGATTTCCTGAATATTTCGGGAATTTATTAGTTATTTCGGGATAACTCCACCAATTACGGGATTTAATAAATATTTCACTAATTTCTTAGGTATGCGGGGATAAATCCACCAATTTCGGGATTTCCTGGACATATCGGGGTTTTCTGTTGTATTTCGGGTTAAATGCACTAACTGAGGGATTTCCTGGATGCATTTTCTGAGGTATTCCTGAATACCTCCACCAATTTTGGGATTTCCTGTATGTTTCGGGATTTTCTGGGGTATTTCGGGATACATTCACTAACTGAGGGATTTCCTGGACATTTCGGGAATTTTGAGGTATTTCGGGATATCTCCACCAATATCGGTATTTCCTGGATGTTTCGAGATTTTCTGTGGTATTTCGGGATAAATCCACCAATTTCGGGATTTCCTGGATGTTTCGGGAATTTTGAGGTATTTCGGGATATCTCCACCAATTTCGGGATTTCCTGGATGTTTCGGGATTTTCTGGGGTATTTCGGGATAAACTCACTAACTTAGGGATTTCCTGGATATTTGGGGAACTTTGAGGTATTCCGGGATATGTCCACCAACTTCGGGATTTTCTGGATGTTTCGGGATTTTCTGGGGTATTTCGAGATAAATTCACTAACTGAGGGATTTCCTGGATATTTCGGGAATTTTGAGGTATTTCGGGATTTCCGGATGTTTCGGGAATTTTGAGGTATTTCGGGATATCTCCACCAATTTCGGGATTTCCTGGATTTTTTCGGATTATCTGTGGTATTTCGGGATATCTCCACCAATTTCGGTTTAGAAATTTTCTGGGGTATTTCGGGATAACTCCACTTTAATTACGGGATTTACCTGGATATTCAGGAATTGCTGAGGTATTCCGGGATAACCCGGAAATATTAAATTAAATTTAATATTATATTAAAATATTAAAAAAGTGTTTATGCACTTTTGCCAGTACTTCAATTTTTGTATATTTTTGTACCAAGTTAAATGATTATATTAGGAACATACCTGTAAGTAATATTAAAAGTAGTTAATAATAAATAATTGTTACCACATACATAAATAATCTTAAAATAAAGTGGTCACAGTAGTACTAATACATAGACTGAAACAGTACTGTCAGCCTAATAATTTTTAATAACTTAAATAATATATTTTAATGTAATATATATTTTATTTGATGATTCGTCCTGTTTTTTATCACATTTAAATATACGTTTTTACACATTTTTCGGTACACTCAATTACTAAGGTGTAAAATGAGTGAGAAAGGTGGATAAAAAGATTAAAACTTTATTTTTGATTTATTATCTATATATATATATATATATATATAAATATGGGAGATTCCATGTGAAGTGATCCAGTTAAAAAATATAATTTTGTTTTAATGTATGGAATCAGTAAAAAACTACTTGAATATAGTGTAGCTAAATTTTTAGACCTGAATTTCAATTAGTACCAGAGTTCTAGCAAATCAAAAAATCGAATTTTTTGAAAAAATTGACTTATTTGCCATGTTTATCACTTAATAACTCAAAATCTAACAATTTTTTCTTATATACATTAAATTTGAAAAAGTTTATTAATTTCAAGAAGAATCAGTTGAAATATTACATGTATATTATTTTTAAACTTTGAATATTGTTATAATCAATAAAAACCTTTATAGTAAAAAAAAGGGTTGTACGATTAAAAATATTTTATCCGTCCAAAAAACTAATTCATCGATGATTAATAACCTTCAAAATAATGCAAAGTTTGAGTGCGGTAGAGCATTTCAGACAAAGTTATGGTGTTTTTAGGCAAATTTCTTAAAAAAAGAGAGCAAATGCATTTTATGAAAAAAACAGACTAACCGTATACTTGCATTCAAACAATATGGCACTATTATTCCTCAATATTACTATTATATACTATTTATTGTTAGTTACTGATACTTTTATTTAGTTCTTATTTAACTCTGATACTTTTAGTTATACCTGTTATATAATTGGATTTATTGGAATTATAAAAAGTTTTAGGTATTTATCCAATTATATAACAGGTATAACTGCTTATACCTACTGTTTTGTGTTTGTAAGCAACTTAGAGATTAAAATATATCAGTGACTAACAATAAATAGTATATTTTAGTAATATTGAGGAACAATAGTGCCATATTGTTTGAATGCAAGTATACGGTTAGTCTGTTTTCTTCATAAAATGCATTCGCTCTCTTTTTTTAAGAAATTTGCCTAAAAACACCATAACTTTGTCTGAAATGCTCTACCGCACTCAAACTTTGCATTATTTTGAAGGTTATTAATCATCGATGAATTAGTTTTTTGGACGGATAAAATATTTTTAATCGTACAACCCTTTTTTTTACTATAAAGGTTTTTATTGATTATAACAATATTTAAAGTTTAAAAATAATATACATGTAATATTTGAACTGATTCTTCTTGAAATTAATAAACTTTTTCAAATTTAATGTATATAAGAAAAAATTGTTAGATTTTGAGTTATTAAGTGATAAACATGGCAAATAAGTCAATTTTTTCAAAACATTCGATTTTTTGATTTGCTAGAACTCTGGTACTAATTGAAATTCAGGTCTAAAAATTTAGCTACACTATATTCAAGTAGTTTTTTACTGATTCCATACATTAAAACAAAATTATATTTTTTAACTGGATCACTTCACATAGAATCTCCCATATATATATCAAAATTCATCCGTTCTCCGGACAAGAATTAAACGTGTTTGTGGTGTGGAGGGGTTAACGCTGAATACGACAACCACTCATCAATTATCTCACATGTAATGATAGGTGCAGGAAGAGACATGGGGGGGGGAGGTTAAAATTAGAACATTTTTTTAAATATTTTATAGGGGTTATCGGTATATGTGAATTAGAATATGACGACCATTCTGTTTTATTCTAAAAAAACTAAGATGAGATTGTTATGATTAAGGTGAATAGCGATATGATACTCACTCTTCATTTATCCTCCATTTATTGCTAGATGGAGGACGGGCAAGAGGGGGAGAGGGGAAATAAAATTAGAAAAATTCCAAAAATAATTTAGGGGTTTCGGTACAGGTGAATAACAATATGACAAGCACTCTTTTTTATCCCCTATTGTAAAGATGAAGGAAGGTGGGAGGAAGGGTCAACATTGAATATGACAACCAGTCTTAATTTTTCCCCATGTACTGATTGAGTGGTAGGGGGTAAGAGGGGGGTTTAGTTGAAAAATTCGAAAACTATTTTATAGGGGTTGTCGGTAAAAAAAAAACTGATACTTTTATTTAGTTCTTATTTAACTCTGATACTTTTAGTTATACCTGTTATATAATTGGATTTATTGGAATTATAAAAAGTTTTAGGTATTTATCCAATTATATAACAGGTATAACTGCTTATACCTACTGTTTTGTGTTTGTAAGCAACTTAGAGATTAAAATATATCAGTGACTAACAATAAATAGTATATTTTAGTAATATTGAGGAACAATAGTGCCATATTGTTTGAATGCAAGTATACGGTTAGTCTGTTTTTTTCATAAAATGCATTTGCTCTCTTTTTTTAAGAAATTTGCCTAAAAACACCATAACTTTGTCTGAAATGCTCTACCGCACTCAAACTTTGCATTATTTTGAAGGTTATTAATCATCGATGAATTAGTTTTTTGGACGGATAAAATATTTTTAATCGTACAACCCTTTTTTTTACTATAAAGGTTTTTATTGATTATAACAATATTTAAAGTTTAAAAATAATATACATGTAATATTTGAACTGATTCTTCTTGAAATTAATAAACTTTTTCAAATTTAATGTATATAAGAAAAAATTGTTAGATTTTGAGTTATTAAGTGATAAACATGGCAAATAAGTCAATTTTTTCAAAAAATTCGATTTTTTGATTTGCTAGAACTCTGGTACTAATTGAAATTCAGGTCTAAAAATTTAGCTACACTATATTCAAGTAGTTTTTTACTGATTCCATACATTAAAACAAAATTATATTTTTTAACTGGATCACTTCACATGGAATCTCCCATATATATATCAAAATTCATCCGTTCTCCGGACAAGAATTAAACGTGTTTGTGGTGTGGAGGGGTTAACGCTGAATACGACAACCACTCATCAATTATCTCACATGTAATGATAGGTGCAGGAAGAGACATGGGGGGGGGAGGTTAAAATTAGAACATTTTTTTAAATATTTTATAGGGGTTATCGGTATATGTGAATTAGAATATGACGACCATTCTTTTTTATTCTAAAAAAACTAAGATGAGATTGTTATGATTACGGTGAATAGCGATATGATACTCACTCTTCATTTATCCTCCATTTATTGCTAGATGGAGGACGGGCAAGAGGGGGAGAGGGGAAATGAAATTAGAAAAATTCCAAAAATAATTTAGGGGTTTCGGTACAGGTGAATAACAATATGACAAGCACTCTTTTTTATCCCCTATTGTAAAGATGAAGGAAGGTGGGAGGAAGGGTCAACATTGAATATGACAACCAGTCTTAATTTTTCCCCATGTACTGATTGAGTGGTAGGGGGTAAGAGGGGGGTTTAGTTGAAAAATTCGAAAACTATTTTATAGGGGTTGTCGGTAAAAAAAAAGCGGTCACAGTAATACGAACATTGACAAAAACAGTAGTATTACTCTAATGAATTTTAATAATTGTAGATTAAATAAATTAAATTTTGAGTCCAATCACACAACAGCTCAAAAAAGGGCTATGATTTTTACTTTAGTTGACAAAACTATACTTTTAGCACATAACAAATTCCATGAATCCAATATAGAAATAGTTAAAGAATTCTTAAAAATAAGTAATTATCCTAGAGATTTTATTCATAATAATATACGAAAGAGGTTGGAAAAAATAAGATATAATGAAGAAAAAAGTGCTAACAATCGTATTAATAATAATAAAAATTACATAACAACACTTTGTATTCTTTATATACCTGATTTTTATGAAAAAACCAAAAGTTCTTTGAAATATAACAATATTAGAGTGGTACCAAAAATTCCTAATAACTTTAACAGTATCATTGTGAGAGGAAAAGATAAAAATTCCAGAGACTCCGAAACTAACGTAGTGTATAGAATAAAGTGTAAAGATTGTAATTCGGCATATATTGGAGAAACTAAACGACAGTTAAAATGTAGAATAAAGGAACATCCCATGTAAAAAAATTAAGTATAGACTATGCCTAAATTATATCTATATCGGTATATGCAATTTAGACTAAGTCTATACAAAGAAATGAGCATATCTAGCCTGTATATACTCCGTATCTATATTTTGTATAAATTACGTAGGGGATTTGAATATTTTAATAAATTAAACAAAATTAATTTATATTACATTTAATAAATATTATATTTATAAGTTCAATTTTAAACAATTTTTTATTTTACAATAATAAACATATTAATTAACATTTTTTTTCAAATACGTTTGGTGGATAAGAAATGTAACGATTATTTATAAAAATCAATTTTTCATCTATTTCTTTTAGTGGTAAAACTAAAAAATTAGAAGTAAGATTGACAGGTATTAACATTTTTGAAAAATCTATCCTTATCTGCTGGTGAATGAATTGGTTTTCTGTAACATCTCTAATTATTTCTTGCACAAATGCATAAGCACTACCGTTCATAAGTATAAAAAATCGGATTAAACCAAAATTACAACGGCCATTCCAAGAAATAACAGAATTGTTTCTTTTAGTTTGTTTTTTATACATTTGTGAAGTATATACTTCATTATTTACAGTGGCTCTAAAGTACGTAAGTATTTTGTTTCCATCAAGTTGTAATTGTTTTGTTATTATCAAATCATACAGACTTTCGATTTCTGTCATGTTAAGCAAGGTTTTCTTCGCTACACCAATTAATGATGGTGTGTTATCAACGTCTTCACTGTTATTTTCAGCTAATTTATCTTTTAAAATATAAAATGCGTTAAATATTTTTACAGTATTAATTATTTCTATGTCAACCTTATTTGGACCATGGTTAATTTTTTTTAAAAATCCATTAGCATCTTCAAAAGAAAATGTGGACCAAACCCACAAAGGTCCCCATTGTTTTACAGCATCAGTCATGTGAGTTATTTGATGAACATTATAACTGCATTTTTCTAAGCCGTAAAGTGTTTCTATGTGAGCTGTAAACAATCCTAAAAGAATTTCTGCTAAGATAATCTCGTGCATGTAAATTTTGCACTGTAATAAAATTCGTATTCCGTATGATAAAACTAAAAAATGTTCGTAATAATTTCTTGGTAAAAAATCTTCAAGGAGTACAGGAAAATAAAAAAGCAAAAAATCCCTCATTTCCGAAGCTTTAAAATAATTCTTGTACGTAAGAGATCTTGGAGTTCTTGCAATATAATCTGGAGGTAAAATTTTTTTTATAACCTCGTTAATTGTTTCTCGGTTTTTCTTTTTTAAATAGAAAGGTTTATCTTTATTCTTAGGGTCACACCAAAGACTCATGAGCATGGTCATTACTCCGGATAAAATAGCGTGCATATAATCTGGCACAAAAGACTTCGAAATATCAAAACATGGTATAGTCGACACAATTGTAGGTCCTTTTACTCCCTTTACATGATCTAAATTGTAAATAGTAGCCAGCTCTGCTTGTTTTAGCATTATTTTTTCGGTTCTTAATGGTGCACTGGAATCAGTTTGCGGATAAACACGATTATGTCCAGATCCTGTAACACAGGTAATGCCTGGGTGTTCACAGAAATTGCATCCATTTGTTCCATTATATTGCATCAAGTTTAATACTGCAGCTCTAGCAGGACAATCTAGGGTTGCTATTGGTGCTACAACTATACTGTGTTGTATTAAATTCGCCGATTTGTCATACCAATCAAAACCATTTTTATATAAATCATTTAAGGTTATGGAAAATGGTTTTAAGAAAGAATTCATAACTGGTTTTTTTGTTGTACTGTAATATAAACCAGTCAAAAATTGATAACTCCTTCTTTTACTTGGAGGTATGTTAAGTACTTGCGCTTGTATTGCCCATATTTCACCTTTAGAGCTTTTTGAAACAGGAGCTCCGTCAGTATTCCATAACAAACATATATCGTAAGGGTTCTTTAGGTTTTCTTGTTTAAGCTTTTTATAAATACTGGCAGAAGTAAAATCAGATATGCATCCGTCATCGTATGGTATATCTTGTGCATGTTCCTCTATTAATTGTTTCAAATTTCTAGTTTCAAATGCAGTTTTAAGAACGTATTTTAAATCGTACTCCACAAAAATTCCTTTAGTGTTGGTACTTTGACACTGATTGCAAACAGGTTTCAATTTATTATTAGAGATAAGTCCTATATAATACGAACATTCTTCGCAAATTTGATGCTTTTTTATTACAGTATCAACAGGTGGTAGCAAAGAAAATAGTAATTTAAATAACATATATCTGCTTTTTGGTAAATTATTAGGTTTTGGAAGAATTGCAGTAAGCATAAGTAATAAATAATCTAAGCTTTTCTTTGTTGATCCAGTATCAATAAAATAACCTAAAATCTTGTACATTACTTCACCCACAGTTAATTCTCCTGTAGAATACATTTTTTTATTTAACCAATCTAGTGAATCATTTTCGAGCATATCGTAATCGAGGTCGATTTCATCATTTTCAAACTCAACTGTTTCGTCATCAAAAAGTGATTCTGAGGAAGAAGTTCTGGAAGACCGTAGATGCGCGTCCATATTATCAAAATCATCAGAACTTTCAACAGACATTTCCTTAAGCAATATAATAAAATTGTATGATTTAAGATAATTAGTTATATGTAGTATTTTATTTAAAAAAAATTAATGTTAAAATTGTTTATCAATTTGCTATAAAAGGCTTTAACTGGGCTTTGTATGAATTTAGGATGATAGTACACTAAGGTAAGTGTACAACAAAAAATATTACTTGTAACTCAATAACTATCGTTTTAGCCAGTAATTAATACTATTAAGAATAATCAAACATTATTATTAATAAATTTACTTCATTTTGCATTTCATCAATGTGTAGTAAATCATCTGCGTTTTCATCGTGGATTGGTTCCCTAAGATTTTGATTTCGCGGAATTTGTAAATTCCATCTGCGAAGCGTCGAAGCAGGAATAGCACCATTCTAAAAATATTATTTGTTATCTTTATTATTTTTTTATTTATTAAGTGGTTCTAATTTTCAATTGGTTAAACTGGTTTTCAACATTTATGTTACATTTATGTTTGAATGTTTTCCATTTTAGAATATTAAAATATCAAAAAATGTTACATACAAGTAGTAAGTACAAGAATTTTTTTGAACGGACCTAAAATAGTGTGCAAGTCCTACACTTAAACTGTATCCTTTATACTGTATTTACTTAACATACGTGAATTAATTGCTTCGCAATAAGTAATTAAATTAAACAAAAATGCAGTCTTATCTGATTGGTATAATAGTATTTATACCGTTCTGGTCTCATTTCAGAAATTTTCAATGTGAAAAATGCAATCAATATCAATTCACATACAAACTAAAACGTTTTTCAATTTTAAATTGGTTATATTTTTTAATTACATGGAATCGTAATATTTTAAAGGTATCTGAAGAAAGGAATTAAACTTGATTTAAAAAAATGACAATCGACTATCAATTAATAAGCAAATTTGTTGTTGACGTTAAAAATATGTCATAACCTTTATCGAGCTGCAAAACTTTTCGCTATAGCATTTCGAGGTTGAAAACTTTTAACGAAAATGCAGTATTTGGTTCAGTGTAAGGATAAATCAATGTGCCTTCTTTATAGTAGACAAGTGATTGTAACCCATGTAAATGTATCTTTGGAGATTGGCGATAGTGTGCAATTTGTCCGCTGGAAAACCAACTGCGTGCGTCCACGCCGCCAGAGGGGGAAACGCCGATGGCTGAAAGCGTAGGCTTCAGCGTCTCGGTCTAAATCGCAGCAATGGGCATTGGTCGGTTGGAGAGGTGGCCGGCTGGTGCTAAGACGCAAACTCAGGGTAAACGTATCTGCGACACGAGAAGGCAGTGCGCCAAGCAAGGGAGGCAGTGAAAACCCATAGCCCGACGGGAAGTACTATGAATACCTTGATGTAAAGAGGGTACATCATATAAACCGGGAGGTCGGCGCTCGGATCGCCGATCGTGCACGCCCGGACCGCACGATAGTACCAGGGCCCGGGCTTTCTTCGCCAGTTAGTCGGGCTGCCCTGCAGCAGCGTGTGTAAAAATTAAACTTGCTGAGGTTGCTCCAGGTGGCACCTGGAAGGGAAGCAGCACTCGGAGGTTTAAATTGTATTTGACGTGGCCACGAAACGTTTAAGGCTCACGGTCAAACCCGTCAAAACGACAACTGCTAATGGGTGATCACCGAATAACTTGCTAGAGTTTACTGCGTCGTGTAATCTAGAGGATGCACAAAGTATACACTAATATAATATGAAAAATGAGTAAAATTAACAAACACTCAATGGTGCACAGACCAGAAAATATAGGGGTTCCCAACCCCACAGAAACCGCAGCAGCCGCAACAACAAACAAAGAAAAAAGTACTCACAAGAAAACGGGTAAGCGTGGCCTGTCGTCTTCCTCGGAGGGGGAGTCGAAGGACCAAAAGAGATACAGGCCAGGGACTAGCAAAAAGGCCGAGATCAGTTCGAGCTCCTCTTCGGAATCGGAAATCGAGACAGAAACTGACGATAAAGAAATATATCGTCAAGAAAGACAGTGAGAGAGCGCATACGGCTCTCCACAGCATACACGCTATTATGTCAACCTTAATAGCGAAAAGTGCATATCTGGAAGGGCAGATAAAAGCAATAAATGAAAGAGAGAAAAGCAAACAAGAGTCGTATGCAGGGGTCGCTAAAAGACTTGTCGCGCCGAAAGAAACGGCAAAACAAGTAAACATTAAGAACCCGAAAAATCACAAACTAGTGATAAGACCAAAAGTTGCTGAAACCTTTAAGTCAGAAGAAGAGATGAAGCAGAAATTTCAGGCGGACTTCAGGCCGAGAATAGAGAAAGTACAGATCAGAAGCCTACGTACAATTAATAAGGGCTTGCTGATAGAAACGGAAAATGAAGAATCTCTTCAAAAGATTCTAAACAAGAAAGAACTAAGGGCAAATTTCGAAATGACGAAACCAACAAAACAGAGACCGAGGTTGATCATTTATGACTTACCTAAGAACATAAATGAGAAAGAAATAGTCGAAATTATAACCGAACAGAACCCATGCACACAAGACGAGGCCAAAAGGCAGATAATCCCGAAATTTAAAACAGGCAAGAAAGAGGGAACTAGGACGAACTGGGTAGTAGAGGTGACACCTGAAATGAGAAGTAGGTTGTTAGAAAAGAGGAGAGTATTCGTAGATTACCAATCGTGTAAAGTACAGGACTTCGTGCTAGTCTCCAGGTGCTATAAGTGCCAGGGTTACGGACACATCAGCAAGGTATGCCATAATGAGGTGTACTGCTCTCATTGCGCCGAAAAAGGTCATTCCTTTGATAAATGCCCGAACAAAAATAATCAGAAAAAGTGTATTAACTGTGTAAAGGCAAAGAAAAAGTCTGAACACAACGTCCTAGACACAAAATGCCCATGTTATGTTAAGGCATTAGAGAGGCTTGTCAACAACACGGATTACGGAGAATAAGAACAGTAGGTTATTTGTAGCTCAACTTAATGCCAGGCGATCGAGAAGGGTAGTACCCGAAATCAGGCAAAAAGCGTATGAAAATGGCATACAAGCTTTAATGTTACAAGAGCCGTATACAAGATCGAATAAAGTGATGGATTACGGAATGGGAATAAGAATTGTCTCTGGAAAGGAAAACCCATGGGCTGCTATAGCTATAACAGACCCGAACGCAGTAGTTTTGCAAATATCAAATCTCTGCATGACACACTTTGCGGTTGCAGAAGTCTCGATACCATATAAGGTATATCTTATAAGTGGATACTTCCAACTAAAGGATGATATCGAAGTGCATCTTAACACGCTGCAAACAATTATTAACGCACTGGAAGGAAAGAACTTTATTATTGGTATCGATTCTAATGCCCGATCAGCCTTATGGGGTCCAGTAGACACAGACGCAAAAGTAGAAAAGCTAGAGGAGTTCGTTATCCAGAATAATCTGTGTGTGATAAATGACCCAAATAGCATAGCAACGGTCGCAAGTGAAGTTGGAGAAGGACACGTAGATGTAACAATAGCCTCACCTAATATGATCGAGAGAATACATAACTGGAAAGTTCAAAAGAACTGGACTTCCAGCGATCATAGGACTATAACGTTCGAGATAGGAGAAATGGCTGTAAGCGGGAGATACAGAAACAGCGAAAATATGAGGCGTTACATGACTAGCAAGGCTAATTGGGGTTTATTTGTACACACTCTAAGAGAAAACTGGAAACCAATTCCGAACTATCACGATACGAGCTCAACGATCGCCAGCTTGAGAAACATAACCAAAGGCATAAGGATGGCATGTGACAAAGCCATACCAACAAAGAACAAATCAAATAGGAAAGTCCCATGGTGGAACGAAGAACTGACTCAGGCCAAAAAATACACGAATAAACTGAGACGGCAATTTCAAAAGGAAAGAAACCCAGAACAGAGAGAATATAAGAAAAGGGTTTATAAGTCGGCCAAGAGACAGTATACAAGGCAAATTGACTCGACAAAGACTCATAAATGGCAAGAGTTCGTAACTAGACAAGGCAATGACAATCCATGGAGCTTACCGTACAAACTGGCCGCCAAAAAGGCAAGGATTAGAGACATCGCAAGTAATATTCTAACAGATAGTGGATACACGATGACTTGGGAAGAAACAGCAAAACAGATACTAGACCGACTGTTCCCCGACGATGAAATATACTCAGAGACACAAGAGCAAGCGAATATAAGGCTGCAAAACAATAGATATACAGACGAATACAGAGAAACGGAGGAGTTTACAATAACAGAGATGGTACAAGTGGTAAAGAAAATGAAGCCAGGTAAAGCTCCAGGAACAGACTGTTTCGATCTGATAATAATTAAAAGTGCTCTAGAGGTAGTCGGCGAAGATCTGTTAAAGTTATACAATAGCTGCTTGAAGTATGGCATCGTCCCGAACATGTGGAAAGTTGGAAAGGTCATAACTATTAAAATAGGAATCGATAAAGATCCAAGTCTCCTAAGCTCGTATAGACCAATATGCCTTTTATCTATATTAGGCAAAATACTGGAAGGACTGATAATCAGAAAACTGGAGAAAGTAGTGGAACCCAGTCTTTCAGATAAACAATACGGCTTCAGGAAGAATAGATCCACAGAAGATGCGATAGTCTATGTAGTTAATAAAGTGAAACAATCCAACAAGAAGTACGTAATCGTAATGTTTCTTGACATTAAGGGAGCATTTGATAACGTATGGTGGCCAGGAGTACTGGAGAAGCTAAGACACATGAGATGCCCCTGGAGACTGTATGAAATAATTAGGGATTACCTCAACGGGAGCATATAGAACCACTTCGGCTGAGTCCATCACAATGATAACGGGTCACTTGCCGATAGATCTGGAATGTGAGAAAAGAATAGGAATGTATTACATAAGGAAGAACAAGGCATTTAAATACATGGAATACACATACCAGACGGTGGAGAATCCTCTACCAGGCAATGAATGGAAAAGAAAATATAATGCAAAGTGTGAATTGGACAAGGAATTGAGGAAAGTGTGGCAGTCGAGGTGGGATAACTCTATAAAGGGCAGACATACATATGAGATAATGCCAAACGTGGAAGAAAGAAGGAAAAAGACGTGGCTTAAACCGAGCAAGTACCTAATGCAAATACTTAGTGGACATGGAAGTTTTCAAACTTTCAGAATGCGATTTAACTTTGTAGAATCAGACCTGTGTAGCTGCGGAGAGACAGACTCCCCGGAACATGTTATATTGAAATGCGTGAAGTACGAACAAATAAGACTAAAGCACATGCAGGAGACAGAGGCAGGAATGAGAGACACAAAAGCCTTATTGGAAACAAAGGAAGGGACCGAGAGGCTGACAAGGATGACAAAAGAAATCTTACTCGCAAAGGATGCTACGGAAATTCTAGAAAGAGATTTAGTCGTAGAAATAGTGGAAACTGAGGAAGCAGAAGAGTTAAGGGAAGAGAATGAGTGAGTAGCTTAGGGATAGACAATATTCCAGAAAGTAGATAGACAAGAGAAAAAGAGAGAGAAAAAGGAAAAGCATAAGTGAGAAGGGAATGAAAGTGGCTAAGTTAGAAATAATTCCATTGTAACTAACAAATGGAGGAATAGGAAAGGAAATAGATACAGAGGCAATCGAGATAGCGTATCATACTAGACAACAGGTAAACTAACACTTTCTATTAGATAGAATATAACTGACGAGAATGAATGACGATGAAAGAGGAAAAATGGCAATAGAGAAAGTAGAAAGAATGAAGATGAAAGATAAAGTCTGAAAGATAGTATGAAAGGGTATGAAAGTTAGGGAGAATGAACGGACGCTAGGTAGGAACTCCTTCTTTTATAAAAGTAGATAAACAATGAGAAATGAAAGTAGGGAAGAAGAAGAAAGAAGAGGAAGAGAGAAGATATTAGGAAGAAAGAAGAATAGAGTAGGAAGAGAAGGAAGAGAGAAGAAAGACGTAGCAAAAATAGAAAGTCCTAGTCCCTAGTTCCCCAAAAGTAGAAAGAATAAATAAAGCAAAAAGGAATAAAAATAAAAAACAAAACCGAAGCACAAGAGAGAACATAGAAAGAGTTGAATCGCAAGAAAAGGAAAAGACAAATGCGAACTCTGGAAAGTTCCGTAGTCCAAAAACCGTCACAGTCTAAGATAAGGAAGATAAGCAGATAGCAAAAGAGACGTGACAAGGACGACCGCCGGTATGCCAGAGGCGAGGTACGGCGGCAATGATCGATGCGTTAGGCATCGATCTAGCTCGGTTTTTTTTTTTTTTTTCTTTTTTTTTTTTTTTTTTTTTTTTTTTAGTGTGCAATTTGTGTGGCCAGCAGACTCAACCAAACCCAAAAAGTATACGGGTTTGATTTTAGCTAAAGATCGTGAGTATAACCATTTATATATTACCAACACAATTTGATATAACGTATCTTCAGTAAATATAATATAATTTATTTACATATTTTAATTTAAAATTGAAATTTAATTTTAAGTAAATGAAATTCTTTTAATTTTTTTATATATATTTTCAAATAGAAAAAAAATAAAAATAAACAAATTACAATATTTTTTTAAAGGAAATGAGGATGTTTTATTAGCTATGCTGGAGTCATTAGTGGAATCTCAGCAACCGGACAAAACGGAAAGTAATAAGAGTTAAAAAATGCAGATACAGCTGTTGGCTCGTGTCAAAGTCAAACTGTAAATTTTAAGGTAAAAATTTATCACCTTATCTAGGTGCTAAAGAATATGTCTTAATACGTAATACATAACCTTATTTTTTTTAAACTTATAATATCGAAGATTTATAAACAAAATAAAAATATAAAGTAATATATAACTTCCTTTACGGCCTTAAAATGCAATATTTTAAAAATCTCAGTTTTTTTTTATTTTTTTATGTAGGACTGTATTTTAAGTTTTATATTTTCTCATATATATGAACGCCAAATAATATTAAATCTTGTTAAAAATATAATATAAATGAAATGTAAATAAGCTATAATTGTTAAAATGTGAATTTACTATACTGTTCTTTTAGGTAAAAGGTAAAAAAGTACCTCAAAAGCTTCTCGAAAATGAAATATTTGATGAATTAAAAAGAGCTACACATACTCAAAATGAAAATGTACAACTGCAAAATTTAAATATGCCAAACTTAGAATTCAATAACTTAAAATCAGAAATTATTACGGAAATTTGCAGTTTTCAAAAAAGAATATTAACTGTATGATTATTTATATTGACCTATCGTATTATGATTTTTTTACATACTTGAATAATATACATAATATGCATTACAGAAATTGGATTTTTTTCAAACTAACATGAAAGTACGGCATGAAATCACCGAATCCGATACAGTATCGAATGCAGACGTTAATTTTCTAAGCTCATCATTCAGCAGCAATGATATACTGGTTAGTTTATTGTCTTGTATTAATTGCTTCATAAAAATGTACTTTTTATGGAAAAAACTAAAATTATTTATTAATTCTATTTTTTACAGCAAGAGCAATCACAGTTTCTTACAAAAACAATTACAAAGAAAAGAAGGTCTCATGGTCTACCTGAAGCCATGGACGACTGTGTTAATATTATATTACAGGACGAAATTCATGAATCAAGTTCATCAAAAATAGAAGTAATTGTTTATATATATATAGAGTTGAAGTTCTAATGAATAGTAAAAATTTTTTAAGTTACAACTTTTATGAAAAATAAACAATTCTTTAATTATATTACTATTTTTTACAGGCTGCGCCATTTACAAAGAAAAGAAGTAGGTCTTACGGTTTTTATGATTTTACAAATGACAATGTAAGTAAACCTGTACAATATTTTGTAAATGTATATTATAGTCATATTATAATTTAAATATGTTTATCGTAGCACCATGATTTACATGAAAAAGCAATAAATAGCCGAAAAGGTGACGACAGTGATTACAGTTTAAAACCTAATGAAGAATTTGATATTTTAAACGAATTAGACTCTGAAGAATTTACAACGGTTTGTTATCAAATTTTTTAAATAAATTGTTTATATATTATCTATATATTTTACTTTAAACAAATTTTGAAAAATTTTACAGTCTCAACCTTCTGCAAAGGAAAGAAAAAATTCGATCAATTTAAATTTAAGTGATAACGATCATGATGTAAGTGTAATAAATTTTTTTGTTAAATTCTTCATAATTTTTTCTTTTTTTTACAATTTTTTCATAATTTTATTTTACAGTTATATGTTCCGGGAAAAGCTAAAAAAAAGGTAACAAAATTGAAAGACACCACGTTATTTATTCATCCGAAGAAGATGAAGAAATAATAACAAAAAAGAAAAAAGAAAATGAAGTTAATGTAAAACCTGAAGGCGAAAAATCTACATCCTGGACCACCCTGCGATATCCGACACCTGCAGAAAATGTGATGCTTAAATTTTTTTTATTTAATTTCTTTTAATTATAAAGTTATTATTTTTTAAATAATTAATTATATACTTATCAATAATATAAATTAATTTTTAAATAGGTTACCGAATTACAGAGAGATTCTGGGATTTTTGTAAATAATTTTGAATTGAAGAAAGCCGTCGATATCACTAAAAATCAAACCGAACTAGCCAGGGCTCTTATGAAATGTGTCTTTACCGAAGATGCTTTAAAAAAATGCTCTTTAACCGGTAAACAATCCAAAGGACTTGGAAAAACACCAATAATTAGACCCGGTTTAGATGAAAAAGGAGTCGATGCTATATTAAGTAAATATATAAATTATATTTTTTGAGTATGAAATAAATAAAACGATTCTTAATTATGTATTCTGTTAATGTGCATAGTGTTCGTTCAGAGATATGCAAAGAAAATGAATTGGACGCCTAAAGAGAGAGGAACAATAATTCGAAGCATGGGTGCCAAATTGACGGAGATGAAATCGTCCTAAATATATATTAGAAGATGTTATTTACTTTTTTTTAGTTTTAATAATTTTCATTATAATTATTAGAGTTATTAGTTTTATTAATTAATAATGTTATACGTAATATGTTTATTTTATGTGTTAAAATAAAACGAAATTTTATAAACAATCGAGACACAGAGTATATACAGACTAGGTATGCTCATTTCTTTATACAGACTAAGCCTAAATTGCATGCATCAATTTAGATATAATTTAGGCATAGTCTATACTTAATTTTTTTACATGGGATATATCTAATACAAAGAAAGCAAACAATCAATATGTAATTAATGATCATATTAGTGATTATAATCATTCTTTTGATTTTGAAAATGTAAAAATTGTTGATAAGGAATGCAATTGGAGGAAAAGAATTATATCTGAAATGCTTCATATTAAATTAGAAAAAAATCCTATAAATATAAAGGAAGATGTTAGAAATCTTAGTCATCACTATAATGATATTGTTAATAAAATGAAAGTAAATTATAGATAGCTAATATTTATTTCTCCTTTATTTCTTAACTAATTTCTAGTCAGGTTACAATAGCCGCGGATTAATTGTATTATGAGTGAATTGAGTTTTGGTAAAAATAATTTTTAAGTAAAAATAATGTATTAATTAAATATTAAAATTATTATCATGTATAAATTTCCCTATCATGAATTTACACTAATAATATACAATTACAAGTTTTGAATTTTCGCGCCGTATTATAATATTTCGCGCGCTTATCTAATAATTGTACATAATTGCGCATGTCAATAAGACTTAAATGACTCATATAATTACCGTCTGTCATATTTTCATTTGTTTTTACCTGACTACTTTTGCTTTTTCTTTGTGTTAACTACGTTGTGTTTTGTTCCAATTATTTATTTATTTATTTATTATTTATTTATTGTTTATTTATTTATTTATTTTATTTTATTGTTTTCTATTTTTATAATAATGTGTAAATCACTTAAAGGAGAGGTAAATGTTGGCTATATAACCTTAATTTCTGTGCAATACTTATCTTCGAGAATATGTATTTATTATACTTTGTCTTTAATTCATAGTGCAACGATTCAGAGATACTACGAAAGAATTTTTATAATTTTTAATGAATATTGACGTGTAGTAAGTTACCAATGTAATAATTATAATATATGTATATTCAATCTTGTTATTATAATCTAATGTAGAATATGTGTAATAAAGGTAATGCCTGAAGAGGATGGAGAATTTCCATCGAAACGTTGCAATGTAATGTAAACAATACAGTGTGTTCATCAATGATCGATATAATACCTAATCTACAATTTCAACTACGTGGACGATATTAATATAACTAAAGAATTTAAATTTTAATAATATATATAATATAATTTAATGTAATACATATTTTATTTGACGATACGTTTTATTTTCTTTTATTACATTTATATAGATTTTTTTACAAACATTTTTCATCATCTTCTATTTCTAAGATGTAAAATGCGTGAGGAAGGTGGTTAAAAAATTTAAAGTATTATTTTTCTTTCATTTTTTTAATGTAATACCAAATGTAATATTAAAATAACTTTTATAATTAATATTCAATTTTTTATTATTGTAATTGGATATCATTTATATTTTTTGGTTGCAATTACTAAAATTCTTTTTTATAAAAGATTTTTGAAAATAAAACAAAATTAATAAAATGTGAAAAAAATCTTTTAGCAAGAATTTTAATCTGAAAAAAATTTTTATAAATTCAATTATTATGTATAATTATTTGTTTGACAGAATAATTGAATACATATGATGCATTAGCTGAGTTTAGTAATTTTGTATGAAATTTTAATTCGTCATCTCCTTTCCGTGAAACATCATGAAAAAGCATGAAATATTTGTAAAATGGTCAAAGAATAAATTTATATTATAATTTTTGTTGTTGAAAATATTATTCTGGTAGAAAAATAACACATTTGTTACCAGATTGATGTAGCTTCTTACTGGAATAGTGTGGAAATATTGTAAGTAATGATATATGTGTTTCTACGTATTAAAAATTAAAATTAAAATTCCTTACTCCAGTGTAAGTTTTGTCATGTCGATTATTTTTAATTTTTTGTCATTGTTTCAGTATTATGTAGAAATATGTTCAGTATCTGTAAACTCTTGTGTAATTGACTAAGATTAAATAAGTATATACAATGTTGCAAATATAATACACTGTTATTTTTATTTTATTGACTAAAAAAAATTGTTCGTAACTGAATACTAGGTTAATTAATTACACATTATATTATATTTTACATTTTTATTCAATTAAATTGTAAAATTATAAATTTAAAAAAAATATAAAAAATAAGTATATATTTAGTGTATTTTCGACCGAGGGAGCGTGAGCGACCGAGGAATTGTTGCTAGTAGATATATTAATATTCATAGATTATTTATAATGTTATCGTAGAGAAAACATACATGTGAGATAGTATTAAGAATAGAATACCATACCTTCGATGCGATGAGTCCTGGGTGATCCAACGATGCTATTCTTGCGTGTCCTGTCCTTGGAGCCGCTGAGTCCTAGGTACTGCCCATGGATGTCGCATTCCCCTTTGAGTCCTTGGTAATTCATGTGGTCCTGGGTCCGCTCCTTGGTAGTGTTGGTTACTTGAAAGGTTAATAATAAGTAAAACTAGTATATATAAGGTTAGGATAGGTTGGTTTATAGAGGGATAAAATATAGTAGCAATAGGATAGTCATGTATAGGATAGGGAAATAGAGGTTAGGAAAGAAGTAAACACCGGCTACGAATCCTGGCTCGAGCCATTCTCGTCACCGATATTTGAGCACGTAAAGGGAAGTGACTAAAAGAGGAATCGAGTATCGTGGTTTACGGGCCACGTAAGTGAGGACCACGTTACACCACGAAATACCGTGATTAGTTCAGTTATCCCGGAATAACTCAGAAATTCCCAAAATAACCATGAAACCTCAAAATTAGTGAAGTTATTCCGGAATACTTTGAAAATTTCCGTAAGATCCAGGAAATCCCGTTATTAGTCAAGTTATCCCAGCATACCTCATAAATTCCCGAAATATCCAGAAAATATCGTAATTTGTGAAGTTATCCCGGAATACCTCGAAATTCCCGAAATATCCACGAAATTCTGTAATTAGTTCAGTTATTCCGGAATAACTCAGAAATTCCCGAAATATCCATGAAACCTCAAAAGTAGTGAAGTTATTCCGGAATACCTCAGCAATTTCCGAATATCTAGAAAATCCCGTAATTCGTGGAGTTATCTCGGAGTACCTAACAATTCCCGAAATATCCAGAAAATAACGTAATTAGTCGAGTTATCTCGCAATACCCCAGAAATTACCGAAATATCCATGAAATCTCAAAAGTTGTGAAGTTATTCCGGAATACCTCAGCAATTTCCGAATATCCAGGAAATCCCGTAATTTGTGGAATTATCTCGGAGTACCTCGTAATTCCCGAAATATCAAGATTATACCGTAATTAGTGGAGTTGTCCCGGAATACCTTAGAAATTACCGAAATATCCGGGAAATGCCGTAATTGGTGAAGTTCTGGCTAGATTTATTTATTCTCTAATTTAACTTTACTCAACAACAAAAGTCTTAATTATCTGCTAGAACCTTTATTTCTACTACCTTAATTGTAATCCTATCATTTGTTGACTTCCTTCCAGGCTAGAAATTAATGAAGGGACAATAGGAAATAATAATTAATAAAAAAAATGTTTGTTTAAACTCATTTATTTATTCATCTGTTCTTGGGTGCACGTCCAGGGTGTTCTCCCACTCCTCTTTACAATTTGGACAGGCGTTTATTTTTACACCTCTTCTTCCACATCCTCTGCAAATAATTTGCCTTGGCTGCTAACATTGGACCCAACTGTGGCCCCGTTGTCCACAATTCCAGCAGCCTTGGCGTCGCCTTCCACTGTAGGTAGATGGACGAGGAGCAGAATCGTGCGTGACCAAGTGAGTCCTGGGTTGCCAATCAAACTCCTCTAGGTTCCTTTCATGAGGGGATACCAATGGACGGATCCAGGGGAGGGATAATAAGGATGGGATTTTGGAGCTAGAAATAGGGGTAGGGTTTGGGTTACTATGGTGGGAGCTGGAATGGGTTTGGGGAATAGGGGCGGTGTTATGGGTACGGGAGCTCGAAGGTTGGGTGGAGCTAGAATGGGGAATGGGTAAGTTAGACGAAGTTTGGGAGTTAGTGGAGGGAGGGAAGCTAGAAGAAGACCGGTTTTAAAAACTTGGTGGATCTAGAAAGATAACAAAAAATTCCATTTTCACATATACCGTTCATTTTCTATACATCAGTTACAAATTCCTTAACCCACCGTTCATAACATTAACCACACCGAGAATTGGACCCCATGGAGCCACTTCCGGGAGTACCTCGTTAGGACTCAACTCATTCTCTGGTGGATGGTCCATGCCGATCTCAACATTTTCGGGGTCTGCCCCTCTTTCGGGCTGGACCTCCCCCAGGGACAGTGATGACGTCCCCACCACTACTTCCTCTTCCCTGCTAACTCGGCCCCTTTCCACCCTCTCTTCTTCGGAGGTGGGGATCGGAGGGTCGGAACATACACCCCTCTCCTTCCCAGTCCCCTCTCCATTCCTCGCCGTCTGAATGTTCTCCACATCATTAACTGGAATGTTAACATGGGAATTATCTCTACGAGGTAAATACTTTTTCAAGTCGTTTACATATACTTCTGTGATTTTTCCATCTTTCAAATCCTCGACTACATATAATACCGGAGATAAAACTTTAATAATTTTGGCTGGACCTAAGAACTTTGGAGCATGTTTAGCTGAATAATTACGGACCGCAGAAGATAATGTATGATTTTTACGAAGCACCAAGTTATCAATCGCGTACCTTACCTCACGTCTATTTCGATTATAATTTTTGCTTTGTTTAAAACTTGCTTTGTCTATAAACCTTTTTACTAAATCATGTAAAATCGGTAGTCTGGTTATTCTGCTAGACCACTTTCAAGGTGTTTCCGGATCAAGGATACAGGAACTGGATTCCTACCAAAATTCATAAAAGCTGGAGTAACCGTCAACGATTAGTGAACTATAGTATTTAACGCAAATCCAAATTCGTTCAAATGTTTATCTCATTCTCTATGATCCTCGCTTAAAAAGCTATTAATCATCGGCCTCAAATTCCTATTAACTCTCTCGACAGGGTTAGCTTGAGGATAATATGGAGGAATTGTAGACTGCTAGATACCGTATTCTTGCAGTCTTTTCGTTACCATTGCATTCGAGAATTCAGTCCCATTATCCGTCAACAAATATATACTGAGAACATTCCCAACGATTTATTACAACATCATCACAAGCCTGAAGAACATTTTTGGCATCAGTCTTATGCAACGGAACAATCTCCACATACCTGGTAAACAAATCCTCGAAAACGATTAAATAACGAAAACCTCGTTTAGAATGAGGCTTCGGGCTCATTATGTCGGCTGCGACGATTTTCCACGGAGCATCTATATTCCTTTCCTCCATTAAACCCGATGGAGCCTGCTGCGAACTCTTATGCACCTGACACTCATGACAAGATCGCACATAACACGATGTATCATAATAATACCCTGGCCAATAATAATAAGTAGCAATTCTTGCATACGTTTTTTCAATTCCTAAGTGACCAGCTTGAGGTGTATTATGAGCATCATACAGCGCTTGAGCACGACTTTGTAGTAGCAGAACGAACTTCCATGCATCTAAATCAGGCAACAAAGGATCTATTAACTGATTTGGTCTCTGAGTATACAGAAGATTATTTTCTACTTTCCAATCAGTATATTTATTAGGGAAATTCAAAACCGATTTAACTCTCTTTTGATACCAAGGATCTTCGATATCCGCCGGAATAAGTGCAACAATCTCTTGATTATTTTCCCAAGCTCGAGATAAAGCATCGGGAACCTGATGCAAAACATCCTTTCTATGCACGAATTCAATGTCATAATTAGCCAATGCAGTATTCCAACGACCGAATCTTTCTGAAGGATCCATGAAATTGTTTAACCACAATAAGCTAGAATGATCGGTAATTACTTTGAATTTCTCACCCAACAAATAACCTTTTAACCTATTCACGGACCACAATACAGGTAGACACGCTTTTTCCGTCACATTATAGTTCCGTTCAGCTCGATTTAAAGTGCGACTTACATAATAAATGGGGTGCTCCTCTCCATCAATTTCTTGAGTTAATACTCCTGCGATTGCGTAGTTACTAGCATCGGTTTGTAAGAAAAAAGGTTTGCTCAAATCCGGCCGAGCTAGAACTGGAGCTTGAGTTAATGCCAACTTAAATCTCTCAAATGCTTGCTGCTGACTTTCTTCCCATCGCCATCTTACTCCTTTTTTCATTAAATCTGTCTAAGGAACTTTAATTTCGGCTAGATTGGAAATGAACCGGGAATACCATCCTATCATTTCCAGGAACCTTCAAAGTTATTTTATATTGGTAGGAGCTGGATATTCCACTATTGGCTTGATCTTGTCAGAGTCTGTTTTCAATCCTTCGGCATTTACTACATAACCTAAATATTTAACCTCATCACAACAGAACTCTAACTTCTCCCTATTTATTTGCAAATTAGCCTCTTTCAATGCTACTAATACCTTCTCTAACCAATATACATGATCCTCAAAATTTTGGGTGACAATAATGATATCATCCAAATATACAAATACATATGGTTCCCAATCAGCTCGAATTAATTTTTCCATTATCCTTTGGAAAGTTGCTGGAGCATTGGTTAGCCCATAGGGCATTCTTTTAAACTGGTGTAGCCCTCTTCCAGGAACGGCGAATGCGGTGATCTTCCTACTTTCTGGTTCCAACAAAACCTGATGATATGCTTGACTTAAATCTAACTTAAAAATATATTTTGCTAACCTTAATTTATCTAAAATATCATCCATATTCTTCATGGGATAAGCACATCTCTTAGTCACCTTATTCACGTGCCTATAATCCAGACAAAAACGAAACTTTCCATTCGGTTTGGGAACAATCACCGGACAACTACACCACGGACTGTCGGAAGGCTCAATTATTCCTTCCTTCAACATGCGATCAACCTCAGCTTGAGCTGCAGGCAACATTCGCGGTGCATATCTCCTGGGACGTTGTCTAATAGGATCATGACCTTGCACATCGATCTTATGTTGGAATAAATTTGTAGTTCCTAAAACTTCTGGCGTGGGTGGGATTAATTTGTCTAATGTCTTCTGGATTTGCTCCTTTTCTTTCTTAGTCGCCTTAATCAATCCATCTATACTAGCTAGAGCGGGCAAACAACCTGGATCATATCCGTATGGGAAAAATTGATGTAACTCCCCATAACTGCGCTAGATATAGGGGTATACTTTGCCAAAAACTGTTTACCCAATCCTTTTCCTAAATACGAATATACCCATCCACTATCCACTAATCCGATAACTTTCTTTCCATTCAACTCAATAGTGAAAAATAACCTAGGTTCTATTTCTTCTACTACGGAATGTTGAATAAACGATTCGGGTGCTAGAACATGCGAGCTAGACCTATCACAATTGGCCAATCCATTAATACTTCCTCTCTGTTTCGGGTCTTTCTGGTTAGATGGGGAGGAATCCACGACCCTGACTGATTCCTCCTTTGACCGTTTCCCGCTTTCTCTGGCAGATTTGTCGGAACATCTTTCCTCCTGCAAGTTGGACAATTTCTACGAACAGTATTTGCCCTACCACAACCCCAACAGCAATTACTAGAACACTCTCTACTCCAATGGTCCTTAGCCCCACATTTGAAACACGATCCGTTTCCTTTACTTAAATTTGAAACCGTAGGAACCGCTGTAGTGGTTTTACTGTTTACTCCAGAACTGGATTGGCTCGAGTTGCTTGGCTTAATAATGGTTTTCGGTTGCCATTTATTGGTTGTACCATAGCTTGAATTATTTACATTTCCGGGCTTCCTTGGCGTTGGATTCGTAGTAACCATTATCTAACCCCTTTCATTGGCGGTTGGATTGTGTGACATAGGAACATACGTATTATTTTTAGGTTTTGTAGGGTTAGATGGAGGACGATAGGGATGCGATGGTTGCTGGATAGAAGCCAATTCCTGATATTCGGCAAATTGTGGCAACGACTCTTCTTTGTGATTACCTATAGGAGCGATTTTATTAAACTTCCTTCCTTTTGGAGGTATATAAGCAGCACTTAGAAAATATGATTCCTCCAATGAAGGAAGTGGTCTATACAATTTTTCCCTAATTCGTCTATGCTCTTCTCTTTTACGTAACTGCTGGAGCTCATCAAAAGACTGGAATTGATCTCGTTCTCTTTTCTCTCAATAAAATAGAACTATCCCAGTTGGATGCATTCCTGTCACTTCTACTGGTATTATTATTATTTTCCGGTATATTACTTGGGAATCGGATTCTGGTACTTGTGGCTGGATTATTCATATTATTTACATTGCTTTCCGCCCTAGCTTGATTAACAGGATCTACTCTGGGTATATAGTTCGATCTATTCACTGTCCTTCGTTTCGTTTCCAACGGTAATGGTTGTGTCCACTCTATCCCATTATGGTCAGTACTCCAATGGACTCGACCCGTTTCTTTTTCCCCCATCCTAGGTCGTCCATTAACCACTGTAGCTGGTATTACCTCTGGATAATCAGTTCGGGTCATATTACCCCGATGAACATTATTGATATCATAATGATTTCTTTCTGACATACTTGCTGGATAATTTTGTAAATAACTGTTCTCGTTTCCAGGAACATCACAGTTCTTTTCATTTATCCTTCCATTTTGGTCTGCACGATTAAAAATTGGGTTGGCGATTGGAAAATACGAAGTATTATCAGCTCGAATCGTGGGGTAAGCTGGATTTTCTGTATTACTTGGTTCCGTCAATGTCATTGACCGTTGTTCATAATTATCTCTTGGTACATTACGAACTCTTCCTTCGGAAACCGGAAACTGAGTAGATTGAGCTCGAGGGGGAACACTAGGAACTCCATTCCTTAAATCATTTGATTCCTCTATAGGTATTAACGAGTTAGCCTGAGGAGCATTTTCCAATGGAGCCTCTTGGGTAAGCAAATTTAACACCTGTGGTTGCCTGATTTGCCATCCAGAAAGTTCATGTTGACTATTCAAGGAAATAGGATCCTGAAATCGTCCTACAGTTTGTCCGGTTCTTAAAGGTACATGATTCATATTCGATTCTCCTGACAACACGTTATCATTATTCCTCCTTAACTGCATACTACTTGAATGTAACGTATTTGAAGCTGGATTGATTGGAAAATAGAAAGATGGTTCTACTTGATCATCATTATAAAATTCCGATTCACTCTTATCAATAGCTGGATTCCATGCTGCAGCCGTCGGATCGTAGTATTGTCGCAATGAATATCGATGAACCCGCTCTCTTATCATCATGCCATCACAATTACAATTCAAACCTTTCTTATCGGCATATTTAAAAATTTCCCAATCCGTTAACTTATTTAATTCTCTTAAAATAATCCTACTGCCTGCCTCTACATCCACACTGATTAAACCTTCTCCAGGTAATAAACTTAAAGACAACGACCAAGGCTACCCGCCATCATATCACAATTCTATTTTGGCTTGAAAAATAAATTATCACTGAACGAAACACAAAATTCCACTGATTATTCCTTACAATTAACCTGTAATATCTCAGGTAAATGGTTCCTTATTTGGCTCAATACTAATACCAACTCGATTAGTTAAATATAATTCTTAAAAATATATAAAACGTAGTCCAAAAATTAAAAGCCTTTCCAAATCCAAAGCAAGATAAAAAAAATTTCTGTGAAACCAGTTAAAGTCAAATCAAATTAAAAAAATTAAAACCAACTAAAAAAAATTTTAATGTCGAAGCAACAAAAAAAATGTAAGCGCTATCAAGCCTTTCTCGAATTAACGCAAAAAACAAAATATTTTTATATCGAGCAATTATTTCTATTCCAGCAAACCAACTAATATAAAAAAAATATAAAACATTATAAAACACTGCATCAATTATCCCATTTAATTATGCAACTAATTAATTCAGCCGTTAGTTCACAAAGGCGGCAACAAATCTGGGAACATGCAATTTTAGGAGCACACCTTTGAAATTTGGCATGAAAGGTTAGGAATATTATTGAAATTGATTGGTATAATGTGTTTCATGAGCGAGTAATGCTCCAAATTTCATTTTTTTTATAATAAGATCAGAAAAAATAGTGATATGGTTATTAAGATTTAATTTATAAAGGATAGAATAATAAAAATATAACGAAATATAATAAACATCAGTAACTGTCACAAAATAACAACTTATAGTCGATATAATTGAAAATTCCACACAATACAACTCTAAATTTCCCTCGCCTCCCTTTTCTCATACGAAAATTTTCATGCAAACCGTACTATTAAGTTAAGTCTATCTGTTAGTAAACATCGGTCGGTTCAATAAATTCTAGCGAACGTGTACGATATCGGCCAATAGTTTGTGGAAATAATACTAATTTGATTGCAATTTCAATGAAGATGTATTCTACTTGTCACAGAAAATCCAATTTGTAATTTATCCATGTTTTAATTAATTTTAGTTAATTTTTTTTAAATCAGCACTTCTTAAAAATTGGTTTACATTGCTGTAACTTTTGGAGCATTAATAAAAAAACTATGTAAATTTGACAGACTGTTGGATTTAATATATTCTTTAAGAAATTTTTACTATTTTGATGTGCTGTATACAGAAAAAATATGACAGTCTTCCAAAGTCAGATTGCTATAAATTTTTCGACGAGTTTCGCATGAATTCTTTTACTTAAATTTTATTTTCTACTTCATTTTTGCAAGCACATACTTGCGCTATACCTCAATCTATTTCTTTTTACATCTACTAAATGTAGAATTTGGTTATTTGCTGATTTTGAAAATGCTCCAGTCAATAGAAAGAAAAATATGATAATTTTAAAATTCAGTGAAATTCCAGTGACACAATTTCAAACCATTGAAACTTTTTATTGGAAGGGAGCACATCAAAATATGAAAGACTTTTTTGATGCACTATTAAAATAGAATACTTGTTTAAAGTTTCAACCATTTCCAAGCAATGCTCCAAATTTTACAGTATCCATAATAAATTATTTTTTCCAAGTGACACGATATTTCATCATTTTTCTTACATTTTTGAATTATTGAAGCAACAATTTGAGACAAAGGAGTTTGACAAAGTATCTATTGAGCTTTAACCGTATAGATGGAGTATAGAACTATAAATTGAAACTGGTGCAAAGAGGTTAAATACATTTTAAAGCTGCTAAATCAGTGAGTGACACAAAAAAAAAGTTAGGGAGATTTGCCCATATATTATACAAAATACAAACAATTTTACTTTTGCGACACTGGGCCTATAACCTATTAAATAAATATAGTCCTTTGTATGTATAATGTGACAAAATTGTTTATTAACTTAATGATAGACTAATCAATCACAATGTAAGCATTAGATAAATATATAAACGTGCGCATGGGATCAAGCACCGGGCACAACTGAGTCTAAAGGCAATAAACAGAATATTCGGGTCAACTCATACATACATCCCCTTCTTTTGCGCTCTCTACACACACGCACATGTACCGCACTATAACTGTTTATGTACATAGTATATGCAAATAATTCTAATAGTTCTGAATTTTTTACACAATTTAGCCCTTATTATGTTCCATTACCATGAATTTTTTGAACAATATTTGACCCATTAGCTTTATTTCTTTTTAATCAAACAAAAAATCTTTTTCAATTAAAACCAAGTATCGAACATTTCAGTTTTGAAAATAGATTTATATTCGATTGAAAGAAGAAATAAAATAAAAGTATTCAATCCTAAGGTTTCGTTGAATACTCATATCAAATATCTGTATATGACAAAAAGTATTTTTGTCAAATATTTTGTAAAATTGCTTTCAGTGGCTTGAACATCGTTTTATTTCATTTTAGTTTTTTTTTTGTATAGCAATTTAAATTTTATTCTTATAAAGTATTCGATGTAAAGTTGCAGACGAGTACTTGCCCAACTTTGATTTCTTATTTGAATGTGTAGTGTATGCATTATACCGATAAGTAAGTAGAGTTGGCAACGCCGATAGAGTGCGTGTGCGCGAGCGCTAACACAAGTGTAATGCGGTTGTAGAGACAGATCGTGACGAGCTATTGACGAGTACGCGTGTATACGCTATTCCCTACTACTGTGTATATTAATTAAACTTAACTAATAAATATACTTAATCTATATATATATATATATATCGAGTACTATCATTATTGTACCACATAGATATCACATTGGCGACGAGGATTCAAAGTGAATATAAAATGGAAGAAGAACTGAAGAGACGAATTGCCGAAATCGAAACAATGAAAGTTAAACTCGCGGACAAAGAAAAAAGAATTTTTGAAGAGCGCGAAGCACTAGAAGCGGCAAAACATTTAGCAGGGATGTCAACAGCGAACCATACCACAATAATTAAGGGCACAATAGGCAGTATAACAGAATTTTCAATCGAAGAAGACTGGTCAATGTGGTATGAGTATTTGGAACAATACTGCACAACGAACGACGTTTCAACGACAAAACACGTCTCACTGTTATTGACCTTGCTAGGAAAGGACGAATACGCATTATTGAGAGATTTGTGTTCACCGAGAAAACCGTCGACAATGACGTTACAAGAATTATCAGAAATAATGAAAAACCATCTCCAACCTACACCGAGTATGATCATGAAGAGGTATAAGTTTAAAGAATGCAGACAAGCAGCGGATGAAAATGTTAAAAAGTACGTAGCAAATCTAAAAAAATTGGCGTCACTGTGCGAATTCGGAAATATTCTAGAGAATTCGTTACGTGATCAATTCGACTGGGGTATTTCAAGCGAAGCGACGAAAAGAGACTACTTGGAGAAAAGGACCTGACTTATCAAAAAGCCGTTGAAATAGCAGCATCAATGAAAGCAGCAAGCCACGACGCAGCAAAGATGCAACCGACAACAGAGACCATCAATATAGTTACGGACAAAAAGGTAATGACGCGTAAATATCAACAAACACCGAGCAATTCCGGGAAGTGTTATTGTTGCGGAAAGGCGAATCATCGTGCATCGGAATGCAGATATAAAACTATAAGTGCAACAGGTGCGGTAAAGTAGGACATCTTAAAAATACATGAAAGAGTAAAGACACGAGTAAGTAAAATACTGTAAACGCGAATCGACGAGTTAATAATTTTAAGAAAAAACAAGATAGACAAGATCACGTAGAAGAAGTCGAATCGTTAAGCGAGAGTTTTAATAATATGTTCGATAAGGATATATATACCGTGTCAAAAATAGAAGGCAGTGATGCGCCTTATTTCGTAGAAATAAAAGTAGAATCCGAAAAAGCAACCTTCGAAATAGATACCGTGACGTCAGTATCGGCTATACCTGCTAAACTTTACCGACAATCGAAAAACTTGTCCGAACTAGAGTTGAAACAAACGAAGCGCATTTTTAAAACGTATTATGATAAACAGATAGTACCATTGGGCATCTCAGAAGTCCAGGTTGAGTATAAAAAAAATAAGCAAAGGTTGGAATTATTCGTATTTTCGAGTAACAGTGATACATCCATAATAGGTCGACCGTGGTTAAGAGTGCTAAAAATTATACAGCGCGATACAAATAACGATACGTTTAGAATAAATACAATTAGCGAAAGTAAGAGTAATAGTAATATCGAAAAAGGGTATTAAAATGTATTTTCGGGAAAAATCGGCAAATACCGGTACCCTATGCCATGCGTACGAAAATCGAGAGCGAATTAAAGCGTTTAACAAAAGCAAACATTATAGAACAAATCGATAGCAGTGAATGGGCGACACCCACAGTACCAGTACCGAAATCAAACGATCAACTAAGAATCTATGGTGACTATAAAATCACACTAAACCCTAACCTAATAGTGAATAGACATCGGATTCCGCGTATATCGGACTTAACAATAAACAGATGGAATTAGACGAAACATCGCAAAATTTGACAACAATTAACACGCATAAGGGACTATTTCGATACAAAAGGATGTGCTACGGGATCACATCAGCATCGGGCATATTCCAGAAAGAGATGGAAAAAATATTAAAAGGGTGCGCGGAGACGGCAGTTTATTTCGATGATGTATACGTTGCAGGTAAAAATGAGATAGAACACGATAGTAATTTGAAAGAGGTATTAGGTCGATTTAAAAAATACGGATTAACACTGAAATTAGAAAAATGCCAGTTTAATTAAAAAAGTATTAAATTTTTGGGATATCAACTAAGTGAACAAGGGTTAAGTATAGATCAGGGAAAAATTGACGCAATTATGAGAATGAAAGCTCCTCGTAGTATACCGGAATTACAATCATTCCTAGGAGCAATGAACTTTTGCGCGCCATTTATCGAAAATTTCGCAAGAAAAGTAAGTCTGTTATATGAATTATTAAGGAAAAACACGAAATGGCAATGGTCACAGGAACACAACGATACATTTGAAAGGGCAAAAGGATGTATGATCTCAAAAAATGTACTTGTGCATTAGAATACCGAGAGCCCAGTAAAAATAACATGCGACGCATCACCAATGGGTATAGGGGCCGTATTATTTCATGTATTCCCAAACGAAGATCAAAAACCGATAGCATATGCATCGAGAGCCTTAACGCGTGCGGGACGCAACTACTCTCAACTTGAAAGGGAAGCATTAGCATTAGTTTTTGGCGTTAAAAAATATCACCAATTCGTATATGGTAGATCGTTTGTTCTTGAAACCGACCATAAACCATTATCATTTATATTTGGACCAAAAAAGGGTCTTCCTCAGATAGCAGCAAGCCGTGTACAACGATGAGCCGTGTTTTTAGCCGGTTATGACTTTCAAATTAAGCATATAAAGGGTAAAAATAACACGACCGCGGATGCACTTTCGCGAGTATCAATGGACGAAATAAAAGCGGAACTCCACAAAGAACAATCTGAGGAATACACCTATTTGAATTATGTGTACGACGACGTAGAAACTATAGATATTAGTGTAATTGAAAGCGAAACAAAAAAAAACCCAATATTAAGCAAGGTAATAGAATATGTGCAAGATGGTTGGCCTAGCCAAACAAATGATAAAATATTAGTTTTTAAAAATAGGCAATTAGAAATAAATATTGAAAGGGAATGTCTTTTCTGGGGACATAGGTTAGTACCCGCGCAGAAAAAAATTCATGTGAAAATCATGGCAAAATTTTTCCTTGCAATATCTTGGCAAAATCGTGGCTAATGAGCAGAATCCATGATTTTGCAAGGATTTTGCCATAAATATTATTCAAAATATAATAAAAAAAATAATTAAAATTTGTTGCAAACGTATGGCATTTAATTAACTATAATTAAAAAAAAAAAAGTAATCCTTCGGAGATTCGAACTTGAATCTTTTATACCGAAGTCTTTCGCTCTACCATCAACTGAGCTATTTTATTGTTTATATCAATATGTTAAATTCAGGTTAAATATAAAAAACAATAGCAGCACACTTCAATTCATTCTATAACCTGAATTTAACATATTAATATAAACAATAAAATAGCTCAGTTGGTAGAGCGAAAGACTTCGGTATAAAAAATTGAAGTTCAAATCTCCGAAGGATTACTTTTTTTTTTTTTAAATTATAGTTAATTAAATGCCATACGTTTGCAACAAATTTTAATTATTGTTTTTATTATATTTTGAATAATATTTATGGCAAAATCCTTGCAAAATCATGGATTCTGCTCATTAGCCACGATTTTGCCAAGATATTGCAAGGAAAAATTTTGCCATGATTTTCACATGAATTTTTTTCTACGCGGGTAATACCGTTTAGTTTACGTCCAAAAATGCTTAAAGAGTTACATGATACACACGGAGGTATCGTTAAGATGAAGGCTCTGGCTAGATCGTTTATTTGGTGGCCGAAAAATGACAACGAAATTGAAAATTTAGTTAAATCATGTAATTTGTGTTTAACGTCAGCAGAAAATCCACCTAAAACAGTATTATATGTATAGCAGTGGCCGGAAGGGCCTAACCTGAGACTTCATGCTGATTTTTGCGGTCCAGTAAACGGATTTATGTATATAGTCATAACAGATGCGTTTTCAAAATGGATAGATATAAGAGAATTGACGGATATAAAAATATCCACGACAATTAAGATTTTTAAGGAGTACTTCAGTGTATGGGGATTACCGTATTCAATTGTCACAGATAATGGGCCGACCTTTAGATCGGAAGAATTTGAAAGTTTTCTAAAAAGAAACTACATACGACATCACGGAGCTGCTCCTTTACCCGGCATCAAATGGGGCCGCAGAAAATGCCATGAGATCATTTAAAAATAAATTTAAAGTTTTAATTAATGGTAAAATGACAAGACACGACGCTTTGTATAAATACTTATTTTTTTATCGTTCAACACCGCATAGTACAACAGGATACTCACCAGCAGAGTTACAAATAGGTAAAAAAATAAGTACAAGAATGAGAGCTACGGTACAGTCACCTAAAGAAAACGTAGAACGAAATCAGCAAAGACAACAAATGTATTTTAAAGGTAATCAAAAGACAGATTTTGAAGATAAAGATAACGTAATGGCTAAAGATTACAGAGGGGATAGGTGGCGACAAGCTTAAATAATAGAAAAACAAAGCCCTGTTACCTATTTAGTTAGTACAAATAACGATCCAGTATGGAAGCGCCACACAAACCAATTGCGTAAGTATGAAAATAATGTATATAGAGATAACGATAATAATAATGTAAATAGATCAGATACAAAAAGCAATTTAAACATACAGGAAGCGAGTGAACAAACTAGTAACGAAATCAATGTAAACAATACGGATCAACCAAAACCGAGTGTATCGAGCGAAATTGTAATGGGGGTTACACGCGACGCCGTAAACAATTGTAATCAAAATGTAAGCTTGAGCAAAGAAACACCTAGATCAGATATTCAGCTGCGTCGATCTGCACACATACGAAAACCGTCAAATAAACTTGATTTGTAAGTTCACTGATTTAAGTCGGGAGGATTGTAGTGTATGCGTTATACCTATAAGTAAATAGAGATGGCAACGCCGATAGAGCGCGTGCGCGCGAGCTGTTGACGAGTACGCATGTATACGCTATTCCCTACTACTGTATATATTAATTAAACTTAACTAATAAATATACTGAATCAATACATATATATATATAGGGTATTCCACGTGAAGTGGTCCGATCAAAATTTTAAAAAGTACTCAATTTTGGGTACACATTGCAAATGTTTTTCAGAATACAGAAAAAAATTTTTAGGTACTGGAATCTATTTGCTCAAAAGTTATTCTAACCTCAAAAAGTGAATTTTTTCTAGTTTTTTTCAATACCGCCTGGGTTTACCGCTATTTAACTCAAAATCTATCAACTTTTACTATAAAACATTATATATAACATTCGTTGCTAACTATGTCTAGAATTTATCCTTCTGGGTTAGAATTTCCAATCTCAAGGTTAATGACAAATAAATTACATGTCAACATTCAACTTAAAAATAGTGTAAGTGCGCCACAATTTATTTTATTATCCAGAAGTCTAAAATAAAGCTTGAAGCGATACCTATCAAATGGTCTGTAGCATTTTTGGGGCCTTTAATTCTGTAAAAAGTTATGATAATTTAAAGAAAGACATAAAATTCACAAAAATTAACATGGTAATTCCCATTTAAATTTTTAAAAAAATTTCGAGTTTCTTTAAATTATCATAACTTTTTACAGAATTGAAGGCCCCAAAAATGCTACAGACCATTTGAAAGGTATTGCTTCAAGCTTTTTTTTAGACTTTTGGATACAAAAATCAATTGTGGCGCACTTACACTATTTTTAAGTTGAATATTGACATGTAGTTTATGTAACATTAACCTTGAGATTAGAAATTCTAACCCAGAAGGATAAATTCTAGACATAGTTAGCAACGAATGTTATATATAATGTTTTATAGTAAAAGTTGATAGATTTTGAGTTAAATAGCGGTAAACCCAGCTGGTGTTGAAAAAAACTAGAAAAAATTCACTTTTTGAGGTTAGAATAACTTTTGAGCAAATAGATTCCAGTACATAAATAGTATATTACACACCTAGGGAGGTAAAGTATTGGTCAGTCCATAGCACATGTAAATTGGCACCTGAGCCGAAGGCGAGGGTGGCAAACATGTGCTATGGGGTGACCATTTTACCTCCCGTGGGATGTATACTATTTTTCACCACCAGTAGGCCGAAAATAACACATTCCTTTTTCGGTGCCGGGAGGGAATGTGGTACTTTCGGTCTACGTGTGGTGACAAATTTTTTTCTGCATTCTGAAAAACATTTGCAATGTGTACCCAAAATTTGGTGCATTTTAAAATTTTGATCGGACCACTTCACGTGGAATACCCCATATATATATATATATATATATATATATATCTATAATATATAAATATTTCGCCGCCGCCGCCACCGCCGCCGCCGTGTCTAAGAATTCAGAATTCAACATATATATATATGTTATATATATATATGTCATATATATGTCATATATATAAGTGTGTATGTGTGTGCGCGAGCGTGCGTGCATGTGCATGTGTGTGTGTGTGTGTGTGTGTGTGTGTGTGTATGTACGTGTTATTTGTTTTTTCAAGAATAGATAATATATGTATTTTCTGCTCGACGTTGCCGGAAAACGGCGACTTCAATTCGCGCAACGGCCGGAAAGTTGCCACTTTCCGGCCGGAGGGCAGAAAAATAGTATACACACCTTGGCCAGTAAACAAGAAAGCCTCAGATCACATGATCGTTCACTTCGGCTTCGCCTCGGCCGACAATTACATGTGATCTGAGACATTTCTTATTTTACTGGCCATGGTATGTAATATACTATTTTTCCGTGCACAAAAAAAAGTTGTGAATATAACTTGAAAAAATGTGTATTAGTTTACTTATTCCTGATAAAACTCATAAAATAAAAACGGAACTAAAATTTAATGTAATGTTTTTAAAAATATGCACAATTTTTCGAAGATAAAATAAATATTAATCACTTTTCCAAATATCTATATGTGAAATATACAATAAATTAAAAATTAAATACATTAATTATTGCATTTTTAAGATAATTCTATTATAAACAGTAATGGCAAAAGAAAATTCAAATTTTAACAGTGGCAATATAAAATACGAATTACATTTGAAAAGTTTTTCGAAAATTATTAATTTAGTAGCATTTAATTTAAATATTATTTAAATCAAAATTTAAAAATTGTATGGTTATATAAGTGAGTAGATTACGTATATTTATATAAAACAATATTTTAAATAAACAAGTATGTATTTATCAGAAACAAAAGGTTATTTAAGGAATGCCTTTGTTTATAATAATTAAAATAAATATATGGGCTCTGTAACTAAAGGGAAAAATAAATTGGATATAATTATGGATTAAAACGCAAATTTTGAAAGAGGGTGCAAATTACGAAATACGGGAGAAATGGAAGAAACAGGTTTTTATTTATATACCGCTAAAATATTATAAATAATTCTTTAAAACTAATACAAAAATTAATTTAATTAAGAAGAAAGTTTTATTACTCTAAAAGTACAAAATATTAATGACATATAGAACTCTTGGCGATGACATAAATTAATTTTAGGAGGTAAAGTTCTATTTAGATCTGTTTAGAATAATCTAAAATTTTAATAGGTTTTTACTAAATACTACAATTAAATATATGCACTTTACAATTTTTGGTAAGTTAATTGTTCTTTAACACATATATATATATATATATATATATATATATATATATATATATATATATATATATATACACCTTTGGTGTAAGTTATGTCCTAAAATACGTGAAAATTAGTGATTTTATGAGGTTTATGAGGCATAACTTACAACAGCGGTCTTGGCCAATAAGCTAACCCAAGGCATTCGGAAGCTCGCGAAAAATGTGAACTTTTGAGAGGTATTAGATTAAAATCGATTATGGTGTGGTAGCCTTTTTTTTTGATATTCAATATGTCCGGGTGTTCTATCTCTTCGAGATTTTAAAAGTAAGAAATGTAACCAGGATAGATAAGTTCTAAAGATTAATTTAAACAAAAGTTGTTTGTAATGTTTTTTCAAAAAAATCATTAGATTTTGAGATAAATGGCTTTAAAAATAGAAATTTTTCTAAAAAATTGAAAAATTTCCACTTGTTATGGTCGAATAACTCTTAAGCAAATTATTTTTAATACTTAAATTTTTTTTGTATGTTCTGGAAGATGTTTCCAGCCTGTTCTCAAATTTTGGAGTGATTTAAAATTTTCATCGTACCACTCGACGTGAAATAGCCCATATATATATATATATATATATATATATATATATATAATAAATTAGGTATATAATATTATTTATATACACTACCGCTCAAAAGTTTGGGTTCACCTAAATAAAAATTGACCCAACTTCAAAGCTTCATAACTTTGGTGCAAATAATGCTACAAAAACCTGTTACATACCGTTCGAAAGGTAATTTAAAAAGCTTCAAAATAACCTGGTACAAAAGTCAATTTTTAATATTTTATTTGTGTAAAATACCAAAGTTTAAAACTAAAAAACTAAAAAAAACAGGTCTCTATAAATGCCTGCATTTTCCAGGAAAAGGTGTATTTTTAAATGTTATACAATGTAAATTAATGCATTTTTTAAGAGCTTTCGAATGCTTTTTATAAATTTATCCTAGCATCATTTTTAAGGAAGTTACGATAGTTTTTATGCACACAAGCGTTTTTATTACTTTTTTTAAATATTGGAAAATACCAAATAAACAAATTATAGGTTGTTATATAAAAATTAAGCACACACGTTTTAAGTGTATAACACATTTAGAGATGTCAATAGTCGAGATGGTTATATTAATGATATTAAAATTTAAATGTATGTATATATATAAATATAATTAATTTGCCTATTTAAACTTACTTACATTTTGTTATTTTTATCTGAATATCTTTATATAGTTACCTAATATATGAATAAAAAACACTAAAAATATCTTCATTTAAAAATATATTAAAAATTTGAAAACTTTTTTATTATTTAGAAACACGTTATTTATTTCTTTGGAGTGATCCGATAATATTTAAAACCGCTATGATATTAAAAAAAGTAATAAAAACGCTTGTGTGCATAAAAACTGTCGTAACTTCCTTAAAAATGATGCTAGGATAAATTTATAAAAAGCATTCGAAAGCTCTTAAAAAATGCATTAATTTACATTGTATAACATTTAAAAATACACCTTTTCCTGGAAAATGCAGGCATTTATAGAGAGACCTGTTTTTTTTAGTTTTTTAGTTTTAAACTTTGGTATTTTACACAAATAAAAAATTAAAAATTGACTTTTGTACCAGGTTATTTTGAAGCTTTTTAAATTACCTTTCGAACGGTATGTAACAGGTTTTTGTAGCATTATTTGCACCAAAGTTATGAAGCTTTGAAGTTGGGTCAATTTTTATTTAGGTGAACCCAAACTTTTGAGCGGTAGTATATATATAATTGTATGGAAAGGTATTTATCTGAACACAATCTTTATTATTGATTTGCTTTATGTTTTTAAAAATAAACTATCCCTCAGGTTATTAACTAAGACGGGGCCGTACTTACTTCTCAATTTTTCAACCCAAAACGAGAAGTCTCAAATACTCACATAACCCTCATAAATAATAAACACTTTTGGCTTTTTTTATGAAAAAACTATAAAAGCCTTATAATAATGCATCTTCTTTAGGATTATAACCAAAAAACGGGGT
Source organism: Theocolax elegans (assembly GCA_026168455.1). Classification (NCBI taxonomy): domain Eukaryota; kingdom Metazoa; phylum Arthropoda; class Insecta; order Hymenoptera; family Cerocephalidae; genus Theocolax; species Theocolax elegans. The sequence continues at coordinate 82,421,345 of CM047425.1, forward strand.
TACAAGGTCAAATAACCGAGCGTTACTTGCTTATTTCGTGATTTTAAAACGCCTGACTTCATAGGCGTTACAACCGCACATGCGCATAGCGCGCCCGTTCGGTCAGCTAATTATTTACTATTATTTCTAATTGATTCTCATTAATAAATACAAAGTTTGACGATTGTACAATTACATACAGATAATGTACATTTTTTTTATTTACTGATAGTAGACTTAAATCCCTGGCGAAAATAATCGTATGATTAATCACGCGAATTATCGAGTGATTTATCAAGTGATTTATCGGGTGATATATTGAGTGATATATCACTTGACGATTTGGCGCTATTTATCACTTGATTAATCACTTGATATATCACTAAACCAAAATATTTAAGAAATGTGCAAATGACTATTTCTAGATTCAAAATTCGATAATAAATAGTTCAAAAATTAAGTTTGAAACCAATAAAATAGAGATATTTACGTTTTAATAAATTATGGAGAAATTAATATCGTACAAATGAATGAATATTACTTCCACACTGATTTTAGTATTTTCTATTGCATGATTTACTATCTTCTATCTGCTAAATTCACAAACAGTTACAATAAGATAATGAAAACATATTTGTAGCCGTTTCAAAAAGTCTATAGTTAAATTAATATGAAATTGCTGCAATATATTACTAAACATATATTGTTCTTCTAATATTGAGAATAGACTGAGAAATGATTGATCATGAAAGTTAAGCAGCATTGACCGCGGTTAATAAGTGGATGGGTGAATAACTAACATAAACAGAAAAATGTGTAATACTTTTTTTTATTTATTTTATGTTTTTTTGACATAAATTTTAAACTATTTATTATCGAATTTTAAATCTAGAAATAGTCATTTGCACATTTATCTTAAATATTTTGGCTTAGTGATATATCAAGTGATTTATCAAGTGATAAATAGCGTTAAATCGTCAAGTAATATATCACTCAATAAATCACCCGATAAATCACTTGATAAATCACTCGATAATTCGCGTGATTAATCATACGATTATATTCGTCAGGGATATCAATGATTCGGAGGGTACGATTACTTTTTGCACAAATTCTGGTAATTACTAATAATAATGCGGCGACGGGTATTTTTTTCAACGTCTCCCGTGCACTTTTTCCATTATTTGCGATTTTAAAATCTGGCGCGATAAAAAAAGCTCATGCGCATACGAATCTCGCACTTCCGTTGGCCGCGCATGCGCAGTAGCTGAAAACGAACTGTCAATCGGACAATATTGCTTTTTTAATATTTTTGCGTTATACCGTTATTTTTTTCGGAAAAGTGAGGGTGGTACAATTAAGTACGAAAAAGGTACAATTTTTTGGGCGCCTACGTTGACGTAATAGCGATTCTAAAACGAGTAACCGACCTTTCAATATTCCCATACTTTGGCATTTTTCTTCTCAAAATCTAAGAGGGTACAATTAAAATTTCTTGCATTTTTGAAAAGTACAATTAGAAATACAGCCGATACCATTTTTTTCATGAAATTCCATGGGTTGGTGGACTGAAGTAGTGTCGGTATTCTTACACAATGATGTAATTTCTCTAACCATATCAGGCCATAGGTATTGGTGACGAATTAACCTATCAGTAATTTTCGCATTAGGATGCGATGGAGAATGATATGCAAATGGAAAATCTCTTTACGAAGAGATTATTAAGAAGATATGGTCTTATCAGACTTTCTCGAACGTCACAATAAAATGCAGTGTGATCAAGATCCCAGGTCAGTGATTGCAACTAAGTAAGTGGATGGTCTGAATTCTGCAATATTTCCTTCAGTTGTACATCATCAATTTTTTTCTTGTGACGATCTTTTGTAATCAAAAAGTAATGCAAGACGAAATGCACTAATATTAACCAAAACCTTATGCAGTTCGGGCTGCTTAGTTACTTCCGGATTACTCCAATCAAACATGTAAGGAATACTACATGCATCTATTTGAGACAACGTATCAGCTACAACATTATCTTTGCCTGTAATATGGTGAATTTCTAATTGAAACGATGATAAATAATCGAATTAATGGCTCTGACTAAAAGCGTAAATTAGAGATTTATGATCGGTATATGCCCTGAACTTCCGACCTTCCAAAAAATAATCAAAATACTTTACTGCCTCTACATAACGGTAAATTCACGATCATTTGTGGAATAGTGCATTTGCGCAGATGAAAATTTTCTAGAAAAGAATGTTAAGAGGCGCCAGTCATTATCATGAACCTGTTCAAGAACTGCTCCTATGGTAACATCAGATGCGTCGCAGACTATCCGTATTCGTCCGGAAACGACATAAAAGCTACTTCAGCTAATTCTTTCTTATACTTTACAAAGGTTTCTTCTGCTTCACAATTCCACATTACAAGACGTTTATCCTTTTTTCTAGCAGCTCCTATTAAGGCATTTAAGGGCATTTGGGTTTTTGCAGCATGAGGTAGACATTTACGATAATAATTTATCATACCTAAAAAAACGTCTAAGTTCGTCAATTGTTTTTGGCTTAGCGAAATCTGTAATTGCATTAACTTTACTCTCAGTTGTTTTAAAACCTTCCTTACTAATATGATGATCCAAAAACACTAATTCCGATACATCGAAGATACATTTTTCAAGATTAAGGGGAAGGAGAAATTTATCAAGGCGAGATAATACATTTTCTAGATGTATTTCATGCTCTTCAGTAGATGAAGAAGCAATGAGAATATCATCTATATCAAGGAAAATGTAATGCAAATCACCTAACGCTTTATCTAAATAACGTTGGAAAGTTTGCGAAAACCAAATGTCATGACTGTAAATTCAAATATACTGAAAGGGGTCGTGACAGCTTTTTTCGGAATATCTTCAGGACATATCGGCATTTGATTAAATGCCTGATAAAGATCGAGAGCGCTAAAAATAGTTTTTCCATGAAGAAAGGATGGAAAATCATGATGGTGAGGAATGGGGTATCTGTCCGCTACCGTAATGGCATTTATCCTCTTCAGCCACAGATCCTCCGATTACCATTGTTCTTTGGGACTATGTGTATGGGACTAGCCCAAGGGCTATTAGAAGGACGACATAACCCTGCTTCACACATACGTCTAAATTCAGTTTTAGCTACCTTTAAGTTTTTCGGATTGAGCGTACACTGAAAGACTTTCAGCGTGGAAGAGTAGCGACGGAAGCGCCCTAAGCTTAGCGCAGGCAGTGTTCGTAAACAGAACTCCCTCTTCTCAGATAGCACGTGCTTTATATATCCCAAACGATCAGAGTAGCGGGTACTCCGATTGAAAGAGCAAACATGAATCAGTAGGTGCGGGCGAAGCGGACGCCTTAAGGAGGATTCGCCACGCATGCATCTTGGTAGTTTACTCTACTTTTTCTTGAATGCTATGGAAACTTTATTATTTCAAGAATATTTTGTTAAAATTTCAGAGGTTTTTATCAAAACAAATAAATACGGATAATCGTATAGCAATATATTTCGAATGGGTGCTATTCTTCACAATAATAATACTGTAGTGTTTATTTAGTAAGACACTAAAAAGTATATTAAATATTATAAAAAACGTATCAATCGTCGCGCGCGCAAATGTCAGTACAACGACAATTCCGATTTGAAAGTTGCCAATTGTACCGAATAGGTAGCGCACCTGAGGTCATGGCTCGGTGCTTGGGCTACGCTGATCGGAGTAGCAGCTACTCCGATGATAAGTGTATGGTCGACTACCATGGTTCAGAGCGATACTTAAATTTGAGAAGTAGGAGTTACTCCGAAAGTCTTTCAGTGTACGAGGACGTTCGAAAACCGGAGAATCTTTTGTTTCAATGTAATGAAATACGTCAAGTGAATCTATAGGAATTGATCGCTCAACCCCTATGATACGTGAGTATTTATTAAGAATTTTTGAGTACTTACAATTAGGATCGACAATACTAATTCTATTTGAAAGTATATTTTTAGCTTCACCATTTACTCTAAGTCCTGTGGTATTATCACAAAGACACCTAATTTTCATTTCAGGTTGTGACAAGGTGGATTTAATCCACTTGTCATAGATCTCAGCTATACCGACACGCTAGGTGGCGCGTGTTCGGTAACATATAAGAGCGATAAGAAGCGCTACGACCAATTGCGGGCGTAGCGCAGTGGTAGCGTGAACGCCTTCGGATCCGAAGGGGCTCGGGTTCAAGACCTGACGCCCATTCCTTTTTTTAATTTGTAGCAAATGAGTCTCATTGTTACAAGGTATAAGATCACAGTGAGCATCAGCCCCAAAAATGGCATTATGCACATCAGCGACTCAAAAATTCCAAACAAAAGGTCTACGTAACCCAAAATTAATTTCGCGAGATAAAATACCGTAAATTTTAATTTTGGTATTATTAGCAGCACGCAACTGGATACCATGAGGTTCGTCTCTGACTAATGAAGGTCGAGGAATCAGACAAAACTCTAACATGGAGACGTAACGACGACAAGTCCGGCTGATCAGCCTTCTCGATAGCCGGTTTAAATAGTTTTTTTAATTGTCAGCAGTTTTATCAGACATAATTGATTTTTTAATGTACGAGCAAGTTAAAATACAACGACGAACTTTATCACCGAATATTTATGTAAAAAACAAATTCTATCGTCGTCTGAATTCAATTTCTCTTTCTGATTTTTATTTGGACTAACTGATTTATTCTTATTATTCATTTCGTGGTTTTCTTCGCTTGAACTAAAACTGTTCGACCTTGCCAACTTGCTAATCATTTGTTCTAACTTTTCTAACCTAACTATAAATGTAGAAGAATTTGAATTTTAATCAACAGCTGCTACTTCAACCTGAGAGATGTATGACTGAGATAACCTATTCCTGCAATCTCGTTCAACTTCGAAGCACCAATCAGCACGACTGATAACATCGTTATTGATATTAGCTAAATTTTCTCTACCTAACATTTTTTGAGTGTTTTCAGGTAATACCATACCCAATCGCCTATAAATAACATCTCTAGGTATACTAGTACCGGCTGCCGCGAGCATTTCTTGTAAATAAACCGATTTTGTTCATCAGTTAAACCGTATTGCTCACAAATAGCTTTTTTAATATAGTCGAAATTTACCTATATTCGGTACTGTGCTAATTGCAAGTTGAGCTTCAAAATGAACCAACCATGCTTCTGGATTATGTTTCCAAATTGGCTTACAATCGATGCCTAAATAGGTTGGTCGATTACGTCTATAATTATCAACGAATTAACAGGTGCGGAATTTTCACTTGTTCTTTCCAAATTCTTATTTTCTGGTTGCAGACCCGTGAAATCATTACCAAATACATTATCTAATAAATTATCCGGATAATTATAATTATTTTTATAATTATAATTATAAAAATAATTATTTTTCTCTTTAGGAGCCGTACCGGTCATTGAAATCGACCCTGTGTTGGACATTGATGCCCGTCTATCCAATCTATTCTTTTAAGCCACCTTACTAATTTGTTGAGTTAATAGCTGCAGCGAATTGCTAATTTCAGCTAGCGAGCCTTCTAAGGCAGTAACTCTATTTGCGACCATGTTATTCGATTCATCTTCGTTCTCTTTATTATCATCCCCTACTTCGAGATTGCTATTATTTAATGAATATGTCATTTCAACAAGATTAGATGTTAAGTTATTATAAACACGACTACTTCACGTACGACCGAGCGAGTAACGAACAAAAGACCAGCAACATTACCTGCTCTAACTGGAGTTCTAACCAATTGTTTTCCTGTTGGAATATCAAACTGATTATTCCATCTCATAAATGCAACCAAAAGAATGCAACCAAACCCAACCAACGATGAGTTTCTTGAGGTTAACAGGATTTTTCGCGTAAAGTGTACTCACAGGTACCTCACATGTACAAATGGTCCTCAATGAAACTCGCGCACGCGATTGTAAACTAAACTAAATTATGAAAAATATGTACACATAAAAAATGAAAAATTTCGTGGATTTCATGAATTGTTTACAATAATAATAAATACTTTAATTTTCAATAAATAAAAGTAATTAATACAAATTTAAACTCACCCTAGTGGAGTAGCTAATTAAAAGTTGAATATTTAATTATCGTGTAAAATCAGAATTTTGGTAAACGAGACTCGTCTAGTTGTCGCGTCATCATAAACAAAACGTACTCACACACACACACACACACAAACGCACGCACGCACGCATCCGCACACACCCAGAGTAGGATGTTCTCGTCAAGCCAGGAACCGTCTTAAATTCTAGCCAATAACTTAATTAGAACACGTACGACAAAAAAATAAATGAATTAAGTAATGTACAACGATGTAACCAAGTCTGATTGGTTAAGAAGAACCAAAACTCCACCCCAAACCCTTGATATAAATAGGGATGTCGCGCCGGGAGTCGGAGCTCTTGCACCTTTTCTTTAATAAGGTAAATCTTGTGTTCTATTGTACGAGCCGCTGCGCCTATGTTCAACGAGAGCGGGAGATACAGCATAGCAGTTGCAGCCACCGGTCAGCCGTAGATATCTCGTCCGATTAAGGTTGGCTGTTTTCCTTACCCCGCCTTCACTCATTGTTGCACCTCAGATTCATCCATGCACATATATATTTCGGAAGGGTCTATGACCTGTGCTATAACGAGGGAAATTGCCACCCATCTTTGACGCTATACACGTACTAAAACGGGAAACCTCTATTTCAATTTAAATCCATTTCCTTCTATTTTTCTACGTTACTTCTACCCTAGGACGTAACATAGTATTTACAAAATCAAGGTTACAATAATATTAGTCTCAATATTTTCCACAAAATTTCTATACTCGACACGTGTTTATACTCAGCGATATTCTCAAGATAAAATTCTCGGAAAATTACAACCTTCACGCACAGATCAAAACAACATGGGTTGTCACGTGATCAAGTACCTTATACTTAATATATATATGTATGTATATATATAATAAGTACACTACCGCCCATTAATATTTGGCCACCTGATACAAAAATAAGGTAAACTTTAAAGTTTTGTTTCTACCGTAAAAATTGACGTACAAATACCAGTCGGGTACCATTTTAAAGCTTATTATAATAGCTTTTAAGCTCTTTAGGTTAATGGCATGAATACTAATATTTTAAACATTTAAATCTGCAATAAACAAATTATAAAAAATTATTTTTAGACCACTGTATATAATTTGATGCTGGTCTTTAAAAAATGAAGCTTTAAAAAACTTTTACGGGAAAAAATTGTAGCTTTTTTTAAGAGCTATAGATTGCTTTTTTTTTTATTTTTGTAACTCAATTTTTACGAAAGTTATGGCAGTTTTTTCATAAATTTACATCTTTTTTTCGCAGCTGGATAACTTACAGCAAGTAGCTGCTTGAACTACTTACCCCAGATGCCCTGTAGATGTCCAGGTGAGTTACCCTATGGAAAAAATGCAGGTGAGATATAACCTGAGAAATCACTTGAGAAATCAGGTGATTCCTCACGCCAAAACCTCAGGGGCCGAAATTAAGAGAAAAAATTTCTTAGTTTTATTGGAGAAAAGTATTATTAAAAAATGTTTTTTTCTCCTCTTATCGTGTGGAATCGTTTGAACATTAAGGGGGTATACCAAAGTCAAGTTTTATCCTCCCTACCTTATCAGCCTCAAAAGTCATAGAAAATGAGTTATAATTACAAAAGAACGATATTTTACTCAAAATGAGGAGAACAGTCCCCTTTTTTTATTAATAATCTATCTCGGTTCAAAATTTGAAGCAAAAATATCGATTGATTTTCGAGTAATCCCTTACCAAAATTTACGATAATTATGTGTACTTTGACGTTATGCGCTGAACTAATTAAAAGGCATGTTAGGATTTTCGGTAACGATTTTCTCAAAAACTAGTCAATATTTTTGCTTAAAATTTTAAAGATAACTAGATTATTAATAAAGGAAGAGAACTGTATTCGTAGATTTATGTAAATTAACATTTTTTCTTAAATATAATTAAGAGGCCTGCGATGGCTCGGTCGGTAGGGCGTCGGGCTCGTAATCTGCAGGTAGTCCCAGGTTCGATTCCCGGCCCCGGTCGATTGATACAAGCACCACTGGCGAATGTATTTTCAACAAGTGCTTTCTTCATCAAGACATCGTATGACCTCCGTCGCTGATTAGCACCGGATTTGGAGCTTAAAAGAGCGACGTTAAAATATTAAAATATATATATATATATATATATATATATATATATATATATATAATTAATTTTATGTAATTTTTTAGATCGGTAAGGTAGGAAGGATAAAAGTTGGCTTTGGTACCTCATTAAATAAAATTATAAAACATCGGAAAAAATTTACCAGGGTTTTTATTACTTTCTAATCGTAGTGAATTGATTCGTTTGGAGACTCGTTCTATAATTGTTGCAATGCTATTACACGCAAAAGATATTACTCGTCTCTTTACAGATGTCTAACTTGTAAAAAGAGTATAAAACCACAAAATATCTATTTATATAGTTTGAAAATTTATAAATAAATACTAAAATTATACATTTATAGCTTAAGTTTAATAAAATATAAGGAAAAAAGTACTTATCAATTAGCCTCTTTGCGTCTTTATCACGCACTGCATTTTTCAATGATAAAATTACGATATACGCATCTTAATTCAGCTAAACTAACTATTTAGGCAATATATGACGTCAAAATATTTTGCATTGCGCGAATGCTTAGAAAATGATTAGATGTTAAACAGAAGTTTGTTTGTTTTTAATGCAAAAAATTCAATCATCTTGACGTTGTCTATTGCCAAACAAACCAGCTTCAGTTTGACGTCTAATCTTTCCCGCGAATCGTTTGCGTAAGTAAGAATTTTACTGCTAAATAATCGAGTATCATAATTTTATTGTAGATAAATGCAGTGTGTGTAAAGGGCAATATTGAACATCGTTGCACATGAACTTGTCAAAACGCTGTAAGGCGACTGGGACATTGGAACCTACCCTACTAGCACACAACGTTGTGGCAACGCCGTGGTAACGTTATCTTAGTAACGTGGGAGATGCCCGCTAATATTTTATAAGTTGTCGCGATGGGTGGAAACCAATGTAGAAACAACGTCTAAGCAACGTTAAAAACAACCTACAAAATCTGCTTTGTCTAAAAGTTGAATAAATGTCCTAGAATAGTTTAATAATATTTATCTGAACGTAGAAACATTTATGAAATATTAAAAAAAATATAAAAAAGAATTTCTCGTTTGGGGATTACAATTTCCGATCTTTAACTCGGGAGGCTTGCTCTCTACCAACTGAGCTATTTTATTGTTTCTGTCATTGTGTTAGGGGGTCCCAAAGTCATTTTTTATCCTCACTACTTTATCGACTGAGTAAATCAAATTATCGATTATAATTGAACAATTACAATGTTATGTGTAGAAATACAAGTACATTGCCCTTTGCATATGGATTATTTGAGTATGTGCAAAATTTGGGACAGAAATATTATCATGATTTTGATTGAACCCTTACCAAAAATTCTGAGTATGCTTCGCCCGTTACACGTTTTTGGTAAGGGATTACATAAAAACGAGATAATATTTTTGCCTCCAACTTTATATACAGTTAACTTATTCATATACGGAGGAAAGCCAACTCCTAAATATATTCAGTTTATTAAAAAAAATAGTAGATTTTAATGCCGCGACAATAACAAAATAAAATCTTACGCCATAAATTTCCGTTTGGTGGCGCTAGCGGTAGAATGATACGAAAGTCTGACGCACTACAAAGTCGCTTTAGCTGCTCGAATCACGCGCTATTTCATTACAAAAAGACAGATAATTACTCTTTGAGGTTACTAGATTTATTTAAGTAACATAGACATTTAAAAATTTAATTAACAATCCTATGTTAGTTCTCAAGGATCAACCAGAATACCCAAATTCGATTGACAGATTCGAAAGTGGGGAGTTGATGGTGCGTCCGCGGTGTCGATTGCCAGCGTTGAAGTCGCTTTGCTGCGCGATTAGAGCAAGTCACTATTTTGTAGAAAAATTAAAAATATTGCTATTTCGATTATTGGGAAGTGAAATAAATAGACAATTATTTCAATTTTAACTAATAATATTCAAATATTTCTAAACGAAGTCCACGGAGGTCTCATCTCCGCCGGGACTCGGCTCGTCTCGTCTGTGCGAACATGCGCATTGCGCTGGTATCGACATGATGCGAACGTTCACTCGTGCATTCGGCTGTCGGTATACGTGTCCGATCGCGCTTCTTGCCGAGCTGTCAACGGGTTCATCATTGTGTTGCTGATGACGTGATGCTTCTTCTTCGACGCTGGCTCGCTATAGCCCTAATACAAAATTTCACGTGAGATCTCACGTGAGATTTTGTATTAGGGAGGATTAACGTGAAGTTCCGGGGGCTATTTACAGCTAAGTTTTTTTTTATTATTATTTTAACGTTGCTCTTTTTATGCTCCCAAACCGGTGCTAATCAGCGACGGAGGTCATACGATGTCTTGGTGAAGAAAGCACTTGTTGAAAAATACATTCACTAGTGGTGCTTGTATTAATCGGCCGGGGCCGGGAATCGAACCTGGGACCTCCAGATTACGAGCCCGACGCCCTACCGACCGAGCCATCGCAGGCCTCTTACAGCTAAGTTAATTAGCCGTATAGGAGCTTACAGTGATTTATATAGTTATATTACAGGTGGAAAGATTAGTGCTCCCCTAACCTCTCAGCTCATATCAGCAGGCAATTGCAATTGTAAATTACACAGAATTTTTTTTAATTATAAGTTTATACAGAAAAAAAACAATTTTCTAATTCAAATGTGCAAATAAATGCACGGAAATTTTTATTGTATACTAAATTTTTATAGAGTAGGTATATAGATTATAGTTTCCGATTCGTATTGTTATAAAATTCAACAATTTATTAAAATTGTTATGACATTATAGCGAGTAAAAATATTAATGACTTGTAATTAACAAGTGCACTACTGTCTGCCTAATTGCCCACTCTATAATGAGTAAACAATCTTGAATTTATCGGATTAAGGCATTAAATATTTCAGTACGTAGCTGCATTCATAAAAAAGTTTTATGATTATAAAAAAAATTGATGAAAAGAAAAATGTTTTAAACAAACTAATTATAAAAAGCAATCACATAATTATTATTTATAATTCAGTTATAAAGTAGGATTTTTTACGCGAGCACAATGATTGCTAATTTGCAACTATTATATTTATTTGAATTTTTAAAAAATTGGACAATTTATTAAAATTATTATGACTTCATAGAGAGTACAAATATCAAATACTTTGTCACGCTGCACTGGGGATTAGGGTGCAGGTGATCGGGGAATAATAAAAATAAGGAATATATATAAAATACTTAATTTATTATTCGATGCGATATCTCTAAATTAATTACGGGTGCCAGTCTCGTCCGTTACGCGGGCTCAAGCTCGGCTGCGATCGGCTCAGGGGGGGGGCGAATGTAGGAAGGCGAAATGCGGCTCACTGCTAATTGCACGGGTGAAAATTATAATTTAACTAACTCCGAATCGTTAGCTGAATCGGTGATACTCGTCCGCAACGAGTTTAATGTCGACCGACGGCGCGGCTGCGATACGCGATCGCGGGTCGAAAGCTGCTCGAAATAAAGAAAAGGGGGGAGAAGGGGGAAACGCGGTAACTCGCACACACACAGTACGGAAGCACGGGAATTGCACAAACGGAATAAAGGAGGCACAAGAGTATCCACCAACCTTTGCTGCGATGCTGCTCTCGCTTAACTTTCGCTAAACAAATTTGCACACTCGATCGCTACACACTATTGTTAGCACACCGGTTCGGACGTCGTGACGCTACGGCGATCGGAAGAGCTCTGCTCTCCTCGGCGTGATCGACGCATTGCCCGTGTGCGCGCATGCGTCGCGACGGCCCACTTGCGGTGCGTACGCGGCCTTACTCGAGTGCGGCTTGAGTAACATGGCCGCCGCATCGTCTCGAAGTGTACACCTCGTCCGTTCCCGCAACAACAATGGTGCCGTTGACGACGACGTAAGCTGCTTGCCAGGTAATTATAAATTCGTTCCTTATTGTTCGCCCGTCGGCTAATAGTCTCGGTGGTTACAGGGCTGCGGAAGGTGCATATCCGCGGCACGTCGGTACGGGCTCGTGTGTTGTTGCGGCCGATATCTCTTTCTCTCTCGCTCTTCTGGAGGCGCACGGCTTGACAGGTGCAACGGCGGGCTCGGCTGCTTGGACGGACACACGGCAATATCCAGGTAAATATCCACTTGGAGGACGGCTTGCTGCTTTATTATTAATCTGTGTGTGTGTGTGAGCACTTATAATGCTCACTTAACCTCTTCACAAGTCCTCTCCTATACACACTTTTTTAAGTAAGTGTGTGCTCCCATCTGCTCCCTTATAGTGAACGTTACTACATTAACTGGTGCTTACAGGTTCCCTGGATAATTGCTGGCCGACGGACTTCCTGGATTTATTGGCTTATTCTTCTGGCTTCCTTGGCTTGCTGGGTACGCTGTTACTGAACTGAGGATTTAGCAGCTTGCTACCATCCAACATCTCAGCATGCTGCTTCACTTGGCTGGCTCTTCGTCAAGGCTTATGTTTAGATTATTGGAAAAGTGATCTATGCTTCACTGAACTCCTTCTGTGTCCTGCTCGGCTGCTCCCCTGTGTACGCTTGTTAGTGGGCTCGGTGATTTGTTATAGTGTTAAGGAGCTCGGCTATTGGGAGGGTATTGTACTTTTATTATAGACTCTTAGGGAAATTAGGGAAATATAGGTTCGGTTAGGCTTGTATAAGTGTGTGTGTGTGCTCGTACAGGGAAAAGGTTTAGCTATTTGTCGCTGTTAATGACATGCATTATTTGCATTGTCACAACTTGTAACTATACAAGTGCAGTACTGTCTGCCCAATTGCCCTCTCTATAATGAGTAAACAATCCTGAATTTGTCGGATTAATGTATTAAAAATATTTCAGTACGTAACTGAATTCATAAAAATGTTTTCTGTTTTTAAGTACACAATTTTTGTTTATAGAGATTTTACGCGCTAAAAAGGCATTCTCAAAGTTACAAAAAAAAAATTTTTTTGTCTCTCGATCGACAGAGAATAAATTCCTTCAAACTTATAAGTTATATTATCTCCACAAAATTAAATCACAATGTTAGTATAACTACGCCATCTACCAACATCATTTGAATTGTACGCTAGATGGCGTATTATACTGATAATGGAACCTACTATATCAACGGCAGGTCGATAATACAGACATAAAATTGACTTTGGGATCCCCTTAAATTGAGGCTATAATGAGCAGCTAGAATATGATTTAAAGTTTATAGCCTCAATTTAACACAATTTCCCGAACGAGAAATTTTTTTTAATTTTTTTTTCAATATTTCATAAATGTTTCTACGTTTGTCGTTTCCAGACGAATCGATTCATTACGATTAGAAAGTAGTAATAACCCTGTTATATGTAAATTCTTTTCCGTTGGGACTTAAACAATTTGCGGCTCGTCAAACTTTATTTATTCTCCAAGTATAAGTAATTTTTTAAATGTAATTTTTTTTCATGTTCATACGGTTCAGCACGATAAGAGAGAGATATAAACATATTTTTTAATAATACTTTTTTCTAATAAAACTTAGAAATTTTTTCTCTTAATTTCGGCACATGAGATTTTGGCGTGAGAAATCACCTGATTTCTCAGGTGATTCTCAGGTAATTTCTCACCTGAGTTTTTTCTACGTTACGTGGGTGGAAACCACAGTACATCACGAATCCTTGGAGATGATGATACCGATAGCATCGAGATATCAGCAAGGAAAGGTCGACCTTGGGTTCGACCTCGTTAGCAGCAGCGATGTTCGAAAATTTATGCGCATCAAATGACACGACTTCCCGGTGAGTTAGCGTCGCTCCAGTATGTGACCTTGCAGTAATACCAAGGTCAATGTCGTTGTGGGACGGTGAGTTAGCCTTTGACGAAATTCGCCTCTAGGCGACGACTTCATCTATCCAAACAGCAACATCTCGCTCCTCAGCAAAGTCCAGCAGCTACCTCATAGATGCTTCAATCCTACGATACGTCGGCCCTTACCACGTTGTTGGCGATGGTCGATTCCGACCGGCGGTAAATCACTCTGGGGTCACCAATTTGTAGACGTTTGATATTAGTTGTAGTGGTTAGCTGGACCGCAAACTCTACGTAGACTTATGTGGAATAATTAATAATTTTATTCAGAGACCACAACAATTTATTTATATTTTTTTTTGGCTTGAGAATTGAGCACTCGTTTGGACTTTCTCGCGAGTCGACTTTTCAGTATCAGCGACTCGGAAACGACTCTCCCGCTCTACTCCTACTTTGTCGAGATATTTCTGCTGCCGCCTTTTGCCTTCGGGCGTTTTTGTTCCAGGATCTTGCAAGCAAACTTATGCAAGCCAACTTGGGACATAAATCTTCATGTTTCAAGAACCGGCTTGTATTTTATTCAAGTAAGGAGTTGTGTAGCCAAAAGTGAGGTTAGCTTCATATATTGGTAATTTGAGTGGTGTGGCTGTGTGACAGTAATCTTGGGTAGGCGACACTGTTTTCACTAGCCGTGGCCTTGAGATTGGTGACGCGTCGCTCTGGTGCGCAGGCTGTGGTGCTGCTGAGTCGCCTTAAACCTCGAAGCATTCTAGAAAAGCGCCTGACTGCGATCAATTGCCTGCGGGGTGACATCTGGTGGATGGTTTTGTTTGTGGTGAGTCATCGAGTGCCTGACTGCGGTTGCGATCGTGGATACGTGCTTGGGGGCACCGCGCATGCGCTAGCGTGTATTGTTATTTTTGTCAAACGGCTCGTTCGTGTTGCACTTTATGTCAGTTGTGGCAACTAACCCGCTTTGCAAGTTTACGCGCTCATCGCAGGCAACGGCGTGTGCGAGGTGCCAAGCTAAAGTACACTCTAAGTGTATTGACGCGCGCGCGGGATCGAACGAGTTACCGTGTTGTGCCAACGCGGAGAACAGCAAGGGGGCAGCACCACCCGGGTCGCCAAGCGCTGGCGCTCCTACCACTCCGGCGTCTGAGGGGGGCGCCGACTCGACTGCGCAGGGCACGCCCGCCGCTGCCGCTCGCCTACTGAAGCGGCCGGAAACGCCCACGTCGCCATCGCGCAGACTCGTTCCCAAGCAACCGCGCGCCGGTAGGTCGGACCTTTCGCCCCTCTCACACAGCGAATTACTTAACGCGATGGAGGGGGAGCCGCCCAAGTGGTTTCTTTAGTTTATGAATGGATTTGCCGTGCGTGTTGAAAACAGCGTCGCAGATCGCGTGGATAAGAAGCTCGACGAACGGCTTAATGAGATCAACGAGCGCTTCAACATTATTCAAACGGAACTTCAGGCTACGCGGGCTGAAGTAGACTTACTTGCGCACACTACCGCCAAGGTCCAGGCCGATATGCAAATTGTTCGTGACGAGGTCAATGCGCTTTCGCGCTCCAGTACACGCGATATGGTCACGCGCTCTCCGCGAGTCCAATAGGCTACACTACACCAGGCCTGTAGTGCGAAATTGGCGAGTTTTTATTAGAGAGAGCAAAGAGAGCCATTTAATACCGGTAGACGCAGATACGAATTATAGTACTTTTAGACCTAAGTTAAATATAGGAAATAAACACGATGATGGCCCTTCAGGCTCGTCTGCGTGACTACATACTAAGTCGAATAGTTTTAATATATTTTACGTTAACGTTAATCGAATTAAGCCTCATTTTACAGCCATCGAAACTCTGGTTTACCCGCGTGCTTATGACGTAATTGCGATTTCGGAAACGTTCCTCTCTGATATAATAAGCCTGCAATACTACAATTTTTATAGAGTTGATCGCATCGGGAAGGAGGGAGGAGGCGTAGGCGCAATGTCCGAAATATTTATCAGGTCAAGGTGATAGGTCAATCGGACCCAGTCTTTAATAATACACCAGAGTTTCTCGTTTTAGATGTCTCGTGTAATTTGCAGGTTATATGTCGCACACATGGTTGGATATTTTTATCTTGCGTGACACCCCATTGCAATTTAGTTACTCAAAATCTGAAGTATCGTTTTTGGCTGACTCCGGGCATGATGCGATCATGATTGATTTGAGCCTACAGAGACCGAACTGTCCGCCGAGCAGGTATGGGGCGCGCCGACTGAGGGGGCTTAATGGCGAGCGTTTCGCCTCTACTTTCAATTTCGTTCCTAACCCCGAAATAGAAGATCGTCCCACAGGCGTGCGTGATGAATTAGCTAGTGAATTTCGTGAGTCTGACAATTACGCTGTTATCGACTCAGCTGTGCGAAATTTGAGCGAGGCTATTGTATATGCGTTCGATAAGCTGGCACCTATTGAGATGCACGGTACAAATTCAAAACGAAAGCCTTGGGTGACGTCCGAAGTCAGCCGCTTGATTAGGGAGAGAAAGCGAGCTTACCGCACCGCTAGGCTTAGCAATGATGTGAGTGATTTTGAATGTTATCGACGCCTTCGGAGTGCGGCTTCGAGCGCCCTGGAATCGGCCAAATTTAAATTTATCAATCGCGAACTGAGTAATGCTGCCGATGCCAAATCAAAATGGCGCATTTTAAAAAGCTACGGCATTTCAGGTCGCGCGAGGCCCTCTCCTTCCGCGTTATTCTCTCTGAATGAACTGAGAATGCGCACTACGCGGGCATTTCGTGCCGTTCCGACCAGATCTCGCGCCATGTCTTGACGGACGTATTAATGTTTGCTCCAGTCGCGACCCCATGTCGCTTTGACTTTAATCGAGTTGGAGCTGCGGATGTTGTCGAGGCTTTGGAAGGGGCGACCTCGCGGCGATCGGTGTAGATGGCATTCTGTTCCGTTCCTCTGCACACCCTCAGATTCACACAGACGAGATTACACAGACGAGCCTTGTCTAGGGAGTCGAGGAAATCGCTGGTTGAGAGCCTGATCTGGCCTCACCTGGATTATGCATGTGCGGTCTATAACGACGTTGACCGTACAAGAGAACTCAAGTTACAAAGGCTGGTTAACGCGTGCGTTCGCTTTGTCTGGGGTAATATACCCAGACGGGCACACGTCACGCCTTACCGATTGGAGATGGGCTGGCTGTCGGCCGGGCTCAGGAGACTTTATCTCATTGGCTCATTGGCATTTAAAATCATTTCTGCGGCATCGCCATCATATCTCAGCACTCATTTTGCCCTCACTGATTCTCGTCCTGACGTCCGCACCTCCTCGCGCTTTCAGCGTAGACCTCTCACATACCATCCGCCTCGTACGGAGGCGCAGAACCAGTCTTTCACGATCACTGCCACTAAACTCCTCATCAACTTTCCCGACCTGACCTTCGACCTTGATCACCTTCATTCATTTCAGCATCAACTACGTAAGTACCTTGCTGAGTTCGACCGGCAGACATGGGCTAGACGCGTGGAGGAAGAAGGGATTACCTTAACTGAGATTCCGTCGTGGTAGGCCGCACATGCATTGTATACTTCAATATCGGCTCTGGCTTACCCTGCTATGCGTTCCCATTATGCTCACGTGATGCAATTATGCAATTATTCGACTAATAGCTTAGCTGCGCTTTATCTTTATCTTTATTTTTATTTTATGTTATCTGTTGACTTTTTATCTACTAATCTATTTATTTAACTATTAATCTTTTTATTTATTCGTCGATATATTTATATTTACTACTACTTATTTATTAATTATTTAACGTTCGACTTATCCGCGCTCTCAATACAATTGTACCTGTAACCATTATATATGTAACTATATTTTAAGATCATATTGTAACAACAAAAGTATTGTAAATAGAACAAAAGTACTGTAAAACTATATTTTAGCGCCTGCTAGCGTCTATCCGATTGCGCCTTTGCGTTTTTGCGCTTTAGCAAATAAATAATTAACTGTTAAGCCATTTAATGTACCTACTGTTATGTAATTTGTGCTACTCTGGAGGCTTGCCCCCGTAGCCTAATAAAGATTTATCAATCAATCAATCAATCACTCTCTCTTTCCCCCACATACCAACTTTTGGTGCGGAGTCAACAAAATTGTTATTTAAAAGTCCGAAACCACTTAACACAAAACTTTAATAAAATACTAGCTCAAATCCTCACTCGCTCACGCTCGCTAGCTGAAAAATCATTATATAATAGATAATATTAAATTAAACTAAAAAATATTTTATTATTTAACTACATTCAAATATTATTTATTAAATTGTACCCATATAGATTTATTATCATATGTATAATAATTAATGAATTTATTATTATTATACGATGAATTAAAATGATAATATTAAAAAAATAGAAATTATCTATAAAAATAATTATTTTTGTATGAAATAGAGTTTAATTATTATTGCAATAGCACTTTTCATAAAGGAATTATTATTGATTTTTTATTGTCCTGTGATATGTATACATCCTTTGCAAATAATTGTTTTATTTATTTAGTAGTACTTATTAATTTGTGTGTTATTGGTAATTTGGTAATAGCACTTTTTATACACTGAGAAAAATATTATAATAAATATTAAAATAATCTATATTAAAAATTACTATATTGTATAGGAAAAGTGTGACATCTCAGCAATATAATAATTTTTGCTATGTTATATAGTAAAATTTAGATATAATATCTTTTAATATCCAATATCGTAATTTTTGATATTCAATATAGTAATTTTTATTATATAAGTCTGCAAATTTTATTATTCAATCTGGTATTTTTGAAATGCGAATTTAAGGAAGTAAAAATGAATTATTTATTGTTTTTAATTAATTCGTAATAGAATGTATATATTGGGGGAAATCCTTTTGCCAATTAAGTACTACAAAAACATTTAATATTTGGAGATTTAATTATATGCTATTCTTACGCAGTTGATCGCAATTTTTATTCACTCGCATATATTTATTCATTACACTTATTAGTCACAAACTTAAATATTATTTCAATCACTATCATTGCAATACGCTGAACGGAAGATACATTTTCGCATAATAACTAAATATCTTGTTGTTTCTTATATATAATTGACACATTTTTAAGCATTTGCGAGAAGAACTGGAAAAATAGAAAATTTTATACACGCCACCTATTGGACGAATGGAGTAATTAGAATAGCCTTAAATTAAAAAGTCGTCTCAAAACAATTGAATACTGAAAAAGAAATGAACGTATACGCGTATATAAAATATTTCTACAATACTTATTATACAAATTTTAACCCTTAGCTGGACACATGCCCTGTGATAACATAGCTGGCCTTTGGGGTCACCGTGACCCCAACACAAAATCTTCTACTGTAACTAAACTACTGAATATTTTGACTTGAAATTTGGTTTGGTTATTACTTATTATGTAACCTTCTCGGCTCTAATGCAAAGTAATACACCCCCCCTTACGACAGATGGAGCTATAAGTTTAATTTTTAAATTTTGGAGCTATAGAAAAACTGATTGAAAAATGCTGGGGTCACTGTGACCCCATGAGTCCAGCTAAGGGTTAATATATGTAGTATATACATTTCAATATATATGATGTAAGAATTTTGTTATTTTGATATTACAATGTGCTATTTACGTAAGATTGATTATAACATTACATATTAAATATTGTAAAACTTTATTTTATAAATTTTATAAAATAAAAAAATATTGTATAAATATTTTAATAATTTTTGTCTATATATATAACTAATTTATATAAAAACTCAACCAAATAATTAAATATTGATCATACATATATAATTATAATTTATTTATATATTAGGTAGTTTATGTTATTATGTATTATGGTATTTATAGTATTTATGGTATTTATGTTATTTATATTATTTTATTACTATTTAATATTCTTTTTATTATTATCTACTGGAACGCACAATACGAAATTAAAAAAAAAATTAATTTCTTCCTGTAGATGATGTCCAGGTCATTACTATTACCTCCAGGCCATCGCGGCATCATCTACTCGATCGAGATAAACAAATAAATAATCGAGTTAAATAATCGAGATTATTTATAAAAAAGTTAAGCATTATTTCTAATTAATCCATGTTGTTCCGCGGTCACTTTCATTAAAAAAAATTCATTTTTTCGAAAATTCAAGAGAGATAAGAAGAATTAAAAAATAAAAAGTCGGCCTGTACGGACGTACGAACGTACGCTCAGACTTCAACTTTTAAACCATTAAAAAATTAATTAAATACCTATAAAAAATTCAAACAACATGTCTAATTATTCCTTTGGGTGCCGCGATCATATTGAATTAAAAAAAATTAATTTTTATAAACTATTTAAAAAAAAAAAACATAATTTATACTTAAATCGACATTTAGAAAGTATAAAATATTAATATAATGTGGATGGATGTGGATGTGGATAATATCATTTAATATCTACTTAATGAACTGAATTTTCCTGAATATCTGAGAATTGATCTACTACATACATCCTACATTCTAGTAATGTTGATAATATCTCTTAGTTTATTAACAAAATTATCATAAATTTATAATAATTACTATATATCTTGGAAGGTCCATTAAGAAATTAAAAAAAAACATTTCTTTCTGAAGATGATTTCCAGGCCCCTAAAGTTAACTCCAGGTTAACGGGGCAACATTTACTGAAAGGCCTATTACGAAATCAAAAAAAAATATTTTCTTCCTGTAGTAGATGTCCAGGTCCCTAATGTTACCTCCAGGTCAACGGGGCATCATTTACTGGAAGCCTATTACGAAACCAAAAAAAAATTTTCTTGCTGTAGATAATGTGCAGGTCACTAATTTTACCTCCAAGTCATCGGGGCAACATCGACTGGAAGACATATTACGAAATCAAAAAAAAAAAATTTTTCTACCTGTAGAAGATGTCCAGGTCGGTAATGTTACCTCCAGGTCATCGAGGCAACATCTACTGAAAGACTTATTACGAAATAAAAAAAAAATATTTTCTTCCTGTAGTAGATATCCAGGTCAGTAATTTTACTTCCAGGTCGACGGGGCATCTACTAAAAAGCCTATTACGAAACCAAAAAAAAAAATTTTTCCTGTAGATGATGTCCAGGTCGGTAATGTTACCCTCCAGGTCATCGAGGCAACATCTACTGAAAGACTTATTACGAAATAAAAAAAAAAATTTTCTCCCTGTAGTAGATATCTAGGTCAGTAATTATACTTCCAGGTCGTCGGAGCATCATCTACTGGAAGGTTCATTATAAAAATTAAAAAAAAATTTTCTTCCTGTAGATGATGTCCAAGTCTCTGATGATATCTCCAGGTCAACGGGCATCATTTGCTGGAAGGCCTATTACGAAACCAAAAAAAAATTTTCTTGTTGTAGATAATGTGCAGATCACTAATTTTACCTCCAGGTCATCGGGGCAA
Organism: Theocolax elegans; assembly: GCA_026168455.1. NCBI lineage: Eukaryota > Metazoa > Arthropoda > Insecta > Hymenoptera > Cerocephalidae > Theocolax > Theocolax elegans. The sequence continues at coordinate 82,442,861 of CM047425.1, forward strand.
CATCGACTGGACGGCATATTACGAAATCAAAAAAAAAATTTTTCTACCTGTAGAAGATGTCCAGGTCGGTAATGTTACCTCCAGGTCATCGAGGCAACATCTCGAAGAATGAAGCGAATGAGGAAAATTAAAATTAATGTTATAATTTGCGCTGTGATACTTTTATTTTATTAATTGTCCTTTATTCCTGTGATATTTTACCAGTATTATTTTTTCTTGCTCATTTTATTTATATTTTTATTCATATTTATATTTTTATTTTATTTTATCTTTTTATTTTGATTTTTATTTTTATCTTTCAATTCTTCTCTGCGCCTTCCTTTTCGCTGCTCATTCTACTATGCATTACTTGAATTTGTAATATTAACTTCGCTTGCGTTTTATTTATTTATTTATTATTGCGTTTTATTTTATTTTTGCGTTTTATTTTAATTTTTATTTATATTATTTGTTACTTTCAATTGTTTTATTATTTTTTTTTTCCTACGTTGTATTTTATTTGTTAATTTTATTTTGTTAATCTACTCTCTGTATTACTTTACGACCTATGTATTTTGTGTTTACGGGGTTTCTACCCCTAAAACCCAATAAAGTTTTCTATCTATCTATCTATCTATCTACTGAAAGACTTATTACGAAATAAAAAAAAAATATTTTCTTCCTGTAGTAGATATCTAGGTCAGTAATTGTACTTTCAGGTCGTCGGAGCATCATCTACTGGAAGGTTCATTAAAAAATAAAAAAAAAATTTTCTTCCTGTAGATGATGTCCAGGTCTCTAATGTTATCTCCAGGTTAACAGGGCAACATCGACTGAAAGGCCTATTACGAAATCAAAAAAAAGTTTTCTTTCTGTAGAAGATGTCTAGGTCTTTACTGTTACCTCCAGGTCGACGGGGCATCTACTAAAATGCCTATTACGAAACCAACAAAAAAAAATTTTCCTGTAGATGATGTCCAGGAAGGTAATGTTACCTCCAGGTCATCGAGGCAACATCTACTGAAAGACTTATTACGAAATCAAAAAAAAAATATTTTCTTCCTGTAGTAGATATCCAGGTCAGTAATTTTACCTCCAGGTCATCGGAGCATCATCTACTGGAAGGTTCATTATAAAAATAAAAAAAAAATTTTCTTCCTGTAGATGATGTCCAGGTCTCTAATGTTACCTCCAGGTTAACGGGGCAACATCTACTGAAAGGTCTATTACGAAATCAAAAAAAATTTACTTGCTGTAGATAATGTGCAGGTCACTAATTTTACCTCCAGGTCATCGGGGCAACATCGACTGAAAGGCATATTACGAAATCAAAAAAAAGTTTTTATTCTGTAGAAGATGTCTAGGTCTTTACTGTTACCTCCAGGTCGACGGGGCATCTACTAAAATGCCTATTACGGAACCAACAAAAAAAATTTTCCTGTAGATGATGTCCAGGAAGGTAATGCTACCTCCAGGTCATCGAGGCAACTTGTACTGAAAGACTTATTACGAAATAAAAAAAAAAATTTTCTTCCTGTAGTAGATATCTAGGTCAGTAATTTTACTTCCAGGTCGTCGGAGCATCATCTACCGGAAGGATCATTATAAAAATAAAAAAATAATTTTTTTCCTGTAGATGATGTCCAGGTCTCTAATGTTACCTCCAGGTTAACGGGGCAACATCGACTGAAAGGCCTATTACGAAATCAAGAAAAAGTTTTCTTTCTGTAGAAGATGTCTAGGTCTCTACGGTTACCTCCAGGTCGACGGGGCATCTACTAAAATGCCTATTACAAAAACCAACAAAAAAAATTTTTCCTGTAGATGATGTCCAGGAAGGTAATGTTACCTCCAGGTCATAGGGGCAACATCTACTGAAAGACTTATTACGAAATAAAAAAAAAAATTTTCTTCCTGTAGTAGATATCTAGGTCAGTAATTATGCTTCCAGGTCGTCGGAGCATCATCTACTGGAAGGTTCATTATAAAAATAAAAAAAAAATTTTCCTCCTGTAGATGATGTCCAGGTCTCTAATGTTATCTCCAGGTTAACGGGGCAACATCTACTGATAGGCCTATTACGAAATCAAAAAAAAGTTTTCTTTCTGTAGAAGATGTCTAGGTCCTCTACTGTTACCTCCAGGTCGACGGGGCTTCTACTAAAATGCCTATTACGAAACCAACAAAAAAAATTTTTCCTGTAGATGACGTCGAGGAAGGTAATGTTACCTCCAGGTCATCGAGGCAACATCTACTGAAAGACTTATTACGAAATAAAAAAAAAATATTTTCTTCCTGTAGTAGATATCTAGGTCCTAGGTAGGAAGGTTCATTATTAAAATTAAAAAAAAAATTTTCCTCCTGTAGATGATGTCCAGGTCTCTAATGTTATCTCTAGGTTAACGGAGCAACATCTACTGAAAGGCCTATTACGAAATCAAAAAAAAGTTTTCTTTCTGTAGATAATGTGCAGGTCACTAATTTTACCTCCAGGTCATCGGGGCAACATCGACTGGACGGCATATTGCGAATCAAAAAAAAAAATTTTTCTACCTGTAGAAGATGTCCAGGTCGGTAATGTTACCTCCAGGACATCGTGGCAACATCTACTGAAAGCCTTATTACGTAATCAAAAAAAAAATATTTTCTTCCTGTAGTAGATATCTAGGTCAGTAATTGTACTTACAGGTCGTCGAAGCATCATATACTGTAAGGTTCATTATAAAAATAAAAAAAAAATTTTCTTCCTGTATATGATGTCCAGGTCTCTAATGTTACCTCCAAATTAACGGGGCAACATCTACTGATAGTCCTATTACGAAATTAAAAAAAATTTTCTTTCTGTAGAAGATTTCTAGGTCCCTACTGTTACCATCAGGTCGACGGGCATCATCTACTGGAAATCCTATTACGAAACCAAAAAAAAAATTTTTCCTGTAGATGATGTGGCAGGTCACTAATGTTACCTCCCAATCATCGGGGCAACATCTACTGGAAGGTTCATTATAAAAATAAAAAGAAAATTTTCTTCCTGTAGATGAGGTCCAGGTCTCTAATGTTATCTCCAGGTTAACGGGGCAACATCTACTGAAAAGGCCTATCACGAAAATCAAAAAAAATTTACTTGCTGTAGATAATGTGCAGGTTACTATTTTACCACCAGGTCATAGGGGCAACATCTACTGAAAGACTTATTACGAAATAAAAAAAAAATTTTCTTCCTGTAGTAGATATCTAGGTCAGTAATTATGCTTCCAGGTCGTCGGAGCATCATCTACTGGAAGGTTCATTATAAAATAAAAAATAAATTTTCCTCCTGTAGATGATGTCCAGGTCTCTAATGTTATCTCCAGGTTAACGGGGCAACATCTACTGATAGGCCTATTACGAAATCATAAAAAAAATTTTCTTTCTGTAGAAGATGTCTAGTTCTCTACTGTTACCTCCAGGTCGACGGGGCTTCTACTAAAATGCCTATTACGAAACCAACAAAAAAAATTTTTCCTGTAGATGACGTCCAGGAAGGTATGTTACCTCCAGGTCATCGAGGCAACATCTACTGAAAGACTTATTACGAAATAAAAAAAAAATATTTTCTTCCTGTAGTAGATATCTAGGTCCTAGGTAGGAAGGTTCATTATTAAAATTAAAAAAAAATTTTCCTCCTGTAGATGATGTCCAGGTCTCTAATGTTATCTCTCAGGTTAAACGGAGCAACATCTACTGAAAGGCCTATACGAATCAAAAAAAGTTTTCTTTCTGTAGATAATGTGCAGGTCACTAATTTTACCTCCAGGTCCTCCGGGGCAACATCTACTGGAAATCCTATTACGAAACCAAAAAAAAATTTTTCTACCTGTAGAAGATGTCCAGGTCGGTAATGTTACCTCCAGGTCGACGGGGCTTCTACTAAAATGCCTATTACGAAACCAAAAAAAATTTTCTTTCTGTAGAAGATGTCTAGGTCTCTACTGTTACCTCCAGGTCGACGGGGCATCTACTAAAATGCCTATTACGAAACCAAAAAAAAATTTTTCTACCTGTAGAAGATGTCCAGGTCGGTAATGTTACCTCCAGGTCGACGGGGCATCATCTACTGGAAGGTTCATTAAAAAATAAAAAAAAAATTTTCTTCCTGTAGATGATGTCCAGGTCTCTAATGTTATCTCCAGGTTAACAGGGCAACATCGACTGAAAGGCCTATTACGAAATCAAAAAAAATTTTCTTTCTGTAGAAGATGTCTAGGTCTTTACTGTTACCTCCAGGTCGACGGGGCATCTACTAAAATGCCTATTACGAAACCAACAAAAAAAATTTTTCCTGTAGATGATGTCCAGGAAGGTAATGTTACCTCCAGGTCATCGAGGCAACATCTACTGAAAGACTTATTACGAAATCAAAAAAAAATATTTTCTTCCTGTAGTAGATATCCAGGTCAGTAATTTTACCTCCAGGTCATCGGAGCATCATCTACTGGAAGGTTCATTATAAAAATAAAAAAAAATTTTCTTCCTGTAGATGATGTCCAGGTCTCTAATGTTACCTCCAGGTTAACGGGGCAACATCTACTGAAAGGTCTATTACGAAATCAAAAAAAATTTACTTGCTGTAGATAATGTGCAGGTCACTAATTTTACCTCCAGGTCATCGGGGCAACATCGACTGAAAGGCATATTACGAAATCAAAAAAAAGTTTTTATTCTGTAGAAGATGTCTAGGTCTTTACTGTTACCTCCAGGTCGACGGGGCATCTACTAAAATGCCTATTACGGAACCAACAAAAAAAATTTTTCCTGTAGATGATGTCCAGGAAGGTAATGCTACCTCCAGGTCATCGAGGCAACTTGTACTGAAAGACTTATTACGAAATAAAAAAAAAATTTTCTTCCTGTAGTAGATATCTAGGTCAGTAATTTTACTTCCAGGTCGTCGGAGCATCATCTACCGGAAGGATCATTATAAAAATAAAAAATAATTTTTTTCCTGTAGATGATGTCCAGGTCTCTAATGTTACCTCCAGGTTAACGGGGCAACATCGACTGAAAGGCCTATTACGAAATCAAGAAAAAGTTTTCTTTCTGTAGAAGATGTCTAGGTCTCTACGGTTACCTCCAGGTCGACGGGGCATCTACTAAAATGCCTATTACAAAACCAACAAAAAAAATTTTTCCTGTAGATGACGTCCAGGAAGGTAATGTTACCTCCAGGTCATAGGGGCAACATCTACTGAAAGACTTATTACGAAATAAAAAAAAAATTTTCTTCCTGTAGTAGATATCTAGGTCAGTAATTATGCTTCCAGGTCGTCGGAGCATCATCTACTGGAAGGTTCATTATAAAAATAAAAAAAAAATTTTCCTCCTGTAGATGATGTCCAGGTCTCTAATGTTATCTCCAGGTTAACGGGGCAACATCTACTGATAGGCCTATTACGAAATCAAAAAAAAGTTTTCTTTCTGTAGAAGATGTCTAGGTCTCTACTGTTACCTCCAGGTCGACGGGGCTTCTACTAAAATGCCTATTACGAAACCAACAAAAAAAATTTTTCCTGTAGATGACGTCGAGGAAGGTAATGTTACCTCCAGGTCATCGAGGCAACATCTACTGAAAGACTTATTACGAAATAAAAAAAAAATATTTTCTTCCTGTAGTAGATATCTAGGTCCTAGGTAGGAAGGTTCATTATTAAAATTAAAAAAAAATTTTCCTCCTGTAGATGATGTCCAGGTCTCTAATGTTATCTCTAGGTTAACGGAGCAACATCTACTGAAAGGCCTATTACGAAATCAAAAAAAAGTTTTCTTTCTGTAGATAATGTGCAGGTCACTAATTTTACCTCCAGGTCATCGGGGCAACATCGACTGGACGGCATATTGCGAAATCAAAAAAAAAAATTTTTCTACCTGTAGAAGATGTCCAGGTCGGTAATGTTACCTCCAGGACATCGTGGCAACATCTACTGAAAGCCTTATTACGTAATCAAAAAAAAATATTTTCTTCCTGTAGTAGATATCTAGGTCAGTAATTGTACTTACAGGTCGTCGAAGCATCATATACTGTAAGGTTCATTATAAAAAAAAAAAAAAAAATTTTCTTCCTGTAGATGATGTCCAGGTCTCTAATGTTATCTCCAGGTTAACGGGGCAACATCGACTGAAAGGCCTATTACGAAATCAAAAAAAAGTTTTCTTTCTGTAGAAGATGTCTAGGTCTTTACTGTTACCTCCAGGTCGACGGGGCATCTACTAAAATGCCTATTACGAAACCAACAAAAAAAATTTTTCCTGTAGATGATGTCCAGGAAGGTAATGTTACCTCCAGGTCATCGAGGCAACATCTACTGAAAGACTTATTACGAAATCAAAAAAACATATTTTCTTCCTGTAGTAGATATCCAGGTCAGTAATTTTACCTCCAGGTCATCGGAGCATCATCTACTGGAAGGTTCATTATAAAAATAAAAAAAAAATTTTCTTCCTGTAGATGATGTCCAAGTCTCTAATGTTATATCCAGGTTAACGGGGCAACATCTACTGAAAGGCCTATTACGAAATCAAAAAAACGTTTTCTTTCTGTAGAAGATGTCTACGTCCCTACTGTTACCTCCAGGTCGACGGGGGCATCTACTAAAAGCCTATGACGAAACCAAAAAAAAAATTTTCCTGTAGATGATGTCCAGGTCGGTAATGTTACCTCCAGGTCATCGAGGCAACATCTACTGAAAGACTTATTATGAAATCAAAACAAAATATTTTCTTCCTGTAGTAGATATCCAGGTCAGTAATTTTACCTCCAGGTCATCGGAGCATCATCTACTGGAAGGTTCATTATAAAAATAAAAAGAAAATTTTCTTCCTGTAGATGATGTCCAGGTCTCTAATGTTATCTCCAGGTTAACGGGGCAACCATCTACTGAAAGGCCTATCACGAAATCAAAAAAAATTTACTTGCTGTAGATAATGTGCAGGTTACTAATTTTACCACCAGGTCATAGGGGCAACATCTACTGAAAGATTTATTACGAAATGAAAAAAAAAAATTTTTCTTCCTGTAGTAGATATCTAGGTCAGTAATTATGCTTCCAGGTCGTCGGAGCATCATCTACTGGAAGGTTCATTATAAAAATAAAAAAAAATTTTCCTCCTGTAGATGATGTCCAGGTCTCTAATGTTATCTCCAGGTTAACGGGGCAACATCTACTGATAGGCCTATTACGAAATCAAAAAAAGTTTTCTTTCTGTAGAAGATGTCTAGGTCTCTACTGTTACCTCCAGGTCGACGGGGCTTCTACTAAAATGCCTATTACGAAACCAACAAAAAAATTTTCATGTAGATGACGTCCAGGAAGGTAATGTTACCTCCAGGTCATCGAGGCAACATCTACTGAAAGACTTATTACGAAATAAAAAAAAAATATTTTCTTCCTGTAGTAGATATCTAGGTCCTAGGTAGGAAGGTTCATTATTAAAATTAAAAAAAATTTTCCTCCTGTAGAGGATGGTCCAGGTCTCTAATGTTATCTCTAGGTTAACGGAGCAACATCTACTGAAAGGCCTATTACGAAGCAAAAGAAAGTTTTCTTTCTGTAGATAATGTGCAGGTCACTAATTTTACCTCCAGGTCATCGGGGCAACATCGACTGGACGGCATATTGCGAAATCAAAAAAAAAATTTTCTACCTGTAGAAGATGTCCAGGTCGGTAATGTTACCTCCAGGACATCGTGGCAACATCTACTGAAAGCCTTATTACGTAATCAAAAAAAAATATTTTCTTCCTGTAGTAGATATCTAGGTCAGTAATTGTACTTACAGGTCGTCGAAGCATCATACTGTAAGGTTCATTATAAAAATAAAAAAAATTTTCTTCTGTATATGATGTCCAGGTCTCTAATGTTACCTCCAAATTAACGGGGCAACATCTACTGATAGTCCTATACGAAATCAAAAAAAAATTTTCTTTCTGTAGAAGATTTCTAGGTCCCTACTGTTACCATAGGTCGACGGGGCATCATCTACTGGCAATCCTATACGAAACCAAAAAAAAAATTTTTCCTGTAGATGATGTGCAGGTCATTAATGTTACCTCCCAATCATCGGGGCAAAATCTACTGGAAGGTTCATTATAAAAATAAAAGAAAATTTTCTTCCTGTAGATGTAGTCCAGGTCTCTAATGTTATCTCCAGGTTAACGGGGCAACATCTACTGAAAGGCCTATCACGAAATCAAAAAAATTTACTTGCTGTAGATATGTGCAGGTTACTAATTTTACCACCAGGTCATAGGGGCAACATCTACTGAAAGACTTATTACGAAATAAAAAAAAAATTTTCTTCCTGTAGTAGATATCTAGGTCAGTAATTATGCTTCCAGGTCGTCGGAGTATCATCTACTGGAAGGTTCATTATAAAAATAAAAAATAAATTTTCCTCCTGTAGATGATGTCCAGGTCTCTAATGTTATCTCCAGGTTAACGGGGCAACAATCTACTGATAGGCCTATTACGAAATCATAAAAAAAATTTTCTTTCTGTAGAAGATGTCTAGGTCTCTACTGTTACCTCCAGGTCGACGGGGCTTCTACTAAAATGCCTATTACGAAACCAACAAAACAAATTTTTCCTGTAGATGACGTCCAGGAAGGTAATGTTACCTCCAGGTCATCGAGGCAACATCTACTGAAAGACTTATTACGAAATAAAAAAAAATATTTTCTTCCTGTAGTAGATATCTAGGTCGTAGGTAGGAAGGTTCATTATTAAATTAAAAAAAAATTTTCCTACTGTAGATGATGTCCAGGTCTCTAATGTTATCTCCAGGTTAACGGGGCAACATCGACTGAAAGGCCTATTACGAAATCAAAAAAAAGTTTTCTTTCTGTAGAAGATGTCTAGGTCTTTACTGTTACCTCCAGGTCGACGGGGCATCTACTAAAATGCCTATTACGAAACCAACAAAAAAATTTTTCCTGTAGATGATGTCCAGGAAGGTAATGTTACCTCCAGGTCATCGAGGCAACATCTACTGAAAGACTTATTACGAAATCAAAAAAACATATTTTCTTCCTGTAGTAGATATCCAGGTCAGTAATTTTACCTCCAGGTCATCGGAGCATCATCTACTGGAAGGTTCATTATAAAAATAAAAAAAAATTTTCTTCCTGTAGATGATGTCCAAGTCTCTAATGTTATATCCAGGTTAACGGGGCAACATCTACTGAAAGGCCTATTACGAAATCAAAAAAACGTTTTCTTTCTGTAGAAGATGTCTACGTCCCTACTGTTACCTCCAGGTCGACGGGGCATCTACTAAAAAGCCTATGACGAAACCAAAAAAAAAAATTTTCCTGTAGATGATGTCCAGGTCGGTAATGTTACCTCCAGGTCATCGAGGCAACATCTACTGAAAGACTTATTATGAAATCAAAAAAAAATATTTTCTTCCTGTAGTAGATATCCAGGTCAGTAATTTTACCTCCAGGTCATCGGAGCATCATCTACTGGAAGGTTCATTATAAAAATAAAAAGAAAATTTTCTTCCTGTAGATGATGTCCAGGTCTCTAATGTTATCTCCAGGTTAACGGGGCAACATCTACTGAAAGGCCTATCACGAAATCAAAAAAAATTTACTTGCTGTAGATAATGTGCAGGTTACTAATTTTACCACCAGGTCATAGGGGCAACATCTACTGAAAGATTTATTACGAAATGAAAAAAAAAAATTTTCTTCCTGTAGTAGATATCTAGGTCAGTAATTATGCTTCCAGGTCGTCGGAGCATCATCTACTGGAAGGTTCATTATAAAAATAAAAAAAAAATTTTCCTCCTGTAGATGATGTCCAGGTCTCTAATGTTATCTCCAGGTTAACGGGGCAACATCTACTGATAGGCCTATTACGAAATCAAAAAAAAGTTTTCTTTCTGTAGAAGATGTCTAGGTCTCTACTGTTACCTCCAGGTCGACGGGGCTTCTACTAAAATGCCTATTACGAAACCAACAAAAAAAATTTTTCATGTAGATGACGTCCAGGAAGGTAATGTTACCTCCAGGTCATCGAGGCAACATCTACTGAAAGACTTATTACGAAATAAAAAAAAAATATTTTCTTCCTGTAGTAGATATCTAGGTCCTAGGTAGGAAGGTTCATTATTAAAATTAAAAAAAAATTTTCCTCCTGTAGAGGATGTCCAGGTCTCTAATGTTATCTCTAGGTTAACGGAGCAACATCTACTGAAAGGCCTATTACGAAAGCAAAAGAAAGTTTTCTTTCTGTAGATAATGTGCAGGTCACTAATTTTACCTCCAGGTCATCGGGGCAACATCGACTGGACGGCATATTGCGAAATCAAAAAAAAAAATTTTTCTACCTGTAGAAGATGTCCAGGTCGGTAATGTTACCTCCAGGACATCGTGGCAACATCTACTGAAAGCCTTATTACGTAATCAAAAAAAAATATTTTCTTCCTGTAGTAGATATCTAGGTCAGTAATTGTACTTACAGGTCGTCGAAGCATCATATACTGTAAGGTTCATTATAAAAATAAAAAAAAATTTTCTTCCTGTATATGATGTCCAGGTCTCTAATGTTACCTCCAAATTAACGGGGCAACATCTACTGATAGTCCTATTACGAAATCAAAAAAAATTTTCTTTCTGTAGAAGATTTCTAGGTCCCTACTGTTACCATCAGGTCGACGGGGCATCATCTACTGGAAATCCTATTACGAAACCAAAAAAAAAATTTTTCCTGTAGATGATGTGCAGGTCATTAATGTTACCTCCCAATCATCGGGGCAAAATCTACTGGAAGGTTCATTATAAAAATAAAAAGAAAATTTTCTTCCTGTAGATGTAGTCCAGGTCTCTAATGTTATCTCCAGGTTAACGGGGCAACATCTACTGAAAGGCCTATCACGAAATCAAAAAAAATTTACTTGCTGTAGATAATGTGCAGGTTACTAATTTTACCACCAGGTCATAGGGGCAACATCTACTGAAAGACTTATTACGAAATAAAAAAAAAATTTTCTTCCTGTAGTAGATATCTAGGTCAGTAATTATGCTTCCAGGTCGTCGGAGTATCATCTACTGGAAGGTTCATTATAAAAATAAAAAATAAATTTTCCTCCTGTAGATGATGTCCAGGTCTCTAATGTTATCTCCAGGTTAACGGGGCAACATCTACTGATAGGCCTATTACGAAATCATAAAAAAAATTTTCTTTCTGTAGAAGATGTCTAGGTCTCTACTGTTACCTCCAGGTCGACGGGGCTTCTACTAAAATGCCTATTACGAAACCAACAAAACAAATTTTTCCTGTAGATGACGTCCAGGAAGGTAATGTTACCTCCAGGTCATCGAGGCAACATCTACTGAAAGACTTATTACGAAATAAAAAAAAAATATTTTCTTCCTGTAGTAGATATCTAGGTCGTAGGTAGGAAGGTTCATTATTAAAATAAAAAAAAAATTTTCCTACTGTAGATGATGTCCAGGTCTCTAATGTTATCTCCAGGTTAACGGAGCAACATCTACTGAAAGGCCTATTACGAAATCAAAAAAAAGTTTTCTTTCTGTAGATAATGTGCAGGTCACTAATTTTACCTCCAGGTCATCGGGGCAACATCGACTGGACGGCATATTGCGAAATCAAAAAAAATTTTCTACTAAGAAATGTCCAGGTCGGTAATGTTATCTCCAGGTCATCGGGACAACTCCTACTGAAAGACCTATTACGATATCAAAAAAAAAAATTTCTTCCTGTAGAAGATGTCCAGGTCCCTACTGTTACCTCCAGGTCGACGGGGCATCATCTACTGGTTCCCATATGGCGAAATTAAAAAAAAAATATTTCCTTCCTGTTGATGATGTCCAGTCCTTAATGTTACCTTCAGTTATAACTGATCGAGATAAACAAATAAATAATCGTTTTAAATAATCGAGGTTAAACCATTTAAAAAAGTAATTAAACACCTATAAAAAAGTTAAACATTATTACTAATTAATCCGTGTGGTTCCGCGATCACTTTCATTAAATAAAATTCATTTTTTCGATAATCCATGAGAGATATAAGAAGAGTTAAAAAATAAAAAGTCTGCCTGTACGGACTTACGGACGTACGGACGTACGCTCAGAATTAAACTTTAAATCCATTAAAAAATTAATTAAATACGAATAAAAAAATCAAACACTATGTCTAATTATTCCTTTGTGTGCCGCGATCGTATTGAATTAAAAAAAAATTAATTTTTACATTCTATTTAAAAAAATATAATATAATTTATACTTAAATCGTCATTTTGACAGTATAAAATTTTAATATAATGTGGTTAATGTGGATGTGGATGTGGATGTGGATGTGGATGTGGATTTTGCACATTAAGACAAATATTTATGATTCTTTAGAAAGGTATGTGCAAATGCATTATCACAACAAGCATTAATAATTTTCCAACTAATTAATAATTCTAATTGCTAAAAGAAGTTAATTATTATTTTACAGGATGTGAACCCAAACCAAACAGAAAGATGATTAATTTTATTAAAGGAGAAATTCAATTTAACAAAAAAAACTTTCTGTAACAATATAGTGTTTCTTTTGAAGATATTCTGTGAATTTTTTCAAATTTTTTTATTAATAAACCAGCGAGATTTTTAGGCAGCCGTGAATAAGCTATATTACCGAACAAAAATGGTTATCTACGTGTAATTAATTATTTCTTAAAAATCTCACGTGAGAACTCACGTGAGAACTCACGTGAGATTTTGTATTGAGGAACGCATGACTTTATATCGTCGCTTCCGAACAAAAAGGTCGTATCTCAGCGGCCGGTTGGAGAAGGTCGAATCTCAGCGGCCGGTTAAAGATGGTCGTATTTCGCGGGATAATTTTTTTTCTTAAATTTAAGTTGGCAACACTGACAAAAATCTTGCGGCATTAGATTTAACATGCGAAAAAATTATAAATACTGTACAAACACACATATATTTGTGTGTATATATGTATGGGTATAACTGTGGGTATACGTTTTAGAGACATTCAGTAGTTCTCTTGAATTTTTCAGTTTTTTCGGGGTTTTAAGTTACAGAGAGTCAAAATTAACATGTTAGCACTTTTTGTATTCTATGCTCATTTTCATGAATTTATAGCTCCCAGGGGATGCATTTTTCACTAAAAACATAAATATGACTTATTTTATAAAATTTTCTGAATTTTTCAGTATAAATATTGCCTTAGCATTATAAGTGTTTAAAAATTAATTTTTTAGAATTGTATAATAATATTTTTAGCAGCTTACAGGGGATTTGTTGGATACTCAAACAAGTGAAGATTCTTTTCTACCACTCCAAAGTAAGTGCATGAATTTTTTTGCAATGATCATGCTACTAGATTCATCGTTATAAGGCAACAAATATACATTTCTATTAATATTTCGGGCAATTTTCCCAGATATTTTGACCATAAGTGATCTTAATGACTTAGACCCACTCTGGAAATTTATAGGCAGTTTCTGACTATAAAAAGACATCTTTTAGACATCATTAGGTTTCCAGAGTCCGGAGCAGAATTGCTGATTTGCACTATTTAGTGTTTAAATGACTTACAGGAGTGTGACATGCATACATGTATAACTTTAAAAGATTTTTAATAAAAAATTAAGAAAATTTTATAAAATAAGTCATATTTATGTTTTTAGTAATAAATGCATCCCCTGGGAGCTACAAATTGATGAAAATGGGCATAGAATGCAAAAAAGTGCTAAAATGTCAATTTTATCTCTCTGTAACTTAAAATAATGGCCTCGAAAAAAACTGAAAAATTCAAGAGAACTACTGAATATCTCTAAAACGTATTCCCACAGTTATACCCATATATATATGGGCTATTTCACGTCAAGTGGTACGATGAAAATTTTAAATTGCTCCAAAATTTGAGAACAGACTGGAAATATCTTCCAAAAGATAGAAAAAAAATTTTAGGTGTTAAAAATAATTTGCCCGAGAGTTATTCCACCATGAAAAATGGAAATTTTTCAATTTTTTAGAAAAATTGCTATTTTCAAAGCCAATTATCTCAAAATCTATTGATTTTTTTGAAAAAACATTATAAACAACTTTTGTTCAAAATAATCTTTAGAATTTAACTATCATGGTTATAACTTTTAATTTTAAAATTCCAAAGAGATAGGACTCCCGGAAATATTGAATATCAAAAAAAGGCGACCACCATCAAATCAATTTTGATCTAATACCTCTCAAAAGATCGTATTTTTTGAGAGCTTTCGAATGGCGGAGGTTAGATTATTGGCCAAGACCGCTGGTGTAAGCTGTACCTCAGTGGTCTTGGTCAATAATCTAACCTCCGCCATTCGAAAGCTCTCAAAAAATATGATCTTTTGAGAGGTATTAGATCAAAATTGATTGTGGCGTGGTCGCCTTTTTTGATATTCAATATTTCCGGGAGTCCTATCTCTTTGTATATAGGTAAATTCTAAAGATTATTTTGAACAAAAGTTGTTTGTAATGTTTTTTCAACAAAATCAATAGATTTTGAGATAATTGGCTTTGAAAATGTTGGCTTTGAAAAACATATTTTTATCAGAAGTAGTTTTCACAACAAGTGCGTAAAGTATACGTACGCATTGCGAACAATATTTTATGATAATAATATGCGTTAAATTGCATTTAATAATTGGTATAATGTGTAAAAGTGCAAATTTACGCACTCATTAGTCATAAAATATTGTGCGCGCTAATTAATCATTGTAATCTAAATTCTCTACAACTCTAAGTAAATTATAAATAATTTATTACTGTAAATACACTAAATAAATTAAGTTCTTAACTTACAATTAACTAATGTGGCATAAGTACATAACGCGAAGTATATAACTCATGACTTTATATCGACGGCTCTAACGAAGAGTAGCACGTTTACATTTAAGAAAGCATGAAATCGTGCTAGTTTTCGTTAGAGCAGTCGATATATGCTTCCTTTATCTTTAACCCTCCTCGGTAACACTGTGTGAAATGTATATGAAATTTTAATGCGACATGACTGAACTGTGGCCGATAAGGGTTAAATGTGCTTAAATTAACTTTCAATTTTATATGCTGTGGCATGAGACTTTTAAGTGCTGAATAAAAAATGAAGCGGGCGTCGGGTCTTGAACCCGAGCCCCTTCGGATCCGAAGGCGTTCACGCTAACCACTGCGCTACGCCCGCACTGGTCGTAGCGCCTGCTTATTGCTCTTATATGCTACCGATACCGCGCCGCTTCGCGGTGTCGGTAATGCTGGCATCTATGACAAGTGGATTAAATCCACCTTGTCACAATGCAATGTAAGATATAAATTTGGAATATAAATTTGAGCATAAATTTGGAAAATATAGGTAAATATATGTACCAAATAATATAAGTACACAGTGGGTATATTTTACAAATATATTTTTTACGTATATATTATGTTATATATGTAACTATACGAGTATCGAACCCGTTAGAGATATCGATTGAATGCGAACCGACTTACCGGGAGTGTGAAGCTACTCGTCGACCGGAGCGGACTCACTCTCTGTCGGACCGCCGAATCGGCCACAACTGTGTATCTTAATCCTAGATAGTAAATTACTTAACTAATTACTGTTGTTTAATTATCCATTAGTTCTTTCTTTAAACTTGTGTAGGTTTTCTGCAGCGGATGCTTGAGTGGTGGTGATTCGGGTAAATAAATCATCAAAATAATCGTTAAAGGTACGAGGGACTTGCTCATGGGCGAATTCAGAGGGAATTCGTGCCTTGCAGCCGAAAATGAGTTGGTGTGGGCTGTAACCAGTGGACTCTCCAACGGAGGTGTTATAGGAAAAAATAGCGAACCTAATCCAGTCGTCCCAGTCTCTCTCCGTACAGTAATGCTTCAAATACTCGACAAAAACTCTATGTGCTCTTTCAAGGGAACCTAATGATTCAGGATGGAATGCCGTGGATTTAATTTGCTGAATTTTGAAGATCTGGCAAAAGGTTTTCATTATTTTACTAACAAATGAGGTGCCTTGATCGGAGTGGATTGACCTGGGACACCCATATCTTGATATGAATCAGAATCTATACTTGGGATAGGGATGGCGTCTGAATATTTGGTAAGGTTACATTGAATGGTTAGTAAATATCTATTCTTCTTGGCAGTTATGGGAAGTGGACCAACTATATCAACCTGTATCCTGTCGAATGCTTGCTTTGGTGTGTCAGTGATGCGCATTGGCATTCGAGTCTTAGGGTTTTGCATCTTGTGCTTCTGACAGCTTGGGCAGGTACGTATAAAGTCCTCTATATCTTTTTTCATATTTTTCCAATAAAAATTTTCTCGAAGGCGCTTAAATAACTTGGATACACCTGCGTGGCCTCCAATGGCGGACTCATGATATTCTTTTATAATATTATTTTTTTCAAATGCGACTGGTATCATAATTTTGCCCGTGCATACAGTAATATTATATTTAGAATCATTAAAAATTTGTTTAAGATAATATTCTATGTATGACCAGTCAAGTGCATCCAAATCATTATCTATCATAGATAAGCTAACCGATGTTAGATCTAATCTATCCATTATTATTTTCAGAGATTCTAAGGAGGCTTTGATGTTACCAAGATCAGGATTTTCATCGAAGTGATTCTTGATGAATAAATGAAAGATATGGTGAGAATTACTGGGTACAGTGAGAGCATCGCCCAATATGACTGAATCATTGATAATGTCATTTATGGAAAATTTCTTATGAGTAAGTAGTTCTTGTCCTACATTCGAAGATATTTTAAAATCAAGAGAAGTAAAATGAATGAGATTGTCCTTTCGCATGCAAATCTTGTCCTTGCTATAATTTATAACTGGATTAGATATCATGTAAATTTTACTCCCTGTAGAATCAGATTTAAATCGTTTGTAATTATTTCCTGTATTATCGTCACTTGTTTCTGTTTCATCTCTTAGGCCACGCACTCTCTTATTTTTGAAAGCTACCTTATTCGCGGGACTCACAACCTCGTTCATAAAGCGCGATTGCCCATGACTCCAAGGAATTACTGCCGTCGAGCTCGATTGTTCGACATTGTCTGGCATTACCGCCTTTTTTGGCAAAGAGTGCGTGCTACCTGCCTGCAATCCTCCATTCCTGGTGATCCTAAGACGCTTACAAGACCCTCCTGGAGGTATTGCTGTGTCGATTGTTAACTTAGACGACTCGTCGTCTTCGTCTGCTGTTTCATAAATACTGTCACTGTCTGTGTCGCTGATTAAATCTGATCCTTCGAGGGTTTTAGGAAACTCGAAAATTGAAGAATTAGGTTCGTAATTATTAGTGAAAATTGAATAAACTAAGCTTTCCATTATTTTATCATCAAGATTTTCCTTCAGATTGCTCGTAGCGAAATTTGTAACCGATGATTCGACTGCGCAGTCGGTCATCTTTTGCAAACCTCTAGAGCAGTCATTCTCTTCAAGATTTTCGAGATTTGAGATTTTGCACAAGTAAATCGGATTTCTAGATAATGCGTCGGCGTTAGAATTTACGCGACCTTGTTTGTAAACGATATCATAGTCGAACTCATTCAATTTAATTCTCCATCTCATCAATTTAGAAGTGGGGTCTTTGGCTTTATGCTGCCATACTAACGGACGATGGTCTGTTACCAGGGTAAAGCGGTGCCCGTATAGATATTGTTTAAAATGTTGAACTGCAAATATAAGGCTAATAATTCCTTTTCTATTACAGAATAATGCGATTCGGATTCGTTAAGAGTGCGGGAAGCATAGGCTATAGGGAGATCGCTGCCTATGGGACCCTGACTAAGCACGCTGCCCACTGCATAATTTGATGCGTCGCACGTGACCACGAAGGGTTGATCGAAGTTCGGGAAGATCAGCAAGGGTTCGGAGCACAGTATGTCTCTTAAGGTTTGAAAGGATGCTTGTGCTGCACTATCCCAAACAAAAGGAACTTTATTTTTTAACAGGTGAGTTAAAGGTTTAGCAATTTTGGCCATGTCCTTTATAAATTTTCTATAATAGCCTACTAAACCTAAGAATGATTTTAAATTCTTTTTAGATTTAGGAACTGGGAAGAGTTTTACGGTCTCGATCTTTTTCTTATCAGGTTTTACTCCTTCGCAACTTATTATATGGCTAAGTTAATTAACTTCTTTACGGAGGAATAGGCATTTATCGGGATGGAGAGTAAAGCCTGCAGTTTGAAATCTACCAAGTAATTTTCTTAATTTCTTTGTATGTTCCCCTAACGAACTTGCAAAAATAACGATATCATCCATAAATATGAACAATTCGACATTTTGCAGACCGGAGAGGACTTGGTCCATGGCTCGCTGAAAGGTGGCAGGCCCATTGCAGAGGCCGAAACTGAGACGAGTGAACTGGTAATGCCCGTTCGAGACAGAAAATGCAGTTTTTTCCTTGGATTTTTCATCCATTGGAATTTGGAAAAAACCCGACATGAGATCTAGGACGCTAAAGTATTTACACCCTCCCAACTGATCCAAAATATCGGTGATGTAGGAAGAGGATAACTATCCTTCACGGTTTTACTATTTAATTTTCTGTAATCTATTACCATTCTATATTTGCGCTCTCCATTGCTGGAGGCTTTCTTTGGAATTATAAAAACAGGAGAATTCCATGGGGAATATGAATTTTCAATTATGTCATTTTCTAAAAGATGTTTTATTTGTTTATTTAACTCCTCTTTATGAATCATAGGAGTTCTAAATTGTTTTTCATTAATTGGTATTTCATCGGTGGTTATGATTTTATGTTTAGTAGTATTCATAAAGCCAAGCTTGTCTCCGGGTAAATTAAATTGATATGGGAATTCATATATAACTGTTAAAAGTGAAGCTACTTCTTCCTCATTTAAATCTTTTAAGTTTAATAATTCAGATATTCTTTTTACTCTTTCAGCAGCAACTTTATCTCTATCACCGTTTGGATCAGCTGTTCGAGCAGTGCGGGGTGAAGGTGGTTTAATATCAAAATCTTGCAGTTCGACTGGGGGTATCGACAGAGTGATTTGATCGAAGGTGGAATTTATTGCAAAAACCTGAGCGTAACCATTAATTTGGGTAACTAATGCTTCTCCAAGGTATACACCAGCACCGATGTCTATTTTTTCTAAATATCCTGTCTGCAGTTTTATATTATTTTTATGGGTACGCTAATTAATTTTCTGGTTCTAGGTGGTAATTCGAATGAGGAATTTTCAATGAATTCTACCTTATTATTTCCTAAGAAAATGGAATCTGGCAGCTTGTCTCGAAACTGAATTACTGCCTTTTGTTGGCGTAGAAATGATATGCCAATAATACCAGCTTCACCGATGGGAAAGTTGTTGTCAATTACTTGAAAGTTAATTTCGATGCCCTGGATTCTTATACTGATTTGTCCTAGTGTACGTATCATACCTTTCCCTATACCTGTCAAATTGTAAATTACATTTGTATCGACAACACTATCAGCAGCTAACGCATTTTCCTTTATAAGATTCAATTGTGAACCCGTGTCGATCATTAATTTGTTAAATCCGTTCGTAAATGATGCGTGTTCTAATTCTATTACGGGAAGACTTGAAATTTTATCTCATCGTAGATCGTATTTGATTCGGTAGCATTTGAGCGTCCCACTATCGCACTGCTCCGTTGTTGCTCTTTCAACGGAGCAGTTTTCGAGTTTAAAGAAATCAATTCAACGTCATTTTTGTTACTGGTGGACGGCTTCTTATTGTTCTCTGCTATCGGTGAATTTTTTCGCTTACTCCAACAGTCTGATTCTCGGTGGCCTCTTTTTTTACAATATTCACAAGAAACTATTTTATAAGGACTCGGGCGCGCGTTTTCGCGGCTTCTACAATTTGCTATTAAATGCCCTGGTTTCCCGCAATTATAACAACGTCGTTCAGCGGCTTCTATTCTATTACACTTGAAGAAATTAGCATTATTAAATGATGAGTAAGTAGGACCTTTGCCGAACAAGGTGTTTCTATCATCTCTTTTCTTTTCTATGCTTGACGCGATACTTATAGCTTCTTCTAACGAAGGAACCCTTTCGCGGCTAAGTAAAACGTTAATAATGGGATCGCGCAAACCCGTGATGAACCCCGTTATTGCCGCGCTATTCAACATAACGTTTACACCGATTGATTGAGCCGCGTCAAATCATTCCTTTGCTGCTTCTAAGGCGCGATTTAAAATTTCGCTTACGCGGGCACCGAAGTCATTAGCCGATTCGGAGTCTCCTTGTTTTTGGCCCCTCAAATCCGCGTGTGCGTCGTCCACATCGAAAGTTCGAGCAAAACACGTTTTTAAGGTTTTTATTAATTCCGTTAAATTTTCCGGGTCTCTTTTGTGCGATATTAATTGATCGGCGCGACCGGTGATTTTACTTCTAATTAACGTGAGCAAGTTGAGTTTGTCCCGCGGATTCACGCGCGATTCCGCTAATTTACACTGGCGTAAAAATCGGATTAAATTGTCAGACTTTCCGTCAAATGTTGGTATGAGTTCGACAGCTAATTTTAATGGTAGATACGAGGTTGTTTTCGAGGGATCAGATCTGTTGGATTCCATCTCTGTTACTTCTAAATCGCGAGTAGAATTTAATGATACCTGACTCGAAACGGACGGTATAGACAAGGTTCTATAATTATCGCTGTCGTCTACAGAATTTATAATATTATTTATAGGTACTATCGAATTTACGTTATCGCTTTTAACGATTTCTTCTACTTCCCAGTTGGTTAGCATTTTTACTATAATTTATTTTTATTATGACTAAATCAAGAAAATTTATTTATTTATTAACCGAGAAACAGAATATAATAAATTAGCAAACCACAGCGATACTTATGTTTGAATGCCTCCTATAAAGTGCGTATCTATATATACATGCATATACCTAAATTTGCCAGAGAGAAAAAGGGAACTTATTGTACTAGGGCTTACGATTTTCTCCTCCGTTTGAGCACTAACTTAGACACTTAATTCAACTTAACGTCACTAATCACTGTTTATAACGAGAGAAAACTTTTGTTTCTTTCCAGCTGCGGTCCAATCCAACTGGTCGTCGTGGCTGTAGATTGCTGGGGCTTCAAGTAAGTATATCGCGTTCGTTGATTGCACTTCAATTTGCCTGTGATTTTCAGGGTAACTGTCACGGAGCCAAAAATCACTTACTTCCCTGGCATTAGCCCTCGGCCTACGGGGAAACCGTGGAAAAACCCGCAGCAGAGAAATGGCCTTTATGTAATTAAATGAAGGCAATTATTGTACTTCGCTTGTACAAAATATACTTTTTAAGTCAAACTGTAATTAGTATTTTTGTGTATTCCTCTTTGAGTGTCCTATCTCCTTTGGAACTTGAATCACAGCCTGTAACAATATCTATGTGGACCTTCCTCGGTTAATTGTTTTGAGAGCCGGGCCACAAGGTATAAAAAATTTTATTTTTTTTTCTTCCTTTAATTTTCGCGTACTTTAAACAGACGTATCCCACCGCTGTCACCACTGATGTATCGCGATTTTTCCGCGGTCGTTACTATAGGTCTGTTCGCGATTTTACGTGTGTTCGTATAGAAATACGTCCCGAGGAACAAGTATGTTCGAACTAAAGTCACGCAGGATAAAGGAAATGTGTGTACTTGGAATAAATACCAGATAAAATAGGTAGAAATCAACTCTATATTCAACAGAAAAGTTACAATGGAAAAATACAATGGAAAATATGAAGTGAACGCAAGGAGCTTCGAAATCGGTCTGCCCTCCCACGCTCTTGCGATGCAGCTCTGCGCTTAACAATTTTCGATTTTTGCGTGGTGGAGGAAAGGTACGACCCTTTTTGGGGTGGAGAAAATAACGAAAGACCAATCCGCGCTTATTTTACCTCGACGCTTGGGTTTTTCCCGTTTGCTTACTTCTCGCTCTGACTGCGCACACATGTGTTGTCGAGGAAAAAATGTACTGTTGTCGGCCTCGGGGAAATACTCCTAATCCTTTTTATTACTTCATGAAGGTCTTTTTAGTCGTGTTGTTCGTATATGCGCGTGTTTATTGTTCCTTCTCTCTGGCATTGTACGCTTATTTTATTTTGATATGCGTTTACACGTTTTTACATCGTAGCATTATTTATTTATTTCTAATTCAATTTGAAATTCGCGCTTAAAATTTGGGTTGCGACGCGACAAGCTATATGTATACTCGCTCGATAAGTAAAAGCACTGCCGCTAACATTATCTTAAAATTTTACACTTACAAAACTCGAATAAAAAATCGTTTCTGGTGCTAAATTTTACGTTCTTTCATTTGGTGCAAATAGTTTTACTGTAGACTTAACGGTTATTGAGATATAATTTAACATAACTTTTAAACGCTTATACTTATTTCGCATAGAACCTCTGGACCTAGGAAACTGCAAATTTCAGAATCGTTTTCTCAAACCTGGATTTACCAAATATCGAAAATGCAGCCATTTCTGTGACAAGCTGATTTCAGATCTATTTTTACTGGACTATAATTACAAAACTTCACCATTGATATATCAATAATACATATAGCTGCAAACACATGCTGATATATATATATATATATGTGTATAAATAAGTAACATTAAATACAACTGCTTAACCATTCTTTTTAATAATATTATTATATTTAAAAAAAATCGTCTAAATAAACGCATTTAAACATTACAAAATGGCTCCACGTTTGAAAATTTTATCAAATGTAATTGAAGTAAGTAGTAACAATACTTTACATTAATACATTACTGTTTTACAACTTATTATGTAGACATTTGTTTTCTTAAAGTACATTTTATTATTCATTAAATTTCCTATTTCAAATATTTAAATAAACTTGAAATAACGTATATTTATTATAAGAGATTTTTTAAATATATTAGAAAATAAAACTTTACATTTTATTTTTAGCGTTTAGCTAAATTGAATGCTGCTGTTACTGGTCATCTGTATGGAGTAATGTACGAGGAAACACTGACAGTTTTAACATTTAGCATAAACCCTGTTGACGATGATGAAAATAAAATTCTCTCGATAGATTTGCAACTTTGTATGCCAGCTGAAGTTGACCTTTTTGGTATTCTATATGTTGATCAATACAAACAAGACATTCCTGATGCATTTAAGGTAATTTAAAGTAAAATCATGGATATCAATAATTATAACTTGAACATTAATATTTTAGGACATCGACGTTACTGATAATCCATTACTTATAAAATATTCTCTTGATGCAGCTGATGTAAATGCATTTTACTACATTCATCAAAAATTGGAGGCAATAAAATATGAAATCATTACTGAAAAGGATTTGTGGAAAAACTTTTATTACGTTAGATTACAAGCAAACCTTCCATTTATTTCAGAAAAAACAACTATCCTTGATTCACTTCAAGAAACTAGAAAAAGTGTACGAAATTTCTTATTGACTATTTCTTAAAATTGTGTAAGTTTATTGTATATCTATATATGTGTATATTAATTTAGCTTATTTTATAACAATCTAGTTAGCAGGTGGAAAAGTAGGATTTCACTTTGCTCAAAATAACATCTACCTTCTAGGGAATGATATCAATGATGGTACTGAAAATAAATCTGTAAGAGAAACACTACAGGCTTCAAGTGTACATAATACTCTTGAAAGTAGTAAAATTAAAAGTTTGCCTAATGTTGTAGTAAGTGCAATTAATTTATCTGATTTTATGATTAGACCATGATATTTATTATTACAATATACTTGAATAATTAGGAAGCTGTAACAGCAGATATGTTTTTAAAAATGTCAATTGATAAAATTTCTGAAGAGGAAGTAAAGTATGCTCCTATTGTACAACACATAAAAAGTATATAATTCATAATTATTATATTGGTACAATTTTTTCATATACAAATACGTACATATCTATTTATTATAGAGCCTGTTAAATATTACGAGTTTTCTTTGAAGATTGATGCTTTATCTCTAGTTGGCCATAATATAACCATGCCACAGCTTTATGAAATTCTTGTGGAATCTATTTGTAGAAATTTAAGACTGATAGGTACATCATTTGAAAACCAATTACAAATAGAAGATATGGAACTTTGTCTTCCAGAGCCAATACATTTTAAGCCATTAAACTTTGGACATTTGTTAACATTAATTTACCCTATCGGCATGTCTGCATCAGAAACATGTATGTTTTTTCAAACATCTTCTATATTTTTAAACAATTATAAAAATAAATTTATTTATTTATATATCTATTTATAAAAATAAATTTATTTATTTATATATCTATTTATAAAAATAAATTTATTTATTTATATATCTATTTATAAAAATAAATTTATTTATTTATATATCTATTTATATAATAAATTTTTAATTTTAGTTGAGTATCGTAAAAGTTTACATAGAAGATTAGCATTGGATATGACAAAGCCTTACTTTAGAATAGGAAATGCAATAAAATTCCAAAATGATTGTAAAAATGGAGGAAAACTTGTTAATCCTCATAAGGGCATTGTACATCCTAAAAGTAAAATTTATTCTAATTTTAAAATTTAATTGAAAAGTAACGTTCTAATTTGTAAATGAAGTATTATTTTTATTTTGAAAACAGATTACCAGATTAGCCTTGTGAATGGTTTTTATAAATATTATCATTATATGCAAGACAATTTTGATGATAGTGGATGGGGATGTGCATATAGATCACTTCAAACTATTGTATCATGGTTCAGGTAATTAATGTGTATATATTTCCTAAGGAAATGATGAAGTCAATTAAAATTCAATCTTTTTTAGTTTAAAATTATTGAACATTTAGGTGTCTATGAAAGAGTAATATGTAATGTTACCCCGAAATAAAAATGATTGTAACCTATACCAATTTATGGTACACAAAAATATAAAAAATTTAATAGAAATTGATCGTCTGTAGTAGCGAGACCTTTAAAAATGGATCTATAAATTTTTCATTCTCGAAAGTGAAAAATTAATAAATGGTACAATGATAAATATAGTTTATTTTACTTTTCATTAATTTTATATTTTATATAAATTTTATATTAATTTTATTTAATGCTATTTTGTCAGGTAAGGTATATACAAAGAAAAGAAGTTAAATCCACCAAGTTTTGCACAGTAGTTTTAGACAATAAATTGCAACTATTCTGTGTATTTATACAACCCAAAAAATATAAAGATCAATCTTACAATAGTAGTACTTTCTATTTAAATCAACACTATAGCTTTAGATCCATTACAGTTTTTGAGAAGCTTATAATGAATATATAGGTTATTTTAGGATTTTATTAATATCATACGAAATCTATTGAGATTTTTCTAAAAAAGACTACAGCAGAAATACTTCATTGATGCAAGCTTCTCAAATGCTTATTATACGAAGGAATCAACCTAAAAGCTAAATGGAAAAAGTCATTTTCCAGGACTTTGGTGCTGAACTAAATGATATTTCGATATCACTTACTAATAATTTGAAAAAATATTGCTAAGGATAGTGGCATGATTTTTACATTTTTGGGTTTTATAAATAATAATCATTTAGAGTCAAGTATGTTAACTATAAATAATGCAAGCTATAAGATAATAATAATCATTTGGAGTCCAGTATGTTAACTATAAATAATGCAAACTATATTTATTTTCTTATAGAGGTGGCATACCCGGTAGGTTACCGACTGAGCAAAAAAGACAATTATTGCATTTATTTAAAAAAATATGTAATTTAATGCAAAACCCAAATACAGAAGCACTAGGTAATAAAATAATAAGTGATTCTACGAAGTTCCAGGTCAATACGATAAAGACACCCTAAAAAATTTGTGCACCGAAAAATCAGAGATAATTGTAATTTTCGGTGCACAAATTTTTTAGGGTGTCTTTATCGTATTGACCTGGAACTTCGTAGAATCACTTATTATTTTATTACCTAGTGCTTCTGTATTTGGGTTTTGCATTAAATTACATATTTTTTTAAATAAATGCAATAATTGTCTTTTTTGCTCAGTCGGTAACCCACCGGGTATGCCACCCCCTTAAGAAGATACTTTTTCTTTAAAATTCTTTAGTTTGACTTGCTTTTATACGAATGTTTAATTCAATAATAAATAATACGCTAATAAAAAGTAATAGTGTTAATTTTCCATAATTTATCATCTATTTTTAGCTAGAACAGTTCTGTGGAACAGTTAATTGTCACATCCTCTCTAAGAAGGATCTGACATTAAAAAATCTAAATAAAACGTATTTTTGGATCGTTTTAATATGGAAATACTAGCTAAATTTTGTAAATTTTGCAAAACTATTTTCATATAAATTAAAACCCCATAATAGTATTTTTTCAAAAGGAAATTATCAAATTCAGCATTTCAAAAGTAAAAACAACATCAAATTACTACATTGTGCAATGTGATCCTTTGCCCAAAATAAAAAGAAACCGGACCTCGAGGTTTTGTCCAATGAACCTAAGCATAACGTTATTCGACTTTCTTTTAAATAAATTTAAAGAATAAAGTCCTGATAAAAACAAAAATTACTCATATTCGAATTAAAGCTCTTTGTCTTGAGTCTTTCATTTTTTGATTGGAAATTAATAGTTATAATTAGAACTTAAGTTATTTCTGTTCAACAAGCTCCATTTTCCCTAAATCGTTCGAAAAGGTCTAATAATTTAATGACGCTAATACGAAAAAAATACAAAAGCGAATATCTACTTTGCAAAAGCGCATGTTTGCTTTTGAAAAACAGTGCCCGTATTTGCACCTCTAAGAAAGTGATTTTGCACTATTTGCGAATTACAGAGTATGTTAGTTTTATTGATACAAATGTCGCAACATAATTATTTTTAGTTTATTGTTTGTCAGTCTCAAATTTTTTTTTATTATTTCTTTAATTTGTAATAATTGAAAATATTTAACTTTGTCTGTCGTGTTTGGCACACTCTCGAAATACCAGAGTTATTAAAATTTTGTTAACAATTATCATTAACTTTATCTGCAAGTTTTAGAATGAACAATTGTTTAAAAATTTTAGTAAAATTATTCTCTATAATTATTACACTAATTACCCAGGCGGAAATTGAAACAATTAGAAGAAAATAATAAAAATTAATAACTGTTTAAAAAAATTAAAAAAAATTAATAAAAATTATTAATGTCTAGATTTAAGACAAGTAAAAATAGTTATTAATTTTTATCAATTTTCATGAAAATTGTTGTTAATAGTTAATAATTTTTTCTAATTTTTTCATTTATACCAGCATTGTTAAAAAATGTACGTGTGTAAAATTAAATTTCACAAAAAGGAAAAAAGTAATAAAAAATTATAAAAAAAAAATAAAATCTTCAATTTATTATAAAAATACAATAATGATTCGAAAAAATTAATAATAGTTATTAATTAATTAATTTTTGTTGTCAGACTGAAATACTCATGATTCAAGAAAAAAGTACAAAAAATTTATAAAAAGTAATAAAAATTGATAATAGTTTATAAAAATTTATACAGTCTCAAATCTGGGCATAATATATTATTAATAAATGTTATTAATTATTATTAATTTTTTACAATTTTTTTTATTTCCGGCTGGGCACCATAAAAACATTGTACTATTATTAAGTATATGGAAAAACAATTGATAAATCTGTTTACGTATACTGCTTAATACTATCAAATAATGCTTGAGTATGAAAAAGGTTAAACTATGGTAGGCACTATTCAGCAGCAACATGCAATACAAAACTGATTTTTTTAACTATTTATTTTTGTGTTAATTTTCTTTTCAATCTGAATAACTATGCATAATTTTCACAAACATAAAATTACATATGTATTGTTACATATATATAGTAGCATTAAAATCTGAATAAAATAGAAAGTATTATCACAAAATTCTTTGAGCGGGTATGAAGTCCAATAATTTTAATATTTTTTTGTCCTATTAATTTTCTAATTTTAGATTACAAGGATATACTGAAAAGCCAGTACCAAGTCATAAAGAAATTCAAAAATGTTTGGTAAATATTGGTGACAAACCTTCAAACTTTATTGGCAGTAATCAATGGATCGGATCTACAGAGGTTGGTTTTGTACTTGAATCGCTTTATGATGTTCCAGTAAAAATTTTATGTGTTTCTAATGGAGAGGAGATGATAAACTTGGTTCCTGATTTATCGAATCATTTTGAGACTCAAGGAACTCCTGTCATGATTGGTTAGTTTGCACATACACCTGTATACTCTCATTCATTTGTATATATATGTAATCATATTATTGACAGAACATCGATCACCCCCACATTTAAAACCTATTTAAAAAAAGATTCAAATTACGTATTTCTAAAAAATTACGAAAAATTAAAAATCTATGAATTTAACACCACTTCAAAATATTAAAAACATATCAGTGAAAATTATCATAGAAAATAATGGGGTTACCTTCATTTACTTCAAATTAGTTTAATTATTTGACTACGAAGAATAATTTTAACAGTGGATGAATGAATAAGAAATTTTTAATAATAAACGGAGAAAACGGTTCTAGTAAAAATTACTGTTTTATTGAGTAACTGAAAGACACACTTGATAAATTCTAAAAATTACTATTTTTTGTAGGAAAATTTACAAGATACACAGTACATATTAATAATAAAGGACATAAACTTTGAATTCTAATGTATACCACCAATTCTAGTTTCATCAAATTTAAATATTTTAGGTGTCCCAAAATTGTATTTGTCGTAATATTCCCCGAATAATTTATAAAAACGCTGCACTTGTGGTTTATTAAAACCGCGTTCGCGGGTTAAACTAGCCTACTCTGGATTGCGGAATCATATCTTAGGACAGTATTTAATGAACCCATAATGAAAATTTTTACCAACAATCTCTTATGCTAAATGTCGATGTGAAATTTTTATATTTCTGCAAAAAATAATGTCATTCTTTCTACTATATTATATGTCAATCTAAAAAACGTGATTAGTTTCTTTATTTTGAATTTTTGACACATTAACGAATACTGTACATAAGATACCATTAAATAAATAAATTAATTTAAAAAACTTTAGAGTTACTTGTGCGGTAGGGTTAACATGTCCTGCTAGATTAAACAGTATAGAAAAAATTGCTTTTGCTAGAAATATGAATGCGTCCACTGAAAGTTTTACAACAGCTAGATCAATGTTAATAAGATATTGGGTATAAGGTCAAGCACTGTCCAGTATACTGGTGATACTGGCCCAGTGTAGGGCTTTATACATTACTTTTAGTTTTAAGTTTTATTTCGTTTTATTTAGTTTTATTTTAGTTTTTAAACTATAGAATTAAGTTTTATGCCACCCTATGTACAGATAAATTAATTTTATCTCTATAGGTTTTTACTGCATTTTTGTAATGTTTTGTAAATATTTGTTGGCTTAATATATACATAAATAAATAAACATACATTAAAATATGTCTTATATATAATTATAAATATTTCACTATCAGTTAACGTAGTCAAAACAAGCAAAGACAAACAATAGCATATAATTTAATTATATTGTTAAAAAATTTATTTAAATAAAAGTAATTAAATTTTCGTAAGAAAAAATCATCTTTGTTACACGTGACCAAAAATGATTCATAATTTTGCTACTTTTACGTTCCTCGGGCGGGCTTTGGCGGTCCCTATTTGTTCGTAAAAATCTCACTTTATATTTTTAAACATTTTATAAGGACATTTTTTGTTTTTTTTTTTCGACAATAACGAAATTGCAAAACTTTCTAATTCATATGTGGTGATTATATTAAACTAAATGAGAATGTCTTGTTGTAAATGCAATTGCTAGGAGAGGCCACGACCTTTGGATTACGGATCTTAACCGTACTCTAGGATATGTTTTGTAATATAAAAGTATGAGGAAAGCCAGATTTTTAGACCCTAACGCGTTAATTTACCCAAGCTATGTTAACTAAAACCAATTTTATAAAAAAATTACTTCTACTTTGATAAATTATAACTTGGAAACGAATAAAGTTAGATTCTCAATCAATATTTTAGAAGAAAGCTAAGATCAAGTAGATATGATTTGAAAAAAAGAAGCTTAAATCGACCACTCTGGAACAAAGTTACAGAGACACCAAGAAATTGTTGATATTTTAACTAAAATTTAGTAGTAAAAAAGTATTGACGTTTTAGTCTAAATTTCATTAATTTCTTATTTTCTCTATACCTTAGCTCCAAATTAACCAATTTGATCTTTCTTTTTTTAAATCACATCTATTTAATATTAGCTTTCTTTTAGATTGTTATTTATTTCCGAGTTAAAAGCAATCAAAGTGGCAGTAGGTTTCCTCATATTTTTATATTATAAAACATATCCTAAAGTTTGGTTAAGATCTGTGATCTGAACGCCGTGGGCTCTCCTAGTTAGTCCCATCTTCTCTAAACAATAATTCTGCAATATAGATTACCCCACTTCTTCTTAATTGCGTAATAAACTTTGGAAGAGAGAAAAAATAACTAATTAACAAATTTTTCATGCTAAATAACTTTTGTATTTAACCAATATTAGTTTTCTGCAGTAAATAAATTATACTTATTGGAGAGTGTGCAATGAGACATATATTAAATATAATTTTAATATCGCTATACAACATGTACAATTATTTTACCAGGTGGTGGAGTTTTAGCTCACACAATTTTGGGTGTATCTTACGATGAATTCTATGAAGATGTCAGATTCTTAATTTTGGATCCACATTATACAGGAGCCGAAGAATTAAATACCGTGTTGAATAAAGGCTGGTGTGGATGGAAGAAAAAAGATTTTTGGAGAAAAGATGCATTCTATAATATATGTCTTCCTCAAAGACCAAAATGCATTTGAAATGCTAACCAATAAGCAATACTCTTAATATTGTTTATTACTGATAAACAAGTATTTGGTATATGAGAGGAAATATGCATATAATGTACACTTCTATAATGCTAAATGCTGTAAATTATCTATAATACTAAAAATAATATACTTTATCATACTTAAACAATTTATATTGATAAAGTGAAGAAGACGATTTATGAAAGTATGCAAAAGAATAAATATTTTATAAAATATTATAAAATCAATTTGTTATTAATGACCATATGACTTTAATCATTCTTTTAATTTTGATGATGTCTCAATTTTAGATAGAGAAAGTAATTTAAATAAAAGACTGATATCTGAAATGGTACATATTAAGTTGGAAGAAAAGGCGATAAATGTAAAAGATGACACAAAAAAACTTAGTCAACATTTCAATGGTATTGTCAATAGGCTGAAAAAACAATTTTAATTGTGATGATTATTTTTTCTTTGTTTACAGTATTAATTCTAGTCAAATATTGTCACATAGTTTTGGTTAATTGAATTTTTTTGTAATAAGTACATTTTGTAAATAAAAATTTTTTTTATATTTGACATAATTGATAATAAAAAATTTTTTTTTTAAATTGTTGACGTAATATAAATATAAAAAAATGTTTAATTTAATTGTTTACATGCATAATACATATAGAAATTTAATTTAGTGAAATTGACATATAATTTGAATTAAAAATCGCTCCTTCATATACAGGTATAGTTAGTGTTATAACACATGACTATGGTTGTATATATATATATATGGATGGTTCTCTTTGACATCGAAGATGAAAAAAATAAATATTGCTATAACTGTGGGAATATGTTTTAGAAGTATCCAGTAGTTCTCCTGAATTTTTTCAGATTTTTTCTGGGCCACTATTTAAAGTTACAGAGAGTCAAAGTTGACATTTTAGCACTTTTTTGCATTATATGCCCATTTTCATGAATTTTTAGTTCCCAGGGGATGCATTTTTCACTAAAAACATAAGTATGACATTTTTTGTAAAATTTTCCGAACTTTTCATTAAAAATACTTTTAAAGACATAAATGTATGCTGTCACACTCTTGTAAGCCATTTAAACCTTAAATAGTGAAAATCAGCAATTCTGCTCCGGACTCTGGTAACCTAATACTGTCTAAAAGATGTCTTTTTATAGTCAGAAACTGCCTAAAAATTTCCAGAGTGGGTCTAAATCATTAAGATCACTTATGGTCAAAATATCTGGGAAAATTGCCCGAAATATTAATAGAAATGTATATTTGTTGCCTTATAACGATGAATCTAGTAGCATGATCATTGCAAAAGAATTTATGCACTTACCTTGGAGTGGTAGAAAAGTATCTTCACTTGTTTCAGTATCCATCTAATCCCCTGTAAGCTGCTAAAAATACAAATATTATTATACAAATGTAAAAAATTAATTTTTAAACATTTATAATGCTGAATTTTTAGTTTTACATCCCTTACAAGAATTATAATACTAATCTGAAGGATTACTATAAATATATAAACATCATTATTACAATAACTGAATATACGTATTTAATACAAAAGATATATAAATAAATCGGATATATAATTATAATGAATAATATGATAACGTGACAGTGACAAGTTTGTGAAATCTAAACAATGTATTGCTGAATAATAATAATAATAATGTTGATACTTTTATAGTAATCCTTCAGATAAGTATTACAATTCTTGTAAGGGATGTAAAACTAAAAATCCAGCATTAAAAATGTTTAAAAAATAATTTTTTATAATTTTATAATAATATTTGTATTTTTAGCAGCTTACAGGGGATTAGATGGATACTGAAACAAGTGGAGATACTTTTCTACCATTCCAAGGTAAGTGCATAAATTTTTTTGCAATGATCATGCTACTAGATTCATCGTTATAAGGCAACAAATATACATTTCTATTAATATTTCGGGCACTTATTTTCCCGGATATTTTGACCATAAGTGATCTTAATGATTTAGACCCACTCTGGAAATTTTTAGGCAGTTTCTGACTATAAAAAGACATCTTCTAGACAGTATTAGGTTACCAGAGTCCGGAGCAGAATTGCTGATTTTCACTATTTAAGGTTTAAATGGCTTACAAGAGTGTGACAGCATACATTTATGTCTTTAAAAGTATTTTTATTGAAAAGTTCGGAAAATTTTACAAAAAAAGTCATTATTATGTTTTTAGTGAAAAATGCATCCCCTGGGAGCTAAAAATTCATTAAAATGGGCATATAATGCAAGAAAGTGCTAAAATGTCAATTTTGACTCTCTGTAACTTAATATAATGGCCCAGAAAAAATCTGAAAAAATTCAGGAGAACTACTGGATACCTCTAAAACATATTCCCACAGTTATAGCAATATTTATTTTTTTCATCTTCGATGTCACAGAGAACCACCCATATATATATATATATATATATATATATATATATATATGGGGTATTCCACGTGAAGTGGTCCGATCAAAATTTTAAAATGCACCAAATTTTGGGTACACTTTGCAAATGTTTTTCAGAATACAGAAAAAAATTTTTAGGTACTGGAATCTATTTGCTCAAAAGTTATTCTAACCTCAAAAAGTGAATTTTTCCATATTTTTTTCAACACCAGCTGGGTTTACCGCTATATAACTCAAAATCTATCAACTTTTACTATATATATTTCAAATGGTCTGTAGCATTTTTATGGCCTCCAATTCTGTAAAAAGTTATGACAATTTAAAGAAACACGAAATTTTTTTAAAAATTTAAATGGGAATTACCATGTTAATTTTTGTGAATTTTTTGTCTTTCTTTAAATTGTCATAACTTTTTACAGATTTGGAGGCCATAAAAATGCTACAGACCATTTGAAAGGTATTGCTCCAAGCTTTCTTTTAGACTTTTGGATGAAAAAATCAAAGGTGACGCACTTGCACTTTTTTCAAGTTGAATATTGACATGTAGTTTATGTAACATTGACCTTGAGATTAGAAATTCTAACCCAGAAGAATAAATTCTAGATATAATTAGCAACGAATGTTACATATAATGTTATATAGTAAAAGTTAATAGATTTTGAGTTATATAGCGGTAAACCCAGCTGGTGTTGAAAAAATATGGAAAAATTCACTTTTTGAGGTTAGAATAACTTTTGAGCAAATAGATTCCAGTACCTAAAAATTTTTTTCTGTATTCTGAAAAACATTTGCAAAGTGTACCCAAAATTTGGTGCATTTTAAAATTTTGATCGGACCACTTCACGTGGAATACCTCATATATATATATATATATATATATATATATATAAACCGGCTGTGATTGAATTTAGTCTACCGTCTGGGATATTTTCTTCGTGACTGCTTTTGCTCTTTATTTCGTGTTATTAATTTTTGTATGGTATTTCAATTTATTTAAGTATTTATTTTATTAGTAATGTTGAATTATGAAGCTTTTAAGGAGATAAAGGTAATCATCGCAACTATTCAGTTTCTGTGCATATAACAAAATAAAGTTCATTGATTTTCATTATCCTTGTTTTCATTGTTAGTGCGACGACTCAGTGATACTACGATTTAAAATGTTATCTTAAATACAGATTTCAATGACAAGTAGTAAGTAAAATGTTATAAATCAATAGGCTAAAAAATTAAATTAATAATTATTGTTAATTAATCAAATGTATTCGTTTTTGTAATTAAAGGTATAACCTGAAGAGGATGACGAAAAGTCATCGAAACGTCGCCATCTAATTAAATGTATGGTTTATTCACCAAGATCGAGAAACCTTAGTTTGAAATAAAATTTGCGTGGATGACAAAATATACGTCAATATTTTATAAAATAATTTAAATAATGGAAAAAGCAACTTTAAAACATTTTTCTGTATATCATAAATAATGTAGTCTTCTATCTACAATGTCTTTAATTTGCACTGCATTTGAAAGAATTTGATTACAATTATTGTTAGTTTTCGACAATTTTATATCAACATTACATTGACAAATAACACATCAAGATTTGTTGAAATCCATCTTTTATTCACCGTGAAAAGTAAAGTAACAAATTATAGTACGAATCATAAAGTGCAAGTCTAGCGTCAAGTTTGAACTTATATCGCCCGGTTGATTCGTGCTTATCCAACTGTTTGTTTCTATTTAATTTTTCTACATAAGGATAAACTTAATAAATCTTAGTATTTTTATGAATAATTACAAAGTTTTTTTTAAAATTATTTAAGAATGACAAATATTATAATTAGCTTAACAACAACAATATTATCAATAGTATTTAAGAATATTTTAAATTCTCGTTATATCAAAAGGCGCGATGGCGCCTGACGCAAGTATAAAGGCGTGTAAGCCATATATACAGCTAACTAGCCCCTCGATTTCTGACTTTCATAAATATTCCATTATTTATTCATTATATCATGTATTTATGATAAGACTTCTTCTTCTCTATATATTTTTTTACTGTACAACGAATTCTGTCGGGATACATTCACGCATAATAAAGAAATCCGTCTTTCAAAGAAATTGCTTGCCGATTTACTCAACTCGATTTTTGCTATTTCCCTTTTTTGGTCCCCCAGACAGATATATATACTAGGGGGGCTGTGCCCCCCTGCGCGCTTTGCGCGTCAACCCCTTATATTTAATTACAAAAAAGGTTTTTCGTAATTAATATATTTAAAATAATGTTTCAAATTGTATTATTCTTTTACTACCATGGACACCTTAGAAATTAAACAGATTGACACACCACCTTGGAGGTAGTGTTATAGTGCGTTGGGTTTTATAACAAAAATTTAGTTTATTTTTAAATATGACTATAATTTATAAATAAAAACTTTTACCAAAATTAAGTGTAATGAAATAAGAATAAAAATGATAAAAAATGCATACATATTAAATATTAACTGTAAACTTAAACTATATGAATTCTTTTACAGTTTAAATTTATATTTTAATAGTTATAAATGTTAGTGAAAAATTAACTTACCAAAAATAGTAAAGTGCATAAACTTACTAAATTGTAGTATTTAGTAACTACTTATTAAAATTTTGGATTATTTTAAACGGATCTAAATAGAACTTCACCTCCTAAAATTAATTGGCAAAGGATCATCCAAAAGTTCCATGTCATTATTATTTTGTACTTTAAGAGTAATAAAACTTTCTTCTTGAATAAATAAGTTTTTGTATTAATTTTAAAGAAGGATCTATGACATTTTAGCGGCATAAAAATAATAACCTGTTTCTTCCATTTCTCCCGTAATTTATAATTTGTACCCTCTTTTAAGATTTGCGTTTTGATTCATAATTATATCCAATTTACTTTTCCCATTAGTTACGGAGCCCACATATTTATATTGATTATTGTAAACAAATTCATGCCTTAAATAACCTTCTGCTTCTAATAAATAGATTTTCGTTTATTTCAAACAATAGTAGGAATTTTGTCGATCTGACGGAGGCGAAGGAAAAAAAAAAAAACATAAAGTTTTTCTTCAAAACGACGTTTCGTTGGCGTGGTCTGCCAACCCCTTCAGGCTATTTATTAATAACACACAAATTCGATCG
Organism: Theocolax elegans; assembly: GCA_026168455.1. NCBI lineage: Eukaryota > Metazoa > Arthropoda > Insecta > Hymenoptera > Cerocephalidae > Theocolax > Theocolax elegans. The sequence continues at coordinate 82,479,400 of CM047425.1, forward strand.
GAAATGGACTCAAAACGATACTCCTACTTCAAATATATCGAAGAAAATTATAGTTCCCACATCAAGAAGTACTTGAAAAATTGGATTAATCTTAACTACCGACTTGCTGTGGCAACATCACAGAGATCGTTCCTCGTCAAATGCAGACACAGTGACATTGTTCCACAGCATATTCTTGACATAAGTAAGCGTTTTAAAGCCGTGTCCTTCCAAAGTTTTACTTGTAAAAACAAAATCAAGGAATTAAGAACTATTTTTTAACAAACATTTTGAATCTGGAAATTAGTGATATTAATTTTTATATAAATTTTATTCAGAAATCTCTTAATAATCTTAAACAAAAAATTTATGAGTGTGTGACAGATAAAGATGTATTTAAAGTTTTCTTTGACATGACTGCTCAGAAATATTTTAAGATACTAAGTAAACACAATGCTCTTTTACTGAAACAATTTGAACACGTAAAGGATTTAGAAATTAAATCATTAAAAAAAATGGTGACTGTCAGATAATAACAGCTGGTTAATAAATTTAACAAAAATAGATATTCCTAATGAAGTTAAAGACATTGTTACTCTTAGTCCGAATTTTAGTCTTAAATCGAATTTATCGAATCCAATAGTCATTGATATCATCAAAAGCACCGAAAATTGTTTACAAACTTTAGATATCAGTAGAGTTGTCAGTTCAAATATTAGAGAACAAGTGATAAATAACATTAATTTCACCATAAAAACAAAAACTCATTTAGATAGTAAAGAAAAAGTACTTTTCAATAAAATTAATACTACAAAATTTTTTTAAAAAACAATCCAAACATATTTTTTACTACTTCGGATAAAGGTAACAAAACAGTTTATATGTACAAATCCGATTATGTTACAAAAATGACTAACATTTTTTCAGGTGTATTTCTAAGAATCCATTAAAAAACTTACAATCTTCTACTTCTAAAATTTTGAAACATTTGAATAATCATGAATTTTTACAACATAAATTTCACAATAATGCACTCACCTGTTCTAATACTTGTTTAGCGAAAGGTTATGGTTTACCTAAAATCCATAAGATTGATAACCCGTTAAGACCTATCATTTCTTTAGTTAATAGCCCTACACATTTTCTTGCTAAAATAATTTATAATGAATTAAAAACAGCTATTAAATTACCGAAATCTTACATTAACAATAGTTTTCATTTGAAAGAAAAATTAAAGGATGTCACTTTAGACGATGATCATGTTTTACTTTCATTGGATGTTGTTTCACTTTTTACTAACATCCCTTGCAATTTAGTATTAGACAGTCTAGAAAGACGATTTTCTTCTATTAATAATAAATGTCGCATTCCGTTCAATGAGATTTTAGTAAATACGAAATTTCTTTATAATAATACATATTTTGTTTTTAACAATATCTATTATCAACAAATTCATGGTACTCCCATGGGTTCTCCGATTTCTCCGTTATTTGCTGATATTGTAATGGACGATTTGGAAAATGATTGCTTAAACAAATTATTAAATGAACATAATTGCAAACCACTTTTTTATTTTAGATACGTTGATGATACTATTTTGTGTGTTAAGAAAGAACATGTAAATTTAGTTATAAATATTTTTAATTCATATAATAAAAACTTACAATTTACTTCAGAATTGGAAATGGACCATAGAATCAATTTTCTTGACATTACCTTAATTAGAGAAAATGATCGTATTATAACAAATTGGTACCAAAAACCTATAGCTTTTGGTCGATTGATTAATTATTTTTCAAATCATCCAACTCAACAAAAAAAGAATGTTATATATAATTTAGTAGACAGAGCTTTTTTATTATCAGATGTACGATATCATACAACAAATTTAAATATTGTAAAAAATCTACTTATCGACAATGACTACAATATCAAATTTATTAAACAAAATATTCACAAAATATTTACAACAAAAGTAATTTTCAATCTACTTCTAGAATTAAACGTCTTCCCTATTTAAAATTACCTTTTTCTCAGAATTTGGTAAATTATCTCGCATATTAAGGTCTGTTGATAGTGCAATTGCATTTTGCAACGTAAGTGAGCCATCTATAACGATTTCCCTTGGAGTTTTTGCGCCACTCTCCAACCATATATCTAACGCTTCTTTTATCACGAGAACATGGTGAATCGAAGAAATTATTTACATCAAACGAAAAATTTTTTTGGAAAATCCAACAACTATTACATAGTAAAATAAAGTTTTACTTTTAAATCCATGAATTACAAATTTCTTTATTCCACTACCTATGGAATTAAATGAAAGAGGGAACATACTATCTCGTAATGAATTTCATAAATTGATTTGTTCTTCTGTCCAATAGAAAATATAAAATGGAGATAACGATAACTTGCGAATACTACAAATAGTAATGAAAGTTCGATTGGATAGAGAAGTTTTCTTAAGAGGATGCCATACCTGAATTAAATCCTACTATGCCGACACCTGTATATTACACGCACTATTTCTCCTATTACTATTATTTAATACAATGACAACCTATAAACGCAGTGGAGGCATATTTGTAATACATATATTAATAAATTATAAGTACAAAAGTTTGAATCGTGCTAAAATGTGCTTATAATTTGAAAAATACGATCTCAAACATAACCTCTCTTAGTTAACAGGCAACAACGATTTAATTGAATTTTGTAAAAACTGGACAGATTTTTAACAAATACAGTGCAGACACACAATTTCACGATATTGGTAAATGTTGGAATACTAAAAAAAGTCAAAAGTGAACGACGAAGAAATAAATTGAAAAATACGATTGATACAAAGACGTTGGGAAACTGGTACTAGATATTTGCGATGAAAGTAAATATAGATTGCAATTACAAGCATCAAGAATCAAAGTAGAGGCAACATTTTACATTATCTTAGATTCATTTTTCAGTAAAAATTAGAGGAATACATAATCATTGGAAAAATTAATTGAAAAATGAAAACGATATTCATTCCTTCTAAAAATGTGTAATTTAGCAGACGGTTGAGTAAGAAAAAGTTTAGCTACGTAGTTTGAAATCCACCAGTAGGTGGCGATGCTAAGCGTTTCCAGCTTATTAAAATATGTTTTATTTTATATAGGAATAGGCGATGGATTCTATAGGAGGTGCGTGCACGATCGGGCCGTTTGCCGCACGCACATCGTACTTTCAAATGCATTGTACTATACCGACACTGAATGTAGGGTGCATTATTTGATTAGTTCCAATTACTTAACATAATGACAGCTACAAAACTGGATAGAGGTACATTTTTAATACAAATTTAAAGTAAATTACAAGTACAAAAGTTGAATTTATGTTTATATATCGTTAAAATTTGGAAAATACGAATTGAAACATAACCTCTCTCAGTCTAAAGCGACGGATTCTATAGGACGTGCGTGCACCGATTCGGGCCGTCTGCCGCACGCACTTCGTACTTTCAAATACATTGTACTATGTCGACATTGAATGTTGGGTGGATTATTTGTTTAATTCTAATTATTTAACATAATGGCAGCTAGAAAACGGGATAAAGGCATATTTTTAATATACATTTTAAGTGTATAACAAGTACAAAAGTTGAATTTATGATAAAATATCATTAAAATTTGAAAAATACGATTTGAAAAATAACCTCTCTTTGTCAACAGGCAACAACGATTTAATTTAATTTTGTAAAAACTGGACTGTGTCTTAAGATATGCAGTGCAGACATATACTTACGTTAACGTTATTGATAAAAGTTGGAATACTAAAAAAGCAAACAAAAGTGCACGACAAAAGATTAAAAGAAAAATACGATGAATACTAAGACGGTAGGAAGCTTGTATCATATATTAGGGATGGAAATAAACGTTTTTCCGTTATGCGTCAGTTCTAAAAAAAAATGCGCTGCCATTTTTATCACTTTTATTTGGAATACCGTAGTTTGTTGAATTTTTATGTCAATTAAGTTAGTTTAACGTTGGCTATATAGTAACAGCAAATTTCAAAATTTAATATCATAAATTATGTATTTGGTTTTTAGTTCTCGATGCATATCTACGAGGCGAGACAATCTGAACGAGGCGCCGAGAGTGTCTCGCCTCGTAGATATCCATCGAGAACTAAAAAGCAAGCGCATAATTTATTGTAACAAATTTTATATTTTTATTATAGCAGTGTTTGTGTAGATAAACCGAAAATTATTTGTAGTAATATATACACAAAAAATACTTTTTTTCGGATGGTTGCTTTTTAGTTCTCGATGGATATCTACGAGGCGAGACAATCTGAACGACGCGCCGAGAATGTCTCGGATCGAAGATATACATTGAGAACTAAAAAGCAAACACATAATTTATTGTAAAAAATTTTATATTTTTATTATAGCAGTGTTTGTGTAGGGAAACCAAAAATTATTTTTAGTCATATGTACACAAAAATTCTGTTTCCCGGAAGGCTCCGGCGATTGATTATTGTCGCGTAGTACCTGCGAGGCAAGACATTCTCGGCGCGTCGTTCAGATTGTCTCGCCTCGTAGATATCCATCGAGAACTAAAAAGCAGACACATAATTTATTGTAACAAATTTTATATTTTTATTATAGCAGTGTTTGTGTAGATAAACCGAAAATTATTTTTAGTAATATATACACAAAAAATACTTTTTTTCGGATGGTTGCTTTTTAGTTCTCGATGGATATCTACGAGGCGAGACAATCTGAACGACGCGCCGAGAATGTCTCGGATCGAAGATATACATCGAGAACTAAAAAGCAAGCGCATAATTTATTGTAACAAATTTTATATTTTTATTATAGCAGTGTTTGTGTAGATAAACCGAAAATTATTTGTAGTAATATATACACAAAAAATACTTTTTTTCGGATGGTTGCTTTTTAGTTCTCGATGGATATCTACGAGGCGAGACAATCTGAACGACGCGCCGAGAATGTCTCGGATCGAAGATATACATTGAGAACTAAAAAGCAAACACATAATTTATTGTAAAAAATTTTATATTTTTATTATAGCAGTGTTTGTGTAGGGAAACCAAAAATTATTTTTAGTCATATGTACACAAAATTCTGTTTCCCGGAAGGCTCCGGCGATTGGATTATTGTCGCGTAGTACCTGCGAGGCAAGACATTCTCGGCGCGTCGTTCAGATTGTCTCGCCTCGTAGATATCCATCGAGAACTAAAAAGCAGACACATAATTTATTGTAACATAAATGTCCGGAAGCAAAAACATTCTGTTTCCCGGAAGGCTCGGCGATTGATTATTGTCGCGTAGTACCTGCGAGGCAAGACATTCTCGGCGCGTCGTTCAGATTGTCTCGCCTCGTAGATATCCATCGAGAACTAAAAGCAGACACATAATTTATTGTAACAAATTTTATATTTTTATTATAGCAGTGTTTGTGTAGATAAACCGAAAATTATTTTTAGTAATATATACGCAAAAAATATTTTTTTCCGGATGGCTGCTTTTTAGTTCTCGATGGATATCTACGAGGCGAGGCAATCTGAACGACGCACCGAGAGTGTCTCGCCTCGCAGGTTCTACGCGACAATAATCAATCGCCGCAGCCTTCCGAGAAAAAGTATTTTTTATGTATATATATTACTAAAAATAAGTTTTGGATTACCTACACAAACACTGTCATAAAAAGAATATATAATCTATCTCATAATTAACAAACAATGTATTACAATAAATTATGTATTTGTTTTTTAGTTCTCGATGGATATCTGCGAGGCGAGACAATCTGAACGACGTGCCGAGTGTATCTCACCTTGCAGGTTCTTCGAGAGTAGATGTAACCGCCGAAGCCTGCCGAGAAAAAGACGTTCATTTTTTTAAAACCCATAGTTTTCGGTTCAACTACAAAAATATTGTTATAAAGTAAATTTAAAACCTTGTACAATAAATGAGGCTATATCCGCACGACGGCGGTCGACGGACGGTTCGATGCAAGTTGCGCGCGCACGTCGGGCCCGTCCAGCGGAACAGTGAACGAACCTGTCGAAGCTCGAGAGAGCTGTTCAGTACGCCGTCGCGACAACGTTGATGTCGCGTTGGCAATACGATTGCTATCGTCCTTCATTTTTTCGTGGCGGACTATCTTGTGTGTGTATGTGTGTGTATCAGGAAAGCAACATTTCAAGCGTCAACCCAGGATATGCTCCTCTATACTGCCAAGGTGGATGCACGGTTTCGTTGCAGGTGCAGTGCATTTATTCCTTCTTTTGTAAGTGTACTTCCCATCTCTCCCCCCCTTCTCTCCCTTTTCTACTCGCGTAGCAAACCGCCGCAGCTCGTACGCAGCCGAGCATTTGTTTTATAAATTCGCCAAAATTATACGCGGCTGGCGCCCATAACCCTTTATCTGTTAATATAATAAATTTTTACTATTTTTATCAATTGTTTATTCCGCCTTTATCGCCATGCCCTAATACCCTGCGTGATCGTTACAAAATGTATATAGAAAACTATTTTGTATTGATAGCCATATCTCGATTGAGCTTATTAGGAACTAGCAGACAACAGTTCCCTCTAGAAGGTGCGTGCATAGTTCGACTCGACGATAACACGCACCTCCTACACGCGGCAAACGGAATACGATTTCAAGTTGCAATTCCATTAGGTTATGTACTAACCATGTATTATGTATATTATCAGTTATTCATAACACGCGGCAAACGGAATACGATTTCAAGTTGCAATTCCATTAGGTTATGTACTAACCATGTATTATGTATATTATCAGTTATTCAACAGTACCATAGTAAATATCCATTTTATAATCTACATATGTATTTAGTAGAATTAAACATATTTCCAACTGCATTAATTATAATGTATAAAAGTTAGCATAAATAAACTTAATGAAATAATTAAAATTATATATAAAGATAAAATCACATGTGTTCCTTCATCAACGGTCTCCATAGAAGTAGGTTTACTTATTGTTTGCCAATAACTGTTTTGCTCACTGCTTAATTTAGTAGTGATTAAAAAATTCATTTAAACCTACCAATTAGTTGATAAAATTATGGAGATTATTCAGAAATACTTATTTTATTAATATTACAAGTTGTAGAAATCTTTAACAATTTAAACTTAATTTTAAAAAGCATACGCTAGTACCATTCAGAAAGTTTATTATTATGAAAATCTTATTACGTTAAAGTAATGGTACATATTTTTTTATAAGGAATGAAGGGTACTAAAACTACAAAGTATATGAGTTAAACGGCGGTAATGAAAATTGAACTGGATTAAAAATTTAACTATACAATAATAGATCATTTTTTAATTTCATTGAAAATCATAATGTACGTAACACTGATAAGAAAATTGTAATTTTAGTAGATTAATATGCGTAATTTTTGTTATAATTAATTATAAATCAAAATTTTCAATTAAATTGCAATACAAATCAAAGTGAAAATTGAAAAGTACAATACCAACTAACATTTGGTTACCATAAGGTGTACGTGCAGTACACGTTACCATAAAGTGTACGTACAGAACACGTTACCATAAAGTGTACGTACAGTACACGTTACCATAAAGTACAAATACAGTAATACAGTACAAATAAAGTGTACGCAAAGTGCAGAGTTAGTACATACATGCTATTACTTTAATTTTTTTAATTAATATTACACATGTATAATACAAGAATAATTTGCAAAAATAATTTGCCATTTCTCCAGGTAATCGGATAAACCAATTAGATACGTTTATAAGTTTTGCAGTAAACTATTAATTTACTTTTACAGTAATTTTATATTTTTTTACAATCAATTTTGTAATTACTTTTACTAGCGTTGTGTTCTATATCTTATATTACGTTAACGCTTGTTAGCGCCATCTGTGGGCATGCAACTAAATATGTATTAGTATATAATACAGAGGGCGCCACAGATGATTTCTGTTAAGTTAATTTTATATAGGATATCGATAAAACAGATAGTGCGGACCTGCACAACAATGTTTTGTCCGGTACGGCATCCCCTTAAACTCATTGTATCTACAACTTCCATCTACAGCCTCTTGCTTTGCTTTTCTTAATATTACTGTATTATTGAGATCGGGCGGCTCAAATTTCGTTGAACTCTTACAAATTTCAATTTCTCTGTACTCTGATGCACTTGTTGACAATAATACATTTTTGCGGTATTGCGTCTTTCTCTTACAATTTTCCTTTTTTCGTTATGCAAAATATCGCAAGTATTATATGTTTGCATTTTGACGGTTAGGCATTCTTGATCGACATTATTACTTTCACCAAAAATACTTGTGCCAGATTCATTACATTTTCCGGAAAATTTAAATCCATTTGACGGTACATAACTACTTTTTAAATTGAATGGGCATGGCAAAGATATTACTTTATTTATTTCTTTGAATACATAATCGGTCCAATTTTCTGCTGTTTTCGTAAATTATCGATTACTTTTGTTTTAACAACTGTTACGTGTGGATACACTACACCAAGATTCGTATATAATAATTTGTTCCAATTAAAGTTTCTTAATTGTTAAAACTGCTTACAATTCGGGGTCAGCAAACGATGCCACGCGCCTTTACAACTCGATCGCTTGAATAATGTAATGTAAAACGCGAGAATGAGCTGTCGCCCCACCGAACACCCACAAAAGGAGATCGTATTTACGTACAAAAGAACATCGAAAATATACAGGAGAGAGTCAGTTATATATTACATGAAATTAACGCGGAATCTACGCCCGACCACGCGAGGTTCAGGAGACACGGTCCCGGGTATCTCTCTCTACGGCCTTACATATACAACCGCGATCAACCTACGTAACAGGGAGTCTATTTCTAATTAATAAATTTATTAGTATCATTCAGAAGTATTACCTTTCATTCGTTCAGTCTGACTTCACGCTCTTACTCGTACAAGTAATTTGACGAGCCACGGTACCCGCGAAGATACCTTCGACTCGTGACACAACCACAATGCTGAAATTTAAATCGGCGCAATTATGTGGATTTAATTTCTTTTCTTCAACAAAATCGATATCAAGATCGTTTTCTTTTTTCACTTTTGGCATACTTTCTTGTAAGTTAAAATACTCACGTAGTTGCGTCTGGCACAAATTTCTGTTGTTGTACACGTACAAAAAAATAGATTTTGCAACCATAGATAATCTTAGATCTGTTTTTATTTGTTGCTATATCGGATGCTTGTCCTGTTTGAGGTTACTGTTTACTTCAAATATAGAATATTGTTTTAATTCTTTTAGTGGTAAATCATGCGCGATTTCCAGAATTTTCGACATTTTAATATGTACACAATTTGTAAAATATACATTACAAGCGCGAATCTACTTTTCATTAAACTACTGGTTATTTTGAATTCCAATTATCTCTCTCTTAAACTTTCACGTTTTCTATATATAGCAGATTTGCGCGCTAAGCAGGCAAAGGTCGCGAGTGTCGCACCTCGTGTTGAAGTGGCAACGTAAAAATACTGTTCCTGTAGTCACATGTAAACCAGCCTTCAAAAGAATCGTTCTAAGAAAATTACAGGAATATATGATTATTGTGCAAAATGTCTATTGGAATCTAGTATATATATATATATATATATATATATATATATATATATATATGAATACGTTCACAAGACTGGAAAAATGGGTATAAGAGGACGACAGCCGTACGTTTCGCACGAAGATAAAATTAGAGTGATAAAAGGGTATAATATATATGATAGAAATCATCGTCTTAAAAACAAAAATCATGCTATGTGGAAAGTAATTTGTGTCGAATTAAATCGTAATGCAAAAGAAAATCAAAGGATTACTGTACATTCTCTATACACATATCTAGCTCAAAAACAGAAATCATATTCTTAGAGAATTACAATTTAATGGAGATCAATTGCTAAAAACCTGAACGTGAAAATGCAGAAACTGACGATTTAGATCAAGAGAAAAAAATTAAAGAATAATGCTGTTCAATTAAAGAATAATGTTGTAACCTATTATACAAGAATTCTGCTCATTTCCATTTTGCATTACGTACTGGTCTGTGCAAGGCACTGATTTAATTTCTCAAATTCCAGATATTTCTAATAATAGTACATTTGCGATGATTGACTTGTTTTCCATGAATTTTACAGCAAAGTGTGGAGTATCAAGTAATTCCATATTTCTTTAAGCTTTGGCATAAATGTGTGCAATCACTTTATACCCATGTCAAATTTTAACAGAAATAAGCTCTATTTCTATGTTTACAAGATTTTTCAGTGAATGTCTTTGAAATCGTTTACCTAAGACTTCAGTACTAACAATAGACTTTCATAAAGATTACATTAAATCCGTAAATTGTTCATATCAATATTAATTTATCATATGAGGAGTATTTAGTGATGTGTTTTAAATATATAACGAAAGATGCAGATATATTGCCAAAATGTTTGATCAACACTGACGTAAGACTATTAACAATAAAAATTAAACTATGGGACTGTGTAGCAAAAATATACCTTTGGAATCTGTCAAACTATTTTATGTATATTGCATAATATTATTAAGTCTACAAAAATCACTTAACCCATTTCCTCCCAAAATGTCCATTTTGGCCATCAACTTTCAACAACTTATTGCTATTTGTTTTCACAACTCCCAAAAAATGCTAAAGCCATATTCCACTATTTTCGAGGTCGCTCTATCGATTCATGCCATTTAGAAAACGGAAAAATAATTTCCAGCCCCCGAATTTTCCATTTTAAAAAAAAAAGCTTGTTTTTAAGGATTTTTTTTTCAAAAAAGTGCAATTTACAGTGCTTAATGCACTTAGAAATTTAGTAAAATGAATGAAAACAGGGAGGTCGAGGTCCAGTGTATAGAGTTATGCTATTTGGATATTTTATTTTTTTCGTCTAAGGGTTGTAAAACCACCCCTAAATAGGACAATTTGACAATAACTAAGGTTGAATATGTATATTCACATATACACATATGCGTATGGATGTTTATGTTTTTGAGGGCGCTGATTTCGATTTTTAAGTTAAATATAGGAAATTCAAGATGGCGGACCCAATATGGCGACTGATAAATTTTGATTTCGCGTATTTTTTTCAAACTATGTTAAATCTACTGCAGGAATCTCTTTCGGATTGTTGATGATGAATCCAACGTCATAAATTCAGAACTACACAATTATAAAGCATGTCTTCAATATGGCCTATTCAATATGGCGACCATTTTTTTTTCAAATTTTCAAGTTTTTGTACTATAGGAAGAAGGCTTGGTGTTCGGGGATTTTTCGGTCCGCCAATTACAATTTTTATGTCAAATTTAGAATGTATTTCGTAAAATTAAAAAAAGAAAAAAAACAAAATCAAAAAAAGTAAAAAAAAGAATAAAAACAAAAAAAAAAACAAAAAAAAGTAAAATGATTCTCGGTACATGTCTACCTCCTCGCGGTGAGAATCGGTAACAGTTATACTTACATACTGGCTAAAGACGTCGAAAAAAATTTAAGAACTGACAATTCGAAAAAATAGTCGCCAAACTGAATCTGCCATTTTGAATTTACGAATTTGAATGTTGCAGTTTTGACCTTGCATTCGTCAACAACAATCCGAAAGAGCTTGAAAAAAAATACGCGAAATCAAAATCTATCGATCACCATATTGGGTCCGCCATCTTGAATTTCCTATATTTGACTTAAAAATCGAAATCAGCGCCCTCAAAAACATAAACATCCATACGCATATGTGTATATGTGAATATACATATTCAACCTTAGTTATTGTCAAATTGTCCTATTTAGGGGTGGTTTTACAACCCTTAGACGAAAAAAATAAAATATCCAAATAGCATAACTCTATACACTGGACCTCGACCTCCCTGTTTTCATTCATTTTACTAAATTTCTAAGTGCATTAAGCACTGTAAATTGCACTTTTTTGAAAAAAAAATCCTTAAAAACAAGCTTTTTTTTTTTAAAATGGAAAATTCGGGGGCTGGAAATTATTTTTCCGTTTTCTAAATGGCATGAATCGATAGAGCGACCTCGAAAATAGTGGAATATGGCTTTAGCATTTTTTGGGAGTTGTGAAAACAAATAGCAATAAGTTGTTGAAAGTTGATGGCCAAAATGGACATTTTGGGAGTGAATTTCAAGATATTCTATATAAAATATTTAATTATGCTGCAGCCAATACCAAAAGACTAACACCAAAAACTGCTTTCAAATTCTGCAAGCCAGCTTCGTAAATTATGGTCGTATTCCGTAATGTGTGTGCACAGTGCGCGCAGGTTTATATAAAAAAATGTTTTTGGTACGTTCCAAAATTAAACTTTTGTTATCAAATTGACAATTATGAAACGTTCCGATATTCGACTTTTTTAAATATTGCATTCATCAAATATAACCTAATAACCTTCTGCATCTTGAAAATGGACGGAAATTTATTGAACACTTATAATTTAATTGGTTTTACTTTTGTTACATTTTACGAATTATCGAAACAACTCGAAGAGTTTGACGACAGTGAGGAAGATTTAATCATTAAATTAAAGAAGAATTTAGAAAAGATTTTCGTCCTGAAAGAGAAACGTTTAATTTTATAATAATTTTATTAATTATATAACATTTATTATAGTCTACCGATTCGAAATCAATTTTTTGATTCATTTTTTAATTAAAATAAGTACTGTGCATCGAAAACACGTTTTAAATTTTAATTGCAGGTTAGATCTATATAAGCGCATGAATTGCTGCTGCTTGAAAAACAATTTAATATCGGAACGTTCCATTATTTTTTTTAAATTTTATATTTTTCGGAACACACGTTAGTATGCGCGCACACATTACGGAATACGACCTATATAACATACCTACAAATTTTAGCATAAAAAATCTTCAACAAATTGAGGATCAGTTAAATCAATCGTATTTAATTATAGATAACAACGATTTAGATTATCAAAATTGTTCATGTATTATTATTTATATTAATAACATTTACATTAAAGCTCAAGAAATTATTGCAAAAAATGAAGTATTATCGGGTAGTAAAGAAAATGTTTTTCATAATGAAAATTTCTGCAAAAATATTATTAAGCTTTGAACAGAATTCTTAGTTTGGACAAAAATCATGATTGCCAATTTCGATAAAAATAATTCAGATAATTCTTTCACTCAATCCATTAACATTTACAAAAATAATTTTTTACAAAACTGCGATTGAGAATATCATGGAACAAAACTAATTACAAACATTGTTTACTGTTTAAAAAAAATTCAAACTGCAAGAGAACTATTAAAAAATAAGGTTTGCAAACAGATAAAAAATAAAAATAACGACTATTACTTCATGAATTACGAGGAAAATTGGAAGGGATTTAATAAAATACAGCATGAAGTTAAAAGCAGAATCTGGCTTGAGGGATGGTTCTGATGACACTGTTTTTTCAAATGCAAATAACGAGGCTCGTCAATCCGACAATGAAAAATGTAATTTTCCGATACTTTCACATCCAGTGAAAAATAATACAATAAACAATACCGAATAAAACTGTATTTCGTCAACAGATATAGTGCAGTATCAAATTTAGTTTTAAAAAACAATCAAACGGAAAGTTTTATCGATGCTATAACTCATTTTCTGCAGAAACTGTTACGTCTTTTTCTATACTCCAGGATTCAAACAGCACATCCGTTTTCAAGAACACAAGAGGCAAATACTTTAAACGACGCGAAAACATTAATTTAATACAAGAAAGGCCATTTAAAAATGTTAAAAAACGCCAAGTAATAAAAAACTACAATCTGCTAATACCTAAAAAATTGAGAAATAACTCAATTTATTTATTGACACGTCCAGTTATTTTGATGTAATCATAGAAATCATGACAAGTGTCTACTTGAGTGTTGCAAATTTTTTTGATTTTGTGAGTTATTCAAAGATTGTTATGGAAGAAATCAAAAATGAGTTCTTATCATTAATACAAGATTATGTAAAAACATTCAATGTAACTGCTTTATATGCTGGAAGAGTAAAGTTTTTTAATTAAATTTTTAATGGCCATAATCAAAGTTGGAAAAAATCTGTTGAAGAATTTTTCAGTGGATGCATATATATTTTCAAACATTATCAAAGAAATAGAATGTGCGAATTGCAAAAAAGAACATACCAATATTGTAATCGCATTAAATTATTAACACAAGAGTTAAAATCAACTGATCCAACAATTTTGATTTGTAGTAAACTACAAATTAACGACATATGTGAAATGTGCAAATATGAAAGGTTTCTAGTTAATTATGAAATAAAATACTTTTTGGCGTTGGACACTGAAGATATAAATATAGGCACAACACAGTGTACAATTATTAAATTGTAAATGGATTAAGTAAGTGTAAGAACAACCTTATAGAACTGCAAGAAAAATCATTAATAGGAGTTATTGGTTTTGAAGAGCCGTACGGAAATCAAACATTAAGACATTATATTAGCTATAATCGAAGTGTAGAAGATAATTGGTATAAGTACGATGATGCTGTTAAAATTAAAAAAGATTTAAACATAAATTTAGCAATGGCTTTTTACATAGAATACAATAAGAAATAAAAAGCTATTTATTTACATTATACTCTGACATAAGTTTTAATCATTTAATTATTAAAATATTTTACACAAACAATTTAAAAGATATGTATTAACATTAACAAAGATTATTTGCGCCGATTATGGTAACGTTTGTTATATTATGTACATTATCAAACGCTGACAAACTTATATATAAGTACTTTAAAATAAAAGAAAAATATAAAATTATTCTTCTTTTGTCATTATTTATTATGTTGTTGGTTCATTCGTTTATAATAAAATATTTGAAGATGCAACATCTCGTTGTCAATATCGTTGTGGGATTTTGCATCAAGGCCTGACATCTACTCACACTTTGGATACGTAAGCATTAAGCTAAAAGAGAAAAGAAAACATTGTTAGAAAGATGTTGGTTTACATTAAACAATTTTTTGTAAATATTCATTTAAAGCGGCATTTATTTAAAAAGAAAACAATATCAAGTTAAGGGGAGAATCTTGGGTTAAAATTATAAAAAATAATTTATTATTAATAATTTATAATTTATTATGTAGTAAGTTAAAATATTTTTTAATATTTTTCTTAACAAATTGTATTGTTATTAACTTTAATCAAAATTTACTTAACTATTTCATTTGCTACATATTAATGTTAATTAATTTAAAAGACTTCCCGTATAATGGTTTTTTACGATAAAACATTTATCGCTATCTCAGGAACTTTTTCATCAAATAGGTTGAAATTTTAACAGTAACTGTTAAATATCATTTTAATCTACTTGAATGAAACACAATGACGAAAAGTGTTCAAAATATTTATTTACAAAAAAATTTAACTTTTTTTCACAGTTTTTCAATTGTTTACAATAATTGTGCAAATTAATTTTTTTGATTACAATATTTTTAAATTATATTCCATTCAAGTGGATTAGCATGATGTTTACTAATTTCAGCCTATTCGATGAAAAAGTTCCTGAGATATCCTGCGGCAGAAATGGTAAATATTCATAATACGAAGAGCTACTAACATTTTTATGTAGAAAATTAATTGATTAAAAAATGTTTTAACAATTTTGTTTAAAAGAATTTTAAATATTTCTTTAATTTGTTATTCAGTAAATCATGAATTAATAATTAAAGTTAAAGTATTTTTCTAAATTTTAACCCAAGATTGTCCCCTTAATTGATTCTACAAACAAAATTGCATTTAACTAGTAATCTGTCATATAAGACATGAAGTGAAAGTGCCTGTAAATATACAACACGTCTGCTATAAATTTAAACTTTAAAAATTTTGAATAGACTATTTAATAAATAATAATCCTGTGGTAATTTACAATTTTTTTAATCCATTTCAGTACTCCCACACACAGCACAGAATATTACGTCAATATTACGGAAATATTTCATATTAAGATTCGGAATATTACAATAATATTAGAATGAAAGATTACTGAAATATTGTTATGTCCGCGAATTTCTTACTTTGTAATATTCCATGAAATATTACATTAATATTACTATAATATTTCAGTGTAATATTTTAAGAAATATTTATGAAAAATTGATGAAATGTTTCAAACACACACTTGCATAGGACCACTGAAATACTACCTTAATGTTTCTTGAATATTTTAATGAAATTTTTAAGAAATATTTCTGAAATATTGATGAAATATTTCAAATACTTACTTCAATAAGTCTAGTGAAATATTACAGTAATATTTTTGAAAAATATAACAGAAATATTACATGAAATATTTACAAAATATTGTTAAAATATTTCAAGTAATTGAATTTTTGAACTTAATTATTTGTAATCCCAAGAGCCGTGCTATTGATTTATATTTATTAAGTATTAATACACATTATTTTTTTACACATATTTATCGCAGAAAAAATTTTTGCATATTTCCTAACCTGGGTTCGAACCCCGTATGCACGCATCAAATACAAACGCTTTATCCACTACGCTATTCGCAACGCTTATCAATTATGTTTAAAACTTGCACATGATGATCTGCTATTTGATTTGCTATCTAATGTGTTTTTAATACTCATACAATTTCAATGAAATTGACAAGATTTTACTATGATTTGGAAAAAAATCTTGTTAATTAAATTATTATATATTATTGATATATTGATATATAAGTTTTCTTAAACCTTCTACAAAACAAAAATAAGATATAAGACGACGATTTTTCGATTTTGGCGATTAAAGCAAAAGATGTGAAATAATTGTGAATCTTAATTTGAAATATTTCCATAATATTTCACAAAATATTACACTATAACATTACGGTAATATTAATGAAATATTTCACTGGTCCTATTGAAGTAGGTATTTGAAATATTTTATCAATATTTCTCGAAATATTACATTGCAACAATCGATTTCGATGGATAAAATTAAAGGACTGCAAACTGTATATGCACTATCCTTTTCAATTCTGATATTATATTATTAATTAGAAAAAAATTTTACAACATTTCAAAAATTTGTATACTTATACATTTAGAAATTGGATTAATTATCCTAAAAAATTCTATTTAATTCTTCATTCAATGTGAATCTTTATTCTTGTTTAGAAATAATTATTTACTATAAGATAATACGTACCTTTCCGCAGGACAAAATAACATAATTCGTAGTTAGATACATTTTTTTTATGTGTAAAGAGCAAACTGCAGGAAAATATTTCGTTTGAAACACTGTTTCGGAAATAGTACTACTTAATTGTGCACAATATAGTTTTATTTAAAATAAGTAAGTTCAAAAATAGAGCACGGGTATCTAAATTCGGACAATCGTATCCAAGCGTAGCTCCTTTCGCGGGAGAGAATAATCTACGAATACCGTCACATACCCAATTATTGATCATGAACCAATTTCTGATCAGTATATTATTTCAATAAAATAATAAGATTTGCATAAATTAATATGTGGCTACATACAATTTAAAGGTTAAAAAATCAATAATTGGATAGTAGACTTAACTAGGAATTGGCATATGTACCGAAAATTTACTGATCAGAAATTGGTACTTCCCGCCTTTTTTTCTTAGATTGTTGCTTACTTTAAAAATAGCTGTTATTTTATTTTTCTGAGATGGCTAAAAGGAAGTTTAATACTTGTACTTTCTGTATCCGTCAAAATATATACGATTATTAGTCTTTTTAACATTAAATTATTCTATAAACGTACGGATTTCCCTTAATTGATCAACAATTGGGTATGTGACGGTATATGGTTAGAAAATTACTAAGTCCAAATTTTATAAATTCAACAGTTCTTTAAAGCCTGGCATAATAACTCTTCATAACAAAATAGCAAAATAGCTCATAGTGGCAAAGTGTCAGCGTTCGAATCTTAGGATTGAAGGTTCGAGTCCCACAGACAGCAAATATTTTTTTTTAATTTTTTCTTTTAATTTATGAGTGAAGTTTTATAAGCAAAGATGCAGTATGTTATAACATTGGTGTGTAAATAATGTATAAATAATTAATTAATATAATTTATATAAGGTTTCACTTTATATATATATACACTTCTATGTTTACATATTAGGTAACATGGGCAGTTAACTCTTCGGTGGTACATACACGAGTGAGAGCGATGTATATTATACAAGTATATTTATAATATTATTACATACATATATATTGCCAACTGTAACGGTAAGGTACTGTTTACCTCACCGTTTGACGAATTCGAGCAACACGAGCGAACAGTATCATAATGTTCGCATCGGTTCGAGCCGGCGGGATTCGGCTCGGCTCGGTTCGTCGTGGCTACACGGGCGGGATCGACTTAGCGCGCGAAAGATTCGCGCACGCACCTCATTAGAGAGGTAAGGGGGAGATTCGCGCGCACTGTATAGAGTGATAACCACCTTCTTACGTGACAGGTGTGATCCCCCCGAGTCCCGTGTTTAGCTTCGCCGTGCTGTGATTTACCGTGCGTTTTGTGTGTGTGTTTCGACTGCAGGCCGATCCTGCATTTGCAGTGAGTGGTGCAACACCGTGCATCTGCCTGCAGCCACACAACCCCGGTGCACGGGCGAGCGGACAATCTGTCCGACACCGCAGCGACAGTGAGAGAGAGAGAAAGCAACCGATCGGCTGGTCGTTGTTTACCAACGACTACAGCAGCGTACAAAGTATGTGGTACCACTTCACGCGATCGTGTTTTTATTCGCACTTAGTAAATAATCGTGTTTCTTTATACCAGTCCCGTTGACTGGATATATTATTTTAGTTCGCGATATTTTCTTCCCCTCTCTCTACAAGTCGGCCGTTTACCGACTTGTAATAAAAGCGTAGACCTCGGCGACAATCAGATATTTTATTTGTTATCTTTCTTTATCTTTATTTCAATAAACTCATATTATTATTAGAATTCAATCCGGTGTTCGATTAATTGAATTTAACCCACGTACGATTCCTTCCGTAATCCTAAGAGCTCGTATACTTCTGGTTGACAAGTGCTCGACGCGATATCCCTGTTTCGCGGTCAATTTCAGATTTGAATTTTACCTGGTTGTTATCTGAAACAGTAACTCGGTTTCAGACTAACATTTAACAGATTCGGTAGAACGGACAGGTAACCGTCGCCGCATCGCGGGAAAAATATCTTTATTTAAATACGGTAAGTTTAACCGTACCGCTGAGCAGCCGCGATATTAAAATAAACATCCGCGCGGCAACCAAACTGTTACACAACATACCAAAATATAAAAGCGCCAAATATAAATATTAAATGATATATCTATATATAAGTTTTTAATTGCTATACAATTATACACTCATTTTTATATCACACCTCCTCAATTAGAAACTTAATATATTTTTTTTTTATATATGCACTTTCACAAGACCTATATTCTTAATGAAAATTTCGAGTTTAGCTTGATTAACTGATTTGGTCAATGGATCTGCTAGCATCTTGTTTGAAGGTGTGAAATTGATTTCTATTTCCTTGTCTTCAATTTTACTCTTGATAAAATGATGCCTAATATTAATATGCTTTGTTCTTAAACTGAAGCGAGAGTTTTTTGAGAGATCAATTGCTCCTTTGTTGTCACATTGAATTAAGAGTGGTGCTGAGTTTTGAATAGAAAGTTCAATGCAAATTCGTCGAATCCATAAAGCTTCTTGAACCGTAGCTGAAAGAGATAAATACTCAGCTTCAGTGCTGGATAGAGCCACAGTAGATTGTCTACGACTATTCCAACTAATGGCACCTCCCTGTAGTATAAAAACATAACCTGTTACAGATCTGGGATCTTGAGTATCCGTTGCCCAGCTTGCATCACAATAACCAGTCAGCCTTGATTTTTCATCACGAGTATAACGTAACCTATAATGTTTTGTGCCTTGTAAATAGCGAAATATTCTTTTGATTGCACTCCAGTGTGTTTCATCGTAGGATAGTACTAACTACATATGCTAAATCTGGTCTTGTGGCTTGCACGAGATATAAAAGTGAACCGACAGCATTTTGGTATGGATAATCAGTTAAACTTTTTTCTTTTTGAGGAGAAATGCTGGAATCGAGGCTTGTGTTTAAATCCATAGGAGTAGCTGTAGATCTGCATGTGTCCATACCAAATGTTTTAATAATGTTTCAATATAATCAGATTGGTCTAGTTCAATAATCCCACGATGTACATCTACATGAATGTTGATGCCAAGACATTTTTTTATTGGACCAAGGTCCTTGACTACACAAAAGCTGTTTAATCCATCTTTAAGAATTTTTAAAAAATCTATACTATTTGTGTAGACAATAATATCGTCTACAAATAATGCTACTACAATAATTTTGTGCAAATTAGAGTAAGTATATACACAAGAGTCATAGTCTGATTGGGTTAAATTTAATTTCTTTAAGGCTCGATCCAACTTGAGATTCGAGTTTCGACTGCCTTGTTTTAAACCGTATATGGCCTTTTTTAATTTACAAACATAGTCTTGTTTATCCTTAATTATATAACCTTGTGGTTGTGACAGAAAAACAATTTCGTCCATATCACCATGAAGAAATGCTGTCTCCACGTCTAAATGAAATATATCCAGGTTTTTCTGTGCAGCATATGCAAATAATATTCTCAATGTCACGAATCGAACCACTGGCGAATATGTTTCTTCATAATTAATACCTTTTATTTGAGAATACCCGTTAGCTACTAATCTAGCCTTATATCTAGTTGAACCATCAGCTGAAATCTTTTTCTTGAAAATCCATTTACTACCAATCACGGTTTGTCCAGCTGGTAATTTGCAAATCTCCCAAGTATTATTTTTAATAATTGCATCATATTCAGTTCGCATCGCCTTCTTCCATTGAGCTGATTCGGAACACGCTATAGCTTGTTTAAAATTCGTTGGCTCACCAGGCTCTATGATTGCTGAGTATGTTACATAATCATCCAATAATTTTGATCTAATCTTACGTCGCTGAGATCTTCGAGTTGGAGTTGTTTGAACTTCATCATCAGAACTTTGATCATTATCGATATGTTTGAAATATAATCTGGTTACTGGTCTTGATTTTTCTAAGGTAGAAGATTGAGATGATTTCGTCATATCCGATTGAGGTAAAATGTTTGTTTTGTTAAGCATTGGATCTTCATTTTTATTTTGAGACTGTGCATTCGCTTCAAATTCTTTATTTAATTTATCAATTTGATTTAAATCTTTAATTTTAATTTCATTATTTTTATTAGTTTGATTTTCAGTAATAATTTCCGAATCTAAAGGTAAATAAACTTTCCTCGGTACCTTTATTAGTTCGAAATCTTCTTCAATAAATTGAACATCACGTGCTGAAAATACCTTTTGATCTGCATTATTCCACAAACGGTAACCCTTTTGTGTATCACAATATCCTAACATTATACAAGTTTTTGCTGTTGGATCCATTTTTGATCGTTGATGTGCAGGAACATAGGCCATAGCTTTACAACCAAATACTCTTACATTTGATAAATCCGGAGCGTGACCTGTCCATAACTCTTCGGGTGTACGTCCATTTAAAACCTTTTTCAGACTCCTGTTTGATAAATAACATACCGTAGAAATGGCCTCTGCTCAAAACTTTTTGGACAATTTAGATTCATTAAGCATGCATCGTGCTTTTTCGAGTAGGGTCCGATTTACTCGTTCGGCCCTGCCATTCTGTTGCGGTTAACTTTTTCGAAGCAGAAATGATGCGTGATATATAATCCTCCATAGACTTGCAATTTTCAAACTTTGTAGTGGATGTACTTCTTGTAATAGTGATACTTTTCTAGCCAAACCTTTATCGTCGTAGGTTTTTGCAAGTTCTGCCCAAACTTGTTGTGGACTTGATAGATTTTCTATATGTGCGTATATTTCTGGCTCACATGCTAGAATAATTCTTCCACGGGCCTTTCGCATTTTTGTTGTGTCCGTATTTAATTGACCTTCACTTGGTGGTTGAATTGTGTCCCACAGGTCCTCTATTTCAAGGTAGGCTTGCATGGCCACTGCCCATGACCTGTAATTTTCTCTTCCTATGAGTCTATCAATTAATTGAAATCCGTTATTTAAGCTTCTATTAGTCATTTTCGATGCACGTTTTAATAACACTATATATACTTTCGGATACACTGTTTACACTTGCGACCTTCGTTCGGTAATCAAAAAACTTGTGCAGAATTTCGATAGTAGGTACCTGGGCCCATAACTTGAAGTTTTATAAGCAAAGATGCAGTATGTTATAACATTGGTGTGTAAATAATGTATAAATAATTAATTGATATAATATTTATATAAGGTTTCACTTTATATATATATACACTTCTATGTTTACATATTAGGTAACATGGGCAGTTAACTCTTCGGTGGTACACTCGAGAGTGATGTATATTATACAAGTATATTTATAATATTATTACATACATATATATTGCCAACATTCCAAAATATAAAAGCGCCAAATATAAATATTAAATGATATATCTATATATATAAGTTTTTAATTGCTATACAATTATACACTCATTTTTATATCAATGAGCTATGGCCAACATATTGGCAACAGTTTAAAAATTGTATGATAGTAACTATTGGCAATATGTTTGCAATAATTGTTGCCCATCACTTTGCAATACAGTGGCAATAGATAATATTTTTACGTACGTACACTATATCTTAATAAGTAGATTCTGTTTAAAAATAAAATGTTTTAATTCTGTTATTATATACATGCTGTCAGATTAAATTTAATATGTTAACTGTTAATATCCATCATATTCGCATATATTAACATTACATATTTTATTAATTACACTATTATTACCTGTGTAACAGTATTGGTATCCTCTCACAACGGAAGTACTTGACCTTCGGAAACGGATATATCTTATCCTAACCTTGGCTCATATTTTGGAATATAATAATATGAAGAAAGCCAAGTTATTACTTGCCAATTGCTACTTTTACGAAAGTGATTCGACATCTGACAATAATATTTCCAATAAAAGTTAATTTCACTTTGATTGCTATTATGACTCGAAAACGAATATTGATAGGAAATCAATCCAAAAACTGAAAGGTAGTTGAGTTCAAGTAGATATGGTTAAAAAAAGAAGCTTAAATTGTTCAATTTAGAGCAAAGTTAAGAAAATAAGAAATTGAAGAATTTTATAATATTATTGCAATATGTTTTGCATTATTTTAGGTTAAATTTTTTTGTAAGATTTCATATTGTGTGGAGCGCAATGCCGGATGTCAAATACGTTTCGTTTCGAAATTCTATTACACAAGAAAAAATTATATAATCGAGTCTCCAGGAATATTCCTCATTATTGAAATATTTCACGTAATATTACACTGTAATGTTTCAACAGTGTTATATGAAATATTGTGATGAAAGTCTGTGCAATATTTTAGTAATATTCGAAATGATTATTTTTGTTTTAACATGTATTGATATTATAACAATATTTCATGAAATATGGCATACAATTTTTATGGAATATTACACGAAATATTACATGAAATATTTCAGTAATATTGTTGTAATATGTTGTGAAATATTCCACTTTCTATTAGTGGAAATATTACACCAAATATTTCATTAATATTTAAAAAATATTACTATGAATTATTT
Organism: Theocolax elegans; assembly: GCA_026168455.1. NCBI lineage: Eukaryota > Metazoa > Arthropoda > Insecta > Hymenoptera > Cerocephalidae > Theocolax > Theocolax elegans. The sequence continues at coordinate 82,503,162 of CM047425.1, forward strand.
CAGAAGAATATTTTGTAATATTTTTGATATATTTTCTAAGCATTTCCGCAATATTTTTTTGTAATATTTCATGTAATATTTTTTTGTAATATTACATGCTGTGTGGGCCGTAAGCATGAATTTTGATTAAAATGTACTGCTGCAAGATATCTTAGAAACCAATTGACCGAATGGGTTGAAATTTTGGCCAAATCACTGAAATATCATTTTAATCAAAGTTAAATAAATGATGCAGCAATGTTTAACCTTTTGGCTGCGGGAAAAGTTTAGTACTAAACGACCTTTTATAAAATGCAAAATGCATACATGAGATCATTGAATATTTCAGGTAGAGTCCCCACCCTGACTGCTGGTCGATAAATCGACCACCCCCGCAGGCAACGTAAAGTACAATGTAAAATTTTTTTCTCATTTTCCAGGAAAACTCTAGAGGCTATTTCTATGTAATTTCTCGCGCTGAAAATGAAAAAAATAGTAAAAAAATCGTAGAGATACTCTTGACCTTGAAAATCTATTTTTTAAGGTCAAATTTTTTTTCTAGCATAGATAGAATTTTTTGAAGATTTTCAACATAGTGTCATGGACTGAATAAAAAAAAAATTCTGAAAAAAATAGCTGAGGTATCATTGACCTTAAAAATTTACATTCAAGGTCGCATTCACTTCTAAAACAAGTGCAACAAACATCTGCTACATTTGTCAAGATGTCAAGAAATATTCTGACATTCTCTTTTAGCATAACCCAGGATCAACGGCGTGGACGTGGCGAAAAGGTGATCCCGTTGGGGTGCTTGATTTTCGTGAGTTCCCTTGCCTCTCACGTTCCGGGGTGCTTGATTTCCGTGAGTCCCCTTGACTCTCACGTAGGAATGATTGGCTCTACGGTAATGTCTCTTTTGTGTGGTACTCTTCAAAGCATAGTGCTGCGCATAGAGGAGTTGCACAACTAGGGCAAATGTATGTCGTTCTACGTGGAGTCTTACGCAAAGCCTTACCTTGCCTCGGGAAATGGCGGCCAACTAATCGAATGGGAGAGTCATTGTAAGGAGAGATGCTTGCAGAAGAATCAAGTGTCAGTAATCATCTAGCAACCTGTAATCTAAATGTTTATACAACGTTTATACATTTTATACAACGCATGAGCATTGGATAGGCAAAGATCAATAAGATGAAAAAAAAGCTTTCGATACCATTTCATTGTTTTTCGCACTGTTTCTGTTATAGATAATTGTCTATCAACATTATCAATACCACCCATATTTTGATTATAATCGTGGGCACACCTTGGCTTTATAATATCTTTATTTGTTAGGTAACATTTTTTTCCAGTTGCACAGAATTCAAGTTCGTGCACAGTTGTAAGCATACGAACGCTACGTTTATCTTCCCACCTCACTGCCATCCACACATCGTTGTGAGATACTTGTACTTCACCTCGTACTAACTTGCTTTCAAGCTTTGACATGCCCTTTCTATTTGCTTTCACTGTATCACACATACCTGTATCACGATCGTGTAAAAATTCTGCCAAAGTGGGAGATGTATACCAATTGTCTATGTATACAACATGACCCTTATAAAAATAAGATTGTAAAAAGTGAGCTACAATATCGCCAGTAACACCCAAATCAAATTTTGATATCAGTGTCTGCGCCAGTATAAACAATAAAACCCAACACGAATCCCGTCTCGCAGTCTACAATCATGAATAGCTTGATGCCAAAGCGATTTCTCTTCAAAGGAATGTACTGCTTGAATCAAAGCCTACCTTTCCTTAATAATAGACTTTCATGTATGCACAGATTTATTCCTGGAGTAAGAACTGCTGAAAATTTGCTTTGCACGTGTTCTATTACTGGCTTTATTTTCACTAAAGGATGATTTTCGATTTCTTCATTATTATGAAAATGTAAACATCGTAGGATGTGAATATATCTATCGCGAGGCATTATTTGGCCAAAAATTGGAGTGTGTAGCAAAAGATCTGTGGACTAATAACTTTGTAAATCGCTTATTTACAGATATGGCCCATTAGAATGGAAAGGCCTAGAAAAGTTTCAATTCTGTTTTTGTGAGAGGAGACCAAGCTTTCATGTGGGAAGAACGAGTTATGGGATTTTGAGTTGCGTAACGATTGGTTTCCTCTACAATTTTTTTAAGCAAAGAAGAATCACAAAAGTAATTGAAATAATCAATTGGTGTATTTCCTGAAAAAGAGATATTCGAATTTATTTCGGAGCTACCTTGAAAATCTTTGATTGATGGATAAAAATACGCGTCCTCAGACAATTCAGTTTCCTTATAAGAAAAGTCTTCTAAATTGACTTCCTCGATGTCTTCATTTTCTGCTCCAGTTGACGAACAACAAAGACATACCAACTCCCAGACCGAAATAGTAAAAAACAGATTTTGTGTTTACGTCATTGATTTTAGATCACGCTGAAAATGAATGCCGCAGCATTTTATGTAACCTTCAAAAATAAGGTTGAAGCTCGATGTTTTGTTTTGGAAATTAAAATTTCATCGCGAAATAGACATTTTCATGAACAAAGATAATTTTAGGATTTTTTTACTTTTTTCCCGTTTTGACCTCGTCAATAACGCTAAAAAGCTAGATCGAACTTTCGCTTATGTAAATAAAATACAATGTGACATTGACTGTAAATTTTCAAGGTTAAGGATACCGCAGTGATTTTTTAAAGTATTTTTTATAAACAGTATATAAAATTACCAAAGAAATCACTCTAATATTCTCGCTTCTACTAGGGATGAAATTTGACCTTGAAATACCTATTTTCAAGGTGAATAATATTTTGAGGAATTATAAAACTATTTTATATACATTCAAAACATCAAAATTGATCTAAAAACATTAAATATGTTGTGTATTTTAAGTGGTCGATATATCGACCACCCCCGCAGTCAAAAGGTTAAGGTAGAACAAATGTTTTCATACATTTTTAATAATTTTCTACAGTTGTCTACAGATATTTTACAATTAATTCTTTTTATATAATAAAACTGGCAAACTGTCTTTCATTCAAATGGATTAGAATTATGTTTTATTAATTGTGTCATCACTTTGCCTTATTCAGTCAAGTGAAGTTTGAGGTACCCTGCCACAAGTTGAATGTAGTCAAAATTCATGGGTGTGGAGAATTAAATTCCAGCTATTTCAATGAATCGTAAATAAAAGAGTAATTTATACTGTCTTTTTAGACACTTAGTCCATTCTTGACCTCTTAAAATTGTTCGCTACATGATTACTAAAAATATAAGACAAATCTCTTATTTATATAAAATAGGAAAAATTCAAAATATTGCAATATAATGTCGAGTATATTAATGCATAATCTAAACATATCATTAAATAATAAGCACATGTTATTAAATTGAATTTAGTTTAACTATACCTCTTCACAAACAAAGATCCGAGTCCCTTACTGTATTTACTGGTGACAATTTACTTCTTTACGACTGCTTACCTTATTTACTTCTTTGCTTACCTTATGTAAGCTATATTTATATCACTAAAATGTTAATTTTTAATAATGTTCCTTATCCATTAGAGACACTGGTTTTTAAGGGTCGCACTTTTTAACTTATTCAAAAATGTTCCAAAAATTGATTGTCATTCAATTTATTTAATTTCTAAATTTATAAAACAATTATGCATTAAATAATTTTAGAATTTTTTAATTAAGCATGTGTATAAATTACAATTTTTACCTGAAATGCAGGATTTTTCTTAGAACGTCCAATTTGGGATTTGGGATGGCATATCCTCTATAGAAAAGTGGTAAAAAAGGTATCTTATATCATGGATTGGTCATTGACAAAGTGCCCATCATAGGTCGAGCCACTATAGTGGTTTTCCGGCCCTCTAAAGGTTAAAATAATTGTAATTGAATACTGCAATAATCAAATTATACAATAATGCTAGAATATTCTTTTGTGCAAAGTTTGTTGATGTCAACGGCATTGGTGACACTCGCACAGCTGAACGTTCTTACCATTTACTGTAGACTATAGCATGATGGGTTATGCGTATGCGTACATTCTGGAAAAGAAAAACACAATGGAACGCGAAATGATAACTCAAGCATTCAAAGTTGTAAATACATAAATTGTTTTTATTTTTCGATAATTTGGCTACATATTTAAAATCGGCAATTAAATTGCAAACGATTCGCGTTAACCGTATGCTTTATGAGGTAGTACCTCACTGTATTTAAAATAAATTATTAACATACCTGAAAAATATAAATAGAAATTAATATGCGGATCAAATATAGATATAGATAAAGAAATAAATATATAAAAAGATAGAGAAATATTACTCACATAAGCACGAGCAATGCTTATGCATCACTCGTGCTCACCTTTCCTATACTCCTTGTTACCAATGAAGCGAGGAAGTCCAACTGACTGTTCCGAGGGGTCGAACACGCTTAGGATGAATACCTGAAAGTTATAAACAAAGAATGAAATATGTATCGAATAGTAATAACTAATTGGAAATTAACTTACCTTATAACGTAGACTCCTCCTCCCTGGTAGGGACACACTTCTGCACTGGAACCGAGTACACTTAATGAATATCCTTCCTGTCCATGTCGAAACCTGTAAAATAGAAAATTATGTTAAATTTAATTATAAGAAAATTATTAACGTTAATAGGAGGAAAAGAGATAATAAATAAAGGAAAGTAAGATAATAGAGTAGGGTTAGTACCATGTTTAACATGTGACAGGGAGAGGTTAGGAAAAGGTAAACATTAGCAAGTGAATAAATAAAATGATAATAAATAACTTAACCCGAGCCATTCTCGTCACCGGTATTAAAAAGGATTATAAAGGAGATATTAATTGGATGGGTTATGGGTTAATTATGTTTATATGATATGGAAAGCATACTTACCTGCACGCACCTGAGGATGATGGAAGCCGACGACGGAGATGAGAGAATCGACGAAACGGACGATGGCCTCACACCAGGAGAAGACTGCTCAGTCGACGATCTCAATACCCGCACGAATCCACCGACACCAGCACCGTCGGTTCGCACCAGGTCGTCGTGTAAACAACATTACACCTCTCTCTCTCCAATACGCACGAACTTGAGAGAGAGCATGCATACAGGTGGCAGTAGAGAGAGGGTAAACTCGCCCGCTCGCACGATATGGCTGACTGAGAGAGTGCACCGTTGCGGGGAAACGAGAATCGAGATATTGTATACGTACGTGCGAAAGAGAGGTAGAGATACGAGTCTTGCATTAGTGGAGGCGCATGCCGTTTTACACTAGCTACTCGATAAATCCAATTCGACCGGTATTAATTTAACACTACGAACTCCGTAATAGGTGGCAGTAGCGTCGGCGGCTAGATAGTATTTTAATGACGTAGTAGTTGAATTAACGGTTTGAAATGACGGAAATGAGGGATGCTAGCGCCGCGAATCGGCAATTAAAGGGATGAAACCGGCAAGAAGCCGGAAATAATCAATATCCGCCGATCTGTAAAAGGTGGAGCATTGTATCGAGAATCATTGTAATCTTTAATAGAATATTGCCAAGTTAAGTGTCGAGGAGTATAAATTATCGTTGCTGATTTATTGTTAGTATTTGGAGAAACGATTGTGAGTATTTTTGGAGAGATTATTATTAGTATTTTGAGGAGAGACTTTTGGAAAGTTATCCGAGGAGGATTGTAAAGACGAGTGAGAAGAAAGGAAAAGAGTTGAGAAGGAGGAAAGGCTCGCGTGCGGTAAGTGGACTGTGCGCCGGTCATATTTTTATTAACCAATTAAATCGGGAGTGCGTGAAGCGTCGACACACGGATCTTTTCGCGCGTTTTTTTTCCATTTCTTTGTTTAATTAATTCGGTAAATTATTGATGGAAATCTCGTAATTAAATTGTGATAAATAATATAGTAATTAATGAGTTTCTGTGTATCACAGCACACATACTATTTAGGATAGGTTACGCGAATCTCGGGTTAAGTTATTATTAATACAAAGGGGGAATAAAATTATATTTGATGGAATGGTTGACGTGATGGAACCAAGATTATTAATTTTGTAATCATATGAATCGGCGACAAGTCATGTGTACATAGCGAAGTGTGAAATTGAATAATTAATTTTTTCTGATACATACATATATATATATATTTCCCCACCGGGTGTTATGCAGCCCGACGTGTTACTGTCCAATAACCCTATCTCCCTTACACCCACTGGGGGTATGGCAGGTTTATGCAGCCCGGGCTGCATAACCCCGAAGGTCTCTCTCGCACGTGCTAAAGTAAGCATCTTCCCTCTCTTTCTTGGGCTGCATAAACCCCTATTGGGATAAATATATATATATATATATATATATATATATATTTAATACCTCCCTATCCACGACGAAACCACCAACCCGACATTTTCTCGTTGGCGGAACCGGACCACGTGTAGATAGGAGTATTAGCTCTACCGATAGCCGGTTTTTAAAATTAAATACGTAATTAGGTTTTCCGCGCCCGAGACAACGATTAGAATAGATTGAAGCTAAAATAAGGTTTGTATCATTCCACGAGTAATCGACCTTAAGGATAAACAAATTATTAATAATAAATATAACAAATATTATTCGTGACGAGCGTTCCGAGAATTCTATCATTTTCGATAGAAAACGCTACGTCATAGCTTCTACGACGCCTCTATCGTAAAAAATGGTTAAATTTACGATTTCTCGCTGCAAAATTAGTTTTTATTTTTTTGCGAAAAAGTCTTTCGAAACGCAATTTTTTACAATGAATTTGCAAAATCTGCTAACGATTCCGCAATTATTGGTATTTTTTTATTGCGTATCTTTTAACGTGTAACGGTACGATCGCGATTTCCTATCCGAAAAGTTATATGTGAGCGGGTTAGGACGCCGTGTAGGTTGGAAGAAAGGAATCAATTCGGATCCGGGGAAAGAGAGGAAAGACTGGCGGAATTAACAAGGGAAAGGATTTTCGGGGGGACGCGGAACAAACCCTGAGCTTGTTGCGGGAGGTGCGAGATCTGCCAGAGGATAGCAGAAATTCTATTCTCCGGTTGGTTTTCGTGCCAGAACCCTACAGGCAATACTTTATTGCCAACCAAAATTTTAGATAGGATTAGGGATTTGGTATTAAATTAGTCAGTAAGGACTTAGGGTAGATGTGTAGCTAGTGGTGGTCTCCCGAATAATTAGTAGGGCCTTATTGTACTGAGAAAGAAACAAGTAGAGTTCAACTGTGAGTTGATTTTTATTTTTTTTTTTTTATCATTTTTCTGTGAGTATGTTGTTATTCTCCATAGTGCATCCAGAGGGTATTACTAGGAATAAGCTATCCTTACAAGGGTAAGTAAAGTTTAGGGGGGGGGGGGTAATCTGATGTGGGCCCGGGAAGTCACTTGGTAACCTGGAAAGGAAAAAGATACATATTCTTATTTAATTAAAAATAGAAATAATTAATGTTATTTAATTCTACTTACTTCGTTACTCCTTATGGACTGGTTCGAATATCCAGGGTGTTGTATCTTGATCAGCGTGTGCGGGTCCCTCGGTGTCAGCTACTCCTTGGTACGCTGTATCTGAAAAGAGAGAATTATCTTAATATATTGTTTAAGGAATGAATTTAATTTGTTAGTAGGGACATGCATTAGGTAGGAAGAAATAAGAATATTGAAAATGATAATAACATGAGTGTAAGGAGGTGTGAGAGGTATGAACAAAATAGGTTCGTTAATTGTAAAATATTAGGAAAGAGGTAAGATAATTAAATGAATTGTTCTAGTCGTTGAATAACAAATATAGGAAGGAATAACAAGTGAAATTAGAACATTTGTTAATTATTAATTAAGAAATAGAGTAAGAAAAATTATTATTTAAAGAGAGAAAGGGTTAATTAAAAAGTGGAAATTGATTAATTAATAAATAATTATAATTTGTACATTACTTACGATTGCACTATGGTAGTGCATAATTTAAACGTGTAGATACTTCTCCGAGAAGCAACGCCGTTGACAGCGAAGAAGTTGGAAGTTGGCTGTGGACTGCGTCGCCTGGGGAAACCTTTGCCGGTGTGTGCGCGCACCTCCGTTCGCGCATCCCTCCGTGTTAGTATCCAGGTACTATCCCCGATGGTGGGGATCGCGCACACCCGGGGAAACGTCTGCGCGGCACGTTGTTTACGCCATTTTGAATCGATCTAGATTCAAGCGCGCGTACACTGAGCACGCGGTCCGTGCTCGAATCGATACGGTGATCGCGCATATACAGCATAGGGAATTCGGAACGCGGGTAGTGAGGAAACACGTGTATATTAGTAAGGAGTTAAATTTATGTTCGAGTTTCGCGCTTTCAACTAGGGATTACTATATATTCTATCTATAGAGATAGAAAATCGAGGAAAAAGTCTGGCGTTATTCTGACAATGGATCCTCGCCATTCTGTTTCTATCGATCACATATACAGTATTGTTTTCTAGTGATTCTAGCGATCGTCGATCTTATATTCGTTGAGTACTCAATATCTCTTCAGGACATTATTAATTATTAAGGAGAGTTAAGGAGGAAATAAATAGTTGCATATTCAAGGAGAATAGTTATATCATTTGAAGAATTTATGTCCATAATATAAATTGTTTATTGAAACATATTTTTATTATCATTATACTTATTAGTATATTGATCTTTTGGTGAGATAATTTAATCAGTAGTATATTAAGTGATATTATAGTAGGGACGAAAAGAAGTGATTTAGTGCGCGTTATAAGTAGTTAAATTATTTATTTAATTAATTTTAAAGATTGACGATATCTCTCTCTCGTGGTTAGTGGTGACACAGGATCTACCCTTAGATCCCGTAATAAAATATTATCAACCATCATTTTCTGCTCGTAGTATTAATATTCGTTATCGCGAGTTGATAGATGTCCAGATCTATATATTTTCATTCAGCGGGACTTCCTTTAGGTGAGTCCACTGAGTTATAAGGACAAATAAACCATTATTATTTTACAATGATGTCTGGGACCGGGAAGAATTTTATTAAAATAATTTTTTTATATATAATTCTAAACTAGCAACACAATTTATATCTATATGAAATATTTAATAAATGGCATAATTGTACACTTCCAATATTATTATTTTGTATATTCGTTTTTTTTAATAATATTTATTTATTCTTCTTTCCTATTTTAAATATTAACAAAAATAAAATGCATTAAATTTAACAGGCATCGCGAAAAAAAAAAATTACAAATCAAGTAATGGTCGTTTATCTACTCGACCAATGAATGAATGTTCAATAGATGGTTTAAAAATTATTTATGTTTATCTCCCTGTATTTGTAGTTCATCCCCAATAAGCACAAAGTATTATATAAGTAATCCAAAAGTATTCTTTAAGTATTTGTATACTAATATTTTTATAAAAAAGATTTCTTTAAGAATTTTTTCTATATTATCATATAATTCGTGAATATCCGCTAAAAGATACTACTTAAAGTATATGTAAAGAATTCTGTATAATGTATAAATATAATAACCTAGTCGCACCTAAGTCAAAAAAATGTTTAATATAATGTTTGCGTATTATTATTAGAAATTCGCTTAGCAGACATAAATAGAAATGGTATTATTAAAAAAAATATCCTAATGGAGATTCGAACTCAGAACCGATAGTCAGAGTGCTACGCCTTAGCACGCTCAGCTATTACAACATTTTACTTAGAAGTTTCGGAACTTGTACATGCTCATCAGCTGCCTATCTTTCATATAATATGCAGTTGATTTGTTTGTAAATAATATTTATTAATTTCATGATTAAGTTTTGCATTACAATTAAAAGTACAAATTTACATAAAATGTGCATGTGTCTCGTATAGAAGATTTTCTTGTATAATCCTTTAAATTGATAGAAGAACAGTTTGTGATTTCTTGTTTAACATTAATTTACTACTATATACATAGACTTATATAAAGCTGTATCATATACCGATTATTGTTTATTAGATATTTTAAAATTATTTATAAAGTATTCGATTTCCAATACTTTAGTAATACTTCCTTAATACTTATTGCTTTCAAAAAGAATTCTTTTTTTGCAGACATTCAAGATTTCTTATAGAATACTTTTTCCCTGAAAGTGTGCTTATGGGGTCGGGTTTGTATTGTATAAAATATTTATTTAGTTATTAACAGCATTTAATTGGCTACATAATTATAGTCACGTAGATATTTTTTTAAATCACAAGCTAAATTAAATTTATTGACCGCTTACCATTAGCGGTCGGTAACAATAGGAATTTCTATAGTATACCGCAAGAATCGGCCATAGGCAGAGGCCATTTGTGACGTGGTATTCGCGCACCCGATCGAATTTAATTAATTTTAATAATTAGAATTGACCGTTGGGCCGCGTTGCCCAATACCGCGCAGACAATTATTTAATTTATCCGAACTGCGGGCTGTCGCCAGAAACGCGAGTTCGCTGGGACGTACGGTATGGAGGATTCGGGCGATCCTCCTTGCCTCGACACGATTTATAAAAATTAAAGGATGTCGGTGGGAGCGGGGAGAATAAAATAAACACTCTCTATTAAAATAATAAGATTAAAACATTTATTTCAATTTATTTAACATTATGGCCATCCAAGCCTCGTGCCGCGACTATGTTACTTCGCGCGGGCGGAAGTATCGGGAGTCAACCGGATCGAGACCCTCGCCTGCGGTTGACTTTGCCCCGATCTCCGCTATTCGGGTACCGGCGTACCCGAATACACTCCCGATGTACACGCACACATACACTCGGGGTAATGGGGGGAACGCGCGGTAGTATATAATACACTTACCGGGGTGCGCCCCGTGGATGGCCCAGCCGATCCGTGTCCCTTTTGTCCTCCTGGGCAACGGAGGACGACGTCGGCTGCGGTGGTGGAAGGCGGCCCTGTGCCGCGGCGAGTGCCTCGCGATCCGCGTCCGCACTCACACCAACACTTCCCGTCCTTGTTTACACACACCAAATCACTCGCGGCTCACTCACGAGGATGTTTCGGGTTGTCAACGGCTTTGCGCCTCACGCGCCTTTTGTTAGCCGGAAACACTATGACGATTACCCCGGATTTATTTCGTCTTATACTGACGCTTCGCCTGTCTCATGGGGGAGGGCGAACTAACGCTATTGGGGGACAAGACTGACTTCAAGAAATCAACGGTTCTGGCCTTCTATATATAAGCCATCGTACTTCTATATTCTCTGCTATAGTTACCCCGCCACATAACCTCCCCCCGAGAAGAGTATCATTGTTATAAAAATTTTAATTGCAGAAAGTTAAATATAAAAAGAAGAAGAAATTATAACATAGCGCTTTACATTTTGATTTTAAAGAATTGCCTTACTCAAAAATAATAAAATAAAGAAAATAAATTCTACCCATATATTACATTTCTATAGCTTATACTACACAATGTTGATACAATTCGAATTTGGGGATTAAAAAAATACTTTCTTTCTACGCATAAACATTCGGAAGGTAAGCATTGAGTTACATTATTACTATTAGTCATCATGATTACAAGGTTCTCAGGTATAATTCAAGTACGCCGGTTGATGTATTCTGTAGATATACTACGCGAGGACCCGTTAACATCGTAAATTATACTTTGTTCGATTGATGCTTTATAATTTTATGATAGTCCGTGTATGGATGTTCTAGAAAATGTTTTACGCTTTTAACGCCTAAAACACATACGAGCAAGTGTTTAGCTCTTTGAACTATAGAAAATGCGATTTTCAGGTACAAGCCTGATTTGGCGCATGTGCTCACGAAACCCTTCAACAAATATCTGCAAGTTGGGAGTAAAGTATTCTGGAAGAATGAATTCTCCAGAAATTCTCAATGTGATCTTCGTCGTTAATGTTTTCAGTGCTCCATAACGCGTTACCCAATTGTCTAAGAATGCTTGTGCGACATCAAATCCTCGATGTTTTTTTAATGGAACAGCTCCTGGAGAATTGATAAATTACTATCAAGCATTACCTCTATCCAACTTCTTCGAAAGGGGCCACGATGTCCATATAAACGTGTTGAAAGCGTCCGTCTGGTGCTATGAAGTGAGATGGCTTAAGAGACACGTGGCACGACACTTTCGACTGTTGGAAGTCAATGCAGCTTTTGTACCATTGAGCAATGTCTCGATGCATATTTAGACAAATTTACCACTGTAAAACGATTCTATTGGTCACTTTCGCTTCCGAATGCGCTGGGTAGTGAAACAAATAGAAATATTGTTTGCGAAAAATTGTCGGCCTATAAGGACGGATTGCAGTATATTTCTACCGGAACACGTTACAGGTTCTGACCTGTGATATACTCGATTTGAGTAGTAAATTGAGATATAAATAAAATCTTTTACATGTAGATTAATAACTTTTGAACCATTACAATGTTAAAGTCGCGGCCTTCGATAAAATGTCTAAAATATTTGATAGCTTTATATGTGCCGATAAGTTCACGGTGGTACACGCTGCATCGTAATTGAGCGGCGCTAAATTTCTAGAAAAGAATACGATCGTTTTCAGGCTCTTTAGAAATGTTTCGAAAATAGAGGTTAAGAGGTATTGCTACTGTAGAATTTTCAAAAAAATCGTTTTTTTTTGCTTAGACAATACTTTATTTCCCTAAAAATAAGATAGCCATCGATTTATAGTAAAAAAATTTTTTTTGCCAAGTTTGAGTAAATAGTGCGAAGTTACCTGTAACACGTCCGAAGGGTCCGTGAGTGCACGGCGCTCCGCCCAGATTTTCAAAGCTAGGGTACACAAGGAATGGTATATTTATGATACATATAGAGGACACTACCTGTATACCTGTACGAGAATAAATATGTAAAGTAACATCTAGTTTTTTAATTAAATTTCTTTACTTTATCTAGCATAAAATTATATGCAAAACTTTGATCGCGTTTTTTTCATAACAACATTTTTCAAATTGGCGAGACAAATCATTTCCATAATTTTTAATCTCTTGACTCCAAATTTTTACATCATCTTCCGATTTTACATCATTTTGCATTCTAGTATGTAGGGGATTTTTGATTAATCAAAAACTTTTCATTTTATGAGCCGTATTATACGAAATTGTTCACTGAAATTGACTACTTTCATTCAAATGCTTATCATATTTCCGAAAATCAATATTTCGAAAAATCCCTATGTATGTTGGATAGATATACTTATGAAGATTAAAGTAATTTTATTTAAATCTAGGTTTAAAATTGCGGACGCCATTTATCTGACCGCGGGATGCCTATAGAAAAAAGACACTTTCTTAAAATAATTGCCATCTTGAATATTTAATAAAAAAAATATTTTTATATACTTTAAACATTATTAAATATCTTATTATTATACATCATGAGAGATAATAATAAAAACATGACTTCAAATTATGGGCTTATCATCATCGCCTTCGTATTATGCAATATATTTAATTTTATCGTTAAAAAACGTGATTTTTTGTACTTTTTTCGTTATAAGTATTGACCGTTTTTTTTATTTTTGAAAATATTGTTCTAAGCGTAAAATATAAAATAGGAAAAAGTTTCTTCATTTTGAGACGAACATTTAATTCTTTGATACTTTTTGTGTAGGAATAATATAATTTGATTTATTACGAAAAAACGTGAATTTTAGTACTTTTTCATGGTTTAAACCTATTTTCTATGTTTATCTTCAAAAATATTGTCCTGAGCGTTAAATGTATAATACAAAAAAGTTTGCTATTTAAAAAAAAATTCTGTTCATGGAAAATTATTTTTGAAAATATTATTCTGAACGTAAAGTGTAGAATAGCAAAATTTTTGTTATTTTGAGACAAACATTTCGTCCGTATATAATGTTTATGTAGGATTAATACATTTTAGGATAATGCTACATAACCGTTTCTAAGCAATTAAAAACTAGAAAAAAAATGTGACAAACTTTTGGAGAGTACTGTACAACTAATTTTGTACCCGCTACTGTGGCTATACCCCTTAAATTCCTTAAGTCGATTTAGAACTAACCTAACTTTTATGCTATTCCAGGGACGATGACGCTACTAACAAGGGGAGTACTTGATTTCTACTATAAAAATATGAAGAAAGCTGGAATGTCATGTGCCAATGCCTTTTTTACGATAGTTATAAGCAAATAACGAAAAATTCACCCAAAATTAAAGAACCACCGAGTAATAAAATCAAACTAACGACATGAATCCGAGACTAGTTGTTTGATTTTTTTCTAATCACGAAGGAGATTGTCCTGAAGATATCGTGGCTACCTAGTTACGGTTTGAAATTGAAACTTCTATAACCTTGTCGAAAATTCAGTGAATTGTTGTAAATCGGTGACTGCGAAAGACACGAGGATTGCATTTCAATGACTTGATAGATACTCTAAGAAATTTGATTTGATGATCGCATCGTCGCAAAGCTTATCTAAATTAAGATTGCGTAATCTGTGCAAAACATGAGATGGTTTGCCATTGGACGCAGTTCATTATCTCAGATGATGTGTACGACGAAAGAATTCATTCTTCTTTTATGCGAGTGTAAAGTGCAAGATTGGCCGGTTTGGTTAATTAAAAGATCGCGACATGAACATACCTCGTAATCAGCCGTAATTGTTTAGTCCATAATCGCAAGCAACAGAAATTTAACAGTCAATTCAACTTTAATAAATCTCAATTCGGAGTCATCGTGGAAAATCGACGGTATTTTTAGCACGCGAAAACAACTCAATTTTTCGATTTGAGCGGTCCCAGCTTGTAGATCTGATTTGGTCCTATTAGTGCATTCATCGATAGACAAGACGGTACCATCATGGTTTTTTTTAAGTTGGAAGTTAGTATAGTGCAGTGTACTGTAGTGCAGTATGAAAGTTATTTTTCTAAACAAACTTCCACATAAATATTTTCATTACTATCGTTTTCTTTTACAAAGTGAATCATTATTCATTTTCATTTGATTTTTTTCTCTTTGTCACTTTAAAATTGAAATTTATTAAAACTATGTGCCCTAATCTTTTATTGCTTCATTTATTTAGCTTTGCAGAATATATTCAGAAACCCTTGAAACTACGTTCTGTTGTGACAGAAATGTATGGTAATTCTAGTATAGCGATTATAAGTCTTACAAGAATGGATGATTGAATTATAAAAATTTTTGAGTATTGTGATGTCGGTTTATCACACTATATTTATTTGTTATTGTTTTTAGCCTAGACCTTTTAAGTCCAATAGCTAGGGTCTCGATTCAGTAGTTTAAAAAAAAAAGAATATTTGGCATAAAAAAAATTGTAAGTGGTGAAGATTATTGGTTTTTCTATATTTTGGATAAAAGATTGACACTCTCAACTGAGTGAGAGATTGTTGAATCTTGGATTAAGGAAGGATAATCGCAAAGTAATTTCTCAACTAGGTGAGAAAGAAAACTTTGCGTGGAGGAAAATAGTAAGTAAAAAGAAGAAAAAGAAGAGAATATTATTAATAAGATACCTCACTTTTGTTTGTAGTTTCAATTGACACACTTTATTGTTTTTAAAAAAGTATAATAATTTTTTTTTAAATTAAAGTAACGACGATAAATTATAAATTTCGGACGAAAATGGCAATGGAAAATAGTAAACTTAGTAAAATACTGCGACTGAAAAAGAATGTAACTTTCGATTTTTGACTCCCTTCTTGAACTGCCTTTTCCTCTATTTTTCACTTTACTCATCACCTCGGTGACGCTAAGTTTTCTTCCCTCTGCATGCGTAGGAGGACTGGAGGGACGAGGGGGAAAATGGCAGCAGTGCATTTCGAGTGCCTAATTGGCCGATGTAGGGTCCTAGGGTGGGCCGATGCACTCAAGGGGCGGCCAGATGCACTTGGAGGGCTGGTTTTTCAGATCTCTCGGTCGGTACTCTGACTTCGAGATGCACCGAAAAGATGGATTTGCGTGTTTGAAAATACATTTAATTCTATTTCTTAACTTTTAATTAACACTAAATTCTATTATTTCTATCGCACGCATTGCATATTTATTTTTACTTACTGCTACGGAATAAATAATATTATTTTTATTTAAAGGGGAATAAAAAATTAAAGATAATGATTGTTAATATTTATTGAATTGAATATAAAAATATTATGAGTTATTAGAATGGTGCATAAAAGGAAAATCAGTTTTATAAATATCTCCTTTAAATATAACCAATTTTTAGTAAAAATAACACTTAGTATAATAACTTTAGTAAAAGACTCTTTCTATAGACTCTTTCTATAGACCACATTCCTATAGAAAAATGCGATTTTCAAATTTTTCAAAACCCCGGCCCTCTAAAGGTTAAATGTTTAGCAAACAAATATGATATCAATGCTAATAACTTTTTACTCGAATTGTAAGATTATAACGATTAGAATGGAATATACTCAAAAATTTTTATAATTCAATCATCCATTATTGTAAGACTTATAATCGCTTTACTAGAATTATCATGCATTTCTGTCACAACAGAACGTAGTTTTAAGGGTTTCTGAATACATTCTGCAAAGCTAAATAGATGAAGCAATAAAAAATTAGGGCACATAGTTTTAATAAATTTCAATCTTAAAGTGACAAAGAGAAAAAAATCAAATAAAAATGAATAATGATTCATTCACTTTGTAAAAGAAAACGATAGTAATGAAAATGTTTATATGGAAGTTTGTTTAGAAAACTAACTTTCATACTGCACTACAGTACACTGCACTATACTAACTTCCAACTTAAAAAAATATTATTAATCTTAAAGAAAAATATTATTATCTTTGTAACTGTTTGTGAATGTAGCATTGAGAATAGACTGAGATATTATAAATAATAGATAATGAAAGTTAAGCAGCATTGACCGCGGTTAATAAGTGGATGGGTGAATAACTAACATAAACAGAAAAATGTGTAATATTTTTTTTATTTATTTTATGTTTTTTTGACAATTTAATTTGTTTTTACCTAATTTTTTTTAGAGAATTATCTAAAAAAATTTATTTTATTTATTTTTTAGAGAAATCAGTACTGAATCAGCGTGAAATTTTTTAACAGGGTATTGATTTGACACTGATTCTGAATTGATTGAATACTGAATTTTTAAGGGCACATTGCCCTTCTTCAATTGAATAATTTCAAAAATACTGATTCCATAATGATACAACATTGATTCATTACTGATTTTGTACTATTTCAGTAAGAAATCAGTTTTGCGTTTTGGTGAGAACTTACTACTGAGTCAGTATTGATTTTGATCAATATCAGTAGCTATTATTTATTAATTCTATAATGATTTCATCACAGAATCAATACTGAATCAATAGGAACTTTTTCAACGGGGTCTTCAATTTCTTATTTTCTTCATAACTTTGTTCCAAATTGAGCAATTTAAGTTTCTTTTTTTCAAACCATATCTACTTGAATTCAACTATCTTTTAGTTCTGGGTTTGAGTTCCTATCAATATTTGTTTTTGAGTTATAAGCGATTAAAGTGGAAATAATTTGCATTGAGAATATTGTTAGATGTCGAATAACTTTCGTAAAAGTAGCCATTGGTAAGTAATAACTTGGCTTTCTTGATATTGATCAAGTACTTCCCTTGTTAGTTATCTTTCCTATCATTGAATGATTTCAGAATATTTTTGAATTCGGAAAATGATAGTTATGGTAATCTAACTTTCAATTTATCCTTAAAATGAGCCTCAAGTTCAATAAATAATTCCAGCATCTGACTTATAACGGTCACATCACTTTTTGTGCGTTGAAGCCATTCGATGATTGGTTTCAAAAAATTTATTGTAATTTTTAACCAAAATTCTTTATATAAAATCAAAGATTTAGTTATAGTATTGGATTTATTGTGTTTTTCTGATATCGACGCTATTTTATATTTAGCTCATAGTCTAATAAACTTTGCAAGCAATGAAGTAACGTTCGCCAGCGAGTTTCCATGGTATTTTTAAACTGGTAGTTACTTTTTTTCGACTATAGCAGCTTGCTGCATTAAAGCAAAAATTGAAGCAAGAATATGGAAATATTTAATTTTTTTTTAAAATTGCTATAAATTTGTTTTAAATTTTCATAGCTGCAGGTTGTTGCAACACCTAATAAATAATAAATATACGCAACTCAATAAATTATTCTTATATTTTTTCTGAAACTACCTTTTTACTTTTATACATAAACGATAGCCATGTAAAATTAATTGTTAAATCAGAAGCTAGAGTTAACCACACTCGCGCTTAGGAGCATTGATATTTTAATTTGCGAAAATTATAAAAAAGTTTACCTCAAATTGAAAATGCCGTATGCATAATTCGAAAATGGTTTCACTAGGTCAAAGCAAATTAAAAAAATACAATTTTGTTTGGTAATCTAAAGTCATTACCATTCTACTTTATATACAGTGTTATTTATCTTATATTATTTTATTAAAAAAGTAAAACATTGCTTTTTAAAAAGTACAAAATCCTAAGTAGTAGTACAGCCAGAAATTGAATTAGCAGAATAGATAGGAGGATGATTCGGAGTATTGCTAGGAGTATAGTTCGGAGTATTGTTAGGAGGATAGCTTGGAGGATAGTTAGGAGGATAGTTCGGAGTATTGGTAGGGGTATAGTTCGGAGTATCGTTAGGAGGAATGTTAGGATTGTTAGGAGGATAGTTAGGAGTATAATTAGGTAAAGAAAGAGGTGCAGAGGGACGCACAGAACTAGGGACAGAAATTTGTTCCGGATATCCTCGAGTTCCGCATGTACCTCTGTCTTGCAGAGGATAGTCGCACACCAAGATTCGGGGATTGAACTCGGTTCCAATACCACAATTGAAAACGAAACATCCACTGAAATCGCATACTTGATATTTCGAACAGTCACCTGAGATTGGCATCACGTATCCCTGCAACAATTACAAGTTTAAGAATAAATTCTTTTATATGTGCTCGTGTAAATATAGGTTAATAATAATGTAGAAGATCTATCTTATTAATATTAACAGAGAATTCTTTGATTTTTTATATTTTCATAAGCAATAATTCAAAAATGTAAATTGATGTTTCAAATACTAGTGGCACAGTATTTTATCACATTAATGTAAAGGTATATAAATAATTCTAGCTCGAATGCTCAGCTGCGTGCGAGCTGCAGCGACTTGCTGCGCGAGGGTAGGGAAGGGGAGAGAGGAAAAAGCACACTTATGAACAGGAGCAGATCGCGGGATACCCGGTGCAAGGCATGCACCCACCTTGGTTTTGCGGAGATCGTCCCCAAGGAGTGCTGCTATATGCGGCTCGCTTCCACGCACACACACACACGAATTTATATTAATATTCGTGATAGCGGTCGGTTGGTAGTTGCCTCGATGGCGTCCCGATGAGCTTTCTCGAGCTCGGGCCCGACGTGCGCGCGCAAAGACTTAACATCGTTCCATTGATGTTCTATAATCGGCTAATTAATTCTCTCCTTTCCAAGTGTAGACAGGACTGTCGACTTCGGATCTTTGCGCTCACTCTCACTCTTACGGCGTCCGTTCAGTTGGTGCGCGTCGGGTTACTTGTTGCTGCTTTCCCTGGATGCTACGTTGCTGCGGTGACTTCTAGGTGCTTCCAAGGTAACTAGCTAGCTCTCGAGAGAGTGCGATTTATAATTAGTTAGAGAGTATTTATAATTAGTTAATGTTTGAGAATTATGGTAATGTTATGCTTACCATAACCTCACTTCTAATCCTCTCCTTGCATGTAGCTGTCAGTCTCTGTGTGCAGCTACATGCTTCCTTGTGTCCTCTTAATTAGGATCACATCTAATTAGTAATATTTTACAGCTGCTTGGAGTCCTTATTTGCTGCTCGTGGTGCTCAGTATGATACTCTGGGCCATCATATGCTTCTTAGTTTGGCCTTGGTGCAATGCTTCCTGGAAGCAGTCTCACCTCTCCAGCGAGGCTGCTAGATTGTGTTAAGTGGGAAAGTGCTGGGTATTTGGGGTGGCTTGTGATACGTAGACGCAGGTATAATGATGTGAGGGTAGGTATGGCAGCTTAGGTTGGCACTCGCTCGCTTAATTTTATTGACAGGTATGAAGTACCTTGTCACAATAAACATTTTAAAAAATATTATAAGATAAATCTTCCACATAGAAAAGATAAAATGTTTAGCAAAATATTTATTAAATATTTTTAACACATTTTTGTATAATAATAGCTATAATAACTATTTGCGTCATAAGGTTTATTAAATATTAAGTACATAAAAATATATTACCAACACATTACGAAAAAAGTATAGGAAAACTTTCAAAAAAATGTTTTTCAAAATGTTTTTTAAATATCTCATTATCCTTCATTTCGACGTATATTTATGATATAAAACTTTTTTTCAAAGGTTGCTTAAACGCCCTAGTGGAAATTGAGCATTTTAAGGTTAGTTGAAAAATTTTTTTGAAAAATATTTTTCACCACACGTAGACCGAAAGTACCACATTCCCTCCCGGCACCGAAAGAGGAATGTGTTATTTTCGGCCTACTGGTGGTGAAAAATAGTATACATCCCACGGGAGGTAAAATGGTCACCCCATAGCACATGTTTGCCACCCTCGCCTTCGGCTCAGGTGCCAATTTACGTGTGCTATGGACTGACCAATACTTTACCTCCCTAGGAGTGTAATATACTATTTCACCACACGTAGACCGAAAGTACCACATTCCCTCCCGGCACCGAAAAAGGAATGTGTTATTTTCGGCCTACTGGTGGTGAAAAATAGTATACATCCCACGGGAGGTAAAATGGTCACCCCACAGCACATGTTTACCACCCTCGCCTTCGGCTCAGGTGCCAATTTACATGTGCTATGGACTGACCAATACTTTACCTCCCTAGGTGTGTAATATACTATTGGAATGTTCTAAAAATATTCAGCTGTGCGATATTTTATATATAAAAATATTTAAATATTTGTATTTGACAATTTTTGTACTGAAGCTATTCATATATAATTAACATATATGTGTAGTTATATTAGCGAATGTTTTAATTAAATGAAAGAACATGTTTTTATATTTAAAATATTTATTATATCATAAACGTATAATTACTGAAAATGTACTTATTTTTTTTGTACCCCTGAGTAATTTATTGATGCTCCGTAAAAATCTTATAAGATATATGTATATTGCAGTGTACGAAAAATGTTTTTATTTAACGTTTTTTATTTATATTGGTATTAATTTTTAAGTTAGATATATAATAAAATGGATTAAAATGTTTACACATTAAGTCAGAAGATTTTTAGAAGACATACAAATGTATCTGAAATAAATTGTTCCAAAAATTAATGAAACTTTTATGCAAACATTTCTAAAATTTTTTTTAAAAGGTCATATTAATGTGTCTCCACAAAATTATTCCAGACCAAAAATAATTATCAAAAATATTAATAAAACCTGTTATGAACATTTACAGAAACATTTGCGTAAATGTATTATGAACGTTTCGAATAAATATTATTTACAAAACATCTATAAGATGTTTTTAAAATTTTTCTGTGCAACTTAAAAATTGAGAAAAATGTCTGGAGGTATAATGTTCTTAAGACATCCTATAAACATTGGCTAGAATATATCTTTGATTTTCCTAAAAATGTTTACGAAAATATTTTTTAAAATGTTTCAATGAATTTTAACTTTTTCCAAAAACATTTATTAATAATTTATAAATATTTATAAGATGTTGCTAAAATCCTTTTTAATAAATATGTTTGGAAAACGTTTTCGCAATTTTTAAGTTGCACAGAAACATCTTAAAAACATCTCATAAACGTTTTGTAAATTATTTATTCAAAACGTTCATGAAACATTTACGCAAATGTTTCTGTAAATGTTCTTAAAAGGTTATATTAATATTTTTGAGAATTGTTTTTGGTCTGAAATAATTTTGCGGAGAAACATTAATATGATCTTTTAAAAACATGTTCAGAAACATTTGCTTAAAAGTTACTTTAACTTTAGGAATAAATTATTTCAGAAACATTTTTATGTCCTTCTAAAAATCTTCTGACTTAATGTAAAACTTTCATAAAAAGAAATGTTACCAAATCATCCTAAAAACTTTCCTCAAATCTTTTAATGTTTCATCCTTAAAATGTTTTTGAGAATATTTTTTTAAATGTTTTTAAAATGTTTTTAGGAGGTTACGAAATATATATTTGTCAATACTTAAGAAAATGTTTAGTGGAGGTTTATGAAAACACTTCTGAAAAACATTTTTTGAAAACGTTTAGTGTTATGTGGGTATTTTTGATGTGGGGATTTTTGACCAAATGGCCATTTTCTGGTCAAAAAAACGTTTCATAAATGCTTTCATTTCTACTAGACCTATTTTTTTACAAAGATTTAGAAAAAAGGTCAAAGGCAGGCATTATCGGAACCTATTAATTTGGACTTATGAGAAATTTCATTGTTAATCAAAATTAATATTAATTTAAAAATTAAATAAAAAATTAATACATTACCCAAATTCAATTAATAAATACATACACGCACGTTTAAATTACATTGTCATGCATAACCTCAAATTTCTCCTATGTTATATACATGTTCATTATTCACTGATTTTTAATTCCTTAAGAAATCTAGATATTTAAATTACTTAAGCCTGTTTTAAATATTTTTCAGTAAAGCAAAGAAAAAAATGTATTATACCCTACCAGCACACATTAAAACGTTTAAATTACTTTGGGGCTGAAACCTTTAAACGTTAGAATTTAATATTTGAAAAACTTTTGAACTACGTTTAAATTTGGTTAAAATGTCCTCTTTAATTTTAGGAAAGTAATATTTTTTAACGTATTTCAAACGTATTTTTAACGTTGGATAAACAAAATTATCTGATATATTATTATTATGGAGCATGCGCAGTTGTTACTTATCAATTATAGCTATGCGCAATTGTCATTTTTGCACATATAAATAATTTATATTTATAAATAAATATAAATTAGCATTTGCGCATATCTATAATTGATAAGTAACAACTGCGCATGCTTCATAATAATATACATCGGATAATTTTGTTTATCCAACGTTAAAAATATGTTTGAAATACATTAAAAAAATATTACTTTACTAAAATTAAAGAGGACATTTTAACCAAATTTAAACGTAGTTCAAACGTTTTTCAAGTATTAAATTCTAACGCTTAAAGGTTTTAGCCGCAACGTAGTTTAAACGTTTTTAAGACATTGTGTGCTGATAGTGTAATGTATTATAAACCAAAATAAACAGTAAATTATAAAATGTTGGTGCAACTAGTCGGCAGATCATATAGAAACATAATTATAAGTTTGCCTATTTAACTATTTCTTACGCAAGTGTTCAGTCACCCTACTTTTTGTATACAAATTATATAAAAAAATCGGAATCGTGACTACAAACGAAAACTGTAAAAAGTATTTATAATGCATTTGCTCATATATATGTGTGATTTAATTATCCAAATATATTTTAAATATCAGGCATGTACCTATGAAGCTACGGTTAATATAATAAGATTGTTAATAATAATTCTTTAGATTTATATTATATAATATAATTTAAAAAATACTCACAATTACTAGATCAGGATTGTAGAACAAATTTGCTAATAAAAAGTATATGAAAAATCTAGCAGCTTTCATATTATCAACAGTTTGATATTTGTATACCACTAGCATCAAAGAAACTAAAATACCAGCGACTTGCACATTGAAAACTTATCAACATATTCCATTTTTTTGCATCTCTTTTAAAGGTGTACGAAGGACGTCTCCCTCGATTTGATTCTGTTAGTAATAATGTATACGTAATAAATTAGTGTGTGATTCTTCGATATTTTCCAAGTTTTGAATATTGATTTTAGAGATCAAAGGTATGAATCACCTTTAATGATACTCATATAATTATACTTTTCTCGATAAAACAATTATTGTTATTTCTATTGTTGCTCGTGTTGATGATGATGATGATAATGATCATGGTGATTATACTTCCGCATTATTATTTATCAATGAAGTTAATGTGTCGTATACATAGAACTGAGTAGATCAAACTAATAATAAGTATATAGATAATTTAATTCGAGAAAACAAACATATTTGTACGGTCGAATATATTTAAATTGAAACGAGAGTACTTTCTATACATATATACATATTGTGTCAGCATGTTTTCAGTTAGATTTCCATTAGTTTTTTTAAGATCAAATGGCATAACATATGCAAGAGGAAGTGTAGCAAATTTTGTTTTAAAGTAAAATAATATCAATTTTTATAACATTAAAACATAAGATTATAAAAATGGCAGCAAATAAAAGAAAAGTTGAATATTTAATTAAACAGTATGTACATTTGATTTATTTGAGATTTATTTTGGTTTGAACTTTTTATGGAAAATAAACTAGATTTCAAAAGAATGTTTATAAATAGGAATCTAGTAGTAATACTCAAAACTCAATAGAAAAGTGTCTCTCCTCAGAACCACGATAAGGAATGTTGTCTATTTTATGTCTTCGCAATGAAAAATGTGTATATACACGGAGAAAAGAGTTCTATGAAAAATTACGATATTTTTACTGTAAGCGAGAGACAAACAAGGTTCAGTTGAAAAAGTGCAATATTTATTTTGGTAATAAGTAAACACTTCCAAGAATAATTGCTATTTCAGTTCACTAAAAATCTCGAAAAATCTGGACTCAACAAAATATAAAACAACTGATATTAAATTTTAATGAAAGAAACAACAAATTTTACTGCAAGTCTTATGAAATAATATCACAACAGCTACTAAATTTTGTTAGACATTTCAGTAAAATTTGTGTACGGCGAATGTTAGTAGGCAGGGTAGTACAATTTTAGTGTCCAGTATAGTAAAATTTATTGAAATTTCTGCTATTCTCAAACGAAACTGTTAGGTTAGCTGGCTTATTATTCGAATTTATGCAATTAATTAACGCATTTGACTAATCTGAATCGACAGAATTTTAACCATATTAATTACAAACCGACTGGTTTAGCTTTTAATTGATATTAACAACGGGATAATGCAATAAATGTTAATAAAGTTCGCGCGTCCTTTGAGCGACGTGTAGCTTATAACGACGATTCGAAGTTAAACAATGGAAAGGTTGATGGCGCAGCGGTAACGTGCTCGATTTTGACGCGGAGGGTCCCAGGTTCGAATCCCGGTGTCGGATGATCCAAAGTTTTTTTCATTAAAATAATTTATTATTCAATTTATATTTCAGTTTAAATGTATGTAAATAATAATATATCTAAATAATTCTATGAATAAAATAAAAAAAAAGATGGCACGGGAGCCGTCCGAAAAATAAATTTTTCTTTCTTTCAGTCGCAATAAAAATTACTATATACTGCTTTGTAAAATTTAGTGAACTCGTTATAAAAATTAGTGAACTGCAAGTTTGTCTCGATTTCAAGCAAGAAATATCGTAATTTTTATATGAAAATTTTTCTCCGTGTATTAAGACTCAAAGAAAAGTAATAACGTGAGAGGTTTTTTTAAAGGTTCATTACAATTTGTAATCTATCGATCGGAGATTACTATGAAAAGTTAAAAATTTTATTAAAAAGATTGATCTATGCTATGGAAAACTAAAAAGTATTATTAACAATTATGTTCTATTTAAGTATAAAAGCTGTAGAAATTATTCAGCATGGTTCGATATATTTTTGATATGACTTTCTTTTATTATTTTAACGTCGCTCTTTTTATGCTCCCAAATCGGTACCAATCAGCGACGGAGGTCATACGATGTCTTTGTAAGAGCACCTCGTCACCTCCGTAGAAAACTATATATTATAACTCAAAACCCGGTTGGAGAACCCGCCGTTAACTCAGAATTCGAAACTGTTAATTCAGTCGATAAAAATTTAAAAAGACGATTTAAAATGAGAAGCACTGCAACATTTTTTATATTTCATTTAAAATATTAAATATTCATTAATAAAAGTCTAAATTTAATGTAAAATTTTTAAAAAATTTTTTTAAAATTTTACACTAAATGTAAATCTATTCTATATATATCTATATTATATTAAAATTAATCCGGTGTCCGGTGTACGGTTGTAAGAATTAAGAGTATGTGTGGAGTGGAAGTAGTCTAGGGGCAAATAATACAACCCGTGTTGTTTCGAGGTGCTCAATTCTACCCTACCCTACTGAAAATGTATGCGCAATTAATAGGGCAACTTTTATTGACGCAACTTTTGACGCAACTTTTTGCGCTACTTTTTGCGCTACTTTTTACGTGTCTTTATCGAGCCAAAAGTTGCGCCATAAATTGCGCTACTACATTGAAAATTTGAAAAAAAAATATATATATATATATAATTTTATAATAGAAAATGCCTTAAGATCTTTTTTATGTAATTTTCAATTGCAATTTTCAACATGAATCCAACTTTAAAAAATTTCTAATATTTTGATGAATGCAATCAAATAAAAAAAATGCATATTAATAAAGTTTTTTTTTTTATTATTTTAACGTTGCTCTTTTTATGCTCCCAAACCGGTGCTAATCAGCGACGGAGGTCATACGATGTCTTGGTGAAGAAAGCACTTGTTGAAAATACATTCGCCAGTGGTGCTTGTATCAATCGGCCGGGGCCGGAAATCGAACCTGGGACCTCCAGATTACGAGCCCGACGCCCTACCGACCGAGCCTTCGCAGGCCTCATAAACATCATAAAATCACTAATTTTCATGTATTTTAGGGCATAACTTCCAATAACGGTCTTGGTCAATAAGCCAACCACCGCCATTCGAAAGCTCTCGAAAAATGTGATATTTGTTTTAATAAATTTATTTTTTCAATTATTATTTTTTTTGACTCAACAACCCTAGTGGAATCAACAAAAATTTTGTATCCATTTACTGAGTAGCGTTCTCATGTCAATCTATAAACTAACTAAGACGATTGGCCAGGTCGTGTACAGCGATGAAACGCTTTTTCGAACCTTTCCTGTCCATTTCATGGTTTTCATTCCAATTTACAAACCTTTTCTGAACATCAAAAATGCTTTTGGAATTTTAAGTAAACTAAGAAAAATGGGCCATTTTAGCTACGAATGATAGCTATGAACAAGCTCCTAAAAATGATTTGGCTCAATTTGAGAGAAAAATGATAAATGTTAAAATATCTTTAAAAGTACTATTTATATAGCGTAAATAAGCGTCTGTATCTATTACAAATGGTAAAACCGATCAAATTTCACAACACGCTTTAAGTTTTTTTGCTACAGGATTACCCGAAAAGCTGTTTCATATTTGAAAGTTACGTCCATCTAAGAAAGGGTCAAGAAACGTGTGAAAAGCGTTTCATTTTGAGATAGAACCTGACCAGTTTTACTGGCCCTTTCTTAGCTTTAAGCCCATTTTTGATATTTAAAATTCTATCAGGGATTGGGAATAAGGCTATTATTATATTATTTACATTTATGAGATATTAAAGATTTAATAAATGTATTTACGTTAGAAAAAAAGCTGAAGATCCGTGGGATTCGAAAACCGATCAAATTTCACAACACGATTTAAATTTTCTTTACAGGATTATCCGAAAAGTTGTTTCATATTTGATGAAGGTTATGTCCATCTAAGAAATGGTCAAGTAAGGTGTGAAAAAGCGTTTCATTTTGAGATAGAACCTGACCAGTTTCACTGGCCATTTCTTAGCTTTAAGCCCATTTTTGATATTTAAAATTCTACCAGGGAAATGTTAATAAATTATAACACCGTTTTAAAAAAACATTTATTTTATTCAATTAATGCGATGAATTTCTTTGTATAAAAAACTTTCTTTAAAATTACTTTATTTTGTAGGCGACAAATAACTCGACACGCTGAGCTCGGGTTAGCATTCCGTCGTGGAGGAGGAGCCGCGGTTTGGAGTCTCGCTCGTCAGCGTGTACTTCAGGCCGGATCGGAGCCGACGGGAGCAAAATAGACGATCGGACGGTGAAGACGTTCACTCCGAAAAACCGTTAAACCGACGAGATGCGCGCGAAAAAGCTATACACTGTGTGTGTCGGTATTACTTTGTGTAGTATACTGTATGTATCGATGCTACGTTCCACCGCGCGTGTAGCTGTGTGATCAACTCGACAGTGTCGGACTGCACGCGAGCACGGAAGAAAAACTGATATACGGCTGTGTACGGTTATTGTGTAGTACGCTGCTGTAAAAAGAAATGGAGAGACGCGAGCCGGGACAGTACTTGGTAGCCGAACTCAAAAAAATTCTCCGCTGACATAACCTCCCAATACAAGGTGTAAAAGCCGATCTAATAAATCGATTAACTGAATTTAACGAAAATATATGGGACGAGTTAGACGCGGAAAGACTACATCGTGCAGAGCAAGATTAGGAATTAGGAAATAACGGACGCCGGGACCTGGCCGACCGGCAAGTCAACGGAGGGGACGACGACGAAATACGGCATCGGGAAGTCCTTCTGCTACGCCGAGAGCGAGACATCGCTTTACGGGAACTCGAGCTCTTGAGGAGAGAACGAGACCCATTGAACGCTGCCGATGAAGCGGCCGGCGGGAGAGTCGCGATGCCAGCCATAATGAGCATACGTACTCTAGGCGACCTTGTAAGTGATTTCGAAGGTGACGGCAAGTTATTCGCCACGTGGAAACAGCAGCTCGTGCTGCTGAAAAACATCTATCTGTTGGATGATGCCACTACGCGAGTATCAGTAAGCTCGAAACTCAAGGGACGTGCCTTAACCTGGTTCCATTCGAAAGCCGAACATTTAACGACGACGATCGATGATCTACTCGAAAGACTTACGGTTATGTTTGACGACCGTCCGCGTAGATTAAACTTACGACGAGAATTCGATTCGCGATCGTGGCAGAGACGCGAAACGTTCACCGAATATTACCACGAAAAAAACATTCTGGCTAATAGGGTACCTATCGACGAAGACGAGTTTGTCGATTATCTTATTGACGGTATACCTAGTGAACAGTTACGAAATCAAGCTGGCATGATGCGGTTTCGCGACAAGGCAGATTTGTTAGAAACGTTTCGTAAGATAACTCTTAAGGTGAAAGTTTCTTACGAGCGCGAGCGTGCAAAAAATGACTCGAGAGAACAAGTTAGTGACAAGAAAATGACGGTACGATCAGTCAAGTGTTATAATTGTTTTCAATTGGGGCATTTATCGAGTAAGTGCCCAAAACCGAGACGTCCGGAAGAGGCTTGTTTTGATTGCGATGCTATGGATCACAAGGCGAGAGACTGTCCAAAGCGGGGCGCGCCGCGGTCAACATCAAGAAAGGCGACGTTGGCTCCTCAACAAGGCGGCCTACAGGCAATCGAAAAGCAGCCCGCGGCGACAGGGAATTCAACGACTCCTCCGAGCGAGCCATATATGGTTAACGTTAAATATGATATCGACGACTGCTTAGGTAATAAGTGTAATTGTTCCGTAAACGCGATTTTAGACCCAGGATCGCCTATAAGCTTGATTAAAAGACGCTGCATACCGCCAGAATTATACCAGCCTGTCCCGCGAGACAATTACGAATTCTATGGTGTTAATCAATCGCGTTTAGAGATATTAGGAATTTTTGAGAGCAACGTGGTAGTTGAGAATATTTTTATTAAAGTGAAATTTCATATAGTACCGGACAACACTATCGCCTATATGGCGCTACTCGGGCGCGATTTCTCAAACAATCCCAAAATTAAAATAACATTAGAAGACGATGTAATTATTGACGAACGAGTAAATGTAGTAAAAACGGTTGATCACGGAACGGCGGTTAACCAAATATTATCGATTGAAGGTGTAGATATACCGGCTAGAAATTACGAAAAACTTAATATAAACTCAAATATCGGCCCCGAAATCGCGAGTCAGATTGCGAGTATGTTTGATACTCTCTACATAGACAACTTAAAGAAGGAAAAATGCGCGCCGGTACACGAAATGACAATTAAACTTAAGCACGACCAACCAATTGCTTTTCAGCCTCGGCGATTATCGTATGTAGATAAGGAAAAACTACGCGAGATCCTTGATGACTTGCTTGCTAGAGGAATAATACGGCCGAGTAATTCACCTTACGCGAGCCCCATAGTCTTAACGCGGAAGAAATCGGGCGAGCTGCGGCTCTGTATAGACTATCGCGAGATCAATAAAATTACTGTAGCCGATAATTTCCCGACCCCTCTCATTGACGATAATATCGATCAGCTGAGAGGCAAGCGATATTTTAGTTCGTTAGATTTAAAAGACGCATACCACCATGTGAAACTCGCGGAAGATTCAACTAAATATACCGCATTTGTAACTCCTATTGGGCAGTATGAATACCTGTTTTGCCCATTCGGAGGTAAGACGGCGTCGAAAGAATTCGCGCGCTACATTCACATAGCCCTAAGCAAGCACGAGATAAATCCGCGCATTTCTCGATGGATTATGTTTTTATTAAATTACGATTACGATATACAGGACCGATCCGGTAAGCAAATGAACCATGTAGATGCGCTAAGTAGGTGTCACGCTGTACTTGTAGTAGAAGGTAATACGTCCGAACAAACTCTAGCGATAAGTCAGAACCGAGACGAAGATATACAAAAGTTGTGCAGCGAACTCGAACAACGCGATCTACCACATTACGAGTTACTCAACGGGCTTGTGTATCGTAAAGATAGGTTGAAAAAATTATTGTTTTATGTTCCCCGCGCGATGGTACAGAACGTTATCCGAGCTAAACATGACGCATTAGGACATCTCGGCGTAAAAAAGTAGTAGGCAACTTGAGTAAAGTGTATTGGTTTCCACGGATGCGAGATCGAGTAAAGGAATACATTTTGAATTGCTTGAAATGCATAGAGTATTCGCCGACTAGTGGTAAGAGCGAGGGTTACTTACATAATATACCGAAGGGTAATGTCCCATTTCAGACAATCAACGTAGATCATATGGGTCCACTGGAAAAATCGACTCA
Organism: Theocolax elegans; assembly: GCA_026168455.1. Classification (NCBI taxonomy): domain Eukaryota; kingdom Metazoa; phylum Arthropoda; class Insecta; order Hymenoptera; family Cerocephalidae; genus Theocolax; species Theocolax elegans. The sequence continues at coordinate 82,534,245 of CM047425.1, forward strand.
AGGAAACAAATACGTGTTAGTTATAGTCGACGGATTTTCGAAATTTGTCAAATTATATGCATGTAAGTCGACGAGTTCGAGCGAAGCGATAAGGAAAATCAAAGAATATTTGCGAGCGTACAGCAAACCGAATCAGCTTATTAGCGATAGGGGTACTGCGTTCACCTCGCGCGAATTCAAGGAGTTTGTTGAAAGCGAGATGATTCAACACGTTTTAGTAGCCGTCGGGACCCCGAGAGCCAACGGACAGGTCGAACGCGTGAATCGCGTAATTACACCGGCTTTAGCCAAATTGACGGAGAGCCCAAAAAATGGGATAGAGTATTGGATCGGGTAGAGTTTTCAATAAATAATACGGTTAATCGTTCGACGGGCAATACACCCAGTAGGTTATTATTCGGTATAGGTCAAGTCGGCGAAGTCAATGATTGTATGCAGCTAATGTTACGGGAATTGGGTGAGTCGGATCGGAATTTTGACGAATTACGCAAGAAGGCAGCCAATTGTATAGAGAAGAGTCAGCTGGCCAGTAAGCAGCTATATGATAGAAAACATAAAGAGGCGTACCAGTATAATTTAGGCGACTATGTCGAGATCGTGAATACTGACACAACTGCAGGGGTAAATAAAAAATTAATACCCAAGTATAAATATACCCAAGTATTGGGTCACGATCGCTACTTGGTAGGCGATGTAGAAGGGTTTCAACTCACTCAAATCCCATACAATGGTGTAATCTCGTCCGACCATATGCGCCTTTATACAAAAGAAATCTCCGTATAACAATTGTAGCCGCAGTTTATGTATTTTGCGTTTTATTGTATACCCATAAGTTGTTTTTAAATAGTATCTGGATTTTTGTATTTTTACTTATTTATTATTGTATTTTCACGTTTGTACCGATATTATTCGAGATCACATTTTATCTCTCTGTAATTTTGTATTTTTGATAATTTTATGTATGATCGACGATAGAAAATTTTACATTTTATTACATCGACGGCCGAGACGGCCTTATTGCAGGTATGGCCGAGTTGTAGGCGGACAAATAAATTTAAACCCTTACTTTGTTTCTGCGTAATATTTTTCGCTCAATGTTCCGCGGAATCGTGAGCTCGACACGCTGAGCTCGGGTTAGCATTCCGTCGTGGAGGAGGAGCCGCGGTTTGGAGTCTCGCTCGTCAGCGTGTACTTCAGGCCGGATCGGAGCCGACGGGAGCAAAATAGACGATCGGACGGTGAAGACGTTCACTCCGAAAAACCGTTAAACCGACGAGATGCGCGCGAAAAAGCTATACACTGTGTGTGTCGGTATTACTTTGTGTAGTATACTGTATGTATCGATGCTACGTTCCACCGCGCGTGTAGCTGTGTGATCAACTCGACAGTGTCGGACTGCACGCGAGCACGGAAGAAAAACTGATATACGGCTGTGTACGGTTATTGTGTAGTACGCTGCTGTAAAAAGAAATGGAGAGACGCGAGCCGGGACAGTACTTGGTAGCCGAACTCAAAAAAATTCTCCGCTGACATAACCTCCCAATACAAGGTGTAAAAGCCGATCTAATAAATCGATTAACTGAATTTAACGAAAATATATGGGACGAGTTAGACGCGGAAAGACTACATCGTGCAGAGCAAGATTAGGAATTAGGAAATAACGGACGCCGGGACCTGGCCGACCGGCAAGTCAACGGAGGGGACGACGACGAAATACGGCATCGGGAAGTCCTTCTGCTACGCCGAGAGCGAGACATCGCTTTACGGGAACTCGAGCTCTTGAGGAGAGAACGAGACCCATTGAACGCTGCCGATGAAGCGGCCGGCGGGAGAGTCGCGATGCCAGCCATAATGAGCATACGTACTCTAGGCGACCTTGTAAGTGATTTCGAAGGTGACGGCAAGTTATTCGCCACGTGGAAACAGCAGCTCGTGCTGCTGAAAAACATCTATCTGTTGGATGATGCCACTACGCGAGTATCAGTAAGCTCGAAACTCAAGGGACGTGCCTTAACCTGGTTCCATTCGAAAGCCGAACATTTAACGACGACGATCGATGATCTACTCGAAAGACTTACGGTTATGTTTGACGACCGTCCGCGTAGATTAAACTTACGACGAGAATTCGATTCGCGATCGTGGCAGAGACGCGAAACGTTCACCGAATATTACCACGAAAAAAACATTCTGGCTAATAGGGTACCTATCGACGAAGACGAGTTTGTCGATTATCTTATTGACGGTATACCTAGTGAACAGTTACGAAATCAAGCTGGCATGATGCGGTTTCGCGACAAGGCAGATTTGTTAGAAACGTTTCGTAAGATAACTCTTAAGGTGAAAGTTTCTTACGAGCGCGAGCGTGCAAAAAATGACTCGAGAGAACAAGTTAGTGACAAGAAAATGACGGTACGATCAGTCAAGTGTTATAATTGTTTTCAATTGGGGCATTTATCGAGTAAGTGCCCAAAACCGAGACGTCCGGAAGAGGCTTGTTTTGATTGCGATGCTATGGATCACAAGGCGAGAGACTGTCCAAAGCGGGGCGCGCCGCGGTCAACATCAAGAAAGGCGACGTTGGCTCCTCAACAAGGCGGCCTACAGGCAATCGAAAAGCAGCCCGCGGCGACAGGGAATTCAACGACTCCTCCGAGCGAGCCATATATGGTTAACGTTAAATATGATATCGACGACTGCTTAGGTAATAAGTGTAATTGTTCCGTAAACGCGATTTTAGACCCAGGATCGCCTATAAGCTTGATTAAAAGACGCTGCATACCGCCAGAATTATACCAGCCTGTCCCGCGAGACAATTACGAATTCTATGGTGTTAATCAATCGCGTTTAGAGATATTAGGAATTTTTGAGAGCAACGTGGTAGTTGAGAATATTTTTATTAAAGTGAAATTTCATATAGTACCGGACAACACTATCGCCTATATGGCGCTACTCGGGCGCGATTTCTCAAACAATCCCAAAATTAAAATAACATTAGAAGACGATGTAATTATTGACGAACGAGTAAATGTAGTAAAAACGGTTGATCACGGAACGGCGGTTAACCAAATATTATCGATTGAAGGTGTAGATATACCGGCTAGAAATTACGAAAAACTTAATATAAACTCAAATATCGGCCCCGAAATCGCGAGTCAGATTGCGAGTATGTTTGATACTCTCTACATAGACAACTTAAAGAAGGAAAAATGCGCGCCGGTACACGAAATGACAATTAAACTTAAGCACGACCAACCAATTGCTTTTCAGCCTCGGCGATTATCGTATGTAGATAAGGAAAAACTACGCGAGATCCTTGATGACTTGCTTGCTAGAGGAATAATACGGCCGAGTAATTCACCTTACGCGAGCCCCATAGTCTTAACGCGGAAGAAATCGGGCGAGCTGCGGCTCTGTATAGACTATCGCGAGATCAATAAAATTACTGTAGCCGATAATTTCCCGACCCCTCTCATTGACGATAATATCGATCAGCTGAGAGGCAAGCGATATTTTAGTTCGTTAGATTTAAAAGACGCATACCACCATGTGAAACTCGCGGAAGATTCAACTAAATATACCGCATTTGTAACTCCTATTGGGCAGTATGAATACCTGTTTTGCCCATTCGGAGGTAAGACGGCGTCGAAAGAATTCGCGCGCTACATTCACATAGCCCTAAGCAAGCACGAGATAAATCCGCGCATTTCTCGATGGATTATGTTTTTATTAAATTACGATTACGATATACAGGACCGATCCGGTAAGCAAATGAACCATGTAGATGCGCTAAGTAGGTGTCACGCTGTACTTGTAGTAGAAGGTAATACGTCCGAACAAACTCTAGCGATAAGTCAGAACCGAGACGAAGATATACAAAAGTTGTGCAGCGAACTCGAACAACGCGATCTACCACATTACGAGTTACTCAACGGGCTTGTGTATCGTAAAGATAGGTTGAAAAAATTATTGTTTTATGTTCCCCGCGCGATGGTACAGAACGTTATCCGAGCTAAACATGACGCATTAGGACATCTCGGCGTAAAAAAAGTAGTAGGCAACTTGAGTAAAGTGTATTGGTTTCCACGGATGCGAGATCGAGTAAAGGAATACATTTTGAATTGCTTGAAATGCATAGAGTATTCGCCGACTAGTGGTAAGAGCGAGGGTTACTTACATAATATACCGAAGGGTAATGTCCCATTTCAGACAATCAACGTAGATCATATGGGTCCACTGGAAAAATCGACTCAAGGAAACAAATACGTGTTAGTTATAGTCGACGGATTTTCGAAATTTGTCAAATTATATGCATGTAAGTCGACGAGTTCGAGCGAAGCGATAAGGAAAATCAAAGAATATTTGCGAGCGTACAGCAAACCGAATCAGCTTATTAGCGATAGGGGTACTGCGTTCACCTCGCGCGAATTCAAGGAGTTTGTTGAAAGCGAGATGATTCAACACGTTTTAGTAGCCGTCGGGACCCCGAGAGCCAACGGACAGGTCGAACGCGTGAATCGCGTAATTACACCGGCTTTAGCCAAATTGACGGAGAGCCCAAAAAATGGGATAGAGTATTGGATCGGGTAGAGTTTTCAATAAATAATACGGTTAATCGTTCGACGGGCAATACACCCAGTAGGTTATTATTCGGTATAGGTCAAGTCGGCGAAGTCAATGATTGTATGCAGCTAATGTTACGGGAATTGGGTGAGTCGGATCGGAATTTTGACGAATTACGCAAGAAGGCAGCCAATTGTATAGAGAAGAGTCAGCTGGCCAGTAAGCAGCTATATGATAGAAAACATAAAGAGGCGTACCAGTATAATTTAGGCGACTATGTCGAGATCGTGAATACTGACACAACTGCAGGGGTAAATAAAAAATTAATACCCAAGTATAAATATACCCAAGTATTGGGTCACGATCGCTACTTGGTAGGCGATGTAGAAGGGTTTCAACTCACTCAAATCCCATACAATGGTGTAATCTCGTCCGACCATATGCGCCTTTATACAAAAGAAATCTCCGTATAACAATTGTAGCCGCAGTTTATGTATTTTGCGTTTTATTGTATACCCATAAGTTGTTTTTAAATAGTATCTGGATTTTTGTATTTTTACTTATTTATTATTGTATTTTCACGTTTGTACCGATATTATTCGAGATCACATTTTATCTCTCTGTAATTTTGTATTTTTGATAATTTTATGTATGAACGACGATAGAAAATTTTACATTTTATTACATCGACGGCCGAGACGGCCTTATTGCAGGTATGGCCGAGTTGTAGGCGGCAAATAAATTTAAACCCTTACTTTGTTTCTGCGTAATATTTTTCGCTCAATGTTCCGCGGAATCGTGAGCTCGACACGCTGAGCTCGGGTTAGCATTCCGTCGTGGAGGAGGAGCCGCGGTTTGGAGTCTCGCTCGTCAGCGTGTACTTCAGGCCGGATCGGAACCGGCGGGAGCTATAGCGCCCCCTCTCGAGGCGCAACTAACTGCGAGCGTGCAGGGGAGAATCATAGACGGGAGCTTGACATCACGCGCGCAACAACTCGGTACTTTTTTTAATAAACGCCAACCGCTCAAGCTAAGAAGTTGTTTTCATTTGCCCTTATCCTCCTACAATTTTATAAAAGTTAAAATTTTCAAACGAAATTGCGGTGAATTCAAGTAAATTATAGCCATTTACTGAGTAGCGTTCTCATGTCAATCTATAAACTAACTAGGACGCTTGGCCAGGTCGTGTATAGCAATGAAACGCTTTTTCGAACCTTTCCTGCCCATTTCATGGTTTTCATTCCAATTTACAATCCTTTTCTAAACATCAAAAATGCTTTTGGGAATTTTAAGTAGACTAAGAAAAATAGGCCATTTTAACTAGGAATTATAGCTATGAACAAGCTCCTAAAAATGTTTTGGCTCAATTTGAGAGAAAAATGATAAACGTAAAAATATCTTTATAAGTATTATTTATATAGCGTAAACAATCGTCTGTATCTATTACAAATGGTAAAACCGATCAAATTTAGTTTTCTTTACAGGATTACCTGAAAAGTTGTTTCATATTACGTCCATCTAAGAAATGGTCAAGAAAGGTGTGAAAAAGCGTTTCATTTTGAGATAGAACCTGACCAGTTTTACTGGCCATTTCTTAACTTCAAGCCCATCCCTAGTAGAAATATGGCGATTTTAAATGGTTTGAGGTTAGAAATAGCTATGTTTTAGGTCATAACTAGCCATTTTCTATCGATCTTTTAGAAATGCCTTGTTTCTACTTTAAAAATCGTTTCCATTTCTAATAGGGATTTACTGAAATCAATAAAAAAAACTTTTATTTCATTCAATTAACATATTTTTTATTTTAATGAAATCTTTACAAAGAAATTTTTAATTTAGACTTAGATTATTTCCTTATTGATATTAGAAAATCGGGTTAAAATTTAGAAAAAATAATTGATTACTAACAATTAATAATTTATTATATAACTAGTTAAATATTTACAATTTTTTGTAACAAATTGAATTATTATTAAGGTTTATTAAACATTTTTTAGCTAATTTATTAGCCTCATAACTGTGTTAATCTACGGCCCTGCGTTCTATGATTTTTTACCATAATGCACTTGCCGCAGAATATCTCAGAAACTTTTTGATCGAATAGGCTGAAATTTTAACAGTAACTCTAAACATACTCTACATATGAATGTAACAGAATTTATAATTATTGTATTAAAAAAAATTAATTTGCAAAATTATTGCAAAAAGTTGAATAATTATGTAAAAATCAGATAGATTATTTTTTTGATCAAATATTTTGAGTGGTTTCAAATTTCAAATTTTATATTATTATTATAAAGTAAAGATTATAATAAAATTCAGTTGATGTTGCATGTTACTATGAAAATTAGTGATAAATTGTAACGGGTACTACAGCATATAAAACACAGAAATAATATATCAAATATACTTTGGATTTTAACATAGATTGTTGAATATAGTACGTAACTATAATAGTCACGTTACAGCAAAACCGACAAAAATGAATTTTACGTATCGAGTCAGGGGAGCCGACATAAATAGGCGTGTGCCACATAGTCCAGTAAAATAGTATAGTAAGTCACGCCTACGCGAAGGCTAACCAATCCCGCCGACAGTAAGGTGCCACGCCTACCAACAAAACAAATTCTCGTGCTTCTCTTCTCAATATTCGTATATTTGTACTGAGAAAAGAAAAGTAATTTTGACTAGATAATTTTTACTACATTCTCAGTCTCGCTAAGGTCACAGCTGCGTTCTTTTTGCAAATTTTATTACTTTATACTACATTTTACTTGAAAATGTGCTACAATCTTAATTTAATTAATTTCATTATTATTTGTTTTAATTATTTCATAAAAATAGTGATTTTTTTACATATAACGATACATGTTGATCATATAATTTATTAGTTGAAACTGAATAAATAATTACTAAATCATTTCAACTAACTGAACTTAGTGTTTTATACTGAATATGCATCAATTAACATTATACTGAGAAAACGTTATGAAAACATTAATCACTTATTTTTCTTTATATTGTTTCTAATAACAGTCAAATATATTAATAAATCTAATAATCGAACGGTTTTTTTACCAGGAGAGTGTTATATCTCCGGGAAAAAGATCCTAACCAAATTCTACACTGAGAAAAATGATGTATTAAAAATTACTAAACTTCAAGGAAAAATTATTATATTTTATGGCAATAATGGAACAGATTCAAATGATGAAGATTTTTACAATATATCTAACAAAAATTATAATTTCAATAATAAAACTTACTTCAAACTAAGCTCTCTCGATCTTGGTGAATAAACCATACATTTAATTAGATGGCGACGTTTCGATGATTTTTCGTCATCCTCTTCAGGCTATACCTTTATTTACAAAAACGAATACATTTGATTAATTAACAATAATTATTGATTTAGTTTTTTAGCCTATTGATTTATAACATTTTACTTACTACTTGTCATGTAATAAGTACATTTTGTAAATAAAAATTTTTTATTACATTTGACATAATTGATGATATAATTTTTTTAATTATATTATATGCACAATATATATAGGAATTTAATTTAGTGAAATGGCATGAAATGACAAAATATACATCTATAAATAAAACTTACTACCATTTTCGTATATAAATTCTTATTCATACGTTTAAAAATTACTATATTATATGACAAAATTGATGATTTACAATTTTTACTATTTATATAAGAATTTTTCCTGCACAATATAACAAATTTTCTCTTTTACTATATCATATAGTAAATTTTGTTATAAGTTATGTTTGCTATAAAATATAGTAAAATTTGATATTGAAAGAAACAAAATTCTTCACAGATGAAAATAGAGGAGAATCAACGTCGCGAATACACAACGTCAAATACTTTAAACTTGGAACTTTTGATATACTTATGATTAATAAATCGTGAGTCCATATCATTTTGTTAATCTAACGATATTCAATTTGATTTTATTCTTTGGGGATCATACATATTATACTTATACGTTAATGTTAAACAAAAACAAACCGCTATTGTTTTGAAAAGTTTCGTGTAACATATAAGAATGATTCGAGTTTACTAAACCAAAGTGTTCAAATGACGCAGTCGGTAAGGCACAGGATTTCTACCTCAAAGGGTCGTCGGTTCGAATCCCGCGGATCTTCAGCTTTTTTTCTAACGTAAATACATTTATTAAATCTTTAATATCTCATAAATGTAAATAATATAATAATAGCCTTATTCCCAATCCCTGATAGAATTTTAAATATCAAAAATGGGCTTAAAGCTAAGAAAGGGCCAGTAAAACTGGTCAGGTTCTATCTCAAAATGAAACGCTTTTCACACGTTTCTTGACCCTTTCTTAGATGGACGTAACTTTCAAATATGAAACAGCTTTTCGGGTAATCCTGCAGCAAAAAAACTTAAAGCGTGTTGTGAAATTTGATCGGTTTTACCATTTGTAATAGATACAGACGCTTATTTACGCTATATAAATAGTACTTTTAAAGATATTTTAACGTTTATCATTTTTCTCTCAAATTGAGCCAAAACATTTTTAGGAGCTTGTTCATAGCTATAATTCCTAGTTAAAATGGCCTATTTTTCTTAGTCTACTTAAAATTCCAAAAGCATTTTTGATGTTTAGAAAAGGATTGTAAATTGGAATGAAAACCATGAAATGGGCAGGAAAGGTTCGAAAAAGCGTTTCATTGCTATACACGACCTGGCCAAGCGTCCTAGTTAGTTTATAGATTGACATGAGAACGCTACTCAGTCAAATTACTTATTAACGCATACTTAAATCAACCAACTTTTTTAGTACAATAGGTCCAGTTAATTTATTAATATTCGACTGTATTTTTTTACTATAAACTTGAGTATGTAGCAAGACTACGCGTTGAATCGAACTTTGATCAGGATAGATCACTCATACAAAATTTAGGGATCATTAAAAATTGTATTTGAGATAATGTTTTATATTTTAACCGCAATGAAAATTTTATTGCCGATATTTGAAGGATTAATAATATTAAAATGTCTGCTGCAGATATGAAATGTCTCATGGAAATATTATTATTATATGATTTAATTATAAAAGATGATGAATACTGGATTTTATACATAAAACTAATAACGAGAGGCCACATGTCTGAAAAACGGAACCTTACCAAACTCTAGGACATGATTTCTACTATAAATATATGAAGAAACCCGGAGATTTAGTGTATAATGTCTGTTTTTACGATAGATATAACCAAATAACAGAAAATCACGCCAAAAATACCCTTAACTTTGATTGCTTATAACTAAACAATCAAAGGAAACAATTAGAGATGTACATTCAAACTAAACTTTAAAAGAAAGCTGAAATTAAGCCGAAACATTTAAAAATAAGAAGCTCAAATACCTTGATTTGATCAAGAATATGAAAGAAATAAGAATTAGACGAAATTTTGACCTAAATAAATCATCAAATTGTACGTAATACTAAATTTTCGATGAAAGTTCGTTTAATTTTTATTTCTCCCATAACTTTTAACCAAATTATGATATTAGGTATTCTTTTTTTTCAAAACGTATCTACTCAATCTCAGTTTTCTTTTAAATTTGGTTTGAATGTACATCTTTAATTGTTTCCGAGTTATAAGCAATCAAAGTTAAGAGTTTTTTTGGCGAAATTTTTTGTTATTTTATTATATATATATATATATATATATATATATATATATATATATATATATATATATATCGTAAAAAACGACATTAGACACTAAAACTCCGGGTTTCTTTATATTTTTATTTGTAAGAAAAATATTATAGAGAAACATATTTATTATACACAGAACTTAGCGATCGCTTGAAACCAAAACATCATATTACTACGCACTCTTCTCGATTAATAAAAAGAGTATAGGCTCAGTTCGTCAATTTGGGACTGTGAGATTAGAAAGTAGGCCTAAAGTATATACTCAAATGCCAGATTTTTCCTGCAGTGGAATTAAGTTATATTACACATTAGCCGTCAAAAATCAGTTGTATCTGAGTGATTTTTTCTGAGTAAGAATTGGTTTAAGAATAATAGTTATTTATGCACTTAGGGAGTAAAATAGGTATGTATTCCTGGGGTGAAAGTTGCTGCCAGAGCTTTAGCGAAGGCAGTAATTTATCCAAGGGAATAATCGCCTTTTACTTCCAAAGTGCATATAAAATTTTTCCCCCTAATGGTTTAAAAAATCACTTTTTGCATTAACAATTTTTTTTAATTTCTAAATTTTAATATTAATATATTAATATTGTAAAATTTTTGATATTTTTAATTCAATGTAATAAATTTAATTTTATATATGTAGAAAAAGGCTAAAGTAATAAGTATTCAAAATAAAAAAGAGAGTCTACGATGAATATAATTAATATTCGATGAATAAAATGAGTGTACAGGAAATAAAGTGATCGAAGGAATAAAATGCAATTTTACTCGACTCGTAGAGGTTAATAAAGTAGACTTTTTAGATGATCAGGGTGAAAACTAAATTATTATTTCTCAAAAGACGATAATAGTGAGTTATTTATTGTGAATAACTAATAAGATTGTTATATATATTATTATAAAAACCGAAAATATTGTGTACTTTTAGATTTATAAGAAGATTTCTACTGTATTAAATAATGCAACGAAAATAATAATAAGAAATAACAAAAGTATTCTGATTATAAGTGTTATCATTTCCTCTTCAATTTAATACAATTTAAAATAGCATTTCTTGCTTAAAATACATTTTAAGAAAATATAATTTATTAATATAATCTTATTATAGAATACTAGTAATATTGTCCATTATATAGAACTGAAATATACAATTTATACACGGAGAGAATTATCTTATAAAAATTGTAGTTAAATTCAGGAGATAAATTACCACGAAGTCTTGTAAATGTGCGACGCCATGACGTTTTGGGTAAATTTTACCATGAACTTCCTGGTAAAAATTTCTTATCCGAAATAATTAGAGCTTAATCATAACCTCAATCAATAACGTTAAGTGCTATAACATTCGCTTGAAATAAATAAAAAAGTATACTGTTGAAAAATCGATGTTAATTTATGCCGGAAGGATAGGGGGTGAAAGAAGCTACACGAAAATCAATTTATTTTGTATTTTTATTGGGCACAGCATGAGTACGTATATACATATATACAGCACGCGGTAACCAAAGCGTGCGTGATGAGAGGCCGGCTTCTATACCTGTTGAGCTGGTGAGACTTTCCTTCTTGTTGCAGGAGTTCAGGTGAGCCGATGGCCACGATAAGTTGAAGCAATTAAATCTGCAGGAGAGCGGTGAGCCGTGAAGAAAGAACCAAAAAAAGGAGCTCCGCGAAAACGATGCTGAGACGTCCAAATATGGCGATAGAGAGAGAGAGAGAGAGGTACGACGTCGGTAGCCCGTACGCGCGCGAACCGAAAAACCGAAGCACTCAAGCGCACACTCTCTCGAAGGGCGCCTTGCGACACGAAGTATTACTGCGTCCGAGCGCGCGATATTTAAATAACGTAAATCCGCAACATTACCGCCCGCCATCGACAACTAATTGTCGATGATTTTACCTTTCGTTGAGCGCTGGCACTGGCAAGGGAGCGAGCTTGACGATGGGTCGAGTGAGCGTCGTAGTGGAGGTCTTGATTGTAACTATCCTAGTGAGTCCATCCTTGCTAGGGTGTACATCGACGACTCGAGCCATGGGCCATTCCCCAGGTGGCATCCTTTCGTCTGTGAGTAAAACCAATTTGCCAGGCGTTATCTCGTTCTGAGCATAATGCCATTTCGATATGGTTTGGAGCCGATGCAGATAATGAGCGGACCAATTTTTCCAGAAGCACTGCAAACGTTGTTGGATGAGCTGCCAATTATTCAATCTAGAAGACTGCAATTCGATGATAGAAGGCTCTGGCAGTGAATTGAGCGGTGCTCCGATAAGAAAATGTCCAGGAGTAAGCGCTTCGACGTCATCAGGATCATCACTGAACGGCTCGAGAGGACGAGAGTTGAGCACGGACTCGATTTGCGTAAGAAGAGTGTAGTACTCTTCGAATGTGAGCAGAGCGTCTCTAACCGTCCGTCGTAGATGAAATTTGACGGATTTAATAAGGGCTTCCCACTTACCACCCATGTGTGGAAATGCAGGAGGGTTGAAATGCCACTTGAGCCCATCCCTTTGAGCCATGGAGCGGATGAGTTGTACCACAGTCTGAATAGAGATCGCTAACCAGTCCACGGCGAGAAATGAGCCTATGGAACGCAGCGATGAAAGCATCCGATGAGTAATCACTTACGATTTCTAGGTGAGCTGCTGATGTTGAAAGGCACACAGAGGCGCAAATCCAGCCTTTGTTAACCTTGCTGCCTCGTCCCTTCCAATTTTGGATGGAGATTGGTCCAGCGTAGTCCACCGCCGTGTGTAAAAAGGCACGAGATGGTGTTACGCGTGGAATGGGTAGACGACACATTAATTGTTTAGCGCGCTCACCACGTTGTCTAGCACAGACAACGCATCGCAAAATATGAGCCTTGACTGGGGCACGTCCTCCGATGATCCAACAATTTTGACGAATTTGGGCTAACGTGAGCTGAGTTCCTCCGTGAAGAGTATTTCGATGAGCGTAGTCAATGATGAGATCTGTAAATTGAGATTTACGAGTCAGGATGAAGGGATGCTTCGATTCTGGTGTGAGCGATGAGTTGTGCAGACGTCCTCCAACCCTGATTACTCCGTCTTGGTCGATAAATGCAGTTAGGCGCGCAAGAGGATGAGAAGATGGTAATCGCGCATTCCTTGAAATCATCCGAATTTCGTGTTAAAAATAAACAGCTTGAGTAACCTTTACCCAGAACAGCATCGATTTTTGGTGACATGGATCAAGGATGTACGGAATTTGGCTGCACAACTTGAGCGGATTCTTACACAATCGTTTGAGCAATTGAGGAATGGCCTTAAAAACGAAAGTAGTCACATTTAATAATTTTGTGAGCGAAGAGTACTTGCATATAAGATCCCAGTGGTACGTTGGTTGAGCAGACGATGAGAGGAGAGTAATACCAGGTCGCGCTTCTGGACTCGTTTCATCCAACGTGATTTCTGTTTGAGCAGGCCAATTGTCCTTTGGTTGAGCAATCCATTGGGGTCCTGTCCACCAAAGATGGTGGTTTACGAGCTGTTCAGTCGAGACGCCTCGTGAGCCGCAATCAGCTGGGTTCGTGCCTCCACGCACGTGTCTCCAGGTCGAGTCTGCGCACAACTCTTGGATCTGCATGACACGGTTCCGAACGTAGTCCTTCCAGCGATTTGCATGAGAGTTGACCCAGGCCAGAGTAACTCGTGAGTCCGTCCACAAATGAATTGCATCTATCTTGAGCTTCAACGAGGTCCGCAAGTGAGAGATAAGTTTTGCTAATAGCAGCGCTGCTGTGAGTTTCTTGAGAGGCGCCACCTTTGTTTTGGCGCAAATAAAGGACGTTCTTGAGCCTGTGGACGGTGAGCAGACAACGAGGTATACAACTGCAGCCATGGCGAGTTGGAATGCATCCGCAAACCCGTGCAGTTCTATTGATGAATAACTCCATGTGTTGGACCACCGAGGAACGGTGAGTTGGTTAAGAGCTTTGAGGTCGTCTCTGATTGCAATCCATTTGAGCGTGAGATGAGTTGGAAGTGGGTCGTCGAATCCAAGTTTGACGGACCACAAATCTTGGATAAGGACCTTTGCACGCACAGTAACTGGAGAAGCGAATCCGAGGGGGTCAAAGATTTTGGCGATCTCCGAAAGTAGCGTGCGTTTTGTCGGAGTTTGAGCTGCATCCTTGGGTGATGAGGAGAACGTAAATTTGTCTTCGTGAGGAATCCAATTTAATCCGAGAAGTTTGGTTTCACAGTCGTCAAACGTGATAGAGTCGACAAAAGGGTCTTGAGCAACAGCCTTGAGAAGATCTGAGTGAGTAGTATGCCATTTTGACAATGGAAAGCCGCCCGCCTTGCATAACGAGATCAGCTGATAAGCAGTGTTGATGAGAGCTTCGATGGTGTCCGCTCCGTCGAAAATATCGTCGACATAGCGGCCTTCAGTGAGCGATTGCACAGCGAGTGGATACTTGTACCCTTCGTCTTTAACCAATTGCAATAGGGCTCTTGTGGCTAAGAAGCCTGCGAGTTTTGTGCCATACGTGAGAGTCGTCAACTGAAAGGTCACCTCCTCATCGTTGTCTCCACGCCAGAGAATTTGTTGTAACGGCCAATCATCTTGATGTACCTTAACCTGTCGGTACATCTTAACAACATCCGTAGCAAAGAGGTGACAAGGAAGTCGGATCCACGTGAGAACATCCACAATATTCGGCAACAAGTTGGCACCTGTGTGCAAAATGTCGTTGAGCGATTTACCTGAAGAAGTGAGGCTAGATCCGTTGAAAACCACTCGCAGCTTGGTGGTGATGCTGCTCGGCTTGAGAACGCCGTGATGTGGCAAGTAAAAATGCGGTTGAGCGGGTTGATGATCATTTGAGATGCGAACCATGTGTCCAAGTTTTTCATACTCTTCGAGGAAGTCATTGTAGAGACGGTCGTACGTAGGTTGGAGTTTGCATCGCCGAGTAATGCGCTTCAGGCATTGTGATGCTGTTTTACGAGAGAGACCCAATTTTTCTGCTGGTAATTTAAGTGGCAGACGCACCACATACTTGCCTGAAGCGTTCCTTTCGTGAGTGGCGATGAAATGATCCTCACACTCTTGCTCGTCTGGAGTTAAATGCGTCTCAATTTCGAACGGTGGTTCCTCTTGAATCCAGAATTTTGCGAGCAACTCTTGAAGATCATCATATTTTTGAGCAGTAGCATGATGAGCGGCAATTTTGTGGTATCTCGTGGTGTGAATCTTTCCTAAGATTATCCAGCCAAATATTGAGGATTGGGCCACTGGCATTGATGGAAGTGCCTTGATGATGTCAGCTTCAATCACGCTCCCGTAAAAGTCGGCGCCTACAATGATGTCGATCGGGCGTGGCAGACAGTACCCCGGGTCAGCTAAGGTTAAGGGGGTGCCATAGTGAAAAACTATCGACGAAGCGTCGGTAATATAGTAAGCTGTAATGTACTAGTAGCGCTATCATCCGTTGAAAAATTATATTAATCTATAACCTCACAGTAGATGGCGCCAATAGTACATTCCAGCTATTATATTCATTCACAAATAACCTTTGTAGATTGCATTATTTAACATAAAATATGCAGACGATGCAGGAATATTTTAATCAAAATTTTTACAATAATCTTTTTGACAACAATTGCTATACACTTTCCATGCAATCGTTTTCTGCATTTTGATATGCAGACGATGCAGGAATTTTGAAACCAAAAATTATTACAATAATCAAGTATACAACTATTGCTATACATAATTCTATGCGATCGTTTTCTGCATTTTGTTAGGCAGACGATGCAGGAATTTTGAGACCAAAATTATTACAATAATCAATTTAACAACTATTGCTATATATATATTTTTTTTAGTAAAACGTTTTTGACTGTATTACTACACTTTTTAGGCATTCGTTTTCTGCATCTGATATGCTGTTCAATGCAATCATTATATGAGTTACCTTATTTTACCCAAATCTACTTAATAAAAATTTATGTTGGCATCGTAGCTAAGCGCTAGCTGGTGTTGACATGGGCATGGCAAACAGTAGTTAGATGCAGGACTAGTAGACAGCAGATAAATAAAGGATCCATTGTCATCGCAGTCTGCATTTAGTGGAAGATTCTATGAATGTTGTACTAAACTTCAATCCTAATCCGACCATTGACAGGGATGTACAAATGCACTTAGACATTAACCTGGAAGTACCTAAAAAGTTTTTTTACATGAACTAATCATTCACACATATAAAAGAAAACCGATGCAATAATTGAAGAGTAACAATCGGTTAATTTTTCACTCACAAGATAGTCCTATACATCCTTCACACATAATTTGATTGCACTTCTTTAGATAGTGAATAAGATCTGCATAATGGTTTGGCGTTGGGTATTATTTCCAAAGACAATAATATGTATGCAATCAAACATAACCTTTATTATGTGTATGCAAGGAGTACCTGAAATTTCTCGTATATGGACTGCTTAATTACTAATATAGACAAAAGCCGTTTCATTAATTGAAGTACTTGGGTTTGGTAGATGATTAGTGGACGTAAATATGTACAGTAACCAACTCACAGATAGAGATCCTATGGCTACTGTAACCAGCAGTTAGATGGAAATTCCATTGCTATTATAGTCAGCTGTTCGAGGTCCAATTGGCAATTGTATTCAGCATTAGCTAGAGGATACAATGGCATCATAGGTCTACTGCTAATTCGAAAATTTCATGGCTGTCGTAGCTATCTATTAGTAACCGGAGGTTACCTGGATTAAGAAAGACCAAATGAATTTCAATCCGGATCCGACTATTGACAGGGATGTACAAATGCACTTTGACGCCAACCTGGAAGTATCTGAAAAGTTTTTTGTACATGAACTAAACATTCATACAAATAGAAGATGATCAATGCAATAATTGAAGAGAAAAAACCGCAACCTAACCTATAAACACAACTCTCATAAATACGGTCAATCAGTTAATTTCTCACCTACAAGATAGCCCGACATCCATCACACATGATTTGTTAGGTTAGCTAGGTATTTATCTTATACAAGAGTAATTGTATGAACTCGGCAACATTGATGTAGTCAGAAAAATCAACATCCAGTATTTCGAAATTTTCACCATATACCACAATGCTCACGAAAAAACACAACAATGTTTACAAGCCGTTTTGTTATCCAGCTGAAACAGTCACGAGCGACGTGAACCTCACTAGTATCGACGCGGGAAACACAACTGCGCATGCGCGCACGGACGCTAGTCGAACGAGAGACCGACGCAACCCGTTCTATCGACACTCGCGCCTTGATAAAAGGCCGTGATTTCTTATTAATTTTTACTAATTTGTATAGCATCTATTAATGCATAGCAATCTACTACATGACTATCAGAATTAATTAAAAACTATTATTATCAAATAATTTAAATAATACGTGAAATTTTTTAAATTATGCGATATTCAACCTCACATAACGACGAATATAGCCTACGCGGCCGGCTAACTCGATGATTCGACGCGCTAGCCGGCCGCGTAGGCCTCCGGCCGACAATTTTTCACTCCTTTAAACCACCTTGATTTTTGTTTGTCATGTTACGAATATATCTAAAGTTTATAGATGTGTAATTTTGTACAAACAATAACCATGTACAATTTTAATTTATATTAAGTCAACAATATAAATATTATTTGTAATTTTTCACTCATTGAAACGGCTATTAATTATTCATTTTCTTCTTCATTTTAACAAATATATATTTAATCAATATATATATATATATATATATCTGGTTTTGAATTAATGAGATTACCAAGTATATTTGAGGAGCTGGATGCAAGAACACGCCGAGCGCGGCGAATGGATAGAGGAGGCGGAGAGAAATTAAGAAATTGACGTCACCGTGACCAAATTTTTTAATTTGCCGAATTTAATTTAAAAAAATACTGTCGTATGCAGAATTAAAAGACGCAACTTTTTTCTATTTAATGTTTTTCTGTACGATGTGCAGATCAGATGAAAAAAATTAAGAACTGGAAATTTAGAAAACGGATTTTTAATCCATTTTTCAAAATTGAATCGCTGTAACTTTGACAAATCTTAATGAAATTCCCTGATTTTTCGTTGTTTATATTGATTAGTGTACGCGAAATTTTTTATCCAAATAAGCTGAAATTTTTAAGAAATTATCTTCAAATATTAAGTATCTGTACGAAAAATCAGGGAATTTCATTAAGATTTGTCAATGTTACAGCGATTCAATTTTGAAAAATGAATTAAAAATCCATTTTCTAAATTTCCAGTTCTTAATTTTTTTCATCTGATCTGTACATCGTACAGAAAAACATTAAATAGAAAAAAGTTGCGTCTTTTAATTCTGCATACGACAGTATTTTTTTAAATTATATTCGGCAAATTAAAAAATTTGGTCACGGTGACGTCAATTTCTTAATTTCTCTCCGCCTTCTCTATCCATTCGCCGCGCTCGGCGTGTTCTTGCATCCAGCTCTTCATTTATTATTTTTTTTATTAAATAAACAACATAAATATTATTGTCATTTTTCGCTTTATGAATAAATAAATATAATTATAAATAAATAATATTTATCAGTAAATAATAAATATAAATAATATTTGTAATTTATCGATATAGAAAAACGCATTGCTACTTTGTTCAGTCAATCGACAGATATTTAAATCGAGTTAATCTCCCCGGAAAAATGATTTCTAGCCTTACACACTAACGAATATAGCCTACGCGGGCGGCTAACTCGACGACTCGACGCGCGAACCGGCCGCCTAGGCCTCCGGCTGACAATTTTTCACTCCTTTGAACGTCCTTGATTTTTGTTTGTCACTTTCCGAGTTAATCTAAAGCCTATGAATATGTGCTGATGCAGAAACAATAAACATATATAATTATTATTTTTATTAAATAAACAAGATTAATATTATTAGTAATTTTTCGCATTTTAAATCGGATTTAATAATTATTTTTTGTTTTCGTTTTTAAAAATGTATCTAAAGTCTATAGATATCTGGTTTACAATAACCAAGTAATATAATAATTTTTTTTTATTTAATAAACAATCCAATGATTTTTGTTATTTTCGCTTTTTGAAATACCTTTATTTATTCGTTATATTTTTGTTTCAACTAATATAATTACTAATTCAATTATGAATTTATAATATTTATCAATAAATAATAAATATAAATAATATTTGTAATTTATCGATATAGAAAAACCCATTGCTACTTTGTTCAGTCAATCGACAAATATTTTAAATCGAGTTAATCCCCCCCGAAAAATGATTTCTAGCCTTACACACCGACGAATATAGCCTACGCGGCCAATAACTCGACGACGCGACCCGCCAACCAGCCGCATAGGCCTCCGACTGACAATTTTTCACTCCTTTAATCGACCTTGTTTTTTGTTTGTCATTTTACGAATAAATCTAAAGTTTATAGATGTGTAGTTTTGTACAAACAATAACCAGGTATAATTATTACTTTAATTAAGGAGGCCTCCGGCACTTCGAATGAGGTTATAACTTCAATCCTTCATTAATATTACAAGGTCAAAGTGTGCTTTTTTACCCGTGAGGGGTATTTAGGTATTTGGGTTATTGGATATTTGGGTTATTGGATATTTGGGTTATTGGTTTTTTATGCATTATTCTATCAATTAATATTCTCCCCCTTATATCTGAGTCGTTACATATGTTTTATAACCTCAAAACACCATAATAACACGTAGTGTCACCATAAGTACCGATACTGGTATTTGTATATATATATATCTGGTTTTGTATTAATGAGATAACCAAAGATAATTACTATTTTTTTTATTAAATAAACAATATAAATATTTTTGTTAATTTTCACTTTATGAATAAATAAATATTATTATGAATAAATAATATTTATCAGTAAATAATATATAATTTTTATAATTTGTCAATTTATAGAAAAACCCATTACTACACGGAGAAATAAGTTCATATAAAAACTATTGCATGTTACAGGAAAAATTACTATACTGTTTACGAACGGAAGGACAAACTCGCATTGTATTAAATTTTACAATGCAGTATAGTAATTTTTACGGATATGCCGTAGAAAGAAAAATTTGTTTTGTAGCTGCTTGCGCGGCCACAATTATTATTATAACTTTTTCAAACTTTTTTAGAATTTTAGTAAATTTAATTTATTTATTTTCTGAAATTAAATAGAATACATTAAACAATGAAAAGAAAGCTGCACCGTCGGACATCGGGATTCGAACCTGGGACCATCTGTGTCAAAGTTGAGCGTGCTACCGCCTGCGCCATTAACACGTTCCCTTGTCTCACTTCGATTCGTCCTTATATGGTACACGCCACTCGAACAATGCGCGAACTTTATTAACATTTATTGCATCATTCCGTTGTTAATATCCATAAACAAATAAGCCAGTCGATTTATAATTAAAATACGTAAAATTCTATCGAGTCAGATTTGTCAAATGCGTTAATTAATTGTGTAAAAGCACAATATTAAACGACCAAACCTAATTGAGAATCAGCTGATGCCTCGAAAGTTTCCATAAATTTTACTATACTGGATACTAAATTTTTAGTGAACGAATAGCAAATATTAGAGTTACTGCAAATTTTGCTATACTGTACAGTAATTACAGATCGAATTCTATACCATTTTACAAGCAATATATTAATATTCGATGCAATTATACTAAATATAAATAAAAGGATGGTAATATTCCTCACTGATCGAGTTTGCCCGCGTAAAAATAGATAAATTCATATGAACTTGATATATGATATTTAGGTTCATATAAAGTTTGTATAAATTTATCCAATGGCACAATCCTGAACTTCATTCATGATTGTGCTAAAGTTCAGCTAAAGTTTATAAATAATTTAAGAACAGCATCAGCCAAACTTTATATTAACTTTATTTAAACTTTATATTGTTTTTTTAAAAATTTGGTTATTTAATCTGTATATAATTTTATATATAAATTTATATACATAAATATGAGGATTTTAAAAAGAAAAAAGTAATGTTAAATGTTACCCAATCCACATCTGAAAAAAGCATTCAATTTTTCAAAATTTGACGTAGAGGTTAATCATCAGCATCGAAGTTGCCTTGGCAGGACCGTTCAGCTCGGCGTTGATGGTTAGACTGACGAATAACCGTGAAACAACATTTTTAGTAACTACCAGTAAACAAGAAGTCAATTGTTTACTGGTTGCTAAGAGACGTTTATAAAAATATCTCGACAACTAAAAATTTGCTATGTGTCAGTCTAACCCTCAACGCCGACTTGAATGGTCCTACGACGGCAACTTCGATACTGATGATTAACCTCTACGTCAAATTTTGAAAACCATATATGAATGCTTTTTTTCAGATGTAGATTATATTTAACATTACTTTTTTCTTTTTAAAATCCTCATATTTATAGTATATATAATTTATATATAAATTATTAATACCATTTTACAAGCAATATATTAATATTCGATGCAATTATACTAAATATAAATAAAAGGATGGTAATATTCCTCACTGATCGAGTTTGCCCGCGTAAAAATAGATAAATTCATATGAACTTGATATATGATATTTAGGTTCATATAAAGTTTGTATAAATTTATCCAATGGCACAATCCTGAACTTCATTCATGATTGTGCTAAAGTTCAGCTAAAGTTTATAAATAATTTAAGAACAGCATCAGCCAAACTTTATATTAACTTTATTTAAACTTTATATTGTTTTTTTAAAAATTTGGTTATTTAATCTGTATATAATTTTATATATAAATTTATATACATAAATATGAGGATTTTAAAAAGAAAAAGTAATGTTAAATGTTACCCAATCCACATCTGAAAAAAGCATTCAATTTTTCAAAATTTGACGTAGAGGTTAATCATCAGCATCGAAGTTGCCTTGGCAGGACCGTTCAGCTCGGCGTTGATGGTTAGACTGACGAATAACCGTGAAACAACATTTTTAGTAACTACCAGTAAACAAGAAGTCAATTGTTTACTGGTTGCTAAGAGACGTTTATAAAAATATCTCGACAACTAAAAATTTGCTATGTGTCAGTCTAACCCTCAACGCCGACTTGAATGGTCCTACGACGGCAACTTCGATACTGATGATTAACCTCTACGTCAAATTTTGAAAACCATATATGAATGCTTTTTTTCAGATGTAGATTATATTTAACATTACTTTTTTCTTTTTAAAATCCTCATATTTATGTATATAAATTTATATATAAAATTATATACAGATTAAATAACCAAATTTTTAAAAAACAATATAAAGTTTAAATAAAGTTAATATAAAGTTTGGCTGATGCTGTTTTTAAATTATTTATAAACTTTAGCTGAACTTTAGCACAATAATGAATGAAGTTCAGGATTGTGCCATTGGATAAATTTATACAAACTTTATATGAACCTAAACATCATATCAAGTTCATATGAATTTATCTATTTTTACGCGGGTGTCCCTCCGTTGGTGTAAAATATAGTAATTTTGTATTATAAATTTTTCTCCGTGTACTTTGTTTAGTCAATCGACAGATATTTAAATCGAGTTAATCCCCCCCCCCGAAAATGATTTCTAGCCTTACACACCGACGAATATAGCCTACGCGGCCGACTAACTCGACGACTCGACGCGCGAGCCGGCCGCCTAGACCTTCAGCAGACAATTTTTCGCTTTTTTAAACGTGCTTGATTTTTGTTTGTCATTTTACGAGTTTATTTAAAGTCTATGAATGTGTGGTTTTGCATAAACAATACCCATGTATAATTATTATTTTTATTAAACACACAATATTAATTCTTTTTTTGTAATGTATCGCATTATAATACGAATTTAATTATTATTTTTAGTGTTCGTTTTTATGTTTTTCAAAATATTCATCAGTAAATAATGAATATAAATAATATTTCTAATTCATTAATATAGATAAACCCATTGCTACTTTGGTCAGTCAAACGAGAGATATTTAAATCGATTTAATACCCGGGAAAATCGTTAATTTGCCTCACACACCGTCGAATATAGCCTACGCGGCCGGCTAACTCGACGTCTCGACGCGCGAGCCAGCTGCCTAGGCCTCCAGCAGACAATTTTTCGCTTTTTAAACGTGCTTGATTTCTGTTTGTCATTTTACGCGTTTATTTAAAGTCTATGAATGTGTGGTTTTGCATAAACAATACCCATGTATAATTATTATTTTTATTAAACACTGTAAAGGTAAGCTACATACTCCTATGCGTATGAAGCTATACCTTATAACGAGCGCGAGTGACGATCGGAAAAGCTCGTAGGTGACAGTGTTGCCAGATAGAGGTATTTTTTCTTTGTTGCACTCACATAGTATGATCTCATTTGCATTAGGTAATAGAGAACAAAAAAACCCTAAATGGTGACCCTGGTAGGTGATCGGGAAAGCCCGCGCGTAAGGACTAATAATGGTCCGACGCGTAAGCTGACTGAGGAGAGTATATAGAGAGTTTATGCGAGTCATCGTAGATAGACACGTCGCCGGTAACGTATTCCTTGCTAATTCGTGGCAAGAGAAAAAGAATCGTTCTCGCGGATTCTTGCTCGGGTTCTGGGTTTCGCGCCGTGAAGAGTGAGTGATTCGGTGGAGTGAGTGCGCTGGTGTTACGTGCACAGCTCCAGCGACTCCCAGGAACCTGCGAGGACGGCGAAGTTGCCGCGCGCGAGAGCCCGACGGAGAGAGGGGAAACAGGCGAAGTCGAACGCATCGACGGGGAGAATCGAAATTCAAGATACGTGGTGCACCACTCGCGAGCCGCCGAAGCCGTAAAGACTCTCTCTTTACGGCTATCACTTTAAGTTCGGGATCGGCGGATCTCGCCCGCGCGCGACGGCGAGGAAGCTAACGAGCGACCGCGTACGCGTTCTAGAAAGAGAGAAAGTACGAGTAACCCCGGTGGTTACACCTCGTCGCGAGACCTCACGCGGCCTATATACGGCTTTTGTCATATCTTTATTCTATATTAACTTAAATTTATATTTCTTGATATTAAATAAAATTCATATGTAATTAATATCCGAGTACGAGTTTAATTATTGATTACCGGCGTACGTTATTCTCGTTATCCCGAATACCGCCCTCTCCGTTTTAGGAGCGGCCGAGGTAAACTTACCGCGAATTTATCCCTCTTATTCGCGGTCCTTTTCAGCTCACATCGTTTTAGCTGTACAAAGACGCGAGATCGGCAAGTAATCTCGCTGTTGTTAACGGACATCGCAACGGTAGGTCGTGCGCGGGGTTCACTGATTTGAATCCGCCGCGCACTCTCGGAGCACCACCTAGGGAGTATAACTAGGCAGTGCCGTAGCAACCGATCCCTTTACCCCTACCGACGCGAGAGATTGTACCCCGTTACAACACACAATACTAATTTTTTTTTGTAATTTTTCGCATTTTAAAACGAATTTACTTATTATTTTTAGTTTTTGTTTTTATATTTTTCAAAATATTTATCAGTAAATAATTAATGTAATTAATATTTGTAATTTATCAACATAAAAAAACCAATTGCTTCTTTGTTCAGTCAAACGAGATATATTTAAATCGAGTTAATTCCCAGGTAAAACGATTTCTAGCCTTACACACCGCTGAATATAGCCTACGCGGCCGGCTAACTCGACGACTCGACGCGCGAGCCGGCCGCCTAGGCCTCCAGCTGACAGTTTTACGTGTTTTCTGCACCGAGCAAACTTGTTAATCCTGCAACGGGACACGAGCCGCGAGAAGTTCGTCACTAGTTATCCGAAAATTGCGCATGCGCATGCGCGTACGTATGCTGGTATAGCGAGAGAGAGAGAGAGAGAGAGAGAGAGAGAGATGTGTAGAGTGAGAGAGAGGGAGAGAGATGGGAACATGCAAGGCAACCGTGGCCTCTAAATAAAAATATTTTGATTTTTTATCGTCTTATTTTCCATTGTTGCCCCGATTAAATAAGCTAAGAATGTCGTCATTCTGCAATGCATAAGCACGACTTTTATTATATGTCTTTTATTGATATAAGGCCGGTGTATGAATTATGGTATTTAACGCCATATTGCTACAACCATTTGCGCATGTGCTTCCACGCTAAGTATACAATACAAAGTACAGACTAAGCGCGTCGCGCACTCTAGCGGCGAAATTGGTACTAAGATAACTTTGTCAATAATATAAACTATTTATTTTTTGTCAATATTATGCAAATCGCAAATACAGAAGCACTAGATAATGGTGTAATATGTCTTTCTACAAAGTTCCAGATCAATACAACAAGGACACCCTAAATAATTTCTGCACGGAAAAATGACTATTTTTTCCGTGCAAACTTTTTTTAGGGTGTCCGTCACATATTGACTTCAAACTTCGTATAAATGCGTATTATGTGATTATCTAGTGCTTCTGTATTTGCGTTTTGCAAATTAAACCATAATATGTTCATTAAGTGTAATAATGTATCCATCTGACTCGGTCGGTAATAATCTAGTATGGCACCCCCTTAACCCCTTTAGGTGTGGCCAATTCCCACGGAGAATCGGAGCAGATGGTAAAACGGCTGAGACTTGAGGAAGTATATGAATTTCGAGTGCTATCTCCTTCATGGAGTGAGCAGATCGTAGAGTGAGCTGAGTTAATCCATGAGTTTGAGTTGCCCTGGCACCGCCGATGCCCTTGATTGTCAAGGCATGAGCACGACGAACAAGGCGCAGCTGATTCACCAGATGTTCAGTGATGAATGAAAGTTGTGACCCAGAGTCGATGAGCAGACGAACTTTATGACCAGACATGTGATTGAGAGCGAGAGCTTGAGTGGTTCCGAGAAGAGTTAAGCTGGAGTGAGCATCTTGTTGAGTATTGACGACTGTACCATTGTCCTAGTGTTGAGATGGGCCGGGTTGAGAATCATCCGACGAGCGCGTTGAGGCGGGTCTATCGCAATCAGCTGGTCTCGAAGATGGAGATGGAGCTAAAGGAGGCGGGACCGAGGTGTAGGTGGCCGACTGGTGTATCATCGTATGATGTTTGCCACCGCACTCCCTGCAGCTCTTAGAGCTGCGACAGGCCTTGGATTGGTGGCGACCCAAACAATTGAAGTACAGCCGATGCTCGTCCACGTGGTTCCGACGTTGAGCGATGGTGAGCTGACGGAATTTTTCGCAGGCTACCACGAAGTGCTGGTCGTTGCAGTAATCACAGCCGTGAGCGGTTGAGCCGGAGTTGAAAGCCTCTGTCTTCGAAACTGCGGATGGTTGCGCGGTGGCGGTGTGAGCGGTTGCAGATGGTCGTGCTGGCCTTTTGGAGTCAGTCCTCGTTGCCTTGGAGGACTCCACATCTGCAGCCTCGAGCGTGATGGCACGTGTGCAGAGGAATGTACGCAGTCTCTTGTAGCTGGGGTACTCCATGAGCCGCCTCAGTTGGTGCACAATTAGGACATCGTTAACACAATCACCAAGTTGAATCGCTTGAAGAGTCTTGCGTGTGTCATCAGCGATGGCGAGCATGCTGCTGATGCTGGCAGGTGAGCGAGGTATTAACGTTGAGAGGTTAGAAAACTTATCAAATTGATCCACTACCACCAGCCTCGGGTTTCCGTAGCGCTCTCGCAAGATGGTAACTGCGGTGTCGAATGAAGCGTCTACGGAGGGAGAGCTGTCGATGAGCTTGGACGCATCTCCTTGCAAGCACCCCTTCAGATAATGAAGCTTGACGACTGGTGTCAAGGGATCATCCTTGACAATCAGGCTCTCAAACATATCCCAGAACTTAGGCCAATGGGCGAAATCTCCCTTAAATGATGGCAACGGGATGTCTGGGAGCCTTTTTGAGGCCGAACTCTGTTGAGCTGGTGGAGCGCTGATTGGTGCAGGCAACTGAGACTCAGCCCTGGCCACTGCCCGTCGAACAAGTGAGAGCAACCGTAATACCTTTAGCTTGACCTTGTCCCTGAAGTAAGGAAGCTTTTGGACGCTGGCGGGGCAGTTCTGCAGGATGAGATTGTGCTCCTCGTTAAACTCCTTCATCTGTTCTTCCGCTTCAGCGAGGATTGCTTCAAGCTCTCGCCCAGAGAGTTGCGGTGCCTGGTCCAATTGGATCAGAGCGTCCCTCAGAATATCCAGGCGGAACATCTGGCTGGCTATTCTGAGTTGCATCTCAGTGGGCACTCCATCGACGAAGTTGTTGTCGGATCCTCGGGGAGATGGAGACCTCCAGTTGGCCTTCGATGAGGGTTTGGAGGGCACCTGTAACAATTTAGAGTTGAGCGAAGGACCTGGTTGAGCTGCTTCATCCTCTGGTGCAACGGAGGGGGCCTTGGCTTCGTCGCTGGGGGTTGACATCCCAGGTGAGAAGATTGTGCAGCCTGGAGCTGCGACAGGTGGTCTGGTGAGCTTCGAGCTTGGAGCAGTGAGTTTGGATCAATGAGCCTGATGAGCTGTTGATCTTCAGTTGCACTGATGTAAGCACTGTTGAGTACAAAACACAAAATCACTACACTGTGTAGTTGATGGTGTGGGTACCCCCTATCCGGCTCGAAGGACCAAATGTTGAAAAATCGTTGTTAATTTATGCCGGAAGGATAGGGAGTGAAAGAAGCCACACGAAAATCAATTTATTTTGTATTTTTATTGGGAACAGCATGAGTACGTTAATACATAGATACAGCACGCGGTAACCGCAGCGTGCGTGATGAGAGGCCGGCTTCTATACCTGTTGAGCTGGTGAGACTTTCCTTCTTGTTGCAGGAGTTCAGGTGAGCCGATGGCCACGATAAGTTGAAGCAATTAAATCTGCAGGAGAGCCCGTACGCACGCGAACCGAAAAACCGAAGCACGCAAGCGCACATTCTCTCGAGCGGCGCCTTGCGGCACAAAGTATTACTGCGTCCGAGCGCGCGAGATTTAAATAACGTAAATCCGCAACAGTATACACATATAACAAATGCTTATATTGCTTACTTTGAAACAGTACAGAAAATTTAAATTAAAGAAATTTGTAATGAATAGATTTGTCCCTACACTTGTAGATTAAGTACATGAAAATTATATGGGTTTCTTTTAAATAAGTTATATGGGTATAGAAATAATTGATATTCATAAAATATTATTTATTGTATTTATTGGGTTATTGTTTGTTACGCATGAGAAGGTAAGGAGCGAATAATTGAAAGAAAAAAGCGGCTCGACACGGCGGAATCCTTGGCCCGAAAATTGTGAATCGTGTGCTATGACCACTGAGCTACCGTCCCGATATAAGCGGTGTAACGCTTACAGTTGCAATTTCTTTAATCGGTCACTCAACGCAACCTTACACACCTGATTCGCGGATACCTACATGACATGTTACAAATATGCATCAGCATATATCGGAGAACTGAACCTAGTTGGACATAAACATACAACTGACCGACGTAAATTTAACCTCTCTAGCACTTTCAATTACGCGTGTGTTTATTGTGCTTGTTTTTAGAGCGGGTACGAACGAATTATTTTTTACTGACAGTTCGCTGTTTTCTCCTATACCAAAGATATCGGAAAAATTACAAGAACTTCATGGTAAAAATTTCAATAAGTGCAAAACATTTCACGATTACCATGAATTTACTGGTAATTTTTATAATATTTTTTTCTCCGTGTACATTATAGTATATTTTGCGTTTTTAATTTATTTGAATTTATAGTTATTATTCTAAATAATATATTAGTTCGCAATATAATTTTTTTTAGTAAAGCTACAACACAAATTCTAGTTGTAACTGTACTATATACTACATTTTATAGTAATTTTATAGTATCTGATACTATATTTATTTCTCAGTGCTTTTTCTTTCTAGAAAGTAATAGAATAGGCTCATTTCTAGTTTTCGTCTCAATAAGTAGAAATTAATTTTTTAATTCTAAATAGTGATAGAATAAGGCGTTAAGGGCATGCAAGCCTGGGTTAACATTGACAAAAAAATATTCAATATTAAGAATTAATAAATTTTTTATAAAGATTAAAAACATTTCATAATATACTTAATACAGTTTAAACATATTATATTATTAATAACTTTCGTTTTAAATTCTTTAGATACTTTATTTTCAACATTACTATTTTCAATAAACGAGACTGTACTCTGATTTTTTTCCAGAATAAGGTTACCACAGGATTTCTCAGGAGCCACTTCATCGAATAGACTGTAATTTTAACACTAATCTTCTATCTTCTATGTTATTATATTAAAATTCATTCGTTCTCCGGTGTCCGGTGTCCGGCGTCCGGCGTCCGGCGGGCGGTGTCCGATGTCCGGTACCCCTTAAGTTGTAAGAATTAAGAGTATGTGTGGAGTGAAAGGGTTAACGCTGATATTTCGGGATATTTCACTAATTACGGGAATTCCTGGATATTTCGGGAATTTCTGAGGTATGCCGGGATAACTCCACTAATTATGAAAGTTCCTGGATATTTCAGGAATTTATGAGGTATGCTGGAATAACTTCACTAATTACGAGATTTCCTGGATATTTCGGGAATTTCTGATTCCAGGATAACTCCACTAATTACGGGATTTCCTGGATATTTTGGGAATTTTTTAGGTATTCCGAGATAATTCCACTAATTACTACCTGGATATTTCGGGATAACTTCGCTAATTACGAGATTTCCTGGATATTTCGGGAATTTCTGAGGTATTCCGGAATAACTCCACTAATTACGGGATTGCTTGATGGATATTTCGAGAATTTCTGAGTTAGCCCTGTTAAAAAAATTCACGCTGATTCAGTACTGATTTCATATTGGTTACAATGTATTGTATTGTATTGTAATGTATTGTGTGTATTGTAACCAATGTGAAATCATCACTGCATCAATATTAAATCATCACCGAATTAGAGTAAAATCAGTACTGAATCAGCAGTAACTTTTTCCAAAATGCAGAATTGAATTGGTACAGAATCAGTACAAAATCAGGATTTAATCAATACAAAATCGGGATTGAATGTTTACTGAATCAGAGTTACACGCAGAGTAATAAAACAATAAAAGTTCATTTATATGTTATTAATAAAAGTGATTAATCACATACCGTAACACGTGTTTAATCACATGATTTATTACATGTTAAATAACGTGATTATTTCGTTATAAATTTCAAAGAGAAAGGTATGTATTCTCTAAAAAAATTGGGTAAAAACAAATAAAATTGTCAAAAAAACATAAAATAAATAAAAAAAAGTATTACACATTTTTCTGTTTATGTTAGTTATTCAACCATCCACTTATTAACCGCGGTCAATGCTGCTTAACTTTCATTATCTATCATTTGTCAGTCTATTCTCAATGCTACATTCACAAACAGTTACAAAGATAATAAAAACATATTTGTAGACATTTCAAAAAGCCCAGTTAGAATTTATTTTAATGGTATTAATTTTAATGGAATAAACATATTTTTAAAAATATGGACAATTTCATACAAGTTAATATTTTAATCTACATATCGGTACCATATTAGAAGAACAATATATATTTAGTAATATATTGCAGCAATTTTATATTAATTGTAACTAGGCTTTTTGAAACGTCTACAAATATGTTTTCATTATCTTTGTAACTGTTAGTGAATGTAGAAGATAGAAGATAGTAAAGCATACAATAGAAAATACTAAATTCAGTATGGAAGAAATATTCATTCATTTGTACGATATTAATTTCTCCATATGTATTAAAACGTAAATATCTCTATTTTATTGGTTTAAAAAAAATACAAAAAATAATTTTAAACCAATAAAAAAGAGATATTTACGTTTCAATACATATGGAGAAATTAATATGCACAAACGAGTATTATTATTAATATTATATTGTTTATTTATTGATTTAAGATATGCCAGTGCTAACAATTATGAAATAAATTTTGTGTAGTATACTTTTTGTGTGTTATTGAAATTACATCATACTTGCGAATTTTTACACCTTCGCAGAAGGTGTCTTTTGTATAACGATTGGATTATGTATTACATTAGATTTTTTAGCAAAACTAAACAAAAATTTTAGGCCAAATAATGTAGGGCACTTTGCTGAAAATAATGTTTATTTGTCAACTATAATACTTGACGATTCTATTTTGACTTCAGTTATTTCTAGTGCAGTAACTTTTAAAATGTTGCAGTAATATATAAATTTTTAATTAAAATTAGATTTATTATATGCTACAAACTACTTGTCGTTTTTATTTTGATTTTAGTACTTTATATTGCAGAAACTTTGTAAGAATCATATACCTAATTATTTGTTAATAAAAATAATTTTAGTAATTTTTAAGTAGGAAAGGATTTGCGACAAATTAAAGATATTAAAATATTAGATAACAATTTTAAAAGTGTGATTGAAATTACACCATACTTGCGAATTTTTACACCTTAGTAAAACGTGTTTTTGATATTTAACAATTGGATTAATGAAATATATGTACTTGAAATGTTAAATAATATAATCTTAAAAAGATGTTATTACTTCCATACTGATTTTAGTATTTTCTATTGCATGATTTACTATATTCTATCTTCTACATTCACAAACAGTTACAAAGATAATGAAAACATATTTATAGACGTTTCAAAAAGCCTACATTGAAATTTTAACTTTATAACGGTAAGCGAGTTACCGATCAGGTGAGTAACTGAAAAGAGTATCGACAGCGCGGCGCGCGCAGGGAACGCGCGCGAGAATCGTGCGCGAGAGTAGTATCGGTAGAGAGTTCGCGCGCGATCGGCAACAACAACGTGTTGGTGTCCGAGATATACTGTTTTTACGGGATAAACGAGCGAAAGGACTGTTGTGCGTTGTGTGTGGGTGTGAGAAGCTTCTCCCCACTAACCTCCACGTCGACGAGTGCAGCAGCACCTCTCACAGGCAGTGAGAAAAGAGGTACGGTGTGCCCAACCTTCTCGACCGTTGGA
Organism: Theocolax elegans; assembly: GCA_026168455.1. Taxonomy (NCBI): domain Eukaryota; kingdom Metazoa; phylum Arthropoda; class Insecta; order Hymenoptera; family Cerocephalidae; genus Theocolax; species Theocolax elegans. The sequence continues at coordinate 82,566,513 of CM047425.1, forward strand.
GAGAGAGAGAGAGAGAGATACACGAGTACGAGCTCTCTCTCTATAGCACAGCCTTTTCCCTGCCGAAGCGAGATATTCAGATACGCGGTAAGTGGTGCACCACATTTAGACCCGCGTGTCTATCTAAATTTCGTGTCCCGATTTACCTGGTACGATCCAGGTGAGGAAGCGTTCCTCCTTTCCCCCCTCTCGTGACAATACCCGCACGGATAGAAAGGTCGATGGTTCGCGGGAACCACTTCACGAGAGAAGGCGCGCGTGACGTAGTAAGCTTCTACGTAAAAGCTCTCTACGTCAGTGATTCATACGTCACACGGTGTGACGTATGCCATCAGGTTAAGCAGCCGATCATATCCGGATCGGTTGCTCGTAATCGACTGATAAATAGATTTTTAACTGATTCTTTTCGCGCTGACCTCGGGGGTAGTCATCGGTACGACTCCCCGTAAATTGTTAAAGTTCATTTATTGTTTATTTATTAATATTTATTTGTTAATTTAATAAATTGACTCGGCGAGACAATCTTTCTCGCCGATTAACAATAATATCACTTGTTGATAATATTTTACCGGTTAACGTCCTATCCTAGGAATACCGCCCTCTCCGGTGTTTATCCTAGTTGGCAATTTTGGGCATAGGGCCCAACACACGGTATATAAGTCAAACGGAGTGTTTGACGTTGTTAACGGCATTGCACGGGAATCAAAGGGATTCCCGGCCGCATCGTGGGACTGCACACTTAAGGTTGGTAAGTTGGGACAGATTGGGCCTAACCGTGGGCCTTACATATCCCCAGTACCTACCCCGTTACAACTGGCGCCCAATACGTGTGGATTTTGGATACAGGACATCGGAAAAATCAACAAGCACGATATAGTTGTTCAATTGTTAATAATATTGTTAATTAACAATTGGATAACTCGCGTACAATAACGAGGTCAGCAGTCGCGTTTCGAAATTGTGAAGTATATTTCGGTACTCTTTCGTTCCCCCTCGAGGCGGGATTTGTTTATTAACAAATAGAATTGTTATAAACAAATAAAAATTTTTTTTATAACAAATAAAATTTTTTTTTATTTTTCTCGTCTCGACTACTGAGTAGTAGACACAGGAAATTGGTTCCTGGTCGAACATAGGTGGCGCCACTAGAAAAAGGTCGCACAAATAGGAAATTTGGTGGGTTTTCGAACGGAATCGATAGACCGACCAACGTTACTTGGAAATTGGGTAGTTTGGACCAAACCAAGTAACTAGCGCCACCTAGAGGAACGAAAGAACGCGACACAGCGCGACATAACCTGGTGGCAATTAATCGGTCTAAATAAATTGTTTGTAAGTGTATGCAAGGTTTAACTGGTTTTTGCTGGCACAAAACAGGAAGCTTATAACCTGGCTCAGACCTTTACAAATTGTATTGTAGGTTATATTTTTGTAAGAGGTCAAGCGCGCGGTAACTTTAATTATTTAATTTATTTATTTATTGATTTATTTATTATTTAGTATATAGTACCGTTAAGTTAGCGCAAGGTAAGAGCCAGGCAGTAGTTTATCGTAAATTTATTAACAAATTTGTTAAAAATAGTTTAAACTCGGTAGTGCTTCCTGATCAAAGTAAGACAGGACTTACTTTTGGCATCCGGTTTTGTGCGTTAGCGGTTAGCTTAGGTAGAAGCAAAACCCAGTTACGCGGATTGGACATTTGGCAAGTAACGCCAAAGTTAAATATTCGACAGCATATAACCTTGCACACACATAGTGCGTCAAGCCAGCGAGGCTACTTACTGTGAAACGTATAAACGACGCTACAACTGAAGATGGCCGCTCAGCAGAAAGACGTCGATAGTCAAATCGATGCATGGATCGAGACGCTCACCAGGGAGCAAATCGAACTACACCTGGACGCCTTGAACCTAAAATCGGCAGTATTAGATACGCGGTAAGTGGTTGCACCACATTTAGACCCGCGTTCTATCTAATTTCGTGTCCCGATTTACTGGTACGATCCAGGTGAGGAAGCGTTCCTCCTTTCCCCCCTCTCGTGACAATACCCGCACGGATAGAAAGGTCGATGGTTCGCGGGAACCACTTCACGAGAGAAGGCGCGCGTGACGTAGTAAGCTTCTACGTAAAAGCTCTCTACGTCAGTGATTCATACGTCACACGGTGTGACGTATGCCATCAGGTTAAGCAGCCGATCATATCCGGATCGGTTGCTCGTAATCGACTGATAAATAGATTTTTAACTGATTCTTTTCGCGCTGACCTCGGGGGTAGTCATCGGTACGACTCCCCGTAAATTGTTAAAGTTCATTTATTGTTATTTATTAATATTTATTGTTAAGTTTAATAAATTGACTCGGCGAGACAATCTTTCTCGCCGATTAACAATAATATCACTTGTTGATAATATTTTACCGGTTAACGTCCTATCCTAGGAATACCGCCCTCTCCGGTGTTTATCCTAGTTGGCAATTTTGGGCATAGGGCCCAACACACGGTATATAAGTCAAACGGAGTGTTTGACGTTGTTAACGGCATTGCACGGGAATCAAAGGGATTCCCGGCCGCATCGTGGGACTGCACACTTAAGGTTGGTAAGTTGGGACAGATTGGGCCTAACCGTGGGCCTTACATATCCCCAGTACCTACCCCGTTACAACTGGCGCCCAATACGTGTGGATTTTGGATACAGGACATCGGAAAAATCAACAAGCACGATATAGTTGTTCAATTGTTAATAATATTGTTAATTAACAATTGGATAACTCGCGTACAATAACGAGGTCAGCAGTCGCGTTTCGAAATTGTGAAGTATATTTCGGTACTCTTTCGTTCCCCCTCGAGGCGGGATTTGTTTATTAACAAATAGAATTGTTATAAACAAATAAAAATTTTTTTTATAACAAATAAAATTTTTTTTTATTTTTCTCGTCTCGACTACTGAGTAGTAGACACAGGAAATTGGTTCCTGGTCGAACATAGGTGGCGCCACTAGAAAAAGGTCGCACAAATAGGAAATTTGGTGGGTTTTCGAACGGAATCGATAGACCGACCAACGTTACTTGGAAATTGGGTAGTTTGGACCAAACCAAGTAACTAGCGCCACCTAGAGGAACGAAAGAACGCGACACAGCGCGACATAACCTGGTGGCAATTAATCGGTCTAAATAAATTGTTTGTAAGTGTATGCAAGGTTTAACTGGTTTTTGCTGGCACAAAACAGGAAGCTTATAACCTGGCTCAGACCTTTACAAATTGTATTGTAGGTTATATTTTTGTAAGAGGTCAAGCGCGCGGTAACTTTAATTATTTAATTTATTTATTTATTGATTTATTTATTATTTAGTATATAGTACCGTTAAGTTAGCGCAAGGTAAGAGCCAGGCAGTAGTTTATCGTAAATTTATTAACAAATTTGTTAAAAATAGTTTAAACTCGGTAGTGCTTCCTGATCAAAGTAAGACAGGACTTACTTTTGGCATCCGGTTTTGTGCGTTAGCGGTTAGCTTAGGTAGAAGCAAAACCCAGTTACGCGGATTGGACATTTGGCAAGTAACGCCAAAGTTAAATATTCGACAGCATATAACCTTGCACACACATAGTGCGTCAAGCCAGCGAGGCTACTTACTGTGAAACGTATAAACGACGCTACAACTGAAGATGGCCGCTCAGCAGAAAGACGTCGATAGTCAAATCGATGCATGGATCGAGACGCTCACCAGGGAGCAAATCGAACTACACCTGGACGCCTTGAACCTAAAATCGGCAGGCTCGGTTCATAGGAAAGCCGAGCGACTCCACCAGTGGCTATTAGGAAATTATTCGGCCCAGGAGTTTAACCAGGAGGAAGACGAAGCCACAGCAGTTCGCAGCCGTCTCCAACGGAGAAATAGGTGGCTGCAGATGCTAGGTGAACATCAAGACGAGGAGTCTGATGAACCTAGCCCAGACCAGGAAGTGTATCTGGTACTGCGGGAGAACGCTGCGGTTAAAGATAACCTGCACAGGACGGTGCAGGATTTTGATGACGTCGAGCTAGATGAAACGACGTCAGCCGCGACCAATACAGAGCCTCAACCCGAACGAGAGGAAGAATGGCTGTCATTGGTCTCAGAAGAGGGAAACATTTTTAAAATCCCTCGATCGTTCTCCCAGACCTTGGTGCAGCTTATCAAAAAAGTGAATGACCTCACTGTAAAAGTAGATAAGCTGATGTCTGAGCGCACTCAAACCGCTCACAGCACGAGATTGGACGGTGCCAACCAATCTCACCATGTGCAATTTCAGGACACATATACGTGTTATGGTCCTGATGTGAGCGAGATAGGTGAGGCGCAAGTAAATGGCGAGCAACAACGCGCAAGCGCCCCTCAGTCTAAGCCTGATGGAGCTTGGAAGGGGGGGAATGCGCGCGAATCCCAGAGGATTCCTCAAGCGCGCAGCTCGCCAAACAGGGATCGCACATTCTCAACACCAAGCTTCTCGACGTCATCGAGGTTAAATGGGACACCTCGAGACGTCGGCGGCATTGTGAGGAAGTGGCAGGTCAAGTTCTCTGGCGACAAGAGCCAGAGCATCGACGCCTTCCTGACCAGGATCGAGGATTGCAGGATCCTGGCTAACCTGTCAGAGGACGAGTTATTGCCGTCACTCTCGGAACTTCTGACAGACACTGCCGCCACGTGGTACCAGAACGAGAAACACAAGTGGCACTCCTGGCAAGATTTCGTGACTTCGGCTAAACGTTGGTACGGAATGAGCCAACGTTTCCAGCAGAGGATCATCGCCGAGTCCAACGCACGGACTCAAGGACCCGATGAACCGGTTAGGGACTATATGACGTGTTCTATCGCAATAATGCGAAAGATAGTCCCTACGCCGACTGAAGCGCAGCAGCTCGATCATTTGTATCGGAACATGCTGCCACAGCTTCAACGGCTGTTCAAGAGAGCGGAAGTGAGCTCAATTGAACAAATGCTGGACCTCGCCACGGAAGCGGAGCAGACGAGAGAAGGTGAAAAAGTATATCGTCCACCACCTACGGAGGAAGGGTCTCTGCTTCCTGAGATGGCGTATAAGCCGAAGCGGAAAAAAGGTTCGCCGAAGGCTGAGGTAGCGGCTGCTGAGGTAAGCCCAGCCAAACCAAGCGAGCCAGACGTCGTCGACCGCATCGCAAAGATGCTGGAGGATGCGCTGCGGCCCATCGTCTCCCAATTGGCGTCGACGACCCGACAGTCCCGTAGGAGAAGCCCAAGGTCTGGCTCTCCTAAGAAAGGCTCGCCGGCCAACCGATCTCCGAAGAGTAGGAGGTCTGGCAGACCTAATGGCCCGAGTAAGAGCTTCGGACACCGGCAGGAAAAGAAGAGTGCTAGTCCACAGAGGGAAAAAGTGAAGGAACAGCCGAAAAACAGAATGGGCTCAACTTTCGATACGACTAAGCCTCTTACTTGCAAGGGCTGCGGAAAAATTGGATATTCCCTCAAGTACTGACCGGTGTGCTCGGGAAACGCCAAAGGGAGCGGTTAACCGGGACGAAAACCGCGACCCAAGAGCTTGAGTTCCCGCTGTCCCAGGTGAGTTCGGGACAGACCCGCTCCAACCGAGAGTATGGTCCAGAGAGGAGCGGAAATGGGCCTCAAAAGGAGGAACGGTCCCAAGAAGCCAGCAGACCAACCTCATCCTATAAACCAGAGGATGAGAGTCGTTGGTGGCTTCTCGTGGAGATTGAGGGCTTTCGTATAAGAGCCTTATACGATCCCGGAGCCTCCACGACCGTGATGGGACCCAGCGGTCTGCAAATCGCCGCAGCATTGGGCAAGGAGCTCATTGTGGCGAACGCCGGACGCGTCAAGATGGCGGATGGTAGTTACCAACCGCTAAACGGTCATGTGATCTTACCTTTCACTGTCGGGAAGGAGACGCGTGAAATAAGGGTAGCGATCATACCAAATCTTGACGCCGAATGCTACGTAGGAGTAAATTTCGTACGAGCATTCAGAGCCATATTGGATCCGGATAGCGACCGCCTGTTCCTCAAAGACAGCAAGCAGCAGATCCACCTCGAAGTTGCTGGAATAGGAGGTATGGCCACCCTCTCGTCCGCTGGGATAGCGGACGCAACCGAGGCAGAAAGAGAAGAGCTGCGAGCGCTAGTAAGCAAAGTGCTGTCTAATACTTCTCCCAAAATCGGGCGAACCCAACTCATCGAGCACTCGATTGACGTGGGATCAGCTCGCCCGATAAAGCAGAAGTATTACCCGGTGTCGGAGAAGATCCAGGTGGAGATGCACCGCCAGGTCCGAGAGATGCTAGATTTAGAGATCATAGAGCCCTCGGACAGCGGTTGGTCAAGCCCCGTGGTGATGGTACGCAAGGAGAACGGATCACGTCGGTTTTGCATTGACTTTAGGAAAGTCAATGCGCTAACGAAACCAGACGCTTATCCCCTCCCGTTCATGCAGGATATCTTACGCAAGTTGAAGAGATGTCGGTACATTAGTACTCTGGACATGAACTCAGCGTACCATCAAATACCTCTCCAGAAGGAATCGCGTCCTTATACGGCTTTCACAGTCCCGGGGATGGAACTGTATCAGTTTAAGCGGATGCCGTATGGATTGGCATACGCCGGCGCGACCTTCCAACGCATGATTGACCAAGTGGTTGGTCCTGATCTCGAGCCCAATGCCTTTTCTTACCTCGATGATATTATTATAGTCACCGAGACATTTGAAGGGCACAAGAAGTATCTCGAGATGGTGCTGAAAAGACTGACCGAAGCTAACTTGACAGTGAATAAGGACAAGTGTGTCTTTTGTCAAGATGAGGTGAGATATCTTGGCGTGCTGGTCAACAGGGATGGAATTCGTCCCGACCCAGCCAAGACAGAGCCTATAAGGGTTTATCCGGCTCCCAAGAACCTCAAACAGCTTCGACGATTCCTCGGCATGGCGTCGTGGTATCGGCGTTTTATGCCGGATTACACCACGATTGCCGAGCCACTTACCCGTCTAACAAAGAAGAACCAAGGGTACGAGTGGTTAGATGAACAGGAACAAGCCTTTCAGCAACTGAAGGCCCTGATCATGACTGCTCCAGTTCTTCAACGTCCCAGTGCAGATGGACTGTTTAGCCTGCACACGGACGCGAGCGATACCGGCATAGGAGCCGTGCTCGTCCAAGAGATAGACGGAGAGGAAAGAGTCATTGAGTTTGCCAGTCGCATTCTCACAGCACCCGAGAAGAATTATAGCGTTACGGAGAGGGAATGCTTGGCCGTGGTCTGGGCTATTAATAAGTTCAGACCTTACATCGAAGGGTACCACTTCAAAGTGATAACGGATCACAGTAGTCTTCGCTGGTTGTGTAATATGAGAAATCCAACCAGCCGACTAGCGAGATGGGCTTTAGAGCTTCAAGCTCATGACTTTGTCGTCGAGCACAGAAAAGGAGCTCTGCATCACGTTCCTGATGCCCTATCTCGCATGTATGAAGACGACGAGCCTACAGTAGCAGCAATGTCGTGGGCTCAAACTACTGAAGATCCTTGGTACCTAGACTGGATCAAGAACGTTTCCGACAGACCCCGTGATTTCCCCGACTGGAAAATAGTTGGAGGAAATCTATACATCTATCGCCCCGACAAGGAGTTAGAGGAAGTGATGGATGACGAGCAAGCATGGAAGCTGGTCGTACCCGTAGAGAATCGACACTCTATTCTGAGAGAGTGTCACGATGACCCCTCAGCTGGCCATCTCGGAAGGAAAAAGACATTCGCCCGCGTGGCCCAAAACTATTATTGGCCACGGTTTTACGCAGAAGTTGCGGATTACGTCAGGCGATGTCAAGTGTGCCAGCAATGTAAGGTCGAGCAACGTGCTCCCTCAGGGTTAATGGGTCACCGTCAATCGGACAGACCATGGCAGGTGGTAGCAGGAGATATCACTGGCCCGCTTCCACGCTCTAGCCGAGGATACGAATACATCCTAGTATTCCAGGATTTATTCACGCGCTGGATTGAAGCAATCCCGATAAGAAAAGCTAACGCGAAGACGATAGTCCGCGAGCTTCACGAACGAGTGATTAACCGGTTCGGCACCCCGGAAGTATTTCATTCGGACAACGGGACCGAGTTTAAAAATAAACTCGTAGACGAATACCTTGAATCTAAGGGAGTGTATCATTCGATGACACCCCCTTATCACGCACAGGCCAATCCTGTCGAGAGGGCCAATCGGACCCTTAAGACAATGGTGGCGTCGTATATCCAGGATAAGCATAGCGACTGGGACGACAAGCTGCCAGAGTTAGTCTTTGCACTAAACACAGCGGTGCAAAGTTCTACTGGATGGAGCCCGGCTATGCTGAACTATGGTCGCCAACCCGAGGCGCCTAGTACAGCTCGTCGAAAGCAAGACCGGCTTGCCCAGCAACAGTTTGAGTTCCGTCGACTGCAGGATTGGAACGACAAAATCAAACAGTTGCCAAGACTGCACGAGAATGCAAGTCGTCAGTCGGCTGCCAGCAAGGCCCGGCAAGCCGAAATCTTCAACTCACGACGAAGGCCAGCGGAATTCGAGGTAGGAGATCTGGTGTGGAAACGCAACCGGATCCTCTCGTCCAGCGCACAAGGTATCTCGGCTAAGCTTGCTCCGAAATACACAGGGCCATATCTGATCATCAGTAAGAAAGGTATGAATACCTACGTCATACAAGATGATCAAGGGGGCCGAGAAGTATCTCATATAGAGCATCTGAAGAGATACGTCCCCGAAGATGATGCTGAACCAAACGATGAGGAGCAACCTTCGAGATCTCAACCGTCGAGGGATCAACAGGTGAAGTGCGACCCACCTGTAGCGAGCGAAGCCTCCCCTGCGAGGGAGTATAATGCGAGCGAGTCACCTAGCGAAGGGACTCGGTGTAAACCGCGTAAGACGTCGCGTACGTCCTTAGATAGGGCCCCCGCTACCAAACGACCACGTGGTCGTCCCCGGAAAGCGAATACGACCGTGCGACGCCGATCCCCAGTAACACGGCAATTAGATGCGCAGCCAGAAACTGTTCCCCTTAGACGAGGACGAGGGCGTCCTCGTGGATCGAAATCCAAATAAAGAACAGTGTCGTTTGAAACGATGGGCCATAACCTGAGATCATGATTTTTGTTGCAGATGATCATCGAGGTTGAGCAGGAAGCCCTGGAGTTCCTCCTCGCCAGGATGATAGACACCCTGGCCAGCCACGGCGAGATGCAGACGGCGGATGTCCTGTCTGCTGTAGTTGCTGCCGTAGATCATCGGCGGCAACAGCTCCAGGAGGAGCATCGCCGTGGCCAGGAGGATATCGCCGCCGTCGTCCTAGAAGAGGTCCTGGAGGACGGTCAGGGCCAGGACACGGCCTATGTAGCGACCCCTGCGGACCGCTTAAGACAAGCGAAAGGGACGATACCCATGCCCTCTCCGCCGAAGCCAGCACCCGCGACTGAAGAGCGGATGGAGAAGGAGGGCAATTCGGCATCGGATCGTCCGCAGGGGAAGACTGAACCGGAACCGGCCAACACCAGACCCCAGCTCCGTCGTCCTCACTCCAACGGGTCCCAACCCGCAACCTCTGCGGTGACAGAGGAGCGACCCAAGACGCAGGAAGAGGAGTGGCAGGAGACGGAGGCTGCCCTCAGGCACATGAAAGCCCTGAGGGTTCAGCTACGGGCAGCCGAACAAGAGGCCTTGGCGAAGTTCGATGCGTTTGCCGAGGCTCATCCGACGGCTCCCATCACCAAGGGTGTCTGGGCTGAGCGAGTTCAGGACCTCAAAAGGGAGCGAGAGGTCCTGGCAACATTCCGTGCTCAGCAGCGCGAGGCCAAAGAAAAGGCGGCGGCGGAAGAGAGGAAGCGCGAGGAAGAGCGCCAGCCGCGGCTGAGGGCTGAGGCAGCCTATAGGCAGGCTGCTGAAGAGCACCGGCGTCTCCAGCAGATAGCGGATGACGCTAAAAGAAGAGCCGCTGAGCTGGAGGCGCGGCTGCAGTCTCAGCCCTCCCCGAGCGGAACGAGCGGCTACAAGGAACCGAAGTGTCCGCTCTGCCGCTGCAAAGGGGTCGTTGACCCAAAGAAATGCCCTCGCTTCAAGGCGCACGCCGAAATCAAGGCGGGGCGCAGGAGGCAGGGCTGAGAGCCATCGGGAGGCAACGGCCCAATCCTCCAAATGTAAATAGATACTTTTTGTTTTTTATTAAAGTTTTATAATAAAAAAAAATAAGGTGTACCTCCTGATTATTTATCCTCTTTCCTGTTCCTCGCGGTACAGAGTCCACATACAGAGTATGCGGAATCTGGAAGGGGGGTATAACGGTAAGCGAGTTACCGATCAGGTGAGTAACTGAAAAGAGTATCGACAGCGCGGCGCGCGCGGGGAACGCGCGCGAAAATCGTGCGCAGTAGAGTATCGGTAGAGAGTTCGCGCGCGATCGACAACAACACGGTGTTGGTGACCGGTGATTGTTTTTTTCCGGGATAAAGGAGCAAAAGAACTGTTGTGCGTTGTGTGTGGGTGTGAGTAGTTTCTCCCCACTAACCTCCACGTCGACGGGTGCAGCAGCAGCTCTCACAGACAGTGAGAAAAGGAGGCTCGGCGAATCCCACCTTCTCGACCGTTGGAGAGAGAGAGAGAGACATATACGAGGACGAGCTCTCTCTCAATAGCACAGCCTTTTCCCTGCCGAAGCGAGATATTCAGATACGCGGTAAGTGGTGCACCACATTTAGACCCGCGTGTCTATCTAAATTTCGTGTCCCGATTTACCTGGTACGGTCCAGGTGAGGAAGCGTTCCTCCTTTTCCCCCTCTCGTGACAATACCCGCACGGATAGAAAGGTCGGTGGTTCGCGGGAACCACTTCACGAGAGAAGGCGCGCGTGACGTAGTAAGCTTCTACGTAAAAGCTCTCTACGTCAGTGATTCATACGTCACACGGTGTGACGTATGCCATCAGGTTAAGCAGCCGATCATATCCGGATCGGTTGCTCGTAATCGACTGATAAATAGATTTTTAACTGATTCTTTTCGCGCTGACCTCGGGGGTAGTCATCGGTACGACTCCCCGTAAATTGTTAAAGTTCATTTATTGTTTATTTATTAATATTTATTTGTTAATTTAATAAATTGACTCGGCGAGACAATCTTTCTCGCCGATTAACAATAATATCACTTGTTGATAATATTTTACCGGTTAACGTCCTATCCTAGGAATACCGCCCTCTCCGGTGTTTATCCTAGTTGGCAATTTTGGGCATAGGGCCCAACACACGGTATATAAGTCAAACGGAGTGTTTGACGTTGTTAACGGCATTGCACGGGAATCAAAGGGATTCCCGGCCGCATCGTGGGACTGCACACTTAAGGTTGGTAAGTTGGGACAGATTGGGCCTAACCGTGGGCCTTACATATCCCCAGTACCTACCTCGTTACAACTTCTATGAAATTGTCCATATTTTTAAAAATATGTTTATTCCATTAAAATTAATACCATTAAAATAAATTCTAACTGGGGTTTTTGAAACGTCTACAAATATTTTTTTATTGTCTTTGTAACTGTTTGTGAATGTAGCATTGAGAATAGACTGTGAAATGATTGATCATGAAAGTTAAGCAGAATTGACCGCGGTTAATAAGTGGATGGGTGAATAACTAACATAATCAGAAAAATGTGTAATACTTTTTTTTTATTTATTTTATGTTTTTATGACAATTTTATTTGTTTTTACCTAATTTTTTTAGAGAATACATACCTTTCTCTTGGAAATTTACAACGAAATAATCACGTTATTTAACATGTAAAAAATCATGTGATTAAACACGCGTTACGGTATGTGATTAATCATTTTTATTAATAACATATAAATTAACTTTTGTTGTTTTATTACTCTGCGTGTAACTCTGATTTAGTAAACATTCAATCCCGATTTTGTATTGATTAAATCCTGATTATGTACTGATTCTGTACCAATTCAATTCTGCGTTTTGGGAAAAAGTTACTGCAGATTCAGTACTGATTTTACTCTAATTCGGTGATGATTTTATATTAATGCAGTGATGATTTCATATTGATTACAATATAAGGGAGGATAGGGTTATCAATTGCTTTAACGAGTCAAGTTATTTATTGAACTCCACAACGTTTCGGAGACTAATTTGCCTTCATCTTCAGGTGCTAAACTTTATTAATAGTAATTAATTAGTTTATATAATGCCAATATAATCGTCTACAACAAAAATTCTTTAACTTGTGATTGTCATAGGAAATGACTAGAGTTTTTAATTCTTACTATGAGAAGTTACAATTTACAACTGAATCGGAACAAAAAATAATATGATCAATTTTTTTGAAATTAAAATAATTAAAGAAGGGAATAATATTGTAATTGATTGGTACCATAAACCAACATTCTCTGGTAGAGTGTTAATTTATTTGTCCAAACATCCAATTTCACATAAATAAGCTATGGTTTATTCACTGGAGATAAGGTTATACAGCTTTCAGTTAAGAAATTTTACCGGATAAATACCTGAAACTTTTTATAATTCCAATAAATACAATTATATAACAGGTATTACTGATGCTTATACCCACTGTTTTGTGTTTGTAAGCAGCTTAGAGATTGAAAAGTATCAGTGACTAATAAGAAATAGTATATTTTAGTATTATTGAGGAATAATAGTGCCATATTGTTTGAATGCAAGTATACGGTTACTCTGTTTTTTTCATAAAATGCATTCGCTCTCTTTTTGTAAGAAATTTGCCTAAAAACACCATAACTTTGTCTGAAATGCTCTGCCGCACTCAAACTTTGCATCATTTTCAAGGTAATTGATGATCGATGAATTAGATTTTTCGATTGATAAAATATTTTTGATCGTACAACCCTTTTTTTTACTATAAAGGTTTTTATTAATTATAACTATACTCAATGTTTTAAACTAATATAAATTAAATATTTCAACAGATTCTTCTTGAAATTTATAAACTTTTTCAAATTTAACGTATATAAGAAAAAATTGTTAGATTTTGAGTTATTAAGTGATAAAAATGGCCAAAGTCTTTTTTTTTAAAAAATTTTTTTTTTTTTACTACAGCTCTGGTACTAATTGAAATTCAGGTCTAAAAATTTAGTCACACTCTATTCAAGTAGTTTTTTACTGATTCCATACATTAAAACAAAATTCTATTTTTTAACTGGATCACTTCACATGGAATCTCCCATATGTATCACTATATATACATTCCAGCCCGGGAGAAGGCGCGGACGGACAGAGGTAAAAACTCGGGTCAGACTCTGAAAAATTCAGCGAGAGGGAGCTGCTGTTACTTTTTCATATGTATTGTATATATATATGTATATATATATTGTGAGAGTAACGTGGAAGCGGCAGAGGTAAGGTAAAAAGAAGAAAAAGGTTATCTTTGTTATATCTTTAATGTTCACTATATGACTCGCGTACTTTGGTTTGTGTGTCGCGCGCGCCTGCGTCACTCTAAAGAGTTCGGCGCCTTACTATCGCCTTTTATTCCTATCGCTGTAGCTTCTTCGGTAAGGTAGATAATTACCTTATTGGCTACACTAGTTATAATACATATATACTCTATTCGGGTGATTTAGACAAATTAGGTAAATTCTTAAAATGCAATTACAATGCCATAATAAACATTTTATTTATTCAACTACACCTTACGCAAATTAAATATTTAAAACTTAAACCAAAACGGAGGCAGATGAATATAAATCATTTTTAAACGTTACTTAATTTATATATGACGGTGGTCGTGAGCGCTAAGGCGCGCGGCGACTTAATGCTTTTTTTATTGAGCGCAGGTTCAATTCTCGATTCTAGTATTTTTTTTTTTTTTTATAATATAACAATTTCGAGAAAAAAAAACTTCAAGACGGACATTGAAACAATTGGAAGTAATTAATAAAAATTAATATTTGTTTAAAAAAAATTTTTTTTAATTTATATTATTTATTAATGCCTAAATTTGAGACAAACAAAAATAGTTTAGTAATTTTTATTAATTTTTATAAAAATTTTTGTTAACAGTTATAATAATTTTTTATAATGTTTCCATTTGTGACAGTACTATTGGAAACAAAAATTAGGGCAAAAAGTAACGATTTTACAAAAAGGAAAAATGTAATAAAAATTATAAACAAAATAAAATATTGAATTTACTTCAAAAAGGCAATAGTAATACTAAAAAATTAATAATAGTTAATAATTTTTGTTGTAAGGCTTGATGTAATACTCATGATTAAAGAAATGAATGAATGTACTAAAAATTTATAAAAAGTAATGAAAATTAATAATCGTTTATAAATTTTATCAATTGTCTCAAATCTAGGCATTAATAAATATTATAAATTAAAAAAAAAATTTTTTAAACTAATATTAATTTTTATTAGTTACTTCCAATTGTTTCAATTTCCGTCTTGAAGTTTTTTTTTTCTCGAAATTGTTATATTATTATCTTTCAAAATAGCATGCGCAAAACGCGATTTCACAAGATAGATTTTAAACAAAAGAAAGCGAAACAGCTGTTTTGCATCCGAATCATTTAATATTTTTTTAGATATGCAACTTTAATTTTCTACCAATTTTTAAAATACCATATTTTAATATTCAAAATAAAATTGATAATTAAATACAATTATCTTAAAAAAAAAAAATCTAGAATCGAGAATTGAACCTGCGCTCAATAAAAAAAGCATTAAGTCGCCGCGCGCCTTAGCGCTCACGACCACCGTCATATTATAATTAAGAAACGTTAAAAAATGATTTATATTCATCTGCCCCCGTTTGGGTTTAAGTTTTAAATATTTCATTTGGGTAAGGTGCAGTTGAATAAATAAAATGTTTATTATTGCATTGTAATTGCATTTTAAGAATTTACCTAATTTGTCTAAATCACCCGAATAGAGTATACATACGATTAGCGCTTCTTCTTTTTGCCGATACGCATATTCGGTTCCCCCACCAACGCATCGCTCGTTTCCCTTCACCCGTCAAAACGCACATCTTCCCCTCACTTAGCTTACCCATATTTCTACGAATTCAAAACGTGCGTATGGTTCGGCCGTGCGGCCGCTTGAGGGCAGCAGCTCTTGAGGTGCAGAAGTTGCCTCACTTGAATACACGGGGCTTAGCAATCTCCCTATTTATCTCTGGTTAAACAATGTAAGGAGTCGGACTTAAATATCAATATTATTGTACCACAAAATGAAGAATCAAATACAAATACCACTACAGGTATAATGCTTATAGTATAAATATATATATTTAACAATATTATATTTGAACAAAAATTAAATCTATAATTTGAATATATTTTTATCAGAACGCAGAAGATGGCGTAAACCAGCTAGTCAAAGAAGGCGTAACTGGTATAATAACAGATATGTTCCGTATGATAGAGAATATTAAAATTATGTAATTGTAATTAAAATTATTAATAAAATATAATATAAATTTACCAAGGAAATAAACATATTTGTGCAAGATGGTTTGCTTATTCATATATATATATATATATATATAGTATATTATTATGCAATTATTTTAAAATCTAAAATTTGTAAACTAAATCAATAAAATATAATTATACAAAGTAATTAACAATAATACATAAACTGAGAAAAATATTGTAATATAAAATGTGATATATAACAGTATTTTCACTAACAAACGAAATATGTATGTGTAAAAATAATAATAATGGTATCACCATTTTTCTCATGTTTACAATTGTGAAAGTCAAATTCCCTGAGACTTTGGGCACATTTCATACAAGTTTGGAGTTTTTGTTCAAAAGCTTTTAGTAGTAGTTTGACTTTTGAATAGTAAACATTGATATACAGTACGGCAAATAATTATACTTATTATAATCAAATCATAATAAAAAGTGATTCTATATATATATGTATATTACAAACAAATTTGGATAAAAATGCAGCCGCAAAAAAAAAAATAAAAGATGAAAACAGTGTAATAAATATTACAAGTAAAGATTACGCAAAATTTACTGATGTGTTCCAATTACTTTGTTCTTTTTAATTTTATTAAAACTTTTTATTTGTATTATTTTTGTGATGTTCTTTAAATCGTGGTGTTGGTACGGCAGGGAAGGATTATTTTTAAGTATGGCATTTCCTTGTCTTTAGGTCTGTGGATAAACTTATTTTTAATAGTATTTATTTATATTTATATGCACTATATTTATACATTCAATACAATTAATTTTTTATATAAAATCTGTACTCAATTTTTAAAATATGGAACCTTGAATATTATTTGACTTTTTTAATTTTAAATGATCAGTTTTTTTGGTTGATGTTAAACTTCCATTTTATGTTAATGATTTATTAATTTTTTATCTATCTTTAATAATAATTATTTTAACTTCAAGTACAGGAAAAGCATTTTTAAAAAATCTTGTGTTTATTCAAAAATATATTTTCATGTTATGTTATTTATATTTATTTATACTATATCCAGTAAGAAAATTCATTTTATTTGATTTTATTATTTAGATTCTTTTTAATTGAACAAATCGAATAATTAAATATAGTAAGATAATGGTATGAATATAACATTAAATATAACTATACACAAATAAATTATATTTTATACATAAATTATACGCTGTGTCTATTCGCACCAAATCCACGTAAATACGTGGATCGTATAGTGACTTTTCCTTTAGATAATAAAGGCACGTACACACTTGGTCACTGTATTTCACGTAAAAGCTTCCAGTCACGTAGTTCGTGGCGCTATCTCCCTGCGCTAAACGAACAGTTGTCAACCAGTCCCGTACAAGCTTCAAGTCACGTAATATGCGGCTTTACGAATATTTAGCAACGTGGCAGACGTGAGTTACGTGACACTTGCCCACGCCAATAGCACATATTCATCAACGAGTAACGTAATTTACGTGACTGCTTGCCTTCGCCGGTATTGAACGAGTCACGTTACAATTGAGTCACGTAATTTACGTGACTGTTGGCCTACACCGGTATTGAACGAGTAACCTTACTGTGGAGTCACGTAATTTACGTGACTGCTTGCCTCGCTAGTATTGAACGAGTCACGTTACAGTCGAGTCACGTAATTTACGTGACTGCTTGCCTTCGCCGGTATTGAACGAGTCACGTTACAATTGAGTCACGTAATTTACGTGACTATTGGCCTACACCTGTACTGAACGAGTCACGTTACAATTGGGTCACGTAATTTACGTGACTGCTTGCCTACACCTGTACTGAACGAGTCACGTTACAATTGAGTCACGTAATTTACGTGACTGCTTGCCTTCGCCGGTATTAAACGAGTCACGTAATTTACGTGACTGCTTGCCTTCGCCGGTATTGAACGAGTCACGTAATTTACGTGACTGCTTGCCTTCGCCGGTATTGAACGAGTCACATAATTTACGTGACTGCTTGCCTTCGCCGGTATTGAACGAGTCACGTTACTTTTGAGTCACGTAATTTACGTGACTGTTGGCCTACACCGGTATTGAACGAGTAACCTTACTGTGGAGTCACGTAATTTACGTGACTGCTTGCCTCGCTAGTATTGAACGAGTCACGTTACAGTCGAGTCACGTAATTTACGTGTCTGCTTGCCTTCGCCGGTATTGAACGAGTCACGTTACAATTGAGTCACGTAATTTACGTGACTATTGGCCTACACCTGTACTGAACGAGTCACGTTACAATTGGGTCACGTAATTTACGTGACTGCTTGCCTACACCTGTACTGAACGAGTCACGTTACAATTGAGTCACGTAATTTACGTGACTGCTTGCTTTCGCCGGTTATAAACGAGTCACGTAATTTACGTGACTGCTTGCCTTCGCCGGTATTGAACGAGTCACGTAATTTACGTGACTGCTTGCCTTCGCCGGTATTGAACGAGTCACGTTACTTTTGAGTCACGTAATTTACCTTACTGTTGGCCTTCGCCGGTATTGAACGAGTCACGTTACAATTGAGTCACGTAATTTACGTGACTGTTGGCCTACACCGGTATTGAACGAGTAACCTTACTGTGGAGTCACGTAATTTACGTGACTGCTTGCCTCGCTAGTATTGAACGAGTCACGTTACAGTCGAGTCACGTAATTTACGTGACTGCTTGCCTTCGCCGGTATTGAACGAGTCACGTTACAATTGAGTCACGTAATTTACGTGACTATTGGCCTACACCTGTACTGAACGAGTCACGTTACAATTGGGTCACGTAATTTACGTGACTGCTTGCCTACACCTGTACTGAACGAGTCACGTTACAATTGAGTCACGTAATTTACGTGACTGCTTGCCTTCGCCGGTATTAAACGAGTCACGTAATTTACGTGACTGCTTGCCTTCGCCGGTATTGAACGAGTCACGTAATTTACGTGACTGCTTGCCTTCGCCGGTATTGAACGAGTCACATAATTTACGTGACTGCTTGCCTTCGCCGGTATTGAACGAGTCACGTTACTTTTGAGTCACGTAATTTACGTGACTGTTGGCCTACACCGGTATTGAACGAGTAACCTTACTGTGGAGTCACGTAATTTACGTGACTGCTTGCCTCGCTAGTATTGAACGAGTCACGTTACAGTCGAGTCACGTAATTTACGTGTCTGCTTGCCTTCGCCGGTATTGAACGAGTCACGTTACAATTGAGTCACGTAATTTACGTGACTATTGGCCTACACCTGTACTGAACGAGTCACGTTACAATTGGGTCACGTAATTTACGTGACTGCTTGCCTACACCTGTACTGAACGAGTCACGTTACAATTGAGTCACGTAATTTACGTGACTGCTTGCTTTCGCCGGTTATAAACGAGTCACGTAATTTACGTGACTGCTTGCCTTCGCCGGTATTGAACGAGTCACGTAATTTACGTGACTGCTTGCCTTCGCCGGTATTGAACGAGTCACGTTACTTTTGAGTCACGTAATTTACCTTACTGTTGGCCTTCGCCGGTATTGAACGAGTCACGTATTACAGTTGAATCACGTAATTTACGTGACTCTTGGCCTCGGCAGTGTTGAACGAGTCACGTTACAGTCGAGTCAAGTAATTTACCTGACTGCTTGCCTTCGCCGGTATTGAACGAGTCACGTTACAATTGAGTCACGTAATTTACGTGACTATTGGCCTACACCTCTACTGAACGAGTCACGTTACAATTGAGTCACGTAATTTACGTGACTGCTTGCCTTCGCCGGTATTGAACGAGTCACGTTACAATTGAGTCATGTAATTTACGTGACTGCTTGTCTTCGCCGGTATTGAACGAGTCACGTTACTTTTGAGTCACATAATTTACCTGACTGTTGGCCTTCGCAGGTATTGAACAGGTCTATGAACCTTGCACCTATAATCAATATTTTGATATGAGTAGCATATTCATCGCATGCTCGTAAAAAATTACAAAATATTGATATGTAACATTTTTTTGCTCGTGGCTTTGTTTTTGCACAATATGCAAAAATCACTTGTGCGCTGCGCCCAATTTTCCACCCCTATTTTAAGCGTAATAAAACGATTTTAAAATAATCTATCCCGACCTATTAGATTGCTCGTGATCTGCTCGTCATGCACCCGAAGCCTAAATTTATAAATTAATTAATATAAATTAATAAAAAAATAAAATTATGAATTTTTGTTCACCATTCTTTGCATCCGTTTGTCGCGCATAAACAAGCCAGAGCGCATGCGTAAAAGTGGCATCGCGCGAAATTTAAAAATTTTATACATTCGGGTACAGCCTTTCATAGTTAATTATTTTCTTCAATTTAAAAAAACATTTTTGAACCCATAGTGTGCACCCATAGTAAGAAATTCATAGATTATCTTTAAGGAAAGTCCATACCGTTACAGAGCGCTGAATAATCGCATGTTTTACCGAAACTATAATTCGGCAAAACTATCCAAAGGGAGTAAACGCTCAATTCGCACTACTCCTCTTTGCTTACACGCATATTCGGTTCTCCTTTCCACGAATTCAAATCGTGCGTATGGTTCGGTCATGCGGCCGCTTGATGGCAGCATAAAGTTTTCAAAAGTTGCCTCATTTGAATACACGGGGACTGGCGATCTCCCTATTCATCTCTGATCATAGCTAGTGGCGCTTACCTATAATCACACACGGCCTTCAACTTAGGAAATGAAGAAAAAAACAAAATAAGGCTACAAATTAGCGGCATTCGGACTCCTTGATATTTCTTTACGTAAGTGTAATATCGTTTGAGAAAGGACAAAGCAAACACTGGACAATATAGTGCAAAATGTTGTAAGTATACATTATATAAGAATAATTTTTAGTTAGATTCTTTTTGTTGATGTTTATTCTTGCTATTTTTTTTATTTTTTTTTAATGGTTATTAATGATAATAGGTAAACGATTGTTGAGAGTAGTTTAAACCTTTGAACTCATTACGAACATGAGGATGTTCAGTCAGAGTCATAGGTGTGTTTTTCCATGACACGCATTACTTTGATAAGCCTCATTTGATGTGCTATTCAATGACAAAGTGCTTTGATGAGCCTCGTCTGATCGGTTATTCCATGACAAATTGCTTCGATGAGCCTCATCTCATGTGTCATTCAATTATTTTTATTATATTGTATCTAAATCATGTACTCCGATATGTACCATATTATAATAAATTTTTCTTTTTTGTTACAGCAAAATGCAGAATTTAATGAGGAAAATTTTGCAAAAATGAAAGCTTATAACGAAAATTTATTGAAGCAGAATGCTGAACTGATGCAGCAGTACAAAAACTACGCTTCAGAAAGAGCAGCCATGGAGGCGGAGGCTCGGGCTTAAAATTTGGGAGACAACCTCCAAAAGAATTTGACTTTGAATACCAGATCAGATGAGGCTTATCGAAGCAGTTCTTGATTGAATAGCACATCAAATGAGGCTCGAAGCAATGTGCCATGGAACAGCTCACCTATAACTCCGACTGAACATCCTCATGTTCATAATGAATTCAAAGGTATTTATTCAATTTGAAATTAGTCTCAACCATCATTTACCTGTTATCATTTAAAATAATATATTTTTTTTGCAGATTATGGAAGACGAGGTAGAGGTAGAGGTACTCGGGGAGGTAAAAGCAGACGTTTTTATAAACAAAGGGGAAACAAGAATACGTCTTAGTTATTAAATTTAATTGATCATTATTATTATTATTTATTTTATTGTAAAAACAATTATTATATAATAAGTAAATGTAACTAACATTCCTTTTAGAGCCGCGGTGGCTCATGGGTAGAGCTCCCGACTCTCACACCGAGGGTCGTGGGTTCGATCCCAGACGTGTACCTCTGAAATTTTTTTCATGTGCATTTTTCGAACACCGCGACTCAGTGGCTCGGCGTGTCACTATAATGTGACGCCAGTTCAGGTGCGCGTGCGTTTCGTGCACTTGTCAGTGCATGAGAAGTACGGGCATCTGAACTATAGGGAACGTTAGGGACGCGAAGATGTAAAGAGGATCGCGGTGGTTCCATCGGGAGGACAGGAAACTGTAATTATTAGACTAATTACAGTGACCGATGATAACTTCCGATGGACACAAGCACCACTGTTTTAATTACATGTGCTTTGTTTACAGACACACCGTTCACCTCCGTCGCTGATTAGCCCTGGCAGCATAAATAGAGCGACGTTAAATAACATAAAAAAAAAAACATTCCTTTTAATGACAAATCAATGTTTCTTACACCCACACATAGTACAGAGATTAGGAACATTATTAATAATGTGAAAGATAAATCAGACAGTGTTGACGAAATTAACACTAAAACATTAAAAGCAATATCCAATCACATTCTTATGCCTCTATCACACATTTATAATATGAGCATGGAAAAGTCAATATGGCCTACTGTACTTAAAAAGGCAGAAGTAATTCCTATTTTTAAATCGGGTAATAAATGCTATGCAACGAATTACAGACCAATATCATTAATATCAAATCTCACAAAGATATTTGAAAAAATTATTCACAAAAGAATATATAAGTTTATTGAAAAGTATAGCATATTGGCAGAAAATGAATTTGGTTTTATTAAAAAAAAGGTACTAAAGATGCACTAAATTATTTGACGAACATTGTACATACAAACTTAGATAAAAGTAAACCAATAGTAGCAACTTTCTTAGATTTGGCAAAAGCTTTTGACACAGTAGATCATAATATACTAATAAATAAGCTTTGCAATTACGGGATCAGAGGAAATGTTTTAGACTTACTTACAAGTTACTTGTCAAATCACAGTCAAATAGTGAGACTTAATAAAATAAAGAGTAATTCACTCCCAATTAAGACAGGGGTTCCTCAAGGAACAATTTTGGGTCCATTATTGTTTCTTTTATCTATTAATGATTTATTGAGAAGTTTATATTCTGAAAATTTAATAGCATATGCAGATGACACTGTGGTATTATCTGTTGATAATACTTGGGAATTAGCCGAAAATAAAATGAACATATATTTGGAATTTGTATCAAAATGGTTAGCTTTTAATAAATTATCACTGAACGCCAATAAAACGGTTTATATCTCTTTTGGAAATTATAGTGATAGCGTTCCTAATGATTTAACAATTAAAATTGAGAATCATGTTTTGGAAAGGGTAAAAAGTTATAAGTATCTAGGAATTTTTATTGATTATAACATGAGATGGAATAAACATATTGAATATATTGTAAATAAAACTAAATACTTAACTTATGTGTTTTCTAAGTTCTCTAGAATAATGACAGTCGAGGTACTTATAGTATTATACTATTCACTTTTTCACAGTATTGCAACCTATGGCATAATTGCGTGGGATGGTGCTCACAAAAACAATTTAGATTTATTAAATAAAACGCAAAAACGACTACTCAAGATTATCAGTAAAAATACATTTCTAAGGGATAATTACCCACTAAGCCTGGAACAAACTTTTGTTCATGATTGATTTGCATTATAGTAAACTAAGCAATATTTTTAGACAAAGAACTACTATTACAAGAAACAAATGCATTCCATTACCTAAAATAACTAAAACGATAAGTAATAAAAATAGTTACATTGTAGCTGTAAGACAGTTCAATAAATTACCAAATGAATTAAAAATATTATCAACAAGTAGACAAAACATAAGATCTAAAATTAAAAATTGGATTAAAACAAACATATGAAAGTAATTATCGTGGAGAAAATTAACTGTATTGAAATAAAAAAAATATTTTATAAGCTAGTTCATCAAATTAACAACAATTTTGTTGAGTGTACAAATCCTGTAATGGAAGTCCGACAGGATCTTGTTTTGTTTAACAAATTGTTTCTTGATATTAGAACATACTTCTGTGCAAATAATTTTCGTTGTTTAAACAATAATCGATCACATCGGCGTATTTCGAATTATAACTGGAAAAAAATGATTTATAGATTGGATGAAACCAATTTAAACAATGTAATTAAATTAGCCAAAGAGATAAAACATATGTATGAACGAGAAGTTGATAATAAATTAAATCCTACTGAGCTGTTAGCGATAAGTGAGGTGAGGGATCTAACTACAAATAAGATTAAGCACTCCCCTGAATTCACTCCCAAAGGGATTTTTCATTCGGTGTAGCCGTTTTCGAGAAAACCAGTCAAGAAAATCGAGCCGATAAAGCAGCACTCTGCTTCTTCTGGTTCCGATTGATGAAAATATTTTTGAAATAAAGATGCAATTTTCTCACGATGTTTATACATGATGATTACAATTTTTTTACGTAAAATTGCGAGAATTGTGTATCATATATATATCGTATAAAAAAGGATATCCAGCTAGATGTGTACTTTCAATTTCACATATTTTTTTAGGTACAGAAATTATATATACGTAAGTATATTCGCATTTACACAAATTTAAAATTCCTAGTAAGGAAAAACTAGAATAATAATCATGTTATAATCGCGTGAGAAAACTATAGCCTTTTTCAAAGAAGTAGAGTACTGCTTTATCGCTCCGATTTTCTTCATTTGAAATCAACAAAAAAGTATTGCTAAACGTGCTAAATATTTATGTAGAGTAGCGGCTGATTGGCTATATATGGCTATACGTAGGAGGTGAAAGAAACGAAACGAAGGATCATTTTTCGCATGTATACACTGAAGCATCCACAAAGGGTATTCGAATGCGGTATATATAGCCGTTCTCGCGTAAATATATATATATATATATATATATATATATATATATATATATATATGGGTGGTTCTCTGTGACATCGAAGATGAAAAAAATAAATATTGCTATAACTGTGGGAATATGTTTTAGAGGTATCCAGTAGTTCTCCTGAATTTTCTCAGATTTTTTCTGGGCCATTATTTTAAGTTACAGAGAGTCAAAGTTGACATTTTAGCACTTTTTTGCATTATATGCCCATTTTCATGAATTTTTAGCTCCCAGGGGATGCAATTTTCACTAAAAACATTAGTATGACTTTTTTTGTAAAATTTTCCGAACTTTTCATTAAAAATACTTTTAAAGACATAAATGTATGCTGTCACACTCTTGTAAGCCATTTAAACCTTAAATAGTGAAAATCAGCAATTCTGCTCCGGACTCTGGTAACCTAATACTGTCTAAAAGATGTCTTTTTATAGTCAGAAACTGCATTATAATTATATATCCGATTTATTTATATATCTTTTGTATTAAAGACGTATATTCAGTTATTGTAATAATGATGTTTATATATTTATAATAATCCTTCAGATTAGTATTATAATTCTTGTAAGGGATGTAAAACTAAAAATCCAGCATTATAAATGTTTAAAAAATAATTTTTTATAATTTTATAATAATATTTGTATTTTTAGCAGCTTACAGGGGATTAGATGGATACTGAAACAAGTGGAGATACTTTTCTACCATTCCAAGGTAAGTGCATACATTTTTTTGCAATGATCATGCTACTAGATTCATCGTTATAAGGCAATAAATATACATTTCTATTAATATTTCGGGCACTTTTCCCGGATATTTTGACCATAAGTGATCTTAATGATTTAGACCCACTCTGGAAATTTTTAAGCAGTTTCTGACTATAAAAAGACATCTTTTAGACAGTATTAGGTTACCAGAGTCCGGAGCAGAATTGCTGATTTTCACTATTTAAGGTTTAAATGGCTTACAAGAGTGTGACAGCATACATTTATGTCTTTAAAAGTATTTTTAATGAAAAGTTCGGAAAATTTTACAAAAAAAGTCATACTTATGTTTTTAGTGAAAAATGCATCCCCTGGGAGCTAAAAATTCATGAAAATGGGCATATAATGCAAAAAAGTGCTAAAATGTCAACTTTGACTCTCTGTAACTTAAAATAATGGCCCAGAAAAAATTTGAAAAAATTCAGAAGAACTACTGGATACTTCTAAAACATATTCCCACAGTTATAGCAATATTTATTTTTTTCATCTTCGATGTCACAGAGAACCACCCATATATATGGGATATTCCACTTGAAGTGGTCCGATCAAAATTTTAAAATTCACCAAAGTTTGGGTATACATTGCAAATGTTTTTCAGAATACAGAAAAAAATTTTTAGGTACTGGAATTTATTAACTCAAAAGTTATTCAAACCTCAAAAAGTGAACTTTTTCCAGTTTTTTCCAACGCCAGCTGGGTTCATTGCTACTTAACTCAAAATCTATCAACTTTTACTATATATATAGCACATTATATGTAACATTCGTTGCTAATTATGTCTAGAATTTATTCTTCTGGGTTAGAATTTCTAATCTCAAGGTCAATGTTACATAAACTACATGTCAATATTTAACTCGAAAAAAATGTAAGTGCGCCACAATTGATTTTTTTATCCAAAAGTCTAAAAAAAAGCTTGAAGCAATACCTTTCAAATGGTCTGTAGCATTTTTATGGCCTTCAATTCTGTAAAAAGTTATGATAATTTAAAGAAAGACAAAAAATTCACAAAAATTAACATGGGAATTCCCATTCAAATTTTTAAAAAAATTTCGAGTTTTTTTAAATTATCATAACTTTTTACAGAATTGAAAGCCATAAAAATGCTACAGACCATTTGAAAGGTATTGCTCCAAGCTTTCTTTTAGACTTTTGGATAAAAAAATCAATTGTGGCGCACTTACACTTTTTTCAAGTTGAATATTGACATGTAGTTTATGTAACATTGACCTTCAGATTAGAAATTCTAACCCAGAAGGATAAATTCTAAACATAATTAGCAACAAATGTTACATATAATGTGCTATAGTAAAAGTTGATAGATTTTGAGTTAAATAGCGGTGAACCCAACTGGTGTTGCAAAAACTTGGAAAAATTCACTTTTTGAGGTTAGAATCACTTTTGAGCAAATAGATTCCAGTACCTAAAAATTATTTTCTGTGTTCTGAAAAACATTTGTAATGTGTACCCAAAATTTGGTGCATTTTAAAATTTTGATCGGACCACTTCACGTGGAATACCCCATATATATATATATATATGGGCTTCACGTCAAGTGGTACAATGAAAATTTTAAATCACTCCAAACTTTGTGAACAGACTGGAAATATCTTCCAGAAGATAGAAAAAAAATTTGAGGTGTTAAAAATAATTTGCCTAAGAGTTATTCCACCATGAAAAATGGAAATTTTTCAATTTTTTAGAGAAATTACTATTTTCAAAGCCATTTATCTCAAAATCTGTTGATTTTTTTGAAAATACATTATAAACAACTTTTGTTCAAAATTATCTTTAGAACTTATCTACTTGGGTTACAATTCTTAATTTTAAAATCTCGAAGAGATAGAGCACTCGAAAATATTTAATATCAAAAAAAGGCGACCACGCCACAATCGATTTTGATCTAACACCGCTCAAAAGATCACATTTTTCGAGAGCTTTCGAATGGCGGCGGTTAGATTATTGGCCAAAACCGCTGGTGTAAGTTATGCCTCATAAACCTCATAAAATCACTCATTTTCATGTATTTTAGGGCATAACCTACAACAGCAGTCTTGGCCAATAATCTAACCACCGCCATTCGAAAGCTCTCAAAAAATGTGATCTTTTGAGCGGTGTTAGATCAAAATCGATTGTGGCGTGGTCGCCTTTTTTTGATATTCAATATTTCCGGGCGTTCTATCTCTTCGAGATTTTAAAATTAAGAATTGTAACCCAAGTAGATAAGTTCTAAAGATTATTTTGAACAAAAGTTGTTTATAATGTATTTTCAAAAAAATCAACAGATTTTGAGATAAATGGCTTTGAAAATAGTAATTTCTCTAAAAAATTGAAAAATTTCCATTTTTCATGGTGGAATAACTCTTAGGCAAATTATTTTGAACACCTCAAATTTTTTTTCTATCTTCTGGAAGATATTTCCAGTCTGTTCACAAAATTTAAATATATATATATATATATTACGCGAGAAACTGCATTCACACACTACATAGTCATATGTGTTATATATATATACACACACAGGTTTCTACAAAGTTCGAGCATCGTCGATGGACGCGGTGCTTTCCGTGAACGATGCATCGCATGCGAATTGCTTCGCTCGGCTCGGCTCGGATTTGTTAACTCCCCAGCATAGCAACAGCCGCATGGCAGCCATAACATTCAAATTATACAGCTATTTTTCGTTTTGCATAGCATTTATTTTATTGACGAATTATGTCAAACCAGGACCTGAGCACCCTTCCTTTCACTCCCCTTAATCCACCCCCAAAGGGATTTTTCATTCGTTTTAGCCGTTTTCGAGAAAACTCGTCAAGAAGATAAAGCCGGTAAAACAGAGCTACTGCATCCCCTTAATCAATATGTATACATTTTTAGTTAATTATTGGAATATTTTAACACAAAATATAATTATTACCAAAAATTAATATTTTGATGCATAATATGGGATTTTTGCAGACCCTCCAAAGGTTATGAAAACTTATAAGCAGAAAGAATAAAATTGAAACTGATAGTGACGAAATTCAACGTACTTATCTTTAATTATATCAACATATTTGAGGGAAGGATTAAAATATAATTAAATTAAAGTACTAGGTAAAGAAAATTCACCGTAGACAATATTTTTTGTCATTATTTTAGATAGATTTTATTATTAATTGTTTGAAATACATACTATGCAATTTATCAAATATGGGCATATACAAATAAAAATATACATACATATACGCAATTACATAGTAAGTTTATCGCATATATATGTAAAACTACTATTACGATGATAAGAAATTGACTGTTGGACTACATCCTTTTTATTATATTACTCTTATTTTTCATTTGATTAAATAACATGAATTTATGTAAATGTGAAAATAGTTTTGGAGGTTGGAATTTGCATTAGCGAGGTGAGATGTAGACGGTCTGTAGCAATTATTTTGTCGTCTTATGTATGAGGTAAGGGTAGCGAAAAATTTTGGGAAAGTTTTGCAGGTAAAAATATATAAATGTGTCTGTGCACGTCGATGCGTTGGCATTGTTTGTCCATGCGCTAATTATCTATCATACGTTGTCTTGTGGAAAACCTCAGAGCTGTATTTATTGTTTTATAGCTCCGAATTAAAAATGGGAAAGATGGTAACTTACATACAGAAGGAAAGCTTTAATAAAACTGTATACAGTCCCTATACAAAATTTTGGTTAATTAAAATAGTTTTAGAATAGGAATGTAAAATGGTTTGATTTTGTTCAAGACGAAGAATGTGTGAAGATTTATTTATATTTATTTTTTATTAATTGTTAATAAATACAGAGATCGTGTATATACGCAATGTATGTATACATGACGTTAATAATAAAATAGGCGGAATAAAGGTTAGTCAGTAATAACTGAATCCCACATAAATAAATAAAATCAACTAACAACCGATGTGTACGATACTACATGTCAACGCAGATCGCATTTCTGTATATAACAATATTTAATTACCACAAAAATGACACAATACGGTACTCGTGTACTCATTTGCAAATAATAATATTTCAATACTTCTTTTACTACCGGCTAATATCGTAACAAAACAATTGCCACTGTTTATTGTATCACGGATTTTATATGTAGTAACTATAAATAAAAATACAAATAAATAATATACAATATTATAAATAATTTCATAAATCATGCGTTTTATGTAAAAAACAAACTTTGCCTATGATTTGTTTATTGATATTACAAAAAATCTATCGTATAGATACTACTACCCTGGTAGAATATAAACTAGATTCACTTCAATATTCATGCGCCAGTTTAAAAAGTATTTGCAAAAAATCGTCAAGACCGCGAATAACGTGTATCTAATAGAACATAACACCAAAATGATGATCACAAATGATTTTGGAAGTATATGATAATCGATATTTTGTAAAGTTAATTAATTATTTTCGTAAATAATTGTGCAGGTCTTCAGGATTTTCGAATACTGTCGAGGTTTGCGTATTTCAATAATTTTTACCCTGTTGCCCAACGATTTATTCGCCAAATTTTAAAATGTTGACTAAAATTTTGCGAACGACTGGAGCAAATTTCTACCAGTGTAGCAATTGTAATAAGCATTGTAAAAGATGCGAAGGATCATGTTAGCCCATAAAGGAAATAATAATATTATTTAATCATCTTCTGCCTTCCTAAATAATGATAAATTTTGTTACGTCTTACTTCATTGAATAATGGAAGCTCAAGGATATTACGATAAATCATAGTAAACTTCCATATTTTTTATTTGTTTGAAGTAATATACGAGAAGTTGTCTTTAAAAGTATGCAATGCAGGAGCACATTCATAAATGTGTCACAATCTAATAGACTGTTATTATTATTCTTGTATACTACAATACATGTATCCACGATGAACACTCGTACAGCTTTCTGTATATGATAATGAAACACTAGAGCTATACAAGTCAAATACTAAAGATTATTCCTCACTATTGATAAATCGTACCATTCAGTATCTTTTTGATTTTGTAGTGATGAAACCGTGAAGACACAAATTATTATCTTAATCTATATACACTGCAGTGAACATCATCAGTCTATATAATCGATCGGATTCGACAACCTGAAAGGCTTATACGTCTTTCCACTTTGGGTACGACTTTTTGTTCTTATTTTCGCTCATCAGAGTAGCTGAGCCATTTACCGCACCTACCTAAAATACTTACGGTAGGGAATACAGTAATTAGATCATTTACCGTTTGCAAAATTTAAAAATAAACATACGACGAGACAGTTACACATACAATTATGTATATCAACGTGGTCGAAAATACAAACCTAAAATGCGCACAGGTACATTATAAACAGCTTTGGTCATTATAACTACAAACAAAATAAAATAAAAATGATTTACGCATTGTAAACAATAATTTTATACACGTGATAGATTATTTTATATATTTGTAGTAAAATTTAAGTAAAAAATAGTGATAATTAACAATAATAATAATAAAACGTTAAAGCAGTTGATCATCGATATATTGGAAGAAAAAGAAGCTTTTTTACAATCAGTTCCCAATTCACCACAAAAATAATGATATTGCACTAATAATTGCACGTAATTAATGTCCGCCCTTATTCTTTGGCATCATTGAGGGTCTACTCGTGATCGCAGCAATCACAACACAAAACATCTTCACAAAAATCACGACTACTTTTGACATTTCAATTACACTTTATTCCTCAGTGTTATTTAATAATAAATAAAATAATGATGGAAATATTCTTGTACAAACAGAAAGTATAACATTTGAGTTTCCGGCAGTCTACACATTGTATTGCTAATTATTTACACGCTAATTGTTACCGACATAAAAGATTGACTGCCAAGAAATGTATAAAAAAACCAAGAGGTTGAGATTAAGTTACATAATATTACCTTTTTCGAGCTGAGGTCCGATATATCGTCTCATCCGCTCGTAATACTCTAGATATATATTTCGAGAAAGATTTTGTGCCTTAGAATATATATTTTTGTTAACTTAACTTTCCCTAACACTAAAAAAAATATAGTTATAATTCAATAAAATATTTTATTGAATCAACTAAATTTTGTTTCAACGTAAGAGATTCTGATTCTCTCATCTTTCTTTTATCTACATTTCTCTATAATTTAATTTGCAAGGAACTAATCGAATTTTAGGAACGAGGCAACGATTATTTTTTCTTAGTTGAGCATCATTACTGTACGGTCCGTAGGCCCTAATACTTTCTTACAATAGACGCTCTGAAGCACACCCGTTTACCATTTAATTAATTCGTTATTAAACATATTAATTTTAATTTTAATTTATTTACGATACCAAAGTTTTACCAAATCTATATCACAATTTAATACGAATCCTCTCACCACTTTACAAAATGTCGGTTCCTCTGGTAATTATCAACTTTCATCGTCTTGTACTGCAACGTGACCAATACACTTGCTTGATACGTAATGACCTATGCAAATCTCTTAATTATTTTTTAAAAATCTATTGGTACAAAAAATTTACTATGCGAAAATTTACACGGGGTCAAAATATTTTCAAAATGTTAAAAGGAGTTCGGTAATTTTCAGCAAAGAATACAGTAACGTGGTAACAAATTGTCAAAAAAACGAGTTCACTTGATTTGTACTTGAATCTTGCATATTGTAAAATTTTAATAGCAATTAATTACTGTTCAATTTGATTATTTATATAGATTAGGACATTAAAAATAAAAATTAAGAAATTTATAAAAGCATGCTAATGTTGAACTATACATTTCAGAAGGCACAACACAGAATTTTTAGCATAACATCCCCAGTGGAAATTTTAAATGTGCCAAAATGTATCAAAATGTGCCAAAATGTGTTTCCGCTCGAGAGTGGCACACTTTGATACACTTTGATACACTTTGATACATTTTGATACATTTCTGAAAATGTTAATGATTCATTTACATTTCCATTTACATGTCATACATTTTGATACATTTTGATACGTTTTGATACATTTTGATTCGTTTTGATACATTTCTGAAAATGTTAATGATTCATTTACCTTTCCATTTACATGTTACAGATTTTGATATGTTTTTATACACTTTGATACACTTTAATACATTTTGATACGTTTTGGCACACTTTGATACATTTTGATACATTTTGGCACATTTTGGCACATTTTTAATCTGGCCTTTATAATTTTTTTATCAAAAACTTATTATTTTTTATTACATTTTTATAACTTGTTAGTTATTATATTTATTCCATTTATATATAAATTGTTTACCACTGCTTGATATATGTACCAAAATGTACGAACATCTATTAAAATGGATCAAAATGTATCAAACCGTATCAAAATGTATCAAAATATGACAAAATGTGCCAAAATGTATCAAAATGTATCAAAGTGTGCCAGAATGTATCAAAATGTATGAAACTATATTAAAATGTTCTAAAATGTATCAAGATGTATCAAAGTGTACCAAAATGTATAAATTTTGACGATGAGAGGGTGCGAAAACTCACACTTTGATACACTTTGATACATTTTGACACATTCTGGCACACTTTGGCATACTTTGGCATATTTTGGCACATTTTGACACATTTTCATACATTTTGACACATTCAAAAATTTCCACTTAGGATATAATATATTCTTAAAATATTATTAAATAGTAATGATTTGTAATTTATTAGGTATTAGTTTGAGTTATAACTTGATTATTATCTTTATACCGATGTAAATTATACTTTAGTACATTTTGTAAAGGATTAAAATAAAGCGGTAATAAATCTATCAAAACAAGTTTCCAAACAAATAAATAAATTTTATAAACCACCATTCACCGTACTCTACAAAATGTTGTAATACTTGAAAATAAATTAAAAAAAAATAAGGAAAATTACCAAACTAGTTCGCAAAACTTCCCAAAGTATTAATTTGTTACCACGATACTGAAAACAAAGAAACTGTTCGTATTCAGTTATTACATATGAATATAAATCTTTATATTAAAAAAATGTGGAATGTTTCTACAAAGTGTATAATTATTTTTGTAAAAAACCATCATTTATAATCTGAAATAGAAAAATCAGATAAAAATTGATAACAAAATTCGCACAGCATTGAAGGTCGTTGTAGTACTTATTTGTTCAGTTAATTTGTATTGTATAAAATTTTTAAAATTTTCTTTACATGATAAGCAATATTTATTATAATACAATCAACACAGTAGAAGTTTTACATTAGAACCCACTTTGGCCATAAAATATCTACGGTAGACGTAATATTTTTCGTATGGTTAACTTGCAGGAATTAATGATTGAGTTTTTGTTACACTGGCTATTGCACGCATACTTGTAACATTAAAAATAACTTTAATCAATAAATTTTTAAAATCAATAATATTAATAACAGATTTTAACATAATAAAAGACTTTTTCATTCTCATTCATACACGTTTTGGTGTATAGTAAATAGCTTTAGTTTGATATAATTTGGTAAAAAAGTTTACATTCTTCTTACAATTATACCTCAAAACTTTTACATGCATTTGATGCAAATAAAATATTTATTATTCCGTGCTATAAAGGAAAAGGTTCTAAATTACCGTACGAAAATTGAAAGTGGTACGTTTAGATACCTAACGTAACTTGTTCTTTCATCACAGCTATAATAGTGTATGCTTGTTGAATGTGAAGAGAAAAAGAAATAACGATTTAATGCTACTATAAGTAAAATTATACTTATGGTGGTAGGCGAACAAAATTAAAGAAACTAGTTCTTTGATTTCGATACTGAGATGCGACGACTGCTTGTGGATTAGGTATATGCCGTACTCCGATATTCGGTTTCATTTTCATGCCAAATCCTGTAAGTCTCTGGTGCAGTTGAGGTATTCTCAAGGCTACTTTGCCAGAAGCACTTGGATTGTCTGATCCAGATCCTGCCATACAGCGTTGATTTAATTTAGTTGATTTTTCCACTTGCGCTAGAGATCGATCACCCAGCAACGAAACTGCTGCGTCCGACAAAGTCCTCAAATTCGAATCATGAGTCTTTTTAGCCTCTTCTTTGGGTTTCTCTATGGGCCATCGGTTGCTAGTTGTTCTCGATAAGCTAACAGACTTGTCCTTAGAATTACTCTTCATTGTAACAAGCTCGGATACATTAGAAGACAAATCCAGAACTTTGTCTTTGTAAACATTTGATGGACTGCTTAGATCTAACGGAGATTCGTACTTTCCACCCGCAAACGAGCAAGAAGCAAAAGTTACGTTAGACCTTTTTGCATTTCTTAATGGCGTGAGCGGTGGTGGTTCTTTTCGTTTAACGTTGCCCGCTGTAGGTATCGTAGCGGTGCTACAAGAACCGGAAGATCCTGAAGTAGATGACGCTCCAGTCGAGTTTGGAAATAATGAAACGCTGCTCGTTTCCTTCGACATGATACTTTTAAGAGTGTCACGCATCTGTTTTTCTGCAAGTAAGCTGCGCACGCGGTTTGCTTTACTCTCACGCAGCTGTTTTTCCAATTTCTCGCGCTCTACCTCAGGATTCGTTTGCTCCGTGTTGCTTCCCACTTGGCACTCCATTTTCTCCGGTCGGCATTTGCTGGTTTCATTAATTGCAACTAGTCCTAACTTACGAAGTACTTCCTGGTTATTCGGCAATTCCTCGTGTTCCTGTTCCCGAAATCCTTTGTTTGACTTTTCCACAGAGCTCTTATGGTCTACAACATCCGCAGTATGCTCATCTTTTTTTGCCTCTGCTTTCTTGATATTCTGCACATCTTCTAACATAGTTTCCTCCTCGTCAAGAGGAATGGTTGGCTGTTCCTTTACCGAGGAACTCTTTGTCTTTTCTTTTCGCGTGGATTTAATTTGTGTCAATTTTTCTTTTTTTTGGTCTTCACTACTATTACTTGACGTTATTCTAGGAGGACGTGGTGTTAGTCGAACCTTTAATTTTAGCAAATCCTCTCGAGGCGTCGTTGTGATTTCAGCAATGACACGTTTATTACGTCTTTTCTTTCGCTTGTGTTGGTGCTCCAATTTAGGCAATTTTTTCGATTTCGGACGTTCATTGATAACCGGTGGATCCGGAGCTCTCATTACAGGGGTAACTTCGCACAGAGGCTTCTTTGGCTCGTGATCTTTCGAGTACTGATCTACTATGGTTGTACTGGCGGAAACGCTGGATTGTGAATTCTTCACCGTATCGTCACCACACGATATGGTCGGTTTCGGACTAGGGGGAGGTGTTGGTGGCCTTTGAATATTTTCAATACCTTGATTACTGCTAATTCTTGCAATTGGTGTCGTGGGAATAATACTAGTATCGATTGAGATACTAGTTGTATTGTTATTATTGTTAACGGTATTATTGCAGATAACATTTGATGGATTTCTACTAGTTAAATCATCTGCTTGAGTGATTCGGTACAGGAGTTTCATTGGAGCTTCCTGAAATTCCAAAACCAAAAACGACCATGTTAAGCGATGACAAATGATAATTTTAAATATAAAATAAAATAATTTCGTTATAAATATTGTTACTTTAAATAAACATATGCTTCAAAATTGCGACTCTGGCAGATTAAAAAATAACAAGTTTTAAACAATTAGCGACTGTTGAAAAACATTTGTAAATTCACGATAGTTTTATGCAATTTCAAAATGATATAAAAGGTTGGATTTCAGATATTGTAACTATTGTATTTCTATTATTTTAAACAACTACGAAACATGCAATTAAAAACAATTTCAAATTATTTGAACTACTATAAAACTAATATAAATTTTTTATACTTATATATACATATACATATATATATATATATATATATATATATATATATATATATATATATATATATATAGGTGCTTCTCTGTGAAATCGAAGATAAAAAAAAATTAATATTGCTATAACTGCGGGAATATGATTTAGAGATGTGCAGTAGTTCTCCTGAATAATTTCAGATATTTTCGGGGCCGTTATTTTAAGTTACAGAGAGTCTAAGTTAACATTTTAGCGCTTTTTGGTATTATATGCCCATTTACATGAATTTGTAGCTCCCAGGGGATGCATTTTTCACTATAAACATACATATGACTTTTTGTACAATTTTCTGAATTTTTCATTAAAAATACTTTTAAAGTCATAAATATATACTTGTAAGCCATTTAAACCTTAAATAGTGAAAATCAGCAACTCTGCTCCGGAGTCTGGAAACGTAATGCTGTCTAAAAGATGTCTTTTTATAGTCAGAAACTGCCTATAAATTTCAAGAGTGGGTCTAAACCATTAAGACCACTTTTGATCAAAATATCTCGGAAAATGTCCGAAAAACAATAGAAATGTATATTTGTTGACTTATAATGATGAAACTGTTAGCATGATCATTGCACAAAAATTTATGCCTTAAAGTAGTAGAAAAGCATCTCCACGTTTTTCAGTATCAATCTAATCTCTCCTATAAGCTGTTAAAAATACAAATATTTTTATACAATTATAAAAAATTAATTTCAAACATTTATAATGCTGCATTTTTTGTTTTACAACCCTTACAAGAATTATGATACTAATCTGAAGGATTACTACAAAAGTATGAAAATTATTATTATTATTCAGCAATACATTATTTGAATTTCACGAACTTGTCACTGTCAATTAATCATATTAATCATTATAATCTCAGAGCTGATTTATTGATATATTTTTATTATAATAATAATGTTGATACATTTAAAGTAATCGTTTAGATTATTATCATAATTCTTATTGCGGTTGTAAAACTAAAAATCCAGCATTATAAATGATTAAAAATTAATTTTTTATAATTATATAATAATACTAGCAACAATTCCTCGGTCGCAATTACACTAAATATATATATTTATTTTTTATATTTTTTTTAACTGTATAATTTAAAAATTTAATTGAATAAAAATGTAAAATATAATATAATATGTAATTAATTAACCTGGTATTCAGTTATAAACAATTTTTTTTAATCAATAAAATAAAAATAACAGTGTATTATATTTGCAACATTGTATATACCTTAATAAAAAATAAGACTCCAATTGATCTCCACGAACTCAATTTTTATTAAATGCCGACGTTTCGGAAGTTTTTTTGAACCGTCCCTTTTCAAGGCTATACAAAAAAAACCACGTATTAAATTAACAATTTGCACAAATTAACAAAATAAAAACAATAAAACTCACGTAGAACATAATCTTACCAATAAAAAAAGAAATATATTGTTAGCGGTTAGACGACGTTTGAGATTATATATCATTTATAATAGTATGTAAGTCTTACTAGTGTACAGGACTCCCTTCGGGGAGGTCCTCGTTTCTTTCCGACATGTTAAGTGGAGGGTTGTGCGATGGTAATAAGACCTTTTAATTTTAATTGTTTAATAATTCTTTTCTGTAGTTTATATTCAGTTTTTTAATCTTTAATATTAATTTTAATTTGATAGTTATGTGCGATATTGATGGAGAGTTGTGATTCACCCAATATATAAACTTAATATCTCTGCGCCGTTTTTTATTGGTAAGATTATGTTCTACGTGAGTTTTATTGTTTTTATTTTGTTAATTTGTGCAAATTGTTAATTTAATAAGTGGTTTTTTTTGTATCGTCTTGAAAAGGGACGGCTCAAAAAAGCGTCCGAAACGTCGGCATTTAATAAAAATTGAATTCGTGGAGATCAATTGGAGTCTTATTTTTTATTAAACTATTTTTGGACGAACAATAACTTCTTTTACCATCTATTGTATATACTTATTTAATCTTAGTCAATTACACAAGAGTTTAAAATTACTGAACATATTTCTACATAGTACTGCATCAATTAATTTAATCGACATGACAAAACTTACACTGGAGTAAGGAATTTTAATTTTTATTTTTAATACGTAATAACACATATATCATTACTTATAATATTTCCACACTTTTCCTGTAAGAAGCTACATCAATCTAGTAACAAATGTGTTATTTTTCTACCAGAATAATATTTTCAACAACAAAACTTAGAATATAAAATTATTCTTCGACCATTTTACATATATTTCATACTTTCTCATGATGTTTCATGGAAAGGAGATGAAGAATTTTAAATTTCACACAAAATTACCAAACTCAGCTAATGCATCGTATGTATTCAATTATTCTTTCAAACAAATACTTACATAATAATTGAATTTATAAAATTTTTTTCCAAATTAAAATTGTGGCTAAAATATCTATTTTCACATTTTATTAATTTTGTTTTATTTTCAAAAATCTTTTATAAAAAAAAATTAATTGCAACGAAAAAATATATATTATATTATACAATTACAATAATAAAAAATTGAAAATTAATTATAAAAGTTATTCTAATATTACATTTGGTATTACATTTAAAAAAATGAAAAAAAAATAATATTTTAAATTTTTTAACCACCTTCCTCAGGCATTTTACATCTTAGAAATAGGAGAAGATGAAAAATGTTTGTAAAAAAATCTATTTAAATGTAATAAACAAAAAATAAAACGTATCGACATATGAAATATATATTACATTAAATTATACACATATATTATATTATATATGTTATCAAAATTTATTAGAGTAATAGTACTGTTTTTGTCCATGTTCGTATCATTGTGACCACTTTTTTTTACCGAAAACCCCTATAAAATATTTTTGGAATTTTTCTAATTTTATACGCCCACCCCCCTCTTGCCCCTTCCCCATCTAGCATTAAATGGAGGATAAATGAAGAGTGATTGTCATATCGTTTTCACCGTAACCAAAAATCCTCGTCTTAGTTTTATTCGAATTCTTATATTTTTAAACTCCCCAACCACTCCTTCTTTTAATCTTTAAATGGGGAACAAAAACGAATGGTTGTTATATAGTTATTTACCTGTACCGAAAACCCCTATGCAATATTTTTGGTATTTTGCTAATTTTACAATCATTTGTCCTAACTCCCTCCTCTATCTACAATTAAATGGCGGATAAATAGAGACTGGTTCTTGAATTCAGCGTTAACCCTTCCACTCCACACATACGTTTAATTCTTGCAACTTTTGGGATACCGTTCACCCGACACCGGAGGTCCGATGAATTTTAATATATATATAATAAATCAAAAATAAAATATTAATTTTTTTATAACCTTCCTCACTCATTTTATATCTTTGTAATAGGGTATGATGAAAAATATGTGTAAAAACGTCTATTTAAATGTGATAAAAAAAATAGAACAAAACAACAAATAAAATATATATTACATTGAAATATATTATTTAAGTTATTAAAAATTATTAGACTGACAGTACTGTTTTAGTCTATGTTAATATTATTATGATCACTTTATTTTAACATTCTTTATGTATGTAGTAACTATTATTTATTATAATTTCCTTATAATATTACTTATATATTCCTAATATAATAATTTAATTATGTACAAAAATAGACAAAAATGGAGTACTGGAAAAAAGTGTGCTTGTACGCTTTTTTAATATTTTACCCCGGAATACCTCAGCAATTTCCGAATATCCAGGAAAACCCGTAATAAGTCGAGTTATCCCGGAAATCCACAGAAATTCCCGAAATATCCAGGAATTCCCGAAATTAATGGAGTTATCACGGAATACATCAAAAATCCCCTATATATGCAGGAAAATCCGTAATTAGTAGAGTTATCCCAGAATACCTCAGCAATTCCCAAATATCCAGGAAAACCCGTAATAAGTGGAATTATTCCAGAATACCTCAGAAATTCCCGTACATCCAGGAAATCCCGTAATTTGTGGAATTATCCCGCAAATCCGCAGAAATTGCCGAAATATCCAGGAAATCCCGTAATCAGTGGAGTTATCCCGGAATACCTCGGAAATTCTCAAATATCCAGCAAATCCCGTAATAAGTGGAGTTATCCCGGAATACCACAGAAATCCCCGAAATATCCAGGAAAACCTGTAATTAGTGGAATTATCCCGGAATACCTCAAAAATTCCCGAAATATCCAGGAAAACCCGTAATTAGTGGAGTTATCCCGCAAATCCTCAGAAATTCCCGAATATCCAGGAAATCCCGTAATACCTCAGAAATTCCCGAATTATCCGGGAAATCCCGTTATTATTTGCGTTATCCCGAAATACATCAACAATTCCCGAATATCCAGGAAATCCCGTAATTATTGAAGTTAACCCGTAATAAATAAGAAATTCCAGTATAATCCGGGAAATCCTGTAATTAGTGGAGTTATCCCGAAATACCTCAGCAATTCCCGGAATACCTCAGAAATTTCTTAAATATCCAGGAAATCCCGTAAGTAGTGTTGTTATCCCGGAATACCTCAGAAATTTTGCGAAAGATCCAGGAAATCCCGTAATTACTGAAGTTATCCCGAAATAACTCAGAAATTCTCGAAATGTCAACGTTAACTCTTCCACTCCACACATACGTTAGTTCTTACAACCGGAGACCGGACACCGCCGCCGGACACCGGTCACCGGACACCGGAGAACGGATAAATTTTTTAATATAATATAGATTGGTATTTTCAACAGCTTATAGGTGATTAAATTGTTACTGAAAAAAGTGGAGATGCTTTTCTACTACTTAAAGGTGACTGCATAAATTTTTTTGCAATGATCATGCTGACAGATTCATCATTTTACGGCAACAAATATACATTTCTATTGATATTTCGGGCATTTTTTCCAGATATTGTGATCAAAAGTGGTCTTAATGGTTTAAACCCACTCTTGAAATTTATAGGCAGTTTTTGACTATAAAAAGACATGTTTTAGACAGTATATGGTTTTCAAAGTCCAGACCATTATTGCTGATTTTCACTATTTAAGGTTTCAATGGCTTACTAAAGCGTGACAGTATATATTTCTGACTTTAAAAGTATTTTTAATGAAAAATTCAGAAAATTTTACAAAAAAGTCATATGTATTGTTATAGTGAAAAATACATCCCCTGGGAGCTACAAATTCATGTAAATGGGCATACTTATAAAGTAAAGAAGCGTAAAATGTTAACTTTGACTGTCTGTAACTTAAAATAACGGCGTGAAAAAATCTAAAAAAATTCTGGAGAACTACTGCACATCTCTAAATCATATTCCCGCAATTATAGCAATATTCATTTTTTCATCTTCATCTTTTTACGTGTATATATATATATGGGAAACTGGGATATTTTTGAACAGGAGCATTTTTGAACTTTTTGAATAGCTTTTTTATATCGTAATATTTCTGCCATAACCGGACGGTTTCTTTAAATAAAAGCTATTATCTCAAATTCGCTATAGTTACAATCTATTCCAAATTGATTGCCTGCGTTTACTCGAGACCCACCAAAATGTAAAACTCATCTTATTTTATTTGTACTTCTTAGTTTTTGAAAGCACACTTGTGATATAGTTTCTATATACCTGCAAATATCACATATTAAAAGTATTCATACGAGCTTTCTGTTGACCGAAATTACGTTGAAAAACATTAATTTACTGCTGCGCACTGTGCATCTAAATTTTTTTTCTATTTTGGGGTAATCTTGAACACGAACCCTGAGGTAAATGTGGACGTGTTAATTAAATACGTCGCGGTGATTTTATAGCATATTCATCACGTGTCAAAACTTAAAAAAAGAAACCTAAGAAGATTATAACAATATTGTTAAATAAAAACATTCAAAAGGAGAGAATATAAGTAATTACAAAAATATACGTACAAATTTTCCACACGGAGAGGTAAAATTTCATAAATATAATTTTTGTTTTTGCGTGAACGTAAAATGTTGTATTGATAAATTTAGTGCATAAAAATTCTACGAGTTGCTAGAAAGTAAGTATTTGAAGTTCCGATAGTTTAGATTGTAAAATATTAATATTTGCGTAAAAAAAATAAATCGCAAATAAGTTCAAAAATATTCCAGGGTATGTTCGAAAATACCCCAGGGTTGGGAAATTTTAGAACAAAATACCTTTTTTCAACCGTGAAATAAACCGTCCTATCGACAAATATCGTGGATAAAAAAATTTGACTTTACAGTTAACGGCAATACTTGAAGTTTCCATGGTCATAAGTATAAAATTATATTGTTTTGGATAAGACAAAAAATAAATAAGAGTTCAAAAATTCCCCAGTGTTCTCTATATATAAATAAGCTTATTGTCGTAATTTTTTAAAATTCCAGATGGATTAACAGTTTTTTGAAAATAAATTGATTACAATTTATTACACAATTTTTGGTACAATAATAAGTTTTTCTGTTATAAGAATTATTTACAATAATTTTAACAGCTTTTTTAGAAATTATTTAGTTCACGGAACTCTATTCAATGCAAATATTTTTATGCACAAAAATATTAAAATATCCTATAAAATGCTGTAGTTTAAAAATGATTTAAAATTTGTAGTATACAAATATGTATAATATACACAGTATTAAATAATTATAAAGTACTGCGTATATATATTAGAAAAATTTACTTTTAAACATTAGATTATGCAAAATCTGAACTACTTGAAATAAATCATAATTTTCTAAAAACCTGTAAGTGTACGAAAGCATTAGTAGTTAAGAAGAAGAGTAGTTGTCAAAGTGTTTTCAATATTTAAAATTTCCGAAATCTTGTTTTTTGTAACATTGATGTTTTTAACACAGTCGTAAAATTTTGAAACAATTGTACATTGTATGAAATGCCTATTTATTTTATATGATTTATAATTAAATGAATTTAGATTGTCAAACTTAACTAATTATATTTAACGTGCAACACTAAATTTTTATATTTCATTACCATTAAAAAGATATGTTTATAAACGCCATTAATGAATAATATATTTTTATTTTATTATATTTAACCATTTTTTAATTACAAAATAATTCGAATAAGTAGAATTTATAATTTGATGTAACAAAGAAAAATTTATAAATTGAGATTAAGAAAGAATATTTTATTAATTACATTATGTATAAATATACACCCTGATCGTCTAAAAAGTTTATTTTATTAACCTCTACGAGTGGAATAAATTGTATTTTATTCCTTCGATCACTTTATTCCTTGT
This sequence comes from Theocolax elegans, assembly GCA_026168455.1. Classification (NCBI taxonomy): domain Eukaryota; kingdom Metazoa; phylum Arthropoda; class Insecta; order Hymenoptera; family Cerocephalidae; genus Theocolax; species Theocolax elegans. The sequence goes on from CM047425.1 coordinate 82,609,678, forward strand.
AAACTCATTTTATTCCCTGTACACTCACTTTATTCATCATAAACACATTTTATTCATCGTGACCCTCTTTTTTGTTTTGAATACTTAGTTTAGCCTTTTTTCTATATATATAGAACATTAAATTTATTATATTAAATTAAAAAACATCAAAACATTTTACAATATTAAACAAATTAAGAAATTTAAAAAAAATTGTTATTGCAAAAAGTGACTTGTTAAATGATCAGGGTGAAAAATTTTATATGCACTTCGGGAGTAAAAGGCGATTATTCCCTTGGATGAATTACTGCTCTCGCTAAAGTTCGAGCAGCAACTTTCATCCCGGGAATAAATGCCTATTTTACTCCCTAAGTGCATAAATAACTATTAATATTTATTTTATTTAATTATTTTTTATATTGTATACTAATTGGTAAATTCTATCAATTTTTGTAGTGCAGACAACTATGAAAAAACTTGTACTTTATAGATTAACAAAATTAGTACCAGTGTAAATTATCGTTTTAGAAACTTTTTTGGAGTTGAACAAACATTGTTGAAAAAAACACATGGATTGAACAACTATAAATGTCTTTAGATTTTGTAAGGAAAAAATACTTCCAATCCGGAATTATTTACGATTCGTTACGGGAGTCCAAAAATATTATTTGAAAATATTCTTTACTAACATGCAAAAAAGTATACTATTAAAGATAATTATATCTTACTCTTTTCCATTCATAAATGTATGCCAGGTCCATGAGCGTCCAGGAAGGATTCAGTATTTCCACAAAATCATTGGTTCCTGATTCTGTTTTCTCATACATCAATTCAATCTTGTTGCCCAGTTGGTGATTTGTATCATTGGTATTACTCCACCCTCTCTTAAGCATGAGCAGTCTCAGTAAATGTCTAACTGTAACTCCAGCCGGACACTTGAGGTACCTTATCGAACTTTCGGTTTGCGCACCTACTTCGCAAAGACTTAGACTAACGAGGTCATCAAAGCTGAGGGCTGGGGCACCAAGAGGTGGTTGATTCAAGTTGATACACTGAGGATTTACCTGATTAAAATGCCGACGTCTCTCTAACTCGGATTTGTAAAGACCAGGTACCACAAGGTAGATCATTCGTTGCAATCCAACGTTTGCTATAGGGGCAGCCGAAGCATTTATGTTACACACGGGACAGACTTTCGGACCGGCTAGCAATCTGCGGATGATGCAACCTCGACAAACTGCGAACACAATTATCAAAATATTTATACTTGTTTAAGAAAAAATTATATTGATACTTAATAAATAAGTATAACTCTGAAAGAAATATAAATCTCAGAAATAGATAGAAAAATTGATAGTTCTCGATCTGTACCAATTGATACAAGCACCACTGCAGGGGAATACATTTTCAACTCGTGCCTCCTTAATAAAGACATCGTATGACCTTCGAAGCTGATTATCACCAAATTGAAATAATCAAAAGAGCGATGTTAAAATAATAATAAAAAAAATTAATGGTCAATGGCTTGTGATGAGACGCTTTTTAGCCCATTTTCTTAGTATTCAATAATAAAATGAATGAACAAATCACAAAACATATCCATTTAAGGAAATTAATGCATTTAATTATCGACATTTAATAGACATTTTATGTTGATAAAATGAAAATACACTGAAATAGCATAAATGATTTTTCACCTAAACTCTTTATGCTCTAATGAGTGAAAATAAGTATACTTTTTACTCCAGACAGTCACATTTAGTCCCCGCATTCACATTATCATTAATATAAAAATAGTAACCAATACATTTTTAGTTAAGACTTGAAATTTTAAATTGGTATACAAAGAAAATATTAAATAGAAAATATTAATTTAACCGCGAAAATAAACGTGTATTTTACTCCTATATATGCATAAATAATTATTAACATAGAATAGGTAAGCCGTTTACAAAAATTGTACAACAATTTTTAACAGTTGATAAAATGTCTTATTTAACTTGAACCTTCCTACCATTGCCCTTCCTTTATAAAAGAATATATCAATGTGCCAAATTTTAAACAGAAATATTATACTTATTAGTTTACGAGAAATCTCTTATCAAAATTTACAATTATGATTTTATATTATTAGGCTTCCCAATGACATTTTATTTTAAAATTTTTTGTAAGGGCTTTCTTAAAATGCAATGATTATTTCTGTATTCTTTATATGTGTATTTAATGAAAGAAAAGGAGTGAACTCTTACAGATCTGCATTAATTAATGCTACTTTTTAATTACGTCGGATTTTAAATAAAATATTACGTTGATAAGATAGGGAAGGTAATATAGTTAAGGTAATAGGTAAGTAAGGAGTTTCTTTAATCATTCTTGTTTTAGCAGATTGCGGAATTTATATTTTATTAAGTTCATGAATTAACTTTGTATGAATAACCGATTATATGATTTTCAGGGAAAACAGAAAAGAAAAAATTGTTACATATTACCTAGAAACTTGTAAAAATATTTTATCAACATAAAGAATATTGCAAATTACATTTTAAGAATCTTTTATAGAAGAAAGTAACAAAGATTAAAACAGAAATATTCAAAGTGTCTGATAAAACTTGAGAAAAACAATATAATATATATTAAAATAATCCCTAGAAAAAGTTACTATATATTGTGTAGAAGAAATGTGACATACTCAAATTATGAGGGATTTTGTTCATTTATACTAAATATTACTATAAATAAATGTAGCAATATAACCAACATCACTTATCACATATAACTATATAACACTAACGAAAATTGCTATATTGGATAGAGAAAATTGTACGATAGTAGAATTTATAAAAGTTACAATGTTTAATATGTAATATTATAATCAATCCTACGTGAATAGCAAATTTTGCTATGAGGTTAACAAAAGTTCTTACATCCCATATAGTGAAATCTATGCTACATATATTAAAATTTGTATAATATTGTAGAAATATTTTATATACGCGTACAGTTCATTTCTTTTTCAGTGTTCAATTGTTTTGAGACGACTTTTTAATTTAAGGCTATTCTAATTACTCCGTTCGTCCAATAGAGGGCGTGTATAAAATTTTCTATTTCTCCAGTTCTTCTCGCAAATGCTCAAAAATGTGTCAATTAGTATATAAGAAACAAAAAGATATTTAGTTATTATGCGAAAATGTATCTTCCGTTCAGTGTATTGCAATGATAGCTATTGGAATAATATTTAAGTTTGTGAATAATAAGTGTAATGAATAAATATATAGCGAGCAATTAAAAATTACGATCAACTGCGTAAGAAAATAGTATATAATTAAATCTCCAAATATTTAATGTTTCTTGAGAACTTAATTGACAAAAGAAATTCTCCCAATATATAAAATCTATTTCGAATTGTTTAAAAACAAAATATAATTCATTTTTACTTCCTTAAATTTGCATTTAAAAAATATCAGATTGAATAATAAAATTTGTTGACTAATATAATAAAAATTACTATATTGAATATCAAAAAGTACGATATTGAATATTAAAAGATATTATATATAAATTTTACTATCCCTGGCGAAAATAATCATATGATTATTCACGCGAATTATCGAGTGATTTATCAAGTGATTTATCGGATCACTTGATAAATCACTTGATATATCACTAAACCAAAATATTTAAGAAATGTGCAAATGACTATTACTAGATACAAAATTCGAAAATAAATAGTTCAAAAATTATGTCAAAAAAACATAACATAAATAAAAAAAAGTATTACACATTTTTCTGTTTATGTTAGTTATTCACCCATCCACTTATTAACCGCGGTCAATGCTGTTTAACTTTCATGATCAATAATTTCTCAGTCTATTCTCAATGCTACATTCATAAACAGTTACAAAGATAATAAAAACATATTTGTAGACGTTTCAAAAAGCCCAGTTAGAATTTATTTGAATGGTATTAATTTTAATGGAATAAACATATTTTTAAAAATATGGGCAATTTCATACAAGTTAAAATTTTAATGTACACATCGGTACCATATTAGAAGAACAATATATATTTAGTAATATATTGCAGCAATTTCATATTAATTTAACTAGACTTTTTGAAACGTCTACAAATATATTTTCATTATCTTATTGTAACTGTTTGTGAATGTAGCAGATAGAAGATAGCAAATCATGCAATAGAAAATACTAAAATCAGTATGGAAGTAATAACTAACAATTAAGTAATAATTAATTAAGTAATAACAACATTTAACATTTCAAATAAATATATTTCATTAATCCAATTATTAAATATCAAAAAGTCCTTCTACAAAGGTGTAAAAATTCGCAAGTATGATGTAATTTCAATTACACATTAACAATTCTTATCTTACTTTATAAAAACTTACTGCAACAGAAAATACTGAAATCAAAATGGAATCATCAAATTTTCTGCTGAAAAATTTAGTACATTTAGGTCAAAATTTATTTCATAATTATTAGCCCTGGCTTATCTTATATCAATAAATAAACAATATAATATTAATAATAATATTCATTTGTGCATATTAATTTCTCCATATGTATTAAAACGTAAATATCTCTTTTTTATTGGTGTAAAATTATTTTTTGTATTTTTTTTAAATCAATAAAATAGAGATATTTACGTTTTAATAAATTATGGAGAAATTAATATCGTACAAATGAATGAATATTACTTCCATACTGATTTTAGTATTTTCTATTGCATGTACTATCTTCTACCTGCTACATTCACAAACAATTACAATAAGATATATGAAAACATATTTGTAGACTTTTCAAAAAGCCTAGTTTTGTCCATATTTTTAAAAATATGTTTATTCCATTGAAATTAATACCATTAAAATAAATTCTAACTGGGCTTTTTGAAATGTCTACAAATATGTTTTTATTGTCTTTGTAACTGTTTGTGAATGTAGCATTGAGAATAGACTGTGAAATGATTGATCATGAAAGTTTAAGCAGCATTGACCGCGGTTAATAAGTGGATGGGTGAATAACTAACATAAACAGAAAAATGTGTAATACTTTTTTTTATTTATTTTATGTTTTTTGACATAATTTTTGAACTATTTATTATCGAATTTTGAATCTAGAAATAGTCATTTGCACATTTCTTAAATATTTTGGTTTAGTGATATATCAAGTGATTTATCAAGTGATAAATAGCGCCAAATCGTCAAGTGATATATCACTCAATAAATCACCCGATAAATCACTTGATAAAGCACTCGATAATTCGCGTAAATAATCATATGATTTTTTTCGCCAGGGATATTACATAGCAAAAATTATTATATTACTGAGATGTCACACTTTTCCTATACAATATGGTAATTTTTAATATAGATTATTTTAATATTTATTATACTATTTTTCTCAGTATATGTATAAATAAACATAGACATATCATATACCTGGAAATGAGAGTTTTAGATAAAGAAGAAAATAAGATCATCAGAAAAGAAATTGAAAAAACCATCACTAATAAAAGGTCAAAAATTTTTCAGAAGCTAAATATATATATATAATATATATTAGACCACATGACTAAAAAACAGAATGTAAAAACAAAAATTACACGCGGGATTTGTTGCATTGCATTTTGTTCAGTAAATAGATTATATAAATAGGTTATATAAAATATAATAGGTTATGTGAAAAATCAGTGTTAATTTACAGATTATGAGGAAAATGGTCGTATTATTTGCTTGAGTAGTATTTGTCAGATATTTAAATTTATGAGGATCCATATATTATATCGACATCTTACTTTTTCAATTAATAACAAGAAAATCCTTGCAGAAACGCCAAACGTTCAAATTATTTTTCATTAAAGCGCTTAATTAGGCTTTTTTCTAAGTCAGCTTTAAATATTAATCGCACAGTTCACACATTTTTCAGCTTGTGAAATTAATTAGATCAAATTACTAATTTACTCTAGTGGAAATTAAGAATTTTGAGGTTACATGAAACCATTTTTTTAGCTATTGATTTAACAGTTTATGGGCTATTTTTGCGCCAAATGAAGGCCAGTGATTGATATTTTATCAATATAATCCACGAATTTTAAAATTACACAACGATACAAAATGTATCATCAGCAATGTAAAGTATATTTTCTTTTTAATTTTACTTAACAGCCATTTTTAACTTACTAAAAATGACAACTACTAATTTATACTAAATTCAAATGCAACCACATTTAATGTTTTAGTGTTCATTAGATAAGCAATGGGCATTATAGAAACGTAATCGACAGTATCAATGTGCCTAAATTAGTGCGAGTCTCAGAAAACTATAAATTAAAGCAAAAAAATATATAAAAGAACAAAGTGCAAAGGATAAACAAGAAAAGAAGGATAAACAAAATAGTTCGAGAGTTGAATTTACAATAATACTAACAAGAATGTAGGCATTCGACGAGTGTTGTTGCATCAACAAGGTAACCACTACATAGCTGGCAGACGATGTGGTCATGCAGATCTTTCAAAAGGGGTTTTCGTCCGCGAGCCTTAGTGCCACCTTCCGAGGTTTGAATTTTCTCCTGTGTACGATCCATCGTCAGTCCAAGCCACGCCGTATTGCGACCTCTGCGTCTTTTATGCCCACTGGCTCCAATGGCTCCCCTGATTCCTGGAAAACGAATTTTTACCAGTATTTACTGCTCCGCCTCTGCGACTTTCAGACATAAATGTATATGTCCCTCTCTTCTTTTTCTTTAATTATATGTTTACAAAATTGAGTTTATTCTCCAACAATAATAATTATACCACTTCATATACTATAAACGAAAATTTTTCATTTAATTTAATTTAGTCATCATGGTAATAATTCGATTTGATTCTAAATTTTTAACATATAAAATTCTGGATCAAAATTATACAAACGAACGTCTGCTGTTTACCCAGAACATTTGGGTAATTTACAGGCAAGACCGCTACACGGAAGAGCCTTATATTTTCATCATCGCAAAATGTGTGATGCATCAAAATATACATAATGGGTTGTACGAGAAATTTATGCGTATTAGAACTGATTTTAGGTCTTACCTAAAGTGTTGGTATGGATGAATGTATGTATGTAATCATGTATCTAAGATTATTCAATCAATTTTTGGCCGATTTAGCTGAAATTTACAGGGTAGCTTCGTCATAATGTAATTAGAGAATGGCCTTATTTCTAGCTATATAACACAGAAACAGTTTCAATTATGGCATTCTTTTTAGTTGCTTACATGTATTAGTCCTATACATAAAAACTTCATAAGCACGAAGTGTTTATCTCAAAATAACAAAACCTTTTGCTATTGTACACTATACGTTTAGAATAATATTTTCAAAGCTAAAAAGAGAAAAAGGGTCAAAATAATGAAAAAAGTACAAAAAAACACGTTTTTCGCAATAAAACTTAATGAATCGTTTTTACACAAAAATTTTTAATGAACGAAATGTTTGTTTTCAGATAACCTTTTTTCTATTATACACTTAACACTTAGAAAAATAGTTTTGAAATATAACGTTGAATTGTTGAGTCAGATATTGTACCCAATACTCACAAACGGTGCGAGCACAAAACGCGAGCTTTACACGGTCGTGCCTTATATGTAAAAAGCTTGGCCTCTTTGCATGCCTACATGCACGCGATACAAGTCGCGGAGAAACGCTTCGCGAAACGTTTGATCTAGAACTCCGGATCGGCGAATCACGGCGGCCTTAAGTCCGCGCGTGGCGAGCTAGTTAATTAATTTATCTTTTCGTAGGGAAATAAATACTTATTTAATAAAAACAACAACAAATTTTGGAGATATTTCATTGTACGATTTATTACACCAGACCAATTTGGTCTCATCCAGGTAAAAAAATATTATATTAATTAAAAAGCTATTTCATCGTAGGGCATGTCTCATAGAAGGTACGTTTATCTTATAAGAAAACTTTGGAAGTTATGTATAGTATTTCGTAATTTGTTGTAAATATTTCTCCGTATTAGCATACATTATTTTTGTTTATATTATATAATAATTTCTTCGGTAAACAGAATTGCGTAATTGTAATTTTATATTATTATTAAATATTTTTGAAAGCATAAAAACAAGTCTTAAATATTTTAATTTGAAATTGAATAAGTTAGAACATTCAGGATATTACAAGAAATTTAACTTGAAATTCAAGCTTTCAATATAAGCTTTCTTTTTGTTTTTAAGCGACAGTAAGATGATTGTTAGAGTCGACGTTATTACTACTCTCAAAAACTTTTTCCTATCATTTTCGTTTGTCCATCCACGATTTCCTTGCTTTTATGCATTTGTCACCTTATGGTAATAAGAACTAATTTACTTTTAATATTTATCAGAAAAATAAACATTCATTTCGTAACAAATTAATATAAAACTCGATTATATTATATTACTCGTTATATTTTCTCTCTCGAATGATAAGACTGATTAGCTAAATAAGTAAATTGTATCGCGGCGTCATATATGTATTTTTGTTTTTATTTATTTATTTATTTTTGCGTAGCTTAAGTCAAAGAAATTGTGCAATATTGTGTATATATTTTAATTCTTTCAATTGCGCTATCTATTATTGTTATCATTTTATTATATTGTTGTTTTACTTTTATTGTTATTTTATTATTTTAATTATGTATGCTAAACTTGTATTTTTTTTAAGTGTCTACGGGATTTTAATCCCAAAGACCAAATAAAATTATCTATCTATCTATCTATCTATCTGGCTGGCAGGTGGCAGACGTGTTTACGAGCGCTCCAGTTTTTTCTTCTCACAATCATTTTATTTTAATTTGAAGAGTTTGTGTAGTGTGTTGGTGCATGTGTGATGCGAATCGGTTTAAATCGGGATAGTGGTTAAAGCGAATTGTGTATTATTTAAACATCTTTATTGATTAACTGATTGGTAATTTTAATCCCGTGCGGTTACAGTTTCTTGGTAGGTCCGTCATAATAACATATATGACATAGTCAGTGACCAATCATATTACTTAATGACGACTCTTAGTATCATCTCTTCAATATTCTTGTGACTCTTGCGAATATCAATATATCTGCTTGTTTAAGTGACGGTCTCAATTTCTTGTAGTGAAATTAATCTCACTTACTTTATTAACTAATCAGTGCGTATTTTTATTGATTATTCTTAATTTCACTATATTAGTATTTTACGAAATAATTTTGTTGTACTGCATCAAGCTACATGTACTGTGCGTAAGAGTTAAGGCATAGTTAATTTTAAACAAACACGTGCTTATTTTGTAGTGTAGTGATCATCCGCCAGGTGGCTGCTATACTCTCGTAATAAAATTTGTACCACAGGTTTATAAGAGAATCATTTCTAAGACTTGCTCATTTTCTCGGTACACTTCATTATCTAACATGCATAATGCAACAACTCCTCCCTGGTTTATTGCATTTCAAAATAATCTTGAGAGAAATATTGAGAGAATTACTAATCATCTGATTGACTTGGAGAGGAAGACGGTCGCTACACAATCACAATTTCAAAAAGAAATTGACAATGTGCGCAATGATATTAACACACTATCCGAAACTAGTATAATGGTCGTCTAATGTGAACTAAAAGTATCCGGACTGCCTTGAAATATCCGCCTTAGAAAGCTGTTAACAATTTATTAACGGTACTAGGTCTGACTTGTCTTGCAAGCCACGTCCTGTCTACACGTTCTTAGACTCAGAATATTAATACGTCAAAAGATAAAAAAGATAAAAATCCAATATCTCATAAAAAACGTACTGAAAATTATGATAATGAAAAGTCAAATACATCAACTTCTCTAATTATTATATTCTCTTCTGCAAACGCTCGGAACATGGTCCTTTCTAAACTTGATAATTTTAGAAATCATACGGCACAGTCGATCTTTGGAAGTGGAGGCGGCTCCAAAATTTTTATTTCTCCTATATGGCCTCAGAAGACTTATCTACTTTATAGAAAGGCCAAAATAAAAAACTACGATCCACCAGTAGTGCGCAACTTAGTCGTCTGCATGCGGGAAACTTCTAATTCTAATCTTATACCACTACTTTCCGAATGTCAGCTAAATTGTCTACCAAATCGAAGATGTCAGCAGCATGTTAAACCAGTTAATGTAATTGAATAAATATTCCAAGGCGTACCAAATTATCTATATTTTCTTGTGGTTATCTACCTGCCAAGCCACTCACTTAAATCCATGACGCACTTCTATAAAACTTCAATACTACTTCAATCGAACTTCAACCTCAACTCCAATGTATTCACCGAACTTCAATGAACTTTTATTACAATATTTACTGTAAATTATACTTTTAATGTACTTCTAATTGAATTGTATTTAATCTATTTAATGTACTTATTACTGTACTTCATTTCAGCCAGATAGGGTTATACCCCAAGGCTGCAAAACAGTAAATCAATAAATCTCTTTCCCTCTCTGTCTCTGTCTAGCCTATGTATTAAAATTTACAGCTGTTACAGGTCGGCGTTCGATGATTTTCGGCGATTCTCGCGAACCTTCGTACAAGTAAAAGTAGGGAGAGAGAGAGAGTTTTCGGTTTGTAAGTGCGAGAGCACTTAGACTAATATCAACCTAGGTAAGACTTATCTCAACCTGCGAGAGAATTATTTCGGCTTCTTTGTTTTCGCCTCTCGTGTAGCTTATGTTATTTCACCTGGAATTTGCTCATTTATCGCCTCGTGTCTTTTGTGATCCTGGTGCTGTGCTAGTGACCCAGTGAGCCCGTGGTTTTTTTGCTCAGCGAAGATGCAGCTCAGGAAGCCTAGGAGAGAAGCGACTACGCAGACTTCGTCTGGTCATTTGCTTTTCTATCGCGGTTCACGCACTGGAAGTGCTAGCTTTGTAGTCTCTCTCTCTTTCTTTCTCTCTTTATTGCTCTTACGCGTATTCGACCTGCGTATTCACGTGTAGCGGTACGTATTTATACTTTATTTAAAAATATATTACTTTTATTTTGTTTAATTAAATATTGCGTCATTGCTTATTTCATTTACTCCTTCCCCTTCGCATTCGCTAAGTAAAAGATACCGCCGCCTCCGCCTATATGGCTACTTCTATCCGTATTATTACTGAGCGGCTAATCGCATTTTGAGATTATTTGTTTAATGGTTTAAATTGTTGTTATTTTATTTTGTTTATTATTAAAAATAGCAAATCCGTTACAATTTTAAATTAAACAGGTGTATTTTACACATTTATATTATATGCACGGCAGTATTTGAACAATTTCTTACATACAAACATATTTTATTTGATACTATTACAGTAGAAGTGTGACGTTATAGAATGGAGAATACTTTTAAATTTATTAAATTACCTCGATTTTACGTTATTTTTTCGAATATTTGATTCTAAAAGAATTATGTGAATGACTGCAGGAAAAGGTTATACATACTAAAGTTATTTAATTTTAGTATATAAATGACCCTTACGCTTATGATTTATTCTCGGTAAGTCGATAGTGTTATACTGAGTTCAAGAATCTAGAAGATTTAATTTCGAATTTTATTGTATAGTCTTTATCAACTGTTTTTTCATTAGTCTTTTGGAAATCACTTTTAAGAAGCAAGCAGATATCTTCAATTAACTTTTTTACCACCGGGTATGCACGTGTTATATCTCATTTATATTATTGAAAAGACTGCGAAAAATAGAGCATTGTATAACTTACAATACTAATACTAAAATTTCTTTAATGTTTATGAGTAATTGGTATGATTCCGATGCTCTAGGAACATTTTAGCTAGAGAAAATAATACATTTATTATAGCAATTTTGTAAAATATAGAACGATTCATTTATATTGCAAATTTAATTAAATATCTTAATCACGTTCAAATTTAAAAGATAATTATAAAACGTGTACAATATATCAACTTTTATGTAGTATTTTACAATGAAATAATTAACGGATTTTACTTAATTAATTTTCATTAACTTTTATATATTAGATTTTGTTGATGTAATATTTAATTATGAAATTTGATAATTTGTGACGACAATGTAACTTTTTGTATCGTATATAAGTATGTTTAAAGTGTGACCAATCACTCTTTTAGATTAATCTTTCAGAGTTATTCTACACTCTTTTCTAGAAATTTACGTAATCGTGTTCAATTAATTCATTTTTTACTACATGAAAAAGTGAAATATGACTATTTAAAATCGCAAAATCACTTTTCCAGATTTAAAGTATACTTCCAGTTTCGATATTATAAGTTAACAAGTTTATTGGTAATATGTTTCCATCAATTATTTGTGACAACCAATTGTTGTATTATTTATTATATTATTGTATCGACTATGTTTCTGTTACCGATATAAACGAGTGCTGTACAACTTATGAGAATACATTATAATTTTAACCATTTTCTTAAAATAAATTTAACTAATTATATTATTAATATTATTATAATATTAATAAGATGTATATACCATAATATGCATGAATATGTGTTTTTTGAAATTGTGTTGCAAATTTTCATTAAAATATCGTTTATATTTTTTTTACGTTTATACTTCTATAACAAGAAAAGAAAATCTGGTACGAATTAAAGCACTGATTGAACCCAGATATTTAAAATTTGAACATAAATTGTGACTTCAAGTGATTATTTTTACATCATTTTTTATTTTAACTTAATTTTAAGTTCATAATACTACTATTCAACATAAGTACTCACTGTCAGTATCATATGATAACTAGAACTAAAATACATTTTTTTAAACAAAGCAAATCCTATAAGTATCTTAGGAAAAAACTTTGAAAGCTGTAGTATCGATGTTACTAATTTTTTTTTGTTTATAATTATTTTTACGTCGCTCTTTTTATGCTTCCAAATCGATGTTATTCGGAATATTGAATATTTATTTTAAAAACAAAAATTATAATAATTTAAATTTATTATAATTTTTATATTATTACAGTATTTTGTAAATATTGTTGGCTTAATAAATAAATAAATAAATAAAGTATTTCCCGATCATTATGGTAATCGTCAGGTAAAATGTAAAGAAAATTAATAATGTTTAATATTAAACATGAAAAATAAAAATAAAATAATAAAAAGATTTCAATTGTTATTTAATAATATCGTTACTTAATAAAAAAACATTTTTTATATAAATGAATATAATTAAACAATTTATGATAACAAATAGTTTATTTATAGGGATGTTGGACCCAATTTGCAAGGATCTATACCTTTCATCCCACCAATTATATCTAAAATATTTAATTAAAAATCTGAAAAAAATCATAAGCATAGCTTAAAACATAAGAAGGGCATAGAGGATCAATTTTTTAAGAAAAAATTATTTTTTTTTATAATAATTGAATAAACAACAATCCAAAATGGCGGGGGATGGCTTGCTGCCTGAGGCAATCCTACCTGATATTAATTTTAAATGTCATCCTAAACATATTAATTCTACGGTGTTTTGTGTTTTGTGTGAAAGTGTTTTCCATAAGAGTGACTTTAATAGGACAAAAAACGTGAAATATGTATCGAAAATTATGGTAGTGTGCGATGAACATAAAGACCTGGACATAACCTCTACTGCTAGTGATGATCCGCATGTCATATTGTATAAGTTAAAAAGTGAAATAAAAGCAGTAAGCTAGATAAGCAAAAATTGCAACAAGCATAAATATGACTTATTTTATATTTTTTCATTAAAATCTTTTAAAGTTATACATGTATGCATGTCACACTCCTGTAAGTCATTTAAACACTAAATAGTGCAAATCAGCAATTCTGCTCCGGACTCTGGAAACCTAATGATGTCTAAAAGATGTATTTTTTCAAAATATCTGGGAAAATTGCCCGAAATATTAATAGAAATGTATATTTGTTGCCTTATAACGATGAATCTAATAGCATGATCATTGCAAAAAAATTCATGCACTTACTTTGGAGTGGTAGAAAAGTATCTCCACTTGTTTGAGTACCCAACTAATCCCCTGTAAGCTGCTAATAATACGAGTATTATTATACAATTCTATAAAATTAATTTTTAAACACTTATAATGCTAAGGCAACATTTATACTGAAAAATTCAGAAAATTTTATAAAATAAGTCATATTTATGTTTTTCGTGAAAAATGCATCCCCTGGGAGCTACAAATTCATGAAAATGAGCATAGAGTACAAAAAGTGCTAACATGTTAATTTTGACTCTCTGTAACTTAAAATAATGGCCCCGAAAAAACTGAAAAATTCAAGAGAACTACTGAATGTCTCTAAAACGTTATACCCATACATATATACACATAAATATATGTGTGTTCGTACAGTATTTATAATTTTTTCGCATGTTAAATCTAATGCCGCAAGTAACATTTGGGCAGTATCCGCGAAGTATGCGCGCGTTGCTACGGTGAAAATTTGACGTAAATGCCCGTATTCCTGCGCAGTTACGTGTCAGTACATAACCAAAAAAACTACACACCTTTGCAGTACCTTCATCGCAGTTATAATTTCACGTTTAATATATTTTTAATGACTCCAAAAGTAAAGAAACTTGACTGGCAGAAAAAAAATAAAACAAAGAAGAAAACTAAAAAGTCGTGTCGTTATAAAAAAGAAGATTTGTTAAAAGCTGTTGAAGAGGCTCGCGCTGGAAAAGGTTATGCTCTTTTGAGTCGCGAGTATAATGTGCCTGAATCAACAATAAGAGCTCGTGTCAAAGGTGTTACTAGTGATAAAAAGCCAGGTCCTAACACTGTATTAACAGAAGATGAAGAAAATTCACTTATAGAATGGATTTTCTATTGTGCAAAGAGAGGTTTTCCAGTTACGAAAGTTGAGTTGATTGAAACTGTTAGACTATTGTTAATTGAATTAAAGAGAGAAAATCCATTCAAAAACGGTGTTCCTGGACGTCACTGGTGGGAAGGCTTTTTAAGAAGACACCCTGGTACTTGTGTAAGATTAACAGAAAATGTTACTTCCAGCAGAGCAAATGTTTCTGAAGACATTAGAAAATGGTTTCTACAAATTAAAACGTATTTTGCCTCAAAAAATTTAATTAATATTGACAGTTCAAGAATTTTTAACTGTGACGAAACTGGCATATGTTTAAATTCAAAACAATCTAAAGTGTTAGTTAAGAAAGGCACAAAATATGTATATAGAGTTATAGGAAATAACGAAAAAGAAAATGTGAGTGTCTTGTTTACTGCCAATGCTGTTGGCAAACTTGCTCCACCGTTTATACTGTTTGCAGGTCAAAAATTACCATCAAGGGTTATAAAATGTTTGACAAATGATTATAGTGCAGGATTTTCAGATAATGGTTGGATGACCGCTAAAATTTTTTATGAATATATTGCAAATATATTCTATCCATGGTTGATTAAAACTGAAATAGAATTGCCTATTATTTTATACATGGATGGACACGCATCTCATATTACTTTACCGTTACGTAAGTTTTGTACAGAAAATAAGATAGAGTTGGTGGCTTTACTTCCTAATGCCACTCATATTTTACAACCATTTGATGTGGCATATTTTAGACCATTAAAAGTTGCGTGGCAAAAAAGTCTTTTGTCATACTGTAGAGAAAAGCTTGTTAGCTGTAAATAATGCCAATTTGGTAACATTTTAAAACTCGCTCTGGACAGTATGAATTCTGAAATACCTCTAATTAACGGTTTCAAGGCATGCGGTTTATACCCACTTGATGAAGATGCTGTAGATTACAGCAAAGTACTTACAGAAAGTAATAAACAAGTTCATCAGAATTCGCATATGTCGTCAAATGAAAATATCATTGGACTGATGTGTCTCGAAAACATGATTGGAAAAGAGAAATTACTGGTATTTAAAAGCTACCAAAGTCAACAATGGGCTGGTGTAAAAGAGGATACAAATCTATTTAACTTATGGTTTCAACTATCGCAGGCTGTTCATCCACAAACAAAAATTCAAAAGGAAAATACTGATGTAAGTAATAACTATTACTAAATATATATGAAATTGGAATATAAAAATATATTATTATATTGTGTTTATTTTTATGCAGTCTAATCCTGATCTAAGCAAGGAATTATTTACACATGAAGATAATGGAACTTCTGAAGTGGTATGCTACAAGTTATTTATTTATTTTATATTATATTATTTTTTTCTTGAAAAATTTATTTTAATAAAAAACTCTTTCAGATCCTGACGTTAGAAACAGAACCACTTTTACAACTACCAAACAATGAGGATTCATTCAAAGTATGAATATATTATGTTAATGATATAAGATTATTATATAATAGATATAACATAATTAACTTGTGTAATTGATTTTTGTATGAAAATTTTTATATTTACTACTGAATCTATACTTTAAAATATTTGTCTATTATGTGTTAAAAATAATAATAATTAACTAAAGATTTTTTACTATGAACAATTTTTTATATTTTAAATAAACAAATTACTTACATTTTATTCATTATGCAATTAAATTTTTGTTTACTCAAAATGAAGATGTAAGTTATGTGCATGATGACACAAATTTTGATATTCTTGAAAAAACTGAAATTGTACAGACTGAAAGAAGAAATTTAAATTTTTCTATTGAAAGTATATTGAGTTCAAGTTTTGAACCAAAAGTCTCTCATAAAGAAGTTTTTGGAAAAATGATATTTCCCTGGTACGGACAGAAGTAGACTTGACACAATGTAGTATATTAGATACTGAAACTTAAGACAGGTAATCGATGAAATCAAAAATGCCTGTATCACCTGCAATTTTAGATCTGGCTTCAAACTGCAGTATACTTAGTTCAGAAAGTGAATATATTTCATCGATCAAGCCAGGTATGCCCAAAATACCTGAAACTATAACTTCTAATAATAGTATGCCTTGGATTGAATATCAAATCTCATCGATGAAACCACAACTAATTTTATCTTCTGATACTATATGTATACCTTCAAATTACAATATAATGGAAAATAATTATAAAGAAAATCGACCACTTTCACCAAAAACACCAAAGATACATCCTCAAAGTTTAATACTTCAAGACGTACTTTTGACTGAAAAACAGACATTGGATACTATTAAAGAAAATACTGCTGTTAGCCAATCTAATTCTGAGAAGAGTTTAAACTTAAAAATATCGAATGTTGTTTTAAATGAAAAAAGTGAGACACTAAAGATGCCTTTAACTGATGTTACTAATAAAAGTGATTCAATTAAATCGACTTTTCCAAAAGCTTTTCAAGAAGTTTTAAAATGGCCTAGGGATACTGTACAAAAAGACAATTGTAAAAAACCCAAACCAAATATATTATCTGTAATTACCAGTGATATTTGGCAAAATGTTAAAATTAAAACAGAAGAAGAGAAATGCATAAAAAAGGAAGAAATAGAAAGAAAGAAGAAAATAAGACTAGAAAAATTGCAATTAAATAAGATTAAAAAAGAAGAAAATGAAAATAGAAAGAAAGAAGAAAAGATTAGAAAAGAAGAATTAAAATTACAAAAAGATAATGAAAAAATACGCAAACAAGAAGAACGTTTAAAAAAAATGGAAATTTTAAAAGTTAAGAAAGAAACTGATTTAAAACAAAGAAAAGAATCGATAGATATAAAAAACGAACTAAAAGTCTTAAAAAATAAAGAAGCTCAATTGATCAACAGGCAATGCATAAATAATGCAATAATAGCTGAAAAAATTAAGCAAGAAAATATAGAGCAATTTTAGATTTTGTGATATTTAATATAGAGATTATAGATAGAGATTATATATATATATATATATCCTGTGATAATAGCCAAAGTACAAAAGTTATTTATGTTATATTTAATAAATTTATTAATATTGCATGTGCATATTTATAAAATATGTTAAAGTTTAAATTAATAAATAAATTACTAATTAAATACTCTAATGCTTACTTAATATTATTCTAATTAAAACTTTATGGTAAGTAAAAACTATTATTTTTAAAAAGTAATTCCCTAAATTCTTAACAGCAGGAATAGGGACAAAGTTCCGCATTAATATGTTCATTCTATTTTATACTCCGCAGGAATATGTACATTTTGATACCCGAAAAGTTTTTTATTATAAAAAATTTTAATTGATAAATATTAATGTTAAGTATTTTTTTTTAACTACATAATAGCTTAAACTTTATGATTAAATAATTTAGATATGTGAATATTGATATATTTACACAAAAAAGACTAAAAAATTGGCTAATTCAACTTGACGCCGCAGGAATTGGTACATTTACCCTATCTACATATCTATAATAAAAAATTGGTTTGCAATTGTGTTTACTTTTTAATTCTTTTAAACAGTGGGTCTCAAGATCATCCATTACTAAATCCGCAAATTATGGTGATACAGGCGATCCCATTGGAGATCCGAATATTTGTTTGTAAATGACATTATTGAAACTAAAAAAACATTATTAAATAAAAATTCTGTATTTTTGCGGATATCATGGAAGGGGATTTTACATTTATTTTGAATATGAATAAAGCGTTTATATAAACTATTGAGAACCTCATGACTTGGGATGTTTTTAAACAAAGAATTAACGTCTACTGATATCAAAACATAACCGGTCGGTATATATATATTTTCAAGCTTTTCTTTTAAATCAAAACTATTATTTATGTGTGATTTTGGAACTGGTATTGCTTGTTTTAGATTGTTATAAATTATTTTTGCTAAATAGTGTGTAGGACTATTTATTGTCGAAATTATTGGTCTGAGTGAAAAATTATCTTTGTGTATTTTTGGTAATCCATATGCTTTCGCTAATGTTGTATTAGTTTGGGTTAATTCATTTTTATGGTATTCTTTTTTTAAAAATTTATTATCATTAAGGTCTTTCAGTATAGAATAAACATCTGACTGTAGTTTTTTAACGGATTCTTTTTTAACATCATATATGTATTATTGTCTAATAATAAGGGCTTCATTTTTTCTATATATTCAATTTTATTTAAACATACTGTTAAGTTGCCTTTGTCAGCATGTGAAAAAATAAATTAGGGTTTTCTTTTAAGAAAGATTTAGTTTCACTCAGATTGTTTTTAAATTCTCGTTCATGATATGTTATGTGTGGAGACTTTTTTCTTACCGATTTTATGTTATTTACAATGATATCCCTAATTTCATTTTTAGTTTCTGTATTAGTTTCAATTTTATCTAAGGAATATTCAACATTGTTAATCGTTAGAATATCATAATTAGTAAATTTTGAAATGCAATTAAATTTTCAACCGAGATATGCTACCTTTATTACATTTTCAGGAATTGTACTAGATGATAAGTTTTTTATCCATTGGTTTTTTGTGCTGTTATTACTGCAATGTTTAATTAAATTATATAATTTATTGTTATGTATTTTAGTATTATTAGAAAAAATTTTTTGTTCTTTTCTCAGTTAATAAAAAGAATTTATCAAGAATAATCATAGGTAAATTTGTGTTAATAATTAATAATAAAAATCCAGAAGCCGTTGTTACTGCACACATTTTAAATAACGTAAATCACAATTTTAACTGGGAAGATACAAAAATAATAGATAAAGAATCTTGCTATAAAAAAAAGACTCATTTCGGAAATGTTACATATCAATCATCATAATTCGACGATTAACAGAATGGAAGATATTCAACATTTAAACCGTCAATATAGAAATGTTATGAATATAGTCTAAAGAGACTAATGTACACAAACTATGACGTATATAGTTTGTAAACACACACCTACTTTGTTTTTGTATAAATACTCTGATTTCGTATCAAATGTTATTCGACGAAGCCCACTTGGGCTGTAACATTATATTCATTATTAAGATAAAATTTTATTTTTAATTCACAAGTATTGTAAAATTTGATATAAATATTTATAATTTTGTCCAATAAATTCAGCACCTGAAGAGGTCTGCAAACCTAGCAGACGAAACGTTGTGCACATACATAAATAAATTGGATTTATTTATTATTGACCCTTAACAATCGCCTATTTACTAATGATAATAAAACAGTTGAAGAAAAAGAGATTGCAAACAATTTAAATGAATTTTTCTGTAAAATAGGATCTAAACTTAACAATAAAATTGTAACACCACAGGACCCTAACCCCACCGACATTCCATTTAATAATAGCTCTATATTTCTTACACCAACCTATGATGTGGAAATCAGGTTTATAATTGATAAAATGAAAGATAATTCAGGCGGAGCTGATGACATTAATACCAAAACCTTAAAAACAATATCCAATTTCATTATTGAACCACTAGTCTATATTTTTAATATGTGCATAAATAAATCTATATGGCCGACAGCATTAAAAATGGCAGAAGTAATACCTATTTTTAAATCGGGTAATAAACACTATGCAACGAATTACAGACCTATATCGCTAATATCAAATACTACTAAAATTTTTGAAAAAATTATTCACAAAAGAGTATATAATTTTATTGCTAAGCATGGCATATTAGCTGAAAATCAATTCGGTTTTTTTAAGAATAAAGATACTAATGATGCTCTAAATCATTTGACTAACTTAATTTATACAAACTTGGATAAAAGCAAACCTATAATTGCTACGTTTCTAGATTTGGCTAAAGCTTTTGATACTGTAGATCATAATATACTATTAAACAAGCTATTCAATTATGGGACAAGAGGAAATGTATAAGACTTACTCAAAAGTTACTTGTCAAATCGTAGTCAGCTTATGAGGCTTAGTGTAAAACAAAGAGTAATTCACTCCCGATTTCTACAGGAGTCCCGCAAGGTACAATTTTGGGACCACTATTATTCCTTTTATATATAAATGATTTATTAAGAAGTTCGTATTCTGAAATTAATAGCTTATGCAGATGACACTGTAGTGTTATCTGTTGAAAATACTTGGGAATTAGCTGAATACAGAATGAATATATACTTAAAGTTTGTATCTAAATGGTTAGCTTTTAACAAATTATCACTGAATGCAGATAAAACGATTTACGTATCCTTTGGTAATTATTGCGATAGTGTACCTAAAAAATTAACAATTAAAATCGAGAACTATGTGCTGAAAAGAGTAGAAAACTGTGAATATTTAGGAGTCTTTTTTTATTTCAACATGAAATGGAATAAACATATTGAATATATAGTAAATAAAACTAAATATTTAACGTATGTTTTTGCTAAATTCTCTAAAATAATGACTGTGAAGGTACTGATTGTATTACATTATGCACTTTTTCACAGTATCACTACCTATGGTATAATTGCTTGGGGTGGTACTTACAAAAGCAATCTAGAATTGTTAATTAAAACTCAAAAAAGATTAGTCAAGATCATTAGTAAAAATACCTTCTTAGCAAGCAATTACCCAATAAGACTGGAACAATCCTTTTCTAAACTAAGTGATATGTTTAAAGAAAGAACTATTAATACTAGAAATAAAAGTATACCTTTACCTAAAATAACTATATTGTAGCTATAAGACTATTTAATGATTTACCTAATGAATTGAAAGTATTATCAACAAATAGACCAAACATAAGATTTAGAATTAAAGATTGGATTAAAGCAAACACATGAAACTAAATAACATGGAAAAAATTAATTGTATTGAAGTAAAAAGTATATTATATAAGCTAGTTAATCAAATAAACAATGGTTTAGTTGAGTATACAAATCCTGCATTGGAAATCCGGAAGGATACTGTTTTGCTTAGCAAATTGTTTCTTGACACTAGAACATATATTTGTGCAAATAACTTATGTTTTTTAAATAACAATAGATCACACCGACGTATCTCAAAATATATTTGGAAAAAAATGATTAATAAAATGGATGAAACCAATTTAAATAATATAATTGAATTAGCTAATGAAATAAAAAATACGTGTAAATTCGAAGTTGATAAGAATTCAGGTATTACGGAGCGGATAGTAAAAAGTGTGGAGAGGCTTAAAACATCTATCATACATCTAAAAGTTAAAAAAGACATCAATTTTGTAAAAGACAACGAATGCGATAGAATAAACTGTGCTTCAGATTTTAAATACATAAAATTTGTGAAAGAATCAGTAAGCTTGAAAAAAGAAATAAATGAAAAAGAAAAATATTTACCTATTGAAACAGTTTTTCCTAAAATAGACATTATAGCGAATGAAAATAGTAAAAGAATGAAAGTTGATAATTTTACAGAAAAAAAGGTTCTACAACATAATGCCATTCGTATGTCTTACGGTGACCTTAACTATATTGGATGTAATAAAGCAATTTTTTATTTTGATAGAGGAATAAGAGGAAAGCAAATTTTTACAAATTCTGTTTACCCTCTAAAACAACAGCCTTCTTATAAGGATCTAGTAGTTATTGATGACATAGTTTTTACATCTACTTATAAATGTGATTCCTCTAATCAACATAAAGAAATGTTTCCTCACTTTAGAGTTACTTGTGCGGTAGGACTTACTTGTCCGGCTAGATTAAATAACGTATAGAAAATTATTTTTGCGAGAGACCAAATGCATCAACTGAGAGTTTTACAACAGCTAGAGCCATGTTAATCAAATATTGGTAGTGGGGAATTCACACTGTCAAGTATACTAGTTATACTTCATGTGGTGATGGTTTCACTAGTTTTATTTATTTTGAGTTTTATTTAAGTAAGCTTAAAGTTAGCATAAACTTTAGTTATAAGTCTAGTATTATGTAGTCTTAAGTAGTTTTAAGTATGCCAGACCTACGCACAGATAAACATGTTTTATCTCTGTAGGAGTTACGGCATTGCCAAATGTTTGTAATTTTTTTCTGGTTTAATAAATAAATAAATAAATAAATAAAACAATTTTAGGTCGGTAATTATTAGTGAAAAAATTTTTGAGCGCGACATCTCCTTAAGTAACATTTCTTTTTCAACGATTTAAGTGAAATATATTTTACTTGCACTGCAATATAATAGTACTTTTTGATATTAGTAGTTCTTTAATCGTTATTCAGGCGAGCACCAATATAGTAAAATAACATTCCTTTTTTAATTTTAATTATCTACATATTAATAAAAATATCATCATTTTATACTTTATAAAGTGTCATCTTTAATGAAACAGAATTTTGGAACTACAAAAGATATTTAAGCGAAACAAAGTTGTAATTAAAATATTTAATTTCAGCTTTCCGCTCAACTTCATTTCTATTTTTTTAGTAATAAGAATCAACCTAATTTAAATTCAATGTATTTTTCCCAAAATATAACGCTTCAACTATGTGTTTTATTTTAGAATTTTTATCATGCTAGCACCACAATATCTATCTATAGGTACTTAGATACTTATTAGACAAATTTTTTCTGTGAGTTAAATTCATTCGGTATATCCAAAAAATTATGAAATATTGATGGGATCATCGAATTATTTTTTTATATAATTAAGGATTTATCTTGTATTAAAAAATGTTTCAAATTAAGCTTTGAATTTTATTTTTATCAAAAACATTTCGAATTTGTCTATTACTCCGTGATGCCATAATAATAGTGTACATTGTAGACGTAGGCAAACTATAAGATTGCATAAAAATAGCTTCAAATTAAGGGGGTACTCAATTTTTGATGATTAATTAATAAAATAGTAAAACAGTATGTGAAAAAATAAGAGAAGAGGCGCCTTCGTTTATTGACAATCTAACTGTATGCTAAATTTTAGATTAAAATATTATTGCGTTTTCGAGAAAAGTCTTACCAAAAATATCAAATCTTTTCACCTCGTTGAGGTTAGGTTTACATTTTTGGTAAGACTTTTCTCAAAAACGCAATATAATTTTAATCTGAAATTCAGCACACAGTTAAATTATCAATAAACGAAGGCGCTTCTTCTCTTATTTTTTTACATACTGTTTTATTTACAAATTTATTACTAATAATCACGATTGCCGATAAGGTAGGGAGGATAAATATTACAGTAATATCTTCTAATCCCAGGTTCGATTCCCAGCCCCGGCCGATTAGTACAAACACCACAAGGGAATATTATTTGTTTGATTTTATTTTTACCAAGTGCTTTCTTAATGAGGACATTGTATGACCTCCATCGCTGATTAACACCAATTTGGGAGCATAAAAAGAGCGACGTTAAAATAATAATAAAAAAAAAGTATGAAGAAAATTTTCCAAAAGCTGTAGCAAGGAATCTTCCAAAAATATTTAACGTTTTATATACAAAAACAGAATTTTATTTTCAGTTTTAATTGTAGTACTTTTGCTGAAGATACAAAACAAAATTTATATTTTTGGTTTTTCATATGAAAGTTAACATTACATTTCACTAAATTTAGTATGATAAAGTCTATAATTTTTTTAGAGACCATACTCGAATCTATTTACTTTCAAAACTCAACTTTGAAAGTTAAATTACATATTATTGAAAATTAGATAAATTACATATTATAGAAAATTTCATTTTTTTAACACCAAAAAATTGCAAGTAATTTTAATTTTAAACAATGATCAAAATATTTCGGAATTATTTTTGCACAGTCCACCATCACTTTTAATTGAAGAGAAATGATATTAAATTTATTGTTCGTCTGGTGTATTATTTCACAGAATGTCAAAATTTATTAATCTCGACGAACCAATATATAATATAATTCATATAAATTGCCGATGTTTAAGATGCATAATTAACATCCCTTTTTAAAGTAAATTTTTTTGTGACTATTCATGTAGAATAATAATTTGAATAACAAACCTTTTAATTTTTGTGCACACAAGAACAATGTGTTTAATTTTGAATCCACCCTATACCAATATTTTAAATTGCACTGTTGAAAAATTTTTAATAAAAATTGAGGGTATTGTATTAAAAAAAGTGGACATAAATAACGATTCTTTAAGAATTTTTCTAGTTTGGTAATTTATTTTGTTAATTTTGAAAACACTGTTGAAGAACTCGAAAAAGCTCTTTAAAGTTTTTATTACAATAATTTGAAAAATTATTGGTTACAAAGCTTTCAGATATTAGATTTTACATAAATACAACAATTTTTAACAATTTCTATCACATTTATTACTTCTAAATAAATATGTAATTGTATAGCCAATATTAAGTAAATATATATTTAAAAATAAATGAATAGATAAATAAAATATTAAAGAAAAGCAAAATTTTGATATTAATATCTAGCAAATTAATGAAAAAGAAATTTTAAACTCTTAAAAGTTATATATAAAGTTACATACATATATAAAATACTGGAAGAAAAATACTTGAATATTAATTTTTGTCTATCGTATTAATTATCAAAAGACAGTATCCCGATTTAATGTTATTATTCATTTAAAAATCGTATAAAAAATAAGAATATTATCTAAATCTAGTAAATGAACAGAGGAGTCAGTGAATAGACACGCGCATTTAAAATACATTGGGACTCTCATAACCTCCAATGTTTCCTATACTTTTGACATTTTCATTCACAACGGTATTGAAAATCCTTAAGGAACCTTCGATTTTATAGTAACATGGTTATATGTCCATTTTAAACACTGTGTTATAAGGTATATCATTTTAAAATATTTTAAATAAATTTACCTATTTTACTATTTATTAAACAACTGCTCATTCTCTGGTAACTGTTCAGATATTGGTTCAGTCACCCTATACATTAAATTTTGCGTTTTGTAAATTTGTATTTAATCTTAAAATTTTTACTTAAATTAATTAAATTGAGAAACATTTAATTCATTTTTTTATTATTAAATATTTCTTTTTATGCATTTTACCTCTACGATTTGTTTCTACGCGTCTACCTTACGCACGTTGAATTGTTTTTTAATATTTTTTAATTATCACAAGTATTCAAGAATGGTTTATTGGTTACTGACGAGAGTGACGAGTTGAACAAGCAGAACAAAATATAGATGATGTTTTGACACATTACATACCTGAACCTTAAACGTCGTAAATTATAATAATAGTTATAGCTACAAAAAATTTTAATTGTGCAATAAATATGTCGTCGGAACACAGAAAAGTGTGTCGATGTAAAATTTCTGAAGTGAATAAAAATTTAATAGGCGGCATAGTATTCAACAAAGCAGTGTGTTTATATCTGGCTGTCGAGTCCCTAAAGACGCTACGTCGCTACAACTAATATGTGTGCATATGTATATATGTATATATAATGACGTGATCGCAGCGATAGGAACGACAATGGAAGGGCCTCTAAAAGTCACAGATAAAAGAGGTGAACGTACATTACTCGTAAAAAACGACGTATATTGTATATTGCACGAGGCGAAGCCGCATAACGACTCTTTCGTGTACCCTCCCACATGTCTACAGTGTTGATTACACGTGCACACAGATACTCGAGCTTGCGCGTGTGAGTACGAACAAGGCTCTCGGCCGGTGACGGTGGTAAAACACCAACTTTGCAAGCTGTACGATCAAGAGACCTGGGGACGTGGCAACGATGCCAACTTTTAATACGAAGGTGTGTGTACCTGCTACGTCTTGATCAGTTTAACCTTCCATTGTTGATGTTTCGTTCGGGACGACTGACATTTGTGAGTACCGCGTTGATTCGTACTGAATTTCGATCGAGAGGCTGTACAAGCCTTGACTCGAACGAGGATCAGTCTCGGTTCGCCCGATATCCGACAACACCGCGCCCGTACGCCTGGCAACAACGTTCTACGAACTTACGTATACGAACTCGCGAACTCACCTGTCGCGATCCCTCTTCTTCACTTTATGTCGCAGGTCGAGTAGGTATCGGTTGCTTCGTCTTATCGATGGAAGCTTCTCGCGACGGTATACCAGGTGTTCCTCGAGACACGAACCTGCGGTTGACGACCACGACAACGTCAACAACAACAATAACGACGACAGCGGCGGCGGCGATGACGACGACGACGACGACGACGACGACGACGACAACGCCGACGAGGCGTGTACTAGGTGGCTATTCGTCGTTTCCTTTCGGTTATTCTCGGCTCTAACTGCGCACGCGAGGAAACGCACGGTTCTTGCCGAGATATCGACCCCGCCTAAGCTCCGCCCGCTATCCACGAATCCATCCGAGTGATACCGAATGTCAACGCAATTGCGTTGCGCTTTGCGTCTTCTCCCCTCTGCCGCCCCTGGCATACCACTATCGGTACCGCTGCACCTCCGACGTTCTGACCATTAACATTTCGCGCGACGACGGTGTAAATCCAGAAGACCTCGAATGTCAATTAACGCAGTGATAACCAAACGTAAACACAAATTTTACCGCAGACTGTAACATTGGTCTAACAAACCCCACTCTCATGATAACATCTTTTGATATCCTACGAACTATACGGACTCCCCTTAACGGGGTGCCATAGTCAATATTTATCCTTCCTACCTTATCGGCAATCGTGATTATTAGTAATAAATTTGTAAATAAAACAGTATGTAAAAAAATAAGAGAAGAGGCGCCTTCGTTTATTGATAATTTAACTGTGTGCTGAATTTCAGATTAAAATTATATTGCGTTTTTGAGAAAAGTCTTACCAAAAATTTAAACCTAACCTCAACGAGGTGAAAAGATTTGATATTTTTGGTAAGACTTTTCTCGAAAACGCAATAATATTTTAATCTAAAATTTAGCACACAGTTAGATTGTCAATAAACGAAGGCGCCTCTTCTCTTATTTTTTCACATACTGTTTTACACTTTTTTATTAATTAATCATCAAAAATTGAGTATGGAACCCCCTTAAGAAATCACACAATACCTCTTGATAGGAAAGACATTGTACATATTTCACTCTAGGGTACTCAATTGTGGCTCCATTTAGAGCCGATGAATTCAAAATAAAAGGTCGAAAGTTCAAATCTGAGATATAGAATTTTTTCACTATTAATTCAAACTTTACCTAAAAAAATATTAAACTATACGTATAAGACATTAATTGAAGTTAATCTAAACCTTATATAAATGTTTAATTAATATATTTTTCCAAATTTAGGATATAGTTTTGTTGGATTATTATAGGCGATGTGATACTCAAATTACAGGAACCTACCTCTAAAATTCCAAAAATTTTAAAAACTAATGGAATTAAAAATCTGAAAAAATTTACAGATAATGTTGAAAGCAAATAGAATACCGTTACAGAGCGATTTTTTCAAAATAATTAATTTAAAATGAATAATATAGAAATAACCATTTTTGGTCGGTAATATATAGCTAAAAACAATGCTGCACGGCTGCTCAAAAATCTCGTTGATTTATTGATAAAAAAATTTGAAAAAATTCATAGACTATCTTTAATGTAAATACAACACCGTTACAGAGCGTTTTTTTCGATAAAGTATACTGTTCGCTTAAGAAAAACTAAATAGTGATTCTGTTTTAATGGGTTCACATCTCCCACAAATCCACCACCCGAATTTTGCGAGCAAAAGTGGAGCTGCCGTCAGATAAGCTGAGTTCATATTCGACAATAATTATGAACATTTAAAGGAAATAGAGTTTTTACCACACAAAATCAGAGTTGAGCGCCATAGCTATTGATGTAATGATTAATTACATATTGCTTACCTGATCGAAAAGTCAGAATTTTCGACGAATAGTGATGAGTACGAATCAATTCTGAGAACACATACCGAAGTCACTTTGTACTTATCACTATTCGTCGAAAATACTGATTTTTTGATCAGCTAAGTAATATGTAATTAATCATTACATCAATAGCTATGGCGCTTAACTTTGATTTTGTGTAATAAAAACTCTATTATTTTTTAATTGTTAAATATGAACTCAGCCTATCTGACGGCAGCGCCACTTCTGCTCGCAAATTTTCGGATGGTGATATATTCAACTATATTCTACGGTCTCCCCTTAAATTTAAAGAATTAAGGTAAAAGACCCAATACTTGGATAGATTAAAAACATTTATAAATAACTGGTATTCGTTTAATTAAAAAGCAGCAATTTTCAAACCTTTTATAAATACTAGATTTACTTACTGGTACCAACATTTATTTATTTATTGAATTAAATGGATAAGTTTTAAAATCAATGTACAAGATCGAAATAGTGGGACACCGCCGAAAACGTACCTGTAATACTTGGACATCAGTTAAATCTAATATTTAATTATCTTACTTGATAATTTTCACCCTCCATTGTTGTAATGATTGAAGAAGTGGATTTTGAGGGTCAGGTGCAATAAATAAACTTATTAAATATATGCACAACGTTTCGTCTGCCTGGTTTGCAGACATCATCAGGTGCTAAATTTAATACACAGAGATTCTTAATAATACAATAATCAAGTAAAAACAAACGAACAAAAAGCAGATTTACCAGAGTCGCCGCACGTAAATTATATTATAGCCTGGGTATAGTAGGCATCGTCAAGCAAACATAAATACGTAAGGAACTGATATTTATACCCGGCATTTAAATTTGATAGTCAAAACAAAGCGTGGGAACCGTTTACAATTAGGATGTCAATTTCTTAGAATTCGCCGATTATATTCATTATATTCTTATATTAACGTCATAAATGTTGCGTGTCTTCTTTTTTATTAATCATTGATTTACAATTATTAATATGCAATATTTCTGATATTATTCTTTTTTTTATAAAAAAAAGCAAAAAGCAAAAAAAAAGCAAAAAAAATCAAACCAGACACGAAACGTTGTGCATGTATTAAATAAGTTTATTTATTTGTTGCACCTGATCTTCAAAATCGACTTCTTCAATTATTAAATTATCTTACATTTTGGACTATTTGGACAACCTGCATTTTTGTAAAATTGCGTCTAAAATATAACCTCAAAATGTTTTATTATGAATTATGACGGATTCAAGATTTAAATTAATATTATTTGAATGCAATTCAAAGGTTTACATTATAAACAGTCTATATATAATAATATAGTTATTTACTGCTAACATTTACTGGGTACTTTACCTTACTCCTTTTTTTCCTGAATGCTCAAAACATAAAGACGAAGTTCAAACCAAACTTAAACTTTTATGGCATATGATTTTATCCACTTCTACATATTGTTTCTCACAAATATATGCTAAATCTTCAGGTTGCACCTACTGTCTGATTTGAGGGGCTACGCACTCCCAAAAAGTCAAAAAAGTTAATATAGAAGTTACGTAAAGTTTTAGAAGTCTTAAGATATCTTTAGGAATTTTATTGGTATTTCATAAAGAAAAAAAATTGTTTTCTTGATTTGAAATGTAACGACTTTTCAAAGACTTTTAAAGATTTGTATAGACTTCTAATGACATCTGAAGCACTAAAAGTTTTAGGAAGTCTTTGAAAGTTTTGGAAGCCTTTGGAAATGTTATAATTTTGATTTGAGGAATAGTTAAGATCCTCGGTGGTAAAACGGTACATATAATGTATATAACCCCTCTTTATCCCTAGTATGAACTTTCCCTTATTATAGCTTTAAGTTTAGCAAATAAATAATTTGTAACAACCCTATTCTAATTAAACCACGTAGAAAAAAAAATATACAATTTTTATAAAATTTGCATATAACGTATAAATAAGTTGTAGAATTGGTTCTTTTAAATTTTACAGTAAAAATGGACTACAATTATATATATAATATATATTTTCGTAAATAAATACATTAGTCATATTAATTATAATTTATGTATTTTTTTCGTATAATTTGTACGAAAACACATGTTATTTTCAACTCGTATAAGTTTACCCTGGATAATACTTAAGGGGATGGAGTACCTTCATTTAAAATACACACTTACCGACATTAATAAATTTTTCAAATTTATCATTTAATTTCCATATTTGATCAATTTTTTTAGTTAAGGCACATTCTACGATGTGTAACAATTGTGCGTGTGCTAAAAAATTTTAGAAAAAATAAAAATTAAAAACTGTATTTGATAAAACAATTGCAGAAATCTGTAATCAGTACGGACTCCCCTTAAGGGTATTACGTGTATATAATATGTGTCTCGCACAGGAATAATATAATTTGATAAATTAATGTTAAAGCTTCTATGTACAATACTGTTAAGAACATTATAACATTTTACAAATTGTTGAATCACTACAAATATTAATCCTTTTAGAGATAAAAAGCACAGAATACCACCAAAAAAAGAGTCATTCCAATAGACATAATAATTTTATTTTCATCATCGCAAAATGTATGATGCATCAAAATATTGGTCCTGCCTAAAATGTATGTATGGATGTATGTATATATGTAATCATGTATCTAAAATTATTCAATCAATTTTTGATAGATTTACTTAAGATTTACATGGTAACTTCGTTATAATGTAATTAAATAATGGTCCAGCTATTTTCAGATATATAGCACTGAAACACTTTAAGTTATGGCATTATTTTTAATTGCTTAGAAACGGTTATGTAGCACTGTCTTGAATCCTACATAAAAAATTTATACGAACGAAATGTTCCTCTCGAAATAACAAAACTTTTCGCTATTGAACACTTTACGTTCAGAATAATATTTTCAAAGATAAATAGAGAAAAACGGTCAAAATAATGAAAAAAGTACAAACAATCACGTTTTATCACAATAAAATTAAATATATCGTGTTACGTGTGGCAACACTTCACTTATAATATATTAATACAATATGCATAAATTAAATATAAGTAACAAAATGCTGATGTTAAATCAATCCGAATCGGAGCACGATCGCCGGTGCACAGTAAAGAACAAACTGCTGACGTCGAGTTCATCGAGCTCAAACGACAAGGAGTAACGCTGCCTCTTGGGTCACCGACACCACCCAGCTGACGATTTCGTGGAGGCATTACAACACCTTATGAGAAAACAATACCCATGTTGAGGAGTCAGACAATTATGTAGGGCAATGAGTTACGTATATAAACAAAAGAAACAACCAGTCGCGAGTTCAGATACAGAAGTAAAACAAGCGATTAACGTCGAACCTACGCCCGATCGAGGTTCGACTCTCTACAACGACCTGCGTCGGAACACGACGGAACGGCCTCTTCAGGCATCAGCTCCAGGCAGCCTTACTACTCAACCGCTCAAACGCCAACCAGCAGCCGCAACCTAGCAGCAAACACCAACCAGCATCCAACCAGCGAGCAACACTAGCGAGTAATACAAATATCGTAAGAAGAGGATCTTATTTTGTACTTCTCCATACTTTTAACTCACGAAAGGATTGAGATAATAAACGGCAGTATTTATTCATTAACATATTAATTAATTATTTAATGCTATCTTCACCATCCGCTTGTTAAGCAGTCCGCTTAATCGAGTAACGGTACCCATTATAGTCGATACCTATCACACGTAACATAAAAAAAGTGGTGCTAAGTGTGGGGTACCGTTTGTGAAGATAGTCAGTATTCAATTTTGAGGAAAGAAGTATGAATGTGATCATCATCGCAGCCATCGTTGAAAACATATGGTAAGTACAAAAATCTTTATATACCATACAATTATCCTCCCGGGGTTACCGTGTCTGTCTTGAATCTTCCGTTACCGGGTAGAATCAAATAAGGGAATTTATTTAAAATTTTATTATTATCTTAAATATAACAACTATTGAATAATCATTATTTTTGTGAAATACTAAAACTTTAAAGTATATTACAATATTGATCATAAAACCATTGATACGATATTTTATTTATTATTATAAAATATAGAAATGGCACAAAAATCTGAAGAATCTAAATCAACTTTGTTTAATTTTAAAAAAGATAAAAAGAAGGGAATTGATGACAAATTTAAGGATTTTTATACCGCTCTTGCTGTAGCTGACGTAGCAATGGCATGCCCCACTGCTTTAATTCTAGATACCGCGTTGCGTAAACTGAATGATCTTTCTAAATTTAGTCCCGGTCAATTTTCGGACGACGAAGTTATCGTGGTAAATAGCAAAATAGATCAAGTCGATCAAATGTTAAAAGAGTTAATAGCTTAAGAAAATCGCGAGTCGGATAATAAAGAGAATGATTTAATAGCCTCCCAAAGTAATATTATTGCCGAACCCGTAATAAATCCCCCGAAATCATATATTTCACCAGTAAAAATCGAACCCCATACTCAAAACGCACAAAATAGCTTCACACAGAACAAACACGGCAATGTTTCACTTGTAAATTCTACACATACGCAAAATACTAATAAGCTTTTTGATCCGTTAAATTCCATAAATAACTCTTTATTTGAACCGTCTACTAATCCGTTTGAGCCTCCTAATGAATAATTTTATTTAAAAAACGAGTTTAGTACTTTTAATCCATATTCAAATCACGATAATCATGGAAAAGTATTTCTTACTACTTCGAATCCAACGGTACAATCAAATAAATATTGTGACCCTGTGAATAATCCGGGATTTAATCAGGCACTTAAAATGATTCTTTTTTATGATGGGAATCGTGACATGTTACCTTTATTTAGTAAATCAAGTACGTAACGTAGTGGAAATGTACAGGCCGCAATCGGAAAAATGGATTTTAAATTCTCTCGCGTATAAATTTAAAGGCAGGGCCGCGGACGCATACACAGCTAGATTAACACAATACGACACTGTTGAAGGACTGTTAGCTGATTTAAATATACAATTTAGTAATATTGGGACGCAGAGAAAGCTCTCACAAATTTAAAAATAATTCAACAATACCCAGGCGAAAGTGTTGGCGACTACGCCTTAAGAGTGCAAACGCTGCATAACAGGTTATTGAATACGTATGACGCAAACAAAAATTTACAAGTATTTGAAAAACAGACATATAAAACTCAAGCAGATCGCGAAGCATTAGATTAATTTATATTTAGGTTAAAAGGTTCGCTACAGCACCAAGTGCGATTACAAAATCCGAAAGGTCTAAGAAGTGCGATAGGAGAAGCAGTTAATTTCGAACAGAGAACAGGAGCTCGACGTGCGTTTACAGATCATAGCAATAATCCGGAAAATCCAATACCAACAGATACATATTTTAAAGCAATTTTAGCACAACTGGAATCATTAAATAAAACAAGACTAGAACAGGATAGTGCAGTTAGAAGAAGGGCCCCGGTCACTGAAAATCGCGAATTTAGTAATAATACTGGACACTCAGGACAAAATTGCTGTAATAAAGAAACGGCCATGAAGCTATGTGGAACTTGTCAAGGAAAAGGACATATATTTAATACGTGTGACAATTCAAGGCAAAAAATAAGCAAAGATCAATTCAATAATCAACAAACAAATCCGCCAACAGTTATATACGCTTTGTATCCGATGCCACCAATAAATTCGACAATTTTCGCAGCACAATCTAGTGCTACAGACATAATAGGAACTATCCGAGTAGTAATAATAATTACAATAATAGCAACAGGAACTTCAGAAGTAATAATAATAATCATAGAAATTACCGAAATGATTATAGAAATTCAGATCGTGACTATCGTAGTAATAATTATAATGCATCCCAAAGAAATGGAAGAAATGAGTATTATAATTCACAAGATAATCAAAGAAATAAGAGCTTCTCAAATAGCCAAACTTCAGCGAATTCTTTAAACTGCCAGGATGCTCGGCATCAAGGATCTGCGGAGTCGAGCAACCAACAAAATCGCCAGACCAATTAGAAAATCCGATACGCAAATGCACTATAAGATTCATGCAGACAAGATGTAAACCCTCTATTGTAGATTTATATACCCCAAATTTAGATAATGAAAAAGGAAGATTTTATGTTGATACAGGAGCCGATGTATCATTAATTAATCTGAAATGTGTACCTATGGAAACCCCTATCGACACGGAACAAACAATATCCATAAATGGAGTTATTCCGGGTGAATGTTTAACATTAGGTTGCATTAAAATATTATTAAACGGAATGGAATGTAATTTACATATAGTGCCAAATAATTTCTCCATAGATATTGACGGATTATTAGAATGGTACGTACTTTCAAAATATAACGGCTTAATAAATGCTGCTTAAAAATGCTTACAATTCAAGAATTTTCTAATTCCTTTTGTACAAAACGAACGCTTTGTTATTCCTCCAAAAACTAGACAAGTTATATATGCACGAGTTAATAATGATGAAAAAGTAGGATTTGTACCACTCCAAAATATAGGACCGGGAATTTTATTCGGCAATTTTGTAGCCGAGAATCGAGAGGGTAAAGCGTATACCCTTTATATTAATACGAATAGTGAAACAGTAGAGGTAGAACCCCCTGTAATCACAATTGAGTCGTGTGAAACTAATAATGAATTAAAAGATATAATGAATATTGAAGAAGATGATAATAATGAAAAAACTTGTGCTAATGTCTTACGTATTTTTGAAGAGGATAAGGATAGAGCGACAAAAGTATTTGAGCAGATTGATCCAGATACACTTAAGCATTTAAATGAAGAGGAAATTGAGCATATAAAAGAATTAATTAAAGAACGTACACAGTTATTCGGATTACCAGGAGAAAAATTAAAAGCAACGCATTTAGTGACGCATAAAATTGTTACTAACTACTGACATTCCAATACGATCAAAGAGGTTACGTCATCCACCAGCTATCAAAGAAGAAATGCAACGTCAGATTGAACAAAATTTACAAGCAGGTATAATTAGGCCACTGGAAAGTCCTTATTCATCAATGATGTGGATAGTTCCGAAGAAGAGTACAAAAACCGGAGAAAAGAGATGGCGAATGGTAACTGACTTTCGACAAATTAATGAAGTGACAGTAGGGAATAGCTACCCTTTACCCTTAACAACCGACATTATCGACTTAGTATCAACTGCTGCTTATATAACAGCTATAGATTTAAAAACAGGATTTTATCAAATATTAATGGATCCCGATGATGCAAAGAAAACTGCATTCTCTGGTCCATACGGGCATTATGAACACACACGAATGGGTATGGGATTAAAAAATGCGCCTGCCACTTTTGATTCACTCATGGATTTGGTATTAAATGGATTGCAAGGAAATGAACTATACGTTTATTTGGGCGACATAATAGTATTCGCAGCTGATTTAAAAGAACATGGTATAAAATTAAGGGATTAATGAAAAGATTGGATGACGCAAATCTGACAGTAGAACCAAGTAAATGTCAATTTTCACAAAAGGAGGCATCTTTCTTAGGTCATATAGCAGGAAACGGAAAAATCAGACCAGATCCGAAGAAAATTGATAAAGTCCGAAATTATCCTGTATCTACAACCAGGAAGAAAGTAAAACAATTTTTGGGTTTCGTAAGTTATTATAGAAGATTTATTAAAAACTTTGCAAAAATTGCAGCACCTCTTACAAAACTATTGAAGAAAGCGGATGAAAAAACAACAGAACTTGAGTGGGGGGATGAACAGCAGAAAGCATTTAACCAATTGCGTGAGATTTAATGCAATGAACCAGTTATGATTGCACCAGATTTTACTAAACCCTTCCTGGTAACGACAGACGCCAGAGACTACGCTATTGGAACAGTTATGAGTCAAGGAAAACTTGGAGAGGATCGCCCTTGTGCCTACGCTCCTCGATGTCTTAGAGGACCAGAGCTCCGATACTCTACATACGATAGAGAATCATTAGCGGTAGTATTCGCAAAGATCAATTTCCATCTTTTCTCGCGGGAAGGAAGTTTACTCTTATAACCGACCATGAACTACTTAAGGGAGTACTATCGGTTTTGAGATTGTATTCAGAAAATTCTAAAATTTTGTATAGTAGTTTGTTTCGATCTTAAACTTACTCATAGAAATTTTTAGCACGCTACACCAACCCAGATAAAAGTTATTAACAATTTTATATTTTCGCTTTTAACACGTAGTCTTATGGGAAATCATATTTTCGACGATCTCAATCGTGAAATTTATGAAAACGGTTACTCAGTTTTTAACGAAACTTTGAGAAATAGATATTTAATATTCCATTAACAGATGGCTAAATTTTGATGTCGATTCACCAATTTTGCTAGGTAGTATAAGTAAAGAAATAAAATTATCCACTCTCAGTCGACCATTACGCGTACAATTTGGCAACGTCGCAAAAAGGTTAAGAAGAGCGCGAAATTTAAAATTATGCGTTTGATTTGCGCAAGTGATACACGACGTTTTCTAATAAAATTTTAAGAGATCTTTATATTTCTTAATTAATAGTATACCAAGAAATAAAAGACACCAATTTAAGTATATAAACTTTTATTCAATAAACAACATAATTTTTATTTTTCAATAATTAAATAAACAATGTATTTTATATAATTTTTAATATACTTTGTTATCATATTTTTTTATTAATTTCAAAATAATCACAAATTTTTTCTATTATTTTGCGACGTTTAGTAACTCTGACAATATAATTTTCATCTGGTCCTAAAATATTTAATATATCTTCACATTATAAATTAATTTTATCTCTATAGGTTTTTACTGCATTTTTGTAATGTTTTGTAAATATTTGTTGGCTTAATAAATAAATTATGTGCTTACATAATAAATTTATTTTGATCGTATGCTGCAGCCAACATTTGTAAAGTAATATTAGCAGCAACGATTTTTAGCCTCATTGAATGAGACATGTAGTTTTTTAAAACATCTAGAGTTTTTAAAGTTTTTGGTAATTGTTTTGTTAAAGATATTTTATTCTTTGCCTCGTTCCAAGTAAAAGAACACTCTTGTAGATTTGAATCTAATACGTTTAGTTTTTTTAACATATCATTTAACATTCTGACGTCATGCATGGCATCGTGAGCGTTATCAGTGTTGATTTTAAAATGTTGCACCAAATTTTCTAACTTATTCTCTCCTTTTCCCTTCTTTTTTGTTATTTTTCTTATTATAGGTAAAGTATCACAAAACCCATGTACGACTATTTGGAAATGATCATTCATAGATACTTTTTCAATTATATCAATCAATCTCACATAATCAAATGAGCAGTTATGAGCCGTTAGAATACATTTCCTTCCAAATGAAACGAAAAATTGTTAATGAAAAATATAATTTTTTTTCTCGCCCAGGCAAAAGTCTTTAAATTAATATTGAATTTTGTTGGTCTTGCTGGCTAACGTCTAACGACTCTAAGAACTCCAAGTTGCTCGCTCGAAAGCACGACAATTCGCTGCGTATCAATCCCGAGGACACATTATGAAGGCCACAAGCCGCCAGACATAACCAAAAGAGAAGCAAATAATACTAAGTAATAAATTGAAATATTTTAATAAGAAAAAGAAATTTTAAGTCTATGTTTCGTCTTTCTGCCATACTCATCATGGGCGCAGACGTCCCTGCCCAGAACTATATTGATCAAAAATATAACTCAATTTTGTATCGTAAGACGATAAGGGCTATATAGTACACAAGGGAAATCTGATTGTGGATAACAGTGCCCCTAACATCAAGATGACTATGACATATCTTATCCTGTTTATAAATATAATTTTTTTCTGCAAAGTTTAAATTATATTGAATTTGTGGTCTTGCTGGTCTATAAGAAGCCCACTGTGATTCTGCGACGTCCCAAGCGAATAGACATTAAATTCTTTCTTCTTTTAATATTTCAATTTTATTCTAGTTATTTCTTCCTTTTGGTTTAGTCTGGCGCTGTGCTTCATATTTGTCCTCGGATTGATGCGAATTGTCTGCCTTTCGGCGAGCACTGGTTCTAGAGTCTAGACTTACTCCAAGACCCAAACATATAAGAGTAAAATGCACATGCATCACATGGCATTTATTTTTTGATCCACGATCTAAGTTTCCGTCATACTCGCATCCATGTACGCCTGCTTCTCCATTTCTGCGTAGCTATATAACGGAAAATTCAATCGAATTAGAGCTTTGTAGTCATTTGTAGTCGTTCCTTCCCGATCATTTTGTATCTTATTAGTCTCTTCTTTTTTAACAGTATCGTTTTAATTTAAATTACGTGTTAATACTTAGTGTATCCTTTTTTGGCAAATAAATCAGTTTGTTTATTAAATGCACGCGTGTACTTTCCAGGAGATAATAATAATTTGTTAATTATACGACTGATGTATTCTTCTGCATAATTTTTTTTACTTATAGCACATGCTACTCGAAAATCGCTCGATCGGGATGTCCCATACAATCGCGATTTTGGAGCTTTGCTTATAATAATGACATTTAAACTTTCGTTAGAGTTACTCGTATTAAATATAGATTGTAAAGCTTCCAATAATTTTTGGTCTTTGAATCCGTCGCCGATAGCTTTATGTGTATACGTATCAGAATTCTTGTTATAATTACACCAACTTCCACAGTTCTCATGAATGTTGAAGCAATGATTAGGAATATTTTCAATAGCTTTTGCCATTTCTGTACTGTTGCCTTTATTTTAAGCAACACAGTAATTGAAATTTTTTTATAAGCTACTGATTGCTGCGCCAGTAAGTTCTTTATAACTTTTTTTTATTTTATACAATTCATTAACAATTCCCTTGCTGGTATGATTTTTATCAGCCTGCTTTACAACTTCGTGATTACTTGAATTACGAATAGCACAAATGGAGCTGCTATCATTGTCCGCTATAACAACCCCTATCTTTAGATTGCATTCTCTTAATATAGGATTATCTTTGGTTACTATCACAGCAGCCAATGAGGTTTCCATTGCCTTTAAGCAGCTGCCCACGTAGTTCAATCTACAATCGTGATCCCTCTCAGAATACCCAGCTTCACACATTTTCACACTGATTCAGTACTGATTTCTCTAAAAAATAAATAAAATAAATTTTTTTAGATAATTCTCTAAAAAAAATTAGGTAAAAACAAATAAAATTCTCAAAAAAACATTAAATAAATAAAAAAAAAGTATTACACATTTTTCTGTTTATGTTAGTTATTCACCCATCCACTTATTAACCGCGGTCAATGCTGCTTAACTTTCATTATCTATCATTTCTCAGTCTATTCTCAATGCTACATTCACAAACAGTTACAAAGATAATAAAAACATATTTGTAGACATTTCAAAAAGCCCAGCTAGATATTATTTTAATGGTATTAATTTTAATGGAATAAACATATTTTTAAACAAATATATAGTAATATATGGCAGCAATTTCATATTAATTGTAACTAGGCTTTTTATAAATATGTTTTCATTATCTTATTGTAACTGTTTGTGAATGTAGCAGATAGAAGATAGTAAATCATGCAATAGAAAATACTAAAATCAGTATGGAATTAGTAATAACATCTCTTTAAGGTTATAATATTTAACATTTCAAGTACATATATTTCATTAATCCAATTGTTAAATATCTAAAAGACCTTTTACAAAGGTGTAAAAATTCGAAAGTATGATGCAATTTCGATTACACTTTAGCAATTCTTATCTTACTTTATACAAACTTACTGCAATAGAAAATACTGAAATCAAAATGAAATCATCAAGTTTTCTGCTAAAAAATTTAGCTGTACATTTACTCAAAAAGTATTAACCAAAATTTATTTCATAATTGTTAGCCCTGGCGTATCTTACATCAATAAATAATTAATATAATATTAATAATAATACTCTTTTGTGCATATTAATTTCTCCATATGTATTAAAACGTAAATATCTCTTTTTTATTGGTTTAAAATTATTTTTTGTATTTTAGTTTAAACCAATAAAATAGAGATATTTACGTTTTAATACATTATGGAGAAATTAATATCGTACAAATGAATGAATATTACTTCCATACTGATTTTAG
Organism: Theocolax elegans; assembly: GCA_026168455.1. Classification (NCBI taxonomy): domain Eukaryota; kingdom Metazoa; phylum Arthropoda; class Insecta; order Hymenoptera; family Cerocephalidae; genus Theocolax; species Theocolax elegans. The sequence continues at coordinate 82,650,443 of CM047425.1, forward strand.
TATTTTCTATTGCATAATTTACTATCTTCTATCTGCTACATTCACAACAGTTACAATAAGATAATGAAAACATATTTGTAGACGTTTCAAAAAGCCTAGTTACAATTAATATGAAATTGCTGCAATATATTACTAAATATATTGTTCTTCTAATATGTTACCGATATGTACATTAAAATTTTAACTTGTATGAAATTGTCCATATTTTTAAAAATATGTTTATTCCTATAAATTAATACCATTAAAATAAATTCTAATTGGGTTTTTTGAAATGTCTACAAATATGTTTTTATTATCTTTGTAACTGTTTGTGAATGTAGCATTGAGAATAGACTGAGAAATGATAGATAATGAAAGTTAAGCAGCATTGACCGCGGTTAATAAGTGGATGGGTAAATAACTAACATAAACAGAAAAATGTGTAATACTTTTTTTTATTTATTTAATGTTTTTTTGAGAATTTTATTTGTTTTTACCTAATTTTTTTTAGTGAATTATCTAAAAAAATTTATTTTATTTATTTTTTAGAGAAATCAGTACTGAATCAGTGTGAATTTTTTAAACAGGGTATTGATTTGACACTGATTCTGAATTGAGTGAATACTGAATTTTTAAGGGCACATTGCCCTTCTTCAATTAAATAATTTCAAAATTGATACAGTACTGATTCCATAATGATACAACATTGATTCATTACTGATTTTGTAATAATTCAGTAAGAAATCAGTTTTGCGTTTTGGTGAGAACTTACTACTGAGTCAGAATTGATTCTGTGATGAAATCATTATGGAATTAATAAAAAATAGCTACTGATATTGATCAAAATCAAGTCTGACTCAGTAGTAAGTTCTCACCAAAACGCAAAACTGATTTCTTACTGAATTATTACAAAATCAGTAATGAATCAATGTTGTATCATTATGGAATCAGTACTGTATCAATTTTGAAATTATTTAATTGAAGAAGGGCAATGTGCCCTTAAAAATTCAGTATTCACTCAATTCAGAATCAGTGTCAAATCAATACCCTGTTTAAAAAATTCACACTGATTCAGTACTGATTTCTCTAAAAAATAAATAAAATAAATTTTTTTAGATAATTCTCTAAAAAAAATTAGGTAAAAACAAATAAAATTCTCAAAAAAACATTAAATAAATAAAAAAAAAGTATTACACATTTTTCTGTTTATGTTAGTTATTCACCCATCCACTTATTAACCGCGGTCAATGCTGCTTAACTTTCATTATCTATCATTTCTCAGTCTATTCTCAATGCTACATTCACAAACAGTTACAAAGATAATAAAAACATATTTGTAGACATTTCAAAAAGCCCAGCTAGATATTATTTTAATGGTATTAATTTTAATGGAATAAACATATTTTTAAACAAATATATAGTAATATATGGCAGCAATTTCATATTAATTGTAACTAGGCTTTTTATAAATATGTTTTCATTATCTTATTGTAACTGTTTGTGAATGTAGCAGATAGAAGATAGTAAATCATGCAATAGAAAATACTAAAATCAGTATGGAATTAGTAATAACATCTCTTTAAGGTTATAATATTTAACATTTCAAGTACATATATTTCATTAATCCAATTGTTAAATATCTAAAAGACCTTTTACAAAGGTGTAAAAATTCGAAAGTATGATGCAATTTCGATTACACTTTAGCAATTCTTATCTTACTTTATACAAACTTACTGCAATAGAAAATACTGAAATCAAAATGAAATCATCAAGTTTTCTGCTAAAAAATTTAGCTGTACATTTACTCAAAAAGTATTAACCAAAATTTATTTCATAATTGTTAGCCCTGGCGTATCTTACATCAATAAATAATTAATATAATATTAATAATAATACTCTTTTGTGCATATTAATTTCTCCATATGTATTAAAACGTAAATATCTCTTTTTTATTGGTTTAAAATTATTTTTTGTATTTTAGTTTAAACCAATAAAATAGAGATATTTACGTTTTAATACATTATGGAGAAATTAATATCGTACAAATGAATGAATATTACTTCCATACTGATTTTAGTATTTTCTATTGCATAATTTACTATCTTCTATCTGCTACATTCACAACAGTTACAATAAGATAATGAAAACATATTTGTAGACGTTTCAAAAAGCCTAGTTACAATTAATATGAAATTGCTGCAATATATTACTAAATATATTGTTCTTCTAATATGTTACCGATATGTACATTAAAATTTTAACTTGTATGAAATTGTCCATATTTTTAAAAATATGTTTATTCCTATAAATTAATACCATTAAAATAAATTCTAATTGGGTTTTTTGAAATGTCTACAAATATGTTTTTATTATCTTTGTAACTGTTTGTGAATGTAGCATTGAGAATAGACTGAGAAATGATAGATAATGAAAGTTAAGCAGCATTGACCGCGGTTAATAAGTGGATGGGTAAATAACTAACATAAACAGAAAAATGTGTAATACTTTAGAATTTCAGTTTAATTTGTTACCTATTTTTATTATCCAAAATTTTTAATTACAACCTTCTCATGATGTTTAAGCAATGATAGAATATTTCATGTGCACCTGTATGTTGCCTTATTTCAACAATTTGATATAAGTCTTTCCATAGTTCAATTTTATTTTATAATTCATAACAATTCGTTGATTTTTTGAACTTACAACTGTGAGTACTGAATTACGAATAGCAAATGGAGTGCTATCATTGTCCGCTATAACAACCCTATCTTAGATTGCATTCTCTTAATATAGGATTATCTTTGGTTACTATCACAGCAGCATGAGGTTCCATGCCTTTAGCACTGCCCACGTAGTTCAATCTACAATCGTGATCCTCTTCAGAATACCCAGCTTCACACATTTTGCATTTTCTGTTTAATGTTACATAGGCTATCACTTTTTTTGTAGAGTATCCAGTAATAGCAGCTGTTCCAGAGAGACTATCATAAGTCCTCCCTGTACCTCTAGTGAACCAACCCATATCATAAGATGCTGTAATACGAACTATATCATTTGGTGTAACATTTTGATTTGCACCTACGTAGGGAAAAATGAAACCGTCGTGCAGGTCTGGAGGTCTAAAATAAAAAAGCTAGAAAAGCAGTTCGATTTTTGTATTTCTTTATTGTTATGAAAAAATCATCAAAATACAATAATTCATTTCATGATATGACGTAGTATTTAGTACATACTATCTAAAATTATTTTGTTAAAATAATTAAACAATAATTCATTCGATATTACTCAATAGTTGTATAGACTCTAATATAAGCTTTTATAAAAGTCATAAAACACAAAATTTCATTTCTTACTAAAATAACATGAAAGATTTGTAAAATCACAAAAATACATTTTATCGCATTACACTGAGAGAAAAAAAAAGTAACGTTAACCGAATAGTTCGGTTACTACTACCGAAAACGTTTGGTAAAGGCTATTAAGTAAATGCAACTTTATTTGTTCGGTAACCATTACCGAATTCTGTTCGGTACTACTTACTGCAACCAAATAGTTCGGTAGTAGTAACCGAACTTTTTGGTAGAGTATACTTAACGGTCGTTCGGTAAATGCTACTTTTCACCATTCGGTTATCGATACTTTTTTTTTCTCTCAGTGTAGATACTAAGAACTACTGTACTTTGAAGTAATTCGGGGACAATTTGTTATTATTTAAAATTGTAACTTACATGAAAAATGTTTACAATTATTTTTTTTTACAAGAAAGCAGAAAATGCATTGATTTTGAAATTAATTATACGTACAATAAATACAAGTATACATAATCAACTTGTATTACAAACTGTTTATATTAAACTTGTTTAGTCTTACAATTATTTAAACAGATAAACTTTATATAATAGAATATATTATATATTCTTCAGGTAAGTTACTATAAAAGAAATTACATATCAGCTTGTAAGCACTAACAATAACTTACAATAACTGCTTTAGTTTGTGTGAATTTTCAATAGTTAATTTTCTTTCTTCATAAGCAGCCTCCAAACAACTCTCTTGTGCTACCTTTTCTACGGCATTTCCTACTTTATCTTCTTGGGTTTTAAATGAGCTGCAGTGAAATCGAGGGTGATTCAACGAAACAAGCCATTTATTGACATGCGTGTTACCTTGACCTCCATTTAGAGTACCTATAACGAATAAAAATATATTTTAGAGATTTATTACTTTAAAATAAGTATGAATAAATTAATCTATATAAATTAAGGTTTTTACCAAGCACAGTTTTTGAATTTGTGTCGAAATGCCGAGACTGATTTGGTATTTTATGCTGTTTATCCGTGCACACAGTAGTGATTGCTTGGCAATGGATACATGCTATCTTAAATACAAATGCTATGCCATACTGTTTCTCATGTTTAATGTTTAGTAAAGAAAGTACAGATTTGCATTTCATACAAAACATTTGTAAACCCAATGTTTTTAAATGAATTATTCGCCGTCCCTCAAGATCAAAATCACTATCAGTTGAAGCGGGAGAATCTTTCTTTATAGTACCTGTATAATAATCTCATAAATATATATTTAACAATTAATTATCCATACAATAAGTTTACATACCATGCACTCTCGTATCGGTATCGACATCAATCTTTTGATAAGATTCTATACGTGTAGCTCGTCAGTCCAAGCAGTAGTAATCTTATAACAATGTTGACATTCTACGTCTAATTTAGATCTTAAACCATATGCTCGATCTGTTTTGACATTTCGTAACGAAAGTACTGACTTGCACTTTCTACAAAGCTTGTTTGAGTTTGTTGCTGCGTGAAGAGAAGTTTTAGATTCTTTCTTGATTTGGAGGTTAGAGTTTTATTTATTAAATCGTTCCCTATGAAACCTCTTAGCTGTTTCGGTTTGCTGAATTCTTTTATTATAAACCTTTTCTGAAACCAATTTACCTTTCCAAAAAAGTCTTTTACTCTTCTTCGTAACACTTTCGTCTTCATTTTTATTCGACGATTCCGCATCACACATTTTGCTGTAGGTATGCAACGTGACACTTCAAACAACGAGATAGAACACTACACGAGTGCGGTCAAGCAAGCGAGTGAGACGTTGCCAAATCAAAATACTCCCTTAAGCATTTTTTGAAAAGTAAAAACCCAGATTTAATATTCAACAGATTAAAAGCTGATCTGATAGGATACGAATTTGACGTAATTTATAGACCAGGTCCTAAAAATGTGAATGCAGACGCCTTATCACGTAATCCCATTATTAACGATGGAGACGAAAATCCGGAACGACCTAGAGCAGAATTATTTGAACTAGCTAACAAACAAGAAAAGGAGGACAATTATAACGAGTATGAATTACCTGCAAGAATTTTTAAAATATCCGATAAAAGAAAACACGTAAGATCCGAAGATCATCAAAATCGTATCCCAGACAATTCTATAATTCGATCCCCAGAAAAGAAAGTGCCACATTTAGAAGACGAGTCAGATTTATATTCAAATAATGAATCACAAGGCAATTGGAGAAGCAAACATAATCAATGTAAAAGAAGAATGACAAGAAATAAGAGAGAAGCTTACGTATTTGCACCATATAAGGAGGTAGGAAAGAAGTTCACTTTTGAACCTATTTTAAGTCAAGCAAAAGTTGATGCATACTTGCGATATATACGGAAAGAAGAAAATATGCGTAAAGAGATTCAAGCTATGAGTACACCCCGATCATCCCAAATAGGAGTATTTGAAAATATGAATAATAAACATATTCGTGAACATACACTAGAAAGGAAAGCACCTAAATTCAAGGATATTCTTACGGACAATCACGATGATAGTGACACATCACTGAGTACCAATTCGGAAGCCCAATCTCTATTCGAGGACGACATATTGGGTACTAATATAATTAAAGTAAAGAAGGCGATAATTTATAACAAAAGAAAATTTTTAGCAGTTAGAAATGACAAAGGAGGCTATTATTTATGCAAAACCACGTGTAATATATTTAAACCAACCGGGAAAATACGAATTCAATGGCTAACGAATTTAAATAAGAATGAGTATAAGATAGATTATTATGAGTACATCGACTCGAATGTATTTTAACTAATATTACGATGAAACAAATAAATAATAATACGTTCGAGTTTCCCGAGGACGAAATTCAACGCATTAATATTATTCTTATAGAATCCCTTAAAGCAGAGAAACGAACAATAGAAAAACAAAAATAAATTCAAAATCCGATAACACCATTACAAACACAGAATTCAGAGCCCCAATTGTTATTTAATGACACACTAACAAAGAATCCAAACGTTAATCAATGTAATCAACCAAATTCTTCATTATCAAAAATAAAGTTAAAGTGAAAAAACATGAGGAGAAAGGAAAAAATGCAATTCGAGTAGACATTTGGGAAAATGATGGAATATTAAATAGTAACAATATAAATTCAAAAGACGACACTACCGCGATACCCTTTACACCAAGGAAATCTGATATTATACCAGAAGTAGAAGATGTTGTCGAACCAATGCCTGACCGAAATTTTGCTACAGATCCGAACTTTTATCATATACATTTTAATGACAGAAAAGATAGTACAATGCACTAAAGATAAAAATATAAATTTGACAAACATTGACAGCACTCATGAAACGAATAAAACTGTAAATTCAATAAGCCATAATAATAATAATAATTTAGATGAATTAGAGTCGAAATACTATGTGTATACTCAGCATAATGAGTGCGCGCAATCGGAAATAGAAAAAACACACGATACCGATATACCTGCTAATCCACAGGCTAACTGTCTTTTCTATTCTATTATAAAAATATTAAAATTAGAAATATCTCCGCGGGAGTTACGCGATCGATTACTATTTTCATCGGCAATTAAAGAATGTGGAGACCCGATCGAAGCTCATAAAATTTTAAGTTCTGATACACAGTACGGCGATATAGATTGCATATATATTTTTTCGAAAACATTCAATATCAATGCATGTATTCACTATCATATCGGAAATCGAGTTGAATATTTTTATTGTAAAGCTAATAACAATCCCGAATTTATACATTTACACTTAGTAAATAATCATTTTACTCCATATATAATTACCAATACAAATAATTCCGATAATTTAAATTTTTCTAATATGGATATGTCATGTGATTACGACCTTAATGATCATAATAACTCGAGAAACCGATCGATAAATCAAACAATAAGAGATTCAGGAGCGATGACCCGTTACTATGGACTAAAGACACAGAAAATATAGTAAATATTTCGTCAATAACCCTATTAGATGAACAACCGTTTGACGATTAATTTTCGAAGAAGAATTAAAAAGTATGATATCGTTATCGTTAAAAGATCCTCAGAGCAACATTAGATAAATACGAAATAAAAACAGTAGGACTTATTAGGGATTTAGCTATTTTATCATTAGCAGAATGGAACTATTTAATAGAACAAGTAAATAAATTATTCCAGGGAAGGGAAATCAATGTAGTATTATTTAAAAATAATTTACCCATTCCTAAAGTAGAAGATCGATTTAGATTAATCAAAGAATTTCATGAATCAGCAACAGGAGGACATAAAGGTATTACAAAAACCTACGATAGAATTTCTTACGAGTATTATTAAAGAAACATGCAGGGTGATGTGAGACAGTACGTACGGGGATGCCCTGATTGTCAAACTCAAAAATTAGTACGCATAAAAACGCGATTACCAATGTTAACATCCGATACACCCTCTAAACCTTTATCTATATGGTCTATGGACTTTGTAGGTCCAAAAGAACCTACTGTAGCAGGTAACCAATATATACTAACAATGCAAGACTAACTAAGTAAATATTGTATATTAGCACCGGTAAAAAATGCCACAGCAAAGGAGGTCGTCCATGTATTAACAGACAAACTCATGTTATTTCGGGTCACGCCTTTCCTTAACCTCTGACCAAGGTGCTCATTTCATGAATAGGATGTTAGAACAGTTTGCCAATATATTTAAGATAAATAAGAACTACACAACGGCGTACTACCCCCAATCTAATGGTGAAATTGAGCGTATGCACCACAACCTTAACGAATACCTAAAAATGTATATTGAAACTCATACCGAATGGGATACGATTCTACCTTTAGCGCAAAATGCTTATAATACAACAATATATGAAGAAACAGGTTATACTCCACACGAAATTCTAGTTGGTCAAAGAGCAAGAACTCCCTCGAGCTTCCCTTCTAAGGAACAATTACCTACATATGACGATTATTTAACAGATATAACATCAACTTTATCTCAACTTCGCATACTAGCTGCAATGAATTTAGTACAAGCAAAATATAGATCTAAATTTTATTAGGACCAAAAACAAAACATTAAATATTTTAGGGAAGGAGTAATGGTATATTAATAAAAAATCCAAAACAGGGAAAAACGGATAATGATTATGTAGGACCTTGTTAAATTTTGGGGATAAATTATTAAACACAACGCGAAAATACAGAAAGGTAGTAAGACAAAAATTGTCCACATGGACCGCTTAAAACACAGTTATGAATTACCATAACTCAATTATTCACAATGTAAATTATAATAGAACAAGCAAAAAATACATAAAATATTAATAATTGTATTGATACTGGATATTTGAGGAAATAATAAACCATACGATTATAACTTCAGATATATTACTATATTAATTTAAGAAAAAGAACTATTAAATCATATGTTGTTATTATAAGCAACAAATTTGTGCACAAACTGCAAATGTTTATAGACTATGTTGTTGTCAAGTTAAATATTTATTGAATACCGCCGAAATGATTAACCGAGTTAATAAATATGAATAAAAAATATACATAATAATTTTTATGTACATTTATATAATATATTTTCGAAACAATTAAATAATGCAAAAAAAAAAAAATTTTGTCATTAATATGAAGAAAGATTATAAACATATTGCAATTTGTTATAAATAATAAGAAAAATGGAAAATGTTATTAAGTAAAAAGATTGAACAACCTTAATTGTTAAATTAGGCGAAAGAAGTATTTCGATATTTTTATAAACACAGCCAATAATTAATTATAAACAATTCATTTACAACTTAAGAAAAAATCACCTATATAGTTTTATATAGAGTTTGTTACGTATTATTCGAAAGCGCAATAAAAATATGTTCATGTGATAGAACGAAATTATAAACAAAGTGACTTTTATTAATTAATTATTTATAAAAATTAAAATTAATTTAACGGGAAAATCACTAAACCTTAGTTGCAAAATTAAAAAAAGGAAAGATTTAGGAAAATTAATTAGAAACCGAGATATGAATTTGTTAATTAACAAAATCGACCACAGGACAAAAACACCTATATAATTTCGAATTACATATTCAACGGACAATTCAAAATCAAGAAAAAAACTCTAACGAAATAAGGGAGTAAAAATATAAACAATATGATAATTATTGTTAATAAAAAATTTCAAAAATCTCATTTATCAAATATGATAATTATCAACCATAATTGCAAAATTAGAAACACTTTGTTTCTACGAATTCGAAAATATTTTCCAAAAACACGTATAATTTTGCAACTACTGTAAAATAAATTGTTATAATAACAAAATTAACATCTCGGTCACGTGCCAAACCAAATCCATACATAAAAAAATCCAAAAAGATAAAAGCAAATAGTGATAACAATTTTTACTCAAAAAAACGAAAATTCTTCACTGTATGAGTAATATGACATCTCTCCGCGAGCAATAAAGGTCATAGATCAAAAGATATGGCAATTAACATTTTCGACTTTTAATATAACAACAACCATAAATAAATAAAGAGGGCCACATACTCCAATATACGAAATTAGAACGAATACCCTTTAAAAGAGAAGACAAAAAAAACATAAAAGAGACACACACAGTGTTAATGCTTACACGTTAGCTCACGTATACACATATACATAACACACAATACCCGCGAGTCACTCAGTAGCCAGCAGGTTGCAGCGCACGTACACTAACGCGACCCACGTACACGCACCGACGAGTAGAAGGCCATATAGTAGTATGCGTGCAGTTGCACCGGCGCGTACACTATAGTACAGTGCATATGCATGCGCTCCGAGTCGCGAGCTACTCGATAATCAGCAAATATATCACAAATTTATAGACAAATAATTTTTTAAACTTATAGTAATATATCTGACAAAAGTAATAGTATAATAATTAATATAAAGTTAATATAAATAATTAAAAAAAAAATTATTTTTAATATTATAATTTAAACATTTACACATAGCATAACTTGTATATATAAAGCAAAGGAACATTCTGAAACAAAAATATTTACTAACTAGCCATATTACCTCGGTCGTTAACGCTCCCTCGGTTGAATTCCGCTTTTGAGGGTAAATGTTGATTATAAAGTGTAATACTTAAATCAGTTAATTATAAATATATTTTAAATGTTTTAAATATAATTATTTTACCTAATTTTTTAACTAATTTTTTATAACTTTTGTCATGTGTTATAATCTGTTAATAAAAATTTATTATTGTATTATTAAAACAAAAAAAAATTATAAAATATATACAACTTATATTACCTTTACTCATCATGATATTTAACTATAAAATTTTATACTTGAATGTTGGTTAATTTTATTTTCTCTTTGTATTTACAGGCTTGAGACTGTCATATTATGAATGTAATATTAATCAATTGTCGAATGTAATATTATCTACAAGTTAAAAAAAAATACAAATAAAATAGAGATTAAAATATGCTAAAACAGTTGCAAAATTTTAAAGACACTTTTGAATAATATATGTTGCAAAATTAATTATTTAATTATTTAAATGCCTCGATATAATTATCTTCAAAATATGGCTGAATTAAAAATAAAATAGTACCACATATTGTAGATAATTTATTATTTGTAAAAATGGTGTTTTCTGCTAATAATTTTGTTAATAAATGTCGCTAATGGCAGACAAATGATATTATTAATGTTTACAGTTATAAAAGTTATTAGTATTAAAATTGTAGTATAAACAGTTTTAATGTGATGTAAAAAATTTAGTAAATTGAATTAAAATTAATATTCTCTGAATTATGACGCTTGATTCAGACAATTAATTATTTTAAAAATTTATTTTCCTTAAATAATTTATATTAAAAATGTCGCTTTATGCAGACAATTTATTATTTCAAACATTTAGTTTAAATAAGGAATTTATATAAAAAAATATCGCTCAAAATGCAGAGAAATTGTTATTTCAAAAATGTATTTTTCGTAAGTAATTTAGATAGAAAATGTCGCTTAATGCAGACAATTTATTATACCAAAAATGTATTTTTCGTAAGTAATTTATATAAAAAATGTCGCTTAATGCAGACAATTATTATTTTAAAACATTAGTTTACGTAAGGAAATTATATAAAGAATGTCGCTTGATGCAGACAATTTGTTATTTCAAAAACGTATTTTTCGTAAGTAATTTATATAAAAAATGTCGCTTAATGTAGACAATTACTATTTTAAAACATAAGTTTACGTAAGGAAATTATATAAAGAATATCGCTTAATGCAGATAATTTATTATTTGAAAAAATAATTTTTTTATGAGTAAATTATATAACGAATGTCGCTTGATACTAACAATTTAAAAAAAAATTTATTTATGAGTAATTCATATAAATAATGTTGCCTTATGCAGACAGTTTGATAATTTATACATTTGTTCATTTTAATCAACTTTTTTTTGTAACAACATTTTCAGTTGAAATAATGACATTATTAATATTAAATTAATACTAAATTAAAAAATTAAAATCAATTAAATTTTTATTTTTTTTATTTATGAGTTTTTTAATATAAAAAATGAAATTTTTATTTAAAAGTTATTAATTATTTTCAAACACTTCAGAAAAAACTACATTAGTCGTATATATTATTGCAGTATCACTTAAATCGTTTTCATTTATATTAAGTATTTACTGTATTTGTGACTGTCATTGATGATTTTAAAAATTGTATTTCCAATTTTTTTCATCTTTAACCCTCGATAATGCTACATATAATTGACTATGACTAAATACAGGTTTTGGTAAATATAAACCTACTTTTTCAAATAATTGACCTTGTGATTTGTTTATTGTCATAGCAAAACTTGGTCTAATAGGAAATTGTCGTCTTACCATATTAAAGGGAATTTTATCCTTTGATGGGCTTAAATCTATTCTTGGAATCATTACGATTTGTCCTGAATTTTGTCCTGTTATAATTTAACCATATATAGTATATTGTTTTAATTCGGTAATAAAGAGTCTGGTGCCATTACATAAACCTCCATTTAAATTCATATTCCTAAGTAACATAATGATCATTCCTTTCTTTAACACTCATTCATGGGGTGGTAAATCATTTGGCATTAAAGAATTTAAAAATTCAGTCGTAATTGATTTGTCTAATTTATTATTTTCATCATTATTAAAACTATCGTTGATCAAATATACTTTACTGTCACCTTTAATTCTTTCAACAATTTCATCATTAATAGCTAAAACGTCATTATTTCTTGGAGAAAGTATAACTTTGTATTTAAGAGTTAATAAATCGATGATGTTTATTTTATGTCCAAATATATCATCAATCGAATTATTAAAAGTAATAAATTCATTAGGAATTTTTGTTACTTTATTATCAATTTCAAATTTTGTATCGTTTTTATTTTCTCCAATATCTAATAACCACGTTTTAAACATACTATTTTGATTGATTAATCGTAAATTATTATTTAAAGTTAACTTTTGGAATAAACGCCATAACGAACTACTTTTAACGCATGATTCTAGTATTTGAGTTCTGTTTCCATAACGAACTGTAGGTAGTGTTTGTCAAAAATCACCAGATGTTACTAATATTTTACCACCGAATGGTTTATTATTGCGACATAAATCTTTGAAAAAAATATCTATAGTATCTAATGCATATTTTGAAGTCATTGATATTTCGTCCCAAATAATTAACTCAATATTTTTTAATATTTTACCTAATTTTGAATTGGAAGAATTATTATATGTTGATTGTTCATTTAAATTGAATGGTAATTTAAATGTTGAATGTATAGTTTTACCACCTATTAATAAATTTGCCGCAATATCTGTCCAAGCAACAGCTAACTCTGGTATTTTATTCAATTTCACAAATTTTATTATAGTATTTAATAAATAACTTTTTCCACTACCACCAGGACCATCAATGAAATATAAATTATTTTTACTTTTATCGTTGAGGGCGTTTATTACTATATCAAATATTAGTTTTTGTTCAGTTGTTAAAGATTTTAATAATATTTTTATTTGTTCAATTTCATTATTGATATCATCAATAACATTCGAGTCTAAGTAAATTTCATTATCAATTTTTGGTAGATAAAATTGTTCCAATGTTAAATGGTGCATTGATAAAATGTTGTCTATAATTCTTAGAGCTTTTTGTTCTCCTAAACTTTCAGGTAATCTTGGGTCAAAAAAATGTTCTTTATATTTGTTATAAAGTTGCAATCCATCACAGTTGCAATCAAAAGATAGAATGAAAGTGAAAAGTTCACATAGTGCGTGTGGAAATTGAAAGCAACAATTTTCTTGTAAACATTTATCCCATTCATTATCAGTAATGATTAAATCTCTCTTCATGCATGCTTCATAAAATGTATCATAAACAGTGCCATTAAGTGATCGTAAATCTTCAAATGATTCGGCACCACGTACATGTAGTAACAATAATCTAAGGAAAATCGTTCTCTATCTTTAGGATTTACATGAAACATTCTTACTAATATAGGTTTATTGAATTTTTTTCGTTGATTCCACACTTTCTTCATTTTATCGTAAACATAATATTGGGGAATTTCAGAATACAAAAATTGCTTTGCTTTTGCATTAGATTTATTTAATAAAAACCAACTTGTCAATGTTGTTTAATAATTTTTGTTCATTAATTTATGTTCAGATCCTTCTTGAAAATAGACATATTGTTGATCTTCAAGATGTACAGCCAATCTATATATTGCATGTGACTGAGAGTGCAATTTGAATTCCTTCAAACGATAAATAGCCTCAGGCGGACAAACGTACCTCGTAGAAATATATTCTGAGATTTCATCATAATTTGTTATATTTTGTTTCTGCACCTTTTCAACTTCTACATTGTTAGTTTCCATATTACTAAATTTTATTAAAGCTGTGTCTGGACCTTTGTAAAGATACTTAAATAAATATTTCACAGATTTTATTGTACTACATATTTCTACATTTATATGACATTCAAGTTTTAGAAGTAAATGTGGATTATATGGAACAACAAAAGTATTATCCGCAGTTTAGTTTTTGGAGTATATAATTAGTGATTCATTATTCCGTCTGCGATAAATAGGATAACCATTATGAGATAATTCTGTTTGTGAAGTAAAACATTTTGGAAAATTTTTTGTGCAATACGTTTTAGTTTCGTGCATGAAGACACTATTTTTATTCTGAACTCCACAAGGGCCATGAATCATATTTTGTTTTACTAACTCATATAATCTTGGAAATTTGTTTCTATTAGGAATTTCAGCACATATGAGATTATTAATTTGATATGTGTTTTGAATTTTATCTTCTTCATCTAACCATAATAACATATGAATAAGACGCAATCCGCGTTTTTGAAATTAGATTACATAAATGTATGAATACAATTTACCAAGAATTTCTTCCTGCAGTAACTCGTTCATTAATACCTTTACTTTCTGATCAAATACTCGTACTATTAGAGCTGGTCTATAGAATGTATCTTCGTGTTCTAATAAGTTTTCTGTAATTTCTTTCCATTTTGGATTACATGTCATTGTTACAAAAATGTCCGGTTTTCCATTATTTGCATTATGGTTGTTGCATCTAAAAAGTTCTGTTGTATTGCTCTTGGGCTGCCTATAAAACTAGATGGAAAAATAACCATTTTACTAATAGAAATATTTTCATTACTATATCTATTGTTAAGTTGATCCATTAAATTTTTATATTGTTCTGTTCGTATATTATGTTGATCTTTTCTTATAAAATATAAACGATTATTTTCAACTTTCGTATGGAAATATTAATGGATATACCATTGGATCAATATTTATGTTAATAATTGCAATTGTTTGAGGTTTTTTCCCTTTTTGAAAAATACATATATCTCTATTAGAAGGTGGTTCTCCATTTTCTCCAACATATACGATAGCAACTTCATTACAAACCGCTATTTGTGATTTATTTTTTAATGTTTTATCTCTAGTTAAATACATTTTAATTTCTTGAACTGGGCGATTTAATTCAGTTGAACGTGCATGTTCTTCTTTTTCGATTTCATGCATCATTTTATATGCATTTGCAAATGGATTTATTTCACGTAGTATACTATCTAATTCTTCTATTAATTCGTTGTCTAAATTGTTCTGATGACATTGAGATAATCTATATTCATTTGCTATTTTATTGTCTAGTATATATAATTCGCTAAATTTTGGACTTTCAGATTCATTTGGATGTAAAGCATACGTATTGTGGTAAATTTGATCACAAATTTTTAATACTTGCAGTCCAGCAGTAGTAAAATGAGCTAATTTTGCACCAAAACTTGCATAAATGCTAATAAATTGTTGTCAATTCTTATATTTTGTATAAAATTTTTATCCTTAATAGATTGTCCTAATAAATAAGTTTTAAAAGTTTCAGGATACGGAGTGATACATTGAAGTTTTACTTTGTTTCTATGAAAACAATCGGCATACTTATTATCTTTTATTATTTCGTTCCTGAAATGTATTGCTTCGCAAAATTGACATTCGTAAATAAGTTTTCCAAGGTAATTGCACTCAATTGTAGATTCAAGATATTCTGATAACATATGTACTTTGGTCATTTGTTTTCATTTTTACTTTTAGTTATTAGAATTTACTTTTTTCTAAATTGAGATACACTAGATTTTCGTTTTCGGTCTATTTCACTCTTCATTTTAAAGGTTTCATTATTTTCAACTTCAAATTGTGAAGCCCAAAATTTATGTATTTGTTCTGGTTCAGCTATTTTGTCTGCCTTAATCATTTGTTTTCTTTTCTCACTCTTTATTCTAGAGATTTCTTTTTTTTATCTGCAGATTGTGATGCTCTAAATTTACGTTGTCGTTCTGCTTCGGCTAATTTTTGTTTTTCAGTCATTTGTATTCCTGTCTTACTTTTTATTACTGAGAGTTCTATTTTCTTAACTGCAGATTGAGATACTCTACACTCACGCACTCGCTTTGCCTCAGCTAATTTTTATTCTTCAGTCATTTGTATTCTTTTCTTGGTTTTTATTATTGAGATTCCTTTCTTTTTATCTGCTGATTGAGATGCTCTAAACTCACGCACTCGCTTTGCTTCAGCTAATTTGTATTCTTCAGTCATTTGTTCTCTTTTCTTGGTTTTTATTACTGAGATTTCTTTTTTTTTATCTGCAGATTGAGATGCTCCAATATTACGTTGTCGTTCCGCTTCGGCTAATTTTTGTTCTTCAGTCGTTTGTATTCTTTTCTTGGTTTTTATTATTGAGATTCCTTTCATTTTATCTGCTGATTGTGATGCTCTAAACTCACGCACTCGCTTTGCTTCAGCTAATTTGTATTCTTCAGTCATTTGTTCTCTTTTCTTGCTTTTAATTATTGAGATTTCTTTCTTTTTATCTGGAGATTGAGATGTTCTAAAATTACGTTCTCGTTCTGCTTTGGCTAATTTTTGTTCTTCAGTCATTTGTGCTCTTTTCTTGGTTTTTATTATTGAGATTTCTTTCTTTTTATCTGCAGATTTAGATACTCTAAACTCTCGCACTCGCTCTGCCTTAGCTAATTTGTATTCTTCAGTCGTTTGTTTTTTTTTCTCACTCTTTATTCTAGAGATTTCTTTTTTTTCATCTGCAGATTGAGATGCTCTACACTCACGCACTCGCTTTGCCTCAGCTAATTTTTATTCTTCAGTCATTTGTATTCTTTTCTTGGTTTTTATTATTGAGATTACTTTCTTTTATCTGCTGATTGAGACGCTCTAAACTCACGCACTCGCTTTGCCTGAACTAATTTGTATTCTTCAGTCATTTGTTCTCTTTTCTTGCTTTTTAATATTAAGATTTCTTTCTTTTTATCTGCAGATTGAGATGCTCCAATATTACGTTGTCGTTCTGCTTTGGCTAATTTTTGTTCTTCAGTCATTTGTTCTCTTTCTTGGTTTTTATTATTAAGATGTCATTCTTTTTATCCGTAGATTGAGATACTCTAAACTCTCGCACTCGCTTTGCATCAGCTAATTTGTATTCTTCAGACATTTATTCTCATTTCTTGGTTTTTATTTCTGAGATTTCTTTTTTTATCTGCAGATTGTATTGCTCTAAACTTACGTTGTCGTTCTGCTTCTATTCATTTTTGTTCTTCAGTCGTTTGTATTCTTTTCTTGGTTTTTATTATTGAGATTCCTTTCATTTTATCTGCTGATTGTGATGCTCTAAACTCTCTCACTCGCTTTGTCTCAGTTAATTTGTATTCTTCATTCATTTGTTCCTATTTTTTGGTTTTTATTACTGAGATTTCTTTTTTTTATCGGCAGATTGAGATGCTCCAAACTTACGTTGTTGTTCTGCTTCGAATCATTTTTGTTCTTCAGTCGTTTGTATTCTTTTCTTGGTTTTTATTATTGAGATTCCTTTCTTTTTATCTACTGATTGAGATGCTCTAAACTCACGCACTCGCTTTACTTCAGCTAATTTGTATTCTTCAGTCATTTGTTCTCTTTCTTGGTTTTTATTAATAAGATTTCTTTCTTTTTATCTGCAGATAGAGATGCTCTACACTATCGCACTCGCGTTGCCTTAGCTAATTTGTATTCTTCAGTCATTTGTTTTCTTTTCTCACTCTTTATTCTAGAGTTTTTTTTTTTATCTGCAGATTGAGATGCTCTAAACTTCCGTTGTCGTTCTGCTTCGGCTAATTTTTATACTTCAGTCATTTGTATTCTTTTCTTGGTTTTTATCATTGTCATTACTTACTTTTTATCTGCTGATTGAGATGCTCTAAACTCTCGCACTCGCTTTGCCTCAGCTAATTTGGATTCTTCAGTCATTTGTTCTCTTTTCTTGGTTTTTATTACTGAGATTTCTTTCTATTTATCTGCAGATTGAGATGCTCTACACTATCGCACTGCTTTGTCTTAGCTAATTTGTATTCTTCAGTCATTTGTTTTCTTTTCTCACTCTTTATTCTAGAGATTTCTTTTTTTTATCTGCAGATTGAGATGCTTTAAACTTACGTTGTCGTTCTGCTTCGGCTAATTTTTATACTTCAGTCATTTGTATTCTTTTCTTGGTTTTTATCATTGAGATTACTTTCTTTTTATCTGCAGATTGAGATGCTCTAAACTCACGCACTCGCTTTGCTTCAGATAATTTGTATTCTTCAGTCATTTGTTCTCTTTTCTTGGTTTTTATTATTGAGATTTCTTTCTTTTTATCTGCAGATTGAGATACTCTAAACTCTCGCACTCGCTTTGCATCAGCTAATTTGTATTCTTCAGACATTTGTTTTCTTTTCTCACTATTTATTTTAGAGATTTCTTTTTTTTTATCTGCAGATTGAGATGCTCTAAACTTACGTTGTCGTTCTGCTTCGGCTAATTTTTGTTCTTCAGTCATTTGTATTCTTTTCTTGGTTTTTATTATTGAGATTCCTTTTTTTTATCTGCAGATTGTGATGCTCTAAACTTACGTTGTCGTTCTGCTTCGGCTAATTTTTATACTTTAGTCATTTGTATTCTTTTCTTGGGTTTTATTATTAAGATTTCTTTCTTTTTATCTGCAAATTTTGATACTCTAAACTCTCTCACTCGCTTTGTCTCAGTTAATTTGTATTCTTCATTCATTTGTTCCTATTTTTTGGTTTTTATTACTGAGATTTCTTTTTTTTATCGGCAGATTGTGATGCTCCAAACTTACGTTGTCGTTCCGCTTCGGCTAATTTTTGTTCTTCAGTCGTTTGTATTCTTTTCTTGGTTTTTATTATTGAGATTCCTTTCATTTTATCTGCTGATTGTGATGCTCTAAACTCACGCACTCGCTTTGCTTCAGCTAATTTGTATTCTTCAGTCATTTGTTCTCTTTTCTTGCTTTTAATTATTGAGATTTCTTTCTTTTTATCTGGAGATTGAGATGTTCTAAAATTACGTTCTCGTTCTGCTTTGGCTAATTTTTGTTCTTCAGTCATTTGTGCTCTTTTCTTGGTTTTTATTATTGAGATTTCTTTCTTTTTATCTGCAGATTTAGATACTCTAAACTCTCGCACTCGCTCTGCCTTAGCTAATTTGTATTCTTCAGTCGTTTGTTTTTTTTTCTCACTCTTTATTCTAGAGATTTCTTTTTTTTCATCTGCAGATTGAGATGCTCTACACTCACGCACTCGCTTTGCCTCAGCTAATTTTTATTCTTCAGTCATTTGTATTCTTTTCTTGGTTTTTATTATTGAGATTACTTTCTTTTTATCTGCTGATTGAGACGCTCTAAACTCACGCACTCGCTTTGCCTGAACTAATTTGTATTCTTCAGTCATTTGTTCTCTTTTCTTGCTTTTTAATATTAAGATTTCTTTCTTTTTATCTGCAGATTGAGATGCTCCAATATTACGTTGTCGTTCTGCTTTGGCTAATTTTTGTTCTTCAGTCATTTGTTCTCTTTTCTTGGTTTTTATTATTAAGATGTCATTCTTTTTATCCGTAGATTGAGATACTCTAAACTCTCGCACTCGCTTTGCATCAGCTAATTTGTATTCTTCAGACATTTATTCTCATTTCTTGGTTTTTATTTCTGAGATTTCTTTTTTTTATCTGCAGATTGTATTGCTCTAAACTTACGTTGTCGTTCTGCTTCTATTCATTTTTGTTCTTCAGTCGTTTGTATTCTTTTCTTGGTTTTTATTATTGAGATTCCTTTCATTTTATCTGCTGATTGTGATGCTCTAAACTCTCTCACTCGCTTTGTCTCAGTTAATTTGTATTCTTCATTCATTTGTTCCTATTTTTTGGTTTTTATTACTGAGATTTCTTTTTTTTATCGGCAGATTGAGATGCTCCAAACTTACGTTGTTGTTCTGCTTCGAATCATTTTTGTTCTTCAGTCGTTTGTATTCTTTTCTTGGTTTTTATTATTGAGATTCCTTTCTTTTTATCTACTGATTGAGATGCTCTAAACTCACGCACTCGCTTTACTTCAGCTAATTTGTATTCTTCAGTCATTTGTTCTCTTTTCTTGGTTTTTATTAATAAGATTTCTTTCTTTTTATCTGCAGATAGAGATGCTCTACACTATCGCACTCGCGTTGCCTTAGCTAATTTGTATTCTTTAGTCATTTGTTTTCTTTTCTCACTCTTTATTCTAGAGTTTTTTTTTTTTTATCTGCAGATTGAGATGCTCTAAACTTCCGTTGTCGTTCTGCTTCGGCTAATTTTTATACTTCAGTCATTTGTATTCTTTTCTTGGTTTTTATCATTGTCATTACTTACTTTTTATCTGCTGATTGAGATGCTCTAAACTCTCGCACTCGCTTTGCCTCAGCTAATTTGGATTCTTCAGTCATTTGTTCTCTTTTCTTGGTTTTTATTACTGAGATTTCTTTCTATTTATCTGCAGATTGAGATGCTCTACACTATCGCACTGCTTTGTCTTAGCTAATTTGTATTCTTCAGTCATTTGTTTTCTTTTCTCACTCTTTATTCTAGAGATTTCTTTTTTTTTATCTGCAGATTGAGATGCTTTAAACTTACGTTGTCGTTCTGCTTCGGCTAATTTTTATACTTCAGTCATTTGTATTCTTTTCTTGGTTTTTATCATTGAGATTACTTTCTTTTTATCTGCAGATTGAGATGCTCTAAACTCACGCACTCGCTTTGCTTCAGATAATTTGTATTCTTCAGTCATTTGTTCTCTTTTCTTGGTTTTTATTATTGAGATTTCTTTCTTTTTATCTGCAGATTGAGATACTCTAAACTCTCGCACTCGCTTTGCATCAGCTAATTTGTATTCTTCAGACATTTGTTTTCTTTTCTCACTATTTATTTTAGAGATTTCTTTTTTTTTATCTGCAGATTGAGATGCTCTAAACTTACGTTGTCGTTCTGCTTCGGCTAATTTTAGTTCTTCAGTCATTTGTATTCTTTTCTTGGTTTTTATTATTGAGATTCCTTTTTTTTTATCTGCAGATTGTGATGCTCTAAACTTACGTTGTCGTTCTGCTTCGGCTAATTTTTATACTTTAGTCATTTGTATTCTTTTCTTGGGTTTTATTATTAAGATTTCTTTCTTTTTATCTGCAAATTTTGATACTCTAAACTCTCTCACTCGCTTTGTCTCAGTTAATTTGTATTCTTCATTCATTTGTTCCTATTTTTTGGTTTTTATTACTGAGATTTCTTTTTTTTATCGGCAGATTGTGATGCTCCAAACTTACGTTGTTGTTCTGCTTCGAATCATTTTTGTTCTTCAGTCGTTTGTATTCTTTTCTTGGTTTTTATTATTGAGATTCCTTTCTTTTTATCTACTGATTGAGATGCTCTAAACTCACGCACTCGCTTTACTTCAGCTAATTTGTATTCTTCAGTCATTTGTTCTCTTTTCTTGGTTTTTATTAATAAGATTTCTTTCTTTTTATCTGCAGATAGAGATGCTCTACACTATCGCACTCGCGTTGCCTTAGCTAATTTGTATTCTTTAGTCATTTGTTTTCTTTTCTCACTCTTTATTCTAGAGATTTTTTTTTTTATCTGCAGATTGAAATGCTCTAAACTTCCGTTGTCGTTCTGCTTCGGCTAATTTTTATACTTCAGTCATTTGTATTCTTTTCTTGGTTTTTATCATTGTCATTACTTACTTTTTATCTGCTGATTGAGATGCTCTAAACTCTCGCACTCGCTTTGCCTCAGCTAATTTGTATTCTTCAGTCATTTGTTCTCTTTTCTTGGTTTTTATTACTGAGATTTCTTTCTATTTATCTGCAGATTGAGATGCTCTACACTATCGCACTGCTTTGCCTTAGCTAATTTGTATTCTTCAGTCATTTGTTTTCTTTTCTCACTCTTTATTCTAGAGATTTTTTTTTTTATCTGCAGATTGAGATGCTTTAAACTTACGTTGTCGTTCTGCTTCGGCTAATTTTTATACTTCAGTCATTTGTATTCTTTTCTTGGTTTTTATCATTGAGATTACTTTCTTTTTATCTGCAGATTGAGATGCTCTAAACTCACGCACTCGCTTTGATTCAGATAATTTGTATTCTTCAGTCATTTGTTCTCTTTTCTTGGTTTTTATTACTGAGATTTCTTTCTATTTATCTGCAGATTGAGATGCTCTAAACTCACGCACTCGCTTTGATTCAGATAATTTGTATTCTTCAGTCATTTGTTCTCTTTTCTTGGTTTTTATTACTGAGATTTCTTTCTATTTATCTGCAGATTGAGATGCTCTACACTATCGCACTGCTTTGCCTTAGCTAATTTGTATTCTTCAGTCATTTGTTCTCTTTTCTTGGTTTTTATTAATAAGATTTCTTTCTTTTTATCTGCAGATAGAGATGCTCTACACTATCGCACTCGCGTTGCCTTAGCTAATTTGTATTCTTCAGTCATTTGTTTTCTTTTCTCACTCTTTATTCTAGAGATTTTTTTTTTTTATCTGCAGATTGAGATGCTCTAAACTTCCGTTGTCGTTCTGCTTCGGCTAATTTTTATACTTCAGTCATTTGTATTCTTTTCTTGGTTTTTATCATTGTCATTACTTACTTTTTATCTGCTGATTGAGATGCTCTAAACTCTCGCACTCGCTTTGCCTCAGCTAATTTGTATTCTTCAGTCATTTGTTCCTATTTTTTGGTTTTTATTACTGAGATTTCTTTTTTTTATCGGCAGATTGTGATGCTCCAAACTTACGTTGTTGTTCTGCTTCGAATCATTTTTGTTCTTTAGTCATTTGTTCTCTTTTCTTGGTTTTTATTACTGAGATTTCTTTCTATTTATCTGCAGATTGAGATGCTCTACACTATCGCACTGCTTTGCCTTAGCTAATTTGTATTCTTCAGTCATTTGTTTTCTTTTCTCACTCTTTATTCTAGAGATTTCTTTTTTTTTATCTGCAGATTGAGATGCTTTAAACTTACGTTGTCGTTCTGCTTCGGCTAATTTTTATTCTTCAGTCATTTGTATTCTTTTCTTGGTTTTTATCATTGAGATTACTTTCTTTTTATCTGCAGATTGAGATGCTCTAAACTCACGCACTCGCTTTGATTCAGATAATTTGTATTCTTCAGTCATTTGTTCTCTTTTCTTGGTTTTTATTATTGAGATTTCTTTCTTTTTATCTGCAGATTGAGATACTCTAAACTCTCGCACTCGCTTTGCATCAGCTAATTTGTATTCTTCAGACATTTGATGTCTTTTCTCACTCTTTATTCTAGCGATTTCTTTTTTTTTGTCTGCAGATTGAGATGCTCTAACCTTACGTTGTCGTTCTGCTTCGGCTAAATTTTGTTCTTCAGTCTTTTGTATTCCTGTCTTACTTTTTATTACTGAGAGTTCTAGTTTTTTAACTGCAGATTGAGATGCTTTAAACTCACGCACTCGCTTTGCCTCAGCTAATTTGTATTCTTCAGTCATTTGTTTTCTTTTCTCACTATTTATTCTAGAGATTTCTTTTTTTTTATCTGCAGATTGAGATGCTCTAAACTTACGTTGTCGTTCTGCTTCGGCTAATTTTAGTTCTTCAGTCATTTGTATTCTTTTCTTGGTTTTTTATTGAGATTCCTTTTTTTTTATCTGCAGATTGAGATGCTCTAAACTCACGCACTCGCTTTGATTCAGATAATTTGTATTCTTCAGTCATTTGTTCTCTTTTCTTGGTTTTTATTATTGAGATTTCTTTCTTTTTATCTGCAGATTGAGATACTCTAAACTCTCGCACTCGCTTTGCATCAGCTAATTTGTATTCTTCAGACATTTGATGTCTTTTCTCACTCTTTATTCTAGAGATTTCTTTTTTTTTGTCTGCAGATTGAGATGCTCTAACCTTACGTTGTCGTTCTGCTTCGGCTAATTTTTGTTCTTCAGTCTTTTGTATTCCTGTCTTAATTTTTATTACTGAGAGTTCTAGTTTTTTAACTGAAGATTGAGATGCTTTAAACTCACGCACTCGCTTTGCCTCAGCTAATTTGTATTCTTCAGTCATTTGTTTTCTTTTCTCACTATTTATTCTAGAGATTTCTTTTTTTTTATCTGCAGATTGAGATGCTTTAAACTTACGTTGTCGTTCTGCTTCGGCTAATTTTTATACTTCAGTCATTTGTATTCTTTTCTTGGTTTTTATCATTGAGATTACTTTCTTTTTATCTGCAGATTGAGATGCTCTAAACTCACGCACTCGCTTTGATTCAGATAATTTGTATTCTTCAGTCATTTGTTCTCTTTTCTTGGTTTTTATTACTGAGATTTCTTTCTATTTATCTGCAGATTGAGATGCTCTAAACTCACGCACTCGCTTTACTTCAGATAATTTGTATTCTTCAGTCATTTGTTCTCTTTTCTTGGTTTTTATTATTGAGATTTCTTTCTTTTTATCTGCAGATTGAGATACTCTAAACTCTCGCACTCGCTTTGCCTTAGCTAATTTGTATTCTTCAGTCGTAAAGTTTTCTTTTCTCACTCTTTATTCTAGAGATTTCTTTTTTTTCTGCAGATTGAGATGCTCTAACCTTACGTTGTCGTTCTGCTTCGGCTAATTTTTGTTCTTCAGTCATTTGTATTCCTGTCTTACTTTTTATTACTGAGAGTTCTATTTTTTTAACTGCAGATTGAGATGCTCTAAACTCACGCACTCGCTTTGCTTCAGATAATTTGTATTCTTCAGTCATTTGTTCTCTTTTCTTGGTTCTTATTTTTGAGATTTCTTTCTTTTTATCTGCAAATTTTGATACTCTAAACTTTCTCACTCGCTTTGTCTCAGTTAATTTGTATTCTTCAGTCATTTGTACTCTTTGCCTGCTTTTTATTATTGAGATTTTTTTTATCTTCAGCTTGTGATGCTTAAACTTACGTTGACGTTCTGCTTTGGCTATTTTTTGTTCTTGAGTCATTTGTTTTATTTTTTTGTCTTTAATTGTTGCTGATTCTGTTTCTCCATCTTCAGATTGAGATGGTCGTAATTTTCTTTTACATTCTGATTTATTTATTTTGCTTTGTTGTTTTATTTCAAAGGGTTTGATTTTTATAATGTGTAGCTCTTTATTCTGTTGGTTAAAATTTTTTTTGTTAGCGATACTGTTAAATCTTTAATTTCACATATTTTTTTATACTTCTTCGTGTGATTTCTTCATATCTACATCTTTGATTTGTAGTTTTAGTGTGTCAGCAAAAGTAAGTTTTGTGTTTTGTTTTGTTATTTCTGTTTTACTATCATTAATAGTCGTCCTTTTTTCTTTTAATTCTTTATGAAATTGGTTATCTTGTTTAATTAAATCGATTGATTCATTAATAAATGGAACATTTAGCAATGAATTATGATAAGTAGCCGAATACTCTGATATATTATAATTTTTAAAAACTTGTTTTAATTAGGAACTACAATTCTATTTTTATGACTCTGATTATTTGGAATACCACTTTTCAAAATAGGAAACATTTTAACTGATTGATTTTTATAAATCATTTCTAAATGGCTTCTCAACATTAATTCATCGAATATTATATTACAAGGACAAACACCATTAGAAATTTATATTGCGAAAGCTAGAAGCAAATAAACCACAATTGTAAGGTTGTGATTGATTTTGAGCGTATTCTTGTACAATTGTAATTGATTTTTCATTGGGAAATAATCTGTTTATGTATTTCAAGTGATCATTTCGAAGACGTGAATTTAAACTATCAAATACATGAATAAATTTTTTATCATACCAAATGCAAATCCAGTGTCCCATATCACTTGGACCACTAAACAATATTTGTATAAATTTTTCATCATAAGAACGCTCTTTAATATTGTTGAAAGCGGATAAAAAAATGGTATCTTGCATTTTAAAATGTGGATTTAATTTCATAAATTCAAACATATGCCTATCAAAGAGGTACTTTGCGGCATTTAATTGTGACTTATAATCAGTTAATCGATAGCTTTTTTAATTATCTATCCATTCAGATAGATTTCCATTGGACGACAGAGAAACGTGTATGTTTTGAAACAACCCTTAACGTTATATTATATAATATAGTGATTATTAATATTATTTAATTTTTTATATTATTTTAATAATTTAAATGTTTTATTTAAATTTAATATTATTTTATAATTTAATTTTTACTTATAGGCAGTCAATCGATAGATTTTTAAATCTGTTTTTTAATTAAATCTTAAGGGTTATTTATCTTTGTTTAAACCCCCCTTTATCTGAATTGTTAGATAATTAAAAAAACTATCGATCGACTGCCTATAAGTCAAAATTAAATAACGCAAGTACCCCTTTTAGTCGGATAACATTAAAGGTTGTTTCAAAATATACATGCTTCCCTTACATAGAAGCTTTCTAGGGTGTGTTGCCCCATTAGAATCCAGCTGAATGGATAGATAATTAAAAAAGCTATCGATTGACTCCCTATAAGTCAAAATTAAATACTGCAAAGTATCCCTTTTAATCGAATAACGTTAAGGGTTGTTTCAAAATATTCACATCTTTACGCATTTTATTACGTAAATTTCTGAATGTGCGTGTGCGTGAGCATACATACACATACGTACATACGTACATGCATACATGCACATTTATGAACATTTATATTTGTTGAAAAAACAATATAATTTAATTAAACTATGGTATTAGCAAACAGTTGAAATGCTGGTGTTACCAGTGACGTGTTGTTATTACAGCGCTGAAATTACTGGTGAAATATCGAACGTATTTTTTACGTCCCTAAGTATTAAATTCTTATTCCACATTAGTTTTTGTGAAATTAATAATGATTTAACTAAGAATAACTGTGCCCAGAGAAAAAAAATACTTTATTTCGTTCTTTTAAAAACGAACGCAGTATTATCATCATGATATTCCGTAGCATGAAGGTATTACTGCGGTGCATCATTATTTTACTCTTTATACTACGTTATAAAATATACTGATTGTTCTCTAAAGTACAAAATTAATCATTAACAACAATCACATTTATTTTACATCAACGTAAAGCAACTTTTGCACGAATCGCAGTAATACCTACATACGCAGTAATACCCTCACTTAGCACAGCACTAATCACAATCGGAAAGATTTTAACTGATCGATTTTATATAAATAAACCACAATTGTAAGTTTTTAATTGATTTTGAACGTATTCCTGTATATAATATATGAATAAATTTGTTATTATACCAATTGCAAATCCACTGTTCCATATCAGTTGGACCACGAAACAATATTTGTATACATTTTTCATCGTAAGAACGTTGTTTAATATCGTTCATAGTGGATAAAAAAATTTTATCTTGCATTTTAAAATGTGGATTTAATTTCATAATTTCATACATATACCTATCATCTAACATTCCATAGGCTGTATTGTCATCTTGCTGAATTACAAATCGTATCTGGACGTTTCGTCACAGGACATTTCATCGTAAGGACTTTTCATCGTACGGACTATTCATCGCAAGTACTTCTCATTGCATGGACTTTTCATCGTAATGATGGAATTTTCAATACATTACATTATCCAAATCCGTCGAATTTACGGGATACATGTTCAAAAATGCTTGTTTTAATGAACACTTATTTAAATGATTATTTGTATTTTTTGTATTTGTTATTTTCCTAAAAATAATGTATTTCAGAAATGAATAAAAAACAATGTTAAATTGAAACGTTACAATTATTTAAGAATTAATTTCCCTTTTTTAATTTCCCTTCTTTAATAGGTTATAGGGTATTAGGGTTATTGGATATTAGGGTTATTGGGTATTAGGGTTATTGGGTACGTTCGTACAATGAAAATTCCATCTTTGCGATGAAAAGTCCTTGCGATGAAAAGTCCGTGCGATAAAAAGTCCGTGCGATGTAAAGTCCGTCATGAAACATACGACAATGAAATGTTCTGCGAGGAAACGTCCGTGACCCATTAAAAATTCATGATTAATTTCTAGAAATTTATATTTTTTCAATTTTGCTTTACTAAACTATTAGCATAATTTTGATGAAAATTTTTATTCAGTTATAATAAGTGTAGACTTATTATAAAATTATCGTATGTTAACAGAGAAAAAAAATTGCGTTAAATATTAATTAAATTAATTAATTTACTAATTACTTTTAAATTAATTTAAGGTCATTATAAATGTATGTTTTTTTCATATTATTAAATTTACTTTAACATAATATAAAATTAAGTATACTATAACAATTCTTGGGTTATTTATTATTGAAACGCAAAATATTAGGTATTAACCTTATAACATTTATTAGATGCAAAAAAGCAACAATTTTACAACAATTTTAATTATAAATTAAAATGGAAACAATTTTTTTCGCAGAATTTGTTCAATTATCCATAATTTATCTAAAACGCCGCATTAGACAAAGGTAACTACGGTTTTTTTGATATTTTCCATTTTTAATATTTTACTCCAAATTTACTGGAAAGTTCACATATCATATTCCTTGGATTTGAAAAAAATACTGTCACATCCTGGAGACGATGTCCAGGTGGTCAGGGTGCCATCCAGATCATCCGGACATCGTCTACAGGAAAGTCTACATGCCATTCTGCATAAATATGCAAAAAATATTGTCACTTCCTGGAGATGATGTCCAGGTGGTCAGGGTGAACTCCAGATAATCCGGACATCGTCTACAGGAAAGTCTACATGCCATTATGCATAAATATGCAAAAAATATTGTCACTTCCTGGAGATGATGTCCAGGTGGTCAGGGTAAACTCCAGGTCATCCGGACATCGTCTACAGGAAAGTCTACATGTCATTACCCCTAGTGTCAACCACTCACAGGTAAAACCAAATGTGGTAAACGATAAATCTAATCGAACGTCAATTCCGTACGCCGTACGCCGTACGCCTTACACCTTATACGATAATATATAAAGAAAATATATCTAAATGCAGTTATTATGAAAAAAAAATACAAAACTTAGCACGAGTACTATTTGTAATTAATATAGAAAATCATATATACCTACATGTAGCTATCGTTAAGCATATAATTAATATTTTACATACCAAAGTAATACTAATGCAGTTTAACTAAATCAATATACTTTTAATATATTGTAGCAAAAACTATCTCCTTCTAACTTACGTATTACATAATAAAAATTTATATATATAAAATTATTATTACTTAAAATGTTAAGTGATAGAGTTACAATTTACTTCTATTGCTTGTGGCAACATAAATGTAGCATATTGCTGAGCGAGTTACAAGAAAATGATCGGTATATTCTAATTTTATGCAATCTCATTAATTAATTTATAAACAAATATGATTAATATAAAAAATTTATGCGCGTGTGTGTGTGTGAGTAATAAAAAATCAATAATTTCAAGACTTACTAGGAGAAGGTAAGGTATTCGGATCACGAATCAAACAAGATTTAAAAAATGTGTTTTATAAAATAAAAATATAAAGATATTTACATTTTTGAACCCTAACGGTAAAATTTATTAATATTATAGGCTAATAAAAATTTTTTTCCTATATTTACTTTGAATTTAATCGTTTATGATTAAAAAATACACTAACATAAATTTTCAAACTATAAACAACAAAAAAGATAAGACCACATAGATACAATTTATTTCGTCACAATATTTGGGTCGACGGTGGATTAGTAAACGGTTCTTTATGAACAGTAACTGCGATTTTATATGATGAAATGATTTGCCCGCCTGACCTACCACGCTATATTATAGTTGCATTTGATTCTTTCAAGGGACCATTTATTTATAATAAAGAATTTCCTATTACACCTATTATTAGAACATAGGATTATAAAGGCACAATGTGTACTAGAAAACAATTCCCAGTATCGCTGGCATATGCAGTAACAATCCATAAATCACAAGGATTAACATTACCAATGGCTGTTATAGACATCGGAGTAAAAGAATTTTCATCAGGACTAAGTTACGTTGCATTATCTAGAGTAAAAAAATTGATTATTTAATGTTTTCAAATTTTTATGATAAAAGCAGATTTGACAAAATTCACAAACTACATTTTAAAAATTAAATTTCTAGAAAGTTTAAGAAAAAATGTAACATCCAATTATACATGTATAATAGTTTACGAATAAAAACCTTGATTATATTTTTTCTTTATTTTCATTATTCTTGTATTTATTTACATTTTTATACGTGTTACCGTATATAAATAATAATATGTACGTAGTATGCATGTGTGTGTGCGTGTGTCTGTGTATCTCTGTGTGCGTGTGTCTGTGCGTGTGTGCGTGTGCGTGTGTGTGTTAGTGTGTCTGTGTGCGTGTGTCTGTGCGTGTGTGCGTGTGCGTGTGCGTGTTAGTGTGTCTGTGTGTCAGTGTGTGTGTATGTGTGTGTGTGTGTGTTTTTTTTTTTTTTTTTTTTTTTTTTTTTTTTTTTTTTTTTTTTTTCCGAAGAGGTGGAGAAATGCTTAATCCACCATGACTGGAGCCATGCGAGACTCCCCGTGTGTGGGACTCTCCTACCGAAGGATGTCGATAGGCATACCCACTAAAACTCCACCTCTTTTCTTACCTTTATTCCCCCGCGGGAGCCGCCGCAAGGCATTACTTCGCGGGGGGAGGCAACGGCTACACTAGCCCACTACCGCTGCCATCGCAACTCCTCTCTCCTCTTCTCTTCTGATAAGACCCAGCCTGTCGACTACGGACGTACAGAGGGTCACTACCGCGTTCCATCCCTCCTGGGAGTCAAGCAGGCACGCCCCGATGCCCTCAGGGGTGAGGGGACCGCTCCAAGTGACTTGAAACTGGTACCGTTCCTCCCTGAAACGAGGACACCATAGGAGGACGTGTTCCACGTCTTCGTCCACCCCTGGACAAGCCGGGCACTCTGCGCTGCCGTAGACCCCTATACGAAATAGGTAGCTACGGAAGCATCCGTGCCCGGTCAACACCTGGGTAAGCTGGAAACTGACGAAGCCGTGTTTCCTGCTCGCCCACTCCCGGATCCGCGGGATGATGCGGTAGGTCCAGCGGCCGTCCCTGGCTGAGTCCCATCTCCGCTGTTACTCCTCTACGGTCCGCAATGACCATCGGTTGTGGCAGCGGTTCTCATCTAGGCGTCGCCCACCCTCACGGTGTCTTTCAGCTCTCTCGGCTGCCGGGAGGTCGAAGGGGGCGGTCCCCGCGACCACCGAGAGCACAATGTCAGATACGGTTCGGTACGCCCGGGCCACCCTTAGCGCGGCTATCCTGCAGGCTCTCTGGCACGGAGCACCAAAGGTCTTGTGCCTGTTCAGGGTATCAGCCCAGATAGGCAACTAACAGCACCACCGAGGCAAGGAGAGACCTTCGCGGTTGCTGGGGTCCCCCGATGTTGGGCATGATGCCCGCAAGCGCACGGGCCACCTTTGCCGCCTTTGAGAGCTTGCGTTCGCGAGATGGTGTTTGAACGACAGCCGCGCGTCTAGTGTGACCCCTAAATACTTCAACGTTTTCAAAACGTTTCCGTTCCGGGTCGCCCCAGTTCGAGGAGGAGCTCCCCAGCCCTGGTGCGCCTGATACGCGTGACCCGTTCTCCTAGTGTCTTTAATTCCGGTGCAGCCTTGACCTTCCGGAGAATGTCAGCGTAGCAAGAGCCCCCGCTAGATGTCTTGATCGTGATGGCATCTGGGCGTGGGGGTCTTACTCCGGCCTTACGCTCTGCCGTGCCTTTGGCCAAGTTGCTGGCACGTTTCTGCTGTTCTTGCTGCTTCGGCTGGCTGTCCTTCATCTTCTTCTTCTTTTTGCTCTTCTTTACTACCGTGGCCCAGTCAGGGACCTTTTACTGGTTCCCACCTGTCTCAGGGACGGATGGCGAAGCATCTGCTGGCCCACCTTTGTTAGTGGGCTGCTTTGACCCCTTCTTCCTTTTCTCCAGGGGTTGCTGAGGTGGTGAGGTCTTTCCACTTTCCACCGTCCTTCTTTGACGCTCTTCAGGGCGGAAGATGTGCGACGTTTGGCATGTTCCATCCCTACGCGCATCCGCCATTTTAGTTTTCAGCGCTGTCGAACGCACAGCACTGTTCACCCGCGCGTATGCATTGAGAGCTCTGCTGGTTGCTCTCGCTATACTCTTCAGCTCTTTGTGGATGTTGTTCTTATTAAGAACAAACTTCACCAGGGTGTCTATTTTCTCACGCAGACGGAGGAAAGCTCTGTCAGCGTCACTCGACATCCCAGTCGAGGGCAGGTCACACGTAGCATTAGATGCTACAGAGGCCGAGTGACCAACCTCCGCAGCACTTACCATTTTAACGGTGTGAGTTTGGTCATCCCCAAAATCCGTGGGACCAGCACTGACCACCGGGGCTTTCACCCGATCGGAATCAGTGGCGGGATTTGACAGGATTTCCATGCCCGCTTGGGGTAGTGTTGTTTTCATCTCACTATCCATACTTGGTTTAATTTCGGGGTGCCTTCCCCTATCTGGTTTTGGTTCGCCCCGAATATTTGATTTTTTCGGTACCATCCATATCTGGAAAGCATTCCCCTATCCACCACCTGGGGAGGCGCCACGATGCGGGACCAGCAAACCCGGCACGGGTGTGTGTTCGTGTGTCTGTGCGAGTATGTGTGTGTGTGTGTGCGTGTGTGTATGAGTGTATGTGTGTGTCTGTGTGTGTGTTTGTGTGTGTGCGTGTTTGGGTGTGTGTGTGTACAATAATGATAATTTTTTAAGTTTGTCGAATATCAATAAAGAAACATGCAAATATCGTCATTTGGCTCCCAAAATTTATACAGCACATCCTTGTAGTATTAAGAAGAGGCCTTTAAATTTTTAGCATGAAAAGTAAAACGGTTTTCCAGTTCTCGAAGTTAGACCGGAAGCATGAAAATCAGCGCAGTTGATCCATAGGACGACTTCGCTTCGCTCAGCAATAATTATTTTTCCATAAGAAATAAAAAAAAAGTAATATATTAAATTAATATCAAAAGTTCTAACTAGTAATCACAAAGCATGAAAGGTTTCAGCGAAAGATTCAATGAAATATTTCGAAAAAAACTTGCTCAGATATTTCAATAAAATCTTACAAAAATATTAAAAAAAAAAAATAACGTAAGTTTTCAGAAATATAGCAGATAGATTACACACAATTATTCGAGAAGAACCTTGCAGCAACCTTGCAGAAGCATTTCATGAAACCTTTCACGAAACTTTGCACAAAAATTGCAAGGAATGTTGCGCCGAAAGGTTGTGGCAATGTTTCAGAAAAGATTCAAACTAACACAAAAATATTTCAGAATAACCTTGCATCGACCTTGCAGAAACATTTCATAAAACCTTTCACGAAACTTTGCACAAAAATTATAAGGAATGTTGCGTCGAAAGATTTCTGCAAGGTTGTGGCAATGTTTCAGAAAAGATTCAAACTAACACAAAAAAATTTCGGAGAAACCTAGCAGCAGCCTTGCAGAAACATTTCATGAAACCTTACACGAAACATTACACAAAAATTGCAAGGAATGTTGCGCCGAAAGATTTCCGCAAGATTGTTGCAAAGTTTCGGAAAAGATTCAACTAACACAAAAATATTTCGGAGAAACTTTGCAGTGAACTTGCAGAAACATTTTATGAAACCTAGCATGAAACCCTTGCACAAAATTGTAAGGAATGTTGCGCCGAAAGATTTCTGCAAGTTTGTGGTAATGTTTCAGAAAAGATTGTAAAAATTACATTTGTATACTAGTGTTTTTTTTACTACTTTTAACTATATTGATTTTTAGCTATAACAATTTCTGCTTGAATGCAAACCAGGGACTTACTGGTAACTCAAACTTTAGTTACGTTACGTATTATTATATGTGATGTAACAAATTTTTTTTTTTCGTTATTTTGTACCGAAACGAAAGTGCATATGATTAAAAATATAATTTTTCTCGCCCAGGCAAAAGTTTTTAAATTAATATTGAGCAACTTGGAGTTCTTAGAGTCGTTAGACGTTAGCTCAGCAAGACCGACAAAATTCAATATTAATTTAGAAAGTACATATGACTTTCGTTATGGTATAGAAGAACGGAACGAAATTGCATTTGACTTTCGTTACAATACTCATGAACGTAAAGATAGTCAAATGTACTTTCGTTTCGGTACAAAATAACGAATCGAAAATATATTTGATTTTTAGTTACGTTACAAAGGAATGTTTCGAAAGTAAATACCGAGTTACATTACGTTATTTTGTAGATTGCAATCGTCGGTAGATAAGTGCGGGTGGCAATAAAAAGACCTTGTTAATTAACCCTCGATCATTGCGTCCTTACCTGCATGATTGCGGGTTCTTTAGCTTCGAGTTTTTACTTTTAGACCTAAATGGGCAAATTTACACATTTCTTGTAGCCTAGATATTTTTCTTCAATACTACTTTACAAAACAATGCTTTTTCCAAATTGCAAAAGACCTTGTTTTTTAAGAAATTTTCAAATCCAAGATGACGGATTCAAAATAGCGGACCTCGTGGCGAATTCAGTTTTGTGGAGAAAGTGATATATAATATTAGAAACTCTTACTCGGGGGTTTTTGGGGTTGCTGATCATGAATCTGAAGTCGAAATGTCGGAATTTTCAAATCCAAGATGGCGGATCTCGTAATGGATTTAGTTTTGTGAAAAAAGTGATATAACAGATTAGCAACTATCTTCGATATGACTAGCAACTTTTGTTATTTGTTAGATATTTTTTTTATTTTTGACTGCTTTTGCTGCGCGCGCAAGATGAGTCGAATTACAGCTGTTTTATTCACTCCGTCTTTTCACCTTCGCCCTGTTTCTCACACCTGTTCCTGAGTTTTACAGCGCATATCTTAAGAGAGCGGACTAACTGCAGATTGCACCTTTTAATAAAGATTGCCTTAGCAGTTGGTTTTTCCGCCTCATTTTTTCACTGCAAATTATCGCCAATTTCGAGGTTATCTCCGCATAGAGTGGCAATTCAGGCGGCAGAAATTTTTGCACATCTTGTGTCTACGAGGGCGCCTCTCTTGAGCTTCACTGGTACCACGGCCATCTCATCTGTCAGCTCCCCTTCTCTCTTCCACCATCTCGCCTCCGCACCTGTCGGGACATCATGCACCACTCCAGCACTGAGCTGCTCGTCACTTTGATACTGGCGCCATGTCCTCTGCGCGAAGGTGTTTCGTTTGCAAAGTGCGGATTACAAGAAAGGATTATTCGGACGTATGTCCGTCGTGCAACAACAT
Organism: Theocolax elegans; assembly: GCA_026168455.1. Lineage (NCBI taxonomy): Eukaryota > Metazoa > Arthropoda > Insecta > Hymenoptera > Cerocephalidae > Theocolax > Theocolax elegans. The sequence goes on from CM047425.1 coordinate 82,686,015, forward strand.
CACGCACTCGCACTGCGTCTTAATTCTTCCCGATACAAACATACGGCGGTGCTGCCATTTAGTGCGGGCATCTGTGGCCTCGAGTCTTAGTGGCGAATTATATCGAGCGGGGGCAGCACCTACTGGGCCGCGTACTGTGAGTGCGGCGCCTCTGGAAAACCAACTGCGTGCGTCCACGCCGCCAGAGGGGGAAACGCCGATGGCTGACAGTATAGGCTTCAGCGTCTCGGTAGGCTAAATCGCAGCAATGGGCATTAGTCGGTTGGAGAGGTGGCCGGCTGGTGCTAAGACGCAAACTCAGGGTAAACGTATCTGCGACACGAGAAGGCAGTGCGCCAAGCAAGGGAGGCAGTGAAAACCTATAGCCCGACGGGAAGTACTATGAATACCTGGATGTAAAGAGGGTACATCATATAAACCGGGAGGTCGGCGTTCGGACGCCCGGACCGCACGATAGTACCAGGACCCGGGCTTTCTTCGCCAGTTAGTCGGGTTGCCCTGTAGCAGCGTGTGTAAAAATTAAACTTGCTGAGGTTGCTCCAGGTGGCACCTAGAAGGGAAGCGGCACTCGGAGGTTTAAATTGTATTTGACGAGGCCACGATACGTTTAAGGCTCACAGTCAAACCCGTCAAAACGACAACTGCTAATGGGTGATCACCGAATAACTTGCTAGAGTTTACTGCGTCGTATAATCTAGAGGATGCACAAAGAATACACAAATACAAAAATGAAAAATGAGCAAAATAATTAAACACTCAATGGTGCACAGACAAGAAAATACAGGGGTTCCCAACCCCACAGAAACTACAGTAGCAGCAACAACAATAAAGGAAAAAAGTACTCATAAGAAAATGGGTAAGCGTGGCCTGTCGTCTTCCTCGGAGGGGGAGTCGAAGGACCAAAAGAGATATAGGCCAGGGACAAGTAGAAAGGCCGAGAACAGTTCGAGCTCCTCTTCGGAATCAGATATAGAAACAGAAACTGAGGTCCGTCCTGAATGTAAGAAAGAAAGGCATATATTGAAAACACCAATGTATGTAATGCAACAAATCGAGACGATAAAGAAGTATATCGTCAAAAAAGACAGCGAGAGAGCGCATACGGCTCTTCACAACATTCATGCGATTATGTCAACTTTAATAGCGAAAAGTGCGTATCTGGAAGGGCAGATAAAATCGATGAATAGGTGAGAGAAAAGCAAACAAGAGTCGTACGCAGGGGTCGCGAAAAGACTTGTAGCGCCGAAAGAAACGGCAAAACAGGTAAATATAAAGAACCCGAAAAATCACAAGCTAGTGATAAGACCGAAAATCGCTGAATCTTTTAAGACTGAAGAAGAGATGAAACAGAAATTTCAGGCGGACTTCAGGCCGAGAGTAGAGAAAGTGCAGATAAGAAGCCTACGCACAATTAATAAGGGCTTGTTGATAGAAACGGAGAATGAAGAATCTCTGCAAAAGATTCTTAATAAGAAAGAACTAAGGGCAAACTTCGAAATGACGAGACCAACAAAACAGAGACCGAGGTTGATCATTTATGACTTACCTAAGAACATAAATGAGAAAGAAATTGTCGAAATAATAGCAGGACAGAATCCATGCACACAAGACGAGGCCAAAAGACAGATAACCCCGAAATTTAGAACCGGGAAGAAAGAGGGAACTAGGACGAACTGGGTAGACGAGGTTGAGAAATCACCGGAAATGAGAAGTAGGTTATTAGAAAAGAGGAGAATATTTGTAGACTACCAATCTTGTAAAGTGCAGGACTTCGTGCTAGTCTCCAGGTGCTATAAGTGCCAGGGTTACGGACACATAAGTAAGGTATGCCATAACGAGGTGTACTGTTCTCATTGCGCCGAAAAAGGTCACTCCTTTGATAAATACCCGAATAAGAATAGCCAGAAGAAGTGTATTAACTGTGTAAAGGCCAAGAAAAAGTCAGAACACAATGTTCTAGACACAAAATGTCCATGCTATATCAAGGCATTGGAAAGACTAGTCAATAACACGGATTACGGAGAATAAGAACAGGTTATTTGTGGCTCAACTTAATGCCAGGCGATCGAGAAGGGCAGTACCCGAAATCAGGCAAAAAGCGTATGAAAATGGGATACAAGCTTTAATGTTACAAGAGCCGTATACAAGGTCGAATAAAGTGATGGATTACGGAATGGGAATAAGAATTGTCTCTGGAAAGGAAAACCCATGGGCTGCTATAGCAATAACAGACCCGAACGCAGTAATTTTGCAAATATCAAATCTCTCCATTACACACTTTGCGGTTGCAGAAGTCTCGATACCATATAAGGTATATCTTATAAGTGGATACTTCCAACTAAAGGATGATATCGAAGTGCATCTTAACACGCTGCAAACAATTATTAATGCACTGGAAGGAAAGAACTTTATTATTGGTATCGATTCTAATGCCCGATCAGCCTTATGGGGTCCAGTAGACACAGACGCAAAAGGAGAAAAGCTAGAAGAGTTTATTATCCAGAATAATTTGTGTGTGATAAATGACCCTAATAGCATAGCAACTGTCGCAAGTGAAGTCGGAGAAGAACACGTAGATGTAACAATAGCCTCACCTAATATGATCGAAAGAATACATAACTGGAAAGTTCAAAAGAACTGAACTTCCAGCGATCACAGGACTATAACGTTCGAGATAGGAGAAATAGCTGTAAGCGGGAGATACAGAAACAGCGAAAATATGAGGCGTTACATGATCAGCAAGGCTAACTGGGGTTTATTTGTACACACTCTAAGAGAAAACTGGAAACCAATTCCGAACTATCACGATACAGGCTCAACGATCGCCGGCTTGAGAAACATAACCAATGGCATAAGGATGGCATGTGACAAAGCCATACCAACTAAGAATAAATCAAATAGGAAAGTCCCATGGTGGAACGAAGAACTGACTCAGGCCAAAAAATACACAAGCAAACTGAGACGGCAATTTCAAAAGGAAAGAAACCCAGAAGAAAGGGAATATAAGAAAAGGGTTTATAAGTCGGCCAAGAGACAGTATACAAGACAAATTGACTCGACAAAGACCCATAAATGGGAAGAGTTCGTAACTAGACAAGGCAATGACAATCCATGGAGCTTACCGTACAAACTGGCCGCCAAAAAGGCAAGGATTAGAGACATCGCAAGTAATATTCTAACAGATAGTGGATACACGATGACTTGGGAAGAAACAGCAAAACAGATACTAGACCGACTGTTCCCCGACGATGAAATATACTCAGAGACACAAGAGCAAGCGAATATAAGGCTGCAAAACAATAGATATACAGACGAATACAGAGAAACGGAGGAGTTTACAATAACAGAGATGGTACAAGTGGTAAAGAAAATGAAGCCAGGTAAAGCTCCAGGAATAGACTGTTTCGATCTGACAATAATTAAAAGTGCTCTAGAGGTAGTCGGCGAAGATCTGTTAAAGATATACAATAGCTGTTTAAAGTATGGCATCTTTCCGAACATGTGGAAAGTTGGAAAGGTCATTACTATAAAAAAGGAATCGATAAAGATCCAAGTCTCCTAAGCTCGTATAGACCAATATGCCTTTTATCTATATTAGGCAAAATACTGGAAGGACTGATAATCAGAAAACTGGAAAAAGTAGTGGAACCCAGAACTGACTCAGGCCAAAAAATACACAACAAACTGAGACGGCAATTTCAAAAGGAAAGAAACCCAGAACAAAGGGAATATAAGAAAAGGGTTTATAAGTCGGCCAAGAGACAGTATACAAGACAAATTGACTCGACAAAGACCCATAAATGGGAAGAGTTCGTAACTAGACAAGGCAATGACAATCCATGGAGCTTACCGTACAAACTGGCCGCCAAAAAGGCAAGGATTAGAGACATCGCAAGTAATATTCTAACAGATAGTGGATACACGATGACTTGGGAAGAAACAGCAAAACAGATACTAGACCGACTGTTCCCCGACGATGAAATATACTCAGAGACACAAGAGCAAGCGAATATAAGGCTGCAAAACAATAGATATACAGACGAATACAGAGAAACGGAGGAGTTTACAATAACAGAGATGGTACAAGTGGTAAAGAAAATGAAGCCAGGTAAAGCTCCAGGAATAGACTGTTTCGATCTGACAATAATTAAAAGTGCTCTAGAGGTAGTCGGCGAAGATCTGTTAAAGATATACAATAGCTGTTTAAAGTATGGCATCTTTCCGAACATGTGGAAAGTTGGAAAGGTCATTACTATAAAAAAGGAATCGATAAAGATCCAAGTCTCCTAAGCTCGTATAGACCAATATGCCTTTTATCTATATTAGGCAAAATACTGGAAGGACTGATAATCAGAAAACTGGAAAAAGTAGTGGAACCCAGTCTTTCAGATAAACAATACGGCTTCAGGAAGAATAGATCCACAGAAGATGCGATAGTCTATGTAGTTAATAAAGTGAAACAATCCAACAAGAATACGTGATCATAATGTTTCTTGACATAAAGGGAGCATTTGATAACGTATGGTGGCCGGGAGTACTGGAAAAGCTAAGACACATGAGATGCCCCTGGAGACTGTATGAAATAATTAGGGATTACCTCTGTAATAGGAAAGTAATTATTTCCGAAGGTGGCAACTTTGCGAGTAAAGATGTGACAAAAGGTTGTCCCCAGGGCTCACTACTGGGGCCGATCCTATGGAACGTAGTGTTCGACGAAATACTTCACGCATTAGAAAGAGAAGGACATGAGACGATAGCCTATGCAGATGACCAGGCAGTGATAGTAGAAGGAGACTCCAGGAGAGAACTAGAAATAAGAGGACAAGCTGCAATTGACATGATAGAGAGATGGAGCAAAAAGGTCAAAATGAAACATGCACCAGATAAATGTGGCATGCTCTTAGCCAAGGGAACATTCCATGAAGCTTACCGTACAAACTGGCCGCCAAAAAGGCAAGGATTAGAGACATCGCAAGTAATATTCTAACAGATAGTGGATACACGATGACTTGGGAAGAAACAGCAAAACAGATACTAGACCGACTGTTCCCCGACGATGAAATATACTCAGAGACACAAGAGCAAGCGAATATAAGGCTGCAAAACAATAGATATACAGACGAATACAGAGAAACGGAGGAGTTTACAATAACAGAGATGGTACAAGTGGTAAAGAAAATGAAGCCAGGTAAAGCTCCAGGAATAGACTGTTTCGATCTGACAATAATTAAAAGTGCTCTAGAGGTAGTCGGCGAAGATCTGTTAAAGATATACAATAGCTGTTTAAAGTATGGCATCTTTCCGAACATGTGGAAATTTGGAAAGGTCATTACTATAAAAAAGGAATCGATAAAGATCCAAGTCTCCTAAGCTCGTATAGACCAATATGCCTTTTATCTATATTAGGCAAAATACTGGAAGGACTGATAATCAGAAAACTGGAAAAAGTAGTGGAACCCAGTCTTTTAGATAAACAATACGACTTCAGGAAGAATAGATCCACAGAAGATGCGATAGTCTATGTAGTTAATAAAGTGAAACAATCCAACAAGAAATACGTGATCATAATGTTTCTTGACATAAAGGGAGCATTTGATAACGTATGGTGGCCGGGAGTACTGGAAAAGCTAAGATACATGAGATGCCCCTGGAGACTGTATGAAATAATTAGGGATTACCTCTGTAATAGGAAAGTAATTATTTCCGAAGGTGGCAACTTTGCGAGTAAAGATGTGACAAAAGGTTGTCCCCAGGGCTCACTACTGGGGCCGATCCTATGGAACGTAGTGTTCGACGAAATACTTCACGCATTAGAAAGAGAAGGACATGAGACGATAGCCTATGCAGATGACCAGGCAGTGATAGTAAAAGGAGACTCCAGGAGAGAACTAGAAATAAGAGGACAAGCTGCAATTGACATGATAGAGAGATGGAGCAAAAAGGTCAAAATGAAACATGCACCAGATAAATGTGGCATGCTCTTAGCCAAGGGAACATTCCATGAAAAATGTTACCCAGTAATTAAAATAAATGGCAAGAGAATTAAAAGACAGGAACCAGTAAAATATCTGGGAGTTTCATTTGGCAAAGGCCTAAGTGTGCAGCATCATGTCACGGAGATCTCAATGAAAACCAGAGGAATCTTCCAAAGGTTAGCGAGATTAGCCAGCCTAGATGAGTGGGGCTTGGGCTATCGTTCTCTGGAAATAATATACAAAGGGGTATATATACCAATTATAACGTACGTAGCAGCAGGATGGTTTAAACTCACAAATAATGTCCAAAAGAAAAAGCTCATAATGTCACAAAGATTTGCTCTAATGAAAACAACGGGAGCATATAGAACCACTTCGGCTGAGTCCATCACAATGATAACGGGTCACTTGCCGATAGATCTGGAATGTGAAAAAAGAATAGGAATGTATTACATAAGGAAGAACAAGGAATTTAAATACATGGACTATACATACCAGACGGTGAAGAATCCTCTACCAGGCAATGAATGGAAGAGAAAATATAATGCAAGGTGTGAATTGGACAAGGAATTGAGGAAAGTGTGGCAGTCGAGGTGGGATAATTCTATAAAGGGCAGACATACATATGAGATAATGCCAAACGTGGAAGAAAGAAGGAAAAAGTCGTGGCTTAAACCGAGCAAGTATCTAATGCAAATTCTTAGTGGACATGGAAGTTTTCAAACTTTCAGAATGCGATTTAACTTTGTAGAATCAGACCTATGCTGCGGAGAGACAGACTCCACGGAGCATGTTAAATGGAAATGCGTGAAGTACGAACAAATAAGACTAAAACACATGCAGGAGACAGAGGCAGGAATGAGAAACACAAAAGCCTTATTGGAAACAAAGGAAGGGACCGAGAGGCTGACAAGGATGACAAAAGAAATCTTACTCGCAAAGGATGCTACGGAAATTCTAGAAAGAGATTTAGTCGTAGACATAGTGGAAACTGAGGAAGAAGTGCAAACAGAAGAGTTAAGGGAAGAGAATGAGTGAGTAGGTTAGGGATAGACAATATTCCAGGAAGTAGATAGACAAGAGAAAAAGAGAGAGAAAAAGGAAAAGCATAAGTGAGAAGGGAATGAAAGTGGTTAGGTTAGAAAGATTTCCATTGTAACTAACAAATGGAGGAATATGAAAGGAAATAGATACAGAGGTAATCAAGATAGCTTATCATACTAGACAATAGGTAAACTAACACATTCTATTAGATAGAATATAACTGACGAGAATGAATGATGATGAAAGAGGAAAAATGGCAATGGAGAGAAAGAAGAAAGAATGGAGATGAAAGATAAAGTTTGAAAGATAGTATGAAAGGGTATAAAAGGTAGGGAGAATGAATGGACGCTAGGTAGGAACTCCTTCTTTTATAAAAGTAGATAGACAACAACAAGAAACCAAAGTAGGGTAGAAGAAGAAAGAAGAGGAAGAGAGAAGAAGGAAGACATTAGGAAGAAAGAAGAATAGAGTAGGAAGAGAAGGAAGAGAGAAGAAAGAAGTAGGAAAAATAGAAAGTCCTAGTCCCTAGTTCCCCAAAAAGTAGAAAGGATAAAATAAAGTAAAAGGAATAAAAAATAAAAAATAAAACCGAAGCACAAGAGAGAACATAGAAAGAGTTAAATCGCAAGAAAAGGAAAAGACAAATGCGAACTCTGGAAAGTTCCGTAGTCCAAAAACCGTCACAGTCTAAGATAAGGAAGACGATGTGTTAGACATCGATCTACCTCGGTTTTTTTTTTTTTTTTTTTTTTTTTGTGAGTGCGGCGACGAGCGCGATAGCTGCGGGGCCTCTCGATACTCCCCCCATCACGTCATGTGCGAAGTGCTTGGCCTCGCCCCCATCGCCATCATTGACACAGGTTGCTAAGCAACCTCGTGCAACCACACCTCCTGCTACCAATGTTGAACGTTCGAGCGGCACTGGGGATACCGTCGCGATGGCGGACGCTCCTCCGGCGTGGTTCCGTAATTATGAGCGCGCTATTGTGAAATTGGTCGACAGGGTTGAGGCAAAGGTAGACGGCGTTGACTCATAACTCAGTGCATTAAGCGCTGAGCTAAATTTGTTACGTGGACGCGTAGACACGCTTGAATCAAGCGTTGAACGTTTCGGGGAAGTAGGAACTCGTGTCGAGCGTCTCGAAGTCAATGTTAATATACTTCTCGATCGCGATCCTCCCTCGATACCAGCAACTGCGGTCGATATGCATCGACATGCACCGTTACATGGCGCCCAACTAGTTAGTACTGGGCATACGGGATTATATAAGAAAATTTAGTATTTTCTTTCTAACCGGGTACCTCACTAAACGAAAAATTAAATATATCGCGTAGTGAAAACGTCAAGGCCAACGTACTTCGCGAAGAGAGAATCGAGAGCGTGTGCGTTTTGTAAACACAGCGAGTTGTTTCCATCGGCGCGAGACTGGAAATTCGTTATTCCCACTCTCACTATTTCTGTATAGTAAGTGCGAGAGAGAGAGAGAAAGTAAAATTTGTTTTTACTTTCTCGCACGGATAAATACACTTGTTCGTACTTTATCAATATTGTTTCTTTATTGTACACCTTTTCAAGACAATTTAAAATCAACGTTTCTTTAATTATTTATTGATTTTTTTTAAATAACATTCCGCTCTCACACTTACTACACTATCTTGTATAGCGAACAAGATAGTAAATTCGATTCAGTGTGTGCGTTATATATATAATTATACTAGCGTTATATTTACGTTACACATGTCTTCGTAGTCGATTGTTGTTGCGTATTTATACAACAACCAAACCATTACTTTTCGGGAACTCTCCATTCAGTTATTGTTTTCTTTTGTTGATTATTCGATATTACCTTTCTTTTTTCTTGAACTTGTATTTGTGTAATTACCATAAATTATTTAAAAGTAATTACGAATAAGCAATTATATGTATGTACAGACGTATATATATATAAATAAAAATAATTATACATTTATTTAAATTTAACGCCATTCCGCTCAGGTTTGAAACACGGATATCGCGTATTTAAATTATTATTTTCTTTTCTATTATCACTTCCATAAAAACTTACGTACACAAATCGAATAATCTATGTTCCTCATAATTTTGAATTTTATAAATTAAGTTGCAATTAAACAATTTACCAAATCATCTCGATTTTTATTTTTTAATGAATTGTTAATTTTTACTTTATTTTTGTTGTACAAGTAAAAAGTATCAACCCTGGTTCCCGTTCAGTACAAACGTTTTTTTTTCACTTAGATAGTTCGCCGTAGCTATTATTTAATTAGCGCGAATACTTTGAAAACAAACAATAATATATTTTCCCTTCCTTTCCTCATACAGGGTGTCCTAAGAGTAACGATACACCCAATAAATATTCCAGGTAAAAGCTTTTTTAAAAAAGGTGAAGGTCATTCCTTAAGTAACTTTTTACGACGAATCCAGTGGTGAACTTGGATTTGACCTTCAACTTGTCATTCACGGTCATTTGAAGGTCAAGTTTGTTTTTTTAAATGGGAACCTCTATTTTTGACAACAGCAATCGAAACAGGGTTACCAGTTAGAGTTTTTCTATCCTCTATTGGCTAATGTAAATGAGGTCATACTGTGTGAGTGCAACAAAGAAAAAATACCTCTATCTGGCAACACTGAATCGAAAGAGCGAGAAATTTTACGTCTAAACATGTACTCAGGTCATAGGTCAAGGTGACCTTGAACCTTCTGCTGAAGGTTATTAAGTTTTAGGTATGGATCGGCTCCGATCTGTACTTGTTTGACTTAGGGGTATTCAAAAGGTCAAGGGAATTCTTGTAATAATGGTATCCAATGGTGACCTTGGATTTGACCTAGCATTAGACCTTGAAGGTCATTTAAGGTTAACTTTTTTTTTAATGAAAACGGCTATTTTTCACAACAACAATCAAAAGAGCGGGAAATTTCACTCAAACCTGCTATGGATTAACTCCAATCTGTAAGTTTGAACCTTCAAGGTCATTGCGAGGTCAGTTTTTTACATTTAGCGTTACCCAGGAACAACGACGTGGACGTAGTAAAATCTGTTCCCTTTGGGGTGCTTGATTTACATGAGTCCCCTCGTTTCTCACGATCGGGATGCTTTATTTACATGAATTGATCAGGTTCTTACTTGTAATTATTAACATATCGCATAAAACTCTATGTTATGAACTCGCATCTCACTAATCTTAAACTTTCAACCTTCAAAAAAAGAACTAATACTTTATCAACTAATGATCAATAACTTTATAAACTAATACTAGACGTGAGAGGCAAGGGGACTCACTCTAATCAAGCACCCCGAAGGGAACAGATTTTACTACGTCCACGTCATTGTTCCTGGGTAACGCTAAATGTAAAAAAAATGACCTCGCAATGACCTTGAAGGTTCAAACTTACAGATTGGAGTTAATCCATAGCAGGTTCGAGTGAAATTTCCCGCTCTTTTGATTGTTGTTGTGAAAAATAGCCGTTTTCATTAAAAAAAAGTTAACCTTAAATGACCTTCAAGGTCTAATGCTAGGTCAAATGCAAGGTCACCATTGGATACCATTATTACAAGAATTCCCTTGACCTTTTTAATACCCCTAAGTCAAACAAGTACAGATCGGAGCCGATCCATACCTAAAACTTAATAACCTTCAGCAGAAGGTTCAAGGTCACCTTGACCTATGACCTGAGTACATGTTTAGACGTAAAATTTCTCGCTCTTTCGATTGCTGTTGTCAAAAATAGGGGTTCCCATTTAAAAAAACAAAGTTGACCTTGAAATGACCTTGAATGACAAGTTGAAGGTCAATCCCATGTTCACTACTGGATTCGTCGTAAAAAGTTACTTAAGGAATGACCTTCACCTTTTTTAAAAAAGCTTTTACCTGGAATATTTATTGGTTGTATCGTTACTTTTAGGACACACTGTATATATAATAAGATATTTATATTTTGACGGTCCTTTTCGATTACGAACTATCTAGTTACGGAACAATACCAGCATATTCGCTCTTTAGAATCCCTTAATATATATTTTCGTTTCTTGCGAACACACACACTGACCGACAAAGTACACGCGCATCATCATGTCTGGTCACCGAGAAATCAAAGAATGGCTCATGTACCTAGACGACGATACTAGGACAGACATGATGACTAGCTTGGAGCTAGTCACATCGGGTAGCCGCATCGAGCAGTGCGCCCGATTTTATCGATGGCTCAAAGGCGACTACGTCCCGGCGGACTTCCAGCCTACAGAGGCGAAAGACGAGAATGAAGTTTATACACACCGCGTGTACTTGAGACAAGATTTGATCGAACAAACTTGTCAAGAACGGTCCAGTTCGACTATCCTGGGGCAGGATTACGATCCCAATAGAACACACCCGCTTAGCAGCTTGCTAGATGAAGCCGGTAGGGACCATGATTACATAATACCACAAGCTGGCACTAGCGGCAGTGCCAACACCCAGAGAAACCCCTCGCCAACGCACTTGGTCAACTGAAATACGAGGTCGGCGACCGACAGCGAAACCGAATCGCCGAATATCGGATCACGAAACGACGGTCAGACAGGTGAGACCATGTCACTGGACGGTCTCGAAGGCGAACGGTTTAACCTGCCAGTAAGCTTTATAAATTATTTGCACAGCTTACATGAGCAAATCAATACTCTGTCAACTCAGATGGCTGAGTTACGTAGTAGCTCACTAAATAACAGTCAAGGAATCGCGTCGAGCACTCGCATTGATAATGCAACAGAGAGTGCACATATTGGGCCCGTCCTACGGGCCCAACACCAAGATAGACACCAGAGGCAGCAAGTTCACCGGCGAACCAGATGATAGCATTGATCTATTCATCACAAGGGTAGAAGAATGCAGGACTTTAGCAAGGCTTACAAACGAGGAGTTAATACCCGCACTAGCCGAACTAATGACCGGTGTCGCGTCCACGTGGTACCGCGATTACAAAGACCAGTGGACGACATGGCAGGAGTTTTGCCATGAGACTAGAGATTGGTACGGCATGGACCGCCGTTACCAACAGAGACTAGCGAGCGATGCGAACCGACGAACCCAAGGGAAAGGCATACCCGTACGCAATTATATAACGTGCTTAGGTTCGATGTTACGAAAACAACAGCCAATCCCGAGCGTAAGTCAACAACTTGACTTACTACATCGAAACATGCTGCCCGAATTACAGCGTATGATAAAACTTAACTCATGCCGAAGCATCCGAGACTTGCTCGAAAAGGCACGCGACGCCGAGCAAACGCTGGAGGTCGAGATATCATACCAACCTCCGCTTCCTCCAGAGAAGATGTTACACCCTGATCTAGGATTCAAACCAAGAACAGGGAAACCAAGTCAAGATCCTCCTAGTCGACCTAAAGTGGCTGCAACCGAAATCACCACTAAAAAGACCGACCGTTCGTTAGTCGAACTAATCGCTGAGATGCTCAAGGAGATCCGCTCCCTGAAAACGAGTTCAACGGAGCGACTAAACTCCCGACAGGGTAACGGGAAGAGTTACACTCCCGTACAACGGAAGCCGAACGACCCTCGTTCGACTAAGGGAGGAAGTCCCGCTCAGAGTAAGCAAGACTCGGGACAGAGTAATATAAGTAAGAGAGTAGACAACGGACGAAAGTCTCCCCCGAATAAGAAGAAAGACTCCGGTGGAGAAAACGTCCCGAAGGAGGTATACTGTTTCGAATGCGGCATGCCAGGTTATTTCCGATATAACTGTCCGAAATGCACGGGAAACGGAAAGGGGAAAGACCAATAGGGGTCTCAACGGCTTTTCCCCGTGTAAAGAGGCCGCAAAAGAACAAGACGTTCGACACAACGAGAAGAACGCCGTTGCCGCAGTTGTATCGACGGAGGAATGTAATAAAACCGGTACGACGGAAGAAAGGTCGTCCGAGGACGACTCCGCTAGTGTAGAGTCTGACCAGGACGTAGGACGCTGGTGGCTACAGGTAAACGTAGGACCTTACCGCTTAAGGGCGTTGTACGACCCCGGAGTATCCCGAACGGTCATGGGACCGATCGCCCTCCTGATTGCCAATGAATTAGGTAAATCAGTGCAACCTGATAGCGGGAAGGGAGCGAAATTAGGAGACGGACATTTCTGTCCCGTCACGGGTTATACCTACTTGCCGTTTGAGGTCGCAGGTATAAAACACGACCTCAAAATAGGTATAATGCCACACCTAGACGCTGATTGTTATGTAGGCGTGAATTTTATTAAGAAGTTTAATGCGATCCTCTTTCCGCAAGAGAACCGCTTGCTTTTTAAAGATGAGAAGAGATCGGTCTCCTTGTAGTTGGCGGGCGTGGACTTCCCGTGTATAGCGTCTCTCAACTCAATCGGGTTAGCGGACGCGCTACCCGCCGAGAGAGAGAGCAACTCCGAAAATTACTAGACCGGGTGCAGGGATCGGGTGGCGGTCCTATCGGATGCACGAATTTGGCAGAGCACACGATCGATGTAGGATCAGCTCGCCCAATCAAGCAAAAGTACTACCCAGTATCCAAGGCTATCAACGATAAAATTAAGGAACAGGTTAATGAAATGCTCGCTGCGGGCATAATCGAACTTTCGGCTAGTAGTTGGTCTAGTCCTGTGGTCATGGTCCGTAAGGATAACGGCAAATATAGGTTCTGCATCAATTTCAAGAAAATCAATGCAGTAACTAAGCCGGATGCTTATCCCCTTCCGAATATGGATAGCATCCTGCGCAAGTTACAAAGTGCGCGGTATATAAGCACGCTGGATCTGAGTAGCGCGTACTACCAGATCCCCCTGCGTGCCGACCCTCGCGAGATAACGGCTTTCACGGTACCAGGGATGGGCCTATACCAATTTACGCGAATGCCGTATGGACTCAACAACGCTGGTGTGACGTTCTAACGGCTGATAGACTGTATCATCGGTCCTAGCCTCGAACCGTACGTATACTCCTATCTCGATGACGTGATAATTACGTCCGAGACTTTTGAGGAACACGTTAAGTTACTTGAGACGGTCCTATTGCGAATCAAGGAGGCAGGGCTTACTGTCAATCGCGAGAAGAGCGTATTTTGCCAGGAAGAGGTAAAATACCTCGGGGTACTAGTGAACCGCGACGGTTTTCGGCCCAACCCATCCAAGATTGAGCCGATATTAAACTACCCAGCTCCTAAAAACATTAAGCAGCTGAGGAGGTTCCTAGGAATGGCGTCGTGGTATCGGAAATTCCTAAAGGATTTCGCGACGATCGCCGAGCCCCTTACGTCTTTAACGAAGAAAGACCGTAAATACGAATGGCAGCAGAACAACAAACCTCATTCGAGCAATGCAAGATGCTCATCGCGACGGCCCCGGTCCTACACCGTACTTTGTTTGACGAAATGTTCGTAATCCAATGTGACGTAAGCGACACAGGACTCGGAGCAGTGTTGGTACAAAATATAGACGGGAAGGAACGCGTGCTCGAATTTGCGAGCCGCACGATGACCGACAGCGAGAGGAATTATAGCGTCACAGAGCGAGAGTGTCTCGCTCTCATCTGGGCCATTCGTAAGTTTCGCGCTTACGTCGAAGGTTATAAGTTCAAGGCTATAACCGACCACGCCAGTCTCAGGTGGTTATGCAATCTGCGTAATCCGACGAGCCGCCTATCTCGTTGGGCCCTGGAGCTACAAGGGTACTATTACGAGGTAGAATACCGAAAAGGAGCACTCAACCACGTGCCCGACGCACTCTCTCGGATGAGCGAGGGAGACGAGTTATCGGTCAGCGCGGTGACCTGGAGTCAAGAGACTACTGATGAGTGGTACCTGGACCAATACGACAAAGTCACAAAAAGCCCTAGTTATTTCCCCAAATGGAAAATCATAGCGGGGAGGTTGTATACATATCGTCCCGATTTAATGCTGTTGCAACACTCGGTGACGACGAAGCATGGAAGCTCGTCGTCCCGATCGAGAAGCGTGCGCTCGTTCTAAAACAAGGACACGACGAATCCACGGCGGGTCATCTAGGTAGGGAAAAAACATATAGGCGTATCGCCTTGTACTATTATTGGCTACGCTTATACCGGGATGTAGCCGACTACGTCCGATGTTGTTGATCTGCCAACAATGCATGGTCGAACAACGCCTACCTGCAGGACTAATGGGACGCCGGACCATCGAACGGCCTTGGGAAGTTGTCGCAGGGGACGTCATGGGTCCGTTCCCGAGGAGCGTCCAGGGCTTCGAGTACATTTTGATATTCGAAGATTTATTTACTTACTGGATCGAGTGCATACCCATAAGGAAGGCTAACGCGCAAACGATCCTCAAGAATTTAAAGGACCAAGTTTTCTTGCGATAGGGAGTACCGTCGACGTTCTTGTCCGATAACGGGACGGAATTTAAGAATAGTCTCGTAGACGATTACCTAAAGGAAGTCGGGGTGCAGCATATGACTACTCGCCCCTACTTCCCACAGGCGAACCCGGTCGAGCGCCTGAACAGGACGCTAAAAACCATGTTAATTGCGTTTATCGAAGGATCATAAGCACTGGGACTCGAATCTGTACGAGATCGTTCGACGGGAGTAAGCCCAGCGATGTTGATCTACGGCAGGCAACCAATACCTCCCGACTCGTTAAGAAAACGCGAAGAAAACGCAGTGCTCATGGAGGAAAATAAAACCGCACTCGAAGATTGGAAAGAACGCTTGGACCGATTACCACTGTTACACGGCGCAGCAGCTGACCGAGCAGAATCGGCCCAAGAGAAGCAAGCGAATTACTACGACAAAGGTCGCCGCTTCGTCGAATACGAGAAAGGCGACCTAGTCTGGAGACATAACGAAGTACTCTCTTCGGCAGCTCATAACGTGTCGACTAAACTCACACCGAAATACAGGGGACCGTACTTGGTCTCGAGAGCCATTGGGACGAATACTTATTCGTTAGTTGACGGGGACGGGGACTCGGATTCTCCCGTCCATGCAGAACAACTCAAGCCGTACCAAAGGGGTACAAACCCGGGAGAAGACGACTTCGAGAAGACTCTTCCACCGTTGGATGTGTCCGCCTCAAATAGCGAAAATATTGTAAATGCGAGCGAGCGTGTAACCGAAATAAGCGAGAGAGACACCGTAGCGCCGGCGAATGAATGTCAGACCGCACCGACCGTGCCCCCCAAGCGTAAACCCGGACGACCGCGAAAAACAGCGTTCGTAGTTTGCCGCCCGATCGCACCGAAAATAGTGTGTAGAGATAGTCAGGAGATACGTGGAACCGCGCCCACGGGGATAGTACGCCGCCCGGGCCGGTCACCAGGCTCCAAGAAAGCTAAACCGTCGGCAATAACGAAAAGCTGGTCGCCGCGTAGGACTCGAAACCGAGCGGAAGCCTAGTACGTTCCTCATACCCAACCCCACCCGAGTACCATTCCTTTTATCCTTAAAGGAGTAGGACCCAACCCTGACAAGTAAATTACGACTGTTCTAGGATCATGGACGTCGACCCCACCATCAGCGATTTGGCAGCCCTGTTAGTGGGGCTCCAACTAAGTAAGAGGGTCGAGGAAGAGCCCTTCCTAGGGAAGCTCTCTCGAGAAATCGAGAAATTGGCCGCGAGTCTATCATCAGCGGCAAACGCAGGACCCCCCGAGGAGGCGGGGGCTGCATCATCGGAGCACGACGAGCAGGCCTGGTCGGGAGATATCTGGGCAGACTGGGAGAGCTTGGAGTCCCAGCTAGACGCCGCCTGGACTGCTCAATTAGAGGCTGAGGCGCAGGAACGCCGGGCATATGGGGCCCTTGCAGACTTTCGCCGTACCTTTGGAGAAGGGGCGGACCGGGCTATCACGGCATGACGAGAGGACGTTGACGACCGGAAGGAACAGTTAGCGTACCTGAACATCCTCCGGCGAAGTCAACGGGACCGCTGCCGCCAAGCCCGACTACGCGAAGAACGTCGCCAAGCCGAACTCGAAGCCGCAAAGAAGGCGAGTGAGAAGGCCACCCAGCACGCTGCGCAAGCGACGAAGGAGGCCCGGCGCCTCACAAAAGAAGCCCAATGGGCTCAACAGAAGGCCAAGAGCGTCGCCTTATTCGCGGAACTCCGTTCCCAAAAGGAGCGCGAAAGAGAGGAAGCTCGGCGCAAGAACCCCGAGCCCCCACGGTACTCACGCTACCTCTGTGTATTATTTGAGAAAACCCGACATCGCTACATGTAATAAAATAAAAGAAATTTGAAATTCAAATTTGGATACGCGACGCGGGTTACATACAATTCGATATGCATTGTACTTATGTGCATATGATGGCGCTGATGGCGCTATTTAAACGGACAATAAATATAAGGGATTGTTACTAATTAGTTTATTTATTTTATTGTGTATATAAAATTATGTATATACATTATGTATATATATATTACATATACACATAGATTTTATGTGATTTTCATCAAGTTTTACTGTGTGATATGAGTTATTCTAATATAAAGTTCAGTGAGCATTACAAAATAGCGGAAGCTCTTGTCCAGCATTTGTCCAATGCTGGCAGTGTTTGAAAATAATAGAATAATAACTATTTTTGGATGGTAAACAATTTTCGGATGGTAAATAATTTTTATTTATTATCTTATTTATTGTATAAGATTTATATTTTATTTATTTTTGAAAACATTAAGTTGTCGTAAGTTGTCAATAACTAAGTAATATTTATTTTGTTACCTTTTATTTATGTTTTAAATTGTAAAATACATTATAATTAAATTTAAAGATAATTTATAAGATAATTATTAATTATATTATTATTATTATTATTATTATTATTATTTTCCAGGTATAAGCGTATAGATACAATGTATTGTATATACTAAATACTGTTGCTAAATATGTGCCTGCCTGCCATTTGAATTTGTGGTTGAATTGACAAATCTTATCATGACCGACACACAGTGTAAACTTGCACTGTACTTATCATTACTGCACTCCTGTAATTATTCTTGTGTAGTAATATTGTATGAACAAATATTTACAGAAGTAGTGCTGATACAAGTTCAAACGAAGGTTTCTTAGCTAGTAGTTACGGTAGTGCTCCGCAATCATTGTCAACTTTCCAACATCCTAGTCATTCATTATTGAAAGTAAACGGTTTCACTCAACAAGCGTATCATAAATATCATTCGCGTTGTTTAAAAGGTAAGATATTAAAAAATCTTGAATTTACTTTTTGTAACTAAGTTATAAATTCCTGATGTGATGATGAATATTATAATATGTTTTAAAATCATGTTGACATAAATCACATTGTTGTATTCATTATTTATAAAATTTACATAAAGTCATCATTCACTTTATAATTCATGGAATCTTTTTATTTCAGAGTGTAAAAACCTTGGTATGGAGAAAGAGGTGAACACACTCTTCCAATTTTGGTCATTTTTCTTAAAGAATTTCAATTGCACTATGTACGAAGAGTTTAGGACAATAGCTTATGGAGATGTATGCGAAGGATATGAAGGATATCGTTATGGGTTTACATGTCTGTTTTGAATTTTTTTTATAATTACAGTTTAGAACAAAAATTCAGACCACAACTTTATAAAGATTTTGAAGTGAAAACAGCGAAAAATGATAAAAGTGGTAAGTGCATTTATCTACATAAGATATATAATAATAATAAAAGGAAGCTCAAATATTTTAATATGGTCAAAAGTTAAGGGAAAAATAAGAATTAGACGAAATTTTGGGCTAAAAAAATCATTAAATTGTAACTTTAAATTTTCGATAAAATTTTGGCTAATTCTTATTTCTCCCATAACTTTTGACCATATTAAAATATTTGAGCTTCCTTTTTTTCAAAACGTATCTACTCGACCTCATACATCTTTAATTGTTTCTGAGTTATAAGCGTTCAAACTCAACGGCTTTTTGGCGAGATTTTTCATTATTTGCTTATATCTATCGTAAAAATGGGCATTGGACACTAAAACTCCGGCTTTCTGCATGATTTTATAGTAGAAATTATATCCTAGAGTTTGGTAAGGATCCGTTTTCCAGAGGGTGTGACCTCTCCTTGTTAGATCAACTTCTTGTTGACACTAAATTATAAGAATATCTCCATAAATTTAAAACTACCGAAGATTTTAAAGAAGTAGAGGTGTATTAAGTTTTTAAAAAATATTCTATAATTTATTGGAAATTATTGATTTTATGTTAAGATTGGATATTTTTTAAGTAAACTTTAAATGAAAGATTCGTGTTAATTTGCGAATTTTTAAATCTCGATTATCCAAATTATCACTAAATAAACATAATTGTATACTTTATAAATTTTAACCTTAAATTAAATGAATTCTCGAGATCACTAGCTGCTAATTGCCGCAACATAAGCGTATTGGAAAGCGCAAGCGGTATTGAAGCTTCATCATCGGGAAATTGTAGACGCCGATTACCAGATGGATCGAACATAGCTAACAACACGATGCGGACACTATGGATAAATTTGAAGAAGTTGTCAAGACTACGAAAAAGTGAATGAGCTTACGAGTGGTAAGTCAACGATGATGGAACACTCTGAGAACACATGTAGATAAAATTTTCTGCATTACTAATTTTTAAAATTTGGTCATTATAATTTAACAGGGTGCTTCGACATCACTACAATTATTACTATCGTTGAGCTGCAACAGTGGTCCCGGTCTACAGCAATCACAGCAGCTACCACCTCTATTACCAATGCGGCTATTTGCGTCAATAAGTAATACTTTGTACTAGACATAATAATGTCGAATTAACTGTACCAACAACGTCGCTCGAACAACAACAGCCGTCATCATCTCAGTCAAAGTATTCGTTATCTGTCGATTTATTTCCTGAAAGTGTGAATAAAGAAATATAAGGCTCTCCCGTATAACGGTCGTGCCTAAAAATGTGGTTCAAACGAGCAATTTGAAATCTATCGAATTTATATTTTTTTACATTTTTTTGATACTTTTGTTGGCTGTGCTGGTGGAAGTCACATTTTCCCGCCTTCCGGTTCACTCGAAATTATTACACATGGTATCAACAGGTCTCGTCGCGAGTTCCAAGTTGCATATACATAATTTTAGTTATTTTGAATTGTATAAATTCGATAATCAAGCAGCTAATGTCCTGATTTTTGTAAGTACTAAAAATTGTTTTATATATTTTGCAGCATGTAGTATAATTCTAGAATCTTTCGGGTGTCCTGCATATAAATCCTTTATCCGTAGGATATATATATGTGTGTGTGTTTATATGTATATCAGATGAGTGTAATGTAATTATATGTAGTAAACGTTTAATTAAATATAGAAAATTTATGTTTTATATTATTCTGTTTTTTTTCTGTTTCTAAATAGATTACCTGCCACTTTTTGTGTATGAGTATGAAGATATAATTTTATTGAATACATTAAAATTATTGGTTTCAACAACTTCCATTGGCACATATACAGTTGTACTCAAGTCTGGTTTAGATATAAAATTGCTTCTACATCTTTAGAATACACATTATGATTTTTATATATATATTATAAAACTTGTATCTGATCATATACGACGTTGAAGATTTTGTCTTTTGAAAACTTTCATTACTATTGGTCTTTGGGACGAAAATCCTTCTGTAAGTATAGGTTACCAAACTCTTCTAAAACTTTATATACATTGTAACGATATTTTAATTAATTAACATATATCGTTATTTATTAAATTAATAATTATATTAGTCGATAAGCATGTTAAAGACTATATCTCGTGAGGAGGTTGGAAAGAGGAATTCGTTGTCATGATTAATAACTAACAAAATACGACCGAATACGGATAAGTAAACGAACGAACTTTATTCATTAATAGTTACTACAAAGTATGTAAATTCAATTATATACATTATTTAATAATTACGCGAACGTTGCTAATTTTATCAACCGCGTGGTACACAAAATCCATCTCACCGATAATATGGCGTCGGTTTAGCTTCGTAGATAAATAATACTCAGGTCGTCACTACACGCACCCGGTCGCACTGCCTTTCGGCGTGCGGGATCAGGGCAATGCAGGAGAACTCACTGAATATATTCAATAATAAAATATTAAAATAATAAAATTATGTTTACCGGAATCTTAACCATGATACTCGGCTTCCTCATACTGATAATAAATATAATAGTATTTATAAACGTTTACTATGAAATCCGGATGGGAACAAGAAGGAGATCGCAGGATCTCGTCGGTTTGATTCCAACACCGACGCTTTTCCCACTCACGATCCCTCGATGGCTGGAGCTTGCTGATTGGACATCCTCAGTATGCGCCGAAAAATCGCGATGTCACGACAACATGTCAGCCCGCACGAAAATCAAAAACATATATTGAGTGAATGTAGGTGTTCATTGCAGACACCTCCTAACACCCAACATGTAGCCTCCACCTCCATAATCTCGATACACACTCAAGAATCCCCTCCCCAAGTGTTTTCTACTCGTGGAGGCACGAATCATATTCCAAGCGCAGCACGGGTTGCAATACCACTCATTGTGCGCATGCGCGAACCGTCCGAGCATGCTACTATTCGCTGAGACTTTCAATTTCGCATTAAATGCGCGAAAATACGAATTCTTTTAATTTACTATATTATAGATAATGTATTATCGTTAATATTCCTTATAATTACATTAATTCTACTCAAATGACTATTAATAATTCCAATAATTAATATACGCAAATTCAATTCTAATATTAATATTTAATCCATCACGATTCGCTTACATCTAATAGTCTATAAATACTAATTTATATCGTATATCTGCCTCTGTCGCTCATTCAAGGCTTAACGACAAAGACAGAAAATCACTCTCCCCCCAGGTGATAATTCGCCTCAACCTGGGTCATGTTCCTGGAGAGGTCGCCCCTACCACCATGTATACAGAAAAGGAAGCGTCGTCTGCGCGTGGGGAAGCCGCGCATCGCATACGATAACATGGCCGATCTCGTCTCCGCGACTACACGTGTAGTCTGCTTCGCGAAAAGCCTCCGGTGTAGCGACACCGTCGAGGCCTTCTCCCGCGTATTTATTAGTTAATATTTATTTCTTGACATGCAATGTCACAACATATGTGTGTATGTATATCAGATAAATGTAATATATATATGTAGTAAATAATTAATTGAATATAGAAAATTTATGTTTTATATTATTCTTTTTTTCCGTTTCTAAGTGGATTACCTGCCACTTTTTGTGTATGAGTATGAAGATATATTTTTAATGAATACGTAAAATTATTGGTCCCAATAACTTTGATTAGCACATATAGAGTTGTACTCAAGTCTCGTTAGATATAAAATTGCTTCTACATCTTTAAAATACACATTGTGATTTTTCATTGAAATTGTTCTCTAATATTTGATAAAAATCTTGCAACAATATTTTATAAAAAGTTGCCAAAATCATTATAAGAAACAATTTTGAAATATTTTATGAAAACCTTGCAGCGACATTGCATGAAACATTTCGGAAGGATTTGTGCAAGGAACATGGCAATGTTGCAGGAACCTTTCATTGAAATATTTTTGCAATATTACGTTAAAACCTTATAGCAATCTTTCATTGAAATTGTTCTCTAATATTTGATAAAAACCTTGCAACAATATTTTATAAAAAGTTGTCAAAATCATTATAAGAAACAATTTAAAAATATTTTATAAAACCTTGCAGCAACATTGCATGAAACATTTCGGGAGGGTTTGTGCAAGGGACATATCAATGTTGCAGGAACCTTTCATTGACATATTTTAGAAATCTTGCAAACCTTACATGAAACCTTGCAGAAACCTTGCACCAAGATTTCATGCTATGTAAAGATAAATAATGAATTCTGTGAAACTAAGTAAGAAAAAGAAAGGATTGAAATTAATGCAGTTATTTGAACATGTGTAATATTTCTGCATCAAAAGATGGACAGAACAAACTGTGAAATTTTAGTAACAATGACAGAGTTGGTAGAGCAATGAGCTCGTGTGTTTGTCATTTATTAGCACCAAAATGGTAGCCAAATAGTAATATAATCTAATACCTTGAAGCATTAGTCAAAAAAAAAAACAAAACAAAAAAAATAGAAATACATATGTATATATAAACATACATATTGTGACTTACTCATTTGACTTTATACAATACTATAGTCGACAATATATTGATTTATATTTAAAGACACACATTTTACACAAGCATTATTAATGCTAACTGCAAAATAAGTAACTAATATAGAATAAAGGAAAAAATTTAGTAAATAAAAAAAAAAATTTTTTTCTTGCTAGTTAAACATAGGACCGAAGAATTATGCTATTAAAAAAAATACGAATAAATTAATTGATAATTAACAAAAAATGTCATTCTTATTGCTTAAATTCATATTATCAAAAAGAAATTATTAAATAAGAGTCATGGTTGTTGACAATTTTAATAAAATGCATATAAGAGTATAAATGCATATAATGCATTAATGTAATACAAAAAAAAAGAATATTAACAAAAAATATATAAAGAAAAACTGTCATAAGACATAATAATACTAATAACAAAAAAAGAAATCAGAAAAATGTATAAAAAAATAGAAAAAAATAGAAAAAAAAAGAAACAGAAGATTTTAACCATTGACAACTACGTCTAATTGGACAACGATCTTTTCGCGGGGATGTCAACCAATCTTCAGCAGTAGAACATTTCAAATTTCTTTCAAGAAAAATCCAAGTAAACGCATCGCACGAAGTAAATTCGTTAATTATATATAGATATATTTAAGTATAGTATAAATATTATTACAATTAAAAAAAATGTACAAGAAAACATAAATCCAAACAAATATCCAGTATCTTATAATGTTAACATTATATTTAATACAAGTAAATAATTGATATTGACCTAAAGGAACTCTGATTACAGGTTTACCTTACCAAGGACACAAGAGGGAGACATATTAATTAATCAAAAATAGATAAAAATCCGGGATTACTAATCGAGAGATTAAATCCAGCATTCACAACGAGCACTACGTGGAAATTAGTGCAACAAATAAATTTAAAACCTTTCTTTAATAGAAGGAATGTATTATTGTCCACATGGAAAATATTAAAAAATTATTGTGTAAATTCTAATACCTCAAGTCAAAATTTAGGAGAATTAAAACAGTTATATATAAAAAGATAAAAACTACTTCCAAAGATGTAGATGCAGTAATAGAACTATTACAAAGGCAAGATATTGAACTATTACAAGGGCAAGATTTACTTATTTGGGACTTTAGATGAAGCATCTGAGAAATAAATTAAAGAAATTATAGAAGGCTCCTCAAATAAAACAAGGGACCTAACCGAATTATTAGCCAATCAAACAGAAATAGTATACACTAAATTCGGAGACTTACATACTCACATAAAATAACTCCAAACAGCCATGACAGAACTAGAAGCAAAACAGAAAATTAGAGAAACTAGAATTTCATTCCTTATTTTGCTTCAATTATTTATAGAAAACGTTTTACAATTCGAATTAGATATACAATTATTAACTGATGCAATATTATTCGGTATCCAGGGATCGGTACACCCTAGAATTTTGTCACCGGAACAAATCCAAAATTCTGCTGATCAAGTTCAGGAGACAGTATCAGATGCTAGGTTTCCCACAGCGCAGGCAGGGATATCATATTCAGACATCATTAAAATCTCGGAATTGTCAATTCTATTCTTTGAAGGAAATTTAATATATCATTTAGACATCCCACTACTAGACTATACTCTATATAATATATACAGAGCTTCACTATTACCTATTTGGAAAAATATACTTAATGCCACAGATTCTTATGCATACATCTGGCCAGACCACACATACTTTGCCTTAAGCGCAGATCAAAGCACTTACTTACCAATCACTATTGAGACATTAAATAAATGCAAAATATTACGTCAATCATATATATTTAAAGAACTAGAGCCCCCAAGAATTTTAAGTAAACATGCACCATGTGAAATAAAATTAAGTACAGAAAATCAATTTTGCAACCTATCAGAATGTAAAATAAAAATAATAAAATTACAAAATACGTATTGGGCGCGCACTCAAACACCCAATACCTGAGTTTTTTCTAACAATAAAAAAGTTACAATATATAAAAAATGTAAGAGATCTGCAGATCGTGCCGTCACTATACAGGGAGTTGGATTATTACAATTAGCTAAGGGATGCACAATAAATACAATAAACACACAATTAACGGCAACTCGCGAAATTTCAACTAATCTAACAAACTATTTATTCCAAGAAACTCATTTAAATATATCAGATATTTTATACAGTAATAACGTAACTAACAGTATAGACATAAGAAATATAATAAGTAATAATCCAATACAGAAATTACAAACAACTAAAGATTTTTCACTTAACTCTGGCAGTAATTTACACGAAATAATAGAAAAAGCTCGATATATAGGAAAATACCATAAACTATCAATTTGTTAGTATTGCTAGTAAATTCTTATAATAATAATAGTTTGGAAGATTCCCGCATCTGGGGAGGTCCCTTTTATTAATAATAATAGACTGATTACAGGTAATCTAAATCACATACATCCACGCTCAACAACGATCCACGTACTCAGCCCAGCAAATCTTAAAAGAGAACAATCACAACCCAAACGAATATCCATTAATAAAAAGAATCGATAACAATAACAATGAAAAATTTTTTTCCTGCATCTTCTACATTTCCACAAATGTCGAGGACGACGTTTTTTCAAGGCCTAGTGTTACGTGTGACAACACTTTACTAATATTATATTAATACAATATGCATAAATTAAATATAAGTAACAAAATGCTGATGTTAAATCAATCCGAATGGGAGCACGACCGCCGGTGCGCAGTAAAGAACAAACTGCTGACGTCGAGTTCATCGAGCTCAAACGACGAGGAGTAACGCTGACTCTTGGGTCACCGACACCGCCCAGCTGACGATTTCGTGGAGGCATTACAACACCTCACGAGAAAACGATACTCATGTTGAGGAGTCAGACAATTATGTAGGGCAATGAGTTACGTATATAAGCAAAAGAAACAACCAGTCGCGAGTTCAGATACAGAAGTAAAACAAGCGATTAACGTCGAACCTACGCCCAATCGAGGTTCGACTCTCTACAACGACCTGCATCGGAACGCGACGGAACGGCCTCTTCAGGTATCAGTTCCAGGCAGCTTTACTACTCAACCGCTCAAACGCCAACCAGCAGCCGCAACCTAGCAGCAAACACCAACTAGCCTAGCATCAACCAACCAGCATCCAACCAGCGAGCAACACTAGCGAGTAATACAAATATCGTACGAAGAGGATCTTCTTTTGTACTTCATCATACTTTTAACTCACGAAAGAATTGAGATAATAAACGGCAGTATTTATTCATTAACATATTAATTAATTATTTAATCCTATCTTCACCATCCGCTCGTTAAACAGTCCGCTTAATCGAGTAATGGTACCCATTATAGTCGATACCTATCACACGTAACAATCGCAGTGCGTGTAAATTGTGACATGATAGGAAGGCGAAGATAATAAGCACATAATTTAAAGTCATGTTTTTATTACTATCTCTTATGATGTATATTATATTTCGTATTAAGCCAAAAATCCCAATCTTTGTGAATTGTTCTCTCTAAATTTTGAAGAGTGAAATTTCACTCTTTGAACTAGTCAAAAATGCAGCAGTCGGCTTCGATTGAAAAATCAGTTATCGTAAGAGTGATTTATTCACTCTTCAAAGAGTGAAAAAACCCATATAAAGAAAAATTTATTTTGTAGCGGCTTGCCGGGTCACATTTTTCTATTTTTTTCTATTTTATTTAGCATTTTAGACATTTTAATTTATTAAATATATATTTTCTGAACGTAAATAGAATATATGAAATAATGAAAAAAATCTGCACCGGACGTCGGGATTCGAACCTGGGACCCTCCGCGTCTAGGTCGGGAACCTTACCGCTTGCGCAATCAACACGTTTTTATATTTTACTTCGAATCGTCCTTATTTGTTCCGGTCGAATAATTCCGGAACTTTATTAATAATTATTGCATTATTCCGCTATTAATACCAATAAACTAATAATTTATTCGGTTTGTAAGTAAAGTAAGCACATTCCTGTCGATTCAGATTTGTCACTTACGTTAATTAGTTGTATAAACGTGCAATAATAAGCAACCTAACCTATAATTGAGAATCAGGTATCCCCTCTAAAGATTCCACAAAGTTTATTAATAATTGGTGCAAGTGTGCATATAAGTCATTTATTAGAAGATTTCACTCTTTAAAGTGTCATAATGAAAAATTAGAACTTTCACTCTTTTACTTCGAGTCATTTAAATCACTCTTTACTTACGCGTCACAAAATTGACTGTTTTACGAGTTATTTACTAACAAAATGAATCTAATACGAGTGCTTGCACTAGTCACTATTGAAGAGTGAAAAAAATAACTCTTCAGAATTTAGAGAGTTGTGTCATGTATTTTACTGAATACTCACAAACGATGCGAGAGCAAAGCACGAGCTTTACATGGTAATGCCTTATATGCAAAAAGCTATGCTTTTACATACCTCTTTTACAAGGTAATGCCTTCTATGCAAAAAGCTATGCTTTTGCTACGCGATGCAGGACCCTGATTCTTAAGCGATAAACTCACGATTAAACTATTGTATATCGACGATTCTTATGACGATAAAGTAATTTTATCGCGTAAGAATAAGGCCTCAGGGCGTGAAGGGGCTTGATTGAACGCGTCGCGAAGCGAGCTAGTTTTTTTTACGCTTATACCTTACCGAAGTATATATTTCTTTCCCAAGTTTTTATGTTAGCATAAACTAAAATATTATTTATAGTAATTTCTTCATTCAAGCAAAACTGACGAATAGCTTCTAATTCATTTTCATTATACATTGGTTTTATCGGTTTTCCCAAACATTTTACTTTAACATTTTTGCTTATGGAATAGATATTATTTCGAAGGGATAATTTATGCTCTAATACTAAACTTGCATTAAATATGTATATGTACATTTCCGTCCTCGAATGGAAATGCTGACCAGGAGCAGAGAAGACCCCACCGTCGTACACTTTCAATTATACTTCAGCATCATCTAATTCTTGAAAAGTAATCTTTGTTTCTAGTAGTAAAACAATTGCTTGTACAAATAGTAAAAATGGTGATAATACTTTTCTTTTAACTTATTTCTTAGCAAAATAGTAAAGTAATGTGTCAAACACTCTGGAAGCTCAGAAGCTTACCAATAATGAATGAATGTAATTATTCTCGGTGTACAAGTTACATAATCCGGATATGTTATTAATTTCATCTCTTACTGGTTTATTAATATTAAAAGGGCAAGTTTTATATTTTCTATCAAACGACAATGTATGCAAGCTCCTAAAAGTTCCTAGCAAAATTGAATGCATATAATCCAGAACAAAGGAAGTTGCTATATCAGAAGAAGGAATTAAGCGAGTTATTAATAATCCTTTCACTCCTTTCACGTGCTTCATATCTACAACAATACCTTGCATACCTTGCGAAATCCTGAATTTTTGGAAAAATCTTTGTTGTTCCCGAACCAGTCTTGCACGACTCACCAGGATGCTCGCAAAACGTGTACCCAAACTCACCATTAAATTTCATAATATTTTGAACCATTGATCTTGCGGGCGCATCAAGAGTTGCAATGGGAGCAATAACCTTCGAATGTTTCCGTGAATTCGTCTCTTTATCCAACCACTCCAAACCATTATTATAAATCTTTTAAAGTATTGACAAATGGTCTCAAGAAAGCTGTCATATTTGGTTGCCACTCTCTACTATAATAAACACCGCAAATAAACTGAAAATTTTGTTTATGTTCAGGAGGTACAAACAAAATCTGCGTTTGAACTAACCAAACCTGACCATTTCAATTATTAGATACTAATCATATGGGTAATCCATAAGTATTCCATAGTAATACTATATCATTGGTTCCTGGTATCACAATCTTTCTTAAATTTAAATACTGAATTGCCCAAGTAATGTCAATAATGAATTTATTATCTTTATCTTTTTGTAAATGAATACAATAACTTAAATTTCGAAATTTAAAGGCGTTTTTTAATAATGATTTTAAATTGTAGTCAGCAAAAATCCCGTTTACTTTATCGCTTTTGCAATAAATACAAATCAATGCAAGAGTTTTGCTATTATACTCGTCTAAATAGATACTATAATTTTCGCATATTTGGTGTTTTTTACAATTCCACTATTTGGTATTAAATTTTTTTAAAATTTCTCTAAAAAATATCTATTTTTTGGTAAGTAATTCGGCTTGGGTAGTAATTCATACACTGCTTCAAATAGGTCATATAAAGCGTGTTTTTTATAATGGAATGTCGAAGATAGTAGGTTAATAATTTAGATACATCAGCTACAAATACACCAGAATTTAAATAAACTTCTTGACACATGAAATTATCCTCGTTGTTAGCGAAATCTTCTGGATCGTCATTTATGGAAATATCTGAATCTCCCAAAAATTCGTATGACAACAGATATACAGAATCTGTTTCAGGATAATCATTATCACTTTCTAGCGGATTAGTTTCCCTGATTTCATTCTCCTTTAATAAAACTATATTTGCAATTTAAATTTAATTTAGTTTTAAACTTTCAAAATTTTCATTCATTATATGCATTTAATTTATATTTTATTGTATTTTTAAACTTAATTTATTAATATTTCAATATAAAAATTTAAAGATATAATATTTAAAATATAGTTGCATGGGCACAATTACACTTTTACTTATTAAATTAAGTTTAATAAAATCATATTTAATAAAATATATCACGGCAAACACTTATTATTCGTCAAAAATATTAAAGTGAAAAAAATGTCTTTTCAAAAGATCGCTTCATTCGGATACGTTTTAAAATTAAAACTTACGAAATTCATCAATCGTTCAGACATATCGAAATTTATTAGTTCATCAATTATATTTATAATTTCTTCAGGTTCAATAAAATTCTGATCCATCTCATTTTGCGGATCACGTAAAACTCGCAATTTGCCTTTTTTCATCCATGGTCTGAGTGTTAATACTGATAGTTCAATAACCTTTAAATTTTAATCATTTCTTTATTTGCATTTTTATTTTAAATAACTGTATTATAAATTATACCATTATCAAATTATTAATTTCTTTTTTTCTTTTCGGAAACTAAGTACAGAAATTATGTATATATTAGTTTTTTCAGAAAAAAAAAATAATTCGCTATGAATTTCGTGCACGCATGTCAATATGAATTTTCATCTTTTTTTATCGAATCATTTATCATTTGTTTTTATTTTAAACAACATTAGCAATCACAAATTGCTCTTCAGTTCTCGTAATATTTTCGCGATTAATGTTCAAGTCTGCAACTGACAAAAATGTCGGAAATGCAATTTTTAATTCAATGTATGAATCCTACATCATGGAGCATAGTTTATAAAAATTCAATTTTGCTTGATCCTGGAATAACAAACATAACCAAAAATATGGAAATAGCTTTTTTGTGGCCAGAAGATTCGCCCAAAGCTAGACCATTTCAAAGTCGCGTAACTGAAATGTCAAGTAAGATATATAAAACATTAATTCATCATTTTTAAACTTTTTTATTAGCCTTTAATTTTTACGTATTTAATATGTACGTAATATAATAGATTAATACTACCAATTTTACAGATGATGAATCGGTACTACTTGACTGCATCGATAATTTAAAGAAGAATTACGAGGACAATGTACGAAATAAAGCAGCTGCAAAGAAAAAGGAGAGTTTATCAAATACAACTGCAGCTATTCCAATAAAAATAAAAGTATTTACTTGTTATCATGAAATTAAAATAAATATTTTTTCTTTGAAATAGAATGAAATTATCGTTCGGTGATATGTATATGTGTAAAGTATATAATTTTGTTTAACCATAGCATTTATTTATTTTAAGTAAAACCTGAACCATGAACCTCATAAAATCTCTAGTTTTGATGTATTTTAGGGCATAACTTACACCAGCGGTCTTGGCCAATAATCTAACCACCGCCATTCGAAAGCTCTCGAAAAATGTGATCTTTTGAGCGGTGATAGATCACAATCGATTGGGGCGTGGTCGCCTTTTTTTGATATTCAATATTTCCGGGTGTTCTATTTCTTCGAGATTTTAAAATTATGAATTGTAACCCAGGTAGATAAGTTCTAAAGATTATTTTGAACAAAAGTTGTTTGTAATGTTTTTTCAAAAAAATCAATAGATTTTGAGATAAGTGGCTTTGAAAATAGCAATTTTTCTAAAAAATAAAAAATTTTCCATTTTTTATGGTGGAATAACTTTTAGGCAAATTATTTTTTACACCTAAAATTTTTTGTCTATCTTCTGGAAGATATTTTCAGCCTGTTCTCAAATTTTAAAGCAATTTAAAATTTTCATCGTATCACTTGACGCGTAATAGCGCATATATATACATATATGCGTGCGTGTGTGAGTTTGTGTGTGTGTGTTTTTTTTTGAGGAGGCGGTAAAAATGCTTTTTACGCACGGAGTGTGGGACTCGGTCAGTGTGACCCATACCCACTAAAAAGCACCCTGCCTTTGGTCTTGGCAGGGCTCCTCCTCTCGACGGATCTTTCCCCCCACGGAAACCGCTGTGAGGCATTACTTCGAGAGGGGCAGTCATGCTACGTTTGGCCCTTCGTGATCGGCAATAATATCACAGTCTCGTGCATGTGGGGCGGCTACTAAGGTCGCCCCTTGTACGCTCTTATCTTTTCTAACATGGTTCAGCCGCCCCACAATGGATGCTGCTAAGGTCACTACGGCATCCCAATCTTCTTGCGAACCAAGGAGGCACATCCCGATACCCTCTGGTATCAGAGGCCCCTTCCAAAAGGTTTAGAAAACACCCCTTTCTTCCGCAAATCGAAGACACCAGGACAAGACGTGCTCCACGTCTTCGTCGACACCAGGGCAGGTCGGGCACTTTGCACCGGGCACTCTTGCATATACGGATGCGATGCAGGTAACTGCGAAAATACCCATGCCCGATAAGCACCTGGGTCAGATGGAAGGTGACGAATCCGTGTTTTCTACTCGTCCACTTGGCGACATCTGGGATGATGCGGTAGATAGTCCTGTTTGACCACCGACTGCTGCTACCACGTGCTGCTTCGCTGCTGTTTTCTAAGGTACGCCGACCTTTTCTGTACGTATCAGCCCTCTCTATCGCCAAAAGATCGATGGGAGGAATTCCCGCGATCACCGAGAGGGCTATATCTGACATGGTTCTATAAGCATGAGCCACCATTAGTGCGGCTATTCTGCAGGCTCGCCGACAGGATGCACCACAGCTTAGTTTACTTCTTAGGGCATCCGCCCAAATCGGGGCTCCATATAAAATTACCGAGCTTACCACTATCGCTAAGAGGGCTCGACGGGGCTGCTTTGGCCCTCCAATATTGGGCATTATGCCCGACAAAGGTCTAGCCACTCCTGCGGCTTTCGACCCTGCACTCAGTAGGTGTTCCTTGAATGTTAGCCGCGCGTCCAAGATGACTCCTAGATTACATTTACAGTAAAGGTGGCGTACCTCCTTTGCTACGTTCTGGAGATAAATACCGCCTCGGTCTTTTCGGCCGTCAGACACAGCCTATATTCTATCTCATCGACGCTCCTTGCGATGACGACCAAAGCCACATCGTCCGCAAAAGCCACCATCGACATTCCCTGTGGAAGCTGCTGCCTAACCAGTCCGTCGTAAATGACGTTCCAGAGAAGAGGTCCCAAGACCGAACCCTGCGGTACGCCTCCGGTGATGTTATAGGAGTGCGCGCCATCCTCGGTGTCATAGAGGAGGATCAGTTCTGTGGATAGCTAGAGATAACTTTGCGTAGGTAGAGCGGCACCTTTAATTGTTCCAAGGACAATATAATATTGTCCCACCGAGCCGAGTTGAAGGCATTGCGGATATCCAGTGCGATGATAGCACACATGCGCCTAGAATTCCTAGTACTACCAATGGCATTGATGGCCAGCTCAACAACTCGACTTATAGATTTTCAGTTAGATCGCCTGCCTCTGCAATGGCTGCTTGTAGCCTGGTACAAATGACACGCTCGAACAGCTTCCCAGCTATATCCAACTAACAGAGTGGTCGGTAGGAGGAAGGGTTTTCCGGTGGTCGGCTTCCCTTTGGGAGAAGCACCAGCCTCTGTACCTTCCACCTTGCTGGGAAGCATCCTAATTGAATACATGCACTAAATGTGTCCGCAAAAATTTGTGGCACATTCAGCGCAGCGGTCTTAATGGTTAGACCAGGTATTCCATCCGGCCCTGGAGCTTTACGGATGGATATTCTCCTTGCAGCCATTTTCAGTTCGGTTATGCTAATGTCTGGCGGCGCGACTGCACTGTCGGTCCCCATTAAGGGGACAAGCCTGGGTTAAAACCTGAAAATACAAACAATTACTTAAGCATATGTAAAAAAGTTTTATAAATAATTTAAGGCTTGCAAATTTATATACTTATAATATACTATATTTACTTGAGTTTTACCTGATATAAAGTTGAAATCAAAACCATTTACTCTGCTCCGTAGTCCATGCTTGCATAACATCCATTTTTTGCCCTGAAGGTACTTGCCGCAGACTTTCTTCAATATGGGCCATCCGTATAAGTCCAGGTTGGAGGTAGACCATGTTAGACATAATCTAATCCACTTGAATGGAGCACTTTTCTGAAACAATCAAATGAACAAGAATTATTTATCAATATACACTATTTTTC
This sequence comes from Theocolax elegans, assembly GCA_026168455.1. Taxonomy (NCBI): domain Eukaryota; kingdom Metazoa; phylum Arthropoda; class Insecta; order Hymenoptera; family Cerocephalidae; genus Theocolax; species Theocolax elegans. The sequence continues at coordinate 82,719,954 of CM047425.1, forward strand.
CCATTTTTAGTCATTTTTATCAAATAAATTGTTTATAACTTACTTGGAAACATTTTTTAACTCAGTCTGCTCCATTCAAGTGGTTCTAAATATAGATAGCAAGGTCTCCTCAAAATTGCATCCAAATTGAATGATAGGATCCAAAGATATCCTGCGGCAACTGACCTAAAAAAAGAAAAAATAAGATTTTGAGATAAATGAGTTTAAAGTTTATTGTTCAAAATTGTTAAAAATCTTCTACATACTTACATAAATAATTGCTGTAGCTATTTCTAATAATTGAAAAGTATAATGTGATGGATGTAGGAAATTGTTTCCTACTAATAACCTCCAAGCGGTTACTTACACATCACTGAATCACACTGAAAAGAAAAATAGATTTTTATTAATAAAACATAGTAAATGATCTTACCAATGTATTTGAGATTTTAAAACTTCCCTTTTTTCATCACTTCTACAAAGCCATTGTGTGAAGTTCCATGTTGCAGTGAGCACCCTTGGTAATGAATTTCCAATCTCCAGTAGATGAATTGATGCTCAATGTTGACCCGCTCCATAAGATGTTTCTGCAATTTGTAATCTTTCCTGCTTTCTCGTTCTCCTTGACTCCATGGTGTTGGCTTCGACTTTCCTTTCTGCAGGGAACAATCTTGAGTCGTTGCTTACTTTCACCCATTCATGCACAGAGTGTCCAGGGGTTACGCCAAACTGCTCCATGATTTTCAAATAAGCTGCTCTTCCATCATTGAAAATAGTCAAAGCCGTGTAAACACCAATTTTCAAAACTGTGAGGCCACTAAAAGAGGTTTTTGGCAACAATTTCCAAATGCCGCTGTTGAAACTTTCATTGGTGTTCTGTGTGTAACCGCCTACACATTTCTCCAACAGCTGAGGCTCAGTTAAACTCTCATAAACTGGCTTCAAAGTTTCCATTACAGCTGATGGCAAGCTGCTCTTGTGGATAAACTTTTTCTTCAAAGCCTTCGCTTTCTGCCACTGACACCAACTACTCACTCCAACCGGGCACAGATGATGTTGAGGCTTCTGATCAGTTGAAATTTTGTGGTAATACGTGGCCCATATAGCATCTGTCATTTCCTCGACAGAATCACTATGGGCTCTTATCGCATTACCATAGTACACAGTCAACTGATCAATCACTTTTGCTGTTAGTCTTCCCTGACCTCCAATAGTTTTTCCGTCAGCTAACTTTTGTGCACCAAGGTTTTTCTTCAGATTCCTTAGGCGAGTGCCCATTCTCTTCTGCACATGCCCAACACACTCTTTCTTCTCCACTAAAATGTCTCCATCAGGCTCAATCTCTAAAATTGTCTTGTACACTTTAGAATCACCATCACCAATGAACCGTCGATACATCACTCCATGTTTCTCCTCAGAGCACTGAAACATTTCAACAATCCCATCGACTTCCATTTTTCCAGCTGATCCTTCATGATTTGAGGAGCACTGAGCCTTGTGTTCTTCAATCCACTCCAAATAATCAGTCGAATCAGTCTTTCCTTCCCATCTTGAGCAAGCCAAACAGAAAGAATTTTTGATGGCAACGTCAATCACTTTGCCCGTATAATGCCCAATTATACTTGAAACTCCTTGGAGGGAAGAAAAGCCTCTTTTTCTATATGTGCCATCACCAGAAACAGTGAGTTCATTAGTATTTTCTGGCGTCAATTCTAATTCTTCTGTCGCAGCCTTGCTCATGGATTCCTCAGCGACTCTTTGACAAGCATCACTCAGCTGCTCGTTGATGCTGTCAAAATTACTGTGACTTATGGGTGGTGGTAAATCCATAATGCCACAGAAAGTTGCCAATCCTGCGTGTCCTTGTCCAAGAGCTCTTGCAGCCAAAACACTTCTCTTGTTGACATCATATGCATTTTTCTTCGGACCCAATAACTTGCAGGAATTAATTTGGTATCCTGTATGACACCTAGTGCACTTTATAATGAGCTTGAAGCCCAGGCCACGTACATCACTTTCTGTACACTTAACTGGTCCATGGCACTCTTGACAGCATACAATGTCTGTCAACACTTTATAAAATTCACTGACATCAATCAATCTGTATTGGGTTGATCCAATACTATGGCCTGCAGTATCCGCAACTTTTCTCACAGAAGCTGTCCTCAATCTTTTTGGTGAAGGGCTTCGCTCTTCTTTGTTGCCACGAAATCTCTTCTCTCTTTTTTTCTTTCTTCCAAACACTCTTTTCTTATATAATCCAGCTCCTGAACAACCAGATGTCCGACCACGACTATCTGGTAGTTTACTCGCTGATGCCATAGCACCAGTTTTCAAGTCCAGGAGGGCTTTTAAAAAGTTTTTAAAATTTAATCACTTGGGAAACTACACTAAATATATAATATATATGTATATATATATATATATATATATATATATATATATATATATATATATATATGTGTGTGTGTCTGTGTAGCACTCAAAGTAAAAAAATAAACAGATTTTACACTGCACTTCACTCGCGTAATCGAAAATCGCGATATCACAATGAAAAGCGCCGAAAATCGATTAAAGGATGCAACAGGTGTTTGTTTGTAAACAGAACAACTGTCACTGAGGTGATAAAGAAATCAGGTTATCTTTTACCGTACGTAGTTCGTATTTGCACCGGCAGAGAGCGCATGAACGCTGCCGCGGCGAATTTGAAATTTTTTGCACGATTGTGAATTTTTCAAAAAAACCGCATTTCATAATTTTCGCTACAGCTAAAAGAAAAATCAAAATTACAACATGCGGGGCGGAAAATACTATTTTTAATAACATTTACTTTCGAAAAAAACAATAAAAAAAAATCGATTTTTTCATTATTTTAACCCAGGCTTGTCCCCTTAAGCCTGTCTTGGCTGCCCGTTCCCGATGTTGTGGGAATAGGTGGCGCACCGTCCTGTCAAGAAAATGTGGACACGATGGCATTGAGACGCCGCTGGGTTTGATCTTATTCATCACCATTTTGTAGGGCTTACCCCAGGGATCGTGGTCCACTTCCTCGCAAAATTCGCGCCAGCACTTGCGTTTAGCCGCTTTAATGGCAGCCTTGAGCTTTTTCCGTTTTTCCTCGTAGGTCGCGGTTAGTTCTTGGTATCGCAGCTGGCTCCGAGCTCTCTGGTGCAGTCGACGAGTCCTCAGGCACTCACGGCGTAATTTTGCGATATTGTCATTCCACCAGTAAAAAGGTGGGCGGTCACGAGGGATGCATTTCCTGGCCATAGAGATATCGCAAGCCGCTATTATGGCACGCGTGAGTTCCTCGGCTCGTTCTTCCGGTGTTCCTTTGACAGCGACTTCTGCTATGAAGCAAAGGAACATTTCTCGGTCGAAGATAGACGGTACCCAACTCTTGTATTGGAAGCTTTCGTTCAGACCTGCTGCCCTGTTAATCATCGATTGGAGCTGGTACACGAGTGCTTGATGATTGCTCCCCGTGTAGCGATCACATAACTTTCCAGGTAAACCCTCTCTTCATTAATCTAGGATCAATGAAGGTTAGGTCTACTATAGACGACCTCCCCGCCTTGGTAAAAGTGGGAGTCGTTCCAGTGTTAGCAATCTCCAACTCCAATATCGCAAAGGCCTCGAGGAGTGTACGACCACGAGTGTTCGTTTTCGTACTGCCCCATTCTGTCGCCCAGGCATTAAAATCCCCTCCGATGACTATTGGCAATCGGGAGGACCTAGCACTAGTAACGATGGCATCAAGAAATCCCAGAAATCCATCGATGTTATCACTGGGAGGTAGCAACTATATATCCGCATACCCGCCACCTCCACCCACGTAAAATTGGGGAAGGGAGCGGCCATTTTTCCGGATACATGCATGTTTCTACATACCCAGATGGCCGCTCTGCCAATGTCAGCCTGCTCTTCTCTGACCAACTGTGGCAGCAGATCCTGGACCACAGCACAGTAGTTTAGGTTGATTGTAGCACCCTAACCATTTCTGTCAGATGCTTCAACCCTAGGCGCGGCTATGTTCTTATCCGCCGCGCAATCCACTGCTTTGTGGCCCTCTTGGCCGCACCGGAAATACTGCAATGATCGGTCGACTGCGCTTTTGCAAGCCTTTGCGAAGTGACCGACATCGTGGCATCGGTAACAACGCGTGATCGGCTCGCGGAGCCGAACCCTGCAGTGGACCCAGCCTATCCGAAGCTTCCCATTCTGTAGCAGTTTTTTGCTGCCGATGCGGGAAGAAGGACACTGGTTATCCGAGTACCTCCATATGTCCTTCTATGCTTTATATTCCCAGAAGGTACCATATTTGGCCCGATCACCGCAGAGATTGCCTCTGTCACTTCCTCCGCCGTCGTGGCCTCGTCCAAGTCCTTTATAGTAATAAACTCTTTGTGGGTCAGTATCTGGACCTCTGCTAACCCACGTAATGTGAACGAGACCGCTGCTTCGAGATCTGGAGTTCCTACGCCAGGTCTTCCAAGCGCAATCAGCAGATCTTCTCCTCTGGTACGCCGGATACGGGAGACTCTTTCTCCCAGCGGCTTGAGGTTTGGCGCGGCCCGTATTTGCCGAAGGATGTCGGCATAGGCTCGCCCTCCTGACACTTTAATCTTAATGGCGTCGGGACGAGCTGGCTTTACGACCGCTTTAGGTTTTTTCGACACCTTTGGCAGTCCTCCGACATCCTTGGCTTTCTTCAGATGCGTATTCTGCTGAGCCTCTTTCTTTTTGCCCTTGTGCACTACAGTAGCCCAGTCAGGGACCTTTAACTGGTTCCCACCAGTCTTAGGAACGGATGTCGAAGCATCTGCTGGCCCATTCCTGCTAGTGAGCTGCTTGGACCCCTTCTTCCTTTTCTCCGGAGGATACTGAGGTGGTGAGGGCCTTTCCCTCTCCATCGGCCTCCTTTGACGCTCTTCAGCGCGGAAGGTGGGCGACGTTTGGCACATTCCATCCTTACGCGCATCTGCCATCGGCGCTGTCGAGCACACATTACTGTTCACCCGCGCGTATTCATTAAGAGCCCTGCTTGTTGCTCTCGCCATACTCTTAAGCTCTTTGTGGATGTTGTTCTTATTAAGAACAAACTTCACCAGGGTGTCTATTTTCTCACGCAGACGGAGGAAAGCTCTGTCAGCGTCACTCGACATCCCAGTCGAGGATTGATCATAGTGTGTTTGTGTGTGTGTGTCTGTACATATATATGGGAGATTCCATGTGAAGTGATCCAGTTAAAAAATAAAATTTTGTTTAATCAGTAAAAAACTACTTGAATAGAGTGTAGCTAAATTTTTAGACCTGAATTTCAATTAGTACCAGAGTTGTAGCCAATCAAAAAATCGAATTTTTTGAAAAAATTGACTTTTTGGCCATGTTTATCACTTAATAACTCAAAATCTAACAACTTTTTCTTATATACATTAAATTTGAAAAAATTTATTAATTTCAAGAAGAATCAGTTCAAATATTTCATTTATTTTATTTTAAAACTTTGAATATAGTTATAATCAATAAAAACCTTTATAGTAAAAAAAAGGGTTGTACGATCAAAAATATTTTATCCATCCAAAAATCTAATTCATCGATGATTAATTACCTTCAAAATGGTCCAAAGTTTGAGTGCGGCAGAGCATTTCAGACAAAGTTATGGTGTTTTTAGTCAAATTTCATAAAAAAAGAGAGCGAATGCATTTTATGAAGAAAACAGACTAACCGTATACTTGCATTCAAACAATATGGCACTATTATTCCTCAATATTACTAAAATATAGTATTTATTGTTAGTTACTGATACTTTTATTTAGTTGTTATTTAAGTCTGATACTTTTAGTTATACCTGTTATATAATTGGATTTATTGGAATTATAAAAAGTTTCAGGTATTTATCCAACTATGTAACAGGTATAACTTTTATTTATTTATTTAAACCAGAAAAGAATTTACATAATAGAAACACATACATCATGCAAACCTCCCACAGAGATAAACGGAGTTATCTGTTGGTGGGACTGGTTACAAAAAGAAAACTTAAAACTAACTTAAATATTAAACTAATCTAATATAATAAATCTTTAACAATTATTCAAAGTAACCAAATAGTATACAACTGTAGCTAAAAGTAATTTGTGACGAATACAACAGAAAATAAAAACTTTTTTTTAATATATATTATTTTTAATCCATTTTTTAATTTTTGATTTCTTATTTTTGGTGCTTAAGATTTTCATATCGTTAGTTAACATATTAAATATATTTATTGCTTTGATATAACTATTTTTACAACTAATTGTTCTTCTTGTACGAGGTAAAATTAAATTTTTTTTCCTCGTTATGCTGTTAGAAGACATAAAATTGCTTTTTAGAGATTCGTAATGGAACATTAATGAATCTAGTGTAAAAATCTGTTCAATACTTAGTGGATTATTTTCAATAATAAAATTATTCTTGTTTATAATTTTTAATAATTTTTTCTGCAAACTATGTAATATTTTCATATAATTATTATATGCACCACCCCAAGCTATTATACCATAACTAATTATACTATTAAATAAAGCATAATATATCATTCTAAGCGTATCCAGGTTCATAATCTTGGCCAGTTTATGAAACACAAAGATAAGATATTTTGTTTTATTAACAATATATTCAATGTGTTTACCCCAACTCATTCTAAAGTTAAAAAACTGCTTATACCTACTGTTTTGTGTTTGTAAGCAACTTAGAGATTAAAATGTATCAGTGACTAACAATAAATAGTATATTTTAGTAAATTAAGGAATAATAGTGCCATATTGTTTGAATGCAAGTATACGGTTAGTCTGTTTTCTTCATAAAATGCATTCGCTCTCTTTTTTTATGAAATTTGACTAAAAACACCATAACTTTGTCTGAAATGCTCTGCCGCACTCAAACTTTGCATTATTTTAAAGGTAATTAATCATCGATGAATTAGATTTTTGGATGGATAAAATATTTTTGATCGTACAACCCTTTTTTTTGCTATAAAGGTTTTTATTGATTATAACTATATTCAAAGTTTTAAAATAAAATAAATGAAATATGTGAACTGATTCTTCTTGAAATTAATAAATTTTTTCAAATTTAATGTATATAAGAAAAAGTTGTTAGATTTTGAGTTATTAAGTGATAAACATGGCCAAAAAGTCAATTTTTTCAAAAAATTCGATTTTTTGATTGGCTACAACTCTGGTACTAAGGTAAAGTACCTAGTACCGGGACACTTATGGAAACTTAATATACTATGAGCACTGTTTTAACAATTAGAAACAACATATTTAAAAACTTGGTAATCTAATCGTTATTTAATTGTCTATTTTATTGATGTTTTACAAAAAACGGTAGTTTATCTAAATGTTTTTATTAAAAAAGTATGTTGTAAATAGCAGTGAGAAATCCGCAGTAGTGGGACGACCTATTTCAAAGAGGTTGCAGTAGTGATGATACGGACGCAGTACTGGGACAATAGTTTCAAATGTGTCCCAGTACTGCATTATGGAAACTGTGAGGGGGTAGTAGTGGGACACCATTCGACACCAAAATTCATGATCGTCATAACCTCAAAAAATTTATATAGTGTTTACGCTAAATTTATAAATTAAACAAACACTTTTTTATACAAATACATTAGTTTATCTAGTAAACAATCCGAATTCATTCATATCTATATTTTATTTACCGTTTACAGTATTAAATTCAACGTGTCCCACTACTACTGCCAATTTTTCGCTTTGAAATTCAGGTCTAAAAATTTAGCTACACTCTATTCAAGTAGTTTTTTACTGATTCCATACATTAAAACAAAATTTTATTTTTTAACTGGATCACTTCACATGGAATCTCCCATATACATATATATATATGTGTGTGTATGTATGTACGTTAACATATTTAATACTTTATAGATTTTAGAAAATGAACAGTTTCTTATAATATGCCGTCGCCTGTTAAGATGATTGACAATTTTTTAAATTATTTTAAATCCTCATATAAAAGTAAACCATCGACCAGTAACGATGTAGATAGTTTAAATAGTATCAACAATCGGCGATCTTTTATCAAACCTTCAAACGAAACTATCAATTTATTTGATGAGGAATATAATTTTCATAATAAAGATTATTCTCTGGTATGTATAATGCTTAAATAATCTTATTATTATGTTAAGAATTAACTACAATACGTAATTAAATTCAATTTACAGTTAGACAATATCATAAAGTCGGAAACAAAAAAGAGGAGCATATATGTATGTGATTGAATCAAGGAAATATGAATCAGAACCAGTAAGATGTTATAACCTTAATAACAATAGCATCTACTTTGACTATTGTATTTATTAAAATTAACAATGATTTTAGGCTATTGAAAGTAAAAATTTCTGCAGTTCAGAGGCGAGTACATTTACTTCAAACTTAGATTTGAGGTTAAATCTGGCAAACAAAATTAAAGCGCTAAAAGAAAATTTTGATACCACTACTGTTAAAGATGAAGTGAACTTTCAAGACAATGATAAATTTAATGAATGTTAGGATGAAGAAGGCATATGGACGCTTCTGTATACTAAACCTAATGAAGATAACGGCGTAATATACCAAAAAATATACAACCGAAACGGTATTTTGAAATCTTTTCCGTGACCATCAGAATGTCATTTCAAGGTCAAATGCCATAGAACCTGCAATTTCATAGTTATTTAATGGTTAAACTGCTTTTTTATTTGTGTCATTTATTAAACTTTTTCAAGTTCAAATAAAGGTTAAAGCCCATTTTAATAGACCCACCTAAATTTCTTGAAATCTACGCTAGTTATGAAAAAATATTTCAGCGAAAAGTTGGAAAGAACGATGAGGAACATCTTTTGACATTCATTCTCTGTACAATATCTCAAAATATACAAAACCTAGCAAAAACCTTACTATTGACAAAATGTTTGTATTAACCCATCTGTTTTTTCCGAACTGCACTTTCAAGTACATAATTTTATTGGTAAAACAAAGTTATTTTTGTCCGAAATCCTGTACAAAGGGTTTTCGGGGGTGCTCTTTTAGAATATGTAACTTATTTTGTAAAAAAAAATTCAATAATTCAATTCAATATTAGTTTTTCTTTTCGGAAATTCATGATTTTTTTCTCGAAAATTATGGACTTCATGAAAAAAATTTCAAGAATTAAAAGTGCTTAGAATCATTAAAGAAATACGTACAATTTTTTTCAAACAATTTTGATACATTTTTTGATTTTACGTAAAATTCAAAAATTCAGAATTTTGCTCAAAATGTTCCAAAAAAATTCATGCATATTCTCTAAGCAATTCTATATATTTTTTATTCTTGAACATTTTTCGTAAACTTCATACATTTTGATAAAAAAACAATGAAGTATTAATATAACCATCTTCCATAAAAGTCGCCATTTTGATAAAACTAAAAGGGCTAAAAAAGTTTAAAACCAGGGTTTTGGAAACATCAAACAGTCGGATTACTTTTGCTATTAATATTTTAATTATTTAAATGTAGGTACAGCAAAAAAAATTGATTTAAATAAAAAAAGTTTATAAATTTCGACTTTTTATAAAAAAAATTTTAATTTAATACAGTTATTGAATTTTTTTTACAAAATAAGTTACATATTCTAAAAGAGCACCCTCAAAAACCGTTTGTATAGAATTTCGGACAAAAATAACTTTGTTTTACCAATAAAATTATGTACTTGTAAATGTTCTCAAAAAAACAGTTCACTTGGGCCTTAATGGGTTAAAAACAGGGTTGTAAGTACTCAAATCATTTCGAGGAATAGAATCCTTAAGATGTTATCTAATATAAATAAATTTTTTTTTTAATTCAAGTAAATAAAATCAATGCAAGACTAAACTGATATCTAAAACGAGGAAATTATATTCTACATTGCAAGCATCATACTATAATATAACATGTACACGTGCGACAATTATAGGCTAGTTATAAAAAGTATGCAGTTAGACAAGCCATACTTTATTATTCAATTTATTCTACAGCAGGCAATGTCATAAAACCTTTCTATTTCATATTTATCCATACAAACATTCAAGTAAGTCGAGTCATTTTTTTACACAATATTTTATTTACATTATTTCTTAAAATGTTTGTTGTTTCTTAAGGAGATATCGCATTTTTATTTAATATGCACACTTAACAACATTAACTGATTTTTCAAATTTACCTTTCAATTTGCATATTTTTTCTAATCGATGAGATAAGATATATTCTGTGATGTGCAGCAATTATGCGTATGTTAAAAAAATTTAGAAAAAATAAAAATTAAAAATTATAACTGAAGAATCAAATGCAGAAATCTTTAATATGTACCGACTCCCTGTAACTGTTTTGTAAAAAGAAATCAATATAATTATTCCAACCAAAATAAATGAATTGGTGGAACCATTCGATTACTCGACGTAACTGACTTTATGATGCTTGTTGCTGTATAAATATTTTCTTTATTAATTTGTTTTATTATATATTTCCATTAATATCGACATTTAATAACCGCACAGCTCTATGTAGATTTTTATGTATTTACATAATTTAAACTCATTTGACATATAGTTAAGTATTATTCATTTTTCCATAAAAATCTCGATAGCTTATCCATAAAAATAATGTTTCTATACCAGGGTTCACATAAACGTTTTATGATTTTATGTTAATTTTACTTAAAAGTTACTTTTAAGTTTTATGTAGTCTCTGATTGATAAAATTTAACAACTAATAGAGTTTCTCACTAACTTGCAGCTAATTTTAACAAAGAGAATATGCATTTTTTTCATTTTAACCCATTATCGCCGAAAACGCTGAAAATCTTAGCTTTGGTTTGCAAATATATTTTAAGTACTAAATCGTTAAGTACGTATAGAAAAATTTTTAAATCGCATTTTCTATCAAAATTGCATGTTTTTGTCGAGCAGAAATGGTCTAAACTTTAAAAATATGATTAGCAAAAATTAAAAATTTTAAGATAACCGAAATGAAATGTCGACAAAGTAAAATTTTTTTTCAAACTTCATTTGCGTTTCTCTCGTAAACTATAATAAATATAAACTTTGATGGAAAATTCCAAAGAACAAAAATGTCTCATAATTGGCTAAAGATTACTCTAAAATTTTTTGAATTTTGTGATTTTTGAATAAATAAAAAATAATCTCTAAAAAATCTGAAAAACATCTGAACGAAGTATTCTTTTTTCCATTTTAACACATTTTTGTTCTTTGGAATTTTTTATCAAAGTTTATAGTTTACGAGAAAATGCATATGAAGTTTGAAAAACCAAATTTTACTTCGCCGCCATTTTGAGCGTTTATCTTAAAATGTTTTATTTTTGCTAATCATATTTTAAAGTTTAAAATGTTTGTGGCAAAGTATGACCATTTCTGTTCGACAAATGTATGCAATTTTGATAGAAAATTTGATTTAAAAATTTTAGTGCAAATTTTTGTGTTTTAATTAAAAAAAATTGCCATATTTTTTTTCTTTTATTAATTTCATTATTTTGCCTTCGGAATCTTGTAGAGCGCCCTCAAACACATTAAGTTTACCATTTTTAGACACGTACTTAAAATATATTTGCAAAGCAAAGCTAAGATTTTCTGCGTTTTTATTAATAAATATTTATTTACGAACTATCGTATACAAATATGAGTAAAAATGTTTTTGTTGTTTTGTTAAATTACTTGGATATTGTTTCCATTGAATGTTGTATACGATGTGTAACTTTTTTATTAATATGCTTATTATTTAAAATTCTAATACTTAATATTTACCAATCAAGTCAATAGGGATGAAAAAAGATTCTGGTTAAATAAGTAAATACAATAATGCAAAATAAGGACAGCATTGCCCTTCCTGTAACTATTATCTATGACAGTGTGAAATTTAAAAAACAATGATGTTGCGTTAAAAAATGGCATTGGAAGGAAATTTACCAGATTTGCAACATTGGAAGCAGACAAAGAGAGAAATTTCCTTCCAATGCCATTTTCTAACGCAGCATTATTTTATTTGAAATTTCGCACTGTGATATAGATATAGTAGACAAAGGGAGGGCATCGATGTCTATATTTGGCATAATTTGCTTTATTTATTTAACCAGAATTATATTTTATCTATATTGACTCGGCCTGTAAATATTGAGTATACCATCCCCTTAAGTGATGATGACTCGCAAGTATTCTTAAAACTGGAGTTCTATCGAATTCCACTCAAGTACTCCTGTTAAAATGAACAAAGTTACTCAAAAATATGAGCTACATAATCTTTCAGCCCAAGCTCTTACAATTCGAGCTGTACTCTTATAACTTGAGTCACTTGAATCATTCAACTTGTTCAATCAGATCGCGCTGCTCTTACCGACCGAGTGGCGCGTATCGACTGAGCCCATTCGGAACGACTGGACCATTCGCAAAATATACATCAAACAGTTCAAACAATTTCATTTTCAGATTGATGCAACTTCTTTTCATTTAAATAAAAGTTAAATGTTAAAAAAAATGTTAAACGTGCAATTGCTTTTAAACATTGTGATTGATTAAAGTTGTTATTATTGTATAAAAACTTAATGATGGCCTTATCAGATAATGTAATGAAATAATTATAAGGATCATGTTTGATATATGTTACCTTTATGTTTGCCCAAATATTTCCTTACGATTTAGATTTTTTTACAAGTAATATCTCCTATATAACCCTTAAAATTGACTATAAGTATGTTTAGTACTACGCGATTAAAAAATAAATAAAAATTTATTCTTTCTAATATTTTATATTAATAAAGTATTGTATACTTATACATATGTATACTGATATAGATTGTAAATTTTAGAAAATCTTTGCTGAAATTCTCTATCAGTTAAAATGTTTTAATAATTACTGAAAAAGTAGATCGTTTTTTATTTAGAAGACACTTTATCAGGTATGAAATGTGTCTTAATCTCATTTATATTCGGAATTTTTCAAACACAATAAATGTTATAATATGTTTAATGGGCAACGAGAGTTATAAATCAAGTGATTATTTAGCATTAGACAGTTTCAGGGCCATATGTTTGTAAAATACTCATAATAAATATAATGCCTGTTCTGTATAGGTATTTTCTGGTTCACCGATCATGAATCGGGCGTCATGCAAAATTTAACATACCATGGATTTATTGTCAAATAAATCAATTCTTTAGAAGATGTTGCTGCAGCTAGCCATTTAAATTATTAATTTTTGTGCAACATAAATATATAGAAGGCTCAAAATATGTACAAGTTAAGTGCTTTAGAAAATAAACGACTATAATATTTAGAAGTTACTATAAAAATAAATTTTAGCTAAATGGGTAAAAAATTGACAGAATTTTTCGATTGACTTTTTTACATACATAGTATATAGATACAAGCATACATATATTTTCAAAAATAATTAAAAGGTAAACAAAAGATTTCTTTTGTGATAAACATTTATTATACCCCCGCGTAAAAAAAATTACATGTAATACACATATAAAAAACGTGTGTACGACATGTTGATTAAAACATGTATCATGCATGTATCTTGTGACCGAATCCCATATTAGAAATACATGTACATTCGTGTTTGGTTCGTGTGGGATTGATGTTTTATACATGTGATATCTGCCAAATGTATAACGAATATGAATATTATAAGCGTGTGGATACTTTCTTTTTTCTACCTCAACACTCATGTAGCTTATGTGTATAGATATTATAAATATTTAGTGTATCTGAGATGTTTATAGAGTGCACTCCATAAATATCTCAGGTACACTAAATATATTTACAATATCTACATGGAAGCTACACATAGGCGACACGTACAAAATGTAGAAATTTTCATAATGTACATGTAGGCTACATGTACCTGAATACATGTAGTGTACATGTTTATAACATGTGTGACACATGACATCATTTTTTCACGGGAATTAATAGATCGCTGCGTCTTTTGATCTCGTACACTGCAGCATTTTCTTGCACAGCCCCTACTTAAAAAATTCGCTCCTTCTCCGATTGCGCGTATCTGGAAAAAAGCAAAACACAAAGTATCGAAATATTTTTTTTTATACTTAAAAAAGTAAGAAAATGTGTAAGATATCAGAAAAGAATTTATGGCAGCAAGAAAATTTTCGATACAGAAAATTTAAGGTTAATAGGTTATCAGACCTATAACCAAGTCGTATTATTAAAACTGAAAGACTTTCATATTTTTAAAAACTTATCTGAGTAATCTGGTGTTGATCATCTTCATAATTTAGACCTGGTGCGATCACTCCGACGAAGATTTTATTAGCATCCGCAGCGGCAGCGCAAACAAATTCTCAAAGTCCGTCACACTGAAGTTGCATCGATGCGAAGTTGCATAAACATATCCTTGCATCTTAAGTTTAACGTTTGACTTCGCATCGATGCAACTTCAGTGTGACGGACTTTGAGAATTTGTTTGCGCTGCCGCTGCGGATGCTAATAAAATCTTCGTCGGAGTGATCGCACCAGGTCTAAATTATGAAGATGATCAACACCAGATTACTCAGATAAGTTTTTAAAAATATGAAAGTCTTTCAGTTTTAATAATACGACTTGGTTATAGGTCTGATAACCTATTAACCTTATATTTTCTGTATCGAAAATTTTCTTGCTGCCATAAATTCTTTTCCGATATCTTACACATTTTCTTACTTTTTTAAGTATAAAAAAAAATATTTTGATACTTTGTGTTTTGCTTTTTTCCAGATACGCGCAATCGGAGAAGGAGCGAATTTTTTAAGTAGGGGCTGTGCAAGAAAATTCTGCAGTGTACGAGATCAAAAGACGCAGCGATCTATTAATTCCCGTGAAAAAATGATGTCATGTGTCACACATGTTATAAACATGTACACTACATGTATTCAGGTACATGTAGCCTACATGTACATTATGAAAATTTCTACATTTTGTACGTGTCGCCTATGTGTAGCTTCCATGTAGATATTGTAAATATATTTAGTGTACCTGAGATATTTATGGAGTGCACTCTATAAACATCTCAGATACACTAAATATTTATAATATCTATACACATAAGCTACATGAGTGTTGAGGTAGAAAAAAGAAAGTATCCACACGCTTATAATATTCATATTCGTTATACATTTGGCAGATATCACATGTATAAAACATCAATCCCACACGAACCAAACACGAATGTACATGCATTTCTAATATGGGATTCGGTCACAAGATACATGCATGATACATGTTTTAATCAACATGACGTACACACGTTTTTTATATGTGTATTACATGTAATTTTTTTTACGCGGGACCTTTAAAATTTGTACATATATTCGATATTTAATTAGATAGATCTAAAACCGTACTTCTTGTACATTTCACCCTTTTTTAACCGATTTTTTCATTTATCAGAAAAAATATCGAAGTGAGTAAAAAATGTTTAATAGAAAAAAGTTTTTTATTATTGTGATAAACATTTACAATTTCTACATAAAATCAATATTTATTTAGTTAATGCCTAAAAAGCTTCTTTTATTGTACATTTTAAGATTTTTTAACTGTTTTTTGTACTTAACTTTAAAAATATTCATCTAAGAAAAAAGTTTTGTATACAATAAAGTTTTATCTTCTTAAGAAAACAATTTTTTACATTTAAATTTTTACAGTACAATTTATATTTGTCTTTATTAAGTAGAAAAAACGGTTTTTTTGCACTATTTTGACACTTTTATGCGTTTAAATTGCCAGTATTTAGTTGTACATTTAGTTGTACATTGAAAATTATCACATATTTTATATTTAAATAAATTCTATATTTGTATTTTAGATTATTTAATTTTTTTATATAATATCGTAGAAAAACGTTTTAGTGCCATTTTAAAAAGTGCTATCGTTCAAGACCAATTTGGTCCAAAATAGGAACGTTTACTTCTCTATTAATGTATAAGATATAAATATTTCGGCAAAATCGGTGAAAAATTGGCTGAGTTATTCGATTAATTTGACTACATACATATACATACACACATGCATATTTTTTCAAAAACGTTTAAAATGACTTATTTCCTGGACGAAAAATGTTTTTATGTATAAATAAACAATTATTTATGGTGTTACATTTTTCGCGATGGTCAAAATATAAGGGACTCTCGTGTCTAAAAATTTATATTATAAGTATCTTCTTGAATAGCTTGTTTGGGTGTATCATGTTTTTGATTATACTGTTGTTAAAAATGTGAATATTTAACTCGGTGTTTTCCGTAAATAATCGGTCGCACGTCATTGATAGTACTGGAATAGGAAGTAAACCGTTTGGGTTATTCTCTAAAACAGTATACGTTTGCGTTGGTTCCCCTCGGACGAGTCGTAGATTCTAGAGCCCTATACTTATGCAATTTCGCGTTTTCATATAGGAATGAAGAACTCGATCGAAAGCAAAAGCATCACTCTGAGCATCGGGATAAAACCGCCATGGGTCGATGAAAGAGACGGAAATAAGGTAAGAGGGCGAGAGCGAGGGCGGAGAGCCGAAAGTTGCCAAGGAGAGAACGTTCTATCCAATGATGAGAATGTCGAGAAACGGAAAAAATCGATTAAACAGCGAGACACACGTGCTGCGCATAGATACTGGTATAGGAGAGCGGTCGGGTCGCGCATGTACTCGCGGTTGCATGTGTGTGCTTCTGAACCGAACCCTCGATGCACGGATTGTCGCATAGGGCAGAGTCTGGCGGTCTATGTCCTTTCTCTCCTCCCGAGAACCAAAATACGGCAACGCGCCATCTTGGGCTGCTCTGGTCAGAAAAATCTTGGTTTTGCTCGGGGAAGACGGGAAACGGAACGAGAGATGAGCCTTTACGCGACGACATAAAATACCTAGGAGAGAAATAAACTACTCGTATAATTCATATCTTGTTGAAAGAGGCTCAAGAGTCCCGAGACTCGTAAAGAGAAAATCCAGTCTCGTAGAGTTTGGTACATTTGTATATAGGTACTTGAGTAGACAACGCTCGCGACATGCGACGCAAATAGGTATACCTATACGAGAGGACAGCATCAGCTCGTGAGCAGCGGTTTCGCTTGCTTACGACCGATAGGTACTCAAGTACTCAACCGCCTGATGGAATACTACACGTACGCTCTATAGTACACGGCAGGACACTTGCACGGACACGGCTGCGAGCTATCGACAGAGAAAGTCCGCAAGTGCATTATGTCTCTCTTACTCTTACTCTCACTCTCACTCTCACTCTCACTCTCACTCTCTCTCTCTCTCTCTCTCTCCCTCTCTCTCTCTCTCTCTCTCTCTCTCTCTCTCTCTCTATCCGTTTCGGTGCTGTTGGAAGACGCATATACAACTGCTTCAATGGTGCAGGGGGGAGGGGGAGAAACGAAGCGGACGAGAGTGCTTCGAAAATCGGAATAGAAGACGGAGTAGAGCGGAGCTCGGGCCTCGGAGCAACGGCAACGACAACGGCAGAGGCAGAGGAGGGTGAAAGAAGGGGGTTTGCAAAGAGTCGCCGGGCCATGCCACACTATCAGAGAGAGCGAAAGCGGTCTGTGTTGGTGTGAGGCGTGAGCAGACGTGTGTGCGTCTATGTACACTGGGACGGAGTACGGTCGGCGGAACGGAAGGAGAGGGAGCGAGCGAAAGAGAGAAATACCCGAGTGACGGTCCTCGTTTCAGTACGACACGAGCATTGTGGTCGTAAAGGTCCGGTTGGGCGCATTGCGTGATTCACGGGTTCCGGACTTGCCGAGAGCGAGAGCGAGAGCGAGAGAGAGAAGGGGGAGGAGGAAAAACCGGCGGCACATCCCTTTTTTCCTAGGGGATAAGCGATCGCAGCTACGCGGGGACACGGGGCTAACCTCCGCGAGGGTCTCGCTTCCTCGCGGGACCAAGGATGGGACGATTGGGATCGCGCCCAGACGACGGTGCGTAAAGTGTTGCGGCATGGCGGCGGCAGTACGCGCCTAATCCTGAGGGGCAGCGGCGAGACGAGCCAGACTCTCGCCTCACCGAGAACCGAGAGCAAAGGGAAACAACGGTGGCGGCGGCGGCGGCGGTCGTAGCATGCCCCTATGCGACATTGCACATTAAACCCATTGATCGAGCACACACGAATCCACTTCCACGCTCCTGCTAAAACCTTCGACGACTCGAAAGTGTCAAATATATAGTGAGTGAGAACGAGCGAGACGCACAAGGAGCGACCGACTGAGACTGACTGAGACGAATAAACATTTGGAATACCAACCACCAACCACCAACTACCAACTTCCAAGTCGAAGGGAATGGTCTACTGGCGTAAGAGATAGCGTTGCGCCGATTCTCGAACGTAAGTCCTCGTATATATAGTTAACTTTGACTTGCGATTCCGAGATTATGTTAGTCACTCGGTGAGTGTTACGCGTATATGTACATCTATACTTATGTACTTATACATATATGTATGTTCTTACGAGAGTAAGCGTGCACGGTAAATAGCACGATGCAGAGTTTATGCCAATCCTGGGGATGTAAGTACATATATATTCACAAGCGGTTCACTGGCTAGACACTTTTAGCAATACTTAAGTTCCCTTTGCTAAATCCCAGGGAATATTATTAAATACGCACATGATCAGTATAGAAAAATTCAAGACTCTTAATTAATTAATTGTTTCGATCAGAATTACTTAAATCGAAGCGAAAAGAAATTAATTTTTTACCAAGAATTTCGGAAGATTTGAAAAATAAAATGTTTTTCTATACTCTAAAGTAACCAAAAGAAATGCGTAATAATGAATATTGTACAAGACTCGCAAAGAAATTAAAACTACGAACCCTGGGAGATTTGTATGCACAATGGTTTGTTATTGAGACGTGACATGCGCTTTTTGGTAGGGGTACATAAACTTCAATATGGTTACCCTCGGTATATTACGCTTTTCCACCTCTGTGATGAACATTACTATATCGAGAGACGTCTCTCACCTCTTAACGATGCATTCGTACGACAAGCTTATTGTTTACAGGTAACTAACACCACGTATTCCTAAATACTTTTCTTAATTATCAATATGGTTTATATACCAAATGTACATCGTCTACCCATTAACCACACCAATCACCATGTAAATCTAATATATACCCGATGGGTCACGCCGCCATCATTTTTCTCCCTCCACCTCTGCCATTGGACCATTTACTCCCTTGAAATTCATTAATTAGAAAAAGAAACGTAATTCTTGATCTTTGTACAATGTTTAAAACGTTTAGTCTCTCTCTCTCTCTCTCTCTCTCTCTCTCTCTCTCTCTCTGTATTGCATCTTTTTAATTCATAACCAATGGCAAAAGGAAATATTATGAATTATATTTTTTTATAAAAAGACGTATATTTTTTTCCCTAATATGCATAATTTACAAAGAATATACAATATTTACTTGTAAAATTGCAAAGAAAATTTATGCGCACTCTGTATGTGTTGAATCGTGCTCCAAACCTATATCGACTAATTTTTCTATCGATTTGTCTGAACATTTTAGGGTACGTTTCTTATTATATAGAACGAAAATTATCCTATTTCCCGATATGCACTCGTAAAATAATTTTCAAATTATAACGTTCTTATACATTTTTACACAATTAAAAAACTCTTTTTGATATATCACTTACGATTGGTCGAGAATCTTTAAATAAGTATATAAAATTATTTAGAATAACAAAATATGTACATATAAGAAAGCTCAAACAAATTTTAATTTTAATACAACTTTACTTAATTTTAATTTAGGAAACAAAGTTGAATATTAAAAAATATTTGCATCAAAAACATTTACTACTGATACTAGCGCGAACCGCGAACTAATCTATCTATACCATTATACATGTCTTCTATCCGAAAAGCTTTGCTTTCGTGCAGCGTTAGCGATGCATGGCGCGGAGTAATATTATAACATCTATTTATTAAGATTAATTATTTGGTGCATATTTTAATACAAATTTGAAGTATTGAATTTAACAAGTTATTTTTATAACTAATATAACTTTTTGGTAAATATAATTTCCTTCAATATAATGTCTAGTAAATAAAATAAAGCAACTTCAAAAATTCAAATTATTTAACTTAACCTATTTTGATCTACCTTCAATCCAAGGGTTCATATAATAATGGGAGGAAACTCAGAAAAATAGTAATATAAATAAAGTGATTCAAGCTTATAAAGATAATTAATGGAAAAAATAAATATATTATTTTTATAAATAATTAATAATGTACTATGAATTATCATTTTAAATATTTTTTAGATATTAAAGTGTGTTTTCTTTGATCTTTAGGCAAATAAAAAAACTCTTAGTTAATAATTAATTATTAACATTATTTTTAACTAAGAAAAAATCACATGATTAGTTTATTAACTGACCTTATTTGTTCATTCATTGGTAGTCATCCTAACGCTGTGTATCGTGACTTTAGCATAAGACATTTACTGTAGAATATTTAGGGAACCATTTCATTAAATAGACTAAAATTTTAATAGTAGCAATAAAACATGGGTTTATCTACTATAATCTACTGAATTAAGGGGGTTCCATACTCAATTTTTGATGATTAATTAACAAAAAATTAGAACAGTATGTGAAAAAATAAGAGAAAAGGCGCCTTCGTTTATTGACAATCTAACTGTGTGCTGATTTTTAGATTAAAATATTATTGCGTTTTTGAGAAAAGTCTTACCAAAAATATCAAATCTTTTCACCTCGTTGAGGTTAGGTTCACATTTTTGGTAAGACTTTTCTCAAAAACGCAATATAATTTTAATCTGAAATTCAGCACACAGTTAGATTATTAATAAACGAAGGCGCCTCTTCTCTTATTTTTTCACATACTATTTTATTTACAAATTTATTACTAATAATCATGTATGCCGATAAGGTAGGGAGGATAAATATTGACTATGGCACCCCGTTAATAAAATATTACTTATGTCGACTGTAGTATAACTAAATTAATTAATATTTTTATCAGTCTTACAGTCAATTATTAATAATAATTATTAATTATTATTAATAATTTGTTTTTATTTTTTATTTTTTATGTTTATTATTTTTATAGATTCTTCGGGGGTGATTATAAGTAGGGGCAATCTGACTGCCCATATAATTGACTGTAAGACCGATAAAAATATTAATTAATTTATATATAATCTACTGTACAATATATCTAATCTGAAACTTTAATTTATAATCTACTTGAATGAGACAGAATTTACAAGTACTGGAATAAAAAAATCATTCGAAAAATAAATCCAAAAAGTTAAAAAGTTGTGTAAAAAAAAAGTAATTCTATTCCATATAAGGGAATAAAACTTCTATGGATATACTTTTATGAAGTGAGGCATCCTGAGATATTGTATAGTAACTGTATTATGCTAAATATGTGTAGCTGATACTGATACTTAAAATCAAAACTGCATTACAATTTTATACAAGAGGAGGTATATTAAAACTGTTCAGATTATGTATCAAATTATCGTTTAAATTCTTTATAGAATAGAAACTTATGCGCTACTGTAAATTACGCGATATTGTCCTTTTGTTTATGCATTTTCTTATAGAAAATATTTAGGTACTTTGAAATATACTTGTAATCACTATGCCAAAAATGAAAAGTCAAAGTTCTTTCAATTTATCGTAGTGTAGGTCTCTTTGTTACCTCAGATCACATAAACAAAGAAACATTTTAGGTATTTTTATAATACATTGGTTTTTGAACCTTTTATGGGAATTCCATTATTTAATTATATTTTCAAATACTCATGCAAATCATAACATAAAAATTCACATCTTCTGTGAATAAATGGGTCACACAATAACCAAATCAGAAGTTCAATTGGCTTGAATAACATCACAATAAACAAAATTTGTGAAACACAAGACGGGACAATTGATGTTATCGATACGTTTTTTATTATCGAGCACTAGCCGTCAAGTTATTTCTACTTTATTTATTCACTATTGACTACACTGAATTATTTATTTATTTTCATTTAATAATTCTTTTACTTATACGCTCCTATATATTGTGTGTGCGTGTGTGTGTGTGAAAAATTAATTTTTCATAAATTTTGATACTATTATTAATTATTTTTATTGAACTAATTATATGCACTTTATAGAGAATAAAAAATCTATCTGCTCGATTTTGAAATCACAAATTATCTCTATTAGTTTTTTGATATTTAATAAAATGATTTTTTTAAATATTTTAGATTTTTGAAATTAATCAGTTAAAAGTGATGAAAAATGTATCATGAAGGAACATTCTAATGGTTATAAAACTGTAAACATTTTAAATAATTTTATCGATTAGTTTTGATTAAAAACATTAAAATGTGAAAAAATTGGAGTTATTAAATCAAACATTTTCAGGAATAAAAAGTATTTAATCCACTTGAAATTTTGGGAAATAATAGTCATTTTAGTAGTTTTGATCCCTATTGTTTTTCAGCTCAAAATATTTATAATTACCAAAGTTATTAAGCATTATATATGTTGCACAAATCGTGGAAATACAACATAATAATAGCATTATGCTGTAAAAATTTCAAAATCGTTCATGGTTAAGTTTTTGAGAAAAATATTATAATCTAAAATGTTATTTTTTATTAAAATTTTGCTTACTTGTAAAGTAGTAATAGAAAATGTTTTTAGAAAATCCAAAAAAAAGCAAAAAAAGATAAGTTTTTAAACTTGAAATTTTTTTAATTGATACCACCAAAAGTTTTGTATGTCAGTTGCAAAAAATTCAATCTAATTGAAAATAACAAAGATTATTCCCCTTTAAAAAAAATGATGTGAAGCCTCTTAAAACGCGATATGATTTGTCGCTTTAAACTGTTGAATGTGACATGATTGCATCTAGCAATGGAACAAGAATAAGAAACCTTTTTGAAAAGGGTGCTTAGCAAAAGTACGTAATCTGCTTTAAAATTAAAACATTAAAAATATAAAGAAACTTAACATAAATGCAAGGTGCGTGCTTGTGCGCAAGATGGCTTCTAGTTTGTTATATTTTTAATTGATGCCATCTAAAATTATCTTTGCCAGTTGATGAAAAATTTAATTTGATTGTACGCAATTTTCTGATACTGAAGAAAAATTCTTGGAATATTTGGAACAGAAGATTATTCATAATATTAATTGAACCAAGCCGGAGACGGAGTGGTGGGGATGCACGTCAGCAGATCACAAAAATTAATAATTAAATTCCCCACGTAAATATTTTATTATGTAGAAATTAAACCAGATAGTTCTGAATATTTTTTATGCTATATCAAATTAAAAAAAATCATTAAAATCGGATTATTAGATCCCGAGATATCACCAAATTTTTCCGCTTTTCCAAATATAAGAGTCACTTGACAGCCAGCGCAAATTATGTCGCGTGTCCGAATCGCGTACTGCACATGCGCTCCCCCCTTTTTGCTTTATGCGTCGGTTCAAAAAAAAGAACGCTTTTGTTAATAACTCGATTGAAATACTGTAGTTTATTGCTGTTTTCATGTCAATTTCGATAGTTTAACATTCCTTCTATAGTTCATGAAAATTTTAGCCTTAAATATTAATAAACAGAGTCACAGTAATTGCTTATAAAAAAAATATCTTAGCTTTAAGGGGGTTCCATACTCAATTTTTAATGATTAATTAATAAAAAAAGTATAACGTATGTGAAAAAATAAGAGAAGAGAGGCGCCTTCGTTTATCGATAATCTAACTGTGTGCTGATTTTTACATTAAAATATTGTTGTAATTAATTATCTACCAGGAAGCTGAGTGAATATAAGAATAAATAATTATGTATATATATATATATATATATATATAGAACTCTTTGTTTATTCTTCTCTGATATACATAGGTGTTTATAGCTTGGCGACTGTACACCGACCGACTTTGAGTTACATGCATATACTACTAGAGAACACATACAATAGTGCCAACTGTATAATATGCATACCATGATACATACAAATAATATTATACATGTATACGCACATACACAAATCCATAATTAAATATCAAATTGATATACAACACACCCCTTCAATTAGATATTTCAATTTTTGATTTAACAAACAAAAAATTTTGTATTTCAATCTGTTGATGACATAGAATCGCATTTTAACATCCTTATAATCTCAATATGTAAAAAAACATTTTAATTTACACTTAACATATTTATCGTAAACCTATATATACATTAAAATTATCTAATACGTCATTCGAAGTCGCTTTTGTAAGAGGATCAGCAAACATTTTATTCGATAGTACAAAATTTACTTTAATATCACCCGAATCTATTTTTTCCTTTATAAAATAATGTTTAATACTGATATGCTTTGTTCGCTGACTAAAACTACCATTTAAGGCTAAATGAATTGCACCTTTATTGTCACACATAATATTTGTAGCTTTCGATGATTGAATTTTTAACTCTTGGCATAATCCGCGTAACCAAATAGCTTCTTGTGTCGTTAGACTTAATGAAAAATATTCTTCTTCGGTGCTACTAATCGCTGTCGTTTGTTGCCTCTTAGTTAACCAACTTATTGCTCCTCCATATAACGTAAAACATATCCGGTAGTGGAACGGGAATCTACAGGGTCACTACCCCAACTCGCATCACAGTATCTTTGAAGTTTTGGATTTCCATTGCATGAAAATGTTAAACGAAATTTTTTTGTGTTCTTTAGGTAACGAAGTATTCTTTTTACAGCAGACTAATGTTTCTCATCGAAGTTGTTATTAAATTTACTAACAGTGCTTACAGAATAAGCTAATATTTTGCATTGCCTAAAGAAGACTCATTTACTTGGCATAAGTCTGAATGAATAAGATCCAATATACGTGTAGCCCTGTTATCTGTTGAGTTGAACGGCTTGCTGGTCATCTTTCCATGGACGCACGTTTCACAAAAAGACAGCTTATCATCCTTATGAAAATTCACTCCAATTGCTGCTTCGTCCTTTAGTTTTTTAAGGTAACCAACGTTCAGATGTCCTAAACGACGATGCCAGGTTTGTAGATCTGTATCCATTTTACACGCTATAACAAATTTTGACTGACAAGGAGACCCTCATATGTTTGGGAAACGGATCGTGCCCAGCTTGTAGTATATGTTTTCTAATATAAAAATATGAAAAAAGCCAGAGCCGCAGACTCTAACAATCGTTTTTTCAAAAGTTATACGCTGTTAAAGCAAAATTTCCAAAAAAAAGAGACTTTCCTTTAAACGCTTATAACTTCTGACCTATCTAATATTGATATTCAAACCAAAGTTTACTGAAAAGCTGAGATAAAATAGAAACATTTTAAAAAAAAGTACGTTCAAATCCGTTAAAATGGAGCAGAGTTATAGCCGAATTAAGAATTTAAAGAAATTTAGCTTAAAAAAATCAATAAAATTTGTACTGCTCAATTTTTGTTTAAAATTGCTTCTAATTCTTAATTTGGTTATAACTCTGCTCCATTTTAATGGATTTGAACGTACTTTTTTTTAAAATCTATCTATTTTATCTCAGCTTTTCAGTAAACTTTGGTTTGAATGTCAATATTAGATAGGTCAGAAGTTATAAGCGTTTAAAGTGAAGTTTCTTTTCTTTGGAAATTTTGCTTTAACAGCGTATAACTTTTGAAAAAACGATTGTTAGAGTCTGCGGCTCTGGCTTTTTTCATATTTTTATATTAGAAAACATATACTACAAGCTGGGCACGATCCGTTTCCCAAACATATGAGGGTCTCCTTGTGAGTACAATTGTTTTCTTTTTCTTTATCTACATAACTATTTAAATTAAGTTTATGTGTGTCATTTTTTGCTCGCGTGCCGGTTAAAATAATCTCATTATTTTGACTCATAACCTGGCATTTTTCTTTATTGAATAAGACACTACAATTTTGATCCGTAATTTTACTAACCGAAACAAGATTTGAGGTTAGATTTGGTATTAATAATACATTTTTCAAACATAGTTTTCCTTTATCGCATATATCATTTGAACGTAAATATATTTCACCTTCTCCTTTAACCTTTGCTATTGTACTGTTAGCTGCGGTGATCTTGGTAACATTTGACTTACGAATATTTTGTATTTTGTTTTCGCTGCGACACATATGTCGAGATGCGCCAGAGTCCAACAACCAATCATTCGCATTACTCGTACCTGTAGCCGTTAAACCAAGGAAAGCAAATATGACGTCATCATCACTGGAGGGGGATGGCTGCTGTTCGGTTTCTGCTGTACACGCTTTCGTCTCATTTTTCTTTTTTGGATCCCGGCAATTTTTTGCATAATGTCCATTTCGATTACAGTTAAAACATCGAATTTTTCGATAATCACCACTCTTGAATTTTTGATGCGGCCTCCTTCCATTTTTCCAATAAGAACTTTGACGATTTGTATAAAAAGCTTTCAGGTCGCCTTCTTTATGCTCACTCGGTTTTATTTCCTGCAGGAGTTTTGTTTTTACTAAATCAGACGTTATTATCGCACTGAAGCTCTCCATTGCCATAATCATTGGCTGGTACATTTCGGGCAATCCTGTTAACAACAATGCTCCAATCCACTCATCGGTAATCGCCATGCCTATACCGGTTAGCTTATGTGCTGTTATTATTATTTTGTTTACGTACTCGTCTATCGATGAACAGTCTTCTAACCTTGTTGTTGTAAGGTCACGAAGAAGATTTACTTTCCGCATAAGTCCTTTATCATCGAAAGTACATTTCAATTTATCCCACGTACACTGAGAGAATTTTTGGGCAATTGCTGTAATTGCTCAAGTCAGCTGATGTACATAACCTTTTGGGCAGCAGCTCTACTAATTTTTGTCCCGATGCTGCCCAAAAGTGCGGATTTTTCGCTGTTTGAGCGACACTAGCGCCACAGTTGAACGTCTGGTGTACAATTTTTGTACAGCATCTGCCCAAAACGCTCGTGCGAATACTGTAACGCGTTTCGGACGTCTGGCGTACTAGCACTTACAGCATAGATCCAAAAATTTTTTCAGTGTACCTTTGGCAGTACTCTCATTTTGAATATGCACGTAGAGTAACGGATCTACGACGAGCACAATTTTCGCACGAGCCTTATTTATCTTTTTTACATCGGATGATAATATTGCATCTCCTGTAGCCTCGATTGTTTCCCACAGGTCCTCGAGCTCTACATAAGCTTTCATTGCTACAGACCATGTGTGATAGTTTTCTCTGCCAGTCAACCTCTCTAACGGTTGAATGAGGCTAAAACCTTTCGTCGCCATATTTACAGTTAACGCTATCTGATATATTCTTATTTGCGGTTCACTCACATTAATTTATTTTTGCTTTGCAGTCCTGGGCCCATAACCTGTTGTAATTAATTATCTACCAGGAAGCTGAGTGAATATAAGAATAAATAATTATATATATATATATATGGGGTATTCCACGTGAAGTGGTCCGATCAAAATTTTAAAATGCCCTAAATTTTGGGTACACATTGCAAATGTTTTTCAGAATACAGAAAAAAATTTTTAGGTACTGGAATTTATTAGTTCAAAAGTTATTCTAACCTCAAAAAGTAAACTTTTTCCAGTTTTTTTCAACACCAGCTGGGTTCATCGCTATTTAACTCAAAATATATCAACTTTTACTATAGAACATTATATGTAACATTCGTTGCTAATTATGTCTAGAATTTATCCTTCTGGGTTAGAATTTCCAATCTCAAGGTTAATGACAAATAAACTACATGTCAACATTCAACTTAAAAAAAAACTAACTGCGCCATAATTGATTTTTTTATCCAAAAGTCCAAAAGAAAGCTTGGAGCAATACCTTTCAAATGATCTGTAGCATTTTTATGGCCTTCAATTCTGCAAAAAGTTATGATAATTTAAAGAAAGACAAAAAATTCACAAAAATTAACATGGTATTTCCCATTTAAATTTTTAAAAAAATTTCGTCTTTCTTTAAATTATCATAACTTTTTACAGAATTGAAGGCCATAAAAATGCTACAGATCATTTGAAAGGTATTGCTCCAAGCTTTCTTTTGGACTTTTGGATAAAAAAATCAATTGTGGCGAAGTTAGTTTTTTTTTAAGTTGAATGTTGACATGTAGTTTATTTGTCATTAACCTTGAGATTGGAAATTCTAACCCGGAAGGATAAATTCTAGACATAATTAGCAACGAATGTTACATATAATGTTCTATAGTAAAAGTTGATAGATTTTGAGTTAAATAGCGATGAACCCAGCTGGTGTTGAAAAAAACTGGAAAAAGTTCACTTTTTGAGGTTAGAATAACTTTTGAACTAATAAATTCCAGTACCTAAAAATTTTTTTCTGTATTCTGAAAAACATTTGCAATGTGTACCCAAAATTTGGGGCATTTTAAAATTTTGATCGGACCACTTCACGTGGAATACCCCATATATATATAGAACTCTTTGTTTATTCTTCTCTGATATACATAGGTGTTTGTAGCTTGGCGACTGTACACCGACTGACTTTGAGTTACATGCATATACTACGAGACAACACATACAATAGTGCCAACTGTATAATACGCATACTATGATACATACAAATAATATTATACATGTATACGCACATACACAAATCCATAATTAAATATCAAATTGATATACAACAAATATAATTGCGTTTTCGAAAAAAATCTTACCAAAAATATTAAATATTTTCACCTCGTTGAGGTTAGGTTCAGATTTTTGGTAAGACTTTTCTCAAAAACGCAATATAATTTTCATCTGAAATTCAGCACACAGTTAGATTATTAATAAACGAAGGCGCCTCTTCTCTTATTTTTTCACATACTGTTTTATTCACAAATTTATTACTAATAATCACGATTACCAATAAGGTAGGGAGGATAAATATTGACTATGGCACCCCGTTAAAGCATCCTAGAACAATGAATCTCGTTTTAAAATGTGTAAAAAAATCATATCAATCAGATATTTTTATTATTTAACTAAAAAAAAATACCCACTCAAAACTATTAAAACTACTTAAATTATTAAGTCCTTTTTAAATAAGTTACAGCTACAAATTCAAAATTTCCTTTACGAATAAAATAAGCCGCGATAGAAGTCTCTACGACGCCTGCAAGCTGGGGAAATTAGATTTTTGAAAGCGGTCTTTTTAATTAACAAATAGAATTACACGAAAAGTTATTAATATTTAAGGCTGAAATTTTTACCACTTATTAAGTACCCAAAGACCTTCAATAAAAACCGCATTGCAATCTTCTGGAAGCAAAAATAACTTAATTATACAATTTGTTAAAAAACGCTGAAAATGGCGGTTTTTAACATTTTGCAAGTAAACAAATTATTGAAATTGAATTCTGTTAGGCTCATTTTGTAGGTATTGCTAATACCTATAAATGTCTATATCTGCTATTTTTCGCTATTCTTAACAGTTTAATAGTTATAAGCAACAAACCGGTGTTTCGTACATTTATTCATTATTTAAACAATGACCAAGACCGATATCGTGGCCACATTCATATACCATAATATCCTGATACCCTCCCTAAGAACATTTTGCAGAAAAACTGCCTCTTAACGTTTTTTTTAATAAAGTCTAATTAGTTTAGACTATAAGCAGCATTTGCTGCACGCATTATGTAATGGATGGATGACCCATTCATGTGCGGCTTTCGGAATCAGTTATGTGTTTTTCCACGCTTCACAACGTGAGCGGAAGGTGTGGAACATTTGGTTTCGGTCTTTGGATCTATGTAATGTGACCTAAACACCGAAAAATAATGTTTCAAGAAGGGGTAATAAGCACCCACACAGAGGTGGTCGGTGAATACCATAAAAACGCGAAGAGGGTATATGGTAGGAAGTGCAAAATGGGGCACAAAACAGAAATAACAAAAAATAAAATAATATTAATTGAGAATTGACGAAATAACCTTTATATTTCAATTTTAATAATTTTTTCATTACATTTATCATATAAATGTGTACTTTTTTTATTATGCATTGTAACGGTAATTTATCTAGTCATCGTTACTTAATATAGTATGGCTTGGTATTAACAAATTTAACACAATTAATTTTTACCTTCCTATAACTGATAAAATTTATTACTCAATAATTAATACATGATTAATTAACACCACTTAACGGTAAATAAATCTTTAACATAAGTAAACACCCGATAAATTAATCATGACGAAAATATATTTAATTCGGTATTCGATTAAAATGAAGAAAAAAACGTGGTGTATGTATTCCCTAATTAATAATATGGCGTCGGTTTAGCTTCCGCGCACAACTCGGTGCAGCGGTCAGCATCACCGTTACGCCTATATTATACAATAAATCCCTCACACGCACCTGGTCGCACTGCCTTTCGGCGTGAGTGATCAGGGCAATGCAGAGAATCTATTAATAACATTAAGTTAAATAATTAATAAAATAAATCAACTCTAGTTACCGGTATCTTTACAATAATGAATGGCTTCTTCATACTACTAATAGAAACTATTTATTACTCTTTGAAAGACCGGATGATACAAGGACGAGAACGCGTGATCTCGCCAGTTTTATTCCAGCACCGATGCTTTCTTCACTCACGATCCCTCGATGGACGAAAATCGTTGATTGGATCCTTTCAACATGCGCCGAAAAATCACGACATCACGACTACATGTCAGCACGCGCGAAAATTAAAACCATGTATTAGGTGACTGCAATTGTTCATTGCAGACGCCTCCTAATACTCAACATGTAGCCTCCACCTCCGTGGTCTTGATACAAAAAGAACATCCCCTCCACTCGTACTTTCTACTCGTGGAGGCACGTATTAAACGTCAAGCGCAGCGTGGGTTGCAATGCTACCCATAGTTCGCATGCGCGAAATGTCTGAGCATACCACCACTCGCCGATATCTCTGATTTCCAATAAAATCCGCCAAAATACAAATTCTTAATCATCTACTCATAAACTACTACTTATAAAATTATATTTACAATAATCGATATTATATTCATAATTTTCACTAATTAATAATATTATTAAATTGACATTACGTATTAATAATTTTAATAACTGATAATAATAATTATTTAACCAAAAATCAACATCAAAACCTTCGGATAAATCAAGATATTACTTATTTCTAAACGTCGCGATTCGTTTACCTATAGTTATATATACAAGCCTTATGAAAACTAATGATCTATACTGTATATATTCATTGTCACTCATTCACGATTAGCGACAGAGACAGAGCATCTTTTCCCCCAGGTGATAAATCGCCTGAACCTGGGTCATCTTCCTCGAGCATGGCCGACATCGTCTTCACGACAACACGTGTAATCTGTCTCGCGAAAAGCCTTCGGTGTACCGATACCGTTGAAGACTAATAACGCGAATGATATATACCTGTGTGCGAGTGGGTATTTAGTTAAAGTTAACATTTAATGTTAAGTTAATTTATCATTTGACATGCAATGTCACAACATACATTAATTTTTTTAGCTAACCATAAATAGCTATATAAGTTTCAATCAGAAAAAGAATAATATTTTTAGAAATGTTATAACATTTTGTTTTAAATAATTAAATAATACTATAGTGGAGTAATATTACATATAAGATCGACAAGTCAATTTGAGGAGGCTAAGTAGCAATTAATTGGCAGCGGCTTCTTGTTTGTATTTGTTATATTTTTATATGTTGAATTATTTTTTTAGCATCAAGTAGCAATGCCTAGATGTTTTAGAAACCATAACAACAGTAAATTTTCTATTTTTTAGATAAATTTACGGCTTATTGAAGGCGATTAGTACATAAATTGTTACTTTGATTTTCGATAAATGAATAACCATGTATAGATTATTATTTTATTTACTTTTAAATTTCTCATCTTTTGTTGAGGGATTACAAGAACACAACTTATAATATCTCTCATTAGAGTCAAGGAAATGATGGTAGTGACAACTATCAAGTCAACCAATAAGAAAAATGTGGGAGATGCAGTGTTGCTATTCCACTATTTGCACTTATCTTCCATTAACTCTGTCACTTTTTTCAATAAACATATATATTGAGAAAAAAAGATTAATATTACCAATTTTATTTAAAATATCGTATAAGACTATTATAGAAGATGTTTTTATACCTTAGTTGAGAATAACCTCGAGCAAGCTAGGAAACCATCTCCCACAACATTGTAGTAATGTATTATTATAATAAGCTATATTATACAATATCCTTATATATTACGTTGTCCAAAAAATGCAGTATTCTAATATGCAATAGGAGCAACTGGAGATGAGAAGTAGTTGAGTGAATTTAAATCTGGCTATACTTGCTGAGTTATATACTAAATCAAACCTCTACGCCATATCCATCTATTCTGGAAAATTCTACTCATATTCTGTCTAACGTGAACACCATATTGAGACAAACCTCCACCCTATTAAAAATAAGTCTTCCACATTTTCATTAGCTAATTTTTGAATAGAAGAATCTTTTGTCGTAACATAGTTTAATATTTTGCCAACTCACAAATTACCCATAATAAGAAAAAAGGTCCAACTAGTTGACTGTAGTAGATGTTTTGACTTCTATAATGTTGACAATAGTTGTCTATTATCCATTTAATTCATTCAATGGTGCGATTTTCTTGATATTGCCATTGTATCTCCACACAAGGCATACACGCCAGCTGTAACTTGCGGTAGTAACACTATGAGTGTTTCACTCCCCGTACTCGATTGCCGGATATGCCGGATGTATCATATTAGTTATTTATGTACCTTGGGTGAGCCTCGCGTCATTACTGTTCGAGGCGGAAACTTTCGTGGATGGTTAGTACGTCCGCGGTCGCGAGCGCAGCGAGCGGCCAAGGATGATACTATCATCCACGAAATTTTCCGCCTCGAACAGTAATGACGCGACGTTTACCCATGGTGCGTAAACAATTTTTCAGCCTTATAATTCGTACATACGACTCTTTCGTTGCTCACAAAATAATTTATTTTACATTTAAAAGTTATGTAATAAACACTTTTTAAACAATATAAATAATTATACATTATGTCAATAATTTTTAAACATTTGTATGCTGACGCTTATAAAACATTTTAACTTTTTAAATTTTGCATTTAGTATCGTAGAATATTAGATATTTAGTAATTACTTATTATTAATTGTAACATCGCAGTTATTAAAGATATAGGACTTATTTTGCGTTATTTTTCTATATATATATACACTAGATTATTTCTAATATATAATATATAATACTTTCGTATCTGAGCAATAACAAGATAACTATGATTAAAGTAACGCAAACGTTACGTTTAAACTAGTTGTGTTTACGTTTGAAAAGCCTTAGATATATCTCCGATACATGTACTACGCGTTTCAAACACGTTGATTCTATACCGATTCGCGCGGCACAGGTTATATTGATCGCCACATATATCCTATGGAGCGCTTTTCATACAGCTTCCTAGGACGTATAGATACCTTATACGTCCTAGGAGGATGTATAGAGGGCTGTCATACAAGCGAGGAGCCACTTGTATGTACGCAACGTATTTACAAGAGGAGCGCGCTCTGCACGTAAGAGTCGTTGTACGAATTAGTAGGCTGAAAAATCTTATTCGTGGATTCTGTGTAAGTAGATGCGAAAATAGTCTTGCTAACTAAGTGTGTAAGCTAAATGGTAATTGATAAATCTCTTTCTGTTCATCCTCTCACTGATGCCTGGCTCATTAGTTTATTTTTCTCGAACAGCTGATACATTTTATCCGGTTTACCGTGCTATAACAATAATTTTTATTGAAAAATTCACTCCTCAAGTAGAAATGTCAATCTCGGAAGTAGATAGTAAAAATGACTAGGGACTAGCTTTCGATGAAACGCTTTTTGACTTATTTCTTTAAAATTTTGTGGAAGGAACAACCTCAAAATCATTCACATAATTTTTCCAACATCCCAAGAATAGTAAACTTAATACTGTCTATAGATTCGATTCGATTTTTAAATTATCCGTTTCATTGGCAATTTATTTTTAATGTACATCAGTAATTACAAAAATAAAGGTGATTTTGTATATTTAACATAACTTTTTTTGCAATAGTACGTTCATGGATCAAAACTATTTTGACACTTAGTCTATGTTTATATAAGCCGAGGAAGTTCAAAACACGACAAAAATTGGATTTTACTCCAATAAATGCTTAAAAAAATGTGAGAAAGTGTTTCATCCGGAGAACGAAAATGGTCACATTTTTTACCCATTTTTTGCCCATTCTATTTACAATCTATTTCATACTTATTAAATAGAATACGAATTCTAATAGGGATCCGTGTGTATGAATATATATTTGTATGTATGCTCGTACGTACTTATATATTATAACTTTTATCGTACAAAATTCTTTACTGATATTGTAAAGATAGAATGATTTCTGCATTATTATTTCAGGACCTTTTTATAGAGCCATAAATATGGCTGGAATCAGCAAGAGGACATATCTGCGCGACTTGAATCCTCACCTCATTTGCCCGCTATGCAGAGGGTATCTGATAGACGCCACCACCGTTGTCGAGTGTTTACACTCATGTAAGTACAACATTTATAAACATTAATTATTTACAAATAAAAACATGATGATATTTAATAGTAACAAAATTATAAAGCACAAATTAAACTGAATAAAAAATATGCTTTAATATAATAAATAATCCACATAAAAGAGTAATATATTACTGCTCTTATCTGTATAGCATTCTATTTATATCAAACATATTTTTATAATTCAGTAATTTATAATACTTGATGACCAAAAACATGCGATTTTTAGAATATAGATGTGTGAAAGTACGTGTGCGTATGTTTACAAAGAAGAGAGCGAAAAGTTTTCAATGCGAATGGACTTCTTTTAAGACGTGTATGAAAGTTCGATCAAATAAAAGTGAACTTTAAAAGGTCTAGTCCTCTTCTCCAAAGGTTCACAGTGCTCATTCACTTTGTTTCTCATTTTTTATTTCGTTTATTTATTGATTACTTTATCTTGAAAAGTCAGTTTTTAAACTTTTATTTAGAATGTACAATTATCCATCTTCTTTGTCAAACTTATTATCTGTTAGAGTATTTAGGTTATTTATACAAGATCAGTTTATTTAAAAATGTTATATGGCGGTATCAAATTATTGAAGAGGTTAACAAAATTCATTGTCACTTAGAGGATTGTTATTATAAATATTTATAATTTCATATTTTTATATTGGTTTATATTTGAGAAACATTATTTTCTAAAGAAATCGGTTTTTAGTTTGCAACGATAAGTTAAGGGGGTAAGAAAGTCAAATTTCATCTTCCCTACTTTACCAGCCTCAAAAGTTATAGAAAATTAGTTATAATTAAAAGAGGACGATAATTTACGCAAATTTGAAGCAAAAATATCGATTGGTTTTCGAGAAATCCCTTACCAAAATTGACGATAATTTCATGCAATTTGAAGTTATACGCTCGAATAATTAAAAGGAATATCAAGATTTTTGTTAAGAAAGGGACTATTCTCCTAGATTTACGTAAATTAAATTTCTCTTTCAATTATAACTAATTTTATGTGATTCTCGTGGTCGGTATGGTAGAAAGGATAAAACTAAGCTTTGGTACCCCGTTAAGGGGGTGGCATACCCGGTGGGTTACCAACCGAGCAAAAAAATATAATATTTACATAATGATTGTTGAAAATTTATCGATCTTTTCGAGTCAAATGAGAAAAGGTAAGTTGGAAAAAAACTTTAACACATTCTTTTCTTTTTGTAACATTATTAAAAAACCACCGAGTGATAAAAATCAAACCAACGTCATGCATATAATACTTACGTTTATTTTAAAAAATTTGTAATTAGATGCAAAACCTGATTGCAGAAATACTAGATAATTAACTAATAAGTCATTCTACAAAGTTTCAGGTCAATACAACAAAGGCACCGTAAAAAATTTCTGCACCGAAAAATCATGGAAGTCGGTGTAGAAATTTTCGGTGTAGAAATTTTTGAGAGTGTCTTTGTTTTAAAGAAATATCTTGAAATTCGTATAGATAAATACATGTTGGTGGAGTTCTTTGGACAATTTTGTAAATCTACTAATTTTGGAAATATGCTCTTAGAATGTTTAATTTTGATAGCTTATATTATATTATATTATATTTACAGGACTGATTTATCAATTTTGAATTTAAAACATCTTATAATTTCTTCACTCTTTCGGTAGATTTGATAAATTAAAAATTCATGTTGATAATAATAATAAATAGTAATTTTATACTTATATTTTAAGATGTAAGGATGACAATTATAGTTAAAATCTTTATTGGAATGAAAAAGCGGAGTATTAAAATAAAAATAATATATGTATGGAAAATGGTCTTGTATATATAGTGAAAATGTGTGGATATGTGAATAATATCTTTGAATGCACAGAATTCAATTGATTGATATTGATTTGAATTAGTTGCTAATTTTATTATCATTCTTATATTAGTTTTAAATTTGATGATGTGTTGTAGAAGTGCAGAATTCTACAAATTCTACAAAAACATAAAATAACTGGAAACCTCTATATTTTTATTAAAAACATTCTAAATCACAGACTAATTAAAGTCAGAATAAACGAAACATATTCTGACTCTATTAAACTAATAATGACTCTAATCAATGATTAGCGTTACGCTTTTTCTTTTGGCCATTAATAACATCTCGAAACATATTGCTAGTCCAGTTTATACTACAATATTTGCCGACGATGTAATCTTATACATGAAGGGAAAAAATTTAAAGACCAGTGAACAAATTATTAGATTATGCTAACTTTTCAGAATTTAAGTTTTGAACGAAAAAAATCAAGCGATTACCTTTATTCGAAAGGTCCGTATAGTACTTTTATATCAACGGTGAGACCATAGAACTGAGAAGTAAGAATACTTGGCCTTATTTTCGACAAAAAATTAATCTGGAAAACACACATTGAACATATAAAAAAACTTGTACCTACGAAACAAAATATCCTGAAGGTATTAGCGGCTAAAAATTGGGAAGCAAATAAGAAACTTCTAATTAATACGTAAAAATCCTTATTACAATCAAAAGTCGACTACGGTTGTGTAGCAGACGACTCGGCTAAACCCACTGTATTGAAGAAAGTAGATGTCATACTTTAATATGAAAATTGCATTAGGAGCATATGAGACAAGCCCGATAAACAGTTTAGTTAGTATAACCTATTTCTACTATAATTACGAAGAAAACCTCTTACAGCAAACTACACCATCAAAATACTTCACTGCCCAAATAATGAGGCATACAAACTCATTAATAAAAACATGTCAGAAAATTCAACCTTTATATCAAAAACCGTATCCCCCTTTTACAAGCGTGCCTTACTTCATTTAAACTAGTACAATATCAGTCCTTCAAGGTTCATCCCATACAAATATAATAAAAACTGTTTTTGGACATTCGCTGAAAACCCAACAATCAACAATAAAATATGACTAGTTAAATACAACTTCAATAAATTCATCCAAGATCACTCAGATTACACACGTACTCTATTGGAGCAACAAAGCTTTTACCTAACAAAGAAAGTATACTGTTTAACCTTTAAAGGACCGGGTTTTGAGGTTTCGAAACTTCCTTTGAATGTGCCCAAGTTCATGTCTTGTATCACCCATTAACTATGTATAATGTTCCTATCATGGACCGAGCCGATATATCGGCTCTCCGGCCCTGGAGAGTCATGAAAAATTTTTAGTTCGGTAAAATAGGAATAAAATCATATTCTCAGGTTTTGAGATTGCTGCATCCAAATCTGGAGTTTAATCGGTCATAACTGCTCATAATCACGGTCATTCGAGGTCAAACAAGGTCACTTCAAGGTCAAATGCGGAAAGTATCATATATATTCGAACAAAAATTATATCTAAGAGTATTCCGAGGTGTTACATCTGAATCTGACACCTGTTTTCTTCAGTCTTCTGGCTATATGGCCATTTCAGGGTTTATGATTCGTGCTTTTTTTAGAAATGTTGAGTTTTTAGGCCTTCTACTCTCCTTCTGCTTTACCCAGAGCTAACGATGTGGACGTAGAGAGTAATGTAGCTCCTTTTTTCATTTTTTTATACATTTTTCCATTTTATCAGAAGTCTATTTTGTATTTTTCTCACATTGCTCTTCTAAGATCTATATGATTCTATCGATAACATCTGACATTATGACTTTCTTTTGTTTTTTATAATTTTTTCCAACTTTATCAAGGTAAGACTGCTTTGGTGTGATAAGTTTCAAAACACGGATCTATATATAGAACAACTTGACAAGTTTTACATTCATAAGTACTTCGATGTCTGGTTTTATTCATGAGACAAACAGTAATTGCCTTCTTACTTTTAGAAACGTGATTCCTAGTAAGTCGAGAGTCATTCGACTGACATAAATGACACAAGTCATCAGAATGTATCCCCTGTAAGCCTCTCACCACTTCTAAACGAAAATCAGGATAATAAATGTTTTTGTTAGTGGTACTTTTCATTTTATGTAATGCATGAGAATTTACCAGAACAAAATCAAGTAAATGAAAAAAAAGTTTTCGATACCATTTAGTAGATTTTCTAATCGTTTCTGTTGTCATACCCTCCCATATTTTTATTGTAGTCCACTATACATACATATTACTTACCACTATAGATACATACTATACATATTGGTTTTATAATATCTTTATTAATACTCCAATGTTTCTTCCCTGTACTTGCGTAACCAACTTCATGGACTGTTGTTATCATGTAAACTTCTTTCTTGTCCATCCACTTTATTGCTAACCAAGAATCGGTATGGGCTACTTCAATTTCACCTCGGTTCAACTTACTGACAAGCTTGGGCATTCCTTTTCTGGTTTCTTTACGGTCCCACACATACCAGTATCTTTGTCATTGAGAAAATTAGCAAGTTGAGGAGACGAGTACGAATTATCTATGAAGATAACGTGACCTTCCTTGAAATATGGTGTTTGGAAATCATCTACTATATCTCCAGAGATTCCCAAATCAAATTTTTCATAATCTGTATCAGCTCCTGTATAGATAATGAATCGGCATAGGAATCCAGGCTCACAATCAACCAATAAGAAAAATTTTATACCAGACCTGTGTCTTTTCAAGGGTAAATATTGCTTGAACTTCAATCTTCCTTTCTACAGCATCAAACTTTCATCAATGCAAAAGTTTTTCCCATGATGCAAAGTAGAGGGAACTTTTTGATTTAGAAAATCTATTACAGGCTTAATTTTCCTCAGAGGGTGGTTCTTGTAGGGTGATGCATTGTCCCTATTATTTTCAAAATGCAGGAAGTGTAAAATTTGAAGATATCTATTACGGGTCATGTATTTTCTGAATATTGTAGTGGATAATAGTGGATCCATACTCCAACAATTTTTGACATTATACTTACGAACATGGCCCATGCCGATAGTTAGACCAAGAAAGATTCGCAATTCTTCTACTGTTACATCTTTCCATGGAGCCATATTAGAATGGAATCGATCGGGATTTTGCTACTGGAAGAGAAAGAAAAGAAAAAAATTAGAATAAAGAATTCAAAGTAAGCTAATGAAGTATGCTCTGGTATAGGAATATTTTCATAAAAATGAGCATGACCTACAAAGTTTTTTATGGAAGAGAAATAGACAGAATTGAAAAATACACCGTTATCTCTCTCAGGATCATCAAAGATTTCTGAAGAAGCATTTGGTTGTGATTCACAGTCCTATCGTCAGCATACTCCTCTTCTGGTTCTGATTCACCACTCATTATTTTGGCTGAAGGAAGAAAATTTCTGTTGTAGACTGGTGATGGACTTTATGAGTTGTTACGCTGAATACCACAATTTTGTATGTATGGAAAACCCAACTCAAAATCAAAAGGTATTCCGTAGGCAAGATAGTTAAAATAAGTATTAAAGTGAAAAACGAGATAAGATATTCAACTCAAATGATGGAATGAAAAGTACGAAAGTATTGTGACGGTAGAGTGACGGTAGAGTAACGGTTAGCAAAAGCTTGTCGCAAGCGAAT
Source organism: Theocolax elegans (assembly GCA_026168455.1). Taxonomy (NCBI): domain Eukaryota; kingdom Metazoa; phylum Arthropoda; class Insecta; order Hymenoptera; family Cerocephalidae; genus Theocolax; species Theocolax elegans. The sequence continues at coordinate 82,760,160 of CM047425.1, forward strand.
CGTCGAGTCTCGTCTTTTCTCCGGACTTATACCGTTGAGATGACTGTTCTTGTGTCAGGACGCTCGAGAGAGTGGAATTAGCCTCTCTTCCGCATCGGTGGTTGCCTGCATGCAGGCGTTCTATAAGTGACTTATGTCACAGCATGAATACGCTTTTGTTAAGTGTATCCTCTATGATTTTGTACCTGGTGTCTTTCTATTATACAATCATGTTGAAATACTGTTTAAACTACGTCACTACGTTGTTTGTTATTACGATACTGTTTGAAAACGAATAGATAGAAACATATGATCTGCTTATGTCATACACCGAGAAATTCTTGGGGTACCCGATGTCCAACTACATTATTCGTGCATTCGTACGATGTTTAGGACGGCTGTTGCCCCAAAATGGTATAAGAACTGTTCGAAAGTGGCGCTGTAGTCGCAAAACAAAACACTTTTTCGTCATTTAGGATAGCAGAGCTCCCAAAACTAGGAGAGCTGCTGTACTAAAGGTAATGTACTGTATTTGTCCTTCACACAAGTACAGAGGGTGCCCCAAGAATTTCTCGGTGTACGTATGCTCAGAAATCAAGCATTATTCCCTATTCACCATCTTTTCTTTTAGAATAAACTTCTAGTTATAATTGTACGATATAAATTATGGTATGTACGTTTCTAGCAAAAAGTATTTCTATAATTTTACTGTCAAACTTCTTTCACGAGAATAGATTCAGAAATTCATCTGAATAATGATATTGACAGAAATGCAATTGGTTGAATGAGAAAATTCAGTGTCAAGCGTTTTCAAAAACATAAAAACCAATTTTAAATATTTCCCTGGATATATTCTCAACCTGACCATGGAGGTCAAAATGACGTAAAACCCGAATTCAGTGACTCCAAAGACATAAAGATATATCTTTTGCAATGATTCAAACCATATTTCTAAGTTCAACCTTCAAATGACCTTCATTGACCTTGACTCTGAAGTGATAAGGTCAAACCAAATTCAGATACGCACTCAGCGCATCAATTTACTTAAGGATAAAGAAGTATCCTAGCATTATGTTTTTAAAGCTTAAAGTACCCAAATCGTATGGTGAACAATCAACTCTTCAATCACTAATCCTACAAACAGTCGAAAAAATAGACCCTAATATCAAAACGATAATTCACGAAGATTCACAACAGTTCATAAGTAACATCATAAACAAAAAATAAAAAAACTTACACATTAATCAGATAGTCTACCACATATACAACCCTAACAACAAAACAGCGATTTATACATCTCAAATTCTTTGCCTCATGTCAAGAGAAGCTCAAGAGGCCTGCGATGGTTCGGTCGGTTAGGGCGTCGATTCCCGGTTTGATTCCCGGCCCGGCCGATTAATCCAAGCATCAATGGAAAATGTATTTTCAATAAGTGCTTTCTGAACAGAGACATCATATGACCTCCGTCGGTGATTAGCACCGATTGGGGAGCATAACAAGAGCGACGTTAAAATAATAATAAAAACAGTATCAGTAACGAAATTGGAAAAAAGTAATAAAAAAGAAAATAATCAAGGAATGGAATTTATTATGCAACGATAAATCCAATAAAACTAAACTTAAAAAAATTAAACCTAGTGTAACTATGAGGAATTCCGCACATAACTTAAATAGAAGATATCAAATAATAATCTCTAGAATCAGAATCGGACATACAACAATTACTCACGAACATATATTCAAAAAGAGAAAACGACCAATATGTAAAATTTGTCAAGTCCCAGTGAACATCGAACATGTGCTATTGAAGTGTCCAAAGGATAATAGTGAAGGCAATAAACATAACATAGTTTCAAATATAAGTGATTTATTAAACAATACCCAAAATTGTATGAATGTGATCAATTTTATGAAAGACATCCATGTTAATATATAAATCTTATAATAAAACGAAATATTAAATTCTGTAATAATGTATACCTATAAATTGTAATCAAACTATGTACATTGTAACCAATCTATGTAAACTGTAATTGCATTATGTATTTTAGTGTCGCTAATACTCTCTGGGTGATACGACTTTAAATAAACAAATAAAAAAAAGCATAGCTTTTATATATAAATAATGTAAAACAAATTTGAGAATAGAAACTTGCGGATTATGATGCACGCGGGTAGTTGACACTTTAAGTAATTTTATAAAACGATTATTTTGTTTAAATAATTGGTTTAGTATAATCATAGTTAAGACAACTATGAAAATTATAGCTAAGATGCCCATTTTCTAATAATGGCAAATTTTTTCCATGCATATATAATTACTTGCATTATACCGTATAACGTAATTTTATTTAATGTTGATGGGATTTTTCGATTGATTTAACGAGTCCATATGCGTTATTAATTGCACAACGTTTCGGAGACTATTTGTCTCCTTCTTCAGGTGCTGAAATTTTTATTAAAAATGTTAAGTTATTACAATGACCAAATATGCAATATTATAAGTTTCCATGTTCACAAATACCTTAAAAATATTATATTAGCATCTGCTTAGATTTGTCGTTTAATTTACTATTCGTCATATTTCCAATGTATTACACTACAAACATTATTTTACAATCAATTATTAATACTATTACGTGTACAATAACAAAGTCAATTTATCAGAGTATACTCACAAAAATCAAGAAATATGCAGACAATTTTTTCCTCTTTTTCATATTGTAAATATGTTAAAATAAATAAATAAATAAATAAATAAATAAATAAATAAATAAAATATGTATAAGGGACAAAACATCACACGAAGAATATCACAGCTATACTGACTAGTAGAGATTTTTTCTATGCGTTAGAATAGAATCGAAGGATCAATAGTCGATAATACAGTAAAGCGCGAAAAATTTTTGAATTTAAAAATTAATAAAATTAGAAATTGAGGAAAAAACTTTTTGCCCAGATTAATTATTAATTTTGTTTAAATTTGTGAACCAATGTAGTATAAACAGATTATAACTTATCAGTATCTTCTTTTTTATTAATTGGATTTTTTTGCAAATTAATGTGTATTGTTTCAGAAATAATTCTTTTTCTCCAATTGTTTTCCCTGTCAAGAATACTTATATTGTCAAAATCAAAATTATGTCCTAATTTATCAATGTGTTCATTAATAACACCTTGTTTTTCAGTTTGTAAGCTGTTTTTCTGGTGTTCTTTAATTCTAGTACAAACTGTTCTTTTTGTACACGTAATAGTATTAATAATTGATTGTAAAATAATGTTTGTAGTGTAATACATTGGAAATATGACGAATAGTAAATTAAACGACAAATCTAAGCAGATGCTAATATAATATTTTTAAGGTATTTGTGAACATGGAAACTTATAATATTGCATATTTGGTCATTGTAATAACTTAACATTTTTAATAAAAATTTCAGCACCTGAAGAAGGAGACAAATAGTCTCCGAAACGTTGTGCAATTAATAACGCATATGAACTCGTTAAATCAATCGAAAAATCCCATCAAAATTACATATCACGAGTGTAAAAATGGAGAGTAATTTTATTTACTATGTATACTTTTTTGTATACACAAAATAATGGATGTTTAATTCTCTACGATGTAGACGAAAAATATAACAGTTTTTAATATGTGTATTTTCTTTTGAATTTTTATAAAATAATTATTACCAAACTTTCAGTACTTATAAAGTCATCGATATAACACTCCATAAATTTAAAATTATGGAGTAATACAAAAATTGTTCCCGCTTCGGAATAGAAATGTGATCTATTAGTAAATAATATTAGACTTCATAAAATGGGATTAAACCATACGAATTTCCGCATAAATTTAGATGAAACTATACAAACGCCTCGATAACAAAATTTTTGGTCATTATAAAACCAAAGTGACATATCAATTTTCAAAGCACGTATTCAAACAGTAAAAGAGATTATTAAGAACAGAAGCAATATAATAAATTATATTATTGCAAATTTCAAATTAAACATTGAAATATTTCATTTTTGAAGATAATTTTTTTTTTCAAATAAGAATTTTAGTTGATATATCCAAAGCACGCAGTAATTTTTTGTATGCTATTTTACAATTTTTTTAATATTTATTAACCAAATTGAATAAATAAGTACTTGTATGATTTTGAGACGTATAAATTCCCTATTTCCAAGATTTTTAATTAATTAGAATAGAAAGAGTAACAAAAATTAAAAAGACTATTTTAATTTTTCGTTTAAAATTAAATTAAATATCTTGTATAGTTTTATCAATGTAACTATAAGAGTAACTATAAGTACTTCGACCTCTACGCTGACACATCGACATAGATCTACGTAAATGCCTGCACAAAAATCTATCTAAACTGATATTAAGTTGTATAGATTTATGTGTATTACAGTATGAATTTTGTGTAAGGATCAGTATTTTTTTGCAAAACATTGTTTTAAATACAACATAGTTATTAGTAAAAAAATAGTCAATAGTTATGTAAATAATAATTTATTTTCAGATTGCCGAAGTTGCATACTAAAGCATCTGCGGAAGGACGCCCAATGTCCATCATGCAAACATTTTTTAAACACCGCTAAACCAAATATCAAGTAAGTTTAAGTGTATACAAATCTTATTTGAGTAGAAAAGAACAAAACTTTGAAGGAGCTATATAAATTGTTCAGTACACGGATGGAATTAAATATTTGTGACCAAAGGATACATGTATTAACTATAAATATACTCCCATGAGAGAAAAATATCTTACATCCAAAAAATACATGATGTATAAATTGATACATATTTGTCGCAAATATTACTTTCTCTTAGTGTATGGGTATAACCCAATCCCTACTTAAAATTAATTTTAGCTTGCGTTCTCAATCTTTACATTATCTATAAATAAAAATTTAATTTTAACCATTTTTTATACGCAGGAAAATATTTATATTAATATTAAAGATCATTATAAGTAAACGGAGTCCGTTATGATCAAGCATAAACAGAGAGTAATATTTAAATAAATTTTAAAAGTTCTGTTTGTAAACTTTAAAAGAAATTATGTAGGGTGACTTTATCAATGAATAAACGAATAAGGCAAGTTATTTATTTTCTTGACATAAAAATAATGTGAATAAGTAATTATTAACTACTTAGAAGTATCTTATTTACCAAAAAGATCAGGGAAAACATATTTTCGTATCAAAAAATTCACTGTGTCTGAATAAGTATATTCTTTTTTTTATTAAACAGTGAACGATCTCTGCATTTACTAAACTTACATATTTGTACAACCAATGCCTTAAGAATCGCTTGAGTGTTCATTAAAATGTTAACTGTATACATTTACACTGTATTGAAATTGTATTGTCATTATGTTAAAGTATATACTTAAAAATTCATGCGCTCGCTTATTTTCATTCATTTCTATAGGGCTTGCGTGTGTGTGAGTACGCGTGTGCGTGTGCGCAAGTGCGCGTATGTATGTTTTTGTTTCTCTTTACGCACGGAGTGTGGGACTCGGTCAGCGTGACCCATTCCCACTAAAAAACCACCCTGCCATTGAGCAGAAGGTCTGGAGCTACCACACAGTGGTTGAGGTTAATCTGGAGTACCTTAATCATTTTTTATTTCCGATCGGTACCCCAGCTTCCTGCGAGGCCTTGATTGTATCCGCGCAGTTCATTGCTTTGTGGCCCTCTCGGCCGCATCGGTAGCATTGAGTCAATCGGTCGACCGCGCTTTTGCAGTCCTTCGCGATGTGCCCAGCCTCGTGACACCTGTAACACCGCGAGGATTCTTCTCGTAGCCGAATTCTACAGTTGACCCATCCAATTTTAATTCTCCCGTCTTGCAACAACTTTTTGGCAGCTGCTGCCGGGAGCTGTATGGTCGCGCACAGAATGCCACTAAATGAGCCTCTGATTTTAATGGTGTCAGGGGCCACCACGTTTTGCCCGATCTTTGCCGTAATCGCCGCGGCTACCTCCTGTACTGTCGTGGACACGTACATGTCCTTGATGGAGATGGCCTCTTTATGAGTCAGTAGCTGGACTTCCGCTGTCCCACTCAGGGTAGACGAAATCACCATCTTCAGGTCGGATGTATTAGCACCCGGCCGTCCCAGTTCGAGGAGGAGTTCCCCAGCCTTAATGCACCTGATACGGGTGACCCTGTCTCCCAGGCTTTGGAGGTCCGGTGCAGCCTTGACCTTCCGCAGGATGTCAAGGTATGAGCCCCCGCTTGACGCTTTGATCTTGATAGCATCTGGGTGTGGGGGTCTCGCTCCGGTCTTAGGTCTTGCTGTGCCCTTGACCGGTTTGCTGGCCTCCTTCAGTTGTTGTTGCTGCTGCGGCTGGTTGCCGGTCTTCTTTTTGCCCTTTTTTTCTACTACTGTGGTCCAGTCAGGGACTTTTGGCTAAGCCTGCGTGACACTATCCGCCTTCTTCTTCTTCGTCTGTGGTGGTAAAGGCGGCGTTGACGGAACACGTTCCCCGATGTTTTTAGGAACACTCTGGCTAAAGATAGGGGAGGTTTGACATCCCCCATCCATCCTTTTGCTTTTGGCTGATGGTGTCGCCATTTCTGAGCTGACGTGCCGCACTTTGTTATAATGGGCCAGCGCCCTGTTCACCGCCCTTGCCAAAGCGTTATCTCCTTGTGAACATTGTTTCTTGGTAGGACAAAGTCCACAAGGGATCTAATTTTGTCACAGAGGAGATTAAGGGCTTTATCAGCCTCCTCCTCGTCTATCTTTTTTTCACTGTCACTTGTAGCATTAGCACTGACCACCGGGGCTTTCACCCGATCGGAATCAGTGGCGGGATTTGACAAGACAGCCGTGCCCACTTGTGTGTGCGTGTGTGCATGTGTGTGTGTCTACTCGCGGTGAAGATTGTTATGAAGGGTAGATTAATATCTTAATTGTCTCTATAATTAAACGGATTATTTTTCCCTAATTTAAAATAGTAGGTTACGTTGATCAAATTTAGAAATAAAACGAAAGGAAACAAACGGAAATGTGAAAAAAATATTATTAAAACTAATATTACTTAATATGATGTGTAACACTAATCAATTTTACGTTGTACACGAAAAGCTAAGTAATGTTTATTACTTTATATAGTATCTCAAAATTTTATAATATTTTCTATAAATTTAACTAACAAGGAGACCTCCATATGTTTGGGAAACGGATCCTGCCCAGCGTGTAATATATGTTTTCTGATACTCTAATATGTACTTATAGCCGAATTAAAGTCGGAAGCAATTTTAACAAAAATTGGACACTACAAATTTTATTGTTTTTAAGCTACATTTCTTCAAATTCTTGATTCGGCTATAACTCTGCTCTATTATAACGTATTTGAGCGTACTTTTTTTAAATTATATCTATTTTATCTCAGATTTTTTTTAAACTTAGGTTTGAGTATTAATATTTAATTGTTTAGAAGTTACAAGCATATAAAGTAAAACGTTTTTTTTTTTTTTTGTAAATTTTTATTTAACAGCGTATAACTTTGAAAAAAACAATTGTTAGGGTCTGCGGCTCTGGCTTTTTTCATATTTTTGTATTATAATCTATAGAAAACATACTACAAGCTGGGCACGATCCGTTTCTCAAACACATGAGAGTCTCCTTGTAAGACAATTTCAATCCATTTTATGTAATTATTATAATTGTATTTAAATAGAAAGTAATTGCTTTTTATTCGTGTATAAATGATATATCTGCATAAGTTTTATTAATAAATCTATAATTTAAATTCATTTGATATGTAATTGTTAGTTTCATTAATATATATTTTAGTAGTTGTGGCATTTGATATTATAGTAGGCTATTTTTTCGAGAAAGCCAAAACAATATATAATGTGCTGGTTTTACCGAGTTTGGAAATCATTTCTGAACAACAAATAATACTCTTCTATTAAAACACCTAAATATTTATTATTATTTTAATTTATCTTAAAACTTTAAGTAACATTTGTAATATCTTTCAATCTATGGTATAAATTTCATGTCCTATTATGATCAATGATCAAACTATGATTATTGATACGATTAAAACATTTAATTTCCGATAAAAACATATGGTGAATCGATGTTTCAAGATGTGTCATATATTTACATTTTCTTAGTAATCTAGAATTATTAACGTAAAATAGGATTCTGCACAATTACATCATGTAAAATGAGTGCCATATCATATCATGCATGGGGTCGATGTTATTAGTTACATGAAAATGTTTTTGATTATGGACAATAGGAACTTGTCCACACTGCCACTTGCTATCTTTTGCATCATAGACGGTTGTCATTATGTCATGTTATTCCTTTAGCAAAGTTTTCCTTATATATATATTTTTTATAAAATAGTGATTGCCGGATGTTGCAAAGCCAAGTGAAACGGCAATGTGATTGGTTTACGTTTTGCGCACGCGTCTATAACATTGTAGGTTAGATTTGACAGCACGGGAAAAAGGGAATGTTTGAATTTTCTTGACAAAATCGAAGTATAATAACTCACGAAATATATTATTAAAACTTGTTCTTTCAAGTAAATAAGACAGCGTAATATTTCAAATTATGATTTAAACTTTAGTTAAAACGATTTTGTCTGGTCATTTTTAAATATGATACAATAACATAATAATTGTTTTCACGAAACAGTTTAAGTTTTACAAACTTTTAAGTAGTAAATAAATATTGTATAATTCATAATTATTTTGTCACTTACAAAAGCATTTTCAACTGAAGTAATTTTACACATAACTTATTTATATAACGATCGTTGGGTCGTGCCCATGAAGGGCTCGCGTTCATATCGAGCAGGCTCTCGAAAGTGTTTACGCGTTCTTCTATTTTGTTCAGGCATTCATATATAAAATAAAATGTTCATTATAAAAATAACAATAGTTTCTATTATAATTTAAAAATTTGAAACGATGATTAAAAAATTAATCGTATTAATAATTAAATATATACTGTAATTTTTGTTATATGATTTTACAATAATTTCATGGTTTTACGTAGTAAAAACTAAATATTAAAACCTTAATAAAGGCGGACATTAAATAAAGAAATTAGCAATTGTTCGTAATAATAATCTAATTAATAGTTTATAATTATAATTAATCATCCAATTAATCATCTAATTAATCATCTGATTAATAATTAGTTAATAATCATCTGTTTTACTAATTATAGGGCAGACAAAGCATTACAAGATATTGTGTACAAATTAGTACCTGGACTTTATCACAGGGAAATGAGGCGTAGAAGAGAGTTTTACAGCAAGCATCCAGAACATGGTACGTACAAAACTTCTATTTTGAAATTTTGAAATTATATATTAATTTTATCCAATAGAGACGAAAATACACTGAAAAAAAATAATTTGAAACAAATAAATTGATTTATTTCAAATTAGTTTGTTTGAAACAAACAAATATGTATTTAGAACTAATTATGAATATTCATAACAAGTAAATATTTATTCAAATTTAATAAATAATTTATTTAAATTTAAATTATTTGCAACAAACAAAGTTTATTAAAATCAAAGAAGAAATTATTTGAACAAAATAATAGTATATTTTGGTACAAGTGATTTTTTTGATGCTATAAAAATATTTATAATAAATACTTACTAAGAACTATCAAATATTTATTCATAATAAACAAAAATTTTATAAAAAATGGGGTAAAAATATTTGATAAAATATTTAATTGAAACAAAAAATATCTTCTTGCAGCTGTAAATTCTTTGCTTAACACTAATTAAAACTATTTAAAACAAATAATACGATTTCTTTGAAACAATCAAAACCAATACTTGAAATTCTATAATTTCTATAATATATTTATTGTAAACTAAAAAATTATTTTTAAAACAACCAAATAATTATAGGTTTTAAATAAACTTAATATTAATAAATAATAAATTAATTACTGAATTAAGTAGTAGAAACAAACATTTGTAAATTAAATAACAGCAATATTTATTTTAAACAAGTATGTTATTTAATAAAAATTAACAAATTTATTAGAGTGTATTGCAAGTAAAGCGTAATCAAATTGTACACAAATTTGTTTAACAAATGTAAGATTCTGTTTTTGCCAAATAGTTATTTACTAAATACCAATAAATATTTCTTCGATTACTTATTAATTGTGAACTTAATATTCATTTTATAAGTACATAAATGATGTTCGAACTTAACACATATTTACTACATTAAAACACATGTGTATATGATAAATAGATAATCTAATAAGTAAATTTATTACACTGAAATAATAAAATCATTAATTTTCACAAATTTATCACATACTAGTCTAGTAAATATTTATATTAAAGTCTAATACATATAGGAGTCCACCAACGGGTAATGTAAATTTGCCCTGAAAGCCAGACGCATGGGACCTATACCATCGTAAAGTACTCGAAAAAATATACAGATTAAAAAAAAATTGATCTTAAGTGGCGGGAACCCTTCAAAACAGTGCGTCAAAGTTTTCATCCCCTAAACAAGAAAATCATGAAATAAGCCAAAAATAAGTACCCTTAGCAGTACTTTTCGCTGAGTAGTTCGACATAGATTGATTACTCTTACAAATACCTATAAAAGTAGCTTTGAATTGAATCACCGCTATTCGTTTGTCAGGTAAAAAATACATTTATTTAATTGTTGATGTGATACTTAAAAAATGTAAAAAAATTGTTTACTACCCTGAGCAGTACTTTTGAAAAAATTTTTTTAGAGAAATAAATTCTACAATGCTAGCACTTACTAATGAGACAAAATTTGATTCAGCGCTATAGCTTTAAAACCACCTTTAAACGAAAAAAGGGGTTTTATTCGTATTGTTTTAATTTTACAAGAGTTTACGATAAATAAAACATTAGAGATATACACAACATGATAGATATAAACAAAATCTACAAAAAACAACGTTTTTAATTCAGCGCTACACCTTATTTAAAAAATATACAATTTTGTTTTTAAATAGCTTTTTGTTTTTTGTGCTTAAAAAAGCTGTAGCGCTAAATCAAAAACGACGTTTTTCGGTATGTTTTATTAATATTTATCGATACTCGTTCGTTTAGGGGATGAAACTAATACATATTAATTTAGTACCAATGTAAATTAATTTAGGAACAAATAATCATGTACTGTACTCAAAACTACATTTGTTAGATCAGCTTTTTCTGGATACGCAAATATTTATTTGTTTCGAATAGGCAGCTTATTAAAAACGATATAAAAATTGTGTGGAATCAGGAAGTCAGTTGTTTGAATCTAACAAATTTATCGTATTCGTTGTCAAGTAAATATTTATATTAAAGTCTAATACATATCATTAGTACCAATGTAAATTAATTTAGAAACACAAAATCATGTACTGTACTCAAAACTATATAAAATAATTAAATAAATAAGTTTCATTTCCAGGGGTGGATTCCACTACATCGGAAACTATAAAGATTCAATAACAGAACGAATAACGCCGAAATAATTTTTTACTTATAAAATTAATTTTGAAATTAACAAATTATTTATTTGTGTCAAACAAATATTTATTTATTTCGAATAATAAATTATTAGTTTTAACATTTATTTATGTATTGGTTTTTAACATATATTTCTTAGTAACAGTGAATCAATTATTTCGAACAAGTATAATTGATTATTTCTTATAAAAAATTATTTATTGGTTGTTAAGAAATATTTTGTTGCTTTGAATGAAAATTTGTCGGTTTTTAACATATATTTATTAGTAACAATGTATCAATTATTTCGAACAAGTAATTGATTATTTCATATAAAAAATTATTTATTGGTTATTAAGAAATATTTTGTTGCTTTGAATAAAAATTTGTCGGGTTTTAATATTTATTACGTTAAATCAAAAAATTGATTATTTGAATATATATTCATTTTCATTGATTCAAATAATATATTAGTTACCGGTTATTTTTTGTTTGTTTAGTCCTACTAAATTTTTTTAAAGATATATTTACTTGAAATAAGTAAATAATTTGATAAGTATATACCAGATAAATCATTTATTTGTTTCAAACAAAATTTGTTTGATTTTACTAAATTTTTTTTCAGTGTAGTGTATGCATTACATTTTTTGGATTTCGAGAATACAAAAATAAGTAAAATATTAAATGCAAATAAAACAATTATGTATACGACATAAAAGAATTTATCGATTTTCCCGACTAAAAGTGTCGAAAAAAAAAGAAAATCAAGTATTCTCTTCTTCGTGACGTTTCGGTGTCCAATGCCACCCTTTTCAGAGTACACACATTTTTTTTATATAAATATAAAGTATTGAAGTGTAATAATAATTATTTATTTAAATTATTTAACAAAAAATACCTTCCAATTTGTTTGCCGTTAATGTTTTACTGAAAGATAAATAATTTCTGATTCTTCTTCGTTATTGAAAATTTAGCTTATATAATTGCCGCTGTTTAAATTTTCTTTATTGATGATGCACACCGGAGTTTGTAACAAATTTTAATGATAAATGACTATTTATAAATTACCAAATATTTATACTGTTCATAAAACTCGTTTTTTTTTTTTTTTTTTTTTTTTAATATTCTTTTATAAGGTATTATATATAATTACAAATGCTAATTTATTTTTTAGTTTAAAAGTTTTACATATATTATCTGGTGTATAACTTTAACTTAGGTAACTGATATAGAGTTTCACCCTATAACTAATAGCAAATTTGTAAAAAAGGTAAAAGACCATAAATTTTAATAAATATTTATTTACTAATATTGTTATTATATAAGAATAGGAATAAAAGAGGCCTGCGATGGTTCGGTCGGTTAGGGCGTCGGGCTCATAATCTGGAGGTCCCAGATTCGATTCCTGACACCGGCCGATTGATACAAGCACTACTGGGGAGTGTTTTTTCAACAAGTGCTTTCTTAACAAAGACATCGTATGACCTCCGTCGCTGATTAGCACCAATTTAAGAGGATAAAAAGAGCGACGTTAAAATAATAAAAAAAAATAGACATAAAAAGGTTGTTGATTGATTTTTAAGTATACTTGTTGTATATATTGATTTATTACACGTGTATACTATATGTGTAATTTTTATTGTTATTATACTAATCATGTAAAATTATATAAAAACTCAATCAAATTCAAATACAATTAACTTACTACAGTGCTCTTACATATATATATATATATATATATATATATATATATATATATATATATATATATAAATATATATATATATATACACTTAGTAGTTCAAAACTTATTGTTAGTCTCTTATATAACTCAAAAGAAATGAAAACCATATACAATATACACTAACTATATTTTTGCACTACCAACCAGATATAATCGTGGTAACGCACAGATCATTAAATATACCGCGTTTATTTTGAATATTTTATGGAATTTTCGACTACATATACTACGTTTAATCAAAATGATGAAAGAGACTATATTAGTTTAAAACCACTGAGTAAAACTTGATGAAGTTAACCTAAAATTTTTCACTGTAAATTGAACACTATATTTCTCAGAGGTATTTTCTTGATCTCTCTTGGGTGATCCGCAACCCTTTTAAAGTAATACATTAGTTTGCGTTAATCAATATATTCAGTATTTTTTATTTAAATCAACCATGCGGAAATACGAACAATTTTTCACCGATAAAGTAGGAATTTTTTATACTGTACTACCAATATTCTAGGTATAAAAAATACCTATTTTATTCCTATATGTGTAACGTTTTTTGGTCCCTAAATATAACATTAAATATGGTCTATTGGGATTCGACATTTTCTACCTATAAAGTAGTTATAAGTTTGTTCTTATATTTTTCAGGCTTATAAATTTCTTAAATGTTATTACGTTATAGTTAGAAACAATATTTTATTAATATTAAATAATTTACCTATCTCATAAATTGAGCAGTCAGGACTTTTAAAGCATTTTTAAAGTATACAAAAATAATGCAGAAATTAAAAAATATTTATATATACATAACTCAAAAAAAATTTTGAAAAGAATTTCTTTTTCGAAACCTTATTATTATTTTTAATTAACTTATATTTATTTTTATATTGTTTTAGTTTATATATTTACACTAATTACATATATTTGTCGCAGAAAAACGCTGAAAAAATTTTTGCCCTAACCGGGAATCGAAGCCCGCAACGCACGCACCAAACGCAAACGCTCTTCCACTAAGCTAACGCAACGCTTACATACGCAAATGTTTGGAACTTGTATATACAGATCATCCATATGTATTAATATCTTAATAATTGTTATTTATTCTTTGATCTATATACATAAGATGTTAGGCAGTAATTAACTAATTTAAATAGTGATGGTCTTAACGATGTCTACCAAAGAGATATCTTCTTCATTTTTTCTATATTATTATAATTTCTTAAAAGCATATGAATACTTTTATAATACTTATTTATACCGTAAAACATAATATATTATTTTGCTACTATATGTAAAAGGGCATTCTTTTAATATAAATTTATTTACAAATAAATAAATAAATAATACTAATTTTTAAATTCAAACTATTTATTTAAAAATAATATAGAAAGTTTCTAGGTATTTAATAGTTCTATTTTTAAGCTATTATTTATACCTAGTTTCTACCTATTAAAAAGTATTTGTATATACAAGAAAAAATTTTAACAATTTATTTAAGTAAATAATTATACATTAAATGTATATTGACAATACATATTTTTAATTTTTTGAACATTAAAAATTAAATTTTAGGTTATTTTTACAAATATTTTTTATAGCTTTTTTATAGATATAAAAACTAGTGCTAAATTTAATAGCGTATTTTGTGTCTATTTTTTGGCTATTTAATATAGTATAATTATTTTACACCAATAAAATAGGTATTTAATCGACATTTTCTATAAAATATTATGATTTCTATATTTTATACCTATAAACTACTTTGGCGACTATAAAATATTTTTGAATTTCCACCAGAGTGATCATTACATTTTTATTTAAATTATACGTTTTTGGAAACTTTTAATCGTTTATGTTAGATCAATTAATCAAAGTTTATTTTATTTATTATATATTAGTTTTTTGTTATCAATTTTCATATATTATCCAGATAACAAATGTTAACATTGTCAATGCTCTTAAGAAATATTTTTTTGTTTAATGTATAAGCTGAATTTAGCTGATATTGACATTTTGTCAAAATAGAATAACGAAAAAGAACCATAAATTGTTTGATTTCACTTGATGAGCAAATTATTTGATGAGAAGGTATAAATTATTAAATAATATAAGCATATGTTACATTTGATTAATAAAAAAATCTGCATGCTGAAAAGGATGACCGTGATCACCAAAACATCACGAAAAAGAAAATACATGTTTCTTTTTTTTTCAAATGATAAATTCACTATACAACGTGAATATATCTGTTTGAGATGGTTTTCTTATTGAATAGTGGAGAGTATAAATAAATAATAGATTTCATTTGCCGCCAATGCTTAAAATATGTAAATCAATTCGCTACATAAACGAAGATAATTAAAGTATTTCTTATGTGCCCAAGTTTGTAAATGAAATAGATTCTAATCAATTGCAGGATACGCTGCAAGCCTGAACCATCTCAGTGGTGGTAAGCTTACAAACGAAAATAGAAACATTTTTCTTTCTACCCACGTCAACAAAAACTATAAAATCGTGCTGTTGAATGAAATTGTCAAATATTACGACGACTCTGTAAAGTACTTAGACTATAATGACATATCATTAATGGTATATCTCATTCCATTATGTTTTTATCATTAAAAGATGTAGCTTTAGAAATAAATTAAAATGTCATTTCAATCTCAAAATTTTACAGAGCGCATGTTCAACATCTTAAAGTGAAACAGTGCAAGTCTATTCGAATTGCTTTTAAAATTCTAAGAAAGTATGAAAATTTCATTTTTAAACTTTTAGCTTGCATGTGGCATTTTTCATTCGTTTCAAACATATACTAATATTACAACTAATTTGTTACCATTTTACGTTTGCGTGCATTTTCATTTAAAATTTTAATTAATTTACTGCTTTACGCTAGGTAGAAATCATATTCCATTAAATATAAGTATTAAATAGACTGTTTGAATAGAATGGGCAAAAAATAGGCGAAAAATGTGCCCATTTTTCTCCTATCGATGAAACGCTTTTTCTCACATTTTATGACCATTTATTAATGTAAAATCCTAAAAATCTGAGGGGTTAGTTAGCTGTATAATAAGGGCTTACGCGCCTGCATACTTGCCTCCAGGCGCTATCGCGCCTTTTGATTTTTCTCCAATTTTTGAGCTTGTAAATATAGATTATAGTTGAATCTAGTTATGTCCTATTAAATATCTATTAAAGATGGACAAGTGAAAAATCTAATAAAACAGCGTTTATCTTCGTAAATACTGGAAATACAACAGACATTAGTTGTAAATCAGACGAAAACGTTAAAAACCCATCCGAAACTGTAGGAATTTTGAAGTTTACTCTTTCCGGAAAGCTGGAAGCATTATTCGAATGTTTTGAGGTTGTGGTCATTCTATTAAATGCTAATAAAGTGGGAGAAAAAGCGTTTCATCACAAGGTACTTACTACCAATTTTTAATTCCTAGTTCTTAGTTTTAAATTTCTACTAGGGCTAGTCACACACTAAAAAAAAATTAGTGAATTTATTTAAATATTTGTTTCAATATAGTTGTGAACAATACATTGTTTGAAAGTTGGAAATATTTGTTAAGAAAGAAAAAATTGTAATCGAATGATAGCTGCCGTATTGGAAATTGCAAAATATTTGTTTACAATAAGTCAAACAAATATTATATTAAATGTACTTGATTCTTTATAAGTGGAGATGCATATACATTAGCACCTACTTGTTATTTACTGACTTCTCGCGACATTTATTTGTTTCGTTGAATTAACTCTGATCAGAGGTCTGCGATGATTCGGTTGGCAGAGCGGTAGGCCTGTACATAGAGGTCCCGGGTTCGATTCCCATTTCCCGGTATCTGCCGATCGATACATGCACCACTGCAGGAGAATGTGTTTTCAACAAGTGCTTTCTACACAAAGACATCGCATGTCTCCGTCGCTGATTAACTCAGTCTTAGAAACGCAAAAAAAGTGTTTTCATTATCTAGCGATAATAGAGCAACTTGCAAGTTGTGTGCTTAAGCAAAATTACATTTTATTTCTTAAATTATTATTATATGTATGTATGCACACTCAGCCACACTCATTCAGTACGCGCGAGTTTAAAATTTTTATTATTTGAATGCAGCAGAATAAAAACATTTACTTCATATAAGTATCTTACGTTACATAAATAAAACTTATTTATTGACTCTTTTCATCGATGCATTTCAACCGTAAGAATTTTAAAATTGTCACTTAACCGCGTAGGTGTTGTTCATTCACACTTGATATGTCGAGAGCTATTCTGCTTGCTGATAACAGAAATTCTGTTCTTTGGAACGGAACAAGTGAATCGACTCTCAAATGTACACGCTAAAACATTAGAACGAATGATTATCGAATTTTCTATAGTACAATAGCATCAATGAAGCTAATAATATCAAAAAATACAGCAAATATACATTTCCTGTAACCTTGGCATGTCCAAAAAAAGGACCATGACCCTGGTGGAAATTTAAATATATTTTACGTCGTAAATAGTAGTTTTTACGTATATAGAATAGTTTTCATAAACTCTGATTAACTCTCAATTATGTGGGTTAAAAATATTTTACAAAATGAACGTCATTTATATTACAGAAAGTAGAGAATAAAAACTAAATAATCAAGTAGGTATTTAAAAGCGATTTAATACTGGAAGATAACAAAAAAAAATATATTTATAAAAATTCTCATTATTTATAATTTAAAAATAATTTCTATCATATAATATCAAAATAATATGTACAAATTCAGGCCGATTTCTTTTATCTAATTTTGCTTTCTTGGGTAATCTACGCGACATAAAAAAAAATCATCTCCCTTATGTAGGGGGCTATCCCAACAGCCAATTACCGGCAATGTGTATGTTATACGTCACTTTTATAATTAGTTTCATAGATATGTCATTCAGTGTATATTTCTATATTATTTTTATACATTTCCAATGTATATGTCAATACGTAAATGTCGGTATCGACGTAATAAAAAGATTTTTATTAGTTGACGTAGCCCTTTCTTTTATTACAGTCTATACAAACATTTTATTTATTTTTATATTATATTTTACGGTGTAAAGAGACTTTTGATTTTACAAATTCCGATATTGTCTACGTTAACTATAACGCATGACCCTATACATGACAAGTTACAAATTGATCTTTATATACAGAATATTTACATTAAATTTACATACATATAATAAATTAAATATTTATTATTTGCTATAAAATATACAGAAGTAAACGATAATCATTCTCGATTTTTTATTAGTCTTTTAAAACAGATCATTTTGTTAAGTTTAAGAGAGTTAATATATGCATTTAATTATTGTCACTCATCAATATACATACATGTATAGTTTTAATAATTGATTGATTTGACCAACTGTGAATTACAGTGAATATATAATAACAGACATACATTACAAATAATAATTTTTTTAGGTAAATAACAATTTTTTTCCACAATATATATATGGGCTATTTCACGTCAAGTGATATGATGAAAATTTTAATCTCACCAAATTTTGAGAAGAGGCTGTAAATATCTTCCAGAAAATAGAAAAAAATTTTATGTGTTAAAAATAATTTGGCAAAGAGTTATTTCACCATAAAAAATAGAAATTTTTCAATTTTTTAGAAAAATTGCTATTTTTAAAGCCATTTTTCTCAAAATCTATTGATTTTTTTTTCAAAAAACATAAACAACTTTTGTTCAAAATAATCTTTAGAATTAATCTACCCAGGTTACAATTCTTAATTTTAAAATCTCGAAGAGATAGGACACCCGGAAATACCACGCCACAATTAATTTTGATCTAACACCGCTCAAATAAGATCACATTTTTCGAGAGCATTCGAATGGCGGTGGTTAGATTATTAACCAAGATCGCTGGTGAAAGTTATGCCTCATAAACCTTATAAAATCACTATTTTTCATGTATTTTGAATTGCTTGGAGCAATACCTTACAAATGGTCTGTAGCATTTTTATGGCCTTCAATTCTGTAAAAAGTTATGATAATTTAAAGAAAGACAAAAAATTCACAAAAATTAACATGGTAATCCCCATTTAAATTTAAAAAAAAATTGTGTTTCCTTAAATTATCATAACTTTTTACAGAATTTAAGGCCATAAAGATGCTACAGATAATTTGAAAGGCATTGCTTTCTTTTAGACTTTTGGATAAAAAAATAAATTCTGGCGCACTTGCACATTTTTCAAGTTGAATATTTATATGTAGTATATGTAACATTGACCTTCAGATTGGAAATTCTAACCCAGAAGAATAAATTCTAGACATAATTAGCAACAAATGTTACATATAATGTTCTATAGTAACAGTTGATAGATTTTAGTTAAATAGCAGTGAACCCAGCTGGTGTCGTAAAAACTTGGAAAAATTCATTTTTTGAGGTTAGAGTAACTTTTGAGCAAATAGATACTAGTACCTAAAAATTTTTTTCTTAATGCTGAAGAACATTTAATGTGTACCCAAAATTTAGTGCATTTTAAAATTTTGATCGGACCACTTCACGTGGAATATCCCATATATATATATAATTTCACCGGGGTGCGCGAATACCACGTGTGTGTGTGTGTATATCCTTTCAATTTAAAACAAAATAAATTTAACGTTCGGTGATAATTTATAATATAATTATCGGTCCTCCCGAAGTAAATGCTTTATTTTTGGAATAATTTTTGGAATAATTTATCCTTTTAATTTATTAATACAGAAACTTTAAACTATCTTTCGGATTAAATTATTTTTATTATTTTAAGTATATGGATTGTTTTTTCAGAAAATCTATTGAGGTTCTTTTATAGAATGTTATCTATTGTATTGTTATATACATACAGATAACTAATATTGTTTGCTTCGAGGAGCAAAGGCACTCTGTTCAACTCACTCAAAAGTTAATTTTTATAATTACGACAAATGCATCAATGATATATATGTATAGGAAAAGAAATTTTGAATTACTTTAGTAACAAAACTATTATCAACATCGCATTTAAAATCAATGCATTAAACGTTCTTAAATTTATGCTGCATTAACCAACTATGGTATTTATGTGCAAAATCACTTTCTTAATAGTGTGTATACAGACACTTTTGAAAAGTGGATGTTCGCTTTTGTTAAACATATGTTTTTTGAAAAGATGAATATTTCCATTGGAAAAAGTAACAATTCTCTTTTTAAAAGTACGTATAAACTTTTGAAATAAATGAATCAAAAAGATTATTCACTATTTGCAATTTAGAAAGCAGAGAAAAATGTTTGATTAAAAATTACTTTACTCTTTAGTAAAGCCGGAACAAACTCTCAGTATAAGTAAAACTTTAAGTAAAAGTAGTATATACACTGCCGCTCATAATTTTTTGACCCCTTGTGAAAAAAATTGTATAAACTTTAGATTTATATCTACGGGAAACATTACCGTACAGTAATTGGCATCAGGGTTTTGGAAAAGTATTAGTAAGCCCTTTAAAATTCCGTTGGATACATTATATAAAAAATATAGTTTTTAGTTTTTTATAAGAACTTAAAAACAAAGAAAGTATTTAAAAAATTTTATTTATATTTACTGACATCAATATGTAATTTTCATCCTCCATTGTTGAATTAGTAAATAGTCGGTTGTTGAAGGTCAATAATAAATAAATCCAATTTATTTATGTAAGTGCACAAACATAAATAAATTGGATTTATTTATTATTGACCCTCAACAATCGACTATTTACTAATTTACTGACGTCAGTTTTAAGAAAATTTTTTTTAATGTAAACCTGTAGAAATAAAGGTACTTTATTTCTCTTTTGAATGCCGTTGGGTTTATCTACCTACGAGTTTTTTCTTGTAGTTATAAACAAATTCGTAAAAAAATTACCATTTTTTTCGTTTTAAAATATATCCACCATTTCTGGTTTGGTATATGACATAAAACATAAAAAATTGCAGCACGTCAATTGTTACCTCCATGATCTTTATTTTTTGTTTAACTCTAGGGTTTTTATTGTACAGATACAAAATTAATTTTATTACTTTAACTAGTTAAAAATATTGATGTAAATTTTTTATTTTGTGAAAAACTTTAATAATTATATCGAAGAATCTAAGCAAGTGTCTGTAGCTGATCAACATTTTAATTTTTTCATTGGACAAAAGTAATCAATTAATCTTAGTCTGCTCACAGAAATATGAATGATTGGATTTTTTTTAATCGCAAAGTTTATAGTTTACGCAAAAACAGGACAATTATATTTTAACCCCGAAACAAATATATGATTGCATTGTACAAAAATAAGACAAAAGTAGATTTGTACACCCAGGTATTAAACACATAAAGTTTGTACACAAAAATAGTGCACATTACTTTTGTGCACGGTGCACAAATATTTATTTATTTATTTATTTAACCAGAAAATATACATTATGCCGATAACATTATAATATACAATAATATTCAATATAACTGGCATTCTATAGAGGTAGTTAAATATACCTGTATACATAGGTCTGGTGTATAAACTTAATATTAATTAACTTAACTCTTAAAACTAAACTTAAACCTATTATAACTATTACTTTTTAACATGTGTATAAAAACAGAAAAATAAAAAATAACATTAGTGTTGCTCATACAACAAATAATAATTATATTTGATGATAGAAATTATAAATTTTATAATAATAATTCAAATAAATTCCAGTTATCTTTTAAATAATCACTTATAATACCTTTTATACTTTTTTTACTTAAATTTAAAATTTTTAGTTCATTAGGTAGAATATTATAACACTTTATTGCATTATATTTACTGCTTTTGTTAGCTTAATGATTTTTTAATAACAGGTAGTTTTAGGTTTTTGTTCCTCGTTCTACTAGTTGAATTTAAATATTGGTCCTTAAATTCCTGATAATATTGCAAAATTGAATTAAGTATAAAAACTTGTTTAATCGTTAATGGAGAGTTGCCCTCCTTTTTTCATAATTATTTTAATTAATCTTTTTTGCAAAGAATTAAGCAGCGATAAAACATTATATACTCCACCCCATGCTATAATTCCATATGTTGCAATACTATGAAAAAGAGCATAGTAAATTTGTAATAAGAACTATTGCTCTATAATACATGCAAATTTTTGTAGTTTAAAAAGTAAATATCTAGTTCTATTTATAATATACATAATGTGATAATTCCATTTTAAATGGCTATCTTATAATATTTATATTTAAGTTATTCGGAACACATTTTACAAAGTAATTTAAATTAATAAAAATAATCGTTTAATTTGTGCACATAAAAAATGTACACGTAAATATTGTGCACATCAAAATAAGTAAAAAATATTTATGTGTACAATATTTATGTGCACAAAATAAACTATTATTTTTATTAATTTAAATTACTTAAAACTATTTGTGCACCGTGCACAAAAGTAATATGCACTATTTCGTGCACAATGATTATGTGTTTAATTCTTGGGTGTACAAATCTAGTCTTGTCAAAAATAATACGTAAATGTTTTATTGTTTATAATATTTTGGTACGATGCAAATTCTTATAATAGAAATATAAATTAGCTAAATTTGATACTTATTCGGTTATAAATAGTTATTACTAGCAAAAATGCTTATTTTATTCATTATACTATTTCAAATTTCCACCAGGAAAAGGCATTTACAAAGTTTATTATAAGTAACTTTTTATAATAATTAATTAAGAAAATGTGTCATGGTTAATAAAAAATTCTAATTTCGCGCGCACAATATTTATAGATTTTTTAATATAATCAACAAATATATATCAATTTTTGTCAAAGCAAGACCACGGCCATGCGTATAGATATAATCTATTACTCTGTAAAAAGTATGAAAGAAATAGGATTATTCGTTGAATAGATTGTTTTAAACAGTATAATCTATACAACTATAGCATGCAATTTATTAAGTAAGTAAACGTAAATAATTGAGCAATTAAAAGCAATGAATAATATACTTATGCACAAGGCAGCGATGCGTACTTTTTGATTTGACAAAAATTGTTATCAATATTGTAATAATTAAAAATCCAAAGTATATAAAGATTGAGTTTTTTTATTTTGATATCTTCTTAAGGTATAAAAATAATGAAGATCAATAAATTAATACATTGAACTATCGTTTAATTTACTCGCATAATATATTTTAACAATTAAGCATTTCGATGTAATCGCTTAAGAAAATAACATTACGAAACAATTAGATAAAGCACACACGTTTTTAATGAAAATAATTTCGCAGCTGAATCGGCAACACCGGAACAACGTGGCGAGGATGTCAGCGGACGACTCATGTTTACACCTGAAGATGCCATCAGTTTGAGTCTTGAGTATTTACCACCGGGAGCAGATCCTTTGATTTTGCTAGCGAATGACAACGAAACAGAATTAACCAGCGACAAGCAAAAGGGGAATTTAGGCACGATAAGTCGACGGTATCTGCAATGTCCAGCTCTTGTGACCATTGCACATTTAAAAAAGTTTCTGGGTTTAAAATACAGCGTAGACTTGACCAGGTACAGCATCGATATTTGCCACAAGAGTGCTCCATTGCCAG
Source organism: Theocolax elegans (assembly GCA_026168455.1). Taxonomy (NCBI): domain Eukaryota; kingdom Metazoa; phylum Arthropoda; class Insecta; order Hymenoptera; family Cerocephalidae; genus Theocolax; species Theocolax elegans. The sequence continues at coordinate 82,784,010 of CM047425.1, forward strand.
AACATTGGACTTTAATGGACGTAGCCTGCATTTTCGCATGGAAACGGGTGAGTTTAAATGTTGTGTAGAAGCTGAAAAATATTACAAAATTTGAACATTAGTGAATGATGAAATTAAAGGGATGTCAAACACAATCAATTTTCCTGCAGCTAAAATTATTGTCTGAGGAAAACTATATTTAAAGACATTAATACTTTATATTTAATTTAAGCAAGGCCATGAAAATATTACCCTTTATTACGACGTAATCTACTATTGTATTACTATTACAGTATTTTAGTGTTATGTAGAAGTTAATAAAAGATGTAGATAAAAGAATATATATTTATAGTAAAACAGTTTTTTTATTCCGACAGTTCTATCTCATCTTTGCTACAGAGCATAAGTAGTAATTTTTTATTAAACTTTTTGTGTCCGTATATAAAATTATTCAAATTAATTTCAAAACAAATTAAAATCATAAGTTAAATCTGCAGAATTACAGATTTTATCATAACGAAAGTGTTAATGCTCTCATAATTTGCCTTAAAGTTTAATATAAATTTTTAATTTATATAAAAAGAGTGCATTTCATTTTTTAAATAACTCAGCTGGTAATGCAAGTTTGCAAGACATCCTGTTAATTATTAATCAGTTGGCGACTATTAGACTTTCAGAAGTAATCAATCATAATTTATTACAGAATGCTCCGATAAGATTCTTTTACCGCATAACGCAAGAAGAGCAGAGGTTAGAGGCACCACCTAACGATAGACCATCAACACCTGGTGTCGGTGCCACTCAGCCTGCAACCAGCGAGTCAAATGCAGATCCCGAGGCTAAGTTAAAAGATAACAAAAACGAACATGCGACTGAAAAGGAAGAATGCAAGGTTGAGGATCAACCGTTGGAAACCAAACCTGAATGCCCGGCAGAAAAAATAATCGAGTCGGAGTCAAAGGAACCAGAGAAAGTTGAAGAAATGTTGGTAAAGCGATCGACGCCCAGTCCTAAAAATTCAACGAAAACTGAAGATACTAAGGTACCTTTGCCGTTGATTTCAAGGTTCGAGGAATCAGCTAAGCAAATCAAAAGCCCTATTAAAATAATGAAAAACTCGGAAGGCCGGTATCAAGTGTTACACGGATCTGGTCGTAATGGAACTGCCTCGCCCGAGTTTAGCGTCGTCAGCATTGGCGATGGAGCAAATTCCAATGGTGTAAAGATCACGTTGAAGCAATGCTCCCCGAATGGAGGATCTGCCACTACTAATACTGCTAGTTCTACTAACTCTAAGAAACCTAAGGTGCTTAGTAACGTATTACTGAAAAATTCGACCGACAAAGCAAGCGTAAACAGTATTGTTGAGCACATGCAAGATTTACAAAAACAAGAAAAGCAGAAGCGCAAAGTAACTTTTATGAATGTTGATTCGAATATGCTGATAGCACCAACTAAGCAACCTAAAAAATTAGCTGAACCCGATAAAAAACAGTTCCTGCAAAGTTTCAGATTAACTGCCAACAAAATCACTGGTGTTCAGTCTACCGCAAAACAGTCTCCGGAAAAAACAAATAACGACTCGCCGACACCCGCTGCTACTCCAGAACATCCTAAAAATACGTCTGAGGTAAAATATAATTAATTCCTGTAGCCAAATTGTTCGTTATTTGTTTGCTATCAAACTTGTCAGAAATTTTCAACCAAACCTCTATATTAACAAACAAAGACTACAGTGTATTAAATACTGAACTCTCTGAGTACAACCCCAAAGTAATTAATTAATTTAAATGATACGATTTTTAGATTTATTAAATAAACAAATGGTTGTACTTCTATGATAATCACAATTAAAATGAAAATTGTTTTTACAATAGTAATTTGCGAAACGGATGGTGTCCAGTTTGTAGAATATGTTGTCTAATATAAAAATATAAAGAAAGCCAAAGCCGCAGATCCTAACAATCTTTTTTTTCGAAAGTTACGTTATTAAAGCAAAATTTCCAGAAAAACAGGCTTTACTTTAAACTCTAGCAACTACTAAACAATCAATTATTAATATTTAAACCAAAATTTAGAAAAGCTGAGGTAAAATAGATATAATTTAAAAGAAAATGCGTTCACATCCTTTACAATGGAGCAAAGTTATAGGTAATTAAGAATTTGAAGAATTTACAAAATCAATAAATTTGTATACAACAATATTTCATCAAATTCTTGTTTCTATATTATATTTGCTCCATTGTAACGAATGTGAACGCATTTTCTTTTAAATTATATCTATTTTACCTCAGCTTTTCTAAATTTTGGTTTAAATATTAATAATTGATTGTTTAGTAGTTGCAAGAGTTTAAAGTAAAGCCTGTTTTTCTGGAAATTTTGCTTTAATAGTGTAACTTTCGAAAAAAAAGGATCTGCGACTCTGGCTTTCTTTATATTTTTATATTGACAACATATTCTACAAGCCGGGCACGATCCATAGTCCAAACATATGATGATCTCCTCGTAAGTTTGTTTTTAACTAAAATATAACATGACAATTTCAAATTTTCTTTAACTGACTAACATTTATCGGTGATACTTCCTCAAATGAAGTACTTTAAAAATTCTTTTAAAAAAACCCTGCTTATATTTTGCATCATTATCAATTCTACCGCAAATTTTTTGTAATGTTTTTCATGGGGCAGTCCGTACCGATAGCTTCACAAATCCGTCACCCGAAAATTTGCGAACAGGAGTGACGCTGCCGTCAGATAGGCTGAGTTCACCTTCGACAATAATTATGGACATTTAAAGGAAATAGAGTTTTTACCACACAAAATCAGAGTTGAGTGCCATAGCTATTGATGTAATGATTAATTACATATTGCTTAGCTGATCGAAAAGTCAGTATTTTCGACGAATAGTGATAAGTACGAAATGACTTCGGTATGTGTTCTTAGAATTGATTCGTACTTATCACTATTCGTCGAAAAACTGACTTTTCGATCAGCTAAGCAATATGTAATTAATCATTACATCAATAGCTATGGCGGTCAACTCTGATTTTGTGTGGTAAAAACTCTATTTCCTTTAAATGTCCATAATTATTGTCGAAGGTGAACTCAGTCTATCTGACGGCAGCGCCACTTCTGCTCGCAAATTTTCGAGTGACGGATTTGTGAAGCTATCGGTACGGACTTCCCTTTTATTAGCTGCCGAAATTTCTAAAATATCTTACTAATGTATATAGGAACCTTATAAATACTTTTTCTTCTATACTTTTCCGAAAATCTTACATTTTCCTCACAAAGTAAAATCCTAATACATATTGGTACCATATAGTAATAAATTTTGAGAATTTGTAATTATGAGATTATATCATTGTCCAAATGTTCGTACGTAGATACAACTTAAAATGTTTTAAATGATTTAATCTAATCTCGATAATATAATTTATAGTTACCTGATGAAAACAAAGATTCAAAGATTAATGTTGAATCAAAGGAGGAAACAATTAAATCGATTTCGACAAATATTGCCGATCGGCTAAGTGAGTCAAAACAACTGGTCAGTGTCAATGGTAACTCTTCAGAGTCCAGCATGAATAGCACTGAGCAACAACCCATAGACGTCTACGCTTTCCCAAATGACTCGCCAACTCCTACCGTACCAGTTGGTGCCGTTAAGCGGAAATGTCCTCCAGGATTACCAATTTTTGATATTCGCAAGAAACATCAGCAGTATCAAACTGGGAAGCGAGCAAGAGTAAATGCAACTAAAAGTAACCCCGTTAAAAACTACAAAAGTCAGCCAGCCAAGTCGGCAAATTACGCAAACTTATCTGCAAATTCGACTAGGGTGAGTTTGCAGTTACTTTTATTAAAAAACTATCCATGATTAACGTATTTTAATTAACTTTTCTTAATATTTTTTCAACTATGAACTTAAGTTTGTATATTGCAATTATTGAAGTCACATAGAACAAAAATAAATAAAATTATAAGCCTCGCTTAATAAAGCATATTGGTTCGCAAAGCCCGATAAATTTTATATATAAAAATAAATAACATTTAATTTATTTTACACAACTTTTTCAATTAATTGCTCAACAGTTGTATGATATTTTGTATTATAATTATTTTAAAATTGTATCTTGTTTCATTTATAAAAGAACCATTCCGTCACATTTTCAAAGAATTTTAATTTACGAACTCTGGAACTATTAGAATATTAAATGCATAACTTTTTAAGTCGTCAATTTGTATATAGGTCACTCAAAATGTACAAACTTCAAATGGCAGCAGTAACAATACGAATATCACCGTGACTCCGAGCACATTAAGCAATACGTCAGTCAACTCAACGTCTCCAAAAAATGGGTCAACGTCAATGCCGCTGATTTCGAATGATACGCGTAACCTTCTCGACGGATGTGGATTAAATATACCTGCGAGTTTGAGTATAACCTTAACGGCACCAAAATCACCGAGTCGCTCTGCTGATCCGACATTAGAATCAAGCGGGTCTAAGGATGCATACGGACATGCCGGACTCGATAAACTGAACCCTAGCATCACGCTAAACGATAAATCCGTGGATCCACGAGTGCTGAAGGCTCTCAAATCCGGACAGATGCGGATGCCTCTACCTCCAACAAAGAACAAACCTAAGCAATTAGTTTCGGATCAGCAAGATTCACAAGCTAAACGGAAAAAGCAGGAAATGCCGAACCAGCATCCGAAAAATATTCTTGATCTTAGTGCTGCAAAAAAATCTGAAATCCAACCCCTTCGAATACCCACACCTCAGGGGAAAGTGAAACCAAAGCCACCACCAGTCTGGGTTTGTTATTGTTTTTTACTATATTATCTATGTAATTTTAATGTAACAGTTGGCGAGAGTAAATACATTTCTTGGAAACATAAAAATTAAAATTGAATAATTATAATTGATTTTAATTATTAATTATCTGCTGAAAGCAACTAAAGATCAATGTATGGAGTATATTAAAAATAAAAATAACAAACACAATATTAATGACATATAGAACATTAACAATAACGAAGATGTACTAGATACACTTTTGAGAATGTGGCGGATCTGATGCTTTCGAGGACGTTTTGAGAGATATCCCCGATAGTAACATTGTAGTAACGAAAGATTTTAAACTGTGGCAAAGGAGGGAAATACGGTGACGTACAGACAATTCGATTACAATGATTCTATACTATCTGACAGAGTTAAGCGTTATAAGCTAGAAGACACAGGATTGCAGATAAAGTGAGGAAATAGCATGTGATCGAAGGCTATTCAGGTAATAGATTAGAGCCGATTTGTTTCTAAATACGTAATCAATGGGACGTAAAGCGGTTAAACTCGACTACCAAAGTGGGAAAGCAAACTGCTTAAATAATAAAAGTAGAGCCGCCGTTACAAGTGGGATCTCGAGTTCATGCTAAGAATTAGACTGACTCACGCGGTAATAAACACGGGTAATTTACACGACTAACTGTTTGATTTTCGGGTATTAAGGAACTAGCTAACAAATGGAAGTCTGTACAGGCGACGTACCGGTCTAATACAGTTCAAACCGAACTAAGTTACGAGGAGAGTCAACGAGTGGATATAAGTTTGCCGACTGTTGCTTGCGTTGCAAAACTTGTTTCATTCGAATGAAAGTATTGTTAGGATTAGGATGACCGAGAGCACACGTGAGGCAGGGTATAAAAACGAAAATGACTAGTGATCGATCGTTAGTTACATAACGATTACGTAACGTATTTTGAACAAGTAGGCGGATGAATGCTTGGATGGTTGAGTGAATATAATCGCAATATGACAGCCGGAAGCAATGTGAAAAACAGTTCCAGAATAGTGTCGGTGCGAGTAATAATAATAATATAGTAATAACAGTATTAATAGTAATACTAATAATTTTTTTTGTTCATCCTTTAATAATTATATCAATTAAAATACCATCGAATTCTAGTTTTTCAAGTAAATGAACATGTGTATGTTGGTTTCAGTCCCAAGGAAACTGTACAAAAGGAATTCCCAGCAAAAAGGAAGATAACAGCCACTTAGGTGGAGGTGGTCAAGTGGTCACACTCACCAGTGGACAGAGGTTCTACTGGGCACCACCGGGTTCGTTGACTCCGGCCGCGAATCGCATAGGAGAGATGCCCAGCCCGAGCCGAGCTCCAGTATACGCCCCGTGTATCTCCAGCACAGGCAGTGGCTCCCGTACCACTGCAAACCTCTCATCCGTATTCCCAAGCTTGCAGAGTCTCTACGCGTTAAGTCAATCATCTAGCCTTGAGCAATTTCACAAAGATTCGAGAATGCGTGCACGATCACCAAACTCCAAGGAGGAGCAGCTTAACAAATCTCAGTCGGGCAGAAGCCATATAGCGGCCCAATGCGCGCCAATTAAGCCCGCGAGATCAGCCGCTGGATCATTCGCTCTTCCTATTGTTAAAAACCTAGGGAAACCCACCTCTGGAGCTGGAGCTGGCGCTTCTGGAAACTCATCACTCACCGTTGAAGAATCTCATGCCCTAACAAATTCGCACCCTTATTCACATCTCTCTGACCGAAAGACTGGTAAGACTCAAACTGAGTGATCAAGTTACCTTTACGAATGAACACGTTGGCACCAAAGTTTAAATATTTATTATCCAATTCATCCAATTTCTTGAAAGACTTCTTTATCAATTAAGGTATTTAGGGATATTTAGTTATAAACACTTAACTAAAATTAAATGTTTATTTATAACATTGTTCGCGTATAGCTTTTGAAAGATAGACTATAAGCTTGTCTTTATTATACTTTCATTAATACTGTATATAAGGAAAGAGAACATTTTACAGAATTAGATAAAAATTTATAACTCAGAGGTTGATTGTTCGCCTTCAAAAATTATAATCATTATTTATGTTTTAATTAACAATAGATTAATTTTTTTCAATAAATCTCTCTATAACGCTCTTCTTCTCGCTTTGAATAGTGCGTATGATTTTTTCCCAAAATTTTTTATCACTAAATGATCGAGATTTTCGTGTAGCCCAAGTATCAATATCATACCAAATTATCACCAACGAAAAGTGATTATTAATTTTTAATTCATTTAAAATTAATTATTTTAAAAAAATCGCTCTGCCAGCTTCTTCTATTATACTCAAACGTTAAGTATGATTTTTCTCAGACTTTTTGTTCCGTATTTACAGAAAATTTTTGTGTTTTTAAAAGTAGATCCATGTAATTTGGCTATCACATCTTCATATGTATGAGGAGAAGACGATTAAAAATATTTAAAATCTTTTTGAAATTCAATATTTTAAAACAAACAAACGCAGATATTAATTGTTTTAATACACACACATTAATTGGTTGATACTAAATTAATATTTTTTTATAAATAATTAATTTTCTCATACACGTTAATTAAATAATAATGTAACATCAATTTGATGGATATATCCAAAATTTTAAATGATAATAGCCTTGTTTTAATGTATATTTTCCATTTTTAACAAACTATATATTTTCTTAACAAGAAAATTAGAAATAAATACATCACATGTTGACCTTATCACAAATATTGAATTTATATAAGTATAACATTGACCTTTCTTCTTTATATTATTAACATAAACAAATGAATACAAATAAATCAAAGAAGAAGTAAAAGCAGTTAGCAATAAAGAACGTTAACTTTATTTGACATCTGATTAAAAAAAAGCAATTCAAATATTTAGAACAAATGCAGGAAAGACATTCAAGTTTTTATCTAGAAATAAAAAGTATAGTATATAATGTAATTGTAAAATGTATACAACTGCAGTTACTGACTTAATTTTTAGGTATTTATTTATTTTAAGGGGGTTCCATACTCAATTTTTGATGATTAATTAATAAAAAAGTAGTACAGTATGTGAAAAAATAAGAGAAGAGGCGCCTTCGTTTATTGACAATCTAACTGTGTGCTGAATTTTAGATTTAAATATTATTGCGTTTTCGAGAAAAGTCTTACCAAAAATATCAAATCTTTCTACCTCGTTGAGGTTAGGTTCACATTTTTGGTAAGACTTTTCTCAAAAACGCAATATAATTTTAATCTGAAATTCAGCACACAGTTAGATTATTTAATAAACGAAGGCGCCTCTTCTCTTATTTTTTCACATACTGTTTTATTTACAAATTTATTATTGATAATCACGATTGCCAAACAGGTAGGGAGGATAAATATTGACTATGGCACCCCGTTAAACTAAACTTAATATTTTATTATTAATTTTTATTAAATTATTATATATATTTGTTATTATAAAAAATTAAAGTTAAAAATTATTATAAATGTGTGTTATATTTGTTTATATGGAATTTGAATGAACGCCTTTTTTGTCTATATATGTAACTTCTTTTTTAATCTTAGAATTATATGTTTTTATATTGCATATATTATGAGTTGTAAAACAATAAAATTTATTTATGATTTGCTCATTTATAATAGTAATATAAGGAAAGAAAATAAATGTCGCGTACAACCTTAATTTCAAGATTGTAGTTTTGTCCATTAAATTAATTAATTTTAAAAGAATATTTTGTTATTTGCGCAGAATCAAGTAAACCTGAGTTTGAACAAAACGACAACTGCGCGTCGACGAGCGATGAGGGAAATCCTCAACAAGACGCTGCTAGTCCGAGAGTTACATCGACGGTGTCTCCGTCGCCTCCACCTGTTGCTGGTGAAGCGACCACTCCAAACTCGAGTAAGACAGTTTCAGGCTCGGAAGTTACAAGTACCAATAAATCACCAGAGAGCCCAGACTCCAGTTCGGTCGTTACAGAAAACATAGGAAATGCAGCAGATTGTAAGAAATCAGCGGTGAAAAATACTGGCGTCTCTTCACCGACCGAAAGTCCAGAATCCAAAAAATCCAATACCAATCAAGTTAACACCGCAAAAGCGAATGATAAGAAAGACAGTCCTGAGTTTAAGAAACCAATGACCTCAGAAGCTTTGCAGAAGAGATTTTTGGCTGCTTTCCCGTCCAACGAGTGGGCAAATAATCCTGTAGCTGCCGAGCAATTTGGAAATTTCTTAAAAAGCTTGCAGGCTGAAGCTCACACCAAAAATATTAAACCAGTTCAATAAGGAAGCAAATATCAAAATCTGCATTTTCCTTTTTCATAACTTTTGTAACGAAATTCTGGTTTTTAAGCTTCTGCTGAAAAACTTCGAATGTAATGGGCTAACACAATGAGATCAAAACGCATTGATTGTAGCTATATCACTGCCAATACAATATACCTATCGTTAAAAAATATTTTTGAATGTTGAACAACCTCGCCGATTACTTGCGAGATTTTTTTAATACGATTACAATTGTGATACGAGATTTTTTGTACTTGAAAATAGCAACTTTTGTATAAGTCACAGTGATAATTGAAATAATATACATACCTGCGTGAATCAATATTTATTTATTTATTTATTTATTTTAATTTTTTAATCTTTATTTTTAATCATTTTCTTAACATCGTTAATTTTATATTCCCAATGTCGGTACTAATCAGCGACGGAGGCATGCGATGTTTTTGCGAAGAAAGTACTTGTTGAAACTACATTACCTAGTGTTGCTTGTATCAATCGGCAGAGACCGAGAATCGAACCCGAATTTCCGGGTACAGACCCGGCTCTACCGACCGAACCATCGCATGCTTTATTTTTAATAATTATTTTTTACAATTTTTATATTAAAATTATGCATATAAAAAATTTTATTTTTAAATAATCACGCTATTTTATTTAACTGCAACAATTAATAATATTATTTTTGAATTTATATTATTTTATAAAGAATTTTAAATATATGTTATTCATAAATAAATAAATAAATGAATAAATAAATAATTTAATCAATAATGAGAATGACATCAAAGCTCTGTATCTTTGATAACTTCAGAAATTTTTGTAAATCATTAAACACTTTGAAAAGATCACTAAAATAAGAAAAAAGTCTAAAATCTTTAGAATTGATACAACTTGTAAATGTATTAAAGATGAGCTTCAATAGTTTTTGCCATGTCATGTATTCATATAACTGCAGCATTTCATAATCATTAATGAGCTTGCAAAAACTTAACATAATGATAAAACCATTTTTTTTTTAAATTATGATTTGAAAAAATTATGAAACAGATTTATCTGCGTGACGATTGTTTATTGTAAGAATTTAAATTTCTTTAAGCTTTTTAGAATAATTTTTAATAATATTCCTATACTTCAAGTTAGTGAATGTGGTTCAGATGTTAATTACTGATTAATTAAAATCTTTGTTCCTTTAATTGTAATTAGCGGCAGTGTAATTACGTTTGTAATTGTATCTGGTATTGTTAAAGACTTAATTTATCTTTAAGATTTGTTTGTAAAATTATGTTTGATAGTATGAAAATAACAAAATTAAGACAATGTTATTTTTATTGTTTGAAGTAGAAAGCCGCAGTAATATATATTTTGAAAAAAAAGTTTTGAACTAAAATATGTTTATATTTTGAATGAGTCAAGTGTAACCAAAGTTTTTGCCATTTTGCAGAAACAGAGCTGATTTTGTGTATGAAACATAAACTGATTAATATTTATGTACATTTACACAATAATGAGTTTTTAGTTTTTTTTAGGTGTACATATTTTCAAGACAATGTATCAATAAGTAATTAATTAAGTTAATGCTAGGAAAAAGAGTGACATTAGGACACAAATCTATTTTACTACAATAAAAATGAAAATAACAATTAACTACAGTCAGGTGAATCACTTGTACATGGTGTACAATTTTTCACCAACCCTTTTTTACGACATAAAAAATTAAGTAATTAAATAAATAAATGAATGAATAAATAAGAATGTATACCTTGTGACATCAAGAAGAGTGTACAATATGCGAATAAATATGATATTCCTATAAAACAACTGATGAATGTAGCTTATTTATATCACTACATTTTAATTCAATAATAATATCACTTGTAGCATGGAAACTTTTATAAAGATTTCTCATACCAAAGTCTAACATAAGAAAACTTTAGTTAGATTACTCTAAAATTAGGTTGCACAAGAGACTGAGCAAAAGTTTGAGAAAGACGAGGCCGTAGCCCTATCCTTTTTATACATAGTTACCGACATTTCTGTTTTACATTATACTCTGAAGATTTTACTTTCTTTTACATCTGCTTTGCAGAGCGCCGTTTTTTAGAAAACTGTCTAAGGCGCTCTGGTGAGAAAATTTGCGAAATTTTAATATTCTCAAAATAAAGTGCAGAACTGCAATGTCGGTATACGGCTTCCCCTTAACTTTTCGCGCCAAGACGAATGACAGAAAATGGCGGATTCGCATTTCGCATATTTCATCAAACAGTGGAAGTGAGAGTAAGGGACGCATGCGCGATCGTCGCGATCGACGCGATCGACGCTCTCGACTCTCGAGAGTTGAGTTGAGACTCGAGTCTTAACTCTCAAGCTCCGCACAGTGCAGGAAGACGTAACCGACTGGGTGCTGGACTATGTATATGAGTACGTTGATAAAACCAAGAGCAGGATTAGTCCGTGGAGTCCGCGTTGCAGCCAACTAAGATCGAAGAGTGCTGAGTAAGGAGCGGCGAGCAGTCAGCAGGTACAACCGAGCCATCAGAGCCGAGTAAGCATGTGCAGGTGTTGAAACGAGGAGCAGTAGTGCAAACGAGAGTCGTCGTGTCAATCACGGTGGTGAGAGTATCGTGTTGTTTATTATGCCTGGGCAGTCTGGGCTACCTGGGTCTGGTGCCGCGGCTCGCCCACTTCTCGAAGTTTCCGGAGAGGGCCTGCCGGAAGAGTAGCCTGCCGGAGAGCTAGCGGTGCACAGTGCACTCTCCGAGGAGAGGTCACTTGACTTCTGATCCCGATGATCAGTGAGGCCTGTTGACATGTGCTCGGCAGAAAGCTCATCGAGTTGGCACTCGAGTTAAACTGCAGTCTCGCGTATAGCAAAGACATGCCAACCGCGGGGCTCTTGCTCTCCACGTCGACGTCGCGGCGGGACCGATAGCGATTCCTACGGAGCATCCGACCTCGGCAAGATGTTAAGGTTTTTGTCGAGACGCCGGGGCCGTAGCGTCACCGGGCAAACGACTTCCTCGCAGATCAAAAACCAAAGGCTCCTCAGCAATAAAAACGTCATTCAATGCCGAGTTATTTTGCTTGATGGAGCCGATCTTCCCATCGAGTTGTCGGTAAGTACTTCGCTACTGACAATCCACTTTCTCTCCTTTCCAATTACGAGATAATGCCCTACGTTTAGCCTTACATTTCATTTCCATCCGTGATCACCCGTACTTTGTACTTACGTGTCACTAATTAAGTAGCCTGATCACGTATCGTACTGAATCACACGCGTTTAAACACTTTTACCACCTCATTAAAATAACCCAAGATAATTATACATTATCCCATAAGCAAAGGACACATTCTTTTCTTGAAACATCTCTTTATCATATCAAATACTGATTTAAGTGGTTTTACACCTGTTCTAAACACAATCTAACATTAACGCTAAGCTATTAGAAGTCCGAACTACTCTAAACAATTCTTAGTTTAGTAACCATGGAAATAGACTATTTTTATTGTATAGTGTAGTGAGTTATGAGTAATTAACAGAGTGGACAAAAATTTGAAAAATGTAAGCGTAAATCAAGGTTTTATTTATATATTTATTTATATTGTTGGGTATCTACATCTTATAGATGGTAAAAAACCTACCTGTAACCTAGGCATGTGTAATAATAATAATAATAATAACAATAATAATATGGAACATTCTTTATGAACATTTATAATTCCTGAAATTGAATTGTAAAATATGCAATGATAAATCCAGATAGGTGTAGTAACAATAAGAAATCAAGCAAACAAAATAATTAAGGCGATGTGATATCCAAATTACAGGTACCTACATCTAAAATCCCAAAAATTTAAAAAACTAATGGAATTAAAAATCTGAAAAAATTTACAGGTAATATTGAAAGCAAATAGAATACCGTTACAGAGCGATTTTTTCAAAATAATTAATTTAAAATGAATTATATCGAAATAACCATTTTTTGGTCGGTAATATATAGCTAAAAACAAAGCTGCACGGCTGCTCAAAAATCTCGTTGATTTATTGATAAAAAAATTTGAAAAAATTCATAGACTATCTTTAATGTAAATACAACACCGTTACAGAGCGTTTTTTTCGATAAAGTATACTGTTTGCTTGAGAAAAAATAAATACTGATTTTGTTTTAATGGGTATCACATCGCCTTAATGCTAAACTGATATTTAAAATTAATTATTATAATTATATTTACATACATACTATACTTGTGAATTTTTCAAATAATTGTCCCTTTTTGATTTTTTATATTTATTTAATTTATAATGACAACATTCTTTTGTTCTTTTAGAAAAAAGCATTAGCTAGTGATTTGTATGAGCAAGTATTCTATAGTTTGGATTTAATAGAGAAAGATTACTTTGGATTGCAGTACACAGATAGCAACAATGTTCAACATTGGCTTGATCCTACAAAACCTATAAAAAAACAAGTAAAAAGTGGGTGTAAATTATTTACTACTTATATGTATAGTAACTAATGCACTAAATGTTCTATAATTTATATTATAATATTTTTAGTTGGACCTCCATACACATTGAGATTGAAAGTCAAATTTTACTCGTCTGAACCAAATACATTGAGAGAAGAATTGACCAGATATCAATTTTTCTTACAATTGAAACAAGATGTTCTAGAAGGAAAACTCCACTGTCCTCATCAAACTTTAGTGCAGTTAGCTGCTCTAACTTTACAATGTATATTTATATTGATATTATATATAAAAATCTCAACTCATATTTTTACATTTATTAATTAAATTTAAATTATATTCTTTTTATACACAGCTGAACTCGGTGATTATGATTCTGCAGTACACACAGCCGCAACCGTTTCAGAGTTTCATTTTGTACCTGGTCAAACTGAGCAGTTGGAATTGGAAATACTAGAGGAATACAAAAAGTGTTCTGGATTAAGCCCAGCTCAAGCAGAATCTGCGTACCTGAGTAAAGCTAAATGGCTAGATATGTATGGTGTAGATATGCACACTGTCATGGGAAAAGATGCTTGTGAATATTCTCTGGGCCTGACACCAACAGGGATTTTAGTATTTGAAGGAGCTCAAAAAATCGGGCTATTTTTCTGGCCTAAAATAGGACGATTAGACTTTAAAAAGAAAAAATTAACTCTAGTCGTAGTTGAAGAAGACGATGAAGGAAAAGGTGAACAAGAACACACCTTTGTTTTTCGTTTGACAAACGAAAAAGCTTGCAAGCATTTGTGGAAGTGCGCGGTAGAGCATCATGCCTTTTTCAGACTGCGAGCTCCAGTTAAAGGTGCAAGTGGTCGACAAAATTTGTTCCGTATGGGCTCGCGCTTTCGTTATAGTGGCAAGACTGAATTTCAAACAACTCAATTAAATCGTGCTCGTAGAACAGTGCAGTTTGAACGAAGACCCAGTCAACGTTATGCCCGCAGGCAAAGCCATGTTTTAAGAGATAGACAACGTCAAGTTCAAGATCAGACTTCGCAACCATCCTCAGGTAAATACTTCTCAAATATTATACATTTGGCATACTCCAAAAAATCCTATAATAAATTACCATTTAGTACTTCACTTTGTTTGTACATTGCTTTTTATTATTTTAAGTTATTTATGTTTCTCTTTATAACTTAATTGGCTAATAAGTGCCAATAATACATGCAACTATGGAATATATTAAAATATTGGTTTATTTTATGTACATTATAACAATAAAGGACTGTTCAGAAATATGCTTTGATAAATAGTAAAAGGATAAGTTCTAATTATAATAATGAATGTAGAAATAAAGATATATATTGTTAGTTAAATGATTCTTATTATGAATTTAACAATCATGATTTTTGAACAGCTGAAGAGGAACCTTTAGAAAGACAACCCAGCAGATGTAGTAGTACAAAGTCTTCCTCAGATGCTAGCAGCATTCAAGGAACATCATCACCATTAGTTGATTCACTTCTGAAGTCTCTTGCTAAAGAACAGCAACCTCCAGAACCTAGAAATCAAACTGATGTAGTTAATAGTCAAAAAGAAACAGACCCAGTGAAGACTAGTTTAACTATTGAAAGTGTTTCGTGTCAACCATCTACACCAATTCCAAATAACCAAATGATTGCTGCAACTGCTCTGCCTCCACGAACACCAATTCCACTGGAATCTTTGAAATGCAATATTCTAAAAGCTAAAGCTCTTGAACAAGGCAAGAATTCAAATCTAGTTTCCATTTCAACTACCGATGCGTTAACTGCTGTTAATTCTGATAAAACGCAACATTCTGAGGCTGCTACTATTGTTTCAGTGGTAAGTTTGAGTTCTTTATGGACGTTTTCATGTGATCATTTCGTTGCTAAAACACGTATTTGTTTGCAAAAAATTGATATTTTGATATTTATGTTCATGCTTTGTGTGGTTAGTTGAGAGGTGGGTATATACCTTGAGCTGGAAATTTAACAGCAAAGTATAATAATAATAAAAGTATATTAAACTTTTAATTTTAGTCGAACTTCTGTATATAATATAATAATAGTAATGTAATTATTGCTTCATGTATTATTTGAAATCAACTCAAGGTGTTACATACCAATTTTTATGTCGTTGCTTTTCTGCTTGTCTTGCAATTTAGGGTGGTGATAAACTGACGTTATCGGTTAGCGGAACATCAACGAGTCCCTCGCCAATCGACGATGCCGTTACGGTAACGCATTTCTCTCTCGATAGTTGGGGAAAGATTCAACAGAAGACAACCCCGTTCAGTCCAAAAGTAGCTAATAGATCACATAACCCTTTCAATCCATTTACAAACAATGCAAACACAGACGAAACTGTTGCTAGTATTAGTGAAGAAACAACGTCTCATGAAGATGTCAATGCACCAATTGTTGAGGAAAAGAAAGTCAATACAAATCCTTTCATCGATTCAAATCCATTTTTAGGATTGCTCAATCCTTTTGCTACTGATTTAAGTTCGAATCCTACGCCAACTCCAAAAACATCGGTTGTAGAGAGCGTTACTGTAGACGACAAAACTAACGTGGGTTGCGTTAATGGAACAAAAGTCGTTAAAACAGAAGAAATTCAAACTACTACAACAACTCTCACTCATAAAGTAAGACTCACTGCTTGAGCTTATATTATTAAATCCTGCTAGTGTAAAATTTTCGTTTTATTACGTTTACAGTCTGTTAAAATTTATTGTTTATAAAAATATACTTAGAATGTTCAGATAACATTTTATAGAAATTTTCGTCATCGTTTCTTTTAACAGAATATTAGCTGCAAAATAAGAGTAATGCTTATATGTTTAGCAAATTTCATTTTTCGTACAGATTTTATGTAGTCACAACATGAAATTTTAGTTTATTTAGAGTATTAGACTTTTAATTTATGAAATTGTTAACAGGATGATGGACCGGCAGCATCAGACATTAGTCCCTGGTTGGTGGCGGATCCAGCTCAAGCACCAACAACTACTCAAACTCCTGCTAAGCAGACTGTAATAACTCGCAAGACAGTCATTACAACCCAATTGTAGACCCTCTGGGGCTTCACTGCGTTTACCTGTTAGTTTAATATAAGAACATTTGTGACATAGTATTACTATTTATAACAGAATTGCTGAATCTATACAAATTTTATAAACAAGTTCGAGCTTTGCATCCAACGAAGGCATGTCGTCGCACAGCTAATAAAACACGAAGCTACATCTGCTAAATAATTAATTTTTACTGGTGCTACCGATAATTTGTCCAACTGTAACTTAATGTACACTTTGTAGATAGACATTGCTGTAATCTTCGAAGCGTGGATTTACAGTACGTATTTTGGAAAACTTTCAGGCTTTGGTGGATTGTGTGCCATTTTTCTTGATAGGCAACTTTTATATGACTTATTAAAAAAAAGTCGAATTATATAAATTTTTAATGTTGCGGTGTTATTAATACTTTATCTAGAAATCAACAAAATCTCGTTTTTGTGCGAAATTTCTTTCTCGTCAACAATGCCTGAAATACTCATAAAGACTGGATTTTCTAAGTTCATAGAAAAATTTTATACACAAGCAAACGTGGCCTGATTATAAACATTTTTTATACCACTGGGTACAAAATGTTAAACGTGCCTTAAATTATATAAACTTATACATACGTTGGTGCAGCGAAGACTGTTCTTCATTTTTTACCAAGTAAAAACTATCACTTTTAATTAAAATAGTGAGATTAGTTGAAATATAAGGCAAGTCGAAATATATTAAAATTATTTTTGCTTATTCAAGAATCTGAAGTTTTTTTTTTAAATAAAACTTCCACCTACAACGACGAAATATTCTAAAACATTATTTTAGGTGCGTGTAAATAAAAATACGAAATTACTTCCCGTGAAATTTGTTTACACTTGTCACAGTATTAAAGAAAAAATAATTTACAAAAGTGTACTTATATACATAAGAATACATTTTATTGTATTCTGACCAAAACATTCCCGTTTTTGATCTCTTTCTTTCTCGACAGTTATATATTTAGCCAAACTTGGCTAGACAAATAGGACTTATTAATATTCGTGCATTTACGGAATACTTAAAAATATTATTTGTCAACTGTAATTTTAAATACAGAAACGTGTGATTAACACCAACTTATTGTATGTATATGTACATGGTCAAGAGTCGCTACCGCAATATTTTTAATTTTTATGTGCAGTGTTATAAAACTTTCTGAAAAATTTGTAAATTGTAAACTGTATGTATGGGAATATGTGTGCGTGTATTTTTGTGTATAATATTAATAATTATATTGCAATATAATAACAATTCACTAAATACAGCTTAAAATATGTTAAATGATTACATAGTCAATTTTATTTTATTGACAATTTTACAGAGTAATGTAAACATTATTTTATAATTCGGCTAATGTTGTTTTAAAACCATGTTTTAAACAAGTTTTAAAAAGATTTACTTTTTCAATTGTCAAGCTTAATAAAATATTTTTGAATATTTTATTTTTAAATAAATGTAACAAACATGTATGTCTTTCAGCTGTCCTAATAAAGGTTTCTTATAATTTTATATTGAGTATGTTTATTATCAAAGAATCAATAAATTAACTATTCAACCAAATAACATTTTATTGTAAACTGCATTGAATTTACATTATTGCAAGCATAGTTTGTCCTAAATTTCTATATGTAGTAAAAATAAATTAAGACCAATAATATTGTTTAAAAACTTAATCGTTTTATTAATAATATACTTCTTAATTTTTGTATTTTTACTTGACTTATCTGCTTCTTTAACTAATTTTTAATATAAAAAATCAGGCATTTTTGTTGGACAACTGGTGAGTAACTAGTAATGTTATTCCTATTATAATCTATAATTGGTTACTTTAATGGGTGGTATGTAGCATACATTATCATTAACAAACGAGAAAAATTGTTTAATTACTATATTGATTTAAGAAAATACACTATTTTCACCGAAAGCTAAATAGAAAAATACTAGATAATGAAAAAATACGTCATTTTATAAATTTGCAAGACAATGTGTAAAAGACAGCTTAAAAAATTGTTGTTCTTAAATTATATATTGCCAATGAAAACATTTTTAAAGATGCGATTAAAGTATGTTTGATACATTTTAAGAAAATAAATTATTCAATTATCATAATTTTACATTATGTATCGTGATCCATTTGTAACAATCAGCTATGCTACCATTTTAAATATTAAATAATATAGTAGAGGTTTTCTTAAACATTCGTATTTTGAATATAATAGTATTTTTAGTTAGTAAAATTTTGTACTTAGATATGGTATATAGTAGAAGTTATATGACTGCTGCAGTTATTAATAAAAAATAGATAATTATTTCTTTATTAAAAATAAATTTAATCAGAATTATAAATTTAATATAACTATAAATTCACAAAATTTTATAAAAATGTATACAAATATGTAAAAGTGTAAACATTACAATTTATCATATCAAAACTAAGAATCATTAGATACATTCATACTTAAAAAATTATTTATCTTTTGCTTTTACAAATCGATTCATGGAATAATTTATCTTCATTTATATATCTATAATAGTAAGTAATATAGCAGTAAATAATACCTAAAGAACAGTACATTGATGTTAATGCTAATGGTAAAAACGGTAATCTGTCAATAAAGATTATTTTATGTAGCACTGTTTCATAAATAGTAACAATAGGAAGGAGTATGATATAGAACCATTCATAATAATGCAATGTGATACAATGAAACTGTTTTTTGAACATTGCTATAGCCAATAATAAATATGTAGACCACAGAATAATTTTTAAAGGCATATACTCGCTTGGATAAAGTAAAGGAAATAATGCTGTATGACCTGCTGAACTCAATAATATAAAAGTTTTTGCATCATTTACATCTGTTGCAGCTAAAATACTAAAAATTTGATTATTATTTACCAAATTAATTTGTTATATATTATAATTTACCAAACTAATGTAATCAATTGTATTAATTCATTACCATAAAGGTATAATTGCTGTAAGAATTGCTTTTTCATGTACATGCCATCCAAATATGAATGAAGTAAGTCCACACAGGATTACACATTTAATAAACTTTTTCGATTTATTTACATTCTTCTTATTGAAAAACAAAATCCATATAGCTGGCTATATAAATAAATAAAATATAAAAAAAAATTTGTATTAATAAAATCATAAATTGAAATAATTTTAACTGTTTTCATTAAATTCTAGTACATACAATCATTAATGAAAATGTGACAAGAAATGTAACAATTGGGTTTGGAGTAGGTAATACTATAAAAATATCTTCTTTAACAAGCCCTCCAGTCATTCCAGCAATTTTAATATTATTTAACCAACCAACTTTTCTCCATATTACACACAATAATTTATCAGCACCTGTATACAAGGCCCATGCATTAGCTGCCCAATATGCATGCACAAGACCTCTTTTGAATGGAAATAATCGCAATAGCACCTTTTCAACAAAAAATATAAAATATAGATATGTTTATTAAGCAAAAATGAGTATTTATAATACCTGAGGTATTTGATTAATAAATGGTCCAAATGACAATGAGAATACAAATATTACAATCAATGCAAGTTTCATAAATCTATAAAAATATCTATTTTCTTTTAGGCAATAATTTCTTAGAAGCCATACACCATAAGCTGGTGCTACATATAAATAAAGATGTTTAAAATTTAAAAGTATAGCAAACCATAATGCTCCTTGCAAAAGCTGTTTCTGTAAAACATAAAATTTACTATAACATATTCAAATTATTGGATTTCTAGAGCAAAATACCAAATAATTTTTACCTCGCTTGATACTTTAGCTACTTTTCCCAATGATAGTAATAACATACCAAGTAAAAATCCATTATATTGAAAGTGTATATGATCAATTACCAGTAATCCAATGTTAGACAGACAAAGTACATATAATGTTAAAAACTGTTGATTTGACTCACAAAATGTCTGGCCAACTCTGAAATAATGAAATGCACAACATTATAAAACTTATACTTTATAATACAGCCACTTTTCTATGTTCACACCTACTCTTCCATACCATAAACAAGCATTAGATCACTAAATATAACTGAAAAACGTTGAAATAATTTTGCAGCAAATGAATCATAGTTAAAATTGTCAATATTTACAATTTCGGAATCAACTAAATTTGCAATTTTACTTAAACCATATTCAAACCAAGCGAATAAAGGTGGATAGTCCAATGTCCATTGTGACTTTTCACTTGTGTACCATTCTCTAATGGGCAAACTATAAGTAATTGCTAACCAATTACGATGAACTTCAAAATCTGTTGAATGACTAAAATATTTGTAAATATTTTATATATATATACACACACTGTATTACCAAAAGATAATATTCCACTTACTATGTTGGAATTAAAAGAACTTTTATACATGTTACAAGAACAAATACATTTACAAGAAACTTGGAATGATAATGTTCATTTATTGTTTTAATGTTTGGCAAATTATAATTGTATTGTTTATTTAAAAAATTCGACATTTTTGATGTATTGCAAGTCTTTAAGTTTAAGGTTATGTTATACTATTTACATTTGCAGTTTTTCTTATCTTTCTATACAAATAATTCCTTGTGGATCTATTAGGCTCGTGCACTTCTGACGTCACGAGGTCACGTGACCGAACGTTGGAGGTACAACAAAAGTGAATTATTATATAGGCTTTACATGCATGTTGTAAAAAATATTAGTTATAAATTATAAAATGATTTAAATATTGAACAGTACATAACTGTATGATTGAAGAAGAGGGTACACAGACTTTATTTGTAAGAAAAAAAATAGAGATTGACTTTAAAATTTGAAGTGTTGTAGTGAAGTATAAATCAGTAAGAGGTTACGATAAGCGAGTATTTTTTGACGTTAAATGGTAGCGTTCAGAATCGCTATATATAAAAAATATCAGAAATAAATAATTTAGATCCATACACTTTTGGAAAGAAAGATTTTTCCAACAATGTTACAGACTTACCTGAAGTACAGTTTATAGATATAGTCAATTATTTTGAATGAATAATGAAAATGAATTGAAAAATGAATAATGCATTATAACGCACCAGAAATAAAATGCTAAATTTCCACGCTTTAAAGCTCTTATTCATGCATCACGCCTTTTGGTTGTTAAAGATTTTAATTTTATTAAATCTACATTTTTATGCTTACTAAAAAATGCATTATTATCTCCTATGATTGCAGGAATGCGATAAAAAGATACATTTTCATGCCTTTTAGAGTGAGAATTACACCCAACTACCATGCAATAATTAACCATTAAATAATTCTACTATCTACCACACAAATCTTTGCTAAAATAATGAACTAAAATTAATATTTTTAATTTATACAAACCTTCAATAATTCAATAAAGTATTATTAATTAATTTTATAAGAAGATAATTATTATGTACTTAATAATTGATAAGAATATTACTAAACTACACTTAAAATATCAATCTTTATAAAAACTCATAAAGATTTAATAGATAATTTATTATTAGCCTTACTAAAAAGTTAAAATGATAGAATTTATTTGTATTGTAATTTATAACCTTAAAATAAAAAATTAATATATGACAGTTGACACAATATTTTAAGAAAATAGGTTATTGCATTCAAAGAAAGGTAAGTTTTCTTATCAATTATTTAAAGCTTACAATTTTTTATTTATTTTTTTTTATTTTCACTTCATTTTTCACTATAAATGTACACGCTCAATGCTAATTGCATTTAAACTCACCGCTTGTTGTACCTCCAACGTTCGGTCACGTGACCTCGTGACGTCAGAAGTGCACGAGCCTAATTACACAGTTTCAATTATTCGTAAGGAGAGAATAATCACTGATGTAGGTATTGCTGCTTACAGTTTTGGTCATAAGAGTAAAATGTAGAAGTTTGCCGGATGATCGGCTACTCTATACCGATTACTTTTGCTTCACATAATTTAGTCCAGTATAAAAATCACAGGAATGGCTGCATTTTTGATATTTGGTATATCGAGGTCGAACAAAATGATTCTGAAATTTGCAGCTTTGGTCCAGGAGTTCTAGGAGCAATAAACGTTTAACAGTTATTTTAATTTATATTTCAATAACGCTTAGGTCTACGGTAAAACGACTTGTGCCAAATGAAAGAACGTAAAATTTATCATTGGAAACGATTTTTTATTCGTTTTTTACAAGTGTAAAATTTTGAGATAATAAAAGAAAAAGGCATAAAATTCATCCGAATAAGGAGTAGAAGGGAAATGCAGACGACATGGCCGCCGCTCCCCCCACCCGTGGCTCTAAGAGCAATAGAATCGAGGCAAATTTGATTGTTTTGATGTTAGTCCGGAGGCTAGGGCACTTTTCGTGACCGATTGATGTCCAGGGCAGCACCTAAGTTTTTTCGATGCTCTTTGATCCGCTAAAACCGAATTTCGAGGGTGATTTGGTCCCAGATGGTAAACAAAATTGTTATTAACAAATTTTTATTAACAATAAAGAAAATTGAGTTTTTCGACCGGAAAAAATTGCTTTCAATTCTATAAGTAATTTGAAGTAAAAAAAGGTTAATATAAATTTTTTTGTAAAATTCACAGTTTCTAGGAAAATAATGGTGAAGTTTAAAAAAGCACGCATAGCAGCGCTGCAAATGTGATACATTTCGACGTATTATAAACAGGCATGTCGTTCATCTACATGAACAATTATTTTTATTAATATAATATAGATATTTCTGAATAATTTAAACAAAATTACACACAAAAATATTTATTTCCTACCTATCAATAAATTATCAAAAATCGTAATATTGCCATTTTTTAAACTTCACCATTTTTTTTCCTGGAAACTGTGCATTTTACAAAAAAATTTATATTAACCTTTTTTACTTCAAATTACTTATAGAATTGAAAGTAATTTTTTCCGGTCGAAAAACTCAATTTTCTTTATTGTTAATAAAAATTTGTTAATAACAATTTTGTTTACCATCTGGGACCAAATCATCCTCGAAATTCGGTTTTAGCGGATCAAAGAGCATCGAAAAAATTTTGGTGCTGCCCTGGACATCAATCGGCCACGAAAAGTGCCCTAGCCCCCGGACTATGTTCCTCACGTCAACGTCGAGAATTTTTTTGGCCACTTTGAATACTGCGAAAGTAAACATAACGGCAGGCTTTGGAGAAATGAGCATTTTTATATTTTATGCAGTGTCAACTTATTAGAAAGATGTTTTCCTTTATACAAAATTTATTGTTTTTCGAATATATTATATTACTTTATAGTGTGAAAAAATTTGAGTACTTTCTGATATTTAATTAAATAAAATTTTTGAAGTACCTATTGTTAATTGCAATTATTAACTTTTCCTAATTAAGGGTATGTGATACCCAAATATTAGAGATCTATATAAATTAGAAAATACAAAAAATTTTAAAACCTAATTATAAGAATAAATCTAAAAAAACACAGATATTGCACAAGACAAATAGAACAGCGTGACGGAGATTTTTACGAAATAATTCATTATCAATTAATTATTTATATTAATTATATTACATTTATATTACATATATATACAATACATTTATATTAATTATATAATTACTTAATGATTTACCGCTGCCCAAAAATCTCGCTGGTTCATCAATAAGAAAATTTGAAAAAATTCACAGAATATCTTCAAAGGAAACACAACATCGTTACACAAAGTGGTTTTTCAATAAATTGCAATGCAAAGTTTTTATTTGTTGAAATAATCTATTAGAATATGCTCTACCAATAATATTCAGTATTAGTGTATGTAGAGAAAAACGTATGTAACATGATAATTTAAATTAGTAATATTTCATAATGTGTATATAAATCGAAGCAAAAAACTATAATAAGTACTTTATACGTTACAATTAGATTTGTACTCTATAAACGAAAAAGTGTAAAAATTAATGTTAGAATATAAATAAATGAATGTTAATATATAAATTGACAATTAACTTTATATATTAAAAAAGATTAAACATCTTAAAATGCTCTTAAAATATGGTCAAAGTATGATTATTAAAAATTACCCTTCACTAAATTATAAAAAAAGAAAATTACTCTATATAAGAATATGTGAATATTGCACTTTCGAAAAGTGTGAAATTTCAAGCATTTAAGTATTAAAATAATGAATTTTTCACCCTGATCATCTAAAATGTCTAATTTATTAACATCTTCAAGTGATAAATTAATTTTATCTCTATAGGTGTTTACTGCATTTTTGTAATGTTTTGTAAATTATGTTGGCTTAATAAAGTAAAGTAATAAATTAATATTGAAAAAATTTAGATATTAAAAAAAATAAATTGTTATTGCAGAGTGACTTTTTAAATGATCAGGGTGAAAAATTTTATAGGCACTTCGGGAGTAAAAGGTGATTATTCCCTTGGATGAATTTTATTTTAGTCCCTAAGTGCATAAATAATTATTAGACTTTGGGAAAATATCAAACAGCTATTTTTATTAAAAATGTCAATATATATAATGGATTTTATATTTATTAACACATTACGGAGATGTAACACCTAAATTGCATAGAAAATGCCTAGAAAATGCCAAAAAATTGTAAAACCTAATTATACGAAAAATCTGAAAAAAAATTACGGATACTGTTCAAAACAAATTATTG
Organism: Theocolax elegans; assembly: GCA_026168455.1. NCBI lineage: Eukaryota > Metazoa > Arthropoda > Insecta > Hymenoptera > Cerocephalidae > Theocolax > Theocolax elegans. Next base: position 82,809,380 of record CM047425.1, read on the forward strand.
AAATAATCATTTTCGTTAGGTAATATTTAGTTATAAAATGATAACTCATTTGTGCCAAAAATCTCGCTGATATATCAATAAAAAAATGAGAAAAATTTCACAGATTATCTGCAAAGGAAACACAATATCGTTATTACAGAACGTTTTTTTCGATAAATTGAATTCCTCGTTTAATAAAAAATAATTCACTTTTCTGTTTTTTTGGGATTTATATCTCATTGACTGAATTTTATTAGTAAGTCTTAATAGATTTATTTCGCATGTTATAATATAAAAGATATAGCCGATTGCAAAATAAAAAATTAAAAAATAATTATAGAAGTTTACATTATATATAAATAAACATTGTTGTTTTAATTTTTGTATTGAAAGTAATTAATATTAAAAATGCTTAAAGAATAAAAAAATCTTTAAAAAATAGTTAAGTCTAAATGAAGTCTTGGAGTAGTTTGGTATTGGAGACAATCCCATACCTTTGCTTTATTAAAACTTCTAGGCTTAATGCCAGATTTTTATAATAGTAAAATTTTTCGGCTTGTTAAACACATTAGCAGTATGCTTCTATATGTTTATAGAATTTATAGTATAAGGTTTTCTTCTATTCAATTTTCTAATTTGGGAAACAAATTTTTTTGGAAAAATATATACCGCCGCTCATAATTTTTTGACCCTTTGTGAAAAAAACTGTGTATATTTTTAAAGTTTTATATCTCCGCGGAAAATTAACGTACAGAAATTGGCGACAGGGTTTTTGGAAAGGTATTAGTAAGCCCTTTAAAGTTCCGTTGGCTTCATTATAAAATATATATATCTCTCTATAATATATAAATATTTCGCCGCCGCCGCCGTGTCTAAGAATTCAGAATTCAACATATATATATATATGTTTTATATATATATGTCATATAAATGTTATATATATGTTATATATATATGTCATATATAAGTTATATATATATGTCATATATATGTTATATATATGTCATATATATATGTTATATATATAAGAAAGAAAAAAGGGGGGGGGATGGTGGGGCCCCTCCGTCGCCCCAACCAGTGAGGTACGTCCAGCCCGGAAGATTGTTTATATGTCCCCGTCGTGGATGAAATCCACGGCGGGAGGCATATCTCCAATCCCGTTACCTCTCCTTAAGAAGGAAGAATCGCGTGGGAGGTGAAAGTGCATTGCTAAAGTAAGCATTTTCGCACAATAATAAAAAGATGAGTTTACAGAACGTTTAGAGAAAGCAGAAGTAAGCAGAAGCTTACGTTAAGTAGGAAAAAGCACTAGGCTGAAAAAACCTACTTGTAGTAATGTGTGTTATATATATATGTCATATATATGTTATATATATATATATATGTCATATAACTTGAAAGAATGTGTATTAGTTTACTTATTCCTGATAAAACTCATAAAATAAAAACGGACCTAAAATTTAATGTAATGTTTTTAAAAATATGCACAATTTTTCGAAGATAAAATAAATATTAATCAAGTATAACATACACTTTTCCAAATATCTATATGTGAAATATACAATATATTAAAAATTAAATACATTAATTGTTGCATTTTTAAGATAATTCTATTATAAACAGTAATGGCAAAAGAAAATTCAAATTTTAACAGTGGCAATATAAAATACGAATTACATTTCAAAAGTTTTTCGAAAATTATTATTTTAGTAGTATTTAATTTAAATATTATTCAAATCAAATTTAAAAATTGTATGGATATATAAGTAAGTAGATTACGTATATTTATATAAAACAATATTTTAAATAAACAAGTATGTATTTATTAGAAACAGAAGGTTTTCTAAGGAATTAATTTGATTATAATAATGAAGATAAATATATGGGCTCTGTAACTAAAGGAAAAAATAAATTGGATAAAATTATGGATTAAAACACAAATTTTGAAAGAAGGTGCAAATTACGAATTAAGGGAGAAATGGAAGAAACAGGTTTTTATTTATATGCCGCTAAAATGTTATAAATAGTTCTTTAAAATAAATACAAAAATTTATTTATTTTAAGAAGAAAGTTTTATTACTTTAAAAGTACAAAATATTAATGACATGGACCTTTTAGCGATGATCGTTCGTCATTAAATAAATTAATTTTAGGAGGTGAAGTGCTATTTATAACCGTTTAAAATAATCCAAAATTTTAATAAGTTGTTAACTAAAATACTACAATTTAGTAAGTATACGTAGTTTACTATTTTTGGTAAGTTAATTTTTCATTAACATTTATAATTATTAAAATATAAATTTAAGCTTTATAAGAATTCATATAGTTTAAAATTTACAGTTAACATTTAATATGTCTCTATTTTTTTTATTATTTTTATTCTGATTTCATTACACTAAATTTTGGTAAACTTTTATTTATAAATTGTAATAACTATAATACCTCTAACGTGTTGTGTGAATCTGTTTAATTTTTAAGGTGTCCATGGTAGTGAAAAAATAATACAATTTAAAACATTATTTTAAATAAATTAATTACGAAAAACCTTTTTCGAAATTAAAAATAGGGGGTTGGCGCGCGAAGCGCGCAGGGGGGCGAATATATATATATATATATATATAGACGTATATATATACATATATGGGTGGTTCTCTGTGACATCGAAGATGAAAAAAATAAATATTGCTGTAACTGTGGGAATATATTTTAGAGGTATCCAGTAGTTCTCTTGAATTTTTTCAGATTTTTTCTGGGCCATTATTTTAAGTTACAGAGAGTCAAAGTTGACATTTTAGCACTTTTTTGCATTATATGCCCATTTTCATGAATTTTTAGCTCCCAGGGGATGCATTTTTCACTAAAAACATAAGTATGACTTTTTTTGTAAAATTTTCCGAACTTTTCATTAAAAATACTTTTAAAGACATAAATGTATGCTGTCACACTCTTGTAAGCCATTTAAACCTTAAATAGTGAAAATCAGCAATTCTGCTCCGGACTCTGGTAACCTAATACTGTCTAAAAGATGTCTTTTTATAGTCAAAAACTGCCTAAAAATTTCCAGAGTGGGTCTAGATCATTAAGATCACTTATGGTCAAAATATCCGGGAAAAGTGCCCTAAATATTAATAGAAATGTATATTTGTTGCCTTATAACGATGAATCTATTAGCACGATCATTGAATAAAAAATTTGTGCACTTACCTTGGAGTGGTAGAAAAGTATCTTCACTTGTTTTAGTATCCATCTAATCCCCTGTAAGCTGCTAAAAATACAAATATTATTATACAAATGTCAAAAATTAATTTTTAAACATTTATAATGCTGAATTTTTAGTTTTACATCCCTTACAAGAATTATAATATCTGAGAATTATATATAATCTGAAGGATTACTATAAATATATAAACATCATTATTACTATAACTGAATATACGTATTTAATACAAAAGATATATAAATAAATCGGATATATAATTATAATGAATAATATGATAACGAGACAGTGACAAGTTTGTGAAATCTAAACAATGTATTGCTGAATAATAATAATAATAATGTTGATACTTTTATAGTAATCCTTCAGATTAGTATTATAATTCTTGTAAGGGATGTAAAACTAAAAATCCAGCATTATAAATGTTTAAAAAATAATTTTTTATAATTTTATAATAATATTTGTATTTTTAGCAGCTTACAGGGGATTAGATGGATACTAAAACAAGTGAAGATACTTTTCTACCACTCCAAGGTAAGTGCACAAATTTTTTATTCAATGATCGTGCTAATAGATTCATCGTTATAAGGCAACAAATATACATTTCTATTAATATTTAGGGCACTTTTCCCGGATATTTTGACCATAAGTGATCTTAATGATCTAGACCCACTCTGGAAATTTTTAGGCAGTTTTTGACTATAAAAAGACATCTTTTAGACAGTATTAGGTTACCAGAGTCCGGAGCAGAATTGCTGATTTTCACTATTTAAGGTTTAAATGGCTTACAAGAGTGTGACAGCATACATTTATGTCTTTAAAAGTATTTTTAATGAAAAGTTCGGAAAATTTTACAAAATAAGTCATACTTATGTTTTTAGTGAAAAATGCATCCCCTGGGAGCTAAAAATTCATGAAAATGGGCATATAATGCAAAAAAGTGCTAAAATATCAACTTTGACTCTCTGTAACTTAAAATAATGGCCCAGAAAAAATCTGAAAAAATTCAGGAGAACTACTGGATACCTCTAAAACATATTCCCACAGTTATAGCAATATTTATTTTTTTTCATCTTCGATGTCACAGAGAACCACCCATATATATATATATATTTGTTCTTTATAAGAACTCAAGAACAAAAAAATATTTAAAAATGTTTACTACACAAAACATAAAAAGAAATGGAACGATGTTTAAATCACTTAGAGCAACTTCACAAAATTTTTGACGAAAAGTATTCGACAAATACTTTTCGTCGAATATTGGTATTTGGTTACAAGAATTCAACGAATACTTTGAATCCAATACTTTTATTTTATTTCTTCTTTGAATTAATATATAAATCTTTTTTTTTCAAGACAAAAATGTTCAATATTTGGTTTTAATTGCAAAAAGATTTTCTTTTTGATTAAAAAAGAAATAAAGCTAATGGGGTCAAATATGGTCTAATAAATTCATGGTAATAAAACATAATTAGAGCTAAATTATATAATAAAGATTCAGATCATCAAGTGGAACTTCAAAAAACTTTTTTTGGTTTTTTTTTTTGAAAATTTTTGAAAAAAAAGGTTTTTTTTTGAAAATTTTTATTTAGTGTTAAAGTATTTGATAAATGTTAACATCTAATTGCTATATATACTTTTCGGTACATTATTCTTGGAAAATGCATTAATCTGTATAAAATAGATGGACTTTGAAATTAGATGATTAATACTTTTTATTTTTTAAAATCGTGTTATAATCCAATCTTTACAGTGTCAAAAATATTTTAGAAAATTTTTTTAAATAATAATAATCTCTATAATTAGTGCGAGACATAAACAATTTTAAATAGATTATATAGAATTTTAAATAGAGTACTTTATTTTGTCGCAAAATAAGCTTTTATCTGAAAAAGAATGTTGAACAAGTTTATTATGGATAATTAAGTTTCATATTAGAATCCACATATATATTAATTTGTTAAGGAAAATTTTACGACCAAAATTTAAGCCAAAAATTTTAAGACCAAAATTTTAACACAAATTTGCCGTCAGTATGACGTGAGTATACCTGCACACAAAGTAATTTTTTTAATTTTCATGTAGAATAGTCACCAAGCATACCCGAATCCTCCACTATATATATTTATTTGTTAAGGAAACTTTGAAGACTAAAATTTGCTAAGGAAACTTGTAAGACCTGCACAGAGTGTTTTTTTTTAATTTTCATGTAGAATAATCACTGGACATTCCAGCAGACGATGTATTCGACATTCTGGAGGTCATCCTGATCACCTAGACATCATCTACAGAAAGTGTAATTTTTTTCAATTGTCATGTAGAATAGTTAATAGGCATTCCAGTAGAAGATGTATTCGTTGTCCTGGAGGTTATCCTGATCATTGGGACATCATCTACAGGTAATTTTATGTAATTTTGTTTTCAATTTTCACGTAGAATATAGTCAAAGAAATCACATCTCATACAAGTACTTATAGTCATTATAATAATAATTAAGTAATTAATTAATTTATTTATTACTTAATTAACTATTAATTAAGTCCTATACTTTATTGATATAATAAATGTCAAATTGAATTAATGGTAATCCTGACAACATGAAGATCGTTTACAGGAAGTAATAATTTAATTTTTAAACAAACTTTTTTTCCTTTACATTTTTGTATTTCAAATTGTCTCGTATATTATATAATATGGTAAAGCTGCATTAAAAATAAGCATATCGTACAATTGTGAATAAATAATATTTATTAAAAAATTGTGAGGCAAGCGTTACTTAATCAATAGATAAAATATCAGTGTTTTGAACTCCAACAAAACATTTATTATATGCGGAAACTGATACACGACATCCTTATGAGAGAAGCTATATCGTATTTTTGCTCATCAGTCCCTTTTTCTCATAAATTACCTTCGATCTCGTAGAACGTTCTTATGTTTTAAAGCCAACCATCAAGAAGTTTGCAGCAGTTGCGTCTTTCTTCATAGCGGATCTCATCCACTAAGATTCTTACTGGGATGCCGTGTATCTTTTTTCGCATATAATAAGTGTTTTGTTGGAGTTCAAAACACTGATATTATATGCTGTTGACCGATACACGGCATCCTTATGAGAGACGTGTTTGTTATCTATTGGGTGACGAATACATAAATTATCTCAATGCTATGTGAAATAAAAATACTCTTAAATAAATAAAATTACATAATTTACTGAACACAACGTATAACAATAATAGTAATAATGTTAATACAATTAATTAAACTCAAAACTTTTGAGCCAGGATAAGTAAATAAAAATAAGACGTTAATATAAATATATAATTTAATATAACTATCGTCTCTTGTACACAAGAGTGACTTGTCCGCCGATACAGTCGGTCGTCGAAAGGTAGAGAGAGAGAGCTCCCGTCGGTCTCTCATAGCTAAATGCACACACTCACGCATAGAGAGTTCGGTCACGTGGTATACATACACATATACATATAATGCGAGAAATACATTTACAACACACCCACGTTTTGAGCATTCCCTCATACACGTAAATACGTACACCTCTTTATAATACAATTTAATTTTCATTTGACATTTTTGTTAGTCCCAACAAAATACATAATTTTCTAAATCTATCTCGCGGTAGCGCCTTTGTAAATATATCAGCCTTTTGATTTTCGCTGCAAATACAATCGACATCGATTACTCCCAATTCATATTTCTCTCGAATAAAATGATATTGAATATCTATATGTTTAGTTCGCTTATGAAATTCGGGGTTCTTCACCAGTCGAACGGCACTCTGATTATCTATGTGCAGTTATACAAGGTTTTCAAAACCGAAACCTAAATCATATAAAAGCTGCTTTAGCCAAATAGCTTCGCGAGCGGCCAAACTTGCTGATACGTATTCTGCTTCCGTCGTACTAACAAGGAGAGATCACACCCTCTGGAAAACGGATCCTTACCAAACTCTAGGATATAATTTCTACTATAAAATCATACAGAAAGCCGGAATTTTAGTGACCAATGGCAATTTTTACGATAGATAATAAGCAAATAATGAAAAATCTCGCCGAAAAAACCGTTGAGTTTAAATGCTTATAACTCAGAAACAATTAAAGATATACGTATAAACTAAATTTTAAAAGAAAGCTGAGGTCGAGTAGATACGTTTTGAAAAAAGGAAGCTCAAATATTTTAATATGGTCAAAAGTTATAGGAGAAATAAGAATTAGACGAAATTTTGGGCTAAAAAAATCATTAAATTGTAACTTTAAATTTTCGATAAAATTTTGGCTAATTCTGATTTCTCGCATAACTTTTGACCATATTAAAATATTTGAGCTTCCTTTTTTTCAAAACGTATCTACTCGACCTCAGCTTTCTTTTAAAATTTAGTTTATACGTACATCTTTAATTGTTTCTGAGTTATAAGCGTTCAAACTCAATGGTTTTTTTGGCGAGATTTTGCATTATTTGCTTATATCTATCGTAAAAATGGGCATTGGATACTAAAACTCCGGCTTTCTGCATGATTTTATAGTAGAAATTATATTCTAGAGTTTGGTAAGGATCCGTTTTCCAGAGGGTGTGACCTCTCCTTGTAAGTGCGAAACATTTTTGTATTTGCGACGTCCATGTTACTGGTCCCGATGCCATTTCAAAAACAAAACCAGAAGTTGACCTTCGCGCAGCCAAGTCACCAGCAAAATCAGAATCACAGTAACCGGATAAGTTTATAGAATCACCATTGTTACAATATAAAATTCCTAGATCTTTCGTACCTACTATGTACTTTAAAATTCGTTTCCCAGCCTCCCAATGACTTTTATTAAAATTATTTACATATCTATTGATTATATTTACCGCAAATGAAAGATCAGGCCGTGTCACGTTGCACAAAAACATAAGCGATCCTACGAGCTCCCTAAAGGGAATTTTACTGTGATCAATTTCACTCGACTTACATTCTTTTATATCTACGCTCTTATCCATCGGTGTACAGATAGAGTTTGCATTTGTCATATTAAACTTTATTAATAATTTTTCAACCCATAATCCAATTAATGCAAAAATATAGAGCGTTTTTCTCTGTCTTTCTTTATCTGCATTCCGACGAATATAGATGGTTCTACATCCACGACCTCAAAAGAATTCCTAAGATCCCGCAATACAATTTCAATCGCTGATGAACTTTTGTTCATGATCAAACCATCATCCACGAACATAACCAACAATACTTTTTCTCCACTCACACAACCACAAAAAATAGAATTATCGGCGTTACAAATACTCATAATGTCTCTTTACGAAGTTTACAAATTTTCGATTCCAACATCGCGACGCCTGCTTCAAACCGTATAAAGCCTTGTTTAATTTGCACACAGCATTTTTAGTATTTTTAACACTCACTCCTTCCGGAACGGACATATAAATATTTTCATTCAATTCACCATACGAAAACGCAGTCTTTATGTCGAATTGGCGCATTTCGTAGTCTTCATAAGCAGCGATAGCGAACAATACGCGAATACAATCGTAGCGTGCTACCGGCGAAAACGTTTCTTCATAATCAATACTGCGAGTTTGTCGAAACCCTCTCGCACAAAGCCGTGCTTTAAAACGTTTCTCGTGACCGGATTTATTCGTTTGTATCTTAAACACCCACTTTGCGTCGATCAAAGATTGACTCTCATGTTTTTCGACAATACTCCACGTATTATTATTTTTATGCGCTTCGAGTTCTTCCTTGATTGCTCGCATCCACTCTTGCGAATTCGGGCCTTCGACTGCTTCCAGGTAAGTGTTCGGTTCATGCCATTCGGCGATGTCAGCTTCGTAACGAATTGGAGGTTTTACATCTCTTCTATCACGTAATTTTCGAGCAACTTTCTGAGGTGGACTACCATCCATTTCTGTTTCATCAACTCTGTTATGCTTCCGCTTACTGGTTCTGCATCTTATAGGTTTTTGAGTTAGCGTTTCTTCGTTCGTCGAACTTTTCTCACGGTGTTTACTCTCGCTGTCAGTGTCTTCGTTACTGTGTGTTGGTGATTCTACCGATATATTTTCGATTATTTCCGTCCACATTGTATAGTCTCTACGACATTCGGGTTTCCTTCATGACCATCCTCGAAAAAAACTACATCTCTCGAACATGTGACCTTCCTAGAAATCGGGTCATAAAGTCTACAATTAGAAGACTCACCCTCGTAACCTACTAATGTAACTTTTCGTGCTTTGGAGTCCAGTTTCTGTCTAAACAATTTTGGAATCAATACGTAGGCTTTCGATCCAAACAGTCTCAGATGACTCGAACATGGCTTCTTTCCATGCCAAATTTCGTATGGCGTCACGTCTTTACAGATGGAATTGGGAGTTCGTTTCTGCAGATACACTTGATGAGACTGCCGTACTCACTGCTTCGGCCCACAAGAATAACGAGAGATTTTTGCCCAGCAACATCGTTCTGGCGCTCTCGATAACAGTACGATTCTCTCTCTCTATAGCTCCATTTTGCTGAGGCGTATGCGGTGCCGTCGTCTGTAGTCCAATGCCTTTCTTTTTCAAATACTCCTTCATATTGGCGTTGCAGAATTCTCTCCCATTGTCCGTTCTCAATGTTTTCATTGGTCTGCCGAATCTATTTGAAATTTCGTTTTCAAATTCGCAAAATAAATCAAAAGTGTCTGCTTTATGCCTCAAAAAATAAATGTATTTATAGCTTGTCGCAGCATCTTTAAGAAGCATGAATTTTTCCATCGATCCATTGATTATTTATCCATTTTTTTATTAGCACCGTTCCAGAGCCTTCTATTTGGCATACACCATCATCACCAAGAAAAATATTTTCCATAGACCTTGGTTTGAAGTCTTGAAGCCACTCACGATGAAAAGTCATATGTCTCGACGCACCACTGTCGGTAATCCAGGCATCTGCAGTGCTCATTCGCATTATATACCTGCCATCCTCGTCAAGAATATTATCGTTTGAAAAATAAAACCTTTGTTTTCAGTCGTCATTACAAATGCTACATTGTGAGAGTCTTTATTTTCATCTTGTTTACTTTTGAAATTAACGCGTCGTCTACGACAATTTCGAGCAAAATGCCCGGGCTTCTTACATGCAAAACATACCACGTTTGTTTTCATTCTGTCCTTGTCGTTGTTCGATCTATTAACTTGCTTACTCGAACCTGCAAAGCTTTGTTTATTTCTCGACGTAGCGACAAGCGCTGTTGTGGTTTCTTCGTCTGTCTGGAATAATCGCTTTTCCTCTTTTAATAGCCGTTCTCGACGATTCTCAAGCGTCCTTTTACTTGCTTCAGTGCTATCCCAGGCGGTATAAAAATGAATGTATTTCGACGGCAAGGTTTCAATAATTTTTGCCATTATCGATAATTCTGACACAGATTCACCTAAATCTTCGAACGATCGTGCGAGTCCTTGAACCTTCGATATGTGCTGCAGAATTGTGCTCGTCGGAACCATACTGTACTCGTGAAATGACTGCATTACCGCCAATTTGTTTGTCTCTGATTTTCGTTCGTGAACCGCGATAAGCAATTTCCACATTTCACTTGCACTTTCACAATTTACTAATTTCTCCAACTGGTCATAGGTCATTGCGGACGAAATCAAACACATTGCCTTAGAAACTCTTCAAGTTCTTGGACGACCTGTCAATAAAATGAATGACGTGTTGATTTACATCGTCATTCTACCCCTGTTGGAAATGCTCAGTTAATTCTGATTTATACCGACAATTTTCAGTCTTCAATTATCTGAATTAAACGGTTTACATCGTTTAAAAAAGATGCCATATTAATGTATGTCGATTCTACTTGGATTCAGTCGAGAATATGTGCATTATCGGATATTATTTGGGATTATATGATTAAAATCTATCCGCAATAATCAGTTATATAACGGTAATCTATAATGTCATTTTTAAGTAAGGTTTTTTACGATTAAAAATAATCTGCACAATTCGGTTGCAATCGATTAATTAATAAAAAGTGCTTTATCAGTGGTTGTCGGAAATATACGACAGCAAATCTACTAGTTTTTGATCGATTTCAAATCAGCTGTTTAAACTTTCGCAGTCTATTTTAATCGTTTATAGTCGGTTTCAAGTTTGTGTATTAGATAATAAGTTTTTGTCGAAGGTTACCAGTCCATATTTTGTCTGCCTTAATTGGTTTTAATTAAGAAAAAAATTTGTACGTTGATAATCAGGTTTTATCGGGCATTGTCGAATCAACTCTTGTCGGAAGTCATCGGCTGAGATATATTTGTCAATAATTTAGTTTCATCGTAATCCATTTTACTTGTTAAATTATTTAATGTATCGCCGTCGGTTCTAATCGTTTATAGTCGGTTTCAATCAAAGTAATATTTTGCATGCTGATAACCCTCACGTATATATATATAATCAGTCAGTTATAGGTATGTGTATAAGTCAAAAATAGTTGATTTCACTTGAAAATACAACAGCCAGTCAGTCTTATTTTTGTAAGCTGTAATTATAAACATATATATAAGTATTATTAAAAATATTGCGGAATACGTATTACAATGAGGTACATCTTTGTACCACGAAAGCAAAAGTTTGTTAATATTTTATTGCACCTCGAAGTCATTTGATAATTTACATAAATAACGACCGTTATGTATATCAATAAGCATAACTTTGCATTCAGCCTCTTCAAGTGCTACAACGCTGTATCGCTCGAAATTTTCGGATTGTATTTTTTTTATATGATCTACATAAAATGGCTTATCTTCGAACACATTAATTTGTGAAATTTGAAAGTAACATTTTTTGAAGATATTAATTTTACGCTACAATTATGAGTACGTTGAGCCCGCGAATATTCCATGCTATGAAAATCTTTATGATTATAAATGCATTTATTATAAACTTGAGCAGGCATTCCTACAGATTACTCCCCTTGTTGCAAAAAAACACGTGATATATACACGTTAAGTGATACGTAAAATATTGTGTGTAGTTCCGTTCCAAATATATACGTGTAAAACAAACACGTGAAAAATACGCGTAAAAGAAGCGAAAAAAAATCATTCTGTCCCCAGGTAGCACTGTCCGTCTCAGAGACGTTTTTAAAACGCTATTAAGCGTTTTAAACGTTTTAAAAACGTCTAGAAACGTCTTTAAGACGTTTTGTGCTGACTGGGTCATATCTATTTTTATTTTACGTGTTTATTTCACGGGTTTTATACGAAATTTTTATGCTTCTTTTGCGTGTATTTTTCGCGTATTTACTTTACGTGTTTATTTTACACGTATATATTTGGAACAAAATTACACGTAATATTGTACGTATTATTGCACGTCTGTATATATCACGTGTTTTTTTCTACAGGGCCGATTGCAGCGAACTAAAAAATTTTATACTCATGTTTTCCATATAAAAATAGATTGTAGTGGAATTCGATTAGCTCTAATTAGATGATGACATCGGACTAATAAAATTTGTAGGTGACAGGTAATTCTCGATCAAAATTGACACGAGCAGATTACTCTCTAACATAACCTACTGAAAATGATTAGGCAGATTACAACTGACTATTGCGAAACGGGCGCAGATTCGAATATTAGATTAGACCCGACTATTAGACTTTAATTAACCAGATTACTTCCGACCATAGCCTACTAAAAATGAGTAGGCGGACCACAATCGACTATTGCGAATCGTATGTAGATCCGAGTTCCTGATTAGAAACTGCTATGGACTATCACTGTATATAGAAATTATATAGAAAAACGTATTACTACCAATCACCATCTGATTCTAACCGATTCTATTGGACTGTATCAAATTGACAAATTCCCAATTGAAACCGAGCTGAACAGCTATATCCACCAGTTTCTTACAACTAATTATTGCGGAAATAAAAGATCCCCCTAAAACTGATTTCATAATAATAATATCTCGCTATTAAAAATACTACAACCATTTCGTTCTGACACCATTTTACCCGACATATTCCGACGTAAACCTTTATACTTTACTTTATACGTAAATTCTTTATACTATTTCTTCTTTAACAATCTGTTACAATCTGATTTTGCCGTTGCGAGAATCCATACCTCAACCGATCATCAATTTTGTAATCGTATTATTCGGTTTTAACTGAGCATTTCCACCAGGGACGCTTCGATAAACAGACTCGACGAGACTGGGAGTTATCACTCGACGACTCTACTGAACCTGTCACCTGGAACGAACTTGATGCCTTCATGAAGGCACGCATATACAGGCGCTGAAGATGACTGCAGTTGAAAAACCTGCACTGTCGAATGCAGCAAAGAAGCAAAATCCGGCTAATAAATCAAATTCAAAATCTTTTAAAGTATCTGCACATAATACTTCAAATCAAAAAGTTCTTACTTGCATATTATGTAATAAAGATCATAACTTGAATTTATGCGATAAGTTAATTTCGTCAATGCCTGTCAATCAACTTTCAACTGTAACGTTTGCCGAGGACGTCATCATGCTCTTCTACACCGAAACGACAAGAGTAAGCCGTCTTCAGGAAGTTAGCCACCGGCTACTCCGACGTCTCAACCCACTGCGGCCTTACCGCCAAACCTGCTCATACCGTAAACGCTACAGCTCTTGTATCTCGGTCAATAATCCTTGCTACTGCAAGATGATTTGTCACAGTCAACCGACGGAAACGTGCAGTTCGAGCACTCATCGATCCATGTTCGGAAGCATCGTTAATTTCCGAAAGTCTTGCACAAGGACTACGATTGCCTCGTCTGTCGGTATTTGTGCCTGTTACTGGTGTTGATCGGGCTCTCAGTTGCATTGCAAGGTCATTAGCAGCTGTCTCTTTCACATCTCGACTTATGATGAAAAACAATCGGAAATTCAAGCACTTATTCTACCTGAGCTAACAGAACACATTCCAACACCTCAAATCATCAACTCTACGTTTTCGTTCATGGGTGACATGCCTGGCAGATCCTCATATCGAATCTGGCGATCGAATCGAGATAATTTTAAGAGCCGATATATACCCTCACCTCATTGAATATGTTTCACGCAAAAGCACAGAGGGCCTGTTAATTGCCAAATCTACAAGTTTAGGTTGAATTTTAACTGGGTCTACAACTACAACGTCTCAAGATGAAAAGTCACAGATTTCTAGTCTACAATGTATCCTCGACAAAAATCTCTCATCACTTGTAGAACGATTTTGGCAACAAGAAGAGGCAACCGCACCAAAATCTACTCCTTATTTAGTCAATGAACTAGACTGCGAGAATCACTTTATAGCAATGCACAAACGTTTGCCTTTCAATTCAAAGATTGCACAATTGCGTAATTCTTATCAATCTGCTATGCAAACAATTCAGCGCACCGAAAAGAGATTCATTTCCAATCCCGAACTCAAAATTCAATATACGAAGTTCATGGATGATTATTTATTTTCAAATCACATGAAAAAAGTTACATTAGATTGTAAGTCACCTAATCTGTTTTTTCTGCCTCATCATGGCGTATTTAAGACTCATGGTGACACATCAAAGTTATGAGTTGTTTTCGACGGCTCTGTAAAACTCTCCAATGGACTGTCGCTCAACGATTGCCTACATCCTGGTCCAAAGCTTAAACTAAATATTTTCGACGTTTTGCTTAGTTGGCGCAAATATCGTTTTGTTCTCTTTGCTGACAACAAACAGATGTTTAGCCACATTCGCATTCGATAATGAAGATCAAACATTTTAACAAATTCTAAAGCGAGATAATCAAAAAAAGCCAATCTCAGTATACTAACTCACTACCATCACGTATGGATTTGTAAGTTAACCATATCAAGTCATCTGTACTTTATTGCAACTTGCCTCCGACGAGGAAAACAAGTTTCCACGCACAGCAAAAATAGTGCGAGAAAATCGCTAGGTATTTGATGGAGCAGATACTATTCCTGAAACACTTCAATTCAAGTCGGAATTTATTCAAGCAAGCATTTGAGTAGGTACAGGTACTCAGGTATTTTTTTTTTCACATCGTAAGCTTTCATATTATTTGTAATTGATATATTTTAAAATGCTTTTTTTATATATTTTTGAAAAATTATATTTAATATTTAACAATTTCATAAATATCCATATAAACCCATACAAGCGGACTTTTTTCCGAATCTAATTTTTGCGAAAGAGTAGTTTTATTCTCGCACATTGGAATATCCCCAGGAGACTATATGTGGGACCGAACTCTACGATTCGGTTTCTAATAGAAAACCACGACGAAGAAAAAGCAAGAGCGAGAAGAATAAGTCTATTATATTATCTTTCTCTTTACAGTTACGTTACTAAGGATATATTAGAAACATTTCATAAGATCTATCCTTGTAAAGCAAATGCTGAAGAATTGTTTGCTAAAATAGTAACTGTATATACTGTTATGCAATTTCAAGAAGTATTATCATTACAATGGATTATAGAACAATTAGCTATAGGTTGTATCATTGCAACTATCAGTATTGCAGAAGTGTGTTTAAAATTGCAGTATTTTAATGCTGATGCCATCATATCAACAGGAGTATCTGTAAGTGACTTTGTATATCAAATTCCTGTACATATGGCTATATACGCTAACTTAGCATATATATGTTTATTTATAGTTAGGGATCTAATGGGTTATGAACAAATCCAAAATTATCAGGGTAGACCGATGAAGAATTGTGTATTAAGTCAACATAAAATGTAACGAATTGCAGAAGATGTAGGCAAAATGAAGAGACAGTTGTAAATATAGGAAATAATTATTTTGCTGTTGGTGCTCCTATCCTGAATGATCCAGATGCACAATATCCACTTCAATTGGCTATTTTATCTGGAAGAGTGTGCAAGGAGTACCTCTTAATAATCCGTTAAATGATAAGGTTTTAGATGCAATTCAAGCAGAAATTGCTGAATTACCTATTGATTAACGAAGGGAGAGAAAAGAATGAATTAGAGATGAGCCCCAACACGTCCCTACCTAATGAATTGGTCTGCAGATAATGTGGCAATAGGTAAAATTGATTTTAAAATAAAGCACATAAAACTGAGGTAAAATTGTTGATTTTTGTATTTTTATATCCCAAAATATAAGAAATATATAATATTTCAATCAAATTCTGTAGCACAAAAAATTACAAAAATTTTTAAAATAATTAACACTGATTAATTAATACAATGAATTAAATATTATAAATAATCAAAACTTCTTTAGTAAAATATATCTATATTATTCATTTTGTTTTTACGCATATATAGAATATTCATTTATTAAACATTATAAAAGTATTTTTAATTCTATACAATGATTGTCACTTGTGTCACTATATTGAAAGCACTGAGTTTTAACAAATGTATTTTTTAAGATATTATTGATACATAGAAATTCTCATAACTTTCTACAGAAAACGCATTTTTATATTAAGGGGATCTCATACTCAATATTGACCAAGTAAAATGAGAGGTTAAACTATGAAAAAAACCATTCTGGCTTAATAATAATTGTACATTATAAGAGCCAAGAAATTTCAAACAAAAATATCAGTGCATTAAAAAATGGCTTGGCAAGCAAATTTGAGACTTTAATTTATGCGACGAGATAATTAAGACTCAATTTTTCTTCCAATCCCATTTTTGTAGCTATCAGTACTTTTGTTTGAAATTTATCTAAGTGATAGATCATACTGAAGCGAAAGAATTTACTACATTTATTTAATTCAAATAGTTTTTTCTTTATCATTAACTCGGTCGGTAAAATTTGAATATTACATCCCGTTAATAATCAGTATTTTAAAAATATTCTTCTTTTGAAACATTTACAAACTGTTGCATGAGAATATATTTTAAAATTTTATTTTAGTTTTTAATATAAACATTTGGGTCATAATAATTAAAAAGGAGCGAACATGTTTTTAAATTTATGAAAAATGGGAATCTAAAATATTTATATCTTATTTTCATAAAATTTACAATGTGTCTATTATAAAAAAAACTATGTAAAAATATAAATATTCTTTTATACACACTGGTCAAACAAATTTACAGAATGCATTAATTGACTAAATAAAGTAACTTATATTAAAAAAAATACTTTTTATGTTATGTATACTTTGTACATCATTGTAAATAATTATTATATTAAATTAGTACTTCAATCGATTAATCATTTAAGTAATAAATTCAATTTTAATTTTATTCTTAATAATTTAGCCAATTAAAATTTTACGTTTTAACTTGAATTATAATATATATGTAGATATGTATGTATGTATATATGTATATATGTACACATTACTTTAAAAGAACATCAAACAAACTGTTGTGACTTTAAAGTTTTGTCAGAAACATGATACTTAATGTAGTTAACTAGTCTCCAAACCTTCAAGTTCTCTGATTCGTTGTTCTAGATCCTTAATTCTTCGAGCACGGCTTCTACACAAGTCTTTCATCCAATTTCTTTCCTTTTCCATTTTTCTTAATTTTAAGTCGTCCTAATGAATTTCATAGATAAATAAATAAATAAATTATTTGAATGTAGTATACAATATCTACAAAAAAATTATAACAGTATAACTTACTTCTATGATTCCACTGCTCATTCCACTCAAATAAATTTTTTCCGTGTTTACCTGCACACCTTGTTCTCTTTTATTAAGTTTCCCTTGTCTGCACACATGACACTCTCTTGAACTGTCTCTCATTAAAGCTCTTTGTAGCTTTTGATTTTCCAAGTTTAATTCAGATATCTAGTCACCAGAATTAAATATATTAGTAACGTGAAATAGTTTGGAGAATTATTTTAATATATGTGTACAATTAAATTAAGTACCTTCGTTTTAGCTGTTAAGATACTTTCTTTTAACTCATTACACTTGATTTGGTACGGGAAATTTTGTTCCCTTAGTCGCTCTTCAATCATCGTAATTTTACTATTTTTAGTTACAAGATCAAGTGATATTTCACGAATGCGATTTTTCAGTTCATTGCACATTTGACATTGTTCATTTTTAAGCTCAACTGGTGGACTTGGCGTTACTGATGGTGATTCACTATCAGTTATTTCTCGACTATCGTTATCAAAATCGATGTTTCTATTTTGATTGTATATATCACTTCGACGATTGCGCCTTCTTCCTTTTTGACTCGTTGGACTATTGCTTTTGGAACTGTTACGACTCGAATATTTAGACTGCACTTCTGCAATTTTACTATTCAAATCTTCTATTTTGCTAAGAAGTACTTCCTTTTCTGAATTTAATCGAACTACTTCACTTTCTAATTTTGTACAATTGACTTCAGTAATTCGTAAATCGATTTTTAGTTTTTCATTGTCTTCCTTGAGGGCTTTTATTTTTTCTATACTTTCATTATTTGAACCTGTAATCAATCTATCTTGTAATTCTGCTATTTCATTTTCCTGTTTGTGAATATGCTTAACCAATTCATCCATTTCTTCATCAAGTTCTTTATTTTTTTCAGTAATCTAAAAAATGTAAAATATTATGATGTTCTATTTCTATCAATAATGGTATAGATTACGTTTTATTAATATTTTAATATACTTACACCTTTCATTTCTTTTTGATAATTTTCAAGTTGAAGTAAAATTTTACATTTTTCTTCTGTCACCAGTTCGTATGCTTTATTTTGTTCGATATTAGAAGCTTTATGTTCACTTACAAGTTCTGCAACTTTTTTTACCAAACAAGATTTTTCTGTTTTAATACCTTCTAACTCTTTATTGAGCATTTCTTTTTGTTTTCTTAAAATATCCATTTCTATACTATACTCAACAAGTTTTTGATCTTTATTTGCAATTAGCATTTTTTTATCTTCCACTTCAAGTATAATTTTATTTTTTTCATTTAAAAGTGAATCATATTTTTCACGAAGATTTTGTAAATTAACATTGTTGTACTTATCTCTTAATGATTGTAATGCATGCTTTGTAGTATTAAGTTCTTGTTCAAGTAGACCATGGTTGCCTTGCATTTCCATCAGCTCTCTTTGAACTTGAGATTTGGACTCCTGCAATTCCTTAATCCGGTTATAAGATCCCTCTAAAAGGTTCTTTAGCGTACGATTGTCATCTTGTAAATCTTGCATTGCATTTTCAGCTTTCATTTTGCTTGTGCTATTTCTTACCTGAAATAAAATGTTCTAAAATTAAGAAAATAATAGACATTACAGAAATCTACTCTATCTAGCCAAAAATTTTGTTTATAATATAATTCAAAATCTGAAATAATTAACAATATAAATTTGAAATATATGAGAAGGCTTAAATGAAGAAACAAATTATTGTTATTACAAAAAGAAATAAAATTATACTAATAAGTTTTAGTCAGAAAATATACATAATTGATAACCCAAACCTTATATTTAAATTATTAATTTATAAATCTGAATAAATTTACACATAATGATTATAGTAAATGCAAGGCCTTTCAGGATTTATCCAAAAAAATATTATTCTTTCTATATAAAAGATAAAATTTTAATAAATAAATTAACCTTTCGTTGAAGATGTACATTGTCTCTTTCAAGCTCAGCACACCGATCTTTCAATTCTTCAATTGTACCACATAAAGCTGTATTTTTGTTATTTAATTCAGCTACTTGTTTTGATAGACCAGACGATTTAATTTCTTCATCCACAAGTTTATCTTGCAAAACATCCATATGCTTTTTATTTTCCAATTTTAGCGAATGAATTTCTTCTTTGTACTTTTCAATACATAGCTTTCTCTCTGTTATTTGAGCTTGTAAACTCTCATATGCTGGATTCATAGTTTCAACTTTGGTTTTATATTCTGTTAATAAATCACATTTAATTTTCAACAGATTAGTGATTTCTTTAATATGTTTATCTTTATCCAAACTTTCGTCTTTTACTTGTTGAATAATTTTATCCATACGATCAATTTCTTGCTCTAAATTTTCTATTTTATAATTAGCCGACATAATATCATTAGTCTTAACATCGATTGTATTTTTCAAATGTTCAATCTCAAGGTCTAGTCCTTCAATAGTATTTTTGAGATCATCATTGACCGATTTATAATTTTCGAGCTGCGCTTGAATTTCATTCACCTCACGCAGGTGTTCTTCTTTTTCAACTTTAAAACGATCTTCCCATTCTTTTTCTTTAGATCTTGCCAATTTTTCCTTTTCCTGTGCAGCACTAATAACAGAATCTCTATCAATATTGTCTTTCGATTTCATATCTAACTCATTATTTAACATATTTAAATGACTTTCCAAATTAATAATATTACTGTACAATTGTTGATTCTCATGTTGCGCCTCTTTTAAATTTTCTTTTAAACTATTGATTTCATTTGAAAGACGTTTGTTTTTAAATTCTTGATCAGTCAAATCACACTGAAGTTTTTCCAAATCAGTTTCTAAAGTTTTAGCCCAACAATTCGCTCGTTTCTCGGCATCAATACTTTGCTGCTTTTCTTCCTCAAGTTTTCGTCTATTTTTCTCAAAGTCTTCTTGTAGTCTCTTCACTATTTCTGTTTCCTTTGTTACTATAGCATTTAAAAAGCTTAAAAATATGTCTGTCACTCTTTTCTTTGACAATTCCTGTTGCTCTGTTTTTGAAAGACTAGACAAACTTTTTATTTCTTCAATAATTCTGGATTTAGCTAAATTAATTTCATCCTGTAATTTTTCTTCTACATATTTATTATCGTTACCTTGTAATTGTTGTGTAATGTCTTGAACCTTTTGCAATTCAATGTTCAAATCAATGTTTTGTTTTTCTAATTCTTTACAGCAACGATTATTCTTCTCTAATTCTTTTTTATAATTTTCTGTAGCAACTTGTAAAGCATTCATAAGTTCATTTTTCTCTTTTAATAAATTTTCATACCCAACTTCAATTTCTAATTTTTCGGCACCTATTTGGTTTTCCGATGTTTTTACTATCTCAATTTGTTTGTATAATGAACTCAATTCTTCTTCAAGTAGAATAATTTTCTCTTCATAACTTAATGACTTTTCTTGCGCACTATTACGCTCCTTTTCGAGCTTCTCATTATTCAATGTAAGTGACTCAATTTCGCGAAGAGTATTATTCCGATCATTCTTGAATTCGTTTAATGAGTTGCTAACATCATCAACACGTTTTCGAAGTCCTTTTATTTCACTGTTAAGTTTATACATATGTTTCTCGAGTGCAGAATGTTTTGAAGAATTTTGATGTGTATCTGACTTGGAATGTTTAGTTTCTTTATTACCAATTGTATCATTACGAGAATTGTCTTCTAACTGTAATTTTTCTAATTCATTACATTTATCATGATATTGATTTGATAATTTACTACAATTTTCTTTCAATTCTTCAATCTCACTATGTAAGTTTTTAATCTCTTCTTCAACAACAATCACATTATTGTCATCATATATGCTGCTATTTAATGTTGAATTCATTAAACTCAAGCTAGTATTACAATCTTCGGTAGCTTTCATTCTTAAAATTTCTATGTCAGCACACTTTTGCTCAAATTTCTTTTGACTTTCAGCTAATTTTTGTGTCAATAGTTTTACTTCTAACTTTAACTGACGTCTGCTTTCATTAAGCTCTTTTACATGTGCACATTGACTACAATTTGGTAATTTTAATTCTCCAAGTTTTTTATTGAGTAATGTTAAATGTTCTACTTTCTTCCGTAAGGATTCATTTTCAGATTCGTCATTGTCTGACTCAAAATCAGCTTTTTCAAATGCACTTGCAGTTTTATTTAAAGTTACGACATGTGATTTACTTAATGATTCATTATGGTCATCGTTATTCTCTAGTACTATACTTCTAGATAAACTTACATTTTCTTTAGTTAATCGATTTATTTTTGCTTTTAGTTCTATCTGATCATTTATTAATCGAGCATTTTCTTGCTTAAAGAACTCTGAATCGTTTTTACCAATATCTTCTGAAGTTTGGTGACATGTATAGACTTCCAATTGTTGTTTCAAAATGTCAATAGTTTCTTTCAATTTGTCACATTCTTCAATTTGCTCAGTCAGATCACTTGATAATTCAATATTTTCTTTACCTAGGCACTGTAATTTTTCCTGGAGCTTTTCTGACTTTTCTTTATATAAACATTCATGGTCATACATTTGGATTTTGCTTTGTTTAACATTTTCTAACTCATCTATTTTCTCCATTAAATTATTAGATAAATCAATATTCTCTTTTGTTAACGCTTTTATTTCTTCCTGATATTCACATATTTTGCGTTTTATTTCTTCATCAGTTATGATAGGAGTGCTAGCACGCATATTTTCTAATTGTTCATGCAATGTTTCTAATTCACTTTTCAATGAAATTTTCTCATCTATCACTACTGAAAGTCGTTCTGTTAGTATATCAATTTCTTGCTGAAATTTATCAACCATCTGATTATTGTATTCTCTAGCTTCTGTCAATTGCCTTGATGTGTCTATATTTTCATTGGTTAATGAACCCACTGTTTGTTGCAATTCCTTAAGAGTTTGTTTTACCCCACTAAGAACTCTTTGCGCATCCTCAGTTTTCTGCATATATTTTTGCATATCATACCGTAATCTTTCATTTTCTTTCTCCAAAGCCATTTTTATTGCTTCAAGTTCTTGTACTGTCAGTGATGTATTTTCAACATTTACAATGGAAACACTTGAAGCATCAGCAAATGCACATCCATCTGAATTATTTTCTCGAAGTGTAGCCAAATTAATTTCTCCTTCTGCATTAATGGAACAATTCTCCTAAAAAAAAAAAAAAGTTAAACTACTTTTTTACATAATGCGAAAAAAACTGCGAATTTTTCTAATTGTATTTCATGCGCACAAAAATTAATTATGAAACTTAAGTACATAAAACATTTATTTTGAGCTAATTTCGATGTTTACATGCTTTGCCATTTACATACGCAGAACTAATAGAAAAGTTCGAATTTTCCACAATTAGCATATTAAAATCAATGTATTAATACAAGTCTGCATAATGATATTTGATGCGCATTTTTCAATTATATGTTTGGAAATTGTATACAAACTTACCAATAAATTATCATTATTTGTTGACATATTAGATACATCTCTACTATCGTTTATTTCAGCATTCAAAGCAGTAGTAGAATCTCGAACAAAAGATTGACTAACTTCCATATTATCAAAATATGTTAGATTTGCAAATATACTACTTGATTCTAATTCATATTTTTTGTTTGAAGGTTTAACAATTTTAAGATCATCATTTATTGTAGTTGATAAACTGTTTTTATTAGCATTAATCAAATCTTTCGATTTCTGTACATTTTTAAGGTCAATTTCTGTTTTTTCAGTAGTAGTAGTTATTAAATTCTGAACAATCTCATTTTCATTATTTTCTGTAATTGTATGTGGTTTGGTAAATGTGTTTAGGAATTCTTCACTTATTTTAATGGGTGAATTAGACTTGTCAGAAATGGAACTGAGTTTTTCTCTCAATTCACTTCTTTCTGCTATTAAAATAGAAACTTTTTGTTCAAGTTTTTGTACCTTGATTTCAAAATCACTTTGCAAATCTGACAATTGATTTGTTTTTTCATTAATAATTTTTGTTAACTCAGCATTCAAAGTATTTAAATCATTGATTTCTTCTAATTTTATAGCTAGCTGATTATTGATTAAATCAATTTTCATTTTCAGATTGTTTTCAGTTTGTTCAGCTTTGGATGTAAATGATTGTGTCTGACTTAATTGATCTATTTTCTCTGATATCATTTCATTATTTAAACAATGAATATTTTCTACTTCATCTACTTCCATTTTTTCACATTCCTCATTCTTTAAATTTTCTCCACTATTGAAAATACAATCTATTTGACTTTCTTTTTTTACTCGTTCAATGTTACTTAATGCATCTAAACATTGTTGCAATTCAACCTGCGACTCATTTTCTTTAAGCTCTTTTGATAAATTAGAAATTTCAATATTTTTCTGTTGAATAACTTGACTTTCTGTAAGCATCATATAATTAATATCATTTGTCACTTCTGCTTCATACATACACTCTGTTTGACAGTCAACTGACTTGTATTCAATATTATTATTTACTTTAATTAAATACTTATTCAATTGTCTAATTTTATTTTTTATTTTTTTCTCTATCAGTTCATATTCGTTAATTTCACAAACTTTATGTTCTTGGATAGATATTGTATCATCTTTCTCTACTGCTATATCATCTAGGATTTGTTTTGTTATTTCAAAACTTTCTATAAATTTTATCATTTGATTTATTTGTTCCTTCAATTCTACCTCAGTTTGCTTATATGTCTCAATTTCATCTGATTTTAATTGTATAACTTCCAAAAGACCCGATATTTCATTACTTTTGTTAATTAAAGTGTTCTTTGTAATGTTTTCAATATCAGCATCTTCAATTTGATATTCTTCAGATGTTCTTTCAGTGAACATTTCATCGACAACAAATTTTACTGTTTGAGTTTCTTTAGATACTTTTTCTACTCCAAGATGAACTTTTAAATTTTTAATTTCTTCTTTCATATCTAGATTAAGTTTCCTATAGTTTTCTATTTCAATTAAATTTTCTTCAATCATATTTGTCAATTTAACAATTTCAACATTTAATTCAGTATTACTATTATTTTCATTGTTATATACACTTGCACCTTCTGTTTGACAACTTTGAGATAGTTTTTTAATCTGATTTATTATATTTTCAGGTGGTTGAAAATCTCCATTTTCAGTTTGACATTCTTTACATTTTCGTTCAACTTTTAAGAAAGTGTGTAAAGATTCTTGCAATTGTACATTTTCCATTTTTATTTCTTCTTCAATCTTTTTGCAATTATTAATTTCAAATAATTTTTCTTCAATGATTTGATTTAAGTTTAAAATCTCAATATTTTTATCTTCAGTTGCATCAAGTAGTATTTTTGATTTTATTGATGCATCTGTATTATTTTCCCTTTTTACTGATACATCTAGTGAATTTATGCAAATTGATTTTTCCATATTATTGCTATTTTGTTCAAGTTCTACAAGTTTTTCTTTTAGCTTAGACAATTCGTTATTCTTTTGTATTAATTTTTCCATGAGGCAATCAGTATCCTCTCGTAATGTGTGTAATAAAGCATCTGCATCTTTTAATTTCATTGATGTTACAGAAAGTGTTTCCTTAATTTCAGAATTCTCTTTCAATAAATGTTCTTTTTCAGATTGTACATTCTCTAGTGTTTTAAGGCATTCATTGTAATCATTTGTCAATTTTTTTTCCAAAGGTGTAATTGGGTTTGGTACATTGCCTTCTTCATTTTTCAATTTTATAAGTATTTCCTCCAGTTGTTTAAGGTCATTAAGAGTATTTACTTTGTCTTTTTTAGTTTTAAGAAATATAGATGGCTTCCACAAATCCAATATATGAGGTGTTCTCAAAGTTAATTCATTAATGCAATCCAAAGAAACACTCAGTTGCTCTTCAATTTCAGTTTGATACTTACTATAACTTGAAAGTCTATCTAACAATCCATTAATTTGTTGCTGCATAAATGTTTTTTCATTTATTGAATCAGAATTTAATTGTTGTGAACATATTTGTTTTTCCAAAGTAGTAAATTCCTGTAGATTTTTATATTCTTCAATAATATAATTCAGTCTTTCACGTAATACAGATTTTGGTGTACCAGGAGAAGCCTCATCTGATCTACAACCTAAATATAAATATATTATTTTATGATGATAATATAAATTATTTTAAAGAAAAAGCAAGAAATAGTTTATATACACAAAAATTAAACACACTGGATTTACACAGACTAAAAAAATTGAAAATTAGCTTTATGCACTGTGCAAAACTATTTTACATATTCAATGTTTAAATCTTGTGTACATAAAGTACCCAGGCCAAAAAATATATTTTAACAATTTAATATAATTTTATCAGTTATTATATTAAAAAATATAAAAATTTAATGAATTTGTACTAAGTGAAATACTTTTATTTGAAGTAATCTTTTGTTTCTCAGGTGTTGATGCATTACTCCAATTACTGTCACTACTAAGTTGATAAACTTCTACATCATCCTGGAATTTCACATGATTTAATGATTTATATCTTACTGTATCAATTTTTTCTCGAACCGACTCTACTGTAACATTTCCTTCATCCATACGCTCTTTTTCAACTCTTATTAATTCTAATTCAAAGTCAGTAAAAGCAGTTTTAAAAGATTCATCATTTAAATCAACTGTTTGAAAAATACTTCTTCTTTTATCTTTTGTTATAGATCTTTCAATATTACTGGCCTCTAAATCTGGATTAATGTATGATATTTCTTTAATAGGTGGTAAATTGTTGTACAAACTCAATCGGGAATTTATTGGTCTATTACCAGCCCAAGTACGTCTTCTTTTAGATTTAGATGATTTTGAATCATTTTCATTTTTTGCTCCACTTGAAGATATTATTCCATTTTTCAATAACTGTATTCGTTCTTCTAATAACTGATTTAATCGATCAGTTTCTTGTAATTTATGTTCTTTTTCTTGTAATTTAGATTCCATTTCCTCTACTTCTGCTATTCTATTTTCATTCCTTTGTTTTTTCAGTTCTTCATTAAGCTTTGCAATTTGTTTCTTATAGCGTTTCAAAAGAGCAGCATCTGATACTATTTCATTTAATTCGGGCTTATTTTTGACACTCTTTGCTCTCGAAGCAAACCCCAAAGTACACTGAGTTTCTTCAAAAGCTGCTGGTGTTATTGCACATATAATTGCTGTCATTGCATTACCACCAAGAGATGTTTGTAATATTCTTGTTAATTTGCTATCTCGAAAATTAATAAACTTATTTGTATCCGATGATTCACTAAGTTGTTTAATAACAAGCCCAAGAGCAGATAGTGACATATTTATATGAGTGCCTTCTTTAAATCTTTCACCTGTTGCATTTGTCTGCCTTGCTCTTTCAGATCCTGCAAGATCTACTAAATTTAATTGAGAGACTTGGACAGCTCCATCAGAGTCACTGCATAAATCTTTACTTTCAATGGTTATTCTAAAACAGAAGGAAATAAAAATATTTTTTATGATTTTTTCTAATATAAATAAATATTGTTTCCATTTAAATTATACATACATACATACATACATATACATATATATATACACACACACATACATATATATATACATACACACACACACATATATATATATGTGTACACACACGCACGCGCACACACACACACACACACACACACACATGCACGCGCACACATGCACGCGCACACACACACACATATATATATATAATATGGATAACAGACATATATATTTTTACCTAAATATTGAATGACTTCTACTACTTTTTTCATTCATATCTGTCTCACCAATTCTACGATTTTTATCACCTCTTCGCATAACAGACATAATGGCGTCGAATGTACTTGCCACCTCTTCCTTAGATTTAACTTGTACAGTTCCATTAATGTCTTCTCGAAGTCTCAGATCTACACCATTCTTGTCCAAGAGATCATTGACTTTTTCATTGTATATTTCTAAATAAGAAACACGGAGTAAAAATTCACGTCCAAGTGTTTTGTCAATACAATCAAATATACGTTGAACTGCCATAGGAATAATTCCAGGTTCATCCAGAGTTCCTAACATGGTATAAGTTTTACCGGAACTGGTTTGTCCATAGGCAAATACAGTACCGTTAAACCCACTAACTGCAGCATCGACAATAGGTTGGACAACAGCTTCAAACACATCACTGTTGGTTTTTGAAGAATCAAATATGTAATCTAAGTAAAATAATGAAATTGAGTAAACAAGGAAATTTTACGAAATACAATGATTTATCATGTTAAACTATTGATAAAGAAAAAATTAATTGTTTTATTTTTTACCAAATGTAAATCCATTTTCACCGCGTTTTTTTTCAGGATCTGTAGGAACGATAACATTATTGACAACAGCCCATTGTATTGGAAGGTTATCATCTTTTTCTCTCTTGATCAACGGCCGTAATTTAATAGCCACTTGTATACTATCCGACATTGTGGCTATAAATACCTATATAATTGACTTTTTCGAAAGATTGTCACATAATTTTTTAAAAAAACTGTTAAATTCCTAACCGCTATAATAAGGTATACGTTGGTAAACCGTTCGAAAAAAAGCCGGATTTTTTAGCTCTTGTATGTACGTTGTCCGTTAACTTTCAAATTCTTAATGGGGATTGGTCTATTGCTTATTCGCGTTGACTTTGTTTGAACTTTGAATGCTAACTTAGCAGAAATTGTCTCAAGCATTTTTCATTAGGTGCACCTTATACCTATTGTAACCCAATGTTTACATAAGAATTAAAAATTTTACTTAGTCTGCATTAATAATCAAATTAAACTATTTCCCTGACTCTTTAATTATAAAACTAACGAATATTCATCCTTTGTAATTAATGACATTATTTCTGTTAATCATGACAGTCACATGACATTGTCATGTTCGTATTTCGTATCAGCAGTTGGAAGTTAGCACCCAGATTTTTTAAATTGAACTTTTCGCCAATTATCTATTTACCAATCGAATGTGCGTGTAATTCCACAAACAATCATCTTTGTAAATCGCCTGTGCGTGCATTCAATTTTGAGAAAATTAGAAAAACTTTTTGGGTGCTAGCACCCAGCACCCAAAAAGAAAACCTCTTTTTTGACGTTTAAAGGTTCAAATAGTAATATTTTCAAAGGCTATATCGATTGTGTGTGCAACGCGCAAACGGCATCCGAAATCAAAATAACGCTATTCTAATAATTTATAATACATATAATGATATTTAAAATTTACATCTTTTTTGGGTCGGTCAGTTAGGAATTTCAATTCCGCGTTTCCTAATTCCACCTCCCCAATAGACAGAGTTGCACAGACAAAACTTCGTTAAAACTTGCTACACAATTTTTGAAAACAACTTGTGTTAAACTTGCTAACAAGACATTACATAATAGTGACGTGTACCTAAATTTTATGTAAAATTGTTAAAAAAAGTTGCAACAAATAATTGCTATAAATTTGCTAACAAATAAGGACGCAGATTTAGATTGTGACAATGCAAATAGTGCATGTCATTAAGAGCGACAATAAATTATACCTTACCTTCCCTGTACGAGCACACACACACATACAAGCCTAATCGAACCTATTTTCCCTAATTTCCCTAAGAGCCTATAAATAATAACTGTAACACCCTCCCAGTAACCGAGCCTTAACACATATGATAAACCACGGAGCCCCACAAACAAAGGTGCACATGGGAGCAGCCGAGCAGAGTATATCAGGAGTTCACTCGAAGAGCAGTGTAAGCTTGGAAATAAACCAAGCCTTGACGAAGAGCCAGCCAAATAAAGCAGCATGCTGAGGTGTTGACAGCGAGCTGCAAAGTCCTGAATATAGTAGCAGCGTACCCAGCAAGCCAAGGAAGACCGAACCAGAAGAAGGAGCCAATGTAACCAGGAGGTCCGTCAGCCAGCAATAATCCAGGAAACCTGCAAGCACCAGTTAATATAGTAATAGTCATTATAAGGGAGCAGACAGGAGCTCACACTTAATTCAATAAGTGTGTATAGGAGAGCTCTTCCGATCGCCGTAGCATCACGACGTCCGATCTTGTGTGCGAATTGCAGTGTGTAGCAATAAGCGTGCTAATTTATTTGAGCGAGAATTAAGCGAGAGCAGCATAGAAAGAAAGGTTGGTGGATACTTCTCGTGCCTCCTTTATTACGTTCTTGTGGAATTCCATCCCGTGCTTCCCTACTGTGTGTGTGCGAGTTATCGCGGTTTCCCCCTTCTCCCCTCCCCCTTTTCTTTTGAGCAGCTTTCGACCCGCGATCGCGTATCGCAGCCGCGCCGTCGGTCGACATTAAACTCGTCGCGGACGAGTAGAGCAAATTCAGCCAACAATTCGGGATATTTGATTTACAAATTGCACTCGTGTCATCTGCCGTGAGGCGCATTTCGCCTTCCTAACTTCGCCCCCCCTCCCCCTGAGCCGATCGCAACCGAGCTTGAGCCCGCGTAAAGGACGAGACTGGCACCCGTAATTACATAAAGTAAAGCAGATAATAAATTAAGTTATTTTACATATTCCTTATTTTTATTATCCCCATCACCTGCACCCTAATCCCCAGTGCAGCGTGACAAGATTAACTAATTGTTATTTAGCTCTGCTGCACGAGTTGATATAATTTTGGTATATATTTGCTAAGAAATATATCATAATCTTTTTCAGCAAATTGGTAGCAAAATTAAATCAGTAAATGCTTACATAGTGCAGTATATTACAACAAGATTTGATGATAATTTGTTGCTATTTTGCAATCATGAAAATAATAATTTCAATGTATTTTTTATTCAAGAAAATCTGTGTTTTTGTGAAGTATTTCAAGTTTTGTTACTTTTTTTGCAATTTTAAGAGTCTAACACATTTACTAGTTGTGGCGATGCGACGTGCGATCTAGTTGCACAAAAATAATATAAGTATTCTATTATATTTACTAAAATATTATTTCAACAAAATAAAAGCACATTTATAGCAATACTTGCTATTTAAAAAGTAATAATTTTATGCAACAATTGACTTTAATCTTATATAAATTTGCTGTCACTATTTTCATGTAAATGATTTGAAGCAAATTTATAATAAATAAGGACTTACATTGACGCAAATTTTGGATAAACAGGTACAAATTTTTTTTGCAAAGTTGCTGTCAATTTGCAATCATATGTCTATTGGGGCTATAGCGTCTAGTATCCAAAATTTGAAAATGCAATAATAATCGCGTTAACTATACATAATTTTATCTTTTTCATCCTACATCGTCTCAGCGGCCATCCTGAATAACTTGAGACCTTATACATGAGTATTACTACGGATCCAACCTTTACGTCCGCAGTAGAGTTATTCCATTTTTGACGGATCTGGAGTCCGTGGAGATATTATTTATACCACTTACTCCAAAAGTCCTGACGTGCCTTGGTAATAAAATTGTACACAGACAGACGATTACCTGGAACTGAAAGAAAAGATTTCTCAGGTATTACATTCAAAGGTCGACCGATTAATAGATGGGCAGGAGTTATTACAATGGATAAATATCAGCACAAGATGAATTAACAAGCAAACAGACTCCCAGTTTAAGACTGGGAGTGTCTGTTGGTATCTGAGAAGGTAGTTTCACAACTCTAATCGAGGGATAGTGACACCACTTAAAGGAGCTACTCTGGACTTGCTGCAGATGAGTTCAATTTGAATGTTGCCTTGAGAATCAATGGATCGAAGGTGCAAACATGTCCCATATCCGTGATTGCAAGCATGGCAGAAACCATGAATGTCTGTACGGACAACGATAGTAATAGACATCTGGTGAGGAAACGAAACTACTTTCCAACATTCCTGAATTAAACCCTTAGCCAACAAGGTTACTGGACCTAATAGTCCAAGGGGGTCGAAGATTTTGGATAGCTCTGAAAGGAGCTTACGTTCGGTGTTTACCGTTTCAAGGTCGACTTCATTTATCAAGTACTGTAATTGATCATCCTGAGATTCCAAATGATTCCCAACGTTTTCTGTACGATACTACTCTTCACCATAAAATCAAGATCGAGAGCTTTTCCATCAAGTGAATTCGGGACTTCCGGATGATTAGAAGATCATTTTCGAATGGGAAAACCCCCTCGATTGAGTAAAGCAATCATTTCATTACGTATAACAATGATCTCCTCTAGAGAGTATGCCCCGAAATGAAATCATTGACGTAAAAGTCTATTAAAAGAAGTTTACTAACCTTGGGAAATTTTTCTGCTTTATCCCGAGCCAATTGCTGAATAGTGCAGATAGCTAAAAAGGGAGCTGAAGCTACACCAAAAGTTACGGTATTCAACTGGAAGATGTGAATTTTACCGGTTAAGTACCACAGGATTTTCTAAAATTTTCGATCATCTGGATGTATCAAAATTTGCCGATACATTTTCTCAATGTCATCGGTGATGACGTATATGTGAGTACGGAAACGAAGTATTTGTCGAAAATGGTGTTCTGAATAGTGGATCCGACCATTAACGCATTGTTGAGAGAAGTACCAGATGTTTATTGGCCGATGCGTCGTAAACAGGTCTTACTTTAGTTGTCTCGCTGGATTCTGTTACCACAGCAAGATGAGGAATATAATACCATTCAACTTCATCACGTGGGTCGCACAGAGACACATGACCTACA
The DNA here is from genome assembly GCA_026168455.1 of Theocolax elegans. Taxonomy (NCBI): domain Eukaryota; kingdom Metazoa; phylum Arthropoda; class Insecta; order Hymenoptera; family Cerocephalidae; genus Theocolax; species Theocolax elegans. Next base: position 82,841,885 of record CM047425.1, read on the forward strand.
GACATGTGTGGCGCTACTTTTCGTCGGCGAAAATATAATTAAATTAAATTATAAACCGACGGAGGTTCCGTCGTAGCGACGTTCCAAAATAGCTAGAATATCGCCGATTTGTAGTTGATTGGGCGCCTGGCGATATTTAATAAAAAAAAAATAATTAATCGAAAACTACTCAGCAACCCGGCAAATCTCGCCTCGACTCCGCGTCACAGAGGGAATCCCGACGGCTGACCACCTCGGAACCGGCGGCTTTTAGAGTAAAGGAGAATTATGAAATAACTCACTCACGAATTCCATATCATAACCACAACTTAATTTATTTAAAATTTAGATAAAAAGTATTATAAATTCCGACACCGACACATATAATAATCGCGATTCGCGACCGACTCACACACGTGCACACGCTCACTCAAACTTATATCCGTCCGGTGGTATAAAAATATAATATTTGTGGAGGCTCAATCGCAGCAACACGACTCGCGGGCACTACAGCGCCGCCGCAAGCAACTGTTAATACCGCGTTCCATGTTCTAAGAGGAGGAGACCAGAATCGTCCGAGCCATCATTCGGAACGCACGTCCGCCTTCGATCGACGAGATCCACGCGACCTGATTATCCGATATATCAAATAATCGAACCTTACCGAGCCTTACCCGCTCCCCATAGAAATTAACTATATTGGTGACCCCAACGTGATCGGTCGCGAATACTCACATCACGGAGACTCCAGGGCATCCAAACGCGGATCGTGAGCGTGCACGAAAACTCACCCTACTCTTCATATCGCAAATCGATTCGAACAAAATGGCCGGCGACGATACTAATGGCGATGGACAACAACCCGGCGGATCTAGCGAAACCGGCACGCGTAATTCGAGGAACCCGAGCAATGTGGAAACTGTAGGAAATTGTAAGCTTCCGCCGTTCTGGAAACAAAATCCAGAAGTCTGGTTCTACCAGATTGAAGCAGTCTTCAATGTAAACCGCATTCGCGCGCAGGACTCGAAGTATCATCTCGTCGTCTCAAAGCTGGACACTGAATCGCTGCAAGAACTCGTGGATGTCGTTCGTAGCCCTCCTGAGGACAACAAATACGACTTCCTCAAAGAACAAATTTTATCTCGCTTTGGAGATACCTCCGAACAACAACTGCGCCAGGTATTATCACAAGCGGAACTAGGCGACCGCAAACCGTCCCAGTTTTTGCGGCATTTGCGTCTTCTTGCCGGTAATAGAGCATCGGAGGAGATTATACGTATAAAATGGCTAGAAGCCATGCCGGCAAGCGTGAGACGCTTGCTTATAATTTTTAAATCGACGGACATAAACGAGATGGCAACAGCCGCGGACGAACTCGTTGAGACGGGACCGAACATCATGGCCGCTAGTGCATTTCGCGCCAAATCGCCGCAGCCTCGCGAAGAAGCGAAACCGTCAAACGCCTCGCTCGACAACATCGCCGCGGAATTAGCCGCGCTGCGCTCAACCATGGCCCAATTGGTGACGTCCAATAACAGCATCCTAGAACGCTTACCTCAGGCCGCTGCCTCAGGTAGGGGATCTCAGGGGACTCAATCTCAAGGTCGTAGCAACAGTCGACAGCGCCCTCGCTCTCCGACGGCTCGAACCAGCGGACTCTGCCATTATCATACGCGATGGGGCGCTGCTGCGGAGCGCTGTCTCCTACCATGCACATTCAAGTCAGACGCGCAAGACGCTACACCAAAAAACTAGGCGCGCTGTAATCAATTCAGGCGGTCAACGACAGCGTCGCCCTTAGCGAGAACCGCCTACATGTTTATGACCGCACCACCGGCGTGAAATTTTTAGTGGACTCGGGATCTGTGGTGTCGCTGCTTCCGCGCTCGCTAGTGAAATCTAACCAACCAACACAGCGCCTTACATTAAACGCTGCCAATCACTCACCGATCGCCACCTTTGGTCGTCACCAACTTAGCCTCAATTTGGGGTTACGTCGGCAATTTACATGGACGTTCATCGTAGCAGACGTCCACACAGCCATCTTAGGGGCCGATTTTCTGGCTAACACGGGGCTTATGCCAAATCTCGGACTCCGTTCTCTTGAAGACCCCCTCACCTCTCTCTCGGCCGAGGGCGAAATGATTAAAGCTGACGCGTGCACAGCGTATCATTAGTCGACGCGATCGATGCACAAGCAGGAAACATGCGTCAAGCATACGACACTCTAATCGCAGACTTCAAAGACTTGACTATGCCGAGTGATCGTTCGGCACACTTGGACGGCGTGCCAGTTCACCATTACATCATCTCCACGGGCCCCCCGTGGCGGAACGACCGCGGAGACTTTGCGGCGAGAAGCTTGAAGCCGCTAGGGCGGAGTTTAACATCCTTCTGAAGAGAGGCATCGTGCGCGCCTCATCAAGCCAATGGGCCAGCCCTCTACAACTCGTTCGCAAGAAGCAAGGAGGTTGGCGAGTCACCGGCAACTACCCTCAATTGAATGCATGCACCCAGCCGGATCGCTACCCGCTACTTGTGATAGAGGATCTCTTGCAAGACTGTCGCGGCGACTCAGTTTTCTCAGTTGTTGATCTAGAGTGTGCCTACTACCAGATTCCAATGGCTCCGAAGGATGTCTGCAAGACGGCGGTGACAACCCCGTTTGGTTTGTTTAAATTTCAGGTCATGTCCATGGGTCTGCGCAACGCCTCCCAAACATTCCAACGCTTCCTGAATGCACTCCTATGAGACCTACCATTCGTACGAGGCTACCTAGACGACTTGCTGATCATGTCCAAAACCCACGAGGAACACCTGGAGCACCTCCGTATGCTATTCGAGACGCTACGAAAGGCAGGACTCTCAATCAACTTGGCGAAGTGTGAGTTTGGACAAGAACGGATCAACTACCTAGGCTATATAATCTCTCCTCTGGGCTACGAGCCACTGACCGCCAAAGTAGAGGCTATCAAATCTTTCCCGAAACCGACTACGATCGCGGAATTACGTCGCTTTCTCGGGATGCTGAACTTCTATCGAAGATGCACCCCGCGTGCTGCACACGTCCAAGCACCGCTCAATGACCTGTTGAAGGGTCCGGGGAAGACTGGCAAGGCGAAGATAGAGTGGACACCGATTACCGAACAAGCGTTTGAGGCGTGTAAAGAGAGTCCCGCAAACGCTGTCAATCCCGCCTTCCTGCTACATACGGCACCCTTAACGCTTACAACGGACGCATCCAACACCGCGATCGGAGCGGTGCTCGAGCAACATTGCGATGGTTCCTCGAGACCTATCGGATTCTTTTCAAAAAAACTCAGCGGTACCGAGACGAGGTATAGTACATACGATCGGGAGCTGTTGGCCATTTACGCAGCCATTAAGTATTTTAAGCGAATTTTGGAGGGTCGGCACTTCACGATTCGAACAGACCATCGCCCAATCGTCTTCGCAGCCCAACAGCGCTCAGATAAGGTGTCCCCTCGTCAACAGCGCCATTTAGACTTCATTCTGCAGTTTTCTTCCGATTTCCAGCACGTCAGAGGTGAGAACAACATCGTTGCCGATGCCTTATCGCGAACCTGCGCCGTGGACATGCCGACTACCTTGGACGCTGCGAGGATAGCGGAGGCTCAGGGCGAGGTCGAAGAATTACCTCACCTACTGGAGAGCTCATCGCTGAATCTGCAGTCGCTTTCCATCAACGACAATGACGTGGCTTGCAACATCCTCAACATCGTCGTAAGGCCGTACCTGCCTCACGGAGAGAAATATGTTGCAGTTATCGCATGAAAACATATAATATTTTCGCTCGATCCATTACATACGGCAATAGCATCAATTGCAAACAATAAATGTAACTTGATCGAGAGTTCTTAGTAAGAAAGTGTAAACGCGTAATAAGTATAACCTTCTTACCCTTAACATTCGAAGAAGTTGAGTTTTACGTATGCGCGCTATACCAAACATGCGTCCCTATGTTCACACGTTATTCACATGAAGCTGTTGCCATTTTAGTAACAGCTCCGATGTGAATTTACGTTTCTATGTAAAAGCTGTAAAAAAAAATACTTTATATTTTTTCGTTTATATTTATTTATTATAGTTTATTTTTTCAATTATTATGTTAAGTTTTCTTATTAATTGTTACTAAAAATAAATTATATTTTAATGAATAGATGTATAATTATAGGTTAATTATCAGTTTCTTCAAGATTTCATTTTTTGCTTATTTAAAATATTGTACAAAAACAAAATCAAATGTAAAAGATTTTGAAATATGTACAATTAACGTAATTAACCCTTTGTTTCTATAATTATTGAAATTTTATACAAATAGATACGTATATAATGTGTATACATATGTAATATTAAGTTTTTAATCTGCATATATTTCGGATGAGTTTTCTATCAGAAGTCCATACCATAAAAGCAACACGTGTTTTGAGAAAATCACATTGCACGATCGATGACTTTATTCTATCGCTTTAATAGAAATTAGTCATAGAAAACGAACGTAGATGGCAACACTCTCAGACTTTTTTCTCGCGGGGCATAACTTACTATTAACTCTACATTCGTTACGTTTATGGCAAGTAAACGTAATACTATAAATGTATTGGTAAAGTTCATACCAAAACAGTAACAGATTTCTCTCCGTGCTGCCGCCCTCCGCCGAGTGGCATTCGACATCATACACGGTCCTGCCCACCCAAGCGGTCGTGCAACCGCGTTGCAGCTCTCGCAAAAGTTTGTGAGGCCGGGAGTTCGCAAGGACGCACTGCGGTGGGCACGTGAGTGCCAGCCATGCCAGCGAGCCAAGGTACATCGTCATAATCGAACCGCCATTGGTAGTTTTGACGTGCCGCATAACCGGTTTGACCACGTCCATCTAGATTTAATTACCCTATCATTGGTCGGAGAGTTTCGATATTGTCTGACGGCCATCGACAGGTTCACCCGCTGGCCAATCGCTGTGCCTCTTAAAGACATGAGAGCAGACACCATCGCCTCCGCATTCGTGAACCACTGGATCGCGCATTTTGGAACGCCCTTGACGATCACCACCGACCAGGGAACGCAATTCGAGTCGGAGCTATTCACAGCTCTGGCGAAATTAATCGGCGCACAACGCATATGAACCACGCCCTACCATCCCAAGGCCAATGGACTGGTCGAACGACTGCATCGCACGCTCAAGGCGGCTTTGATGTGCGAGCCGCAGACACCTTGGCCACACAGACTGCCGTTTGCTCTACTGGGACTGCGTACCTGCGTCAAGGAGGATCTATGAGCGTCCCCGGCTGAAATGCTATACGGCACCACGCTACGAATGCCAGGAGAATTTTTCGTCACCGAGTCGACCCCTGTAGATTCTCATGCCTTCTTGAACAGATTTCGGCAACACATCAGACAGATCAAACCGGTACCAGCCTCGAACCACTCTAAGAAACGACTGTTCGCGTTGAAGAATCTTGATACGTGTACGCATGTTTTTAAAAGGGTAGACTCTATCAAGAAGCCACTGGAACCTCCATACACAGGACCTCATGAAGTCATCAGAAGAGTCAACGGCAAGGTGTTCATTCTCAGAATCAACGGATCGGAGTGCTCGGTCACCACAGACGGCCTCAAACCAGCTTACTTATGGCGTCGGACGAGCACAGTCTCCCTACATCACCTAGGCAAAACACAAGAAAAGAGACAACTCAACCACGATTATCTGAAGACTGCTCAGCATCACCCACGCTAACGAGTCACCCTGAAGCGGAGGTGGAACCCACAACCATACGAAGCAAGGGTACCAAAAAGGTTTCGTTCCCTGCGCAACCTGCGAAGGTCACTGGGAGTAGATGTGGAGGCTCAATCGCAGCAACACGACTCGCGGGCACTACAGCGCCGCCGCAAGCAACTGTTAATACCGCGTTCCGTGTTCTAAGAGGAGGAGACCAGAATCGTCCGAGCCATCATTCGGAACGCACGTCCGCCTTCGATCGACGAGATCCACGCGACCTGATTATCCGATATATCAAATAATCGAACCTTACCGAGCCTTACCCGCTCCCCATAGAAATTAACTATATATTAATAATCCGGCCGCCCGTCGGGCTAACCGTAAATTTACTCGCTTAATTATATTCCTAACTCCAACCAACTCCACTCGATTCTATTTCTTGACTACAACTCCAACTCTACTCTACTTTAAACCAAAAAAGCAAAAATAATGGCTACGTTGCCTCAAAATACTACAAACAAAATTAAATCAACTGTCTCGTCGGACGATCAGGTAGCGAATCGTCGAGACCGGCTTCTTCAACCGGCTCGCGGCGTGGCTTGATCCTCCCAAATCAAGGATTTTCCTCCCCACCCTATCGCTATCCTTCTCTATCTTATTCTACTCCTTATCTACCAACGTTGATTATGGTGGTTGATTGCGTGATCGATACGCGTAGTCAGCCTTGATCTTATTTCCGTCAAGGCCGATTATCCAATAATAGTGGTTTACGTCACCACCAACCTGTTAATTATTGGGTCGATCACGCAACCAATCATTCCTGGCACTCGGAAGGCGCGCAATACAAATAAATAATTACCATATCGGTAACCCAGTCGGTCCTGCCGCCCCGTGCCGACCGGCTATATAATTAATACTAACTATCCCGACACACTCATACAACAATTAAAATTTATTTTTCGACTACTATTTACAGCTATATACATTTTAAAAACTATTACAAATCGCCCCAAACTCTACCGACGAATCTACATATTTTTTTTCAATTAATTAACGACGCGATCTAGCTAAAATAATATTTTTTTTTTTTTTTTTTTATTCTTGATTTTGTGCTCTCTTTTTCCTGGCACTTCCTACCGTTTATCCCCTGGGGGACTTTAACGGTGTCCACCTACCACCTATGTGTGGGTGCTTTATCCCTCCCTTAAGAACCCCACCATCTCGCATTCGCCCGGGGTTATGCCCGTGGATGAGGGAAACCTGTGAAGCAGGGAAAACCTCACCCGAGATGGCCGGTGTATTCGAAACATTCTTTTTGGGTATCAAAGTCACATTGCGTAGGCCTTGACACCGAAACCGAATGTTTCACACCTCCCGCTCACGTTGTGAAGTGTGAAAAAACACCTAACCCGCCACGAAAGCCAAACCCATCCAAGTGCGAACCGCACTCAGTGCTGCTTAACTTCCGTGACCGGCCGAGGTACGTCTCCGCCACTCCGCCACCGTGTCGGTTCTCTAGCTAAAATAATATAATATACGTGTGCACGCTATATACAATAGTATATACGCATACATAGGTGTGCCGCGTATATCTATTATACCGCAGTATACCTTTCACGCATACATTAGGTATGCCGCGACTCCTACTCTACTCGCGCGCTCTCTCCCATAATCCCACTTACGGTCGCTCACTCGAGCTCTTCGCGCGCGCAACACTCTCGCTGCTCGAGTGATTCCCCTCTTCCCGCGCACCTCGCCTAGTGCCAGGCGATCGTCGACGTCGGTGTCGCGTTCCCCGGCATACGGGTGTAAGGTGGGGGAGCACCCTGGCTCTCCCGACTAGTTGTACGGAGTTCGGGCGTGCGCACACCCATGCGCCATCTCAACCGTCGTCGTCTGCTGAGCACATGTGACGGTTGAGGTTAGGACGCCGCCTAACCTCCCGTCTTGTTGACATCAGCAGATGTTGATACGCCAGGTATCGTGAGACGATCTGGACTCGGTCCTTGGGATACCTCTCGGCCGTGGTCTGGCTCGGAACCGCGTGTTACTGTCGAGTATCGGTCGCGTCTTTCCTCGGCTCCGTCGCTAGAACATACCCATACCGTGGGTATCAATATTTGCTTAAAGTGCATCGGTGCACTTCGGTCCGCCAGCGAGGGATTCGCTACCTGCGACGCGATCGCGAGCTAACGTCTAGTGAAGCTATGCATGCACATGACTTGTAAATACAAGCCATGTGCATATGTACATTTTACAACGTCACCCATGTTAGAATTACCGAGATTGAACATACTATCACGGAAAGGAAATCGCACAATGTACCTGTCTGGTCGGTTCTGTCTAGTAAGTAATTATGAAATTATAAATGTACAATTTTTAACAACATAACTTGTTTATTATGTATTATTTTCAAATGAGAGAAAACTATCAATGCTCGTTGAGATATGTCAAATAGACTTGCCAGGATACGGAAGCGGCTATGCGCCACCTCTTTACACTCGTGCGTGCTTACCGTAACAACTGAACGGAACGGAACAACCTGTGCTGTTAGTAGTTGAAATGGTGCGGATATTTTGAAGATTGGCAGCTGTCGTAAACGCGTTAATGTAAATAGTTTTTATTTTAAGATAATTTATGTGATAAATTATTTAATTTTGTACTAATACTTCCTTAGAATTTTCCTCTCTTAAATTTTTAGTTATCAATACACTTTTAACCTAAAAATTTTTAATATTGACGTTTAAATTTGAACATATAATATGTATATATTCGTTACTGCTTGTAGATACACTAATTGAAAATTTGGAGTCAAAAAAGTAAATAGTTAACGAAAAAGAAAATTTTAAGAGAGAAATTGAAGAAAAAGTTTTTCTTAATAGAAAAGTCTAATGGTACGTGGATACACAGAATCAGTGAAAATTCAGAGTTCGTATATGTGAGTGCAAATCTTGGTTCGAAGTCGTCGTCTTCATAGAAAGATACCGGTAGTAGAGAAAATAAAGTTGACATTTGATGAAGTTTATCTACATTGAAGTATAATTGCAAGTGTGCGCTAGTGTAAATTTACACTCGAGCTCGGGCTCGTTCGCTGCTACGTTGCTGGGGCCGACGTGCGCGCGCAGCTTCTCGCTTCGAGTCGCCCGTCGGCCGCCGTCGTCTCGCGCGCGCCGTGTAGCGAGTGCTCGCGACCATGTTTACACGAGGCGGACGACGTTGCTTGTGCCGCTGCTTCCTACGGAGAGGACGGTGTTCCCGGTGATGCTGTTAACCAGGTAAGCCTTTATGATCGTTCCGTTGTGTTAACTTATCGGCTAATGAGTCCACTCCGTTACAGGTGCAGACGGGACGGCCGATACTCGACTCTTCTCTCTCACTCGCTCTCACGGTAACCGCTCAGCTGGTGCGCTTCGGTCCTTGGTGCTGCTCTTCTTGGAGGCTGCGTTGCTGCGGGGATTTCTGGCTGCTTCCTGGGTAAATGTCTAGCTCCCGAGGGAGTGCTGCGTATTTTTTATTAGTTATTAATTGAGAGTTATGGTAATGTTATGATTACCATAACCTCACTTCTAATCCATTCCCAGCATGTAGCTGTCAGTTACTGTGGGCAACTACATGCTTCCTTGTCTCCTCCTAATTAGGATTATTTTTCATTAGTTAACGTTTTACAGCTTCCTGGAGTTCTTGTCGTTGATCGTGCTGCTCAGTCTGGCACCCTGGGCCATCGTAGGCTGCTTCATGGTCCTGGTGCGATGCCTCCTGGAAGCCGTTTAGCCTCTCCTGATGTGCTGCTTCATTGTGCTAGGTGGAAGGAACCAGGAGAAGTATTGGGAATTTGGGAAGCTTGTGGTTAGGTTAGGTAGGTTTAGAGATGTGAGGGTAGGTAGGATAGCTTATATTGGGACTCGCTCGCTTATATATTTGACGGGAATAACATACCTTGTCACAAAGCATATCGTATCAAAGTAAGACAGAAGACAGTAATGTTTTTATTAAAAATTATAGACCCTGACGGTGTCGAAGGTAGAAGTAGATATAGATTAAAAAGGCGTGTCTATTCTGTTCCTGGACCAAATTATGTTTGGCATTCAGATGGGAATGACAAACTAAAGCGTTATGGTTTTGCAGTATACGGTTTCCTTGATGGCTATTCTAAGAAAATATTGTCTTTAGAAGTAGCTAGTGCGAATAATGATCCCAACATCATTGCCTATTATTATTTAAAACTAGTAGAAAAATGTGGATTTTTACCTTCGTTGGTTCGAACAGATCATGGGACAGAAGTATAGGTGTGATGGAAAAATTGCCGATTGCTCTTCATTATTATCATTCAGATGAAAATAGAGGTAAAGTCAGTTTTTTGAAATGTAAAAGCGTGCATAATCAGCGGAGAGAATCCTATTGGAGACAGTATCGGCAGCACATGGCAGATTTTTATATTAATTTATTTAAGGCAATGGATTACGAAAACTTAATTGATGTAACTAATATTATTCATATAGATTGCTTACGTTATTGTTTTGGATCATTAATACGTGAAGAAATAAGATTGACTAGAAAAGAGTGGAATGAGCACACTATCCGCAAACAGAAAGGCAGAAATTTTTCTAGTGGTGAACCAAATAAGTTGTATAACTTACCTACTAATTTTGGAGCAGTAGATTGTAAACAAACATTACAAAAACAGTACATTAAAGTTTTGTTGAAAAAATATTATTGCAATACTCCAAGATTAAATAGCTTACAATTTACAAAGTTAGCCAATATTATTTTAGGAAGCCATTCAATTCCATATACAGTATCAAACGCTTATAATATGTACATAAAAATGATTGAAATGATAGAAGATAATAAGTATGAATAAATATTTAAATAAATTACTTGCTTACCTTTTCATGACCTTACCCTTATTAATAATAACATTTAAGATTATAAATAAATTATAAGCAAATTACAAAATAAACATTTATTTTGTCGTGTTTTAAACAATATACACTTATGGCACATTTTGTGGTAATAACAATAGTTTTTTTACAACAGCCCCAATAGACATATGATTGCAAATTGACAGCAACTTTGCAAAAAAAATTTGTACCTGTTTATCCAAAATTTGCGTCAATGTAAGTCCTTATTTATTATAAATTTGCTTCAAATCATTTACATGAAAATAGTGACAGCAAATTTATATAAAATTAAAGTCAATTGTTGCATAAAATTATTACTTTTTAAATAGCAAGTATTGCTATAAATGTGCTTTTATTTTGTTGAAATAATATTTTAAGTAAATATAATAGAATACTTATATTATTTTTGTGCAACTAGAACGCACGTCGCATCGCCACAACTAGTAAATGTGTTAGACTCTTAAAATTGCAAAAAAAGTAACAAAACTTGAAATACTTCACAAAAACACAGATTTTCTTGAATAAAAAATACGTTGAAATTATTATTTTCATGATTGCAAAATAGCAACAAATTATCATCAAATCTTTTTGCGATATACTGCACTATGTAAGCATTTACTGATTTAATTTTGCTACCAATTTGCTGAAAAAGAATTCCTCAGATTATGATATATTTCTTAGCAAATATTCGTAACTGTTTGTGAATGTAGCAGATAGAAGATAGTAAATCAAACAATAAAAATACTAAAATCAGTATGCATGGAAGTAATAACATCTCTTTAAGATTATATTATTTAACATTTCAAGTATATATATTTCATTAATCCAATTGATAAATATCAAAAACACCTTCTACAAAGGTGTAAAAATTCGCAAGTATGGTGTAATTTCAATCACACTTTTAAAATTGTTATCTAATAGTTCAATATCTTTAATTTGTCGCAAATCCTTTCCTACTTAAAAATTACTAAAAATATTTTTTATTAACAAATAATTAGGTATATGATTCTTACAAAGTTTCTGCTATAGAAATTACTAAAATTAAAATAAAAACGACAAGTATTTTGTAGCATATAATAAATCTAATTTTAATTAAAAATGTATATATTACTGAAACATTATAAAAAGTTACTGCACTAGAAATAACTGAAATCAAAATAGAATCGTCAAGTATTATAGTTGACAAATAAACATTTTTTCAGCAAAGTGCCCTACATTATTTGGCCTAAAATTTTTGTTTAGTTTTGCTAAACAATCTTTTGTAATACATAATCCAATCGTTATACAAAAGACTCCTTCTGCGAAGGTGTAAAAATTCGCAAGTATGATGTAATTTCAATTACACTTTAGCAATTCTTATCTTACTTTATAAAAACTTACTGCAACAGAAAGTAATGAAATCAAAATTGAATCATCAAGTTTTCTGCTGAAAAATTTAGTACATTTACTCAAGAAGTATACTACACAAAATCAATAAATAAACAATATAATATTAATAAATATATTCATTTGTGCATTTTAATTTCTCCATGTGTATTAAAACGTAAATATCTCTTTTTTATTGGTGTAAAATTATTTAAAATTATATGCTACAAAATACTTGTCGTTTTTATTTTAATTTTAGTAATTTCTATAGCAGAAACTTTGTAAGAATCATATACCTAATTATTTGTTAATAAAAAATATTTTTAGTAATTTTTAAGTAGGAAAGGATTTGCGACAAATTAAAGATATTAAACTATTAGATAACAATTTTAAAAGTGTGATTGAAATTACACCATACTTGCGAATTTTTACACCTTTGTAGAAGGTGTTTTTGATATTTAACAATTGGATTAATGAAATATATATACTTGAAATGTTAAATAATATAATCTTAAAGAGATGTTATTACTTCCATGCATACTGATTTTAGTATTTTTATTGTTTGATTTACTATCTTCTATCTGCTACATTCACAAACAGTTAGGAAAATAATGAAAACATATTTGTAGACGTTTCAAAAAACCTAGTTACAATTAATATGAATTTGCTTCAATATTTTACTAAATATATATTGTTTTTCTAATATGGTACCGATGTGTGCATTAAAATTTTAACTTGTATGAAATTGTCCACATTTTTAAAAATATGTTTATTCCATTAAAATTAATACCATTAAAATAAATTCTAATTGGGCTTTTTGAGATGTCTACAAATATGTTTTTATTATCTTTGTAACTGTTTGTGAATGTAGCATTGAGAATAGACTGAGAAATGATTGATCCTGAAAGTTAAGCAGCATTGACCGCGGTTAATAAGTGGATGGGTGAATAACTAACATAAACAGAAAAATGTGTAATACTTTTTTTTATCTATTTTACGTTTTTTTGACAATTTTATTTGTTTTTACCTAATTTTTTTTAGAGAATTATACTACATACTTTTCTCTTGGAAATTTACAACGAAATAATCACGTTATTTAACATGTAAAAAATCATGTGATTAAACACGTGTTACGGTATGTGATTAATCACTTTTATTAATCACATATAAATGAACTTTTATTGTTTTATTACTCTGCGTGTAACTCTGATTCATCGCAGATTCAGTAAACATTCAATACCGATTTTGTACTGATTCAATCCTGATTTTGCACTGATTCTGTACCAATTCCATTCTGCGTTTTGGGAAAAAGTTACTGCTGATTCAGTACTGATTTTACTCTGATTCGGTGATGATGTTATATTGATGCAATGATGATTTCATATTGATTTCAATATGAAATCAGTACTGAATCAGCGTGAATTTTTTTAACAGGGATACAATAATAATACAATAATACAATAATATTACAGGTTAGTATAAATAGCAAAGATAGTAAAATTTAACAGAAGTAAACATTGTAATTATATTAACTATTAAATACGCATTCGGCATGAAATGTATACAAAGAGAGAGAGAGAGAGAGAGAGAGAGAGAGAGAGAGAGAGAGAGAGAGAGAGAGGGAGAGGGAGAGAGAGAGAGAGGGAGAGAGGGGATTATGATTATGATATTAATAATAATAATAATTATTATTAATGATAATGATAATGATAATCATAATAATAAACATAATGATAATTATAATGATAATCAATGATAATCATAATGATTTTTTTTTTTAAGAGGGGGGAAATCAATTTATTGCCGAGGTGTGGGACTCTTCAAAATCCTCGGATTATTCATAATAATGATAATGATAATGATAATGATAATTATTATTATTTTTATTATGTTTATTATTATTATTATTATTCATAACGATAATGATAATTATTATTCACAAGAGGAAGAGGTAGGGGAGAATTTCATGTGTAATCCATTTGCTCTTTGTGTTTTACAGAGTTGAGACTGTTGTTATTATTGAGAATAAAATTATCAATAATAACACTCACATTACAAATGGTTGTACAAATTAAGATGGCGATTTCTGAGCCAATATTTAATCATTACGTAACAATTTATATTTAGTCAATTCATAATAATTAATTGAATCATATATAACATTTTTCTAGATGCTATAACTATGAATATACTTGCGAAAAAATTACGTATCGTTTCATTAAAAAATAAAATTTTTCGCATTATATCAGTTGTCATAAAGCAATGTAAGTTAACCCATTAAAGCCCATGCTTAAACTAGCAGAGTAACAAAAAAAGTAATTATTGGATCACCTGCTTTTTTGAAAAAAAAAATACCCGTGTTTTTTTGTTTTTCGAAATTCATTGTTTAACAATAATTATTTAAACAAATAATAATTTAAGTTGCAAAATTGACAAACTAATAACGCCAATCGATTCTAGAGGAAAAAACAAGAAGAAAATGTAGAATAAGTTTTTTTGATTGGAGGCTTAGTTTTTTTGCAATAACGCTATAAACAATTGATATTCGATTTTTCAAGGAAAAGTGGCTTCTGCCCATGATTAGCCTATTACGTTCTGATGAAAATAAACTATGTAATCACCTGCTTTTTTGATAAAAAAAAGTAACCGTGTTTTTTTGTTTTTCAAAATTCATTGTTTAACAACATTGTTTACATAGTTTATTTACATCAGAACGTAATAGGCTAAGCATGGGCAGAAGCCACTTTTCCTTGAAAAATCGAATATCAATTGTTTATAGCGTTATTGCAAAAAAACTAAGCCTCCAATCAAAAAAACTTATTCTACATTTTCTTCTTGTTTTTTCCTCTAGAATCGATTGGCGTTATTAGTTTGTCAATTTTGCAACTTAAATTATTATTTGTTTAAATAATTATTGTTAAACAATGAATTTTGAAAAACAAAAAAACACGGGTACTTTTTTTTTCAAAAAAGCAGGTGATTACATAGTTTATTTTCATCAGAACGTAATAGGCTAATCATGGGCAGAAGCCACTTTTCCTTGAAAAATCGAATATCAATTGTTTATAGCGTTATTGCAAAAAAACTAAGCCTCCAATCAAAAAAACTTATTCTACATTTTCTTCTTGTTTTTTCCTCTAGAATCGATTGGCGTTATTAGTTTGTCAATTTTGCAACTTAAATTATTATTTGTTTAAATAATTATTGTTAAACAATGAATTTTGAAAAACAAAAAAACACGGGTATTTTTTTTTTCAAAAAAGCAGGTGATCCAATAATTACTTTTTTTGTTACTCTGCTAGTTTAAGCATGGGCTTTAATGGGTTAATCTTTATTCATAAAAGCAATATTTTTAGAATTAATTTTATATTTTACAATAATTTATTAATGTCTTTTTCATTTTCTAAAATATATATAGTAAGTAAATACGTATGGATATTATGTACAATTGATGATATTCAAATAGTAAAGAAAAATCCCTCCAATGGTTATAGTTGTATAAAAAAATCAGCGCGTAGGCTTCGGTTATAGTGTATAGAACCAGAACGGAAACGCATGACTCGTGACACGTCACTCGTGTGTAGCACTCAATTCAACACGCGTTGCAGAGTCATCTGAAATGTATTTACATCATTTACATACTTATTTAAAAGTATATTAAATTATAAATATAACGAAATCCTATGAACGTTAATATTGCAAAAAGTGCTATCAATTAAGATATGCCATTTTTTCCTACTACAAAATTGAGCAATCACTTAAATAATTTGCGTACATTTTACAATTTTATACTACCCAGGCGTAAATAAGAAAAAATATAAAAAATTATTAACTTTTAATAATAATATATAATGTCTATTATTGAGACAATTGATAACATTATGAACTATTATTAATTTTTATTACTTTTTATAAATTTTTAGTACTTTTTTCTTGAATCATGAGTATTTCAGTCTGACAACAAAAATTAATTAATTAATAACTATTATTTATTTTTTCGAATCATTATTGTATTTTTATAATAAATTGAAGATTTTATTTTTTTTATAATTTTTTATTACTTTTTTCCTTTTTGTGAAATCGTCACTTTTTTTCCCTAATTTATAATAATTTACTATTAATTTAATTTAATTTTACACACATACACTCATACATTTTTTTACAATGCTGTTATAAATTAGAAAAAATTATTAACTATTAACAACAATTTTTATGAAAATTGATAAAAATTAATAACTATTTTTACTTGTCTCAAATCTAGACATTAATAAATTTTATTAATTTTTAAAAATTTTTTTAAACAGTTATCAGTTTTTATTATTTTCTTCGAATTGTTTCAATTTCCGCCTGGGTAGAATTATAATTAAAATAAATAGTAGAATTGGTATATAATGTTAATCTTTTTATACGTAATAATTGCTCGACGTATAAATAAAATTTGCATCTTTATAGAGTTCAGACCTTAGTAGTATTGTTCCCTATCTAAAAATTTTTTCGGATTTTTGGAAAAATACTTTATTTCTTATGATAATCTTTTTTGACCGTAGAAAAATATGTTAGATAGGGATGATAATAATATTGTTAATGATAATTTACACAAGCAATTCCACGTGTAATTTTATGTTTGATTCCACATACTAATTTTCATTTTTTTCTACAGTCAAAAAAGACTATCATAAGAAATAAAGTATTTTTCCAAAAGTCCGAAAAAACCTCATGTAGTTCCACGTTGACTTTTATGATAGGGTTGTTCAAACTCTTTTAATTAATAATACGTTAAGTTTTGCAAAAATCCGAACTATCGATTGGGGATTAATAATAATGGAAAGCATCGTGCAGTCGTATCTTGACACGAGAACGATTTATTAATATTTTTCGTTAAAAGAAAAAAGTAATTTTATTTATGGTATGCTCTAGAATCTATATGAATACTTATAGACATTAGCTCGGTAGGGTGCTTTACTTTTTTCCATCTAACACATTGAAAACGTGCAAACAAATAAGCTATTCATTTCACTTTCATTATTTATTTAATTATTTTTTAGTCTGCAGGATGAGATTGCTCGGTGAAAAGAGTAAGGTCTGGATAGACTTGAGAATGAGGATTCAGGAGCGCAAGAGCCAAGAGGCCAAGAGTGGCAAGAGTCCAAGACTCAAGAGGGGATAATATATTTATATACTGATATAGAAACAGAGAGAGATAGACAGAGATAATTGGATATTGGATTAGCCAATGGGCGAATGAGAACTGTGGCGGGAAAACGCGGGTGGAGGAGCGTAGCGCTCATTACTCATATCCATGTATAGATATCGCATAACAATCTTAATTAAGATGCATTTACGTAAATATAGAGTAGGAAAAATATTTAACTAAAGATTGGGTAACGATTGGGATAAAATAATTTATGTTGTAAACTAATGGAGTATCCGTAAAAGTTGCGAGTTAGGCGACTGTCGTTTACGATTCTCGAGGAAGCCCGCCAACCTGGCAGAAAAATGGCGGCTTGGCTGTGTCTTTCCCGCGCAATGGAGTGTGCACTCGGACAGTAGATACAGTTAGATACACATTTGTCTATACCGAGTACGCGGGTAAACTTCTGGGGTGTCAAGTGAATAGTGCCTGTGCCTTATGAACTCGGAGCCTGGAGCTCCCCTCCGTGAAAACAACGTTTTTCAATAAGTTACATTCCGAGTCTCGGTTATTTAAGCACGCGTGACTGCGACGACAAAACCCACCACGCCTGGGACAACTCTCAGGATAAACATGGGACAGTCTGACGATATTGAGGACTTGACGTTCGTCAAGCACCAGGACTTATGTCAAAAGCTTAATATGGACGCAACCGCGGCCAATGAAGCTTGGAAGTCCTACGAGAACATACGGCAACATTATACTCTTGAGGTAATACATTTGTTTACTTTTATATTTCATTCGCGTCATTTTCTCTCTCTCTCTCTCTCTCTCTCTCTCTCTCTATTTGTAAGTACAAACATGAAAAAGACTATGTTTATTGCATGAGAGTACATTAATGTATAATTAAGCTAACATTTGTTTACAAATTTTCACTTTTCCATGCTATTTTAAGGGTGATCAACTTCACTGGATTGGATGCGCACTGTATGTTGCATGTAGAAAAGCAACAACTCCCACTGTAGGAAATACCGGAACAAGTATTCAAGGAAATTGTGTCTCGTTAACTCGACTTCTTAGACTTTGTAATTTACCTTTGATAGAATTTTTTACAAAAAGTAAAGCATGGGCTGATATGTGCAACATGCCCCAAGATTTTGGAGCTAGAATTGATACGCTTCAAAGAAACTTTGCTGTATCATCAGTTATATTCCAGAAATATCAACCAATTTTTAAAGATATCTTTAAGAATCCAACCGATGATTTAAGTAAGCCTATCAGATCAAGACGACACAAAGCGGTTCCATGCACACCTTCAAGATTATTTGAATTTTGTTGGTCACTTTTTATATGTATTAAAAGTGGCATTTCTACAATTTCTGATGATCTTGTTAATTCTTATCATCTCTTGCTTGTCTGTTGTGATTTAATGTATAGCAATGCTCTACTGGCAAACAGAAAAGATTTATTAAATCCTGATTTTCCTGGTTAGTAATTATGGCTTCTTATTAATTTATTTTTTTATTAATAATAAAATAATTGTAACAATGCAAATTGATATTTATTTTAATTTTCTATGTTTAAGGTCTACCTGAAAATTTTAATGATGAAAATTTTATTCCACCTGAAACAGCTAATTGTATAGTTAGTTTACTTTGTGAACGCCATAATGCTATATCTGTTGAGGCTACTGTTATTAAAGAGTATTCCTTAAAGCGTTACATGAATAAATTGTTCAATGATAGAATTGTTCGTGGTACTGCATCTAATTTTTCAGGAATTTTGGAAGCATTATGTTTCGATGGGAATAATAAAGAAATTAATAAAACTTATGAACAGCATGTACTTAGTGTTGGAGATCTTGACGAAAGAATATTTTTAGGTATGTTTTGTTTTAATTTTTAAAGATTCATTAGTGTTGTGTTTGAAGTATTAAATTTCTAAATATAGAATCTATAAGCAGCATGCACTTAATACACAATAAAATTAACTTTTATGCTGTTAGTGTTTTCTTTAATTAATTGCATTTGTAACTAATTGTGACTAATGAATAATAGTAATTTTATTTGCTGTAACAGTTTATTAATTTGTTTTAAATTTATTTGAAAAATATGTGGTTATTCTTATTCATTTGTTTTTATAAGACTGTCTTTTTAGTCAGTGCTTGATTTTTCTTTTTTTTCTTCTTTTTCATCAACTCCTTTCATTTTCTGCTGCTAACCAATGTGTACCTGCTTTACCATCACTTTGATAATCAGCTGAATGGAGAAGAACAAAACTTGATGGTGTATCTCAAGCAAAAATTGTTGATGGAGAATTAACTTGGTCTATGTTATCAAAAGGTGGGTTTGCTTTATGGTGTAGTTTTATCTAAATATTAAATAATGAAATTACATATGCATGTTCAATGTTCATACATGTAAACACACAAACATATATGCATGAACACACACACCACATCACACATCTAAACATTAGTTCAATTTTTTTGTCATTCATGCAGCATTTGTAGAATAGGTTGATATGCTAATCCTAATGAGCAAAAATTAAGCTATATTTTGTTACTATAAAACCTTACTTGTTAAAGTAAACATTATTTCTTATAGGTTACAATTAATAATGTAAGCATTTATACTTTTACGAAAAACACAAATATAATCATCCTACATATTATTATAATCCATAACCATTGCCCTACATATTATTTTCATTTTACTAAAGACTTGATATTTAATAATATTTGAAATATTTATAGTTGTGTTTGTTATTTAAACAGTAGTTGTTTTTCAATAATGTACTTAGTTAAACCATACATAATAGGCTTTTGTTTTTCTTACAGGGCCTGATTCAAATAGTAGCATTGGGTCTTCACCATTAAAAATGATAAATTTGAGTGAATTTCAAGATCAATTTCAGTCGAAAAAGGAACAGTTGGGAACGGTTAATATTCCTTAATTATAAATTAAATAATTTGATATAAATATAGTTTTCATATTTATTATTTTAATATATTTTTTTAAATTATCAGATGCCACATTGGGCTCCTCCAACACCTCTGACTGGTCGAAAATATCTAAAAACAAAAGATGTGACAAATGCTGCACCAACCTCAAACCCTACGCAAAGCGTGATTCGCTTACAAACATTGTTAGTTGGGTGTCAAGCATTGCCTTCAGAAAATCTTCAAGAGATATTTAAAAACACTTCATCAGATATACAAGTTTTTGTAGATACAAAAGTTCAAGAATTTGGGAAAATGTTTTGTGATGCTTATTCACCAAGAATTGAACAGACAGAAAATTCTTGTTTAGATTTTGGAAAGAAACGTTTACAGTCTGCGCAAACACTTTTCTATAAAGTTCTAGAATTAGTTTTAAACGATGAAATGTCAAAAAAACAAAATGTTGACGTATCGGTTAGTTAACTATTTATTTGTACATTATGACATATAATTTAAGTAAATGCATACAACAATTAATCATTTTAATTTTAGCCTTTACTGAAGAATAACGTATTTCTTCAATGTCTATTCGCATGTTGTTGCGAAATCGTTATCTATTCATATCAGAATAAAGACAGGACATTTCCATGGATTTTGAAAGCATTAAATCTCGAAGCTTATTTTTTTTATAAAGTGATAGAAGTTATTGTTAAAGTTGCTGTAGATCAGTTAACGCGTGACATGGTCAAGCATTTAAATCGTATTGAGGAAATGATTCTTGAATCTCTGGCTTGGAAATCAGGAAGTCCTTTATGGCAAACACTTCAAAACTGCGAAGGTGGTGTTCCTTCTTATGAGGACGTTGCTCTACCAGGAACTTTCGATTTGGTAGATCCAAATACTCCTGGGCAGCCAGTTCTAAGAAGAATAGCTTTAGATAGAGGTGCACACCATGATATTACCCAGAGTCCTATTTCGACGGCTTCAGAGAGGTTAATTAAAAAAAAACAATAACATGAGTTTTTATTATATTATTACTAAATTAACTATATTGCTTTAGGTTCCATTCTCCTATCCCATCATCTGGTATTGCCAAAAAACGACTATTTACAGATTCAAAATCTTCCGCCCAAAGTGTGTTGAAGGTAGGAAATCCAAATTTATTATCACGGATTGTAAATTTATCTGAACAACCAAACACTCAGAGGAATGGTTGTGGTGCGGCTTCAAGCACACCAATACCTACAATTAATCGTGACCAAAGCAAGCCTCGAAGAACGGGTTCTTTAGCACTTTTCTTCCGAAAATTCTATAATTTGACTATAACTAGAATGCAGACTATTTGTAATTCTCTAGACGTAGCCGACTTAGATCTTAAGAGAAAAATATGGACTATATTCGAGTATTCTATAATGGAGCGCACACATTTGATGAAAGATCGACATCTGGATCAAATTCTTATGTCTGCAGTTTACGTTATTTGTAAACTTGGAAAGATTGAAAGAAATACATTTACAGAAATCATGCGTTGTTATAGACTACAACCTCAAGCGGAGTCGCACATATACCGTTCTGTCCTTATATCTAGAATCCAAAACCATTCAGAATCAATATTAGAAAACGGCAATAGGTAAGTTTAAATACATCACAAGTTTAATTATAAACAATATGTGTAGATATAGTTGCACTATTTAAAATTTGCCAGTGCAAGTGCAGTGCTAAATTATATCGTTATAAGTAGTTTCATTTTAGTAATAATATTTAAAGATACGTGAATGTATACAGTTAATAATAATTTGCCATAATTCGTCGTTTTTGTAGTCTATGTTAAAACTATTAATTATTACTTTGATAACATATATTGTATAAACATATTCTATGAAAATATACTGTTGACTAACGAATAATTTCGTATACAAGGAAACAATTATACTCGTGCCTTTGTGCAATTTATGTAATTTTAAATTCATTTTGCTACTCCAGGGATTTATTAATCTATACTCGATTGAAACATTTTACCTTATATGGTCATTAATTTGAATCTCTTATGTTTAAAATTGTATAAACAATACTTTATATTTCTAAATAATTTTAATTTTGATAAGAAATATATGTTCTTAACAGGAGTCAGATTAATGTTGTGGCACCTCCAACTCCGTCAGATATGGCTGCTACGTCCCGTATTTATGGTTCTGAAGAGCGCGGTGATCTTATTAAATTTTATAATACAATTTACGTACCAGAAGTCAAAGATTTTGCTAAAAAATTAGGTTTAACGGAAGGCAGTGTTACAAATTTAACTCTAAGTCCCCTACCGAAAGGCCGATCTATTGCAAATAGTTCGCCAGTAAGACGAGTTACTGAAAGTGTTATGACGCGTGTACTAGATCCCAAGGAAATCGCAGCTAGTCCTGCGCCGCAACTGCATTACTGCTTTAGTCGCAGTCCAGCTAAGGTACATTATATTTTTATGAATATTATTTTATTTTAAAGATACATATGTATACTATAATATACTCTTGTAATATTTTTAGGATTTAGAATCGATAAATAAAATGGTGACATCGGTCGATGCAAGAAAATGTGTCGGCAAGCGTCTACTTTCTGATGAAACGGAAATCCCAATGTTATTGCCAGATGGTGAGCCGAACGTTAAAAAAATAATGACGGCTACAACAACATTTGTTGCTAGAAAACTCGAAAACATCATAGGTGATCGCCGTACACAAAATCAATAAGACTATACCACATAGTATATAATATGTTACACTGGGATAGATAAACGTATTCTTGAGAAAGTTGTCTTGCAAAACTTTGTACAAGAGCTTCTCTTTTAAAACTATATTAACGTCAACTGTTTATTGCAATCTTTTAAGGTATTACATACGAAATATTTAAATTACTTGTTTCGCCAGTGTTTCAGTAAATAATGTGAAACATTCGCAAATCACAATTATCGCTGCATGAAAATGTTACGAAGCGGCATATAAAATTCAAATAATTTTAATAGTTTAGTTATGTGGCCGATTATTTTAATTAAATTTGATTAACAAATATTCATTACACGCAAACGCGCACACACACATACACACACACACACACACACACACTATATATATATATATATATATAGTAAGCCATATAAAATAACTATTTTCTAGTATAATTGAAAAGCAAACTATACACCGTATATTCATAATAATAGAATATTATATATTCTAATTTGACAAAAGCTTATTATTTAATTGTTTGAAAGCCTAAAGCTTATGCGTTTTAAAATTGAAATAGAATTTTATATCTTCAATTTCAATTTTTAAACAATTTTATTCAATGCCTTTTCATAGCTCAGCAAATCGCAGTCAATTGCAATTGCAATGAGTAATTTAATGAAAAAGGTTCTGTGAACGATCTCTCTCTCTCTCTTACACTATACAATTTTATCTCGTGCATTTTTGCTTGTTAATTGAGATAAAAAGAAACAAGTTGATGATTGTCAAATTGTGATTTACTAAATAAATTTTATAATTGATTATGATGAAAATTTTAGCTAATAAGGCAAAACTTGTGTTCTAGTAGTCTACTAGAAGTACACAGGCGTCTCTTATTCGACTCGTGATATTAGGATCGTCGTTTAATGCTATTGTATTTCATGCAAAATTAGTCAATCACTATTAGCCGAATGTAATTGTTTAATGAATATCACGTACAAGTTAATTATGTACTTTTAATATTGTCAAATTTGAAGATTATAACTATCGATTGTAATGTTATTAATTTTTTATAATTTGTATTTTTACATTTAAAATGTATGTAACATTTGCTTTTAAATAGTTTATTACAAATGACTGTGTTTAAAAAAGATGATAGCACATCAAACATTAAAATGCTGAAGAAATTTCTATAAAATAGCACCTATATTTGAAACAATTATTATTTAATACATTTTAAACTAATGGTCTTAATAATAATTAATAAAAATGTTCTATGTCATATTAATATAATTTAAATAACTAATGAAGAAGTAGGAGTGTTTAATTAAACTATTAAGTTTAGGTCAAATTTAAAGTTGAAAGTTAGTTATGAGTATTTATAATGCATACAATTGAAGTTAGCTCAAATGACAATGTTCTCCTTTTTCTCTTTAGAAGACAAAATACATTAAAATTAATAAAAGTTTGATCTAATATTTACACTACTTTAGATCTTAAAGTCTAATACCTAGTAAATATGAAATATGCATATTATTTGAATAATGAAAATATTTGTAATTTTTAAAATTGTGAAAATATTTCTACTTCTGTCTTATTTACCATGTGATAAGAATTTAAGAGTAGCAATTGATACAATTCAAGATAGGTAATAGGGCCAAATTTATAATCTTCAATAATTTATTTTTTAGTTTTTTAGATTGCATGCAAAAAATTGAAGAATATGAACTAATAAATATTAGTAACTAATAAAATTTTATAATAATGCGCAATTTAAAGTTTACTCACGTAGCAATAAATGGGGTAACATACCTGATTGTTTACAGATGGAGCAAAATAGGTTAATTATATTTATTTAACAAAATACACTATTTTTTAAATAATCCAATAATGTAGGTACTCAATAATTGTATAATTCTCCAATGAAGGTGTTTTTAATGTATTGATTTGCAACTTAGCAAAATATTGAGTTCAATTTTAAATGCCTGTACATTTAGGTTTTTCATAAAAAAATTCTTTTTTAAATAAATATAATAATTATATAACTTTGCATGATCATTGACAATTAGATATACCACCTCTATAAATTTAAAGTATTTTACGTATGTATGTATGTTTGTAATTTTAATATACGTTTAAAATAAGATTAATGTAGAAATAAAAACGTTTTGTTAATAGATTGATAACCTAAATTAAACATTTTTAAAGATTTTACACTTGATTTAAATGTGTAAATTTTTATTTTAAAAAATTTCATGTAATTTTTAAATTAGTAATAATAATTTGAGAGTGTGCCAAAGTGACTGTGGTGAAATTTCAAGTAACCTTTTCATGTAGGTTAGTTTAAAATGAATTACATACAGCTATTATTTTGAACCAGCATGAATAATAATTCTTAACATTTAATCAAATAATATTAATTATCTATAGGGTTTGAGAATGATTAAAATAAATAAAAGCATAATTTGTTGTTAAGCCTTCTAGAAATGTCAATTATTGAGTTATACATTTGAAATACTTGGGCAAATTGGAATGTAACTTTTCTTTTAACACCAATTATTTCCATAAACAAAAATAAAAGGATTAATAGAATAAGTATGATTATTTTCAATTTGTAAGTCCAAGATAAATCCATTGTATAGTCACTTATCTTTTCTTTGGGTGCATAGTATGTAATTGTTATATTTTGTAATCTTGTGAACTACAAGAAAAATTTACCAGTAAACTTTTTAATAATTTGTAGTGACTGTGGTCTGTATATATCAATTTATGAATAATAAATAGATACCATTTAAAATTAACAAGTTTCATCTAATTATTCGAATTGCACTTTTATAAACAAAAATTACTTCAAAATTTAATTTAAAATTTGATAAAACTTTGCATTATGTATAAAAGATGAAATTTAAGCAAAATAGCAAATAACACACTTCCAAAAGCTGGATAAAATTCAATTTTGTGTACAACATGGAATTTTATATACTATACTTGAATAATAAATGGATATTTAATATGTTACAAAAATTATAAATGCATTTGTTTTTTTCATCATTTACTATTATTTCTTTGTACACATTATATTAATATAAGTAAAACATTAAAATAATTGTTTGATTTTCTAGTTTTTCTGTGTGTATTATGGAAAGGTATAATATCACATGTCAAAGTACTAGAAGTCATTCAATTTTCTTTCTATTTACTATAAGAAATTTACTTAAGTTTACTAAATAATGTTTTAGCAGCACAATGATCAATGCAAGTTATTAAGTCTATAACTTCTTCGGAACATGTCTCAGATGTTTGTGTTCTTGAATTGACTCGATCTGTGCAAGTATTTAATTTTTCTTGAAGAGCAAAACACTTCTTTGTCTCGCCACATTTTTCCTAAAAAAAATAAAAAATGGATTTATTAAATAATGAGAAATCGTATTAAACATAACCTCTGATTTGCAAATGTTTGATCGTTTAAATTTGAACAATCAA
This sequence comes from Theocolax elegans, assembly GCA_026168455.1. NCBI lineage: Eukaryota > Metazoa > Arthropoda > Insecta > Hymenoptera > Cerocephalidae > Theocolax > Theocolax elegans. The sequence goes on from CM047425.1 coordinate 82,868,130, forward strand.
TTAAATTAATAATATCAAAATAAATATATAAATAAGTAACTACAAATAAGTATCAGTGAATCACCTAAGAACTAATATTAATTTTCGAAAGAATTACGTAATGCACTACCACCGACTACTCGTAAATGTTAACTTACTCGTAATACTTTTTGCGGATCAACTAATTCACCTTCCTCATCATCGTCAGCCTTTACACTTGGTGTGATATTTTGAAAGATTGACAGTAAAAACGACATCCTTAACAACTGTTAATCTTTATATTTTCTACGTGTGTCCCACTTAATGACTAGCTTTTGTTTCCGCAGATACGTTAATAAAATGCTTCTTGTGTGTATATATATATACGTATGTGTATGTGTATGTATATAAGTCTATGATACATATACGTGTATCACCGACATTACTTCCAGCCAACCAACCACTGGAATTATATAAAAAAAATGCTATCGGCTGTATTTCTACTTGTACTTTGCATAAAAGCAAGAAATTTTAATTGTACCCCCTTAGTTTATGAAAAAAAAAATGCCAAAGTGTGGGAATATTGAGACGTCGATAACTCGTTTTAGAATCACTTTTACGACAATGTAGACGCCTAAAAAAATTGTACCTTTTTCGTACTTAATTGTACCATCCTCACTTTCCCGAAAAAATAACGGTATTTCGCAAAAAAATAAAAAACGCAATATCGTCCTAATGACACTCCGTTTTCAGCCACTGCGCATGCGCGGCCACCGGAAGTGCGAGATTCGCATGCGCACGAGCTTTTTAAATGCGCGAGATTTTAAAATCGTAAAAAAAAGAAAAAGTACACGGGAGGCGTTGAAAAAATACCCATCAACGCATTATTATTGTAATTACCAGAATTTGTGGAAAAAGTAATCGTACCCTCCGAATCATTGATATTTAACTCTACTATGAGTAAATAGAAGAATCGATTAGAAACAATAGTAAATAATTAGCTGACCGAACGGGCGCACTATGCGGTTGTGGCGCCAATAAAGGCAGGCGTTTTAAAATCGCGAAAAAATTTGACCTTGTAACCCCGTTTTTTGGTTATAATCTTAAAGAAGATACATTATTATAAGGTTTTTATAGTTTTCATAAAAAATGTTAAAAGTGTTTATTATTTATGAGGGTTATGTGGGTATTTGAGACTTACGTAGGCAGTCGTTTATAACTCGTTTTGGGTTGAAAAATTGAAAAGTAAGTTCGGCCCCGTCTTAGTCAATAACCTGAGGGATAGTTTATTTTTAAAAACATACCCTTTCCATACTTTTATATGTGTATATATATATATATTATAATACGTATATAATATTATTTATATATATAATTGTATGGAAAGGTATTTATCTGAGCCCAATCTTTATTATTGATTTGCTGCCACAACTTACAAAGATAGACCTGTATAGAATGCCAGGTCCCCAAGGAAATGTGTCGCTTTGTTATGTAGTACTTCGGGTCCCCAACAGCTAGGCGACGCTAGTATCGATTTGTGGCACGATCCCAGGCACCGCAAACCCATCTATAACACCGATCCAACAATGTCTTATTTGCTCCCCCTCCTTGCGCTATGATTGGCTACCCACAGTTTACCCCAAATAATATATCGTGAATACCCCCTCCTAGCCACTAGCGGGGGCATAATTTAAATATAATTTTTGAACTTACTCAAACAATTTGTTAAGGTAGTCATGAGCGCTAAACGCTCGCATACCCCGTTACAGTAGCGAATGGAACGTTCGGGGTTCAAACCCGCCGCGGATTAAATTTCTTTTCTTTATTAATTAATTGAAATTGAATATGTATTAAGAACATATTTTTTAAATTAAAAATGATAGAGTTAAATAAGCTTTTAGTTTTTATTAATATTCTCAACTCTCATTCCTTTTTTTAAGGGGATGTCGGACTCGTTTTAATTTTTTTATGATCATAAGAATAAATTGTAGTAAGAAACCTGAATGCCATGCCCATAGGTATGTTTTACAGAGTACATTCAAATTTTTTTAGATTTTTAAATCTGTATTTTTTTTTTTTTTTTATTCTTGATTTTGTGCTCTCTTTTTCCTGGCACTTCCTACCGTTTATCCCCCTGGGGGACTTTAACGGTGTTCACCTACCACCTATGTGTGGGTGCTTTAGCCCTCCCTTAAAAACCCCACCATCTCGCATTCGCCCGGGGTTATGCCCGTGGATGAGGGAAACCTGTGAAGCAGGGAAAACCTCACCCGAGATGGCCGGTGTATTCGAAACATTCTTTTTGGGTGTCAAAGTCACATTGCGTAGGCCTTGACACCGAAACCGAATGTTTCACACCTCCCGCTCACTTTGTGAAGTGTGAAAAAACACCCAACCCGCCACGAAAGCCAAACCCATCCAAGTGCGAACCGCACTCAGTGCTGCTTAACTTTCGTGACCGGCCGAGGTGCGTCTCTGCCACTTCGCCACCGTGTCGGTTGATTTTTAAATCTGTATTTTAATTCTGATTATTGCGTTGAAAATTCATGCCTGTTGTGAGTATTATTTATCGACCGAAAATTGTTTATTGAATTATTATCAACAAACTTATTTTATCTTAAAAAATCAAAACGTCATGCCCTCGCTTTTGTTTTAAACTACTCATATGAATAATTCTTTAGTATAATAATTCTTAATATCTCGTTAAACTATTCCTTGTTCTAATTTCATTATACTTATTATTTTATTTTGAGGAAATTTTTTATAATTGAGCAAGTGTACAACTGAAACCATGATACAAATTATATTTACATTTTACAATAAATTAATAATTTCAAATATATTTTAATTGAAAGTCGGTAATAAATTAAAACTTTTTTTTAATTGTATTTCACTCAGTCATTACTTTAATAACATTTTAACAGTATTTTATTAAATTAGGAAGGAAAAGTTTACCGGGATCTCGGACCTAAGTTACAGGGATCTACACCTTTTAACATAAGAATTATTCATATCGGTAGTTTAAAACAAAAGCGAGGGCATGACGTTTTGATTTTTTAAGATAAAATAAGTTTGTTGATAATAATTCAATAAACAATTTTTGGTCGATAAATAATACTCACAACAGGCATGAATTTTCAACGCAATAATCAGAATTAAAATACAGATTTAAAAATCTAAAAAAAATTTGAATGTACTCTGTAAAACATACCTAAGGGCATGGCATTCAGGTTTCTTACTACAATTTATTCTTATGATCATAAAAAAATTAAAAATTACTATTTTCGAGTCCGACATCCCCTTAAAAAAAGGAATGAGAGTTGAGAATATTAATAAAAACTAAAAGCTTATTTAACTCTATCATTTTTAATTTAAAAAATTTGTTCTTAATTTTAATCCGCAGCGGGTTGGAACCTCGAACTTTCAATTCGCTACTGTAACGGGTTATGCGAGCGTTTAGCGCCCACGACTACCGTAACAAATTGCTTGAGTAAGTTCAAAAATTATATTTAAATTATGTCCCCCGCTACGGATTAGGAGGGGGTATTCGCGATATATTTTGGGGTAAACTGCGAGTAGCCAATCATAGCGCAAGGAGAGAGAGCAAATAAGACATTGTTGGATCAGTGTTATAGATGGGTTTGCGGTGCCTGCCGAAGTACTAACATAACAAGGCGACACATTTCCTTGGGAACCTGGCATTCTGTACATGTCTATCTTCGTTGCCACACCTGCACATACACATAGTGCGCCCGTTCGGTCAGCTAATTATTTAATATTATTTCTAATCGATTCCCATTAATAAATACAAAGTTTGACGATAGTACAATTACGTACAGATAATGTACATTTTTTATTTACTCATAGTAGACTTAAATATCAATGATTCGGAGGGTACGATTACTTTTTCCACAAATTCTGGTAATTACAATAATAATGCGTTGATGGGTATTTTTTCAACGCCTCCCGTGTACTTTTTCTTTTTTTTACGATTTTAAAATCTCGCGCATTTAAAAAGCTCGTGCGCATGCGAATCTCGCACTTCCGGTGGCCGCGCATGCGCAGTGGCTGAAAACGGAGTGTCATTAGGACGATATTGCGTTTTTTATTTTTTTGCGAAATACCGTTATTTTTTCGGGAAAGTGAGGATGGTACAATTAAGTACGAAAAAGGTACAATTTTTTTAGGCGCCTACATTGTCGTAAAAGTGATTCTAAAACGAGTTATCGACGTCTCAATATTTTCACACTTTGGCATTTTTTTTTCATAAACTAAGGGGGTACAATTAAAATTTCTTGCTTTTATGCAAAGTACAAGTAGAAATACAGCCGATAGCATTTTTTTTGTTATTTCAGTGTCATTATACCAACTTTCACGTTTTTTTAAATTTTAAATCGCCCGCCTTCTCGTACGCCACAACTGCGCATACATGATGCCCATGCTTGCTCTCTGGCAATTATTTAATTATCTCTGCTCAAATTTAATGTGTAAACCAACAAACTAATGATAGTACAATTAAGAACAAATAAAAGGAATATTTAATTTGTATTTTAATTGTTAAAGAGCTGTTGTACACGCTGCTTTCATTGTTTCCGTCTGTAAACCTGGCAGTAACTTTTTTTTTCTCGAAATTTCAGGTGGTACAATTAAATTTTCTGTAAAGTCTATGAAATATAAATGAAAATACATTGTCGACTATTTTTTATAACATCTTTCGAGCATTTGTTGAACTTTTCGTGACTTTGTGATAACGCGCTATAAAAAAGCTCCTACACATGCATCTCTATTTTGTCAGTATATATTTTAGATTTTTTATTTATTTTATTATATTATTTCGCAAAAGTAACGGTGGTATAATTAAGTATAAAAAAGGTACAATTTGTTTGCATCTTTCCTTTAACGTTAAAACCCCTTTAAAAGGAGCTATTGGCGGATTAATGATCTATTACTTTAGGATTTTTTTTCTAAAAAACTATAGGGGTACAATTGAATTTTTTTTTGAAAAGTACAATTAAAAATACGGCGTCTAGCATTTTTTTTTATTATATTTCGAAGGGTCGTCGGGCTGGGGTAGGGTCGGTCTGGACTAAATGGTTGTTGTTCACCCAAACCGTAAGCGAGGCTAGTGTCGCCACCCTCTAGCTAGTGTGCCCAAGTATCACCCACCCACTATTCTGACAAAATGCTGGCAAATTGTGGCCGCGCGTGCTGAACGCATGCTGTCACATTCCGGCCCGACCAGGTACCGCCGATTTTGGATAGCACGTTAAGGGGGTATCCTGCTTTTAAAGGCCTAAAAACACCGTTTTTTAGGGAATTTTGTTAAGATAGAAAAAAATAACCAACTCCAGAGAACTTTCAGGAATATATTATTATATAATTGAACATTATAAAAAAATTTTTTTAAAGAAAAATATCAAAATGCAGCCGATTATTAGGCACATTTGTTGGACAATCCGTAATCCGAGTCTTCTATTAGCGGGAGTGATAGAGCTCTTAATCTTGATCTGAAACAGAAAGGCAAAAAAAATTTCATTTTCATACATGTATTTTCTATTTGAACCAAGAAAAATCCGAAAAAATTGTGAAATTTGAAATTTTTTCCGAATTTGAAGCAAAAAGTGCTTTTTACGAGAAAAAAAAATCTCTTCAATGTGCTGAAAAATCTTTTAGAAATTTATTTTCAAAAACCTTTTCGGTTCATATTGAAGAGTAGATAAAATTGAAGCTAAAAAACTTCGGATCGTTACGTTAGCTTATTTATTTTTTTTGCAAACACGCCCGCCAGTTTAGAAAAAGTGGAAAAACGAAAACTCGAAAAAAACGCTTTAAAGTTTATGAACTAGAAAAATGTTAATTTTCGACTACTTACGGCAATAATTCGCTAATCATCTATTCCTGCGCCATACAATAGACCTTCAGCTTCCTCATGGAACTCATTTTGTTGAAGTTGTTCAAGTCTACGGGTCATACGAGCTTCCTTACTGGAAAGAGACGAACGTCGTTTTTCTCGTTCAATCCGTGGTACGTCGACATTATCCGGAAACATTTTACATTGCTGGCCAATTTTCAAATTGAGTAATTGCATGGTATGCAGAACTGCTGAATATCCTTCATTGAACATTCCTGCAGCCATATACGCAGCAATTTCTACGATTTTTCGACCAGAATTGAGATGTTTCGGAGTTATGCGCCAGACAGTGGAGTTGAACGATTTGTTCGATTTTTGCGTGTGTCCACCAAGCATCGCGTCATGAGATTGTCATTCGAATGTTCTTCGTAGATTGGATGAATATGTTCCTCCACTTTTTAGTCAATCAATCGAGCAGAATGTTTGAAGGATGCAAGACGATTCGTAGTTTCGGCTTTGCGCCATTCACACCAGCTGTCAGTGCCTGTCGGACAATTCTCGTGACAAGGAGATTCATCAGTTGAACAATAATGATCCAGCGTTGCCATCACAGCCTTTTTCATATCTTGCACAGAATGAATATTCCTTCGAATTGCTAAACCATAATATACTGTCAACTTTTTGATGAGACTCTGTTAGACGCTTTTTTCCTCCAAGCTTCTCTTCCTTCCTTTTATTTCGGAGTCGAGTACCCAATTGCGCTTTTGTACGTGTCCCACGCACTCATTTTTTGTCACAGGGTAATCATCACCATATGGATCCATTTTTACAATACCATTGAAAGTTTTCGAATCACCGTCGCCGATGTAATTCGTATACTTTACTCCAAAATTTTCAACAGGTCTCAAAAACATCTCCACGATTGAATCTACCTCCATCTTCCCTGCTGAACCATCATGATTTGAAGAGCATGATTCTTTATGATCATTATACCATTCTTCAAATTTTTCTTCGTCTAATATATTCTTTTGTAAAGCACATGAATGACAATATGCACTTTTTACAGTAAGGTCGACTACTTTGCCAGAGTAATATGCAATGAGCGTTGTAACACCAAACAATGAAGTAAAGCCTCGTTTTTTCCAGGATCCATCGCCAGAAACTTTCAAACAGTCAGCAGATCTATCATGTTCTATATTTTTTTCTTTCTCTTCTTTGACAGTTTTTTCACAAACGCTTTTGAACATTGATTTTGACGCTGTATATAAATGCTGCACAATTTGATCATACGTTGATTTTGCTAAACCTTGACATATATCCATAAGTCCACAAAACACATTGATACCTTCTCGTCCAACACCGAAAAGCCTTATAACAAAAACAATTCGTCTATTTATTTCGAATCCAGTGTTTATAAACGGTCCTGAATTTATTTCTCTATGACCACACATACACGATAATGCAATTTTGAAACCTAAGCCTTGATGTCCGCTCTCTGAAAATTGTATATTTTGTTTGCAATCTGCAAATTACAATATCAGAAATTGCAAAAAATACTGTGACAAACTGTGCTAGCGGTGGCTAATTTTCTCTCAGTACTACTTGTGTTGCACTCTGTATCTTCTGATTCTGTTGTGAATTGATTACCATGGACTTTCGTTTCCGTGGTTTTGCAGCACGATTACTACTCGATTTGTCACTTTTCGGATAACTAGACATTGATTATATTGAAGCGCACTCGTCTATAGTCAGAGCAGAACTAAACGTTACGCCACAAACAGCTCTATAGGAAGCAGGTACACATAGATTATATACCGGTGACACATACTAAGGTTCAAAAGACGCTTCTATGAAAGCAAAATATTATTTCGAACAGCTGCTAAACCTTTTCAGGTATATAGTTTCGAGTTTAGAGACGAGGAGAGGAGCGCGCGCGTTTCAGTCTGACCGAGCACTGGCACTTGCTCGATGCCCCGTTGCGTTTAGTGCTGTATCTTCGGAAATACTACGAATCCGACTCTATAAATTCGGATATATGTTCTTATACATATAAGAAATAGATTTAAGCAATAAAAAAAATCGATTTTTTTAACGTTCTAAATCAGGATACCCTCTTAACGGCATGCGTGCTACAGCACGCGAGCCGTAAATATGCTCTCTCCGTGCCACACGCATGCCGCAAATATGCTCTAATATTCATTTAAATAAATTTTTTTACAAAAATATAATTAATAAAATTAAATAAATCATTAATTAATAATAATTTTAATTAATAAATTATAATAAAAATTTTAAAAAATCATCTAGCACGTGCATATTTAGATCTTCTTTTCTACTCGACGAGGTTTAGATCCTTGAATCTTCTAATTGGAACTCCGGCATCTAATCCACTGGACCACGAACAACTTTAAAATTAAAATCTTAAAACTCGTACATGCACATCGGCAAATTAAATTTTTTTTATTTTACTTTAAATTATGCAATAAAAGATTAATTACTATATAAAAATAATGTTGATTATTTAAAAATCCTAAATATTATTAACCTTGCATTATTAAATATATTTATAATTTTAAACTAAGAATTATATAATTAATTTTTTTTCTTAATATTAATTAGTATTAATTATATATACTTAAATTTTATTATTTTATTGTCAAAATTAATTTAAATAATAATATTATTTATTTATAAAGTTAAAAACCGAAATTTAATAACATGGCTCGCGTGTCGTCATTGTGCTGACAATCTGTCTTTAAAAACGTGCGACACGCCGTACCTTGAATATTTCAGCATTTTACCTTGGATGCGCGGCTATCATTCAAGGAACATCTCTTGAATGCAGGGACGAAAGCGGCAATAGTAGCTGGGGCTCTGTCGGGCTTAATGCCCAATATTGGAGGGCCGAAGCAACCTCGCCGGGCTCTTTTAGAGACAGTTGTAAGCTCTGTAATCTTGTATGGAGCTCCGATTTGGGCAGGGCCGATAAGTAGCAACAAAATCTATGGTGCGGCTTGCCGACAAGCTTGCAGAATAGCCGCTTTGAGGGTAGCTCATGCGTACAGAACAGTGTCCGATATCGCCCTCTCGGTGATCGCCGGAATCCCGCCCATCGATCTCTTAGCGATGGAGAGAGCTGATACTTACAGAGAAGGTCGGCGTACCTCACAACGGGAAGGCCAAGATGAAAATGGCGGCAGAAATCGGTGGTCAATTAAGACCACCGAACAGTGGCAGCAGAGATGGGATGCTGCCCGTAAAGGACGCTGGACCCACCGCGTCATCCCTGGTGTGGTAAAGTGGACAGGTAGGAAACACGGCTTCGTCAACTTTCACCTGACCCAGGTGCTTACCGGCCATGGTTGCTTCCGCAGCTATCTGCACCGTTTTCACATATATGGGAACGGGGAGTGCCCGGCCTGCCCTGGCGCCGACGAAGACGTGGATCATGTACTGTTTCGGTGTCCTCCAAGCATCGCGTCATGAGATGTCATTCGAAGTTCTTCGTAGATTGGATGAATATGTTCCTCCACTTTTTAGTCAATCAATCGAGCAGAATGTTTGAAGGATGCAAGACGATTCGTAGTTTCGGCTTTGCGCCATTCACACCAGCTGTCAGTGCCTGTCGGACAATTCTCGTGACAGGAGATTCATCAGTTGAACAATAATGATCCAGCGTTGCCATCACAGCCTTTTTCATATCTTGACAGAATGAATATTCCTTCGAATTGCTAAACCATAATATATTGTCAACTTTTTGATGAGACTCTGTTAGACGCTTTTTTCCTCCAAGCTTCTCTTCCTTCCTTTTATTTCGGAGTCGAGTACCCATGCGCTTTTGTACGTGTCCCACGCACTCATTTTTTGTCACAGGGTAATCATCACCATATGGATCATTTTTACAATACCATTGAAAGTTTTCGAATCACCGTCGCCGATGTAATTCGTATACTTTACTCCAAAATTTTCAACAGATCTCAAAAACATCTCCACGATTGAATCTACCTCCATCTTCCCTGCTGAACCATCATGATTTGAAGAGCATGATTCTTTATGATCATTATACCATTCTTCAAATTTTCTTCGTCTAATATATTCTTTTGTAAAGCACATGAATGACAATATGCACTTTTTACAATAAGGTCGACTACTTTGCCAGAGTAATATGCAATGAGCGTTGTAACACCAAACAATGAAGTAAACCTCGTTTTTTCCAGGATCCATCGCCAGAAACTTTCAAACAGTCAGCAGATCTATCATGTTCTATATTTTTTTCTTTCTCTTCTTTGACAGTTTTTCACAAACGCTTTTGAACATTGATTTTGACGCTGTATATAAATGCTGCACAATTTGATCATACGTTGATTTTGCTAAACCTTGACATATATCCATAAGTCCACAAAACACATTGATACCTTCTCGTCCAACACCGAAAAGCCTATAACAAAAACAATTCGTCTATTTATTTCGAATCCAGTGTTTATAAACGGTCCTGAATTTATTTCTCTATGACCACACATACACGATAATGCAATTTTGAAACCTAAGCCTGATGTCCGCTCTCTGAAAATTGTATATTTTGTTTGCAATCTGCAAATTACAATATCAGAAATTGCAAAAAATACTGTGACAAACTGTGCTAGCGGTGGCTAATTTTCTCTCAGTACTACTTGTGTTGCACTCTGTATCTTCTGATTCTGTTGTGAATTGATTACCATGGACTTTCGTTTCCGTGGTTTTGCAGCACGATTACTACTCGATTTGTCACTTTTCGGATAACTAGACATTGATTATATTGAAGCGCACTCGTCTATAGTCAGAGCAGAACTAAACGTTACGCCACAAACAGCTCTATAGGAAGCAGGTACACATAGATTATATACCGGTGACACATACTAAGGTTCAAAAGACGCTTCTATGAAAGCAAAATATTATTTCGAACAGCTGCTAAACCTTTTCAGGTATATAGTTTCGAGTTTAGAGACGAGGAGAGGAGCGCGCGCGTTTCAGTCTGACCGAGCACTGGCACTTGCTCGATGCCCCGTTGCGTTTAGTGCTGTATCTTCGGAAATACTACGAATCCGACTCTATAAATTCGGATATATGTTCTTATACATATAAGAAATAGATTTAAGCAATAAAAAAAATCGATTTTTTTAACGTTCTAAATCAGGATACCCTCTTAACGGCATGCGTGCTACAGCACGCGAGCCGTAAATATGCTCTCTCCGTGCCACACGCATGCCGCAAATATGCTCTAATATTCATTTAAATAAATTTTTTTACAAAAATATAATTAATAAAATTAAATAAATCATTAATTAATAATAATTTTAATTAATAAATTATAATAAAAATTTTAAAAAATCATCTAGCACGTGCATATTTAGATCTTCTTTTCTACTCGACGAGGTTTAGATCCTTGAATCTTCTAATTGGAACTCCGGCATCTAATCCACTGGACCACGAACAACTTTAAAATTAAAATCTTAAAACTCGTACATGCACATCGGCAAATTAAATTTTTTTTATTTTACTTTAAATTATGCAATAAAAGATTAATTACTATATAAAAATAATGTTGATTATTTAAAAATCCTAAATATTATTAACCTTGCATTATTAAATATATTTATAATTTTAAACTAAGAATTATATAATAATTTTTTTCTTAATATTAATTAGTATTAATTATATATACTTAAATTTTATTATTTTATTGTCAAAATTAATTTAAATAATAATATTATTTATTTATAAAGTTAAAAACCGAAATTTAATAACATGGCTCGCGTGTCGTCATTGTGCTGACAATCTGTCTTTAAAAACGTGCGACACGCCGTACCTTGAATATTTCAGCATTTTACCTTGGATGCGCGGCTATCATTCAAGGAACATCTCTTGAATGCAGGGACGAAAGCGGCAATAGTAGCTGGGGCTCTGTCGGGCTTAATGCCCAATATTGGAGGGCCGAAGCAACCTCGCCGGGCTCTTTTAGAGACAGTTGTAAGCTCTGTAATCTTGTATGGAGCTCCGATTTGGGCAGGGCCGATAAGTAGCAACAAAATCTATGGTGCGGCTTGCCGACAAGCTTGCAGAATAGCCGCTTTGAGGGTAGCTCATGCGTACAGAACAGTGTCCGATATCGCCCTCTCGGTGATCGCCGGAATCCCGCCCATCGATCTCTTAGCGATGGAGAGAGCTGATACTTACAGAGAAGGTCGGCGTACCTCACAACGGGAAGGCCAAGATGAAAATGGCGGCAGAAATCGGTGGTCAATTAAGACCACCGAACAGTGGCAGCAGAGATGGGATGCTGCCCGTAAAGGACGCTGGACCCACCGCGTCATCCCTGGTGTGGTAAAGTGGACAGGTAGGAAACACGGCTTCGTCAACTTTCACCTGACCCAGGTGCTTACCGGCCATGGTTGCTTCCGCAGCTATCTGCACCGTTTTCACATATATGGGAACGGGGAGTGCCCGGCCTGCCCTGGCGCCGACGAAGACGTGGATCATGTACTGTTTCGGTGTCCTCGATTCATGCAAGAAAGGGATAAGTTCCAAACTTGGTGGAAGGGCCTTTAACCCCGGAGGGCATCGGGACATGCCTTCTTGATTCACACGGCGGCGGCGGCGGCGAAATATTTATATATTATAGAGATATACAACAACAAGATAACTGGTTGTGTTTACGTTTGAAAAGCCCTAGATATTCTTTATCTCCGATACATGTACTACGATACGTTTTAAACACTTGACTCTATACCGATTGACTCTACATCGCGCGGCACAGGTTATATTGATCGCCGCATATATCCTACGGAGCCCTTTTTATACAGCCTCCTAGGACGTATAGACCCCTATCAGCACACAATGTATTAAAAACGTTTAAATTACGTTGCGGCTAAAACCTTTAAACGTTAGAATTTAATACTTGAAAAACGTTTGAACTACGTTTAAATTTGGTTAAAATGTCCTCTTTAATTTTAGGAAAGTAATATTTTTTAACGTATTTTAAACGTTTTTAACGTTGGATAAGCAAAATTATCCGATGTATATTATTATGGAGCATGCGCAGTTGTTACTTATCAATTGTAGCTATGCGCAATTGTCATTTTTGCACATATAAATGATTTATATTTATAAATAAATATAAAAATAGCATTTGCGCATAGCTACAATTGATAAGTAACAACTGCGCATGCTCCATAATAATATACATCGGATAATTTTGTTTGCAATCTGCAAATTACAATATCAGAAATTGCAAAAAATACTGTGACAAACTGTGCTAGCGGTGGCTAATTTTCTCTCAGTACTACTTGTGTTGCACTCTGTATCTTCTGATTCTGTTGTGAATTGATTACCATGGACTTTCGTTTCCGTGGTTTTGCAGCACGATTACTACTCGATTTGTCACTTTTCGGATAACTAGACATTGATTATATTGAAGCGCACTCGTCTATAGTCAGAGCAGAACTAAACGTTACGCCACAAACAGCTCTATAGGAAGCAGGTACACATAGATTATATACCGGTGACACATACTAAGGTTCAAAAGACGCTTCTATGAAAGCAAAATATTATTTCGAACAGCTGCTAAACCTTTTCAGGTATATAGTTTCGAGTTTAGAGACGAGGAGAGGAGCGCGCGCGTTTCAGTCTGACCGAGCACTGGCACTTGCTCGATGCCCCGTTGCGTTTAGTGCTGTATCTTCGGAAATACTACGAATCCGACTCTATAAATTCGGATATATGTTCTTATACATATAAGAAATAGATTTAAGCAATAAAAAAAATCGATTTTTTTAACGTTCTAAATCAGGATACCCTCTTAACGGCATGCGTGCTACAGCACGCGAGCCGTAAATAGGCTCTCTCCGTGCCACACGCTGCCCGCAAATATGCTCCTAATATTCATTTAAATAAATTTTTTACAAAATATAATTAATAAAATTAAATAAATCATTAATTAATAAGAATTTTAATTAATAAATTATAATAAAAATTTAAAAATCATCTAGCACGTGCATATTTAGATCTTCTTTTCTACTCGACGAGGTTTAGATCCTTGAATCTTCTAATTGGAAACTCCGGCATCTAATCCACTGGACCACGAACAACTTTAAAATTAAAATCTTAAAACTCGTACATGCACATCGGCAAATTAAATTTGTTTTATTTACTTTAAATTAGGCAATAAAAGATTAATTACTAATAAAAATAATGTTGATTATTTAAAAATCCTAAATATTATTTAACCTTGCATTATTAAATATATTTATAATTTTAAACTAAGAATTATATTAATTAATTTTTTTTTCTTAATATTAATTAGTATTAATTATATATACTTAAATTTTATTATTTTATTGTCAAAATTAATTTAATAATAATATTATTTATTTATAAAGTTAAAAACCGAAATTTAATAACATGGCTCGCGTGTCGTCATTGTGCTGACAATCTGTCTTTAAAAACGTGCGACACGCCGTACCTTGAATATTTCAGCATTTTACCTTGGATGCGCGGCTATCATTCAAGGAACATCTCTTGAATGCAGGGACGAAAGCGGCAATAGTAGCTGGGGCTTCTGTCGGGCTTAATGCCCAATATTGGAGGGCCGAAGCACCTCGCCGGCTCTTTTAGAGACAGTTGTAAGCTCTGTAATCTTGTATGGAGCTCCGATTTGGGCAGGGCCGATAAGTAGCAACAAAATCTATGGTGCGGCTTGCCGACAAGCTTGCAGAATAGCCGCTTTGAGGGTAGCTCATAGCGTACAGAACAGTGTCCGATATCGCCCCTCGTCGGTGATCGCCGGAATCCCGCCCATCGATCTCTTAGCGATGGAGAGTAGCTATACTTACAGAGAAGGTCGGCGTACCTCACAACGGAAGGCCAAGATGAAAATGGCGGCAGAAATCGGTGGTCAATTAAGACCACCGAACAGTGGCAGCAGAGATGGGATGCTGCCCGTAAAGGACGCTGGACCCACCGGCGTCATCCCTGGTGTGGTAAGTGGACAGGTAGGAACACGGCTTCGTCAACTTTCACCTTGACCCAGGTGCTTACCGGCCATGGTTGCTTTCCGCAGCTATCTGCCCGTTTTCAAATATATGGGAACGGGGAGTGCCCGGCTCCCTGGCGCCGACGAAGACGTGGATCTGTACTGTTTCGGTGTCCTCGATTCATGCCACGAAAGGGATTAAGTTCCAAACTTGGTGGAAGGGCCTTTAACCCCGGAGGCATCGGGACATGCTTCTTGATTCACACGGCGGCGGCGGCGGCGAAATATTTATATATTATAGAGATATACAACAACAAGATAACTGTTGTGTTTACGTTTAAAAGCCTAGATATTATTTATCTCCGATACATGTACTACGATACGTTTTAAACACGTTGACTCTATACCGATTGACTCTACATCGCGCGGCACAGGTTTATATTGATCGCCGCAATATATCCTACGGAGCCCTTTTTATACAGCATCCTAGGACGTATAGACACCCCTATCAGCACACAATGTATTAAAAACGTTTAAATTACGGTTGCGGCTAAAACCTTTAAAACGTTAGAATTAATACTTGAAAAAACGTTTGAACTACGTTTAAATTTGGTTAAAATGTCCTCTTAATTTAGGAAGTAATATTTTTTAACGTATTTTAAACGTATTTTTTAACGTTGGATAAGCAAATTATCCGATGTATATTATTATGGAGCATGCGCAGTTGTTACTTATCAATTGTAGCTATGCGCAATTGTCATTTTTGCACATATAAATGATTATATTTATAAATAAATATAAAAATAGCATTGCGCATAGCTACATTGATAAGTAACAACTGCGCATGCTCCATAATATAACATCGGATAATTTTGTTTATCCAACGTTAAAAATACGTTTGAAATACGTTAAAAAATATTACTTTCCTAAATTAAAGAGGACATTTTAACCAAATTAAACGTAGTTCAAACGTTTTTCAAGTATTAAATTCTAACGTTTAAAGGTTTTAACCGCAACGTAATTTAAACGTTTTTAAGACATTGTGTGCTGATAGGGACCTTATACGTCCTAGGAGGATGTATAGAGGGCTGTCATACAAGCGAGGAGCCACTCGTATGTACGCAACGTATTTACAAGCGGAGCGCGCTCTGCACGTAAGAGTCGTTGTACGAATTAGTAGGTTGAAATAGTATATTACACACCTAGGGAGGTAAAGTATTGGTCAGTTCATAGCACATGTAAATTGGCACACTGAGCCGAAGGCTCTACTATTTTTCTAAACTATTTTTCAACCACACGTAGACCGAAAGTACCACATTCCCTTTCAGCACCGAAAGAGGAAGTGTGTTATTTCGGCCTACTGGTGGTGAAAAATAGTTTTCAGCCTACATAATTCGTACAACGACTCTTACGTGCAGAGCGCGCTCCCGCTTGTAAATACGTTGCGTACATACAAGTGGCTCCTCGCTTGTATGAGAGCCCTCTATACATCCTCCTAGGACGTATAAGGTGTCTATACATCCTAGGAGGCTGTATGCAAGCGCTCCGTAGGATATATGCGGCGAGCAATATAACCTTTGCCGCGCGAACGGTATATAGTCAACGTGTTTGAAACGCGTAGTACATGTATCGGAGATATATCGAAGGCTTTTCAAACGTAAACACAACTAGTTTAAAACGTAACGTTTGCGTTACTTTAATTATAGTTATCTTAATATTGCTCAGATACGAAAGTACTATATATATTATACATATATATTAGAATATTATATTTTAGAAATAATATAGTGTATATATATACACGGAGAAAAAAACTTGAAGTAAAAATTACAATGTTGTCCTAGTAAATGCGGAGACAGACTGACGCAATCCAAAAATTTACTATAGTGTATAATAAAATTTACTAGAAAATTATTAATTTTTACTACAATTTTGGTAATATTTACTAGTAACTTCAGTAAAATTATTAGACACTATAGTAAATTTTTGGATTGTGTCAGTCTGTCTCCGCATATATATATATATATATATATATATATATATATATAATTTTAAACTAAGAATTATATAATTAATTTTTTTCTTAATATTAATTAGTATTAATTATATACTTAAATTTTATTATTTTATTGTCAAAATTAATTTAAATAATAATATTATTTATTTATAAAGTTAAAAACCGAAATTTAATAACATGGCTCGCGTGTCGTCATTGTGCTGACAATCTGTCTTTAAAAACGTGCGACACGCCGTACCTTGAATATTTCAGCATTTTACCTTGGATGCGCGGCTATCATTCAAGGAACATCTCTTGAATGCAGGGACGAAAGCGGCAATAGTAGCTGGGGCTCTGTCGGGCTTAATGCCCAATATTGGAGGGCCGAAGCAACCTCGCCGGGCTCTTTTAGAGACAGTTGTAAGCTCTGTAATCTTGTATGGAGCTCCGATTTGGGCAGGGCCGATAAGTAGCAACAAAATCTATGGTGCGGCTTGCCGACAAGCTTGCAGAATAGCCGCTTTGAGGGTAGCTCATGCGTACAGAACAGTGTCCGATATCGCCCTCTCGGTGATCGCCGGAATCCCGCCCATCGATCTCTTAGCGATGGAGAGAGCTGATACTTACAGAGAAGGTCGGCGTACCTCACAACGGGAAGGCCAAGATGAAAATGGCGGCAGAAATCGGTGGTCAATTAAGACCACCGAACAGTGGCAGCAGAGATGGGATGCTGCCCGTAAAGGACGCTGGACCCACCGCGTCATCCCTGGTGTGGTAAAGTGGACAGGTAGGAAACACGGCTTCGTCAACTTTCACCTGACCCAGGTGCTTACCGGCCATGGTTGCTTCCGCAGCTATCTGCACCGTTTTCACATATATGGGAACGGGGAGTGCCCGGCCTGCCCTGGCGCCGACGAAGACGTGGATCATGTACTGTTTCGGTGTCCTCGATTCATGCAAGAAAGGGATAAGTTCCAAACTTGGTGGAAGGGCCTTTAACCCCGGAGGGCATCGGGACATGCCTTCTTGATTCACACGGCGGCGGCGGCGGCGAAATATTTATATATTATAGAGATATACAACAACAAGATAACTGGTTGTGTTTACGTTTGAAAAGCCCTAGATATTCTTTATCTCCGATACATGTACTACGATACGTTTTAAACACGTTGACTCTATACCGATTGACTCTACATCGCGCGGCACAGGTTATATTGATCGCCGCATATATCCTACGGAGCCCTTTTTATACAGCCTCCTAGGACGTATAGACACCCCTATCAGCACACAATGTATTAAAAACGTTTAAATTACGTTGCGGCTAAAACCTTTAAACGTTAGAATTTAATACTTGAAAAACGTTTGAACTACGTTTAAATTTGGTTAAAATGTCCTCTTTAATTTTAGGAAAGTAATATTTTTTAACGTATTTTAAACGTATTTTTAACGTTGGATAAGCAAAATTATCCGATGTATATTATTATGGAGCATGCGCAGTTGTTACTTATCAATTGTAGCTATGCGCAATTGTCATTTTTGCACATATAAATGATTTATATTTATAAATAAATATAAAAATAGCATTTGCGCATAGCTACAATTGATAAGTAACAACTGCGCATGCTCCATAATAATATACATCGGATAATTTTGTTTATCCAACGTTAAAAATACGTTTGAAATACGTTAAAAAATATTACTTTCCTAAAATTAAAGAGGACATTTTAACCAAATTTAAACGTAGTTCAAACGTTTTTCAAGTATTAAATTCTAACGTTTAAAGGTTTTAACCGCAACGTAATTTAAACGTTTTTAAGACATTGTGTGCTGATAGGGACCTTATACGTCCTAGGAGGATGTATAGAGGGCTGTCATACAAGCGAGGAGCCACTCGTATGTACGCAACGTATTTACAAGCGGAGCGCGCTCTGCACGTAAGAGTCGTTGTACGAATTAGTAGGTTGAAATAGTATATTACACACCTAGGGAGGTAAAGTATTGGTCAGTTCATAGCACATGTAAATTGGCACCTGAGCCGAAGGCTCTACTATTTTTCTAAACTATTTTTCACCACACGTAGACCGAAAGTACCACATTCCCTTTCAGCACCGAAAGAGGAATGTGTTATTTTCGGCCTACTGGTGGTGAAAAATAGTTTTCAGCCTACTAATTCGTACAACGACTCTTACGTGCAGAGCGCGCTCCGCTTGTAAATACGTTGCGTACATACAAGTGGCTCCTCGCTTGTATGAGAGCCCTCTATACATCCTCCTAGGACGTATAAGGTGTCTATACATCCTAGGAGGCTGTATGCAAAGCGCTCCGTAGGATATATGCGGCGAGCAATATAACCTTTGCCGCGCGAACGGTATAGAGTCAACGTGTTTGAAACGCGTAGTACATGTATCGGAGATATATCGAAGGCTTTTCAAACGTAAACACAACTAGTTTAAACGTAACGTTTGCGTTACTTTAATTATAGTTATCTTAATATTGCTCAGATACGAAAGTACTATATATATACATATATTAGAATATTAATTTTAGAAATAATATAGTGTATATATATACACGGAGAAAAAAACTTGAAGTAAAAATTACAATGTTGTCTAGTAATGCGGAGACAGACTGACGCAATCCAAAAATTTACTATAGTGTATAATAAAATTTACTAGAAAATTATTAATTTTTTACTACAATTTTGGTAATATTTACTAGTAACTTCAGTAAAATTAATTATACACTATAGTAAATTTTTGGATTGTGTCAGTCTGTCTCCGCTATATATATATATATATATATATATATATATATATATATATATATATATATATATATATATATATATATATATATATATATATATATATATATATATATATATATATATATATATATATATATATATATATATATATATATATATATATATATATATATATATATATATATATATATATATATATATATATATATATATATATATATATATATATATATATATATATATATATATATATATATATATATATATATATATATATATATATATATATATATATATATATATATATATATATATATATATATATATATATATATATATATATATATATATATATATATATATATATATATATATATATATATATATATATATATATATATATATATATATATATATATATATATATATATATATATATATATATATATATATATATATATATATATATATATATATATATATATATATATATATATATATATATATATATATATATATATATATATATATATATATATATATATATATATATATATATATATATATATATATATATATATATATATATATATATATATATATATATATATATATATATATATATATATATATATATATATATATATATATATATATATATATATATATATATATATATATATATATATATATATATATATATATATATATATATATATATATATATATATATATATATATATATATATATATATATATATATATATATATATATATATATATATATATATATATATATATATATATATATATATATATATATATATATATATATATATATATATATATATATATATATATATATATATATATATATATATATATATATATATATATATATATATATATATATATATATATATATATATATATATATATATATATATATATATATATATATATATATATATATATATATATATATATATATATATATATATATATATATATATATATATATATATATATATATATATATATATATATATATATATATATATATATATATATATATATATATATATATATATATATATATATATATATATATATATATATATATATATATATATATATATATATATATATATATATATATATATATATATATATATATATATATATATATATATATATATATATATATATATATATATATATATATATATATATATATATATATATATATATATATATATATATATATATATATATATATATATATATATATATATATATATATATATATATATATATATATATATATATATATATATATATATATATATATATATATATATATATATATATATATATATATATATATATATATATATATATATATATATATATATATATATATATATATATATATATATATATATATATATATATATATATATATATATATATATATATATATATATATATATATATATATATATATATATATATATATATATATATATATATATATATATATATATATATATATATATATATATATATATATATATATATATATATATATATATATATATATATATATATATATATATATATATATATATATATATATATATATATATATATATATATATATATAAACGTTAGAATTTAATACTTGAAAAACGTTTGAACTACGTTTAAATTTGGTTAAAATGTCCTCTTTAATTTTAGGAAAGTAATATTTTTTAACGTATTTTAAACGTATTTTTAACGTTGGATAAGCAAAATTATCCGATGTATATTATTATGGAGCATGCGCAGTTGTTACTTATCAATTGTAGCTATGCGCAATTGTCATTTTTGCACATATAAATGATTTATATTTATAAATAAATATAAAAATAGCATTTGCGCATAGCTACAATTGATAAGTAACAACTGCGCATGCTCCATAATAATATACATCGGATAATTTTGTTTATCCAACGTTAAAAATACGTTTGAAATACGTTAAAAAATATTACTTTCCTAAAATTAAAGAGGACATTTTAACCAAATTTAAACGTAGTTCAACGTTTTTCAAGTATTAAATTCTAACGTTTAAAGGTTTTAGCCGCAACGTAATTTAAACGTTTTTAATACATTGTGTGCTGATAGGGACCTTATACGTCCTAGGAGGATGTATAGAGGGCTGTCATACAAGCGAGGAGCCACTCGTATGTACGCAACGTATTTACAAGCGGAGCGCGCTCTGCACGTAAGAGTCGTTGTACGAATTAGTAGGTTGAAATAGTATATTACACACCTAGGGAGGTAAAGTATTGGTCAGTTCATAGCACATGTAAATTGGCACCTGAGCCGAAGGCTCTACTATTTTTCTAAACTATTTTTCACCACACGTAGACCGAAAGTACCACATTCCCTTTCAGCACCGAAAGAGGAATGTGTTATTTTCGGCCTACTGGTGGTGAAAAATAGTTTTCAGCCTACTAATTCGTACAACGACTCTTACGTGCAGAGCGCGCTCCGCTTGTAAATACGTTGCGTACATACAAGTGGCTCCTCGCTTGAATGAGAGCCCTCTATACATCCTCCTAGGACGTATAAGGTGTCTATACATCCTAGGAGGCTGTATGCAAAGCGCTCCGTAGGATATATGCGGCGAGCAATATAACCTTTGCCGCGCGAACGGTATAGAGTCAACGTGTTTGAAACGCGTAGTACATGTATCGGAGATATATCGAAGGCTTTTCAAACGTAAACACAACTAGTTTAAACGTAACGTTTGCGTTACTTTAATTATAGTTATCTTAATATTGCTCAGATACGAAAGTACTATATATATTATACATATATATTAGAATATTATATTTTAGAAATAATATAGTGTATATATATACACGGAGAAAAAAACTTGAAGTAAAAATTACAATGTTGTCTAGTAATGCGGAGACAGACTGACGCAATCCAAAAATTTACTATAGTGTATAATAAAATTTACTAGAAAATTATTAATTTTTTACTACAATTTTGGTAATATTTACTAGTAACTTCAGTAAAATTAATTATACACTATAGTAAATTTTTGGATTGTGTCAGTCTGTCTCCGCATATATATATATATATATATATATATATATATACTATATATATATAAATAACGCAAAATGAGTCCTATATCTTTAATAATTGCAATGTTACGATTAATAATTAGTAATTACTAAATATTTAATATTCTCTGATACTAAATGCAAAATTTAAAAAGTTAAAATGTTTTATAAGCGTCAGTATACAAATGGTTAAAAATGATTGACATAATATATAATTATTTATATTGTTTAAAAAAGTGTTTATTACATTACTTTTAAATGTATAATAAATTACTTTGTGAGCAACGAAAGAGTCGTATGTACGAATTATAAGGCTGAAAAATTGTTTACGTACCATGGGTAAACATCGCGTCATTACAGTTCTCGGCTCAAATTTCGTGGATGGTAGTAACATCCTTGGCCGCTCGCTGCGCTCGCGACCGCGGACGTACTAACCATCCACGAAATTTTCCGCCTCGTCGACCGACCCTACCCCAGCCCAACGACCCTTCGAAATACAATAAAAAAAATGCTAATCGACGTATTTTTAATTGTACTTTTCAACAAAAAAAAATTTTCAATTGTACCCCCGTAGTTTTTTAGAAAAAAAATCCTAAAGTACTAGAATATTAATCCGCCAATAGCTCCTTTTAAAGTGGTTTTTAACGTTAAAGGAAAGGTGCAGAAAAATTGTACCTTTTTTTATACTTAATTGTACCACCGTTACTTTTGCGAAATAATATAATACAATAAATAAAAAATCAAAAAATTGTACTGACATAATGCAAATATATTTCCAGTCACCGCGCATGCGCGGTCACCGGAAATACGAGAAACGCATCCGTAGGAGCTTTCTTATGGCGCGTTATTTAAAAGTCATGAATAGATCAAAAAATGCTCGAAGATGTTGTACAAAATAGTCAACGATGTATATTCATTTATCTTTCATAGACTTTACAGAAAAATTAATTGTACCACCTGAGATTTTGAGAAAAAAAAAGTTATTGACAGGTTACAGGTGGAAACGTTAGAAGCAGCGTGTACAACAGCTGTTTAACAATTAACAGACGTATTAAATATTCATTTTCATTTGTTCTTAATTGTACCATCATTAGTTTGTTGGTTTACACATTAAATTTGAGCAAAAATAATTAAATAATTACCAGCGGGCCTATGAAGGCAGGCGTCTTAAAATCGCGAAAAAAGCAAGTAACAACAAAAGTGTTTATTATTTATGAGGCTTATGTGGGTATTTGAGACTTATGTAGACAGTCGTCTATAACTCGTTTTGGGTTGAAAAATTGAGAAGTAAGTACGGCCCCGTCTTAGTCAATAACCTGAGGGATAGTTTATTTTTAAAACATAAAGCAAATCAACAATAAAATATGGTCCACCCTATCTATGCATACATACATATATATATATATATATATATATATATATATATTATATATATGGGGTATTCCACGTGAAGTGGTCCGATCAAAATTTTAAAATGCACCAAATTTTGGGTACACTTTGCAAATGTTTTTCAGAATACAGAAAAAAATTTTTAGGTACTGGAATCTATTTGCTCGAATCTAATTAGCAACGAATGTTACATATAATGTTATATAGTAAAAGTTGATAGATTTTGAGTTATATAGCGGTAAACCCAGCTGGTGTTGAAAAAAATATGGAAAAATTCACTTTTTGAGGTTAGTAAACTTTTGAGCAAATAGATTCCAGTACCTAAAAATTTTTTTCTGTATTCTGAAAAACATTGCAAAGTGTACCCAAAATTTGGTGCATTTTAAAATTTTGATCGGACCACTTCACGTGGAATACCCCATATATATATATATATTGAATTACGTATATAATATTATTGATATATATATATATATATATATATATAATTATATGGAAAGGTATTTATCTGAACTCTTTATTATTGATTTGCTTTATGTTTTTAAAAATAAACTATCCCTCAGGTCATTGACTAAGACGGGGCCGTACTTACTTCTCAATTTTTCAACCCAAAAGAGTTATAGACGACTGTCTATATAAGTCTCAAATACCCACATAACCCTCATAAATAATAAACACTTTTGACTTTTTTTATGAAAAAACTATAAAAGCCTTATAATAATGCATCTTCTTTAGGATTATAACCAAAAAACGGGGTTACAAGGTCAAATAACCGAGCGTTACTTGCTTTTTTCGCGTTTTTTAAAACGCTTGACTTCATAGGCGTCACAACCGCACATGCGCATAGTGCGCCCGTTCGTTCAGCTAATTATTACTATTGTTTCTAATTGATTCCCATTAATAAATACAAAGTTTGACAATTGTACAATTACGTACAGATAATGTACATTTTTTTATTTACTCATAGTAGAGTTAAATATCAATGATTCGGAGGGTACAATTACTTTTTCCACAATTCTGGTAATTAATAATAATAATGCGACGATGGATATTTTATCAATGCCTCCCATGCATTTTTTCCCTTTTTTACGATTTTAAAATCTCGTGCGGTTGAAAAGCTTGTGTGCATGCGAATCTCGCACTTCCGTTGGCCGCGCATGCGCAGTAGCTGAAAACGGACTGTCAATCAGACGATATTGCTTTTTAATATTTTTGCGTTATACCGTTATTTTTTTCGGAAAAGTGAGGGTGGTACAATTAAGTACGAAAAAGGTACAATTTTTTTTGGGCGCCTACGTTGACGTAAAAGCGATTCTAAAACGAGTAACCGACCTTTCAATATTCCCATACTTTGGCATTTTTTTTCTCAAAAACTAAGAGGGTACAATAAAATTTCTTGCATTTTTGAAAAGTACAATTAGAAATACATCCGATAGCATTTTTTTTCATGAAATTCCATGGGTTGGTGGGCTGGGGTAGTGTCGGTCGAACAGTAATGACGCGAGGCTCACCCAAGGTACATAAATAACTAATACATCCCACGGGAGGTAAAATGGTAAAACGGAAAACGGCAACTTCAATTCGCGCAGCGGCCGTATATATACACCACGGGAAGTAAAATGACAACCCCATATCACACGTTTGTCGCCCTCGCCTTCGAGTAAGGTGGCATCGCCAATACTTTAACTCCCGAGGTGTGTAATATACTATATTTATGCACTTAGGGAGTCAAATAAGCATTTATTCCCATGATGAAAGTTGCTGCCCGAGCTTTAGCGGGGAATAAAATGTAAACTCATTTTATTCATGGAAGACATATTTTATTCATCGTAGACCCTCTTTTTTGTTTTGAATATTTAGTTTAGCCTTTTTCTACATAAAAAATTAAATTTATTATAGTAAATTGAAAGTATCAAAAAATTTTACAATATTAAAAAAAAAACAGAAATTAAAAAAAAATGGTATTACAAAAAGTGACTTTTTAAATGATCAGGGTGAAAAATTTTACATGCACTTCAGGAGTAAAAAACGATTAATCCCTCGGATGAATTACTGAATGCTAAAGCTTGGGCAGCAACTTTCATCCCGGGAATAAATGCCTATTTTACTCCTTAAGTGCATAAATAACTATTACTTCCTAGGGAATAAAATACAATTTATTTTAAGTCAACAAAGTGGACTTTTCGGATGGTTTGGTATTATGTAGTGTAATAATTTAGATTTAGATATTTTTTAAATATGTTAGTTTAAAAAAGACGCTCTCTATATATTAATTGTCTAGGTTAGAAAAATTAATTAAATTTTTGCTCCATTTACCGACATTAACTGATTATTCAAATTTATTATTCAATTTGCATATTTGTACAATTGTATGAGTTAAGGCACATTCTATGATGTGTAACAATTGTGCGTATACTAAAAAAATTTAGAAAGAATGAAAATTATAAACTATATTTGAAAAATCAATTATAGAAATCTGTAATCTGTATAGTGAGTACTGAGGACTGAGAAGTGAGGACTGAGAAGTAAGAAACTGAGGACTAGTGGTACAAGCAGTGTTTCGGCCGTTTCCGAAGTTACGATTTATGGACCAGGACCGTGGTGTAGGTGTACCGCGTACGTATGAACGGACTTGCATATAGTACATTGTATACATACATAGGTAACACTGGAGAGGATATATATCTGCAGAGAACGAGAGAGAGGGAGAGAGAGAGTGAGAAAGAGAGAGAGAGAGAGAGAGAGATAGAGATGTATAGTGATGGAGGGGAGAGCGCAGCGTACGTCCTACTGGCTATAGAGTATAGCTGTACACCTACACGTATACGCAAATGTGTAATTGTGTATCGCATAGGTATAGTCGTACGTAGCATGCTAGCATGTAATACCGTGTATAAATTAGGCTATGTAACTAACAAGTAATAATTACCCTCCTAGCTCACAGATATGAGGCAGAGGACGGGCACGCACTTATAGTAGATACCTACATCAGAGCTAGTTATAAACGTACAAAACCTACATCGACAATTTAGGACCTCGGTTGTTGAGACACTGTACAACTGTCTAAACTGTAAAGGTCAGGGATAAACGGACAGTCGAGGAGTCGGAAGCACTCCAGTACACATCAGAGTTGGAGATTAGAGCTGAATCTGCGTGCGTTCTCTGGTGCACTCGAAAGAAAAGTCTCGGAAGTTTAAAGGAAAGCAGACAGTCACACGTAACGCTGATAATTGCCTACTTCGTGGAAAAGCAACCGATTCGCATTTCGTCCTATGCACTGGACTATAAATTATAATATTAACAACAACGGCTCCCTCAACATTCGAGTCTTCAAGTTGGAGAATTGATAGTCTGACCACTCTAGAGATGAATAGAAAATCGATGGTTCGTTCAGCCGTGCGCCCATTTCGCATATAGGTTATGTTACTCTTTACAATTTACATTCGCATTACTTGCACAGCAATATCTCTCTCTCTCTCTCTCTCCTCGAGTAAAATAGTCGAATAGAATAAGGCACGACGTATCAACAACCTTACCCTATATAATACCAGTGGGGAGTTGGAATTTCACGGACTTATACAGTCTACTACACTCGGACTGGAAAAATTCGTTAATTCGAGGAAATCCCGTTCAAGGGAAACACGCAGTTAAACAGAACTTTGGAACGAATTATAATTCACATCGAGCTCGGAAGAATTCGAATGATTCAGTTGCAAACTCGTAATTTCTATTTTGACATGACCAGGATACCGCAAATTATATTACAATTATAGTATATCGCTATACTCACAAACAAGGTGCGTAATCGTCTTGGATATTAATACCACTCTTCGATTAACCAACGTTTTTAAAACTGTGACGGGTAGTCAAGTTGTTTCGACCGCATACCTCAGACTCGATCGTATTTGCGAACAAAACGACCGACGTCTTTTTCTCGTGAGCTCAATGAAATTCGTGATTTTTAAGTGCCTACCACCAGCTGGAAAGCCGGGTTTATCAACGAATGCCCTCGTTCAAGACCGGCTTGAATTGATAGTAGCCAAAGGAGCGGATACTTCCAGGGCCAGCTTGTTGAGTTGAAAGAAAGCATATACGAATGGATGATGCTCACTTGCAATGAACGGCATGGAGAGACATGGGCATGGACATGGGCATTCACACTCCCATCATCATCACCACCATCATCACCACCACCATTCCCATCATCATTCCCAGAGCAGTGGGAGTTCTTCGCACCATCACCATTCTCATAGCAATAGTTCACAGAGCCTTTCTCACAATTCCAATGCCACTAGCCATCAAGAACGTCAACATCAACAGCCAACATCTAAACACAATCATGGTCAATCACAAAAGGAATCCAGTGGTGGATCCAATTGTAGTGGACCAACAACACCCCAGAAACCCAGAAATTACAAGTTGTTGGTTGATCCATTTTTAAAGAAAGGAGCAACCAAGGTATATAGATACGATGGTTTAGTACCTGGTGATCCCACTTATCCCACAGTACAAGTAAGAGATCCACGTTCTCAATTGACTCGAATATGGACCCGATTGGATAAGCTAGATTTGCCTGTACCAAGATTTAAAATAGATGCCAATTATTGTGGTGATCCTCCTCCTCTCGAAGTGACATTTTGTCATTTAAATGATAATATAGACAGGACATTTCTTTCCGACATGGTTCAAAAATTTGGTGCAACGGAAGAACTTACTATATATTATCATCCAGTGACAAATAAACATTTAGGAATAGCAAGAGTTGTTTTTGAATCTACAAAAGCTTCTAAAGCATGTGTAGATAAGTTAAATAATACTTCTGTAATGGGTAAAGTGTTACGAGTTTTTTTAGATGCTTTTGGTGATGAGTGTCAAAAACTTTACGAGGAATTGACAGTAGAGAAAAGAGTTGAAAAAAAGATTGAAAAAAAAGTAAAAGAAGAAATCCCACCCTCGGTACCAGTAGTTCCAGTAACTACATCTATTAAGGTAAGTTTTTTTATTTAATGTAAAAGTTTATATGGTATAATATAACATTTATAATTGAGACAATAGAATATTTATATTAAATTTAGATTAATTATTTAAAAATCTAAAACAATTAAAGTATATATTTAAAAATAAATATAAGATCATCCTAACCAAAAAATTTTTACATTAAATCTATTTTCTTTATATATAAATAAATATAATAAATTAAAATAAAATAAAATAAAAATGATAACCATGGTAAACCAACAAACTAGATTTGTAATACTGAAAATATACATATTTATTTATTTATTTATTTATTTATTTACCAGATAAAAAATTACAATATTATTATTACAATAATGTCTCAACTGTATCAATTGCCTGTAGAGACAAAATATATTAGGCATAATATATTTGTCTGTGCACAGACCTGGCATTACATAACATATTACATACTAAAAAATCCCTTAATGTAATATGTATTCAAATTTTTAAAAAATATATGTATGTGTGTGTGTGTGCACTTGTGTATGTGGATGTGTGTGTTTACAATGCATTTTGTTGATACTTTCTTTTCATGGTTTAACATTTTTACATGCCTGTTTTAATTTAATTAAACTCTTAAATTTTATATTTGAATTAAAATTTTGTAGACTGAAGTTGACCAGAACAAAAGAGGACAAACACCTTTGGTAGCTGAAAAACTTTCATCTCTAGGTTCCGAAGAAAGAGATGAATACAATAGGCATAGTAAAAAATCAAGTCTTGATAAAAACAGAGAATCATATGTAGAAAACTCAAGGTTTGCTACTAAAATAACATCCAGTTATCGTAGTGACTATGCAACTCCTGGTGGTACAAGTGTTAGTAGCACTGATTTAGGCTATACATCAGGGCCTAGTGAACTTAATTATTCCAACAACTATTCCCAGAATTCAACACCTGCTGGCAACTATGATTACTATTACAGCAGTTACCACCATCATCATCATCAACAATCACATCATCATCAGCCGACAAATCCGAACACCAACTACATAGGAAATTTACCTCCAGCAGTATCCCAACAGCAACAGCAGCAGCAACAACAACAACAGCAGCAGCAACAACAGCAACAGCAAAATTTAATAAATCAACAAAATTCTAATGTGTGGTGGCCTGCTACAGCTACCCCAGAAGCACGGAACGTTCTTTATTCTTCAAATACTTCTTGGCCACCTCCAGCTACTTTGCCATCTGACAACACTATGGTGGTGATGCCAGCAATCGCAACTCGGGGTACACTACTTATCACTAATGAGATCGTTTCTACAAATTCCAAATTGCCAGCGTCAATAACAACGTCAAAGAAAAAGGAGCCGATATTTGCATTGACGAATTCACCTCCCGACTCGGATACTTCTGTTAATACTCCAACCAAAGATTCGCAACGTGATTCCCCTGTAGAAGCCCGTAAAACTCTTGATCTCGACACACGAATAGCTATGTTACTGAAGGATAAAGCTGGTGGTATGGCACCACCATTTTTGCAATTTGGAAGCGATTCCGAAGATGAAAAAAAATCATGCCTCGACGAAGAAATGCTCTCAAATCCGCCTAGTCCATTCCTTACGCGCGATTTTTACGAAGGATGTTATCAAAAGGCACTTCAACGAACTCGAGAAAGACGTAAGGTACGCGAGAACAGTCTTAATCAGATACCGAAGAGTGCACGAGTGGATGAAGACCTTGGTAGTATTATTAGCTCGAGCGAAGATGAGGCGTTGTTGGGAAGTTACAGCCCTACAGGCGTAGCAAGTGGAGTTGGTAATTCTGTCAAAGATTCGGATCAACTGAAGAATTCATCATCCACTCTTGATGATGATCGTATGTCATTAAGTCCATTAAGTTCAGGTGACGAGAAGATCGAGGAAGTACGTTAATATTTATGAATTCAAAATAAAATTATGTATAGCCTTATTTAAATAATAAATTTATAACTTTTAAATCTTGTAGATTGCGACCCATGAGACGATCAGTCACCATTTGTATAGTAATTACTCAGGCGTAGCCCATTTACATCACTATCCAGGGGTCCCGACTAATGCTTCGGCAAATCATCATCCTGTGTATCAATCTCATCAGCATCATCAGTCATCTCATCATCAGCAGCAACAATGGCCCAGACCCGGACAGTATCCGTACCCGTATACTGCTGCGGCGGCTTACATGCCAAATCAATATCAATCGACAGGTCCGAATACCGGTATACATGGTGCAGTAGCTACCATGACTTTGGGTGCGAGTGTTCAAAACACCGGCTACTATCCCAATTTTCAAACCAGACTTCAAGCTATGGCCAATCACAGTATCGCCAAGGATAACCCTCAGGTGATTGTAGATTTTGTATTTGCAAAATTCTCACTAATTTTCTATGTTCATTACGAAATTTTAATTCGTTTGATTTTATTTTTCAGGGACCTACAATTAATGGTGTGCTAAACCGAGTAGTTAATGAATTAAAGCAAATTTTAAAAAAAGATTTCAATAAGAAAATGGTTGAGAACACAGCCTTTAAACTGTTTGAAGTATGGTGGGAGGAACGAAAGAAGACACAGAAGAATTTAACGGTTACTAGTGCAGGAGCTAATAATGTTAGTAACGCTATTGCTGTGAACAGCGAGGTTGTTGCAGCAAACGTTACAAACAGTACTCTTGTTGTTGTCAAGGACGAACCGAAAAACCAAGGACTTGCATCCCTTCTCGAGCAAGCAACAACTCCTCTTGGCTTAAATTATGATGGTTTTGGCCTTGGTATTCGGGCTAGCATGCCCAAAATGCCATCATTTAGAGTAAGTTATTACGAGTTATTTAGCATATCTTTTAATTTAATATTATCTCAAAATACAAATTTAATGCATCGTGTATTCACTACAATATTTTGTAAGCAAAATCATAAATATATTCCCCTTAGCGCAAGATGAAAGCTCCAAGTCTAGTAACACCTCAGGATGAGGAGGATAGTCGGCAGTCTGCAGAATGTCGTACTCGTGGTGAAAGTAGAATTGTAAATACTGAAACCATCGATAGTGACAGCGATTTGGAAACTGCGCACATTTCGCAAAAGCCACAAACAAAAAGACAAATTGCAAGTCTTCCTACGAGCTCTTCGTCCTCATCATCTCCATCCTCAACATCCTCGGAGGAACAGAGTAGTTCGAGTAGTAGTAGTAGCAGCAGTGATTCTTCCAATTCAAGCGATAGTTCGGATGACGAGGTAGTTATGAATTTATTCGCATTATTTAAAAGTTAATTTTTAATTTAATATAATACGCCTTTATAATTTTTGCAGCTTACCACTTCGCTTCCTAAACAGAGATTAGCAAGAGACAGTCAAAATCCCGAAATTCTAATGGAACTGGCTGTTCAGAGATCGTTGAATTGTCGAACACCGGTAGATGGTACACATACTCCTCTTCCGAAATTAGAGATAATCGAGAATTGTATAAAACACGACTTCCCAGAAATAAAGGATTACGATGATGAAGATATAGAAACTGTCGATGAACCAGTAGTTTATTCAACTATGAAAACCAAAGATGATTATATGATAACAGAAATTAAAGAAAACTCAAAGGAAAATAAATCAGAAATGAAGAACCTGGATGAAGTTTTTTCTCATAAACGTTTAATATCGACAGAATGGGTGAGTGTAGATAAGTTAATTTTACGTACTGATACTGAAATATTTATTTTATTAAATATGTAATTAAATAAAGATTGATTTTCATTTTAGACATTTAAATAACTAAATTTAATAATTATTAAAATTTTTGCTAAACAAATTGTACAACTATCTGATTAAAAAAATATATAATGATAATTATAAAGAAAATAGTATATAATTTGTAAATATTCAATGTAATATAAAAACGTTAATTTTATTTTTTTTATTTAGTCTGATCGTGCTAACAGCGCGACATTGACCACTGCTGTAAAGCAAGAGTTCAATGTACCGCACGATATAAAAAATATGGAAACCTCAGCAGTTGAAGCTCTAATCTCACTCGCTGGACAGGAAAATAAAAACATAACGAAAGTACCAAGCATAAATACACCTGCAGTTCCTGTTGTCGAGTTCAATATTATTAGGAAATTGCAAACCATGTCCGATAGGTATATTAATGATGAACCAATTCTTAAAGAG
This sequence comes from Theocolax elegans, assembly GCA_026168455.1. Taxonomy (NCBI): domain Eukaryota; kingdom Metazoa; phylum Arthropoda; class Insecta; order Hymenoptera; family Cerocephalidae; genus Theocolax; species Theocolax elegans. The sequence goes on from CM047425.1 coordinate 82,901,377, forward strand.
TCCGAAAAAATTGAAATGTTTAGTGAAATACCAACCACCGATTCCGAAGAGGAGAGCTTAGAAATTCGAAGGCTAAAGTAAGTGTCACGTTATATATTTTATTTTTTTTTTGTTAATTAAAAAACATGGTTATAGGAGCAGTACAAATACAGATATATTATGGGACGTTGAATCTCGTTCAAGTCCGCAAGTGTCTCGCGTTTACTTGGAACACTCTTACTCTTTACCTCCTGCTCATACGCAACATCAGCAATTACAGTTGCAACAATCTCAGAAACAACTAACATCCTCGTCATCTCAACAAAACTCAATGATTTCGATGCAACCTTCTTTGGTACTCACACCGTCAGAAGTTACAATTACTGATCCAACGAAACACTGTGTCAAATCTGTAAATAAAATGGTAGACAAATCAGAATTAAGGAATACCAGTAATATAAATAAAGAGCGGTTAGAGAGAAAGAAAAACAAACATACGAAGGTATCACTTGTACTATACTCATAATTTTGTTGCTTTACCAAAGTTATAACATTGATATTGTGTAAAAAGCCATAAATAGTCATAACATAATAATTATGAAAAACTAAATAAATATATTCATGTTACAATTTAGGTACATAATAATGCGGCCTTATTTGAAAACAGTCATGAACGTGAAAAGGAAAATATACGTGTACCACCTTCATCGTTTGATTATGAAGGTATGATACCGCCGTCAATGCTACAGGAATCGATGCCTCCATCTCATCATTATGCAACTCCGACTATTTACAAAGAACGTGATCTCATGTCTGAGATGGAAATACTTTACGAGTTCCTGACGCGAGGAATCGATCATGAGGACGTAGAGTATCTGCGTCGAAGTTATGAGGCATTGCTTGCCGATGATACTCAAAGTTATTGGTTAAATGATACACATTGGGTAGATCATCCGGCCACAGATGTGCCGAGTCCAGCTAAAAGACGGAAAAGAGATGAAGTTCGGTTGCACGTAACTGGGTGTGCAAGGACTGAAGGCTATTATAAAGTCGATATGAGAGAGAAATTGAAGCATAAAGTAAGAAAATATTAAATACATATTGAATAATATGATAAATAAGAATCGTGTGATTGATGAGTATTATTGTTTTAGCATCATTATGCGCAAAGCGTTCAACGTAGCGAAGATATTCGAGATAACACTGTCACCGGTAGTCGCGTTCTCACTGGATTAGATGGTAGTGGTAGTTTAACTACTAACGGACCAAAGGTTAATTCGAAAGCACTTACAGGTAAAATGCAAGCATTATCACGAGAAGCTAGAAGTAATCAGAGGCGTTTATTGACGGCCTTTGGTATAGATACTGACAGTGATCTTTTGAAATTCAATCAACTTAAGGTACGTAATATATTCATTTTTCTAATTCTTTAGTCGATTTTTCTGCTTATGTTTTGTGTAGGCGCATACTAAATAAAGTTCGTTTTTTATTATTTCACAGTTCCGAAAAAAACAGTTAAAGTTTGCTAAATCTGGCATACATGATTGGGGATTATTTGCCATGGAACCGATAGCCGCCGACGAAATGGTAATAGAGTATGTTGGCCAAATGGTTAGGCCAGTTGTTGCTGATCTTCGAGAATCGCAATATGAAGCCACGGGCATCGGTAGTTCCTACCTATTTCGTATCGATCTGGATACTATTATTGATGCGACTAAATGCGGAAACCTTGCTCGGTTCATCAACCATAGTTGCAACGTAAGTATTTCATTGTTTCACGGTAAATTATTATATAATAAAATTTTATTTGCTTTATCATTTTAGCCTAATTGTTACGCAAAGGTTATTACAATCGAAAGCCAGAAAAAAATTGTTATTTATAGTAAACAGCCAATTGGTGTGAATGAAGAAATAACCTACGATTACAAATTTCCGCTGGAGGATGACAAAATTCCTTGTTTGTGTGGAGCACCTCAATGTCGGGGGACTCTTAATTAAATCATTTATTTTATATTGCTTCATCGTGCTCATCTTCTCATTTTTGCTCTGTACTAGACATTGTGCATCATGTCCCACTCATATTTTTGTAAATAAAAAAAATCTTCATGTAAACGTTTTATAAGAACATACTTTACGATTTATTTATTTATCCCTAACATTTTTTAATAAAAACTTATATATATATATATATATATATATATATATATATACAACTTTTAATATTAAAATTCGTATTCTCTGGTCAATGAATAATTATTTTATTATAGATAATGAAAGAATATATTAAACATACTTCATATATTTTAGGTTTACCTAAGATTTAATAAAAAATAGAATTACATTTGTATTTATATTCGTTTATAAATAATAATGAGTTCAACTATTTATTTTAGGTTACTCATAATAATTCAAATAAAAAATCCATCACAAATTAAACTTAACCTAAAAGTATTTATATTGTATATATATTAACGTGGAATCAAAAACCGCGGGGTTTTCATATAGATCACCACCAAGTATGTAAAACTTTAATTCCGATTCAATTATTTATATACAACTGTTCAATAATACTTGACTCTTAAGGGGATGTCGGATTCAGAAAATAGTTTATTTATTTATTTATATATCCAGAATTACATAAATTCCACATACATCATATAAAAAATACATAAAATATACAAAATCATGCATACAACATTCGCAGGACAACAATAATAACCCACTACAACTCCTCGAATCCTACAGAGAGAAATATAATTCCCTGTTCGTAGGTCCGGATTACAATCTTAAAACTAAAAAACAATGTTGGTTAGCTTCGCTGTGATATCACAGCAATCTTCCAACCATACTATCATTCATCCTTTTTCATTCGTTCGTAATTGGTTTTTTGACGCTACCATATCGGACTTCCAGACATGTATCGCATCATCACGAAACCCATTCTTCATACTTACATTGGTTATAGAGGTCTATTATCTGACTCCCGTAACATAACCAAACTTTTAATATTTCTATATATTGTGTAAGTATTAATAATTATAAAATCTATCTATTAACAATGATAACAGCCTTGTTTTAGGGAATTTGATTAAATACTTATAATTATTCTATTATTTGTATTTTTGGATTTTATTTTTACTTTTTACTTTTTTGATAAGATTATATTGCACTTCTTCTTAGATTCTATTTTGTAGTTTTAATTTATTGTAAGAAAAATAAAATTTATATTTTGTAAATTTTTTCGAAGGTCTTGTTTTACCAATACCTATTACTAGCATTGATCTCGCTGTTCCCTGGTGAAAGTATAATTTGTACATTATCGTACAATTTTGCATATTTTTGTACATTTCTGTACATTTTTGGTACATTATTGGTACTTATTAGACTTTTGTACAGAAATGTACAGAAGTGTACAAAAATGTCCGAGAATATTCGGAAATGTACGGAAATGTACAGAGATGTACTAAAATGTACTATATGATTTTATAATTAATATTAAATGCATTCAAATTTTGTAGTAATGATTGTTTGAGGTTTGCTTTGAGCAAAAAACAACTAAATTAATTAGCATACGTCGTTTTGATAGACATTTGTTATAATTTCATAATTGTAGTTTGTTTTTGCTGATCCAATAATACTTTTTTTTTTCTCTGTATTGGTTATCACTTATCCTAGGCCTTTTTGGTTCTTGGCCCAGATGTACCCATTACCAATACTGAGTATATGTATGAATGTAGGAGTGCTGAACTGATATACTGATCTGTGGACATAGACTATAAACACATATAGACTTGCGTGTAACATTGAAACGTCTCCTCATGAAACAGCGAGGTTCGGGAATGACGTCTTGAGATCTTCTGTTCCCAGGGAGTCACTCCCGATCCATTGAGGCATTCAAAATTATCACTGGTATGCGTTTGGTAACAGTTTGTCACACAAGTTTAACAATAACAATATAAAACAGTAAGAATTAAACATGTATATCATTTCATACAGGAATTTTAGAAATTAGCCTAATTACTATTCCTTAAATCACATCTTCCTTCAATAATCACACATCACCAATGACAAATTTCAATAAATTAGTTGTAGCATAAATTAAATTTTTAAATTTCAATTTCATTATCCACTAAAAAGTTAACAAAAATTAAACTTATAGTAAAATGGCTGGTATTACAGAGTAAACCAATGTCTGAACCAAGCTGAATCTTATAAGGTTTCAAAGATTCTAAAAGTTTTTTCAAGGGACAGTCCCAAATCAGGTGGTCAATGCTGTGAACATCCTCGTTACATTCGCACAAGATATTCTGGGCTATATTTTTGTTGTATAAATGAAACCTAGTTCTATTATGGTTCGTCTTCAGCCTATTAATAATACAGATTCTTTTTCTATCGAGCTTAACCCTATAGAACCACGGTTTCATATTAAAACCCTTATTCAAGTTTAAATATTTTAATCCCTTATTATAATTTACAATGTAATTGTTCATAAGCCCTACAGTAATTTTCTTTATGAATTTAAACTTATCAATGAATGATATCTCCCTGTAATGAATATGGTCATTCTTACATGAATTCTTTGCAATTAAGTCAACCTTTTCATTCCCACTAATGCCTTTATGGCTTGGGATCCATACTATTTGAATGTAGTAACCCAGCTCGTTAAGTGCGAAAATTTTTGCTTTAATGAGCATAATAAAATCCTGCATATAAGAGTTTAATCCTATCTTACTCAAAGACGAGATACAGCTTTTTGAATCCGAAAATATAATAAAAGAGCCTAAAGGTTGAGATTCAATCAACAGAAGGGCTTGAAAAACAGCGTAAGCCTCACAACTAAAAATGGAACTGCCGTTTAGAATCCTATATGAGAAATCACCGTTGGTTAATGATGGGAAGTAAACACCCGAACCGCACCCATCATCAGCATCAATAGATCCATCCGTAAAAACGAATCTAGAATTAGAATAGAATTTTTTAACATACGAATTAAAGTCACTATTAGCATTCTTGGATTTATCTTTTAAAAAAGAGCCCAATTTAATGTCACAGAAGTTAGGAGAGAAATGTGCAAAAAATGGTAGACTATAAGTATTGAGCATCGAATTTTTTTTGATGTTATTGAAATAATTTTGATAAATTCTCCATGAATTATACGTATAATTAAATATATTAGCATATCGATCCGTGTTTCGTCTTACATCATAAAAATCCTTAATAAGAGTTAATCTCGGAATCAAGGCGTTACAAGATAGAGACAATCCCCTTATCAACATTTTAATAATCAATGCAGATCTTCTGATCCTAAGATTGGGCACCCCTGCCAAATGATGTAAGACATTGATAGGCGTGATCCGAATACAACCCAAACAAATTCTTAAAGCCTGATTTTGTAAAGTATCAAGTTTTCGTAATGAATTGTTTTTAGCAGAAGCAAACAAATAAGATGCCCAATCAAGTCTGGGTCTTACAATAGATTTATAAAAGAGTAAAATAGTATATGGATGGATACCCCAGTTAAAGTTACCAAGACTTCTCAACATCGAAACACCTCTCAAAGTTTTTTCTTTCAGGGCTCGAATATGTGGCTCCCAAGATAGAGACTGGTCCCAAATGACCCCCAGATATTTAAACCTATCACAATTGCCTATACTACCATTGTTAAAGTTAATAAAAAGAGATTTATTTTTTAACTCTGGAGATCCAAAAACAATAAAAGAACATTTCTGTAAAGAGATCTTTAAAGACAATTCATTACACCATCCTGAGATATTCTTCACATTAAATTCGAGAGCGTTAACTATATTATTCATATTGTTATCCGAATTATATATAATAATGTCATCAGCAAAACCCAGTATTTTAACATCATGTGAAATAACCGAATTAATGTCCCCAATATACAAATTAAATAAAATGGGACTTAAAATACAGCCCTGGGGGAGACCCCTATTAGTGTGACCAGAAGCAAACTTGCAGCCATTATAGTAGCCATGCAATTTTCTATCACCAACCAAATTGACAACAAATTTAATGTATGTAGGTGGAAATCCTTTTTTTTTCAAAACATTGATTAATCTTACCAAATCGACAGAGTCATAAGCTCCCTCTAGATCTATGCTTAAAACCCCCAACGATTTTTTCCTTAGTTTAGAGATGACGATATCTGTATCAAGAATACTGAAGCAATCATGGCAAGACCTGCCCCTTCTGAAACCATAAAACTGATTAGGTAAAAGCCTACCATTTTCAACAAACCATTGAACTCTCTCGTTTAAAATTCTTTCTAAAATTTTTAAAGTCGTATTGGCAAGAGCAATGGGACGGAAGCCCTTATTATTTCCCTTTGAAATAAAACAAATCACAAACTGAGACCAGGACTCGTGAAACATCCCCTCGAAAAAGACCACATTGTAGAACTTCGTGAGCCAAATAATGCAAGAATTACTCAAGCTTTTCAAAATTTCATAGAAGATGGCATCTTCTCCCGGACATGATCTATTTTTTGCCATCCTAATCGCATTTTCAACCTCCAAAAAAGTTATTGACGAGCACAGAAAAGACCCCCTGTCAAACTGATAGTCCTCTGTTATGTCCAAATCATGTCTAGTGTAGTCATAATCCGATGCGATTTTAGCGAACGCTTCCTTAAGAATTATATTATCTACATCCGATCGATCTTTACCACAAGGTCTGTCCTTATAATGCCTATTCTTGTATTTTTTAATAAATTTATATTTCCTTTCAAGTGGGGTAAATGGATTCATGTTTGCAAGAAAGGTCCCAAATTTATCTCTTTTAATTTTTTTAAGATTAGCCGATACTTTTTTACATTTATCTGTGTATTTTTTTAGATTAAGAACATTCGGGGGGTCCCACCATACACAGTTATTAGGTTTTCTTATAGATTTATTCACAGAGTTAACCTTAACCTTGCCTCCAGCAATTACTATGGCCCTGTATAATTCCTCAACGAAATCCGAGTATATCCGTAGACAGTTCAGTTTATTCAAACTTGGGAAACCACACACTGCCTCATCTAAAACGTTACTAAACTTATACTTAACCCAATCAACTGAACCGACACAAATCTTCCTAAGGTCATTGTAAAAAAAATTATTAGTTTTATGATATATGATGTTAACCGGAAAATGATCACTCCCATGCGAGTCGTCAATTAATTTCCACTCCAGCATACCCTCCAGGCCCGCAGAAGAAAAAGAGACATCAGGACAACTATTCTTTATACTAATCCTCGTTGCAGAACCGTCATTGAGAATTACAAAATCTGGAACTTCATCAAGAGCTCTTTTAAAATTCCTTCCTAATTGGTTTATACACTCACTACCCCAGAAGGAATGTTGAGTATTAAAATCTCCCGAGACCACCAAGTTATTGATAACACTACACTCCTCCAAAAATTTAAAAAATTTATCAAAAGGAATTATATTGTCCGGAGGATTATATACAAAAATAAAGTAAATGAACTCGCCGTTCTCCAATATTGCTTTAAGACCAATATACTCAACAAACTCAATCCTACTCCTCAAATAAAATCTTTCGAATCTAATCTTTGAATTAATGTACACCAAGATGCCCCCTCCATGCACTCTCCTTCCATTTGTCCTATCTACCCTAATAAAATCAAAAGAATTCAATAAATATGTATCATCTTCATGTTCCAGTAGAGTTTCAGAGAGGAAAACTATATCATGATTGACAATTAACCTACTCACATCCACCCACTTGCCCTTAAGTCCTCTAACATTCCAGCATACCACGTCCAGAACCATACTGTCTAATTAATAATACAAAGTAAATAGATATGCGAGAGTGAGTTCTACAAAAGTGTAGACTATTCTTGAAGACAATCGTACGAGTCACTGTCCTCCGAATCGTAATTCTTAAATGACTTCAGTGGGAATGTTTTTTCTCCCTCAGATTCAAGATTCGCAACCTCCTGCCGCTTTCCCTCTCTCAAAATTTCTTTGTCGTCCCGATTGGAGATTTTTTTTATTTTTGTACCATTTTTTTTATCAACATTGAATTTGGGAAGTAGAGACAAATTGAGTGCTTCTTTATTAAATGCTAATTCCTTTGCCAATCTATCTTGACCTAATTCATTATTTATTCTTGTTTTATCCCTTTTTTCCAGATTTCCCTCTCAACTCTTCTCCTATAATCCTAGCATTATTTAACTTGATTGCTGGAGCATGTTTTATCGTTTCCGCAAAAGACTTGTGCGTCGACCTATCACTAAGTTGACCCGAGTTATGACAACAATCCTTTAACAGAATATTTTTCCCCCGAGGACCATTCTTAATTTTTTGCGGATCCAAACTTACTTCATTACACTCATCGCTGGTATGAGGGAAAGAAGCCATTGGATCGTTTTGAGTAGCCTGAACTATCCCTTCTAGTGAAGGGAAGTCAGTCATAGGGCTCTTAGAAGGATCATCCAACCTGGAATTAGAAGAAAATTTTTTTAAGAAATTAGATTCCAACAACTCATCCTCCGAATACTGTAACTCAAACAAATCTCTTTTATCTAGATAAGGGTTATTTTCATCTAAAATAATATTAAAGTCCTCGTTCTCAAGAGCGATGTTGATCTTTTTCCTATATTTCAATTGTACAAGATATGTGGCTCTTTGTTTACTTAATTTATGAAGAGTCATGTAAGCATTTACATCCTTGTTGAACTCATAACAAGGGCATGAGCGATCAGAAGCTGCATGACCTCCTTTACACTTTACACAAAAAGCCTCATTATTACATTTTTCCTCTCTACTATTAATATGCGAGCCTCCACAGTTTGAACACCTAGGATCACTTGAGCAAAAATTTGCGCCATGACCATATCTTTGGCATTTATGACATCTCAAAATGGCCGGGATGAAATAATATACTTTATAAAAAATGCCAAACATTGAAAGGTATCTAGGCAGTTTGCCCTTACAGAATATCTTAACCTTGTTAATTGGAACGACCGTTTCTCCATCTTGAATATCAGAGTTTATGTGAATCCTCTCTACTCTATCTACTATACTCCTAGAATGACAGTCTAATCCTCTCAAAATGTCACTCTCCGATGCAGCCAAACCTACCCCATGGATAATGCCTGTGATATACAAACCCTCATTCAGAATAAAAGCATCCCAGTCTTTATTTACTCTCTTAACTCCAGCAGCTACAAATATATTTGCCTCCTCGAAATTGATAAATTCTACTAAATACTTCTTCGGTCCAGCCCTAGCTAAGTGCGCGACCGTAATGTTTGCATTAAATATCATAAGTCCCACGTCCGTAATATGATAGTTTCCAATATTATTATTTGATCTAGTGTCAAATAAATAAACTATAAAAGGGCCTATAGATTGTTCGTTATATCTATTAGTCTTCTGCAATCTAAAACTATTAAAAATTGTTTCCTCTGAAGCGCCCAAACCATCCGCATCTGTTCTATCAACCGATAAAGAGTCATTCAGAGTAGAATCGTCAGGGCACACCCTCTTCCTATCAGAAACGGCAAGATCATGACTTCTCTTTTCTTCCTCAATATCCTCTAAACCTCTTTTTTTGGAAGTCTGCATATTGAAGGATGGAAAAGGAAAAGTATAAATGTTTAAAAATTTGAATAATCCAATATGAAAAGGGCCCGCGCCAAAAAACCACCCCGAAAAACCAACACCAGATTATAATCCTAGCCACAAATTACTGCGTAAACTGATCAATTAATTCGTCAGAAAAATCCTGAGAAACACAATCCTTAAGAACTTTGTCGCTGTGAGGAAAGATTCAGTAAAACTAACTCAACCTTCGAACTACAATATGTCAAACGGATTTTAAATTTAAGTAGCTTACATTCATCAAGGAAAATCCAGGTGATAGAACAGCCCGAAGAATCCACAAGCTCGAGTAAAGGAGTAATCCACGTATGTGAGTCAAGAGACGCAATGTCGATTATAGAAGAATTACTCAAAAAGGTCCCTGGCAATGAACAGTCTTCGATGCATACAACTCAAAGGCAATCCGATCCTGGTGTTCAGAAACTGAAATTGAGACAAAAATTAGAACAAACCATATATCAAAACAAAACTCGATAGTCCATCAAAAATCATAAATTAAAATCATGTAGGAACCCAATCAGAATAAATAATATTATGCAATCACCCATAAATAAATCCGAATCCAGTCAGCGATAGACAAATAAATCAACCAACATTATATTTAAGGATATTCAAGAGATCTATATAAGCCAAGACTATAAGTAGCAAAACAAAACGTACTTATTCAGTGTTCGGTTAAACTGACCTTGAGCTTCTGTAAATACTCAAACCAAGAATAATAAATATTGTCATTCCAAATAAGCTAGACTACGCTCTCTATGATTTAGGCAACAGACATTATATTATACACATTGGCTATTGAAAATCCCACAAAACTCAGCTTGGTCAGAAATTATATAGAGTTATATATTTTGTTAAAATAGATCTTTTCAGCATCAAAGACTTGAATAGACAAGTTAGTCAAATAGTATTATTATTTCGTATTAATTTTTGTTAATCTCGAGAGAGAATTATGTCTTTAAGGATATGAATTATCCCAGTATACAATTAACTTAAGTAAGATAGTGAAAACAATTTCTTTTCTCTCAATTTATTTATTTATATATTTTTGTTATTAATATTATTATTATTATTTTTTTTTTTCCCCCTTTATTATTTGTTGGGAACCTTAAAATTGTTTTCGTTAGTCAATGAAAAGAGTAAAATTAAATAGATAAATAATTATAATTATAGTCAATGTGTAAAAGAAAAAAAAGGAAATAAAATAAAAGGAATAATAAAAATTATCCGAAAAACGGACTGTCAAATGAGTTTCATCCACTCATGTATATTAACCTCCGAAAAAGAAAAAAAAAGAAATATAAATAAATTCTTATTGTTGAACAAGAGGTAGTCAAAAATTTTTAACTTGTGCGACCTTAAAACTGAAGTCCCACGTCGGCAGAATCTTGTAGATAATATGATTGACTGTTTTATTTTTTCCAATTCCCGAAACACTCGTGTCCTCAAAGATGTCCCTTTCGAATTTAAAACGCAGAAGTCCAACGGTAACGAGTTTTCAAAATGGCTGCGTTCGGGTACAATTCGAAAATTTCGTAGGTGGATATGAATATCGTCAATTATATGAGCCTCCCAGTTGAACAATCCGTGAGGCAAGAATTCAATGGGAAAAGCACCAGATAGCACTCCTCGTAGAGACAGAGCAAAATAAATGACCCGCACACCACTCACAAATAAGTCATATAAATTATTATATATCTGTTTATAAAAGAAATTAAATATAAGGGAAACAATACTAACAAGGAGACCCTCATAGTTTGGGAAACGGATCGTGCCCAGCTTGTAGTATATGTTTTCTAATATAAAATATGAAAAAAGCCAGAGCCGCAGACTCTAACAATCGTTTTTACAAAGTTTACGCTGTTAAAGCAAAATTTCCAAGAAAAGAGACTTCACTTTAAACGCTTATAACTTCTGACCTATCTAATATTGACATTCAAACCAAAGTTTACTGACAAGCTGAGATAAAATAGATAGATTTTAAAAAAAAGTACGTTAAATCCATAAAATGGAGCAGAGTTATAACCAAATTAAGAATTAGAAGCAATTTTAAACAAAAATTGAGCAGTACAAATTTTATTGATTTTTTTAAGCTAAATTTCTTTAAATTCTTAATCGGCTATAACTCTGCTCCATTTTAACGGATTTGAACGTACTTTTTTTAAAAGAAATATAAATAAATTCTTATGTTGAACAAGAGGTAGTCAAAAATTTTTAACTTGTGCGACCTTAAAACTGAAGTCCCACGTCGGCAGAATCTTGTAGATAATATGATTGACTGTTTTATTTTTTCCAATTCCCGAAACACTCGTGTCCTCAAAGATGTCCCTTTTCGAATTTAAAACGCAGAAGTCCAACGGTAACGAGTTTTCAAAATGGCTGCGTTCCGGGTACAATTCGAAAATTTCGTAGTTGGATATGAATATCGTCAATTATATGAGCCTCCCAGTTGAACAATCCGTGAGGCAAGAATTCAATGGGAAAAGCACCAGATAGCACTCCTCGTAGAGACAGAGCAAAATAAATGACCGCACACCAACTGTAACAAAAATTATCATCCAATAATACTTTTCGTTAGATGATCATACTTTTTTATTTTAACATCAAGAGGAATGTTTGATTTTTAATCAAATTCGTCTATATTGACTTACGTTGTAGACTCACAAATAAGTCATATAAATTATTATATATCTGTTTATAAAAGAAATTAAATATAAGGGAAACAATACATAACTTCTGACCTATCTAATATTGACATTCAAACCAAAGTTTACTGACAAGCTGAGATAAAATAGATAGATTTATTTAAACAAAGTACGTTTAAATCCATTAAAATGGAGCAGAGTTATAACCAAATTAAGAATTAGAAGCAATTTTAAACAAAAATTGAGCAGTACAAATTTTATTGATTTTTTTTAAGCTAAATTTCTTTAAATTCTTAATTCGGCTTAACCTTGCTCCATTTTAACGGATTTGAACGTACTTTTTTTAAAATGTATCTATCTTTATCTCCGCTTTCTCAGTAAACTTTGGTTTGAATGTCAATATTAGATAGGTCAGACAGTTATAAGCGTTTAAAGGAAAGTCTCTTTTTTTGGAAATTTTGCTTTAACAGCGTATAACTTTTGTAAAAACGATTGTTAGATTCTGCGGCTCTGGCTTTTTTTCATATTTTTATATTAGAAAACAATACTACAAGCTGGGCACGATCCGTTTCCCAACATATGAGGGTCTCCAGTCAGTAATCTTATTAACAAATACTTTTATTTGAATTTACGCTTTTCATCGTTTCAAACAGAAAATACAAAATAAATATTTTGGTAGTTAAATTTAATGTTAAGAATTCACACTTAGCACATGTATAGTAGCATATAGATGGCGAACTCTCCAGCAGACCGTGGTAGGCGTTTGTGTCGCTCTTCTGTCTTGTTCGGCATTCTTTCAAAATCGTTCAAGTCGACCGGACGCGTTAGCCGATTTTAGATGTTCGTGTTGTTCGGTGTTTAATATCTTTGTAATTGGGAATACTTAATAAATGTATATTAATTAAAACAAAGTGCTTGTGCGTCTCCACTAAAAGAATAAGAAAAACAACATTTAAACTACATTAAATCTTTATTATTCATATTTGTTTATCACATCTTTTTAATATTAATTTTTAATTACATTGACGATATATTTAAAACACTTTTATAGTTTTAAATACATAAGGAACTAAACGTGATACTTAAGTTTAAATACATTGAAATCAAATATTTATTTTACGCAATTTTTCATTCAACTGTGAAATAATAATTCGGAAATTAATATTTCCCTTCTCAAGTTATAATAAAGGAAGTACTATTTTAATATTTGTCACGCACATGTTGCTGTAATTCTACATTTTAATAATTTTTATTTTTCTTATTTATGAAAGAAGTGTGTCATTGATCACCGAAATATTACAAGGCACAACAAGTAATACATAATAATAATAATAATAATGTAATAAAATATAACGTATATATTTATTCAAAATAAATAATTAATTTATATTAAATAAATTAACATATTTACACTTGAAGCATAACTTTATTCAATACCATTGAATCTTTTTACTATTGTACTTTTCTATGTATCTTTATACATTTCCGTATATTTCTGCACATTTCTGTACATTTCCATATATTTTCGTACATTTCCGTGCATTATTGTACATTTTTGTACAATTCTGTACAAAAGTCTAATAAGTACCAATAATGTACCAAAAATGTACAGAAATGTACAGAAACGTACAGAAATGTACAGAAATGTACAGAAATGTACAGAAATGTACAGAAATGTACAGAACTGTATAAAAAATATACGGTTATGTACGGTATTGTATAGAAAAAGTACATATATGTACTATAATGTACAATTTATACTTCCACCAGGGTTGTATACGTTTTTGTTGATGCATTTTTGTTTCTAGCAAATATTATTTTTTCAATGCTATTTAATCTTGCACGATATGTAAGTCCAACTGCACAGGCTACGTACTCTATAGCACGGAAACATTGTTTTGTGTTGTAATGCTGAGGCACATTTCCAGATTGATGTAAAAACAATATCACCTATTACTCCAACGTCTTTGTGAGGCGGTTGATGTTTTTCAGAATACATAGAGTTTGTGAAACTCTGAATTCCTCTTATTCCTCTGTTAAAGTACAATATGGCTTTGTTTGATCCTAGATCATTTATGTCTCCATAGGTCATCCTATGATTATTTATTTGTAGTATCTTCTGACCTGGTGCTTCATCTGCTTGCTTTTTTGTAGCTCTTCTGTTATTTGTTTCAGCCATTTCATTAATCTTATTAAAAACTGTTTCTATTGGCTTATATCTTTCAGTCGTTAAATCAATTATTTTTTACTATAGGTGTTTCCCCAATAGACAGAGTTGCACAGAAAAAAAAACCCCTCCCCCGGTCAGCCTGCGAATATGTAATTTTTTGAAAAAAAAAAAAAAAAATATATTTCAACAGTACTTAATTTGCCCATTTCAACTACGTTCGACTTTTTAATTGCCCCCTCTTGGATTTCGGTTAAAAAAATATTTAAAGTTGCCTAAATTTTCTAAATTTCAAGCTGCTATATCTCCACCAAAAAGGCTTCCAGATGACTTATTAGACACGCATATAATTGCCTCTGGGCTAAATTAATTTGCCCTATGCTCAGAATAAATAAAACGTAATGATTTATAGCAACAAATAATAAAAAACGTGCAGAGTAGATCGTAGACCATACTGCGCATGCGCAACACTTTTTACCAGCATAAAGCTGAATGCTACTTTACCGACGGTCGATGATTTAAGAGTTAATCAATTGGAAGGTACTTCAGAAAAACCGATAGATGGCGACATACAAACCTTTCCTACGAAGAATGCAAACCGATTTTGATTGCCCCCTCGTCGGGTTAAGTAGAAAAAGAAAATTAAAACATTGTTTACGCTAGGGTCAAACCTCCGTAAGAAATAGAAAAACGGACTAAGGGTGGAAAAAAAATATCATTAGGTCCCACTCGATTTGCCCCACACGTAGGTAAAGACGTTTTGAATTGCCCCTCCCCCGGTTAGGCACAAAAAATAAATGAAAAGGAAAACATTGCTTACGCGGGGGTCAAACCTCCGTGAAAGATAGAAAAACGGACTAAGGGTCGAAAAAAAAAATACCATTAGGTCCCATTTGATTTGCCCCACACGTAGATAAAGGCGTTTTGAATTGCCCCTCCTCCGGTTAGGCACAAAAAATAAATGAAAAGGAAAACATTGCTTACGCTGGGGTCAAACCTCCGTAAAAAATAGAAAAACGGACTAAGGGTCGAAAAAAAAATATCATTAGGTTCCACTCGATTTGCCCCACACGTAGGTAAAGACGTTTTGAATTGCCCCTCCTCTGGTTACAAGAAGAAAGGTTCCCTTAATAGAAAGTAGAGTAATAAATTTAAGTTATGCGAAAAAAAAATAATTAAATATCATTTTTTAAACAAACTTATAAAAAAAAATATTTAATCAAACCTAAATTAAAAACCGAGTCCGAACTTATATACAATTTTCAACCATAGTTTGGTGATAGACATTCGTAGCTTCGATGACTAGGTGCTTGCTTAATGCGATGCAGGCGCGAGTTCGAATACTCACAATACTAATTTTTTTTTTAATATATTGTTAAATGTTATTCATAGTCACGTTGTACTTTCAATAATATTCAAAATATATGAATAAATAAAATATGATAAGAGATAAATTATCACCCCTCCCCCCTCTCCCAGCCGTAAAATATGTTATTGTAAATTAAAAAAATATACATCGATAGGGCCCTAATTGCTCAGTTTATTAATAGTGCTTACTAAATTTGTGCAGTTATACATACCCCAAAAAAGATATTGAAAATATGGTAAAATTAAAAAAGTTTAAACACTTGTAACTTAGCTCGTATAAAGTTTCTGAAGCATTAAAATGCACAGAAAAATTGTACAACACAACGCAAGCATTTTTAAATTTATTATTAGAATTTATTTTATTTTTTGTATATTTTTTTTTATATTTACACGGGCAGAAATACTCTTTTACAAAATAAAAATAAACGATATTTGTAGTATATTTTATTATAATAAGACGTATCTTTTCAAATTAAAAATCTTATTTGGTCAACAGACTCTGACATTTTAAGCGTTTGGTATTAAGAATTTAATAGTAAAACAAACAATAAAGTTTAATAACAAAAAACCTATTTCATTTTGCACATTTTTTGTATTTATAATAATAATAATTATTATCATTATTGAACAACATGATAGAGAGCAAATTTTAGCGAGGGTGCAGTTTAAAAGAGCATGCATGCAGTATTTTGGCGTTGTAATTATACCGATACATTTTCTTACTTACCAGATATCCCTATTTGAATTATCGAGTCGCACACCGAACGTATACAATTTTGCTAACTAAATTAAGGGGATGTAGTTTTTAGAATAAAATTGATTAAACATAGTATTTTTTAATATGACAAATTATGAGAATTGAACAATATTTTATTCGTACGTTTTGAGCGACTACAGCTTAAATCTGTTCAGAGTTTAAATTTGAATTATTATTTTATTCCCGCCTAGTCGGCCATTTTGTAAACGCGCATGCGCATACGCAGTTTATTGTGGATATCGTTGTGTACGTGAAGGAAGCGGTGAGGATGGGATGCTTCCGGTACTACTACTACTTGAATTATGCGTTTTCGTTTGTTACAAAGCTCTTTATTCCTATTCACAATTACAGTTAATACTTATACACTATCGCGTGATCGCCACAGCTGAAGCGGTAGCTGAGCGAGCTGGATGGTCTATTCGTCTTGGCGAGGGACGAGTATCTGCTTTCTCGGTCGACGAATTTGACTGAAAGCGCGGGGTATTCTCCGGTCCATGAGGTGGCGCCGCTCGTTGGCAGTTTCCGGAGTTGGCTGACGGGCCGCCACATCCACTCCCCCCTCAGTGTTTTGCTCCATGTCTTGTGCAAAACCTACTCTAGGGCGTGTGTTTTGTTGAGTGGATTGTCGTGGAGTTTCCCTTGATGCATTTTCAACTTCTACAGCTGGAGGTAATGATGTTGGAGTCTCTTGAGAGATTGGAGTGTCCTCTCTACTTAGATGTGCAGCCTTTAACCTTTCTATAGAGATGCTTTTAACTTGTCCGTCGATTTCTATCTTGTAGATTCTGTCGGTTTGACGTTCTGTGATCTGGTAGGGGCCTTGGTACGGTGGTTCAAGAGGTGCACGGACATGATCGCTTCTGATGAATACATGACTGCAGGTTTCAATTTCTTTTTGTTTGAATAGGCGTACCTTGCTGTGGTGTGAAGTAGGTGTCGGCCGAATTTCTTGCATGAGTTTTCTGTGTTGCTGGATAAATGTTGCTTGATTGGATGGTAAGTCGGTATGCGCAAAGAATTCGCCGGGGATGCGTAGTGTTGTTCCATATAGCATCTCCGCTGGCGAGGCCTTGAGGTCTTCTTTGTAGCTCGTGCGGAGTCCCAAATGGTAGCAGGTGAGTCCATGGTATGTGTGGTTTACACATCAGAGCTGCTTTTAGGGTTCGATGCCACCTCTCAATGATGCCGTTTGAAGCTGGGTGATAGGGTGTTGTCTTGGTTCTGTTGCATCCAATGAATTCTGTGAGTGCTTTGAATAATGATGACTCGAACTGAAGTCCTTGGTCCGTCGTTATTGTTAATGGTGTACCATACTGACTGATCCAATGTGTGAAAATGGCGTTGACGATTGTTTCTGCTGCGCAATTTAATGGAATCGCTATAGGCCAACGGGAAAATCTGTCTATTATCGTTAGACAATACTTGAATCCATCAACGGGTGGTAGGTGTATTAAATCCATATGTATATGATTGAATCTGGCATCCGGGACTGGGATTCCTTGTGGGATGACTCGGTTATGACGCTGGATTTTGGCTCTTTGACAGCTTATGCATTGCTTCGTCCAGGTTGCTGCGTCCTTTTTGATTCCGGGCCAAATGTATTTTTCTTTGATTGCGCGTACAGTTGTGCGAATGCTAGGATGCGAAAGGTCATGCACTGAGTTGAATGCTAGACGTCGGAGTTCCTTTGGTATGTAAGGTCTTAGAAAACCATCCGAAATGTTACAGAAAATGGAGTGGTTTTCTAATGCTAGACTTTGGAGTGTTAATGACGACGATTGTTGAATCTGTGGTAATTCATTATCTCGCTGTTGTGCGTCGTGAATTACTTGTGCACTAAGAAGTGTTGGCATATCAATCGCATTTATTCGAGAGAGTGCGTCGGCGACGACATTATTTTCTCCTTTCACATGTACTATGTTTGTTGAATATTGCGAGATGTAGCTTAGTTGCCTTTGTTGCCTCGGGGATGCCTTCTCGGGTTTCTACTGGAAAGCGTACGTGATGGGCTTGTGATCCGTTTTTATCACAAATTGTCAGCATTCTAGCTGATGTTGGAATTTCTTGATGGCTGCAAAAATTGCTAACAATTCTCGGTCGTACGTGCTGTACCGCTTTTCTGTGCTAGAGAGTTTGCGCGAGAAAAATCCTATCGGTGTCCATCTGTTGTTGACGTATTGTTCCAGAGAGGCGCCTATTGCGGTATCTGATGCGTCTGTCCATAAGGCGAGTGGTGCTGATGGAGCTGGATACGTCATGAGTGACAGTGCAGATAATTTGCTTTTGATTGCTTCGAATGCTTCTTCTGATGTTGTAGTCCATTGAATTTTTCTTCTGTCGTTCCTCTTAGAGTCTTTGAGAAAATTCGTAAGTGGGACTTCTAGCTTGGCGAGGTTATGAATGCAGTCATGGTAGTAGTTAACCATGCCGAGGAATTTTCTTAAATCCTTGATTGTTTCCGGCTTGGGGTATTCCAAGATGCCTTGAATGCGGTCTTGAGGCGGTTTGTAACCCTGCTCCGATATTTCGTAGCTTAAAAATGTTACTTTTGATTTTCCAATCGCAGATTTACTGGGGTTGATGTTTAGTCTGTATTGTCGTAATCGACTGAAAACCATCCTCAGGTGTTTCTTGTGCTGTTGCGGTGTATCTGAGAAGATGAGGATGTCGTCAACGTAACAGAAGATGAAATCGAAATCGCGATATATGGTGTCCAAAAATCGCTGGAAAGTTTGTGTGGCACATTTCAATCCGAAAGGCATTACCAAAAATTCGAAAAGGCCGAATGGCGTGATGATGGCTGTCTTGGGTATGTCCTCTGAGGCCATTAGAATCTGATAATAGGCCCGGCAGAGGTCAATCTTGGTGAAAATGCGTTTACCATTTAACTTCTGGAAGAGATTAGTTATGTACGGTGGAGGGTACATGTCTCGTATCGTGACTGAGTTCAGTTTTCGGTAGTCACCGCATGGACGCCAACCTCCATCCTTTTTGCGCTCCATGTGCAATGGACTGGCCCATGGGCTGTTTGACGGGCGAATAATGCCCTGTTCTAGTAAGATGTTGATTTGCGACTTGGCTGCTTCAAGTTTGGGTCCAGCGAGTTTGCGTGGCCTCGCTGAAACGGGTGGTCCTTCGGTGACTATGAGGTGAGCGACGATTTCTTCTGCGATGGGCTTGAGCTGGAATGCTGGAGTCGTGACATCTGGGTAATCCAAAAGTATGTCAGTATACTCCCTGTCAGCTGCTCCATTCATTGTTGAAATGGTATGTTTCGTGGTCATCATGGTTCCTCCTGTTGACTGGAGTTTTGTGATCGGATCGATGAGTAATTTTCTCTTAAGATCTATGATAAAACCATAATGCGAAATTAAATCGGCTCCAATTATTGGGATCTTTACATCGGCAATTATAAAAGGCCATCGGATGTCGCGTCTTAGCCCTAAGTTAAGTGTGAGCAGGTGTTGACCGTACGTGTTTATATGCGTTGAATTTGCGGCATATAGGTTAGTTCGCTTCGCGTGTAATTTGTGGCTAAAATGCTTACGAGGTATTACCGAGACGACGGAACCGCTGTCTACGAGGAAAATTTTTCCATCCTTTTTGTTGCATACATAGAGGCGCAATTCCTGATGAACTTTGCTATCGTTGATTGCCTCAGTCGACGACAGCTGTATTAGTTTTTTTCGTTCTCGTCGGTTTGTTTTGAACAAGGTGCTTGGCATCTTCGAGCGTTGCTTCCAAATCGTTGATGATAATAACACAGGCTGGACGAGTTGTTGTTGCTAGAGGTGGTCGATCTTTGTTGTGACTTTGAGCGGGATCTCGACCTTCTGTCTTTGTTTTGGTCTAGGCTCTTGTGTAGGGCTGCTACTTCCTTGACGAGTTTGTCGAGCGTAACCTTGAAAAGATTGAGAGTGTTATTATCGTTTGAATTTGAATTGCTTATAGCGTACATTTCAGACACTGATGGGCGAATAATATTGACGATTTTATCGGCTTGCATGGCCAATTTTGAAATGTCCGTCGCTTCACTTATTACGAGGTGGGCTCGAACGTTCTCGGGTAGATGGTCGAGAAAAAGGGTACGGAGCACCGATTCGTTGCACTGGCCCGCTGCTAGGTTTCGAATTCGCTGGAGTAGGTGTGTTGGGCGTTCGTCTGATAGTTGCGCTCCACGTCCAAGTAGACGTCGAAGTTTTGATTCGTTGCTCTCCGAAAAACTCTCTATTATGCGATTTTTGATTGTGAAGTATTTGTCCTCGCGCGGTGGATTGGCGATGATGTCGGACACGAAGGGTAACATCGATTGTTTTAGGTTCAATACGACATACCTGTATTTCGTGGTATCCGCTGTGATACGACCAATATCGAAGGCTGATTCCAATTGCGAAAACCAAAGTGATGGATGCTCCTTCCAGAAAGGCGGGATTTTCGGTTGCGAGATGGCTGCTATGTTAGTGTCGATGTTTTCTCCGTTGCTTGGCTGGATTTGTGCTGGAGCTAGATTATTTCCGGGCTGCTCCTGTTGACGTTGTAGGATTTGTTCCAACTGGCTTATCCGAGTTTGGAGTGACTCGTTCCTTTGTTGCAGCACTTGCATTTCCCTTTGGTCTGAATCGGGTAGATTTTCTTGGAGTGCGACGTTTTCGATGTTCGTCGGTAGTTGATTTGTCGAAGGTTGATTTGGCGGTGGCGAGTATAGGAGACTCATCCTATGAGTATGTGTGTGACTGTCCTTGCTCAAGGTCACCAGTATGTAGGGGTGGTGTGAGCGATGAACGTCGGTGTCTGGTGGTCCTAAATCACCTGTGTGGAGGTCGGGACGTGTAGAAGTCCGGGCTCACCAGCGTAGGGCGTCAAGGTTCCTTGATGTGAACGGGGGTGACGAGCTTGATCACGTCGGGGTCACCAATGTGGATATCGTTGTGTACGTGAAGGAAGCGGTGAGGATGGGATGCTTCCGGTACTACCACTACTTGAATTATGCGTTTTCGTTTGTTACAAAGCTCTTTATTCCTATTCACAATTACAGTTAATACTTATACACTATCGCGTGATCGCCACAGCTGAAGCGGTAGCTGAGCGAGCTGGATGGTCTATTCGTCTTGGCGAGGGACGAGTATCTGCTTTCTCGGTCGACGAATTTGACTGAAAACGCGGGGTATTCTCCGGTCCATGAGGTGGCGCCGCTCGTTGGCAGTTTCCGGAGTTGGCTGACGGGCCGCCACATTATCACTATAGACGAATATACATAATTGGTTTTTTATTATTTATAAACTCATTATTCAAAATATGCAACTTTTAGCGAGGGTGCAGTTTAAATGAGCTTGGGTGATGCATTGTTTTATTGACGAGATATCCTTTTTTGAATATTCGGCAATCGGAACCTGCATATTTTATTTTTTTTCGGAAAATTGATAAGGGTGCAGTTTTGGAAACCAATTTTTTTAGAAAATGCAGTTTAAATGCCGCCTTGTAGTATTTTTTATAGCAAATACGGCATATTTGCAGGCTGGAGTATAGGTGGTGCGATTTTGGACTTGAATTTCTAGAGCATCTTTCAAAGTATACAATATACACTTGTATATTTTTACTTTTTACAAGTAAAATATCAATTGAGTTTTATTTATTCGGTGTGATCTTAGTAATATAGATTTATATTAAATTATCTCAGATGAGTAAAAGAACGGAATTGTTTTTCAAAATTCTCTGTTAATCTGTTTGGTGCTTGTGTTTCAGTCGAATCAAGGAATTGGTATTGTCAATTGTCAACCAAAGGAAAAAATTTGCATAGATCTCATACCAGCAGCGAATCCTTCTCATCATGATAGTGCTTTGACAAATATTGGAGCACATGTAGAATTGTCAGCTTTCTTGTCTTAGGAAGAATTAGCATCGCTTGAATTAGGTAGATTAAAATCAGTTCTTATGGAGCTTGATTTGAAATGTGTAGGAATTTTAGAAGAAAGAGTTCAAAGATTATTTAGTACAAAAGATGAAGCATCTCTTGACCCTAATTTATTGGCTAAGAAGAAAGAAAGGAAATCTGGAAAAGGAAAGAATGATCGAATTGAAAAACAAAAAAATTGCAAGACTGGAAGCTCACATTTACAAATTGGCCAAATTTATATCTAGTCAAACAGTAGCAACAAAAGAGAATGTTCAAAGAAAACAAGTAAGAACAGATGGAAGGCGAGGTGATTTAGATGTTGATTCATGTGCTAGTGAATCAGAAGAGGAAGATGACAAGGAAGAGGAGCAAGAGAGAGATGGGCACCAGCCACGTTTGATCGTGAGGCGTTCCTCTGCTCCCTTGAGGGGGCAAAAGTGGAGGGAACCGCCGAAGAAAAAGCACGAGGCCTCACGAATGCCTTAACAGCGGCTTGCGATGCCTCTATGGCCGTGAAGTTCAACCCTCGCGGCCGCCCACCAATAATCTGGTGGAGTGAGGACATCGCAGAAAAGAGACGTGAGTGCCTGCGTGCCAGAAGGCTGCACCAAAGAGCGAGGGGAACAGCGCGGTTCCAAGATCGTTCCGCAGAATACGAACAAAAGCGGAGGGATCTCAAGGTGGCCATCAAGGCTGCCAAGAGAAAGTGTTGGCGGGAGCTATGTGAGGAGGTGGACCACGACCCCTGAGGCAGACCGTATAAAACGGTTATGAATAAGATCAACCCCGGGGGCGCTGTTGCACCCACCGACCCAGTTTTTCTGGACGGAGTAGTCCGCCACCTGTTTCCAGAACATCGGAAAAGGACAGCAGAGACGGGCCTGATGGCCACCATTGGTGCAGCCGAGTCGCCAGACATTAGTGAAGCCGAACTGAGGATGGCTGCTAAAGGTATTTCCGTACGTAAAGCCCCAGGGCCGGACGGAATACCTGGCCTGGCCGTCAAGACAGCGGCGAGGCGTGCCGCAGGGTTCGGTCATTGTGCCCCTACTCTGGAACGTTGTCTATGACGGCCTGCTTAGGCAGCAACTTCCGGAGGGTGTCTCGATGGTGGCTTTCGCGGACGACGTGGCGCTAGTGGTGGTCGCAAAGAGTGTCGAAGAGATCGAATATCTCGGAGACGTCTCTATAGAAGTGGTCGCCACTTGGTTGAGAGACCACGGACTTAGTCTGGCGGCGGAAAAAATGGAGGCGGTGCTCATCTCTCGCACAAAAAAGGAGAGGACCGCCACCTTCACGGTAGGTAAAGAACGGATACGGTCGATGAAAACGCTGAAGTATTTAGGTGTCACACTAGACGCGCGGCTATCGTTCAAACATCATCTCGCGAACGCAGGCTCAAAGGCGGCAAAGGTGGCCCGTGCGCTGGCGGGCATCATGCCAACATCGAGGGACCCCAGCAACCGCGAAGGTCCCTCCTTGCCTCGGTGGTGAGCTCCGTAATTTTATACGAAGCTCCTATCTGGGCTGATGCCCTGAACAGGCACAAGAGCTTTGGTGCTCCGTGCCAGAGAGCCTGCAGGATAGCTGCGCTAAGGGTGGCCCGGGCGTACCGAACCGTATCTGATATTGCGCTCTCGGTGGTCGCGGGGACCGCCCCCTTCGACCTTCTGGCAGCTGAGATAGCTGAAGGACACCGTGAGGGTGGGCGACGTCTAGAAGAGAACAGCTGCCACAACCGATGGTCATTGCGGACCGTAGAGGAGTGGCAGCGGAGATGGGACTCAGCCAGAGACGGCCGCTGGACCTATCGGATCATCCCGCGGATCCGGGAGTGGGCGAGCAGGAAACACGGCTTCGTCAGTTTCCAGCTTATCCAGGTGTTGACCGGGCACGGATGCTTCCGTAGCTACCTATTTCGTATAGGGGTCTACGGCGGCGCAGAGTGACCGGCTTGTCCAGGGGTGGACGAAGACGTGGAACACGTCCTCCCACGGTGTCCTCGTTTCAGGGAGGAACGGGACCAATTTCAAATAACTTGGAGCGGTCCCCTCACCCCTGAGGGCATCGGGGCGTGCCTGCTTGGCTCCCAGGAGGGATGGAACGCGGTAGTGACCCTCTGTACGTCCGTAGTGGACAGGCTGGGTCACATAAGAAGAGAAGAGGAGAGAAGACTTGCGATGGCAGCAGTAGTGGGCTAGTCTAGCCGTTGCCTCCCCCCGCGAAGTAATGCCTTGCGGCGGCTCCCGCGGGGGAATATAGGTAAGAAAAGAGGTGGAGTTTTAGTGGGTATACCTATCGACATCCTTCGGTAGGAGAGTTCCACACACGGGGAAATGCGCTCATGGCTCCAGTCATGGTGCATTAAGCATTTCTCCACCTCTTCGGAAAAAAAAAACACACACACACACACACACACACGCACGCACGCTCGCACACACACACACACATATATATATATATATAAAACATATATATATATATGTTGAATTCTGAATTCTTAGAAACGGCGGAGGCGGCGAAATATTTATATATTATAGAGAGATATATAGATACATATTTATACAGATTTTTTTTTTACTATAGAACACAAAAAAAAGCACACTTTCACATAACCTACGAATAACTGATGTTTATAAATAGCTAGTTTTACAATAAACTAGTCTATGAATGGATATTCCCGGTGTATTAGATTTTAGAACAGTTTTATATTTCACCAAGTCATTTCGTTCAGTCCATTGATTATTATTAAATACACATGCTACATAATGGCCCATGCCATGTGCATCAATTGGACCAATGTATTTTATACAACCGCACAATACAAAGGTATTCTTTTTTATTAATATTGCTTTTGGTAAATCTGGTAAATCAGTTTTACATTCTTCTACATCTTTATTATATTAAAGTTATCTTTTTGAGCGATTTTGTAAAAACTCCCCTATTCTTGCGAAAAATACTTAAAACATATATATATATGATAAATATGTGTAACATAAGTTAATGCATCATATTACTGACAAAAAAAATTATTATTATAATTACTAAGTGATATTAAAAAAAAAAACGATAAATTATAATCTCCGTCCGTCCGTCCGTCCGACAAACATCATCTTGGCGTGAGAAGGACAGTGAGAGGAAGAGATAGGGAGACAGATAGAGAGAGAGAGAGAGAGAGAGAGAGAGAGAATGAGAGAGAATGAGAGAGAGTATGAAAGATAGAATCAGAGAACGAGAGGTACAGAGCGAGAGAGAAATGAGGGAGAGAGAATGAGATGAGGAGAGAGAATGAGAGAGAGAGAGTGAGAGAAAGAATGAGAGAGAGTATGAGGATAGAAACAGAGAACGAGAGGTACAGAGCGAGTAAGAATGAGGGAGAGTGAAGGAGTGCGAGAGTGAGAATGAGTAAGAATGAGAGTCTGTATGAGGGAGAGAGAGAGAATGAGAGAGAGAATGAAAGATAGAGAGAATGAGAGATAGAGAGAATGAGAGATGGAGAGAATGAGAGATGGAGATAATGAGAGATGGAGAGAATGAGAGATGGAGAGAATGAGTGATGGTGAGAATGAGAGATTGAGAGAGAATGAGAGATAGAGAGAATGAGAGATAGAGAGAAAACGAAAGTTAGAGTAATAGAGTGCGAGAGTAAGAGCTAGGTCCCGGTTCAAATCCGGGCTGAAGCTGTTTTCATTGAAATTTCGAAAATGTCTGAAGAGTTGAATTTTATTTTTCATACAAGAAATTATAAGAATATTGCATTTTTCGAGGTTTTCTCGGTGACATGTTGTTATAGTAACTTGAAGCTTTGTAAAATGATAGATAATTACATAACGGAGGGCAACTAACTCCTGTTTTTGCGTAAATTTGTTTTTATTAATTGTTATAAGTAAATTAGTTGTTTTTTCGTCTGCTATTTTCTGGTGCGAAATTTGTATTTGTAATTGAGTATGATACCCACTTAAACAAGTTATCAATCGACATAAGAAGGTGTAAAACGTGTAATGAACGAAAAATTGCTGAAAAGAGTTTTTGGTATGACATCTTACCTGGGATATGATCTGAGATCTCCAGTGAGATTTTTTAATGGGAATATATATATGGGCTATTTCACGTCAAGTGGTACGATGAAAATTTTAAATCACTCCAAATTTTGTGAACAGACTGGAAATATCTTCCAGAAGATAGAAACAAAATTTTAGGTGTTAAAAATAATTTGCCTAAGAGTTATTCCACCATGAAAAATGAAAATTTTTCAATTTTTTAGAGAAATTATTATTTTCAAAGCCATTTGTCTCAAAATCTATTGATTTTTTTGAAAATACATTATAAACAACTTTTGTTCAAATAATCTTTAGAACTTATCTACTCGGGTTACAATTCTTAATTTTAAAATCTCGAAGAGATAGAACGCCCGGAAATATTGAATATCAAAAAAAGGCGATCACGCTACAATCGATTTTGATCTAACACCGCTCAAAAGATCACATTTTTTGAGGGCTTTCGAATGACGGAGGTTAGATTATTGGCCAAGACCGCTGGTGTAAGTTATGCCCTAAAATACATGAAAATTAGTGATTTTATGAGGTTTATGGGGTATAACTTACACCAGCGGTCTTGGCCAATAATCTAACCAACGCTATTCGAAAGCTCTCAAAAAATGTGATCTTTTCAGCGGTGTTAGAACAAATTCGATTGTGGCGTGGTCGTCTTTTTTTGATATTCAATATTTTCGAGTGCCCTATCTCTTCGAGATTTTAAAATTAAGAATTGTAACCCAAGTAGATAAGTTTTAAAAATTATTTTGAACAAAAGTTGTTTGTAATGTTTTTTTAAAAAAACCAATAGATTTTGAGATAAATCGCTTTGAAAATAGTAATTTTTCTAAAAAATTGAAAAATTTCCATTTTTCATGGTGGAATAACACTTAGGCAAATTATTTTTAACACCTAAAATTTTTTTTCTATCTTCTGGAAGATATTTCCAGTCTGTTCACAAAATTTGGAGTGATTTGAAATTTTCATCGTACCACTTGACGTGAAATAGCCCATATATATATGTAAACAATATATCAAAAATAATATAACAAAACAATATATCAAAAATTGTAAAAACAAATCGTTATTTCTATTTGAACTTCTAATATTTGTCATTCTAGTACATGTGATATTTTAAATTCTATAATTGGAATGTTATAATTAATAATTTATTAATATGAATCGATCTATTATGAATTATATAAAGTTTATCAAGTATTAATGTAAATAATAATATTAGAATTAATTATTGGGAGTAACAAAAATTGTTAATGATATAAATAGTAAAAATGATCATTCTTCTATTAATTATTACGGATTTATCCCAACAAATGATGTAATTGTAATATTTATTTAATTACTAGTACTATAAATTATTTTACTAAATAGTTTTTAAAAAGTAATTTTTTGAATATTACATTACATGTAATTTGATGGTAAAGAAATATTATGTTAACAATACTATTTAACTGCGAGCGAAGCGAGCATCTTGGCTAGTCTTCTTTTAAAATTTTCTCTGCTAAAATAGATCTTTTATAGGCATCTTCTGTGTCTATCCATAAATGTGGTCCTATTTCAAATTTACAATGTGCTTTACTTTTTTTGCAACTGGGGCCTTATTCAGTAATTTTAACGCAAGCGCTAAGTACGATTTAACGCCAAAATTTGTCGATAAAAGTCACTTAACGAACAAATATTGGCGTTAAATCGTACTTAGCGCTTGCGTTAAAATTACTGAATAAGGCCCCTGCAGCAATGAACTATTTTGTCTTTGAAGTAATCATTTAATTCCTTTTCCAAATTTAAATATTTACTCCATGCTATTTTTAAGTTTGGAAGCAATGTTACTATGTGCTTCTTTGCATCTTTAAGTCCACATTCGTTGCATTGAATAACTTGCATTGTAGATTCATATGGTATCATCAACGATAAAAAATGTTGACTGATATTGACGTTACAATCAACAAAATCTATACCATTTTTGTTAAATAGTTCGTACAATATGTACGATCTCTTTGTATAAAAGGATATATTTACTCATGAAATAGAATGTCCCAATAGTGTGCTTGCATAGCATAAATTCTTTTTCTCTAACACTGCATTTACACTATTTTTTTATGTAATTCCTGAAATCTATGACTTTACTGCAAGCACTACTTAAAATTTCTGTGACACTATCAAAAGCGCATGTATTAAAAAAGTTACTTTTTGTTTTTTCATCCTTTTTGGTAGCTGTTTGTTACCATTGACAATATTTTTCTTTCCTAGATTATTTTTATTTGATTCTTGTAATCTTAAAACAATGTCTGGGTTGGCACGAACATGAATACCTCTATTATTTAATTTTTTTTTTCTGGCATTTTGCTATTGAATTCATCATTTGAGTCTTTATTTAATACAAGTGATGAATGTACTTTCAAGTTCCTTTCAAATGAAGCGTACGTATGATCTTGCAATGAAATATCTTTTTCAAAAAATTTAGTTTTATTTTCTTCCACTTTTGTGGCTGTTGGCTCTATAACGTTGCCTATACATGAATCGTTAATACATTTATCTATAGTACCTGTAAAACGAAAATTTTTCATTACATACACGCTTATCAATTTTTGATACAATATATCAATACAATATATCAATACAATATTCAATAAATAGTTTTAATAAATATAATTATCTTACTATTTATAAACACTGACGATTCATTGAAAATTTCTTCAAAATCTTCTATTGATCCCTTTCGTTTCCACTTCTCAACAGCCAGTAAATGATGATTATTTATGATAGGCTTCTCTACTTTGGCATTAAGATTAATTTTGTTGAGAGCGGCTCTAGCTAATCTCATGTCAGCATCAATGTCTCGACAATGCTTTATAAAAATTGTCAGCTCTCAAAGATGTGTTTCCTAAAGAGCGTTTAAATTCACCAAAATACGCTTCACTGCGAGCTGAACTGGCTACATCATGGGTGTTATTAAAATATTTATTAATAACTCCAGTCCAACATATAAATTCAGTGCATAAATCCGCTAATTTTGAAGCAAAACTGGGTAAATAATAGTTGTTTTCTTGTACTCCAATAAAAGAGTCGTCGTCCTTACAATTGTCAAGAACCTTTTGTACAATTTGATTTATGTAAATAACAATTGGCCTACATTTTTTATTATCTTCTTTTTGTACGACTTCTTCCACATCAATTGTCTTGCGTTCTTCAAACATTTTTGAATTATTTAAATCTAATTCATATGTTTGAATTAAATTAATTAAATTTTGTAAAGATTTCTGACATTTTTCATCAGAAAATTTGCTGTAAGCTATAATTAGTATATGCTTCAGCACTTCTTCAAAAGTATCCTAATTTTGTTACTGTGGTTAAAAATCCAAAACATTTAGTAAATAACTGTTTTGCTTTTAAATTGGATTGATTGAAGCATGGTCACTTTGTCACAGTATGTACGACATGGGCAACATCTGTCCTGAGTTGAGTGTTAATGGGTAGATGAATTTGCTCTCCAAGTAATATAAGGAGGCACAAATCATTGTACATTTGAAATGTCATGGCATTAAATGCTAAGCAGACACTATTTTGCAGAGCCTTACACATGTCCGTAACTACTTCTCTTGGTGCTTTTGCGCCAGATTGTAGCCAACTTTGTAACCAATAAGTGTAAAAACAAGTGTCTTTTTTTTAGACAATGTTTGGCATATCGGCACAATCATGTCATTAATGCGTGTACACATAACTGATAAAAAAATATTACTTGAGTCTCCGCCAGGTCTGGTAATTTTTAGAGCTATTGAAGATGTAGCATCTAATGAAATTGGACTATTCAATTTATTTCAAATATCATTATAAATATTTACTTGCTCTGCAGACCAATATGTGACAAAAAAAATCATATCCTATATTTTTGATGAATTCAACATTACGTTTTAGTTCTGAAAGAGAATCAAACAATTGCATACCTCGTTGTATACCAAAGACTTTATTTTTGGCGTCTTGCCTCGCATTTTGCAGTTGTGATAGTTTATACAAATGAGGAGGCTCTGGATCACCATCGTTAATTTCTTTTTTTGCTACATCTCGTCTCCACTGCTTCGGAAGGGTATGCAGAACTTCATTTTCTATCCTCAATTTTTCAGTTTTTTGAAGTTTGAGCTTTTTATTATGTACAATTCTTCTTGTATCAGCAGCTGTGACTTTAAAACTAATTAAATTATTTTGTTCAGGATTCTTTTCACAATATAAATAAATGTGTTCAAAGCATTCAACACAATGGCCTTCAATTTTGATAAAGGCATCGTAGCTGTTGACTAAATGTCTGTCAAAAGAGAAAACACAAGGAAAATTTTTAGATTCCACTAGGACTTATCAAACTCCATTGTTCATTTGTCAAATTCAAGTAAAAATTCGACCTATATATTTTATTCAACATTTTAGGGAACTTTCTTTTTGTGGGAGCACTATCATCAACACTTTCATCAGAGCTGCAGTTTCTTTTTTTTTTTTTTTCATTTTTATCATAATTATTGATAGTGAAATCACCTAAAACCATTTCATCTTCATCGTCAACTACTTCTAATCCCTTATATTTTTTATAATATGAAAGCGTGTTATGTCTGTTTTGTTTCACATGATTAAATAAATCAACAATGTTTATTTCATTGTTTAAATTTACACAAATATCTTTCCAAACCACATTGCTTCTGGGTTTTAAAATACCATTAAGTTCAAATATATCAAAATCAAGTAGATGTTCTAAAATCTTTTCTGCAGAAACTGTAGCTTTTCTCCCCACCATTTTCTGATAAAAATGTGTGGCTAAATAAATAAAAATAATAAATTAATTATTAATTTAAAATTGAATGCAGAAAAATTCAAAGAAAATAAATACCTTACTTTTAAACTAAAAAATATAAACAATATCGTACTTTTTTATGTTAATAAATAAAAAATTTTATCTTATTCTCTGAATATAGTATTTGGTATTAAAATGAATTTACTGCTGATATATTAAAGAGGAAAAGTATACAAAGATTTAGAGTAGGCGGGAACATCTTAAAAACAAATGAATCCTTATAGTTCTCTTGTTTTTCGTCCAATCGAATTTTCGCGCGGGTAAATGTAATTTAAAAATTTTAGAACGATTTTTTAATTAATAAATCTTTCATGAAAATAATTATTTCCTTTCTTTCTTATTACCAAATTATAATTAATATTGCAATAACAAACATCATAGAAATAGCACTACCCACACAGCACGGATCCTTGCAGGAATCTTTCACGTATGGCTCTTGTACGGATGAAAGCTTTCTGCAAGGATCATGTGCTGAAGAGGACGTCGAAGCTAGCATTTTTACCATCAGAGTAACTCTACCTAATGGCACATATTCGCAATCAGTTTCACACTATTCTTCGTTATTTGCCGCTAGATTTCAATGAAATTTGCACAGGATATATAAAATGATGCAGAGAATTGGGCTGTGCATCGAAAAGCGGCGAAAATTGAAAGAAAAACCTTTCTGATTAGTCTAAAACTGATGAACTCTACCTAATGGCACATATTCGCAATCAGTTTCACACTATTCTTCGTTATTTGCCGCTAGATTTCAATGAAATTTGCACAGGATATATAAAGTGATACAGAGAATTGGGCTGTGCATCGAAAAGCGGCGAAAATTGAAAGAAAAACCTTTCTGATTAGTCTAAAACTGCTAACCCCAACCGCGTACGTTATACGTATGTAGTAAGGATATTCCCCAAGAGGTGGCGCTGTATGGGTGCATCGATGTTGGGGTTAGCAGTTTTAGACTAATCAGAAAGGTTTTTCTTTCAATTTTCGCCGCTTTTCGATGCACAGCCCAATTCTCTGCATCATTTTATATATCCTGTGCAAATTTCATTGAAATCTAGCAGCAAATAACGAAGAATAGTGTGAAACTGAATGCGAATATGTGCCATTAGGTAGAGTTACTCTGATGGTAAAAATGCTAGCTTCGACGTCCTCTTTAATTATCCACGACAATCGCTCTGATATCCATGATGATCACAATCCACGTGGATATCAGCGTGACTATTTTCAATAGGGTGATTATCTACAAAGAAAGCCAAGATATTTTCTTTCTCTTCCATCAGCAATTAACTTCATTTTTATTATTCGGCTAAAAGTTAAAAAGTTGAAAGTAAATAAAATACTTCCATTTATTTGATTTTTTACCATATATTTTTATCAGACTGAAAAACTAATACAGTTATCAGCATTCTGTTTATGCTTGTAATTTTTTTGTTTGCTACTAGTCAAGATTTTTGGTATTAGGGAGCTATTAAATATACTTTGCATTTATTTCAGTTGTGAGAGACACTGCTATAGAGCCACCAGCTCTGGCATAAGTCAGTCGATTTTTGGTAAGGCACCGTCGGTCCCCATGTTCTCTGCTGGTAGCAACCGTCCAACTACTACTTCCAATTCTATGTCACCCGCAGTCAATACAGTTAGTGTGACCATCACACTACTTCAACATCGCCCGTTTTTAACTTTAAAGCAGCGAATAGCAAACCATTAGGTGGATTTTCGTTTGGCAGTGCATCAAATACTACTAGTGTTGGACCTTTTACTGTTACCTTTGGAAATATGTATCTCAAGCAGTCACTACTATCAATCCTACTACCACCTTGAATGCATTTACCGGATCCACAGCTCCTATTGCTCCAAGAAATGTCAATTCTACTAGTAAGTTTCTTTATTGTGTTTTAAGATTTTGATTTAGAAATAAATAACTTTTTTAGTTGTTTTTATTAAAACAATTTTCTATATATCGTTTACTGTAGTTTATTAGGTAAGAGACAAATAAATAATAATACTTAAGCGACAATCTTGATATAACACAATAATTATTTTCAATTATTTTATTTAAAAACGTATTCTAAGATCAGTGAACAAATTTTTGACGTTGATATTATTAAAAAACATAAATTATTAATATTAAGCAAAGGTATGTATTTAAATTATTTTAATCAATTGCAGGTTCAACTACAACCTTTGGCAGCTCAACAGCCTCGCTTTTTGTGCTCCAACAAGTACTTCAAGCTTGTTAAGCGGATCAGACAAATACATTTACCATTTGTCTCTGGGTGATAATATTCTATTTTGGACAGGTCGAGTCATCTCAAAGCATGATTAGACTGTACATATCTGACTTTCCAGTGAAATGAAAACATGGACAATTAAGCAGCTTCTTGATCGCAAATAGAGAAATTGGTAGAAGCTTCATAATGAATAAAAGACGCTTTAATTTGCAGTATATGGTAAGAATGCCATTGTCATCAATGGTTCATTGCTTTATTTATAATAACTCAACAAACTTGCGCTTCGTTCCTTTTACAAATATCATTTTTATTTTTATCATATTGTATTATTGGTTATGTTTAATGCGAATATCTGACCTTTTTCAAATCAAATTTACTATTATTCAAATTCTATTAAATTTATTAAAAAATAAATAAACTAAACAATATCTACGATAACAAAAAAAATAAAGCTTACTGTTATTTTAATATACGTATCTTATGCTCTTTAGTTTTAGAGTACCATAATAAAGTAAAACATTCAAAAGAGAGTGCAGATCTTTCCATACAGTCAACTGACAACTGACTGAAAATTGATTCAACAATTTCAAGATCCGAATCGCTTCCTTTATCCCTTTCCACCAGAAGCAACGTGTTGACATTGAACCACAACATTTGGATGAGGAACCGCCATTCACATCCGAATTTAATATATCTGATTATTTTGCTAAAGATACCTTATCGGATTTGGATTTGAGTGTTATATACGCTGATAGTGTAGATACGACGAAGAGCAACGACTGGTGGATAAACGACGTTGGATGCTCAAGATTCTTAGTTTTGCCAGAAATTGGAAATTTGTTTGCGCATTAGATACGACAGCAGTGCACCGATGGTACTAATAATCTACATAAACGAAATCACCCAGCTATACGTTGATTATACAATTATGCATCGACTTTTGTTTACAGTGTTCTTACTTATAGAGTCCAATGTTAGTATCGAGGCACAATCGAATCATCACAGTCAGGTGTTAAACAGTCAAAACTATTGACCAACAGTAGCAATCCTGCATTTGTATTATCTAAGACAAACAACACCTGGACTAGTGGCAATGGTGGCATAAAAATATTTGGTTTGACAGGGGCTACCCCTGTTAGTGACAATTCTGTAACGAACTTTAGGAATGGTAGTCAAAAAGCTACACATGTGGTCAACCCTGTCAAAAATATACAGCTGTAAAAATAACTGGAAATACAGGTGTAAATCCATGTCATAATACAGCTGTATTGGATTTGCCTGGATTTATTAACTGGATTTACAGATGTAAATCCATGTAATATTAAATGGATTTTTTAATTTTACAAATGTTTTTTTATTTAGATTAACATACAACCTTTGATGGATTTTAAACGCAATTTACAGCGATATTATTATTAAGAAAGTGCCCCATTCGACAAATTATCCATGCAATACAACTGTATTGGAGTGAGATTGCGTGGATTCATTAACTGGATTTACAGGTGTAAATCCATGTAATATTAAATGGATTTTTTAATTTTACAAATGTTTTTTTATTTAGATAAACATACAACCTTCGATGAGATTAATTAATCTAAATGAAAAAACATTCGTAAAATTAAAAAATCCATTTAATAATACGTGGATGTGTACCTGTAAATCCATTTAATATTACATGGATTTACACCTGTAAATCCAGTTAATGAATCCACGCAATCTCACTCCAATACAGTTGTATTACATGGATAATTTGTCGAATGGGGCACTTTCTTAATAATAATATCGCTGTAAATTGCGTTTAAAATCCATCAAAGGATGTATGTTAATCTAAATAAAAAAACATTTGTAAAATTAAAAAATCCATTTAATATTACATGGATTTACACCTGTAAATCCAGTTAATAAATCCAGGCAAATCCAATACAGCTGTATTATGACATGGATTTACACCTGTATTTCCAGTTATTTTTACAGCTGTATATTTTTGTCAGGGAACACAAAGAATGCATCCAACAATGCTCAAATCATAAATAATCAGTAACAATACTTTTACCTTAAAAGCATTCGCCGTCTACTTTGCTTCCAGGTCTTAACAAATTAGCTAGTATCGCTAGGCAGCAATCTCAACACCAGACTCAAATTCCTAATTCAGGAGAAAACTTACTAGTAATAGGTAAGGTAATTGATATGCAAGTTTTTTACATATCTTAATAACGTGTTATTTAAGGACAATTAGAATGTCTTGGCTTTTTTAGCTTTTTGATGAAAAATAATGGAAAAACCATGAATGTATTCTTCCTGGTTAATAATTTATTTGATTAAGTTAAATTAACTAAAGATTAACTAAAGATTACCCGTTAAATAATATAGAACAATTATATGCGTTAAATTGTTTATCATATCATTATAATAGTTTAAGTAATCTGTTTATGTCTTCGAACAGTATAACTAGAAATAAGAATCTACCTATTCCAAGATTCAAAAAAACTGTTAGCAAAAAAAATAGTTATATCAAAGCTATAGGTTTGTTTAATAAGCTACCAATTAGTCTAAAAGAATTAAATAAAAAAAACAAAAAGATAAAATTGAAAGACTGGATAGTTAATAATATTTAAAAAATCTATACAAATTTTATTTATAAATTGAATCTTTATTATGATTGTTTTGTTTAATGTTGCCTTATTGAGTTAGTAGCCTCTTTATGGATGTTATATAGTATATAGTGAAAGAATTTAACTATGTCATTTTAGTATGTAAGTATATTATGTAATTTTAGTATATAAGTCTTAGATACTTTAGTATCATGCCAGTTCCACCAACAGATATGTGCATTATATCTCTGTGGGGAATTCTATGTAATTCTAAGGAATTCTATGTATTTCTGATACTGGTTAATAAATAAATAAAAAATTTTTTCACATAATATTTTTTGTATATCAAGGTTTAATTGAACTCTAATCTAAATAAACTTGGTATACACTAATTTATGGTGATACCTTTTAATCTTATAATAAAACATAATTCATTTGATTTTTCGAACTAAATTAAAACAATGAAAGTTGATTTAAAAAATTATTATTAAATAATGAATGGTTAATTTTAATTTAAAAAATTAATCATTTCTTTTTTCCTTTTCCTTTAAGGTAAAGAAAGCAGCAAGAATGTAAAAACCAGATTTGAAAATCGTAGTATAGTACTGGAATGGAAGTAAAAAAGGTGAATGTTTAAAATATATCAAGAATGCCATAATTTGTTAGTATCGATAAAACAACGATGATGAAAGATTCCCAGCCATCAGATTGTAAATAAGTTTTTTGCCTCAGATTCCACAAACTTACTTCTTTGTGTGTAAATTTGTAATCAATTTAATTTGTTATTAAATTGAAAATAGTAAATAGATTAAATTGAAGATTCTTTTAATAAGATGTGTATTATATGTATTCTATGTACTAGTATGCTCTCTAGCATATATGCTAGTACATAGATGTGTGCTATGGTTGAAAATTGTATATAAGTTCTGACTCGGTTTTTAATTTAGGTTTGATTAATTATTTTTGTTTATAAGTTTGTTTAAAAAATGATATTTAATTATTTACTTTTCGCATAACTTAATATATTAAGGGAACCTTTCTTCTTATAATGCACTGCTTTAATATATAGTATTCCTATTGCTATTAATATTTATTAAACTGAAAATTTGAAGGCAAATTTCATCATTTGAAATTTTCACGATTGGGGCAAATCGAGTGGGACCTAATGGTATTTTTTTTCATCCCTTAAACCGTTTTTCTGGTTTTTACGGAGGTTTGACCCCCGCGTATGCAATATTTTCCTTTTCATTTATTTTTTGTGCCTAACCGGAGGAGGGGCAATTCAAAACGCCTTTATCTACGTGTGGGGCAATAAATCAAGTGGGACCTAATGGTATTTTTTTTTTCGACCCTTAGTCCGTTATTCTATTTTTTACGGAGGTTTGACCCTAGCGTAAGCAATGTTTTAATTTTCTTTTTCTACCTAACCCGACGAGGGGGCAATCGAAATCGTTTTGCATGTATATGAAATGTATTTATTGACTTTGTAAATATAGTACATATTGCCATCTAGTGGTTAGTCATTTTTGACTAATATTGTGTAAATTGCCGCGATGGGTGGAAACCAACGTTGAAACAACGTCTAAGTAACGTTGAAGAGCAACGAACATTTCCCACGTGGCAATTACTTTCATAACGTTGGAATGTTGCTAAAATAACGTCGCCACAATTGTCTTTGATTATTAAATTTAAACTATTAAATCTTTACATCCTACCTCTTAAATATATTTCAGATTTATACTTAGCTTATATATATATATGGGGTATTCCACGTGAAGTGGTTCGATCAAAATTTTAAAATGCACCAAATTTTGGGTACACTTTGCAAATGTTTTTCAGAATACAGGTAAAAATTTTTAGGTACTGGA
This sequence comes from Theocolax elegans, assembly GCA_026168455.1. Classification (NCBI taxonomy): domain Eukaryota; kingdom Metazoa; phylum Arthropoda; class Insecta; order Hymenoptera; family Cerocephalidae; genus Theocolax; species Theocolax elegans. The sequence goes on from CM047425.1 coordinate 82,939,391, forward strand.
ATCTATTTGCTCAAAAGTTATTCTAACCTCAAAAAGTGAATTTTTCCATATTTTTTTCAACACCAGCTGGGTTTACCGCTATATAACTCAAAATCTATCAACTTTTACTATAGAACATTATATGTAACATTCGTTGCTAATTATATCTAGAATTTATTCTTCTGGGTTAGAATTTCTAATCTCAAGGTCAATGTTACATAAACTACATGTCAATATTCAACTTGAAAAAAGTGCAAGTGCGCCACCTTTGATTTTTTCATCCAAAAGTCTAAAAGAAAGCTTGGAGCAATACTTTTCAAATGGTCTGTAGCATTTTTATGGTCTCCAATTCTGTAAAAAGTTATGACAATTTAAAGAAACACGAAATTTTTTTAAAAATTTAAATGGGAATTACCATGTTAATTTTTGTGAATTTTTTCTCTTTCTTTAAATTGTCATAACTTTTTACAGAATTGGAGGCCATAAAAATGCTACAGACCATTTGAAAGGTATTGCTCCAAGCTTTCTTTTAGACTTTTGGATGAAAAAATCAAAGGTGGCGCACTTGCACTTTTTTCAAGTTGAATATTGACATGTAGTTTATGTAACATTGACCTTGAGATTAGAAATTCTAACCCAGAAGAATAAATTCTAGATATAATTAGCAACGAATGTTACATATAATGTTCTATAGTAAAAGTTGATAGATTTTGAGTTATATAGCGGTAAACCCAGCTGGTGTTGAAAAAAATATGGAAAAATTCACTTTTTGAGGTTAGAATAACTTTTGAGCAAATAGATTCCAGTACCTAAAAATTTTTACCTGTATTCTGAAAAACATTTGCAAAGTGTACCCAAAATTTGGTGCATTTTAAAATTTTGATCGAACCACTTCACGTGGAATACCCCATATATATATAAGATGTCCAATCTTTTCCTGTCCAATGTTTCCTTTTTTATCAAATATATAACTAAAATTTTAATTTTAACTCGCGAGTATGCAGCTTCTAAAATCGCTCCAACGGCAGTAAATTATAATAGTTATAGGAAATTATTTCGGATGTGAACGAGCGACTTTTAAATACGTCTTATAGACATTGTTTGGATATTATTTATTGTCATCCTTTTGAAGTACATAAAACTGTTAAAATAATATCTTTAAGATGACGTTTGCAGAAGTACTTTTTTTACTACAAAAACGAATGACGAATTGACAACTACTGCAAGTTATCTTAAAATATATTTTCTTGTAGGCAACTTTTAGGTATTATTTTTAGTTGACAATTTATTTGCAAAAAATTAATGTCTTATTGATACCGTTTTTAAGTACATCATATTATTATATTCAAAAGGTGTCATAAAAACGTTATTGTGTCATGTCTTAATGATATCCGGAAACAGTCAATAAAAAGATGTTTAAATGACAAGCAATGCTAGCTGGGTAGACATAATATGTATTGTAGATAAATAGGCCGATTGGAAGCTTAAAGTGGTCCTTGGGCACTTTCTCACGTGGATTTACTGCAAAAAGTGTTTAAATTTATGTAAAATTGAAGATGTCTTCCGCAGAATTAAATTTATTTGAAGAACGTGCATCTGCAGCGGTACATGTTCTTTATTATTTTAATATATTTACACGTGTCTCTTACTTAATTACTTAAAACATGAGTTACTCAAAATAGTCCTCTATTTTAGGTTATGTAAGTCACCAACTAATCGATAACTACTAAGCTAATTAATAAATTGTTTATTTTAGGAAGAAGAAATAAAAATTTTAAAAGCAGAACTTGATTCGTTACATCGTATTTTAAAATCTAATAAAATCTCGATTGATGAAACAAAAGCTGAAAGTAATAGCGAATTCGAAAATGTCAAGAAGGAGAATGAGAAACTTAAAATGAGAATTGACATATTGAAGAGAGTTAGTTTTTTACAATCACTAATTTTTAATTATTTTGTATTTGCAAATTAGTGAATTTACTTAACCTACATTTTAAACAATAGGAAATATTTTGTTTATAGACACTTGAGGAACGTAAAGTTAATCATATTGTTATGACTACTAATATGGATAATTCTAACCACATGGCTAGTATCTACGATTCTCTAACAAGCTTATTTGAAAAAGCAATTAATGATGTCTATCCAGAATTAACTGATCCACCAGTTATTATAACATTAAGTAATAATCCAAAATTTGGTGATTATCAATGTAATAGTGCTATGCCTCTTTGTAAGTTACTTACAACTGCTACTAATAAAGGTAAGGATTGTTAACAATAATTTTACATTTTTATTTGTTTATTTATTTATCCAATTTCACATGTTTTCCCTGTTACAAAATATTACAATAACTTGTAAGTATTAGGTGTGCATACAATAAACTTCATTAAAATATAACAATTCCTCTTTAAAGAGTTTTCTTGAAGAAAGAGATAGAGATATTTTAAATATATTTTTTCACCTAAATTAATCATTTATTTTACACAGAAAAACAGCAGACAATTTCTCCTCGAGATGTTGCTCAAAAGATATTGTCTAAAGTGGCTTTATCTCCATTAATAGAGAAACTAGAAATTGCTGGAGCTGGTTTTATTAATATTTTTCTTAAACGTGAGTTTGGTCAAACTATACTTGGAAATCTTTTAAAAAATGGAAAAGTAACTGCACCACTAATTTTTCGGAAAAGAAAAGTTATTGTTGATTTTTCTAGTCCAAATGTAGCAAAAGAAATGCATGTTGGTCATTTGCGCTCCACAATCATAGGAGACAGTATCTGCAGATTATTAGAATTTTTAGGTCATGATGTTCTTAGATTAAATCACATTGGGGATTGGGGAACTCAGTTTGGAATGTTAATTGCTCATCTAGAAGACCAATTTCCAAACTATATAACAGAGTCTCCATCAATTTCAGATCTGCAGGTTAATTTTATCATTATTTTATTATTTATCTATTACTTATACTCATATTTCCTATAGTTACATTTTTTAAATATATATAGTACATGATTAATTATTTCAGAGTTTTTATAAAGAATCAAAGATTCGATTTGATAGCGATGAAGAATTTAAAAAACGTGCCTATGCTAATGTTGTAAAGTTACAAAATCATGAACCAAAATTTATTCAAGCTTGGAAATTAATATGTGATGTTTCAAGAAAAGGTATGAAATGTACATATACTAATTTGTAAAATTATTTAAATGTAAAATTTCAAATAAAATTTTATTTATTCTTTTAAGAGTTTCAGAACATTTATGATCGTTTGGACATCAAATTAATTGAAAGAGGTGAATCATTTTATCAAAACCATATGAAAGAATTAGTTAAAGATTTTGAAGAGAAAAATTTCTTAGAAGAAGATGATGGTCGGAAAATTATGTGGGGTGAAAATAAAACTAGTATCCCTTTAACAATAGTAAAAGGAGATGGAGGTTTTACTTATGATACTTCAGATATGGCTGCAATCAAGCAGCGCATAATAGAGGAAAGAGCTGAATGGGTTTGTGATACTTTTTTTTAAATTAATAAGAAATAATAAATAATATCTGAAAAATTAATTTTCTATAACAATATAAATTATCTAAAGTCTATTATTTGCAGATAATATATGTCACAGATGCAGGTCAAGCTGGTCATTTCCAAGTAATAGAAAGTTGTGCTAAAAAGGCAAAAATAGTTTTGAGTTGCCATAGGATAGATCATGTTGGATTTGGTGTTGTTTTGGGAGAAGATAAAAAAAAATTCAAAACTAGATCTGGTGATACAATAAAGCTTAGCAAATTGTTAGATGAAGGTAAACAACTTAAACTTTATTGCCTTAATATTATCAGTAAAAGTAGTAGAAAATATTTTATTTTTTGTATATTAGCACTAACAAACATGGTGCCATAGTCAATATTAATCCTTCCTTCGTTTATCAATAATCGAATGATGTGTTGAATTTGAAACTTAAATATTACGTTTTTGATAAAAGTCTTACCAAAAATGTAAGACTTTTCTCGAAAATGCAATAATAATTTAGTTTCAAATTCAGGCCATAGTTAGATTATTGATAAATCAAAGCATCCCTTTGGTTATTTATTCACATACTGTTTTATTTTTGTAATAATTAACGAACAAAAATTGAGTATGGCACTTCCTTAATTGAACTTAAATTCTTTAGGTTTAAAAAGAGCGGAACAAAAATTGAAAGAAAAAGGAAGAGATGAAATTCTTACAGAAGAAGAGTTTAACAGAGCCAAAGAAGCTACTGCTTATGGGTGTATCAAATATGCAGATCTTTGCCATAACAGAAATCATGATTATATATTTTCATTTGAAAAAATGTTGGAAGATAAAGGAAACACAGCTATTTATCTACTTTATGCTCTTACTAGAATTCGATCCATTGCACGAACAGCCAATATTTCGCGAGAACAAATAAAAAAAGCAAGCCAAAATACATTAATTTCATTATCTCATGAAAAAGAATGGAAGTTAGCGAAAGTTTTATTAAAATTTCCCGATATTGTATTGAAGATTACAAAAGATTTATATCTTCACAGTTTATGCGAATTTTGTTACGAAATTGCTTGTTCATTTACTGAATTTTACGACAACTGTTACTGTGTTGAAAAAAATCAGACTGGAGAAATTGTAAAAGTAAATATGGGACGTATATTATTAACAGAAGTGACTGCGATGATCTTAGAGCAGTGCTTTGCATTACTCGGCTTAAAAGCTGTTGAAAAACTTTAAAACAGAATTCTAACAAATAAAACTTTACAGACTAAGGAAAAAAGTTGCATAAGATTAAAAGTTTTAAATTTTGTATGTATTTAATTCTGAGAAATAAATGTTTATTTCATTTTGAATTTTTGCCATAATAAAATTAATTTATTTCTTTTTCTAAAAGTTAAAGTCTGTAAAGTAAAAGCTTATTCTGGTTGTATTTTAATTTTAATATCTCGTTCCTTACCGCATAGAATTCATAATTATGAAACTATTTTATAATATTAAATACATGTTGACTTAAAATTATAACATAAAAAATTGTTTACATAAAATAATAACGAAAGTTAGTTACCTCTAGAAATTACCGAAATTGTTATTAGGTGAAGTTAGATTGTAAAGGCTTATATATGCTTTACCTCTTACCTAATTAACTTTGTCTTTGTTTATTCCATTTGGTTACTTTGCAAATTTTTCAATTTAAGGGGATGTTATACTCAGAAAATAGTAATTTTATATATTTTTTATAATCAAATGAATAAATTTTTTAAAGAACTCGCCCTTAGACATGTTTTAAATATACCCTAATTTTTCCAGATCCATAATTTGACTATGATATATGGGTTAAAAGTTTATATCTTTTTATACTAATAATTATCGATAAAAAATTATTTATTCAATTATTATTAAAAAAAAGATTTTTTTCTTAAAACAATCAAAACGTCAGGCCCTTATTTATGTTTAAGCTATCCGTATGAATTTTTTTTTCAGATAAAAAATGGTAAAACATAACCTCTTCGTTTAGTAGGTCAAAGTTTTCAGAAAAACGAAACAATATTATTTACTCTCACTTGGCAGAAATGTTGCATTTTATGATAGCTAGGGGGGACAACTCTTTTTTTTTATTTAAAATAATCAAAAGGCGCGATAGCGCCTGACGCAAGTATAGCGCGAGAGCCATTATAGACAGCTAATTTAACCCCTCAGATTTATTATTAGTTTTTACTATAAACAAAATAATAAAATTTGAATTTCTAAAGTGGCTTTGGTGCCCCCTAAGATGAAATAAAACATAAAATATATTTTTAAAAAGTTTACATATTTATAATTACACTTTACAATAAAAAATTATACTTTTTGAAAGTGCAAAATAAATCATTTTGCTTTTTTGAAAGAATTAAAATGTGATAATTTTGCACATTTAATTAGTGTAAAATATTAAAATGCTTGTAAAGGAGGATGCCCACTTTTATAGGTAAATTCTGCCCCGATTGGGAAACGTACAAAACCTAATACATTGTTTAGCAAATAAAAAAATAAGAATTTAAAGAAAAATACGATTCCCTATCTCATAGGGAAATTGAGATACGAGGTAATGAAATTTTCACCCCCTTTAATGAATAGTTTGCACAATTTATTAGAGGTTTAAAAGGGCGCAAATTAAAGATATTTTAATTAGCTTTCGAATAGGATTCATTGGAAATCAGGGCCGTACCTTACAAGGGTGTTATATCGATTTACCCCCTTAGAAATATTTTTTATCCCTTAGGGTTTTTCCAATATTTGGCAGGGTTTGCACAATTATTTTTCAAATTAAACCATACCAATCAAAAAATTTAAAAAAAATACACTTATTGGGAAATTTTGATTTATGGATAGTTTAGTTAAAATTCTCTATTATTGTTTATTCTGTGTTAAGGGTGCGGCCCTAGAAAAACAATTTTCCCAGTAAGTGTATTTTTTAACAATCTTTCGATTGGTGTGGTATAATTTGAAAAATAACTGTGCAAACCCTGCCAAATATTGAAAAAACCGTAAGGGATGAAATATATCTCAAGGGGTAAATCGATTTAACACCCTAGTAGGGTGCGGCCCTGATTTCCAATGTATGCTATTCAAAGCTGTAACGAAGTGAATCTTCGCCGGGGTCTTGCTCAGATTCCAGGATTCGGTCAGGAAGGAAATTGAAATAATTATACCGTAATTTAATTGTAAAAGACTAACTATATATATATATATTTGTAAATCTAAGTTGTATACAATAGAAAATAAATGGAATCGCCGTTTCCCCTGCTGACTGGGATGCGAACTTAGTTAATTTAGAATCAAATAAATAAGCAATACTTAGTACTACGCGACTTACAAACTTTACAATGCTACCTTATAACCAGTTTCCTAAACGGACGCAACTAACGGTTATCGTGTGGGTTCACACGGAAATACGGTTCGGGATAACCCACGTGTGCTCACGAAGATACGGACGGGATAACCCACGTGTGCTCACGAGGATACGGTCGGGAAGCGGTTACGGTACGGTAGTTTTGGTTTACAGACGTGTGCTCACGTTCGCCTCTGCGGGCGCCTGCACCAGGGTTAAGATTCAGTCTGGCTGTGTGCTCACGACCAGCTTCCTCCGGCTCCCTGATCCAGACTGGTTACAGCGGTTCTCGGCGCGCCTTATATACCCGATCTGCGAGAGCGCGCATGCGCAGAACGCGGTCGCCCTACTTCGAACGAGGTCACTGAACTGGCCAATAGGCGCAGTAGTGGGGGAGCGGCCAATGCCCCTTGGCTATTTATATCGCGGTCGTTGAACTCGCGTTTTACGACGTGAGTTAGTCGCGAAGCTATCTTACTATACTACGAGTCTTAAAACTAATGATTAGTTATACTTATTACTTTAATAATTATTATGCTAAATGATTAATTAGCGCGTGCAATTATTGCGCGTCGCAAAGCTAATTAAATTATCTCTTATTTGCGTCCTTTTAAGCCCCTAATAAATTGTGCATAGACGAGTTATTAGCAGCATCTTGATTTAAGGATAGTTTAGTTAATCTTCTCTTTTATTGTTTTTTCTGTGTTAAGGGTGCGGCCATGGAAAAACAACTTTCCCAGTAAGTGTATTTCTTAACAATCTTTCGATTGGTATGGTTTAATTTGAAAAATAATTGTGCAACCCTGCCAAATATTGGAAAAACCCTAAGGAATAAAAAATATTTCTAAGGGGGTAAATCGATATAACACCCTTGTAAGGTACGGCCCTGATTTCCAATGAATCCTATTCGAAAGCTAATTAAAATATCTTTAATTTGCGCCCTTTTAAGCCCCTAATAAATTGTGCAAACTATTCATTTTGTTCGATTATATATAATTTAAGTAGTAAAGGGGGTGAAAATTTCATTACCTCGTATCTCAATTTCCCTATGAGATAGGGAATCGTATTTTTTTTTAAATTCTTATTTTTTTATTTACTAAACAATGTATTAGGTTTTGTACGTTTCCCAATCGGGGCAGAATTTAATTATAAAAGTGGGCATCCTCCTTTATAAATGTAACTATTCGATTTTATATTTTAGTAAAAAACTGAAAAGCTATTTTTTCAATAACAAACAAAATGTGGACGTTAATTTTCAAAGTGTAAATAATTATTCACTAAACCTAAAATTGCCCTTCAGTTAGAAATTGAGGATTTTGAGATTAATCAAAAGTTACTTGGCTATTAGTTACAGATTTATTGGTAATTTTTGTTAAAATGCTCACTTTTTGTAAGGAAAAGTTACATTAATATTTTGATTTCTATTAGGATATGTTTAAAACGTTGTAACAGCATTAATTTGTCCCTACCGAAAACTATGTTGCCCAAAATGGAAAAAATACATAAAAGTATGATAAAATATAATATTATGTACACATTCATATATTTGAATAAATATATGTAAAAGTGTACTTTATATCATGCTAATCAGTCATTTCACTGGTAAAAATTATCATATGGAAACCATATGGCTTTCACATGAAATCGATGTGGTGGCCATGTAGGAATCGTGTGATTCCCAATGGTATTCTTGTGGATCTCAACGGGAATCATATAGATACCATGTGGGATTTTGCGGTGGTTCCCACGTAGAAATCATATAATTCCCATGTTATTTCTATGTAGTTTTCATGTATTTCCCACGTGGTTTCCATACAGTAACTTGGTTATTCTGCATTTTCTCATTTAAACAAGTAACTAATAAATAAATAATTATTTTGTATAAATAATGTATATAATAGAATAAAATTAAAAAAAATCGACATCCTTGGGAACCGAACCCGCGAACTTCCGATCCGGAGGATTACACGTTACCACCGAGCCATTTCACTGTTGGGTTTATGAGAGTTAGTTTCGTGCTATAATAAGAATGTTGTTATTAGATGATAGAAAAATTTTCTAAGTCCAAATTGAATTTACATTGGAAATTTATCAATATTTTAAAAATTTTCATTGCAAACTTTAATTTCAAATTTACATTAAAAAATCAATTTAAACCTGGAAAATGTTCTATCATACAATGCAAGCGTTATTTATAGTTCGAAATTAACTCTAATAAACCCAACAGTAAAATGGCTCGGTGGTAAGGTGTAATCCTCCAAATTGGAAGTTCGCGGGTTCGGTTCGCGGAGTTGTCAATTTTTTTTTTTATTTTATTTTATTATATACATTATTTATACAAAATAATTATTTATTTATTAGTTACTTATTTAATTGAGAAAATGCAGAATAACCAAAAGTTACTATATGGAAACCACGTGGGAAATACATGAAAACCACATAGAAATAACATGGGAATTATATAATTTCTACGTGGGAACCATCGCAAAATGCCACATGGTATCCATATGATTCCCGTTGGGATCCACGAGAATACCATTGGGAATCATTCATGTGAAAACCATATGGTTTCCATATGATAATTTTTACCAGGATTAGTAATTATCTGTCATTAACTTATTAACTTCGAAAAATCGTGTTTTTAATCAAAGAAAAAAGATATATCCGATTTACACATAAGAAAATTTTCGAAAAATAATTGCTCTCAGAAAATCTTCTATACAAGACACACGCACATTTTATGTAAATTTGTATGCAAAACTTAATTATGAAATTAATAAATATTATTTATAAACAAATTAACCGCATATTATATGAAAGATAGCAGATGAGCATGCACAAGTTCCGAAACTACTTAAGTAAAATGTTGTGATAGCTGTGAGGCATAGCACTCTGACTATCGGTTCTGAGTTCGAATCCTTATCAGGGATAATTTTTTTTAATAATACCGTTTCTATTTATGTCTGCTAAGCGAATTTCTAATAATTAATACGCAAACATAATATATTAATCATTTTTTTAATTGCGACTAGGTTTATATTTATACATTATAAAAAATTCTTTTTAAGGTAGTAGTCGTATAAATTCATTTTCTTACAATCATTCTGAAATTTTGACTACCTATTGATAATACTGCAACTGTTTACTGATTTCAATTGTAAGTTAGTGAGATATTCAACATGAAAGTTTTGATAATTTACATGTAATAGTATAGCGCGTAGACGTAGAAACCCGTATTGTGCAGTATTTTATTTTATTATATCTGAACGCTTCTTACGATAAATTTAAAAAATAAATATATTATTAATGACTAATTAAACATACGATATAAAAAATTTCAAGATGATCAGCGTCATAGTTTATGCATAATTCGCATTTAAAGTAAACAATGTTTTCCAATTTCTGAGTGAAGAAGTACGGTAGAGGGAGGCAGCGCAAGGATCCGGCAACACCACTCTCTAGATCTCTTTCTCTCTCTCTCCCTCCCTCTCTGTTTTTCTTAATACCATACTATGCTTTTAAATAAATTAATCCATAAAAAATTAACTTTATTTTTATTTATAATATCTGTTAGACCTATATTCTAAATTTCAGATATTAAGGAAAAAAAATACAAATTAAGAATCTCTTCATGTTAAACATTTTTTATTAATTACTTACATAACTTTTTCATAGATTACATATCTTTGATATTTCTGTTAAACAATAATATTAAATAACCTACCTTTGGTTTTATACAAGTAACATAATAAATTAATCTAAAATTAGGTAACGTTTTAAACGTTTAATAACTTTTTGGTGTTCGCGTTTATCTTTTATTATTTCTAAATATTATTCTGTTCATCTTTTCCCAACAAGAGTTTAACAATTTCTTTGTCTCCTCCATTTATATATACTGCTTTCAATGTCTCAAATGTAATATTTTGTTGCGCGATTTTTCTTAAGATGTTTTGAAAGCGTTTCTTTCAATTCAGTTAAAATTGAATTCCAACATTTATTTTTTGCGTATTTTCAATAACAATTAAATATTGACCAAAACTCTTACTAATATTAAATAAATTGTCTTCTTTGTCAATAGAACATACTAGTTTTCGTAGTATTACAATATCATATTCAGCATTATGCCACTTTTCGTCGCCACTATGTTCTAAGAATTCATGAGCTAAAGTGATCAGTTTGAATTTGCCCGGCTCTTTTCGTTCAGGTGAAACTTTTTTAAAAAGCGCTAAACTATCAGAAAGCCAACTACCACAGAAAATTCATCAATCATATCATTATTAATGATTGCTCGCAGTAGTTTCGGTACATCAAACCAAGTATTGTGAGGGACTAGTAAGCACTTATTTTTAAACAGAATACTAAGAAATTGTTTAAAGGAAATTAAAGCTTCCATTATACTAATACTTTCGAGAACTTGATCATGTAAATATAGTTGCCCTGCAATAGTACTTAAGCCTATAATTTTAGTTGCAGAATTAGAAATAATCTGAATCGAATTTATGCACAAATTAAAAATTTTTTCTTGACGTGTCGCTGCAATTTGTAGAATATCTGCGGTTCCTTCAAGCCCTGACGGTTCTAAATCAAAATAAATTATAGCACAATCTCTCGCTAATATTCCACTGCTACACGGAGCATTTTTTTCATTGTTTTAATATTCAAATGAATACCACAATTTGATTGATATTGAATACCTTCCGATTTTTCCTTATTTTGTCTCGAATATTCCTTTTTTGCGATAGTAGTTTTCTGCGTGCTTTTTGTTTTTTAGAACTTGTATTTTTTGATTTTTGAAATCTTAACTTGCCGGCTTTGGCAGCGTAAATTTTAGTGTGCGTACCAGGTGAAAGGCTTAAATTTTAATATTTACTAGAGAATTCTCTCCTTCATTTTTACAGCAAATGGCACTTGCTACGCGAAAATCACACAAGCAGCAGTCGTATTTAAACAAATATTTTTTGGAGCTTTGCGCGCGATCATATTGTTTACAATTTCGTTCTCTGACTCGTCGAAGCTGCTACTGAAAATTTGCTAGTGTTATTTACATATTTATAAAAAACATCATATAAACTATGAAATAATGTTTCATCAAATAATTTAACAGTTTGAGATTTAGAATTAGTTGCCTTATTACACCATTCACCACAATTTTCGCTGCGACCATATAAATGATCCGGTATAGTAAGCAAAGTTTTAGCAAGTACTGCAGTTTCGCCTTTATTTTGTGCTATGGCATACGTGAAGCACTTTTTTATATGCGCTATAACGCCTGTTTTGTTTAGCTCCTTAAAAGTTTTGGCAACGAGATACAACTCACTCACGAAGTGTTTTACAATACATGATTTTTATCTGCTAATTTATGAATGATTAGCTGATTTTGTTTACGCATAGTGGCCATTGTTGAACTGTTTTCATCGTCTATTACAACCCGATCTTGACAACCTACTTCTTTTAGAACGAACAAATTGTTTATCAAAGCAGCTCCAGCACCTGCCTCCATGGTTTTTGCGCTCCCTTCAAAGTTAAGTCGGCAATTGTGATTATTTTTATCGTGGCCTAAATCAAATAATTTGTATTTGCGGTTTCTTGTTGCATAGTGCAATACTTTTCCTGATAAAAAACCAATAATGGTGCCATATCCATTCAGACTATTATAGCTTTTTCCGCTGCCACGCTTACTCCATCCCATATCATATGAAACGATTATGTTGATAATATCTCCTAATGCTGTATCAAATTTAATATTCGAAGGAGTATCAATAGCCCTAAGACAAAATCTCACGTGAGATCTCATGCCAAAATCTTATCCGACTTTTCACTCGGACCGCTGCTTAAACTTCTCAAATAATAGGAAATCAATTTATGAATAAGGTGAGTCACTTATTAAGTGATAACACCCCCCCCCCCCCCAGATAAGTCCAAAAATCGAGGTTTGAAAGCGTTTCAGACATATTTTCGATTTTTAGAAATTTCTCACATGAGATCTCACGTGAGAAATTTTCAACGATCGAAAATATTTCTAAAAATCGAAAATATGCTTAAAACGCTTTGAAACCTTGATTTTTGAACTCATCTGAGGGGTGTTATCACTTAATAAGTGACTTATTACCATATACATTAATTGATTTCCTACTATTTGAGAAGTTTAAGCAGCGGTCCGGGTGAAAAGTGGGATGAGATTTTGGCATGAGATCTCACGTGAGATTTTGTAATAGGGAGATGAATCAAAACAGGAAGAAAGATTTGAATTAACGCAGGATCGAAGAATTTTTGTTTGTGGGAAAATGTCATTAGTTATATGAGCAGGCCTACATAGGAAAAATTAAAAGAATATTTATCATTATAAAAATGACACATTCTTACTAGTTAAATAATAATTTATTCATCTAAAAACAAAATTGACAACCTAAATCTTTTTTATTAGCATTACTAATCATTTCTTATTGTCAAGAGGGGCATTGCCATATATTATAATTTTGTTTTTAAACTAAAATACATTTACGGATCCACTCACATATAAATAAATCTGATTTAGAAAAAGAACAAAAGCCTAATAAAAAGTCCTTAATTATGTAAAAATCGAATACATAAGTTCATAATAATTATATACGTATAAATTAACCTTATTATGTAAAATTACTTATATAAAAGTGAATACATAAATCAAATTAATTATTTTGTTAGAACTAGAAGATGTAACTGTACATTCAATATTTAGTAAAAACATTCATTTGTATACATACATTGAGCTTGCGATTTATACGAAGATCTCATTATAATTAAAATTCATTTTGATTTAGAAGTAAAATTGCATACCAAATATTTTTGTTGCGTAACTCACATACAAGATATTCCACATACTCTCTTCAACATAACCCATCAAAACTAATAATTCTATAAAATTTATAATTTTCAACCTTTTTTAATTAAGAGAGCGTATGCGTTCACACAATAATAATTTATCAATAAAAGCTGCTTACAATAAATCACATATTTTGTGAATATTTTCGATGGTTAATCGACGTTCCTCCTCTGCAGCTCGTTGGCTGACAACTATCTTTTGCTGACTTTTCAATGTTTTCTCCAACTTTTCCTTCGTATTTCTTGTATAAGTCTTTCGAGATGACTGGGATATCTAAGCATGCGAATATTTTGTTTAGAGAACCGCAGCCTACACCAGAATAAACAGCACCTAGAAAATTATTAATTTACTATTAGATGTAACTAGATACTTAGATAATATATTATTGTATGCATCTGTGTGCCGAATATTATATTCTACCTATAGTACTGCTGACAAGTTTGTTTGGGAATACTTCTGTTCATCAAATTCGTTTACTTTGCCTGTGTGCACTGTACTTGATATTTTACATTTGTTACAATGAATACTAAAAATAGAATGAAGTCCATAACGTTTTTCATTCGTTATATTTTCTAAACAAAGCACTTCTTTGCACGTGCAACATTCTAAATTTTGTCCAAGTTCTTGAAAATCAACAATGCGTTTTCCTCGACAAACACTGTTACTAGTAAAATTTTCTTCTTTTTTGGCTAGTGCCATAGCTGCCAATGCTTTTAATCTTTTTTCTTTATTTTTCGCTTTTACAAATCTTCCGTTCTTCAAACGAATACGCTCGGAAATGATGTTTGTGAGAATATACGCAATACTCTAGCTACACCAAAGGTTAAGTATAACTCGGACATACGCCGACGCGGCTTCGTGTACAGTCTCATATTATAAAGTTTGCTATAATCTAGAAGGGCGATAGCAAAGTGGCGCGCAGGTAATCACGCGGCGCGAACTTCTGGCTGGGAAGCTAGCACGAGTACTACCTTAAGGAGAGGCTAAAGCAAAAATCACATATTTTGCTTTATTTATAACTATTGTAAAATCGATTAGGGTAAAAAACGAATAATAGGGCGCCCTATAGCTCGATTTAATGAACATTTTTCGTTTAACATTAAGTCGATTAAGCAAATATTTTTTCCAAAAACTTTGAAATACGAAGGCTTATTTACGTGATCACATTTAACCTCAAAATGCCTGTAGCTTAGAAATAATCAAATTACTTTAGATTAACATAATAATTATTTAAATAAATAGAAGAGCGCCATAGCTATCGATATTATTTATCGATTTGTCCAAAGCAAATATTAATTACTTTTGCTATTTTTATAAAAACTTTGAAATACGAAGACGGTCGGATAACTAAAAGGGGGGTGGGGCTTTAGCCTCCCCTTAAGTAGTATCTTTTAGCGGACATTCAAAAATTGTATGATAATACAGAAAAAATTCTGAAAGAAATCTTTTTTATAAAAAGATTAGTATACAAATACTTAAAAAATACTTTTGGATTACATATATAATTCTTTGTGCTTATTGGGAGAGAATATGATTTATATTTAACAAATTTCCTAATACCAGATTCTAATCTTTTCCTCGTTTTTACATTATTTTCGCAACTCCAAAATACATGATCAATCGTATCATCATCCTCACCGCAAACACATTGAGGGCTACTTACAATGTTTTGACGAAAAAGGCTGCTGTTAAGCGAAGTATTGTGTTCGCGCCAATATGCGCTTCGAATCGCGGGAAATATTATCTTTATTTTCTATATCGTCTATAGTTCGGCGCGTTGCGTATTTGTGAACGTAATAATGATATTTCCATTAAATGTATAAGGCTTCGATCAATTCGAGTTTAGGACATGCTTAAACAGGCAGGTACAAGCGGGCTTCGGGATTTTCCAACTGGTGAACAATTGATTTCTCTCATATATTTCGGTATTCTTACACAGATGATTTTATTACCGCTAATAAACATCAGTGGCGCGTCACCCTGGAATCCACGCTCGAGTCTTGACCATAGGTAGCATCATGAGTTCCGAGGTATGAAAGGTCGTCGATATATTTCGTGCATTAGTACGTACGGGGTCCAAAAGGGCATTGCACCCCCCCCTCCTCCCTGATACAGCTAGGAAGATTGAGTTGCCACTTAAACGTCACCGGGAAATTACCCTCGTGCGTTCGAGGTGATCGGTTCGTGCGTCAATGGAAGCTTCGGGTGATACCTATGGGAGTCGACGGATACGTTTGGCCGGGCATCTGAGTGTGTCGTACGGAGTGCATCGCGAGTGTGAACGATATCGTGTGAGGCCATTCGTTCTGGTCCTTGTGCCTGTGAGCGGATGGTTCGGGATTGCTTTGGCGAAGCGCAAGAGGCTTCGGGTTTTCACTCTTCTCCTCGATTTACGGAAATTAACTTCCTTTTTTAATTATAACTAATTTTATGTGATTTTCGAGGTCGGTAAGGTAGGGAGGATAAAAACTGACTTTGGCACCCCGTTAAGGCCGCCGTGACTTTTCCGCTTCGGAGCTGTAGATCGAACGCTTCGCTTTGCGAATTGTTAATAATTATGTACTATTATATGTAATATTAAGATGATCTAATATACATATTTGGATTAATCGTATTTTCTACGTTTTTTAAAAAAAAATTTATTGCTGTAGCTTGATTAGAACCCGAGTATTTTTTTTTAATCTATTACTCGGCTTGATTACAAAATTAAGAAATTTAATACCCGCCGTTAGATAGACAAGAGCTTGAAGTATATTTTACAATAATAATTGACGTGATAAAATTATTAACTTAAAAATATAAGCGAGTTGAAGTGAACAAAAAATTTTTGGCGCGAATTCTCGTGCATTGAAAAAGTTGCTTTTCCTGAGGCAATTAGAGGCAGTTAGCGGAGTGTGGGGTGCACTCACTCGGGATTCAAACTTACACGGCAAGAATCTATATCGAATTCATCATTTTTACACTTTAATTACAACTTTTCAATGTTATTGAATGATTGTTATACTCAAAAAAATTTTATTAAAATGACCAAGAATTTTGAATAACAATTTTAATGTCAGCATGCTAAAATTACCATCTTTTTCCAGTTTTAACATAAAATGAAGGAGAAAATATTTACTAAAAGAAATACTTACACTGAAAAAATTTTTCAGAATCAAACAAATACATTTATTTAAATTAAGTTTATTTGCTTCAAATAAATATTTTTGTAAATATAATTTAATTGAAATAATTAAATCAATTACTTAATTCAATAAAAAATATCATTAATTTAAAAAATGTAATTAATTGTAACTGTTTCTTTTATATAAGTACATATTTGCTTAAAATGCTAGAATGTTTTGTTAAATTTATTAAATAATTTTCAATTTAACAAAATGCATTATGTAAATTATAATGTTACTATGAATTATTAAATTAATGCAAATATATAATATATATATTCAAATAAAGATCTTTTAAAACAACTAAATAATTTCTTTAATTTATTTTGTTGATTTAATAAAATATTTGTTACAAATAACTAGATATTTATTTATGTGATAATACAGCAGTTTTTAAGTCAATAAATTATTTGATTGATCGAAAGAAATTTGTTTGATAATAATTCAACGCAATATTTTTTTATATTAAATTACAGATTAATTTATTTCAAATTATAGATCTATTTTAATAATTTAATAGTATAAATTGTTTCGTCAGAGTCAAAGAAATCATATACTTGATTAAAACAAAATTTGTTTGAATTCAATAAATTTATTTTTCAGTGTAGCAACAACAGTTATAAGTGGCACAAAAAAATTTAATTATTAAAATTATAACACGGTATTTTCTATATAATAAAATGTTCCCGTTCTCCCGTGTATAACAATTTTAAATACTTACGGCACTTCTTTTTTTTCGATCCCCAGAAGGAATTCCGGGTTACGACTTACACCTACCTCGGGAATAGAATAGATGCTGGACAATAAATAAATACAATATAATTCAACAAAACTCTAACTTTAATTAATAAAATCTCGGTTATTTACAACAATATAGATATATATATATATATATTTAATTCAAGCGCTTATTATATCAACACACTCGGACGCGATAGTTTAAAACGTACGCGATCACTCACACAACACACCTATAGTTTCTCTATATCTCCTCTCTCTGTCACTCTTTTACCCTACTCTATTCTCTGTTTCACTCACACACTCTCCGCGCTCGAATATACGATGGAGATGTAAAGCCGCGCGCACCACCGCGCAGCTCAAAACAATCTCGTCGTATATGTCTCCACACTCGCGATTACTATATTTATCTCTCTCTCTCTCTCTCTTTCTCTCTCCCTCTCTCTCTCTATGAATGTTTTTATTCAATAAAGATCCGCGCCTAATTTGCGATCGAGCAACCGATAATAAACTATTTTCCTTAGCCCGGTTGTGGACGATCTCGCGGGCCGGTGTCGACCGCTTGCTCGCGCTCCTCGTCTCGCTATCTCTCTCTCTCTCTCTCTCCCACTGTCGCTTCGCCTCACTCTCGCCCTGTAGTCGCTGCTCCTGGAAGTGCGCCCTCGTCTCAACCCCAAGACGATGCGTGTCACTCCTGAAGCAGGCCTCTTCAGCTCCTCGGGTCGGTTGTCGGCTGTCCACACACACACGAGTCGGCTCTGTACACCCGCGCGCGATCGCTCTCCGCTAGGTACTGACTCGGCGGCGTAATTTTCGCCGCCTTCCCGATCATCTCGATATCGAGCCTTTCAATTGGCCCTTTGTTTCAGCATGGGTCAATAGAAAAGGCTCTTACTTTTTGGCACTCTACGTCACTATCTCTCCCATGAGCTCGACCGCTGCTTGCCCCTTTTTGTTTTTCAACAAGCTTTCCCCGAATTGTAAACGGGCAAACAGGCATCGAGAAACTTCTTAAAATAATACCTTGCGACAATTTACTTTGTCGCAAAATACATACGTCTTTCTATAGAATCAATAATTTAAAATGTACGACTGTATATTATAATATGAAACTATATATTTTCAACAATACTATATATTATATAGTTTAATTTAATATTATACAAAGCCTTATTCATTTTAGTAATTAAATTTTTTTCCATTATATTCTGGAATTTATTTTGTTGATTTAATAAAATATTTGTTACAAATAACTAGATATTTATTTATGTGATAATACAGCAGTTTTTAAGTCAATAAATTATTTGATTGATCGAAAGAAATTGTTTGATAATAATTCAACGCAATATTTTTTATATTAAATTACAGATTAATTTATTTCAAATTATAGATCTATTTTAATAATTTAATAGTATAAATTGTTTCGTCAGAGTCAAAGAAATCATATACTTGATTAAAACAAAATTTGTTTGAATTCAATAAATTTATTTTTCAGTGTAGCAACAACAGTTATAAGTGGCACAAAAAAATTTAATTATTAAAATTATAACACGGTATTTTCTATATAATAAAATGTTCCCGTTCTCCCGTGTATAACAATTTTAAATACTTACGGCACTTCTTTTTTTTCGATCCCCAGAAGGAATTCCGGGTTACGACTTACACCTACCTCGGGAATAGAATAGATGCTGGACAATAAATAAATACAATATAATTCAACAAAACTCTAACTTTAATTAATAAAATCTCGGTTATTTACAACAATATAGATATATATATATATATTTAATTCAAGCGCTTATTATATCAACACACTCGGACGCGATAGTTTAAAACGTACGCGATCACTCACACAACACACCTATAGTTTCTCTATATCTCCTCTCTCTGTCACTCTTTTACCCTACTCTATTCTCTGTTTCACTCACACACTCTCCGCGCTCGAATATACGATGGAGATGTAAAGCCGCGCGCACCACCGCGCAGCTCAAAACAATCTCGTCGTATATGTCTCCACACTCGCGATTACTATATTTATCTCTCTCTCTCTCTCTTTCTCTCCCTCTCTCTCTCTATGAATGTTTTTATTCAATAAAGATCCGCGCCTAATTTGCGATCGAGCAACCGATAATAAACTATTTTCCTTAGCCCGGTTGTGGACGATCTCGCGGGCCGGTGTCGACCGCTTGCTCGCGCTCCTCGTCTCGCTATCTCTCTCTCTCTCTCTCTCCCACTGTCGCTTTCGCCTCACTCTCGCCCTGTAGTCGCTGCTCCTGGAAGTGCGCCCTCGTCTCAACCCCAAGACGATGCGTGTCACTCCTGAAGCAGGCCTCTTCAGCTCCTCGGGTCGGTTGTCGGCTGTCCACACACACACGAGTCGGCTCTGTACACCCGCGCGCGATCGCTCTCCGCTAGGTACTGACTCGGCGGCGTAATTTTCGCCGCCTTCCCGATCATCTCGATATCGAGCCTTTCAATTGGCCCTTTGTTTCAGCATGGGTCAATAGAAAAGGCTCTTACTTTTTGGCACTCTACGTCACTATCTCTCCCATGAGCTCGACCGCTGCTTGCCCCTTTTTGTTTTTCAACAAGCTTTCCCCGAATTGTAAACGGGCAAACAGGCATCGAGAAACTTCTTAAAATAATACCTTGCGACAATTTACTTTGTCGCAAAATACATACGTCTTTCTATAGAATCAATAATTTAAAATGTACGACTGTATATTATAATATGAAACTATATATTTTCAACAATACTATATATTATATAGTTTAATTTAATATTATACAAAGCCTTATTCATTTTAGTAATTAAATTTTTTTCCATTATATTCTGGAATACTTCATTTTATTTTTATCACTTATAATAACGTTATTTTCTACCGTTTAATATCTCAAACTAAAGATATAAGTTTTAATTTTATTTAAATTATTTTGTGAATATATATATATATATATATAAAAATATATATATAAAATTTTTTTATTGGTTTATTTTTATAATTTTATTATATTTTTATTATTTATATTTCTATTTAGTTATTTTATAAAAATTTTGATTTAGAATTTGATTTTGAATCGAAGTTTGATTTTGACTTCGATATTGCGTTAGCTTTGAACTCGAATTTAGATTTTGGATTTGATTTTGAATTTTATCTGAACTTGACTCTTGATTTAGGATTTGATTTTGGATTGGAATTTGATTTTGATTTCGCTTGGGATCTTGTATTTCCAATTTATTTTTACATTGAGATCGAATTTGAATATCTTTCTGATTTTTTAATTGATTTCGACTACCCGGTCGGTCCTGACTTTGAGATTTAATTAGAATTGACTTTTGCTTACGCGATGGGCTTATATGTCCTCCAATTCGCGTCTATCCTACAAGATATACTTTCTCATTAATATGATCGATCTCTCGGGTCGACACCTCCCTTCGTTGAAAATTTTCATTAGCATAATTTGTTTTCCCTGTTTCCCCAAACGAATTTCTTTTAGGTGGTTTTATTACCTGTGTGATATGTTTTACGACTTCCTCACCCTCTCTTGCATTAACACTCATAGGGTTAGCGGAAATTCCCTTACACGTTCTCGTTTTCTCGTTCAATATACTGTTACGTTTTTCTATGACATTAATCGTCGGGTCTTATACCTTTCATTTGTTTCGATCAATAATATGTTTTCTGCCCTCCGGCCGGAAAGCGGCAACTTTCCGGCCGTTGCGCGAATTGAAGTCGCTGTTTTCCGGCAACGTCGAGCAGAAAAATAGTATACACACCTTGGCCAGTAAAAAAGAAGCCTCAGATCACACGATCGTCCACCTCGGCTTCGCCTCGGCCGACAATTACATGTGATCTGAGACATTTCTTATTTACTGGCCATGGTATGTAAATACTATTCCTTCTACAAAGGAATACAGACTTCTCAACTCTTAACATTCATGTCAACTTTGCCTAAAGTGTAAATACTTTCTTCCGTGATTCCTTTTAATTCTAATATTTCATTTTTATTAATATTTCTATTTAGTTATTTTATAAAAATTTTGATTTAGAATTTGATTTTGAATCGAAGTTTGATTTTGACTTCGATATTGCGTTAGCTTTGAACTCGAATTTAGATTTTGGATTTGATTTTGAATTTTATCTGAACTTGACTCTTGATTTAGGATTTGATTTTGGATTGGAATTTGATTTTGATTTCGCTTGGGATCTTGTATTTCCAATTTATTTTTACATTGAGATCGAATTTGAATATCTTTCTGATTTTTTAATTGATTTCGACTACCCGGTCGGTCCTGACTTTGAGATTTAATTAGAATTGACTTTTGCTTACGCGATGGGCTTATATGTCCTCCAATTCGCGTCTATCCTACAAGATATACTTTCTCATTAATATGATCGATCTCTCGGGTCGACACCTCCCTTCGTTGAAAATTTTCATTAGCATAATTTGTTTTCCCTGTTTCCCCAAACGAATTTCTTTTAGGTGGTTTTATTACCTGTGTGATATGTTTTACGACTTCCTCACCCTCTCTTGCATTAACACTCATAGGGTTAGCGGAAATTCCCTTACACGTTCTCGTTTTCTCGTTCAATATACTGTTACGTTTTTCTATGACATTAATCGTCGGGTCTTTATACCTTTCATTTGTTTCGATCAATAATATGTTTTCTGCCCTCCGGCCGGAAAGCGGCAACTTTCCGGCCGTTGCGCGAATTGAAGTCGCTGTTTTCCGGCAACGTCGAGCAGAAAAATAGTATACACACCTTGGCCAGTAAAAAAGAAAGCCTCAGATCACACGATCGTCCACCTCGGCTTCGCCTCGGCCGACAATTACATGTGATCTGAGACATTTCTTATTTTACTGGCCATGGTATGTAATATACTATTCCTTCTACAAAAGGAATACAGACGTCTACAACTCTTAACATTCTTTTCGCATAATCAATTTTTGCACCTAATTGACAGAAAAAATCACTTCCCAGTAAAACATCTTCGATTATAGGCACGTTGTCATTTATTATATGGAATTCAATGTCAAACTTTGGAAAATGGATGTCAACTTTGCCTAAAGTGTAAATACTTTCTTCCTTAAATTACCTTCTTGCTTAAATTCATTAGTCCGTTTTTTACCTGGCCATTGTTGCGCTCTGCGTGACTCTCGAGACTCTGCCCAGTCATTCGTAGGCCGTCTTTTCCTGGTTTGGGGTTGTCTTATTTTTTGTAAATGCCAGCATTTCGGTGCCAGGTGACCCTGTCTACCGCAAAGTTAGCATTTATCGGTATATTTTGTCTCGGCAAAAAGAACTCTTTGTATAGGATTTTTATTTTCTGTTATGACTTTAATTGTTTCATTTAACTCTTCTACTTCATAGCATGCATAATCTCTTTCAATTTCTATAGCTTCTGCAGTAGCTTCATCCAATTTACACACTTGGCCCATTCGTGCTTTTATTACCCAATGTAAACCGCGAATAAAAATTTTACTACATCATTTTCTAACGATCGATTGAAATTATTAGTTAACCTTTTTTCTCTTCGAGCTGCTTCAGTTATTTTTTGGCCGATGGATCTAACCCTGTTTGAAAAAACTATAACTCTTTCTTCCCTTTTCTTTTTTACATTAGCTAATTCACCGTGTAATTGATGATAAAATTTCGCAGACCCAAAAATACTATAAAAAAAAATTGCAATATCATCAATCGATTCAAAACTTTTTTTTGCTGCACTTTTCAATGCTTCTCAATATAATCTCATTTTAATTAATTTCGCAAGGTCCGGTTCATATTGTTCATGTATTATGTTGCACGCTTCCCTACATCCGTCAATAAATTGATTCAATGGAATATTTACCCCATTATATTTTCAAATTAATTCAAGTGCGTCTTTTATAGAAAGGGGCCTCACTTGTCCTAAGGTTGAGTTTGTTAAATACGAATTTAATCTTGGCAATCTCTCCGACATTAAATTAATATTATTACAGTTATTTGGTAAAATTGGTGTACTTGTAGTAAATCTGACATTATTATCCCGTTTAACAATTTCAGGTTTCATTTGTTGTTCTGAAGTTTTTGCATTTTTAATTGTTGCATTTTCTGCCGAAAAATAGGTTGTGTTATCGTCTGTTAGTTCGGGTTTAAAACCTATCCCATTTACTTCTACTTTTGTTTTTGTTTCTAAATTTCCGATAATATAATCGATTATTAATTTTGGATTTACTCTTTTTTCTATAAAATCGCCTAAAGCTTTAATTAGATACTTATCTTCGCAAAATTCTATTATATCTTTTTTGTCCACGAATTCCTTTAACAAGTCAATTATTATAGGTATATTTTTATCCAGACCTACTGTTTCATCTGACAAACGTATCCCGCTATCATGCCTATCTTTAAAAAATTTTAACAAACTAGCTAAAGATTTGTACGGATTTTCAACACAAAAATCTGGGTTTATTTTAAGCGCCTGCTTAAGCAAAATTAAAGCCGCGTCTTTATTTCGAGAATTCTCTTTTTCATTGG
This sequence comes from Theocolax elegans, assembly GCA_026168455.1. Taxonomy (NCBI): domain Eukaryota; kingdom Metazoa; phylum Arthropoda; class Insecta; order Hymenoptera; family Cerocephalidae; genus Theocolax; species Theocolax elegans. The sequence goes on from CM047425.1 coordinate 82,963,525, forward strand.
TGCCCATGATTTGTGCTAATAAGGAGGACAATTGCTCTAATCTTTCTTTAATTTTTAGGACGAGCCCGCACTTGTTACGTCCTAGGGTAGACGTAACGTAGAAAAATAAAATGGACGGAATTTAAATTAAAAATAGAAGTTCCCTGTTTTAGTACGCGTATAGCGTCAAGGATGGGTGGCAATTCTCCTCGGTATAGCACAGGTCATAGACCCTTCCGAAATTTATACGTGCATGGGTAAGCCCGAGGTGCAACAATGAGCGAAGACGAGGTAAGGAAAACAACCAACCTTATCGGGCGAGAGATATACGGCTGACCGGTGGCTGCAACTGCTCGGCTGTCTCTCTCGCTCTGATTTATATCAAGGGTTTGGGGTGAAGTTTTGGTTCCTCTTGACCAATCAGATTTGGTTACATCATTCTACATTTACTTAATTAATTTATTCTTTATCATGCGTGTTCTAATTAAGTAATTGGCTAGAATTTTAAGGCGGTTCCTGTCTTGACGAGAACAGTCCAGTCCTACTTTGAGTATTAAAGGCGTGCGCACGTGTGTGCGTTGCGTCTATGATGACGCGACACTCCATACCGGATTCTTAGTGCGTCCCGATCCTTCGATAAGTCAAGACCTGACTAACAGTCGATTCGACTCGTGCAATAGATACATTAAACTTTTCCTTTATTTATACCTAATATTTTATCACGCCAATTTTTTAAAATAATCTACTCTTTCTATGTACTTCTCTTAGGTCCGACAACGTTTTAGAAATTTCCGATTTGGACTCATAAAAAAAAATTGCAAAAATAAGAACGAATTTTGTACAAGATGCGGACAAATCCAACACCAAAACGAAGAAATCTGTCCTCGAATTGAAAAGCAACCCTCTAATATTAACTACAAAAACAACCACCTACCGATTGATAAATAAATAATACAGAAATAAAATCACAAATCTCCAAAAGTAGTAATTTTATCAATTACTTCCCGTCCATCAGACTAGTTACAACCCTTTTCAGAACGCCAACTTCTCAACCGTAAGAGCCAACACTTACGCCGAAAAAAATAGAGAAATCTCAAACAAATAAAAAACTAGGACAATCAGAATAAAATTTTTTAGCAAAGGATTCAGACGCTCACCTGTCAATGACAAAAACCCAATAAATCGTCACTTCCGAATTAGAAGGAGTTAACTCAGACCCCGGATAAAAAAGGTGCTGACTGAAAACCCGCTTAGAAAAGATGCTAACTCAGAATCCGACTATAAAAGTAGCTATAGAGCCGCGGTGGCTCATGGGTAGAGCTCCCGACTGTCATACCGAGGGTCGTGGGTTCGATCCCAAACGTGTACCTCTGAAAAATTTTTCTTGTGCATTTTTCGAACACCGTGACTCAGTGGCTCGGCGTGTCACTATAATGTGACGCCAGTTCGGGTGCGCGTGCGTTTCGTGCACTTGTCAGTGCATGAGAGGCACGGGCATCTGAACTATAGGGAACGTTAGGGACGCGAAGATGTAAAGAGGATCGCGGTGGTTCCATTGGGAGGACAAGAAACTGTAATTATTAGACTAATTACAGTGACCGATGATATCTTCCGATGGACACAATCACCACTGTTTCAACTACATGTGCTTTGTTTACAGACACACCGTTCACCTCCGTCGCTGATTAGCCCTGGCAGCATAAATTGGCGACATTAAATAACAACAAAAAAAAAAAAGTAGCTATCTCAGAGTTCGCTTGGAAAAGGTGCTATTTCGGGCGTTAAATTTTGAATAAGTCATTTATAGTAATATGTAATTAGAATGCAAGATGTGTTAGAATATAAAATTTTTCTTTTCATTTGCGCAAATAATATTAAGTCAACAGTTTCACAGGATAAAATTTAACATTAATATTATAAATTTCAGGCATAGTACCAACTTTAAAATGAATACCAAAATTTAACGCCCGAAATAGCATCTTTTCCAAGCGGACTCAGAGATAGCTCCTTTTATAGAAGGATTCTGAGTTAGCACCTTTTCTAAACGGATTCTGAGATAACTACTTTTATAGTCGGATTCTGAGTTAGCACCTTTTCTAGGCGGGTTTTCAGACAGCACCTTTTTTATCCGGGTTCTGAGGTAACTCCTTCTAATTCGGAAGCGACGAAATATTCAAAGACGACTAAACCCACAAATATTCAAGTATAACTTTAGCATAGAATAATATGATAAACTCGTGAATCCCAATGGCAGATTGGTTATTAACTCAAAGCCCTTAAAAACTAGCCCCAAACATTCATCTTCTAAAGTTAGAACACTCAAAGAAATCTCCTCGAGTCAAAAACCAGATAACGAAATCTTGAAAGATAACGAATATATAACGTTTGCTCAAAATCTCCTAAAGTCAAAGAGAGTAACTCCCTCGGCGAACTAATAAGAAGATTACAATCATCGCAAGAGACAGAGTTGCACAGACAAAACTTCGTTAAATCTTGCAACACAATTTTTGAAAACAACTTGTGTTAAACTTGCTAACAAGACATTACGTAATAGTGACGTGCACCTAAATTGTAACGTGCATAATTTGAGATAGCTTAATATTTTCTCGCTGTAACTGTGTACTGAAAAAAGTGTCAGTGAAAACAGAGAGACGCACACTGCTCTTTCTGTAGCACCTTAAACTGTAAGTGTGTATCTATTACTTGTGTATCTTGACGAGACCGAAACATAGAACACGCGCCTTGCTGTTCCATGAGCAGTTCGTTTAAGTGTGTTGGTTTCGACTCAGTGTTAAAGAAGAAAAAAGATTATTATTTTAATTAGTTTATTTTGTTCGACTACTGGGGAGCGCGAAGTGCCTCCGTCAGTAAGGAAGTTATAATAAGAGTAATGGCTATAAGCCTTACATACAAAAATCATTGAGATCGATCGAGTCTGCTGACTGCTTTACTGGCTGCTCTTATATAGACTCTAGGTTGAGTTACACTTTAGGGTTTCGCTTTTCTCGCTTTCGCCACCTTTGCGTCGCTCTCGGTACTATATCTATTTACTAATTAAATTATCACATCATTTCAATATATTTACACAAACTTTCGCTCAAGTAATAATTTATTTGTAATTATTTGTTTATAAATGATCATTAACTAATTTAATTTATTACAAAATCACAAATATGAACTTTCGTAATTTTATTTTTATATATTTGTCTGACTTTTCTTAACTCTATGCTATTTGTCTACATATAGTTAAAGTGAGGCGTCACAAAATTTTATGTAAAATTGTTAACAAAAGTTGCAACAAATATTTGCTATAAATTTGCTAACGAATAAGGACGCAGATTTAGATTAATTTGTTATTTAACTCTGCTGCACGAGTTGATATAATTTTGGTATATATTTACTAAGAAATATATCATAATCTGAGAAATTCTTTTTCAGCAAATTGGTAGCAAAGTTAAATCAGTAGTTGCTTACATAGTGCAGTATATTGTAACAAGATTTGATAATAATTTGTTGCTATTTTGCTATCATGAAAATAATAATTTCAATATATTTTTTATACAAAAAAATCTGTGTTTTTGTAAAGTATTTCAAATTTTGTTAATTTTTTTTTTGCAATTTTAAGAGTCTGACACATTTACTAGTTGTGGCGATGCGACGTGTGATCTAGAAAAAGGAAAGTCAATAGAGAGAGAGAGAGAGAGAAAGAGAGAGATTAATTGATCTTTATTTTGGCTTCTATGGGGTAAAAACCCCGTAAGCTCTATTAGCAGAAAATACAAAAATACATTCTTAAAACTATAAAAATAACAATAAAATTAAAATTGCGGCTGTAAAAAAGTATAGTTACAAGCAGTGAACTGAGATAAAAATAATATGTACAAATAAATACTTAAAACTAAATAACAATAATTAAATTAAATGCTCTCAAAATACAATGCTCGAATAAGATAAAATGCATGATAATAAAATACATTAAAAATAAATAAACAAAGTTATAAAAGTAAGCGTGTTAAATATTGTAACAATAAAATAAATAAACATTTAAAACGCATCTAAGCTGCTTCATCCAGGTGAGGGATGGGCCTCGGCAACAAGCCCTCAGACACGACCCGCGAGAACCAGGCTGTTTGGTCGAGCCCAAACAGATGATTGAATAATGTGTTTTTGAAGCCGTCGACACATGATGGATTGAAATTGATGAAAGGGAGCTGATTCAGAATGCGAGTAGAGGTGATGACAAATGATTTATTTAAAGCTTCTGTGCGTGGTGGGAGGTACATGAGTGACTTGGGTGGATGACGAGAGGAAGAGCGGGGATTTTGGCCAGGGGTATTAAGTATGGTAAAGTGGTTTGCTAGATATGAGGGTGAGTTGTGAGCAATGATATGAAACGCTAGGGAACCAATGAGATATGAGCGTCTGGATTCGACCGACAGCCATTTTAAACCCAGTCTAAACGGGGTGACGTGTTCGCGTTTCACTATGTTGCCCCATACAAATCTAACGCAAGCGTTCAACAGCCTCTGAAGTTTTAGATTTTTAGTTTGATCTACATCATTATATACCGCACACGCATAATCGAAATGGGCAAAATTAAGTGTTTCAACAAGACTTTTGCGGAGCTTAACCGATAATGCTTTATTGTAATAGCGTAGAGAATGCAGAACTCCGTGGACACGCCTAGAGATTGACATGACTTGCTTAGACCAGTCGAGGGTAGGGGTGATCAATGACCCCAGTGATTTTACCGCGTTCTCATAATTCAACAAGTCATTACAAAGTTTAGCCGTCGGGGTAGTGTTTAGGTTGATACGCGAAATAAAAGCCTGACTGCCCAGGATCATAACCTTCGTCTTTTTAACATTCAATGAGAGGCCATTTTCTGATGCCCAATTTGCGATCGCGTTCGCATCATGAGATACGCGTTGAACACCAATGTCGAAGTCAGATGGAAAAAACGAATGATAGACCTGGGCATCATCGGCAAATAACATGTAGTTGCTGTACTTTAGAACCTTAGGTAAGTCATTAATGAAAATGAAAAATAAAATCGGACCCAAAACACTGCCCTGAGGCACACCCGCATTCATCTCGAGCCAATCAGACAGCATACCAACCTCGTCCACGATGGTCTGCGTGCGACCCACAAGGTATCTGTGAAACCAGTTAAGCACCGTATCTGTACAGCCGATATCACCCAACTTGCGGATAAGTTTATCATGAGGAACTGTATCAAAGGCCTTGGAGAAATCAAATAAAACTAGGATCGTGATCACTCTGGAGTCAATAGCTCTTCTAACATCATCTAATACCCCCAGAAGAGCTGATTCAGTACTGTGGTCCTTTTTGAAGCCCGCTTGCCTGTCGGTTAACAAATGATTAGATTCGAGGTACTCAACCAGCTGATCATGTACTAATATCTCGAACACCTTTGAAATTTCGCAAAGTTTAGCAATTGGTATCGTGTCCGAGCACGACTCCATCCTACTCGACTTCGCCAACGGAAACAGCACGACCCTCTTCCAGCCATCGGGGAACCATCCGGCAGAGAGTATACCGTTAAAAAGTTCTGTTAAGGGCAGGGTAATTTGCGGTTCCAACAATTTCAACATATTGACTGATATGCCGTCGATTCCCGACGCCTTGGAAGAGGCTCTAACTATAGTCCGTTGAACTTTTTTAGCTGACACAGGTAGGAAAGCGAACGAAGGAGATGAGGGAAAATGACAAAGATTAGATAAGATAGATGCGAATGAATGAATAGTGAGTGGTGGAGTATGATTTGATACAGATGCATAGTAACTATTGAGTTGACTAGTTGAAAAATGTTTTAGTGGCGAAGGATTAGACTTCAAGCCTAGACCCATACTTCTTAAAAGTTTCCAGAACTTAGTAGGATCCTTTTCATTATCAAGCTTCACTTGCAAGTAGTGGAATTTGCTAGAATTGATGGTATTTTTAGCCTTATTTCTTAACAACTTATAGGCATTGTAGTCTGTAAACAAGCCAGAGTTACGAAACTGTTTGAGAGCATCATTCTTGGCCTTAATAATAGTTCTTATCTCTTGAGTAACCCATGGCTTATGCTTGATTTTGACTGTTACTAGTTTAGATGGAGCAATGACATTAAACGTAGAAGTAATCGAGCTACAAAGGGAGGATAATGACTATGAAAGTAGGTCAAAATGATTAGATGAAAGTGAACTTAAAAGGGTGGGCTGGTCAGGCCAGGCAGATGAAAGCGAATCGGTGACTGTTGAAGAAGGAAGTATTGAGTTATGTAATGATTGATCCATGTATGAAGTGAAGGTGGTAGCAAGATGATGAAGGTTGATCCTCTCCAAGTCCCTAACCCAGAACCTCTTGACACGATCCTGTGATTTATTAATCGTAAGGGAGATGCTAATAGCATCATGCCCCGCCGCAAAGGGAGAAGTAGATTTATTGTAAACAAAATCAGGTACTGGTTCACGAACCAGGAAAAGATCCAACCAGGTATGAGATGTTCCCGCCGGTGTCACCGCGTGGTGCGTAGGTTCGGACGGAACGAGGAAAAGGCCCAGAGCTGTCATACTCCCTCTCAACATATTCGCTGCAGCGCTAGATGATGTCATGTCAATGTTGAGATCACCAGTAATAATGACATGTTTATAGTTGGGGAGAATGTCAGCAAGAGTATCGAAGAACTCTGTAGGGTAAGCAGCAGAAGGCCAGAGAGAGAGAGAGAGAGAGAGAGAGAGAGAGAGAGAGAGAGAGAGAGAGAGAGAGAGATGAGAAAATGCAATTCGATGTCGGTAACAAAGGAAACTTATATGCGTATATAATAAGTATGCCGCTTTGTTTTGACATATCGAAATTTCCTCTCTCACATTCGCTATCACATAACTGTCTATTGTTTAAAAAATGATATGCCATTGAAAATTTAATCATAATATAATTAATGATAATTTTATAACTGCGTGTATGACGCGCTTTCATTCCTTTAACCTTCCTTAATATAAAAATGACGTTCGAGATTCCCGAATGGGCGTCTCGAAACTTGATCTCGCATGGACGAGTCGAAAAGTTTTGAGAACTCGATATGTCTTACGTCGGCTTTCGAATGTTTTGTTACTACAAAAAGAGGTTCTAGTCAGTTATAGATTTTTAAAACATGAAATACAGAATCGACAACGATGGCGCGCGTAGCACGCCATTATCATTTAGTGCTTTGAATTATTATGCCACAGTAATATCGATAATCGTGATGTTGATTAATCCAGATGAGAGCGAATTGATCAGACAGTGCGTTAGTCGTTCACTGAATTGTTACTGATAATCGAGTTACAATAATTAAAAAAATTATTCAAAAAATAATAATAAAATTATGAATAATTATAATTTATTTATTATTCATTTAACTTATTACATTATTTATTTGTGTCATTATTAACAAAACTAAATAAAATTTCAACATTTTTTTGAAAATAAACCTTTATTTAATGAAGGTATACACAGAACAAATTTATTAAATTAAAAAAAATATTTAAAAATATAATATACAAATAAATCTTATTTAAATCAACAAAATATTTATTTATTTCAAACGAATATTTTCTCAGTATAGTAAAAGAAATATTTTTTTAATTCAATACATTTTTTTCTGTATAAGTAAAATAAAATAACAGTAAACTCGAGTAAACTGGTAGCAATTTTTAAATTAAATTCTACTTTATAATTTTTTTTAGATTTTTATAATAAATAATTATTTTCTAAATCCTATTATAAAATATTATTTATTTATAAGATTGTCATTTTCATTTTTATTTTTTATTGTAATTAATTATATTATTGCAGCAATAATAAAAAAAGAGTAAGTTAACTAAGTTAGTAGTAATTAAGTTACAATTGTATTATCTTAATTGTATTTTCTGAAGTATTTTTTTTATTTAAACTATCAAACCTATAAAACCTAACCGCACGCAAATACTTTTAATTAATTCTGTTTACTTCAATTTATTATAATTAAAAGTCTCACCTCAGCTTGAGACTATCGCACTCTATAAAGGGGGGTCAGGAAAATGGCGAAACCCACGTCGAATCAGCAATGATAGTTTATTACTTTTCTCGACGACACAGACAATACAGACAACACGAGGAGCAACTACTAATAAATTAACAATTTATAATTATGATTAACAATTAAATTTATTCCAAATTAACTAATTACATTTTAATGGTTATTGACACCGCTGTACATCGATCTAGAACACGAAACGCAATACGAATTTCTTAACAATTCAATTCAATTAACAATTATTTAATTAATAAAAGAAAAGAAAACGCGACGCGATCACACACACAATCTCACTCACACACACCTAAGTAGGGTAATTTCGCGCCAAAAATCGACGTTAACTCGATTCTCAATAAAAATATTAATTTAAACTCGAGCTGAAAAGAAAAGTTTGTTGCCGATACTCTAAAACTATCGGATCTGCTACCTTACTCAATTTATCAAAACTACACCTGTAAATAAAAATATGACTCGAAATTTCCACAATTACATTTATCTCAGCTATCCATGAATCCTCGAAGCTGCAAAGTAAATTAAATATTTAAAGATCTCACCAACATTCCACCTTGAATCCACTCTCAATATTAATTATTATCTCTTTTAACTGTCCACAATACAAGAATCAGTTTCCTTATCGTCCTGGACTCACAATGCTCAATTAGCTTTTCCCTTATAATTTCCAAAATGGAGACTTCTCCTTTTACTTTATTTTCCTCTTTCCAAAACTATCTCTCTCAATATCTCTGAAACACCTCTGAACTCTTTCAAGGCTAGGACAACAAGAACGGAAGGACGCGATCGAGGGATGATCCGCCCCCCGTAACGAACTTTTCTGAGATCACCTGATTATAGATCATTGGATATGTTGGCTGAAACTCAATATTATTCGTGGAAAATTCTCTCGACAATTTGATTGGTTTGATTCCAGGATGCGCGAACCTGCGCGAGGATAATTGTCCTCATGAAAAATCACTCATATGGCGCGACACTCAAAATCAAATTGCCGGACTCGAAATATCTTAATCTCATCATACTCGAAAAACACCAAATTATAACACCAAAATGTCACCAAAATAACACCAAAAATACATAATAAATAATAGATTTCATCAAAAGTATATATAATTAACATATAACTCATGCAACATTTAACATTAATTTAAATACTCGAGAAAAATCCAACTATAAATCGCGATATCAATTACACATATAATACAATGAGTGCGAGAGAGAACGCCGTATCTATATAGACATACTTATATATTAAATATACCTTGATACCCACTCTCGGCTATATCATGCTCCCCACTCTGATAGCGGCGCGAGCATGTTGCGCGTAATCATTATTCGGGAGAGAGCGATCGTGTGCGTTACTTCGCTCCCCCCCCCCCCATCCCTCGTGTCGACAATACCCGGTGTACATCGTCACCGCGATCACCTGTCTTCTCGCGTTCGGTACACGTTAGTATAGGTATATGTGCGTGTGTGTCCCGGTTGCCGAAGATGCGCGTACGTAGCAATTAACCCGTACGCGCACACGTGTATTATCAGCTGATATGCTGTTTGAAAACATTCTCGTTGTGTGTGTGTGAACGTGACTACTATGTGTGTGTCTCTATTTAATACATTTTATCTTAACCAACTATTCATAACAATATAAACTTATTTCTATTTTAACCATAATCATACATGCATGTGTATACGCTGTAGCGCATACACATACATATATGACGTATTTAATTTATTTTAATTGTGACAACGTCACATCGTAATGAATTCACCGAACGTTCGATTAAGTTACACACAGAAGATCGCCCGACATATTACGTTTCATCTGGACGCACCCGCCACCTCACAAGCATTTGTGAGTTTGTGACGGTATCGGTATAGTCAACTACCAGAGATTTGTCCGTTACCGGCGTTACCATTATTCGACTATTCGAGAATTTTCTATGATTCTAAATGGCGACGGTATCAGAAAGGCACACGGACGTCCGTTGTAGATCAAATTTTTTCAAGCGAAAATAAAAATTGCACCGGCCGATAAGTTATATACAAAATATTAAATCTTTATTTTATTTCAAACGTATGTTTACACAGTACGGTTATATGATTGCAGTCTATTCCCAAACCAATGAAGAAGTAACTTGCAAGATATCATGATGCCAGCATTTTAGTAAATTGCGAGAAAGTTGCGATTAAGTACTTTGACGACCTGTTCACGAGGAAGTCGCCGTTACTGCGACGACCTGTGCAAAAATATACTGGACAGGGTTGTGTTGTGTGCCGATAGTTTGCTCCAGGAATTCGAGTGGTACTAATTTACAAAGTAAGTCCTCTCATTTATCGTGCGTTTACGGTATCTAAGGACGGTACAAAATAGACCTGCTTTTTTATAAGTGAAAAACTTGCGTTTTTTAAGATAAATATCGAAAAATTATTCGCGTATTATATAGAATAAATTAAACGAAAATAGTTTATTTTAGAGAGAGATGTTCAAGAGAGAGAGAGAAAGAGAGATAAAGCGAAAGAAATTCAAATACAGTGTTTAGGTTACATTTTTCTGCTTTTCATCTTTCAAACATTGTTTTAGCAAAATAATACAACTCAAAGTAAAAGTTCCTGCACAGTTTTAAATTTTAATATTTCAAATTTTAAATTGTAATTAAAAGAGTTTGTGGAGAAAAGTCTTGTCCAGTCAAGTCGCGTCTGAGCATTCGACGCATGAGTCCGCACATTGCGGATGATATCCAAATAAAGCAACTATTAACCCGCCACTTGTTTTAGACTGTTACCTCGCACCTCCATCCTCTCGAGCTGGTAACACGGACGTGTGGGGCCGCGTAAACGGTGTATTATACACATACACCAAACCACACAACTGGTGACTCCGACTACAGGAACGGCGCCAACGGTGAGCAGCGGTAGAGCCAGCGGTCGAGTCAACGGTACGCAGCGTGCCCAACCGCCATCTTGACATCACACAACATTGCATCGTCACGCCGTTCGACGAACATCTCAACATCCCTGTCGAGAACGAACACCGCCAGATCGCCGAGCATCGCATCGAGAGTCTCCGAGCATAACATCAGCATCGAGCAGACTTGGAGCATCGCTTCTATCAACAAACAGCGTAATGGAGGTATAATGCGAGCGAAAATTGCGAACCGGTCGATGACGAAAAATTGATCGACCGGCATAAAGGCAAGACCGCATGGCGCGTTATCATCAATATAGCTGCGCCAAGGTCAAAACCATCGCCATCGCGAGAATTTAATAAATTGAGGCGATGGACATTAAATAGTAAAAGAGTAAAGTCAGTCGAAGTTCAAGGACATCGGATAATTTGAATCAAGAAAAATTACGCGATTTCACAATTTTTATTAAAGTAACATTAGAACGGTGTCACACGAACGTACGAATGAAAATAGCTGGTTTGATGCATAAAATGATGCAGAATAAAAACGCGTGTGCAGAGATTCGGTGCAGGCCGTAGCTGAGCGCGCTCAGCTAAGATCGATATCTTGTTATTGGGCGGGTAGTAGCAAATTGATGCACACGTCCATAAAATCGAAAAGAACGCAGAACGAGCACCAAATGCTTGCCGCGGTCATTCGTACGGGGTTAGGAGCTTTCGACATTGCGGCGCAGGTTATTCGGCGTAGACCGTAACTTTTGCCATTCAGCTAAGGTCGTGACCTTGTTATGGTTTTGCAACTGGCAGGCAGCTTGCGCGGCAATGCGAAACAAGTGGATAGCTAGAGCCAGGTGAAACAAGCGCGTATGTACATGAGCAATAATTAGATTTACAGCGAAGATTATGGTATCTGCGACATACCCGTAGGCCAATTCTGTAAGCTCATGTACACGACGAAAAGACGTAGAAAAGAATCAGGTTTTGTAGGAACATACGAGTGGCCACAGCCATCGTTAGAGAAAGAAAATAATTCGTATCTTCGTAACGGCAAACAATTTAAACCGGCGAAAATGGAAAACGCGATAAATTCGGGCGCAAATAATAATTCCACCGATATGGAAATAGAACCCGATAACCAAAATTTAGAAATCCTACGTAATGAAAACACTGAACTCCGAAGTAAAGTCGAGCAGTTAACGCGCTTAGTTGAACAACAACTTCATACAAGGTCAAACAATAACATAGCTAGTCAAGTGCTAAACATTAGTTTACCGGATAATCGAGATATATTAGGCCTACCAAATGTAAACACAAGGCAGTCACAAGGACAGAACGACGAACTTTTATTTACTTTCGGACTGAATAGTATAGAATTTGCAGTCGGTTCACAAGAAAGCAATTTTCCAAGATTTAATAACATTTCACGATCTAATGCTCAAAGACCAAGGTCAATTAATATTAAATTTTAATCGTTTTGGCGGCATGAGCCAGAAGCATGGTTTTCCATGCTAGAATCGCAGTTCGAGGACAATAACATCATTTCTGACCAATTTAAATATTGCAATTTATTAAAGAATTTAGGCGATGAAATATCTCGCGAAAACCTCGACATTCTGAAAGCTCTGCCGGCAGACAATAAATATCGGGCAGCTAAAATAGGAACAAAAATTGAATAGATTAGTAATACAGATGTTAAATTGAAAGATAGGAGACCTTCCGCGTACTTCAATGAACTAGTTAACGCCGAGAGCGATTTAATGCCACGTAAATCCGTGATCAAATTATGGGCAAATAGAATCCCAACTAATATCGTGTTGCACATTCAAGACGAGTTGTCTAAGGGCAACGAAGAAGAGATTTTAGATAAGGCCGATTCGATCTTCGATATTTTGAAAAGAGATTCTGAACGCGTGGATGCGATCGATGCTATATCGAATAACTCATTATCAGAACCCGAGGTATCGGCCGTACATATAGGCGAAAACAACGCCAACCGCGAGAGTATTAAAAATCGGGAAAATGGCAATAAAACGCGAAATCGGGGACGTCAGTTCCAACGCGGATGCGGCAGACCGTGTAGCCAGCCGAATAATAACAACGGGAGAAAAGATCGGAGTAAATCGCCGAAACGTTATAATTGGATATGCAAAGGTCAATATCAATACGGTGAGAAATCTCGTTATTGCACAATCGGGTGCACATACAATAAACGCTACGTGAATAAAGAAAATAAGCATACGGGACAAACTGGCGAAAAGACCGACGCAGCGGTCACGAATCCGGAAAACTAGTTGCTACCAGCGTTGCGAAGCCAAAAATGCCGGGAAGCTCGTCAATTCGTCTCCATGTTACTGATAAAAATACGCGCAATGTATATTTAATAGACACGGGCGCTGAAATTTTGGTTGTACCAAGACCAGCGGGATGTAAAAGGAAGCCATTAGCACTTCAATTGCACGCGGCAAATAATACGCGAATAAAGACCTATGGTTACACGAAGCGCACTGTAGACTTCGGTTTTAGAAAGGCAATCGATTGGCAATTTGTAATAGCCGACGTGCCTTACCCAATAATCAGGGGTGACGCAATCGTACACCACTACCTGATTCCCAACTTAAAATTAGGCAGGTTGGTTAAAGGCGACACTGAGAAATACGTATGTAGTAATACGCGAAATGCGAACGTGTACGCAATCTCAATATTAAGTCCCGAACATAAATACGCGGAAAGATTAAATAAATTGCCGGAAATTATCGGCATAAATAAACCCGTAAAACTCGCAAAATGCGGAATAGAACATCACATCGCAACGCAGGGCCCACCAATTTATCACATGCCAGGCGGTTTAACGTAGAGAAAACAAGGGCCGCTAAAGCTGAAATAGAAAAACTGTGTAAAGCAGGTATTTGTAGACCGTCTGATAGCCCGTGGGCGTCACCAATACACATGGTAAAAAAGAAAAACGGAGATTTGCGACTATGCGGAGATTATCGTAAACTCAACGCAGTTACCATCCCGGATCGTTACCCCGTACCGCAGTTACATGATTTCCCGAATTTTTGAAATGAGAAAACTATTTTTACATCGCTAGACCTACATAAGGCGTTCCACCAAATACCAATTGCGCCGGAGGACGCAACGAGTACTCTACGAATATTTAGCTATGGGCTTCGACTTCAGGAATGCGGGTCAAACATTCCAGCGATACATTAATAAAGTGTTAGATGACTTAGAATTTCTTTTTTGTCTATTTAGACGACATCTTAATAGCTTCGCAAAACGAAAACGAACACAAATACCATCACAAAGTAGTAATGGAAAGGTTGAGAGACGCGAATTTAAAACTAAAGCTCGATAAGTGTTCGTTTGGGGTGAAAGAACTCGATTTTCTAGGATATAAGGTTAATGAATTCGGATTTAAACCTACTGATGCTAAACTAAAAATTATCTCTGAGTTCCCGCGACTGCGCACAGTCAATGAATTGCAGACATTTATAAGAAGTCCGAAGAATAGCGTCCGTTACATCGACACTTAAAAGGCTCGAAAAAGAAAGATAAACGAGTAATTGAATGGGACGAAGAAGACGTTAAAGCCTTCGATAAGATAAAAAGAGTTTGATTGACGTCTCGTGTTTGTCTTTTCCGAAGGAGAACGCGGAAACGCGCATAGTGTCCGACGCATCAGATTTAGCAATGGGAGCCGTTCTCGAGCAAAAAATAGGCCAGAATTTGCGACCTTTAGCCTTCTTTTCAAGAAAATTTAATAACGCACAAGCTAAATACTCAACGTACGATCGCGAATTAACAGCGATTTATGAAGCGATTATATATTTTTATTATTTCGTTGAGGGCACGAGCTTTGTTATTCTGACGGACCATAAACCGTTAACTTACGCGTTAAAACAAAATACAGATAAAGCTCCGGTCGGACGTGAGCGTCAGTTGGCATACATCAGCCAATTTGACACGCGAATCGAGTATATTAAAGGCGACGATAATTCGGTGGCGGATAGTTTATCACGCGTTGACGCGAGTACTGATCACACTCAAATCACAAAGAATGATGCTAATTCGTCCGTCGATAAAAACGTTGCCGATAAAGAAACTCATGTGGACGCGTTTATGTTTCCGACCGTGCTTAGCCTCGAAAAATTGCGTGAAGAGCAAATAAAAGACGATGAGTTAAAAGAGATTCTTAATAATCCCACACTCTCGTTGAAATTAAAGAAATTAACGTGAGGGAGTAAACATTTAGACTTCTACTGCGATACGTCAGGCGATTCGTTGCGTCCTTACGTTCCAAAATCCTTGCGCGAAGAAATCGTTAAATTATTTTACGATCACGGATTGTTAGGCAGCACTATTTTTGGCCAGCGATTAGCAAAGATATCAAACGCTGGTGTAAAAACTGTATTTCGTGCCAACGTTCGAAAATCTCGAGGCATAATAAGTTTATGCCAGAGCGGTTTATCACACCAGACGAAAGATTTATGCACGTACATATAGACCTAGTAGGACCTTTACGCGCCTGCAATGGGTATAAATATTTCCTCACCATGATTGATAGATTCTCAAGGTGGTATGAGGCGATCCCTTTGTACGAAACCTCGGCAGCAACAGTGCCGCGAGTGTTTTACGATAATTGGTTATTCAACGAATTATTGCAATTAACGGGCATAAAAAGAATTCGTGCTACAGCATATCACCCAGCGTCTAATGGTTTGATAGAAAGATGGCACCGCGACCTCAAAGCGGCGATAACGTGCCACACAGATAAAGCAGATTGGGCAAGAGTACTCCCGACGGTACTATTAGGCCTTAGAACGCGCGCTAGATTAGAAACGGACGCGTATCCAGCAGATTTTGTATTCGAAAAATCTCTGCGCATTCCGAGAGAATATGCGTCTTCGATGAATTCAAAGCCGAGAATAGCGTGTATTTGAATGAATTCTGCGACTACATGTGAAGAGTTAGGGCCGTACCGGTAACGCACAAAAATAAATCGCGCCCATTCGTGTACAAAGACTTGAAATCCTGCACACATGTTTTACAATTAACTAAACGTATTAAACCAGCGTTAGAAAGACCATATACGGGACCACATCGGGTAATTGATCGATCCGCAAACGGACGGACCTTTACGATCGAAAAAAATGGTGAAAATGTAGTAGTAGATGCTGACCACTTAAAGCCAGCATATTTCATTCGCACAGAAGTGACAGACAATATAAAAAATAATCAAAATGACATTAACAATAGTCAAAATGATGTTAGTAAACAGAATAAAGATATTAATGAAGACGATAACAATACCGTCAGGAATTTTAGTGACCAAAGCGATACTGTCATTGGCAATAGCGCAAATATTGTAACTACCATATCACAAATTCACGCAGAAGCGGATAAAGAGAATAGTGTTAACAAACAATGAGCAGGTAACACGCAAAGGAAGGCCAACGACTGTTCAGCTTATGACCATGATGTGAGAGAATCAGATGATATTTTAACGGACGGAGAAAACTCCATTAACTTCGGTATAAATAATGACTCACGTAACTCAGCGGATATAACGCGAAATATAGATAAAAATTTAGTAAAAGATAAAATTTTAGTGGAGAACGCGAAGGCGAGTCAACCGCGAAAGGTAATGTTTGATTTGAACGAAAGAAACGCGGAACCGCTTGCAAATTGGCAACCAACTGTGATAAAAAAGAAAAAATTCATTCCTAGAATTCTAAAAAGAAACAGAAAGACTGAAAACATAGACTGTATACCCTACTGAAAATGTATGCGCAAATAATAGCGCAACTTTTTACGAGTCTTTATCGAGCCAAAAGTTGCGTCATAAATTGCGCTACTATATTGAAAATTTGAACAAAAATATATATATGGAACATTCCAATACTTTTTTGTTACTCGGTCCGGGGGGGGGGGGTCAACCAATCGGGCTAAAAATTTAGTATGTTACTATACTATAAAAAAAAGTAAGTGAGCCAAAATTGTAGCCTTCTAAATCAATTAAGGTCGTAGGTATGCGATTTTAAACATTCAAAAATCGGCTATTTTTCATCATTTTTAACATTTTTCAAAGTAGCATCAAAATTCGAGAAAAAAGTATTTTTTTATCCAGTCCAGTGCAGTCTTCGTATTACTATAGACTTTTAATGTAGCTATATAGAATACAATTATGTTGTAAACAAAAATTTTGACACAGCTAAATATAAACACTTGTTTTTTCAAATTTTGCACATTTTCTAAATGCTACCAAATTAACAGTAATTTTTGATATTTTAAAACAAACCCAACGTGGTTAGATTCGTATTGGTATAAGCTTTATTTCTAATCCAGGTTTACTATACAAAGTTAATTTGGCTTAAAGTTATGCTTATTTATATATGACCTAAAATGCAAAAAACACGTTTTTTGGTATTTTCTAATGCTCACAACGTCGGTCTACCTAAATTTTTTTACCAAAATTTGGATAAAACTCGGTTTTTGTAGGTTGAAAATGATCCCGTAGTTACTGCAATGGATATTTGACCTTGGTACACGTTTATTAACGTTTGAAAATATTTCTTTTTTGCATTCTTGCGCAAGACTTATCGGATTACTGCAAGGTCTAAAATGTCTTGTATTTTGAGTGTTATCACAGGTAACATCCATACTAAAGGTAACTTTTAAAACTAATAATAGTTCAAAGAAATTTTTATTTTTATTTTTTTATAACAATTTTTGGCCTGTTTTCGCTATTTTACTCGTTTTTGTACACTATTCATTACGATGCGTCGAAAAACTTGTCATTTGTACAATAGGAAAAAGGTTTCTGATTGCGTGACAAACATTTTGTGTATTTACGTTTTTTAAATTGGCACAACAGATTTTAGAATTTTTATATATTACTGCAGGTCTAAAATAAACCTCGTATTTTATAATATCATGTCAATATTACAGGTAACTTTCAAAATTAACACGGTATTATAGTTAAAAGAAATTTTTATTCTTTCTAACAATCAATTAATCATAATTTTGTATCAAGCATTATATACTGATGTTTTCATAATTATTTATATCTATTTAATAAAATAATATTTAAAGTATATTGTTTGTACGAATCTTTTAGCACGTGCCTTCTGTATTATTATTATTATTATTATAAGTATCCATGATGGTGTGCTTAATATAAAAATGTCAAATAAACAATAATAAATAAGCTTTAGGTTAAAATTAATAATTGAGGCTTAAATTAATCCAGGCTGATACCGCGTCGAAAAACTTGTCATTTGTACAATAGGAAAAAGATTTGTGATTGCGTGACAAACATTTTGTGTATTTACGTTTTTTAAATTGGCACAACAGATTTTGGGATTTTTGTGCAAAAACTGATTTTATGGAATTGTAAAAAGTGTCAAAGCTTAAACATATTACTGCAGGTCTAAAATAAACCTCGTATTTTATAATATCAAAAAATAATATCAAAATTATGAAAAATAGCCTATTTTTGAATGTTTAAAATCGCATACCTACGACCTTAATTGATTTAGAAGGCTACAATTTTGGCTCACTTACTTTTTTTTTATAGTATAGTAACATACTAAATTTTAAGCCCGATTGGTTGACCCCCCCCCCCCCCCCGGACCAATTTACAAAAAAGTATTGGAATGACCCATATATATATATATAATTTTATAATAGAAAATGCCGTAAGATCTTTATATGTGATTTTCAATTGTAATTTTCAACATCAATCCAACTTTAAAAAATTTCTAATATTTTGATGAATGCAATCAAATAAAAAAAATGCATATTAATAAAGTTAAATTTATTTATTTAACTAAAAGCTCCAAATTTTGAAAGACAAGATTTTTTGTTTTAAATTCTTACCTCGAGGTTTTTCCAAATTCAAGATGGCAGCATCCAAGATGGCAATATATATAGGAGAAAATTTTTTGATATTTCGATATTATTCCATAAACAATGTTTTATGATGAATGTTTATCAACATTGGACATACGGCGTAGTTTTTACCATTTCAAGATGGCGGACCCAATATAGCGGCAAGAAATTTGGCAAATTCTTCGATTTTTATGAAATTCGATTTACAGGGATTTCTTGGATCGCTGATTACGAATTCTTTATAATAATTCGTTAGTTATTATTATTCGTTAATAGACTTCGTTGTAGATGTTAATGATAAAGAAATAATTATTTGTCAGGTTATAAAAACAACTTTGAATTATTACTCAAGTATAATTCGAGACGTTGCAGGCTTCATCAGCAACGAAATTTGTATTAAAACCGAACAGATATGGAGAATATGCGTATTAATTGACATCGATGAACAAAAATTATTATGCACTATTAAATTATCTACATTAAATTTACTATTTATTAAAATTGTAAACTGATTTATTTTTAATTAAGATCTCTGATTATAATTTAATGGCTGACTTCCATCGAAAACATTTGTATTTAATTATAATATTTTATATACGGCCTTAATAAAACGTATTTTATATAAAAATATGCCTATTTCCTTAAATATCATCATAACATTATATTTAAATATAAAAAGTAATAATATCAAAAGGCGCGATAGCGCCTGCACGCAAGTATGCAGGCGCGTAAGCCCTTATTATACAGCTAACTAACCCCTCAGATTTTTTATATTTTCGTACATTTAAAATTATACTATCTATTTATGCAATTACAAATCTCACATCTATTTTTTATATAAGTTTTCACTTTACAATAAATCCGGTTAGAATTCATAAGTGCATAGTGGAGAAATTCGATGTTATTAAAGTTGCTTGCTGAATTCCGATTCTCGAATTTTTGCTATTTCCACTTTCTTTTTCATTCGATGGCAACAAAAAGAGATAGCGTCATAGGAGATGCGAAAGATAGAAAGAGACGAAATTTTTTCCATCCCGTGAGAGAACGCCTACAGAGGTAAAAACTGTTAGCAAGTTGTTTGAGAAGTGGCCGCAAAGAGATATATATATATATCTCTATAATGTACAAATATTTCGCCGCCGCCGCCGCCACCGTGTCTAAGAATTCAGCATTCAACATATATATATATATATATATATATATGTTTTATATATATATGTTATATATATATGTTATATCTCTCTATAATATATAAATATTTCGCCGCCGCCGCTGCCGCCGTGTCTAAGAATTCAGAATTCAACATATATATGGGTGGTTCTCTGTGACATCGAAGATGGAAAAAATAAATATTGCTATAACTGTGGGAATATGTTTTAGAGGTATCTAGTAGTTCTCCTGAATTTTTTCAGATTTTTTCTGGGCCATTATTTTAAGTTACAGAGAGTCAAAGTTGACATTTTAGCACTTTTTTGCATTATATGCCCATTTTCATGAATTTTTAGCTCCCAGGGGATGCATTTTTCACTAAAAACATAAGTATGACTTTTTTTGTAAAATTTTCCGAACTTTTCATTAAAAATACTTTTAAAGACATAAATGCATGCTGTTACACTCTTGTAAGCCATTTAAACCTTAAATAGTGAAAATCAGCAATTCTGCTTCGGACTCTGGTAACCTAATACTGTCTAAAAGATGTCTTTTTATAGTCAGAAACTACCTAAAAATTTCCAGAGTGGGTCTAAATCATTAAGATCACTTATGGTCAAAATATCCGGGAAAAGTGCCCGAAATATTAATAGAAATGTATAATTGTTGCCTTATAACGATGAATTTAGTAGCATGATCATTGCAAAAAAATTTATGCACTTACCTTGGAATGGTAGAAAAGTATCTCCACTTGTTTCAGTATCCATCTAATCCCCTGTAAGCTGCTAAAAATACAAATATTATTATAAAATTATAAAAAATTATTTTTTCAACATTTATAATGCTGGATTATTAGTTTTACATCCGTTACAACAATTATTATACTAATCTGAAGGATTACTATAAAAGTATCAACATTATTATTATTATTATTCAGCAATACATTGTTTAGATTTCACAAACTTGTCACTGTCACGTTATCATATTATTCATTATAATTATATATCCGATTTATTTATATATCTTTTGTATTAAATACGTATATTCAGTTATTGTAATAATGATGTTTATATATTTATAGTAATCCTTCAGATTAGTATTATAATTTTTGTAAGGGATGTAAAACTAAAAATTCAGCATTATAAATGTTTAAAAATTAATTTTTTACATTTGTATAATAATATTTGTATTTTTAGCAGCTTACAGGGGATTAGATGGATACTGAAACAAGTGAAGATACTTTTCTATCACTCCAAGGTAAGTGCACAAATTTTTTATTCAATGATCGTGCTAATAGATTCATCGTTATAAGGCAACAAATATACATTTCTATTAATATTTCGGGCACTTTTCCCGGATATTTTGACCGTAAGTGATCTTAATGATTTAGACCCACTCTGGAAATTTTTAGGCAGTTTCTGACTATAAAAAGACATCTTTTAGACAGTATTAGGTTACCAGAGTCCGGAGCAGAATTGCTGATTTTCACTATTTAAGGTTTAAATGGCTTACAAGAGTGTGACAGCATACATTTATGTCTTTAAAAGTATTTTTAGTGAAAAGTTCGGAAAATTTTACAAAAAAAGTCATACTTATGTTTTTAGTGAAAAATGCATCCCCTGGGAGCTAAAAATTCATGAAAATGGGCATACAATGCAAAAAAATGCTAAAATGTCAACTTTGACTCTCTGTAACTTAAAATAATGGCCCAGAAAAAATCTGAAAAAATTCAGGAGAACTACTGGATACCTCTAAAACATATTCCCACAGTTATAGCAATATTTATTTTTTTCATCTTCGATGTCACAGAGAACCACCCATATATATGTCATATATAAGTTATATATATATATGTTATATATATATGTTATATATATATGTCATTTATATGTTATATATATGTTATATATATATGTTATATATATGTCATTTATATGTTATATATATGTCATATATATGATATATATATGTGTGTCATATATATATAAGTGTGTGTGTGTGTGCGTGTGTGTGTGTGTGTGTGTGTGTGTGTGTGTGTGTGTGTGTGTGTGTGTGTGTGTGTGCGTGCGTGCGTGCGTGCGTGCGTGTGTGTGTGTGTGTGCGTGTGTGTGTGCGTGTGTGTGTGTGTGTGTGTGTGTGTGTGTGTGTGTGTGTGTGTGTGTGTGTGCGTGCGTGTGCGCAAAAAAAAGTTGTGAATATAACTTGAAAGAATGTGTATTAGTTTACTTATTCCTGATAAAACTCATAAAATAAAAACGAACCTAAAATTTAACGTAATGTTTTTAAAAATATGCACAATTTTTCGAAGATAAAATAAATATTAATCAAGTATAACATACACTTTTCAAATATCTATATGTGAAATATACAATAAATTAAAAATTAAATACATTAATTATTGCATTTTTAAGATAATTCTATTATAAACAGTAATGGCAAAAGAAAATTCAAATTTTAACAGTGGCAATATAAAATACGAATTACATTTCAAAAGTTTTTCGAAAATTATTATTTTAGTAGTATTTAATTTAAATATTATTCAAATCAAATTTAAAAATTGTATGGATATATAAGTAAGTAGATTACGTATAATATTTATATAAAACAATATCTTTAATAAACAAGTATGTATTTATTAGAAACAAAAGGTTATTTAAGGAATGCCTTTGTTTATAATAATTAAAATAAATATATGGGGTCTGTAACTAAAGGAAAAAATAATTGGATATAATTATGGACTAAAACGCAAATTTTGAAAGAGGGTGCAAATTACGAATTACGGGAGAAATGGAAGAAACAGGTTTTTATTTATATACCACTAAAATGTTATAAATAATTTTTTTAAACTAATACAAAAATTAATTTAATTAAGTAGAAAGTTTTATTACTCTAAAAGTACAAAATATTAATGACATATAGAACTCTTGGCGATGACTTAAATAAATTAATCTTAGGAGGGTTCTATTTAGATCCGTTTAAAATAATCTAAAATTTTAATAGGTTTTTACTAAATACTACAATTAAGTTTATGCACTTTACTATTTTTGGTAAGTTAATTGTTCATTACCACATATATATATATATATTACACCTTTGGTGTAAGATATGTCCTAAAATACGTGAAAATTAGTGATTTTATGAGGTTTATGAGGCATAAGTTACACCAGCGGTCTTGGCCAATAATCTAACCCAAGCCATTCGAAAGCTCGCGAAAAATGTGAACTTTTGAGAGGTGTTAGATTAAAATCGATTGTAGTGTAGTAGCCTATTTTGATATTTAATACGTCCGGGTGTTCCATCTCTTCGAGATTTTAAAATTAAGAAATGTAACCAGGGTAGATAAGTTCTAAAGATTAATTTAAACAAAAGTTGTTTGTAATGTTTTTTCAAAAATATCAACAGATTTTGAGATAAATGGCTTTAAAAATAGAAATTTTTCTAAAAAATTGAAAAATTTCCACTTTTCATGGTCAAATAACTCTTAAGCAAATTATTTTTAACACTTAAATTTTTTTTGTATGTTCTGGAAGATGTTTCCAGCCTGTTCTCAAATTTTGGAGTGATTTAAAATTTTCATCGTACCACTTGACGTGAAATAGACCATATATATGTATATATATGTATGTATGTATGTATGTGGGTGTGTGTGCGTGCGGCGGAATATTTATATAATATATATATATTTTAAAATTGTTTTTTCAAGAATACATAATATATGTATTTTTTTCTTGCGCAAAAAAAAATTTGTGAACATAACTTGAAAGAATGTGTATTAACTTACTCATTCTTGATGAAACTCATAAAATGTTTAAACGTATACTCAATAATATAATAACGGATCTAAACTGCAATGTAATGCTTTAAATACAGATGCAAAATTGTTTGAAGATTAAATAAATATTAATCAAGTATAACATACACTTTTCCAAATATCCATATGATATATACAATGGGTTAAAAATTAAATATATTAATTATTGCATTTTTAAGATAATTCTATTATAAACAGTATAGGCAAAAGAAAATTCAAATTTTAACAGTGGCAATATAAAATACTAATTATATTTCAATAGATTTTCAAAAACTATTAATTTAGGAGCATTTAATTTAAATATTTTTTTATTAATATTTCAAAATTGAATAGATATATAAGTGAGTAGATTATGTTTATTTATAGAAAACAATATTTTAAATAAACAAGTATGTATTTATTAGAAACAGAAGGTTTTCTAAGGAATGAATTTGATTATAATAATGAAGATAAATATATGGGCTCTGTAACTAAAGGAAAAAATAAATTGGATAAAATTATGGAGTAAAACACAAATTTTGAAAGAGGGTGCAAATTACGAATTACGGGAGAAATGGAAGATACAGGTTTTTATTTATATGCCACTAAAATTATATAAATAGTTCTATAAAATTAATAAAAGATAATAAAAAAATTTATTTATTTAAGAAGAAAGTCTTATTACTCTAAAAGTACAAAATATTAATGCCATAGAACTTTTGGCGATGATCCTTTGTCATTAAAGAAATTAATTTAAGGAGGTGAAGTTCTATTTAGATCCGTTTAAAATATTCCAAAATTTTCATAAGTAGTTACTAAATACTACAATTTAGTAAGTATATGCACTTTACTATTTTTGGTAAGTTAATTTTTCATTAACATTTATAATTATTAAAATATAAATTTAAGCTTTATAGGAATTCATATAGTTTAAAATTTACAGTTAACATTTAATGTCTTTATTTTTTTTTATTACTATTATTCTGATTTCATTATACTAAATTGTGGTAAAAACTTTTATTTATAAATTATAATCGTATTTAAAAAAAAATTAAATTTTTGGTATAAAACCCAATGCATTATAACAGTACCTCCAAGGTGTTGTGTGAATCTGTTTAATTTTTAAGGTGTCCATAGTAGCAAAAAATAATGCAATTTAAAACATTATTTAAAATAAATTTATTACGAAAAACCTTTTTCGAAATTAAAAATAGGGGGTTGGCGCGCGAAGCGCGCAGGGGGGCGAAGCTCCCCTAGTATATATATATAGACGGTGCTTATATATTATCGTATATAGCGCGCACACGTATATTAGATTAATTAATTATTTTAATCACGTTGCGTCGTTAGTTAATTAAAATATGTAAATCCGTCGGTAGAGTTTGGGGCGATTTGTAATACTTTTTAAAATGTATATAGCCTTAAATAGTTGTCGAAAATAAATGTTAATTGTCGTATGAGTGAGTCGGGATAGTTAGTATTAATTATATAGCCGGTAGGCACGGGGCGGCACCACCGACTGGGTTACCGATATGGTAATTATTTATTTGTATTGTGCGCCTTCCAAGTGTCGTGGATGATTGGTTGCGTGATTGACCCAATAATTAACAGGTTGGTGGTGACGTAAACCACTATTATTGGATGATCGGCCTTGACGGAAATAAGATCAAGGCTGACTACGCGTATCGATCACGCAATCAACCACCATAATCAACGCCGGTAGATAAGGAGTAGAATAAGATAGAGAAGGATAGCGATAGGGTGGGGAGGAAAATCCTTAAACGGGAGGATCAAGCCACGCTGCGAGCCGGATGAAGAAGCCGGTCTCGATGATTCGCTACCTTATCGTCCGACAAGATAGTCGTGTTTTGTTGATAGCCAGTTTTGTCGAGTAGAGTAGAGTAGAGTAGAGTAGAGTAGAGTAGAGTAGAGTAGAGTTAAGTTGTAGTCGAGAAGTAGAGTCGAGTGGAGTTGTATTGAAGCTGAGAGAGATTTATTAGGCGAGTAAAATTTACCGTTAGCCCGACGGGCGGCCGAATTATTATTAATATTATATTTTTATATTCGCCGGACGGACGGAGTTGAGTGAGCGTGTGCACGTGTGAGAGTCGGTCGCGAATCGCGATTAAATATTGTGTCGGTGCCGGAATTTGTCATACTTTTATTTAAATAATTAATAAATTGAGTTGTGATTATAAGATTAAATTCGTGAGTGTTATTTCATAATTTCCTTTACTCTAAAAGCCGCCGGTTCCGAGGTGGTCAGCCGTCGGGATTCCCTCTGTGACGAGGATTCGAGGCGAGGATTTGCCGGGTTGTCGAGTAGTTGTTAGAGTAATTATTCTTTTATTTTAAATATCGCCAGGCGCCCAATAAAATTTTTAATCGGTGATTTTCTAACCATTTTTAACGTCGCTACGACGGAACCTCCATCGACTTATAATTTAATTTAATTGTATTTCCTGCCGACGAATAGTAGCGTCGCATGATATATCACTTGACGATTTGGCGTTATTTATCACTTGATAAATCACTTGATATATCACTAAACCAAAATATTTAAGAAATGTGCAAATGACTATTTCTAGATTCAAAATTCGATAATAAATAGTCAAAAAATATTGTCAAAAAACATAAAATAAATAAAAAAAAGTATTACACATTTTTCTGTCCACTTATTAACCGCGGTCAATGCTGCTTAACTTTCATGATATCAATCATTTCTCAGTCTATTCTCAATGCTACATTCACAAACAGTTACAAAGATAATAAAAACATATTTGTAGACATTTCAAAAAGCCCAGTTAGAATTTATTTTAATGGTATTAATTTTAATGGAATAAACATATTTTTAAAAATATGGACAATTTCATACAAGTTAAAATTTTAATGTACATATCGGTACCATATTAGAAGAACAATATATATTTAGTATATTGCAGCAATTTCATATTAATTTAACTAGACTTTTTGAAACGTCTACAAATGTTTTCATTATCTTATTGTAACTGTTTGTGAATGTAGCAGATAGAAGATAGTAAATCATGCAATAGAAAATACTAAAATCAGTATGGAAGTAATATTCATTCATTTGTACGATATTAATTTCTCCATAATTTATTAAAACATATGTAGACGTTTCAAAAAGTCAAGTTAAATTAATATGAAATTGCTGCAATATACTAAATATATATTGTTCTTCTAATATCGTACCGAATATGTACATTAAAATTTTAACTTGTATGAAATTGTCCATATTTTTTAAAATATGTTTATTCCATTAAAATTAATACCATTAAAATAAATTCTAACTGCGCATATCGACATTATTGGTCCTATGCCATTATCAAGAGGCTTTCGTTACTGTGTAACAATGATTGATCGTTTTTCACGTTGGCCTGAAGCTATACCAACGTCTGATATTTTCGCCGAGACAATTGCGAAGGTTTTTTATTCAAATTGGATCACACGGTATGGATGTCCTAAGTATATTACTACAGATCAAGGATCCCAATTTGAATCAGCATTATTTGCTGCATTATCCCAGCTTGTGGGTGGTAAGAGGATTCGTACAACTGCTTATCATCCTCAGGGAAATGGTCTAGTTGAAAGGTGGCACAGAACATTGAAAACAGCAATTAGATGTCATGAAAATAAACAATGGGTTGACGTGCTCCCAACAGTTCTTTTAGGATTGAGAACATGCTATAAGGAGGATCTGAAAGCTTCAGTTGCTGAATACATGTGTGGAACTACTTTGAGAGTACCCGGTGAATTCTTTTTAGAAGAAGACTTACCAGTTGATCCGCAGATATTTTTAGAAGATTTCCGAGTGCATATGAGGGAAATTAGACCGGTGCCAGCAGCTCATCATTTTAAACAAAAAACATTTTGTTACAGAAATTTACAAACTTGTTCACATTTATGGCTTAGAAATGATGTTGTTAAAATTCATTAGATGAACCTTACTCTGGTCCGCATCGTATCATCTTAAAACGTGTTACTGATAGAAATTTTAAGATTGACAATAATGGTTGTGAAGTTATTGTAAATATTGAAAGAGTTAAGCCTGCTTATTTGTCTAGTCAAGAATATTTTGCTGATTTGGAATCGAACTCGTCGCAACCTGTACCCTAATAGACATATGATTGCAAATTGACAGCAACTTTGCAAAAAAAATTTGTACCTGTTTATCCAAAATTTGCATCAATGTAAGTCCTTATTTATTATAAATTTGCTTCAAATCATTTTCATGAAAATAGTGACAGCAAATTTATATAAAATTAAAGTCAATTGTTGCATAAAATTATTACTTTTTAAATAGCAAGTAATGCTATAAATGTGCTTTTATTTTGTTGAAATAATATTTTAAGTAAATATAATAGAATACTTATATTATTTTTGTGCAACTAGATCGCACGTCGCATCGCCACAATTAGTAAATGTGTTAGACTCTTAAAATTGCAAATAAAGTAACAAAACTTGAAATACTTCACAAAAACACAGATTTTCTTGAATAAAAAATACATTGAAATTATTATTTTCATGATTGCAAAATAGCAACAAATTATCATCAAATCTTGTTGCAATATACTGCACTATGTAAGCATTTACTGATTTAATTTTGCTACCAATTTGCTGAAAAAGAATTTCTCAGATTATGATATATTTCTTAGTAAATATATACCAAAATTATATCATCTCGTGCAGCAGAGTTAAATAACAAATTAATCTAAATCTGCGTCCTTATTAGTTAGCAAATTTATAGCAATTATTTGTTGCAACTTTTTTTAACAATTTTACATAAAATTTATGTAATGTCTTGTTAGCAAGTTTAACACAAGTTGTTTCCAAAAATTCTGTAGCAAGTTTTAACGAAGTTTTGTCTGTGCAACTCTGTCTATTGGGGTAGATAATCAGAATGTACCTTCTACGTCAAGAGAAAATCAAGAAAGATTAACTGAACAAATTTCTAATGCTAACTTAACACCAACTCAACATAGTCAATTATTAACGCCAGGATTGAAAGTGTATCAGCGACCGAAGAAAAAAGTTGTAATAGATTTATGTAAAAACACATATAAAGACTAATTTTTAATTTAATAGTAATTTGTAAAAATTTTGTTTTTTTGTAAGATGCGAAATTAAAAGAAAGTATTGTAACTTACGAATTAAAAATTTTGTAAACTACGACTATAAAGAAAAACTACTGTGATTAACAAATTTAAAAGATAGACTTACTGTGATTAAAAAAAACTATTGTGATTTAAAAAATAACGATTAACTAAGTAAATATTGTATTTTACGACTATTAGTAGTGTTTATTGTAATCAAAAAATGTTAATTTTATTTTACAACTGTGATTCAGCGCTTAATTATGATAGAAAATTGTAAATTTATTTTATGACATTGTTTAAAGAGTACGAAATTTGGTAAATTTTTTTTACCTTCTCATACAATTAGATAATAACGCTTTTAAGATATAAAATAATAGCCTTTCATTAAAACTACATTCAAGAATTATTTGATTTTGTTATTTTAAAAGTTAACGTTTAATCAAGCTTGACATACGATTATTTAGTTAAAAAAAAGTTATTTGAGGGATAACCACTTTAATCGACAAGTGTATATATGGAGACAGATTAACAAATAATTTTTTTATAAAATAAAAGTATTGTTTCTTAACTTGGGAGTTTGAAAAAATTCAGAGAACAAATTGATAATTCGAAAAATATATTCAAATTCAGAAACAAAAAATATCACGCGTTTAAGCGTCTAAAAGTATTGTAGATTACTTATCTATATATAAGTTTTATGTTTGAAGGTTAAGTGTAAGAGACTTTATATAGTTTATGACTGAGAATTAAGGTAGCGCGAACAATAATTTATTTATTTTAAAGAGTAATACGCTCGTGAATTTTATGTTATATTAAATTTTTAACGGTCTGTACGAGCCAGAATATATAAATATTCTTAATCATTAGTCCATGGTGTGCTACAAATTTGCAGCCTCTACACCAAGTTCGATGAGTATAGATATTTTAATTCTGGAGACTAAAAATATTGATGTGGAAATAAAAATTATTATTGGTAGTATTATGTTCTTGGTCTATTTCGATATAAATTCTATATTCAATGTCTAAGGTAGATTGCCAGTCCTTACTGATGAGACCAACTGGCAATTGTGGTCGAAACATTCATTACAATTTTATCATACACTTTCTTTATAATTATATTTAAAGTTATCTTAATAATAATTTTTATTTCCACATCAATATTTTTAGTCTCCAGAATTAAAATATCTATACTCATCGAACTTGGTGTAGAGGCTGCAAATTTGTAGCACACCATGGACTAATGATTAAGAATATTTATATATTCTGTCTCGTACAGACCGTTAAAAATTTAATATAAAATAATTTATTTAGTTGTGATAAAGAGATCAAGAATAAATAGTTTTTTTATGGAGATCTAAATTGAATTTATTAAAACCCGCCATCAGATTCCATAACAAATCGAGAGCCGCGGTGGCTCAGTGGATTGGGGCTCGGCCTTTCATGCGAAGGGTCCGAGTTCGATTCCCGAGGCAGGCACCTCTGACTTTTTTTCAAAAAGTGTATGTGCTAAAATTCTCAACACCGTGGTTCTGGTGGTTTGGATCCCACCTTAAACTGTAGGGCCAGTTGTGTTGCACATGAATTTCCTTTCTTAGCGATAAGTAAAGGGGGTACAAGTGCAACATGACTATAGGGAAAAAATAAAAATAAAGTCCTAAATGGCATTACGTTTGAATGGTGGCAAACCGGATTCGAGTGTGAATCCATAGCCAATTTAAAGAAATAGAAATAGAACATAACAAATCGACGCTAGCGTCGCCTAGCTGTTGGGGACTTGAAGTACTACATAACAAGGCGTCAAGGCGACACATTTCCTTGGGGAACTGGCATTCTATACAGGTCTATCTTCGTTGGTATAACATACGTTTTTGTAAAACGTTGTATTACTTTTTTTATTAAGTATTGAATTAATTATTTACACTTTTGAAAAGTATAATTTCATAGAGTAATGTTGCCGATTTACATTTTCTGGGTATATAATTTTTTTTTACACACCACAACTTTGAGATTATAAACAGTTTTTTGGATAATCAAAAATAATATATATTCAATTATTTAGATAGATTGACATTAATAAAGATGCAGTCAAGGTGCATATATACAACTACAAGGCTACACGCTTCTCAAATACAAGTGGGAAGAATAATGAACAAAGTCATGAATTCTGATAAAAAAAAAAAGTAAACTTTATTTATTACATACACTCACATTTTTAATTAAACAAATACTGCATTTATTTAAACCATTTATTCTTTTCTCTTAAACATTTTTTTTATTATACACATCTCATTTAGTCAATAAATAATACTGTTTTTACATTTTTTAGTTTATTTATCAATTACATATTTATCATTTTTAGCTTACTTATTAAGTTTTTAACTATGTTTGATTTAATAATCTTTAAAAGATTATAACTTAATGTAAATTACAAGGTTTAAATATATAAACTATAATCTAATGTTTTGTTACAATTTCCACAATATAGTATTACAATAAAATCTATTAATTGTTAGATCTTACAGTTATAGTTTAACACTTCTAGAGATATTATAAAATTTACTATTATTTTAATGTAGCATTACAATATCTTTTTAGAATATAGAATAAACGATTTAAAGATTTAATTAAAGAAACATTAAGGAAATTCTAAACTGACATGTTTAGCGATACATATATATAGGGTCAAAGTTTACAGAGAGTTTCATATTTTTTGAAGTTCATGAATTGATTATGTTAGTTTTCATAAAATCTAGGGGTACAAGTCATCATACAATTTTGATAAATATATTTTGATTGTTTGGCTCTATAAATGTCGATAAGTCTATTAGATGGTATCACCTTAAACATGATTTAATACTGGATGCATTGTACAATTTTACATATTTTATAATATTTTTTTATCAAATTTTATTAATAAGTAAATAAATAAATAATCATGATACTAAACTTAAGTAAGATAGATTTTACAGTAATTCTCAATCAATAAAATTTCTATTGCATTTTAATTTATTTTTTAATTAAAGTATTAAGTCTAAATATTAGTATTCAGTACTAAGTCTGTTATGTGCCTGATGTTCTATAATATATAAAATGTAAGATAAATCTATCCACTACTTTGAATATGATAAATAATAGATCTATATGATTTTAGGAATCATCATAAACCTCTTTCTGAAACTGTTGCTATACCAAGCAACAATATTCCAAGTTTCCAGTCAAAATGTAAAAAAAAAAGAGTTTCAGTTTTAAATAAAATTTTTATGAAATATATAACTGATTTAATGGCTACAGGAGAAGTTGCGCCAAAATTGTTGGGAAAAGGATTAGAAATTTCTCACGTTGAAGTTTCTTCAAATTACAAATTAATTACTGTTTATTGGTTTGCTGAACATAACACAGATGCAGATGGTAACATTGAAAAATTATTGAAAATGTGTGCTGGTCATTTACAACATGAATTATCTCAACTCAGAATAATTGGCATGGTTCCTCCTATAAATTTTATTAAAAATAAGTATTACAGTGTGATAAAAGAAGTAGAAGATAAGTTATCAAAAGTTGATTTTGGAGAAGATGTTAGCCCAACAGCTTATATTGAAAATAGTAAAACTCAAACTTCCAAAAATAATAAATATTTGGGAATAAACAATGAGAATAATGAAAAGGAAGAAACTTATGAAATTAGTGTACCAGAAATGAAACACAATGTATTGGGTTTTGATCATTCTATAATTATGAAGAAGGTTTGTTATGTTGAGTTTATAGTTTTAATTAAATAACTAATTTTGGTCTATGTTTTCACAAAATGCTTAAATATTTATTAGATTAAACTTTCACTGGGGAAAATAAAAGATGCAAAATCCAACCGAATTGTAAATATTTCTGAAGATTCAGTGGATCTTAGCAGGCAAAATGAAATTATATCAACTAAAATAAATGAATTTTTATCAAACAAAGAAGAGAAACAACTATTTGACGAATTTTTGAAGAAACGTTCAATAGATCAAAAGAGAAAGCAGAGAGCTATATCTTTAAAAGAATTTAAGAATGATCAGGAAACATTATGGCATGAAAATGTAAATGATTCTAACAATGAGAGTGATACTCCTGTTGCAGATGAGTATAGAAATGAATATGCAGATGTTGAATCTTATAAGTAGAATTATTAAAGATGAAAGTTATAAATAAATATTTGTTATTTTTTACAATTGTTTTACATAATTAAATTAAAATAATTAAATTGTTTTCATTACTCATTATTTATTAATAATGTATTAAGTATTTTACACAAGTAATTTAAATATTGTATTGACTGAAGTTGAAGAAAGAGTTTAAATTTAATTTATATTACAATTGAGGAGCTGGATGCAAGAACACGCCGAGAGCGGTGAATGGATAGAGGAGTCGGAGAGAAATTAAGAAATTGACGTCACCGTGACCAAATTTTTTAATTGCCAGGATTCAATTTTGAAAAATGGATTAAAAATCCGTTTTCTAAATTTCTAGTTCTTAATTTTTTTCATCTGATCTGCACATCGTACAGAAAAACATTAATTAGTAAAAAGTTGCGTCTTTTAATTCGGCATACGACAGTATTTTTTTAAATTAAATTCGGCAATTAAAAAATTTGGTCACGGTGACGTCAATTTCTTAATTTCTCTCCGCCTCCTCTATCCATTCGCCGCGCTCGGCGTGTTCTTGCATCCAGCTCCTCAATTTTTTCTTTACCTGAAAATATACATTCTGATACACACACTAATAAATTCAGATATTTTTCCTAGTTTATAAAAATTATTAAATATAAGAAAGGTAGCATAAATAATATAAAAATCTATGTCAGTTTTATAACTAAGAAATTAACATCTATGTTTCTAAGTGCATTTTTATTATTTTGAAA
This sequence comes from Theocolax elegans, assembly GCA_026168455.1. Taxonomy (NCBI): domain Eukaryota; kingdom Metazoa; phylum Arthropoda; class Insecta; order Hymenoptera; family Cerocephalidae; genus Theocolax; species Theocolax elegans. The sequence continues at coordinate 82,997,326 of CM047425.1, forward strand.
AATGCTTTTAATTTCTTATGCAGAATAGAAAATACAGATAAAAAATGGTTTTCAAGGATTAGGAATTTGCTTTTTTCAGAAGACACTTTGTTCTGTTTAAATAAACTAGGAGATGCATTATATAATTTAAAAATTGTAATTTTAAGTTTGATAGTAATTAAATTTATACATAAAACCATTTACAATTATTTACTCAATTTCTCTATACTCAAAATATTGTAATAATTAAAAAATTGTATAATCTATATATTAGTTATTTTCATTAACATTATCATTAATATTACTACTTCTTTTTGGTTACATTCATGGGAATGTGAAAGAATAATTTGTGTTGGTTTTCAATTATTACTCTTATTAGTTATTTAATTACTACTCTTTATGCAACAGAATTTCATTTAATTACATTTATAAATATTATTTTATGGTATATAAATACGTCCAATTACAGATAAACTAGCGATTCACATAATTACTTTTAGTGATTTTCACTAATCATGTGGGTTGGCAACTAGTTAAAGATTTAGAATTATATCATCGTCACGTCATTATAATAATCAATAATAAAGCGCTTACATACTACTAAACAGAGATAGTAAAAACAGTATTAATTTTAAATTGTTATTTTGAAAAATTTGAAGTAAAATCACCTATTATTAGATTTATATGAATAATATGTAAAGAACAATTATTAGATTTATTCAAATTGTTGTTGCAAGGATGATTGATCAATTGATAATCAAATAAATATAGGAATTTGTAGGTAAAGTTTCTAAAGATTTAGACCATAAAACGCAATATAATTTAAATTACAAGGTTAAGCTACTCTAGGGGTTTTTCAAAAATATAGTCATAGTTTCAATTTTTTCTCTAAAAAAATTTCTAAATGAGCCTGTAATCTAGCTCGATCTTAAGGTGATACCGACCGGCATCATTCCAGTTCCCTCGAGGTTAATAAATTTTTGTTGTGGAAAACAGTTGATATTGACATTTTTTTATAAATATATAAGTAATGAAAAAAAGAAAAGTTTTATTAAATACAAGGATTTAATCAATATTTCCGAAGCGCAGCAATTTTCGTATTTTTGTATTCTCATCTCTATTTGCAAAACTTTCTAATATACATTCATATATATTTACATATATATTTACATATATATTTTAATATATATTCAGAACTGAGAACTCCAAAAATACATTCATTTTTTCACACCTAGAGATAAAATTAATTTATTGCTTAATTTTATATTTTAAGTCGTATTTTTAAAAATAATACGCAAGATTTCTTTATTATATTACGTACTTATTTTTTAAATATGCTTTTCTAATGATTTTTATGGCTATTTGGTCTGCAAAAGTATAAATGGATTAGCAAAAATAATAATATATTATACGATTGGAGCTCTTAATTATAAATAAACATTCGATTATTAGTAAATAACTAGAATTTAATGAACATTATAAAGTATTATAATTTGTATAATACATAATAATTAGTGAATAACGAAAAAGTTAACAGAGTAAATGATTTTGGAATGACGATATATTAATTAAGTTGAAATGTTGCTTCAGTCAGCACCAATTTGGAGTACATCGAAACATACAGCGCAAACACGCACTGGCTTGTTCAGTCCAAATTTGAGTATGGGTACATCTTGGTCAGAGCACTTGCTGCATAAAATTCTTCCACAATGCCGACTACAATGATACAATACACTGTTTAGTAGATTTGATAATAAAATACAATCACGGTAAAAACTGTAAGAATCAAGGGATAAAAATCTTACGTACCAATGATGTTTCCGCATCGTTAGGGAAAACTTTGAACCGCACTCCAAGCACAAATCTTTATCGGCCCAAGGAGCTTCTTGCGTCAATGATTCTAGTATTCTGTGAAGTAATTGCTTTGTTGCGACTTGATAATTGAAAATAGTTATACCATCCTTGTTCATCGAGCCCAAACAGGCGCCGAATTTTACAAGCGTTCGGCACAAAGAGCCATTTCCTTTCATGTAAGCAAGTAACAGCGGAGTATTACCATCAAGATCTGCGAATAAATAAGAGACATGTAATTTATTAGTTTTGTACAGTCGAATTTTATAAACGATGATTTATGTGATTTACCTGCGTTGTTCAATGGATACTGCGACATACATTCGAAAAAAAGTTCGCAAATAGTTGCAGCATTGTCGCGAGCATATCTCGCAAGTTCGTGAAGAGGATTGCGGCCCTTGAGGTTAACAGCTTCAGCATCAAGTGTACATTCGGTCAATAAGGTTCGTACAACGGTAATGTGTCCTTCCCTCACAGCCACGTGTAGTGCGTTATCACCATCCGCGTTCACTGCATCGAAATTGATCCCATTCTGTAAAGCATTACCAATTATTGTGTAAACAACTAATGATAATAAAGATAATATTTCAAAACCGCGACGATTCACTCGATAGTAATAGGGTCAATCGTTTTTTCGATCGTATAAAGCCTTTGAGTATTATATACCATATAATTTGAGTAAATCCTAAATACCTCTTAATACTGCAAATTATAAATTTTTGTCTGATACTAATAATAGTACATTACGATACAAGTGCGCGAAACAGGTATAAGTCACGTAAGTACGAGTCGATTTTGTCGCCCGAGCGACGCGAGACTCGCGAGAGAGCTTAAACCGGGACCGTCAACCTATCATAGGTATTTGTTTTTCTTGTTTATAACGTAGGTAACATTATGAAAAAGCTATTTATTCCAACGAAATGTTTAAATGTTCCTAGCAACTTTCATTAAAAAATCGACAAATATTAGTTTTTAGCATATTAATAATAGCTTAAACAGTTTAAAATTTTATTTTTTTAACATTAACACACGAATAATATATTGTAGTTACCCTAGAAACTAGAAAAAATAGTTATAACCAAAGAGTAATAGTTAAAAATCTCTTATTTACATGATTATTGCACAATCGTTCACCGCGTTTTTATAATTACTAATACTATACAAAAGTACAATACACAGTTATTAATATTACAAAAAATAGTTTCAGTACACTATAAAAACAATTAAAATTACTCTTACTTTATAGTAATAAACAAATAGAAAAATATAAAATGTATTAAAGTTTTCTGAAATAATTTAAAAAAATTAAATTAATTTGATAATGATATAACTTCTTTTATAGTAAAAAGTAAAATGTAAATATATTTGTTTTTTAGTCGATGAAAAAATTAATCACCTATTATAACGTTTAATGAAACTGTATTTATTGGCTGTACTAACTATTTTCATTCATACAACCAAATGTTTGATAGTTAGAACTATATTATGAACATTTTTTAATAGTTAAAAGTACGAAAGCAGTAGTTTGCACATTATGCAGCTACTGAAACAACTAAATGTTTTCCGTGTGATAATTATTCAATATTTTTATTGTAATGCATTGTGACACAATTGAAATTTATTTTGTTCAATGGACATATTAGTCAGATTTTTGTATATAAAATGTAGAATTGTAATAAAACTATGTGCTAAAGTGTGCAGGTAAGAAAGAAAATACTGCTCAACGAAGTACTATGATTTTTCGTAGAAGAATATTAGGGTAAATGTCGAATGGTTCGAGTAACCGAATAGATAACCTGAATAAGCGCAGAGATAACGGCAGAGTGTCCAGCTCGAGCAGCGGTATGAAGAGCTGTATTTCTGTGAGCGTCGGTGTCATTGACTCGAGCTCCCGCGAGAATCAAACTACGCACGAGCATCTCGTTTCCACTAGCCGCGGCCAAATGTAACGGCGTCATCAGCGATACGTCCTGGATCCTTGAATTGACATCCACCTGAAACCCAAATGATATAACAATAAAAAAGTCAATAAAAATATGTCGACGCCAAAAGTGGAAAAAAATTAATTTACTTGTATTGAGAGCAGAAATAGTATGCTTTCCATATCGTTCTTCTGTATAGCCGTGTGCAGAAAATTTCGGCCCTTGTTGTCAAACTGCTCCGCAGCCCAAGGTAGCTTTTCCAAAATTGCCTGCGCGGCCTTGTTATTTCTCACGGCTAAGGCGGTCGCAAATGGGCTCTGGCCTTTTTTATCCCTTAACGAGAGATTGATGTTCGGATGGCACAGAAGCAGCGATATTATCGGAGCATGCTGGTTCTGAATCGCTATGTGGACCGGTGATTTACCCTCCGAGTCCCTCGCGTTTACGTTCGCCCCGTGCTCTATTAACGCTTGCACCACCAGTTTTCATTAAATCAATTTTTAATTATTACTTTGTTCTACATTTCTAGGAGAAACTTATTATCTAAATATTAACAATTTAATATTTCGTTATTTTATTTATTCTCTATACTTATATACTTTCTATACCTTCTAGTTATCTATTTTCTTTCAAACAAAACTTCTTTTCTCTCAAACCGCACGATGAACTCTACGCTTAATTGAACACGTGCCCGTGTACAACTAAGCTTCGTACAACTCATATACCAAACTTACATCAGAACATTTCCTAAATTTGGGCAATGAGACAATGCCAAATTATATATTTTTATTGAAAAATTAAAATAATCGTTCGAAGGAACTTTAAAAATGGATTTTTAACAATATAATCATTTAGACAATTACAATTTTTTATCTTTAAAATCGAACGTCCTATTATTTTTTTAAGTATTATTTATTCGGATAAGAATATTAAATGGCAGTGTACATTAATATATGTAATTTAAAGAGTTATAATTAGAGGAGTTTTACAATATTAGTGAAATAAAATAATCTAATATATCACAATACGTCAACACTGAAAAATAAGTTTATTGAATTCAAACAAATTTTGTTATAATCAAGTAAATGATTTCTTTGGCTCTGATGAAACAATTTATATTCTTAAATTATTAAAAAATATTTAATTGAATTAAATGAACTTGTATATAATAAATTTATCGGTCTTTCCGAACTAAATGCTTTATTTTTGGAATAAATTAGGCCCATTATACCCTTTGTCCACTATGGTTGGTGGAATTTCCCAGAGTAAAGGCCTTTTCAAAAATTAAAACAAAAAAAAATTTATAGGCGTTTCGTTGCATTTCGTCCTCGATCCCCAGTTTGGACTCCTCAGTAAGGAACTGGAGATCATACCTTAGACGCCTGTCGCAAGATGAACTGCGATGCCAGCAAGATGTTATGCGGCTATATGTATAGAGGAAGACGACAATCTCTCCAACGAGTATAGTCGTCTCCATCTAGCGGTCGGCAAGACCATCAGCCAGAGTGCTACGTATTAGACCGAGTCGCAGGTTTATTAAACAAAATTAAATTTAACGTTCAATGATAATTTATATAATAAATTTATCGGTCTTTCAGAACTAAAAAATTTTTTTTGATTTAATTTTTGAAAAAGGCCTTTACTCTGGGAAATTCCACCAACCATAGTAGACAAAGGGTATAATGGGCCTAATTTATTCCAAAAATAAAGCATTTGCGTGGAATCGTCGGGTTCTCGGTAGCCAAGTGGTAAGGCAACTGCCCTGTAAGCAGGAAACCGTCGTTTCGATCCCGACCTGGGGATGTTGATTTTTTTCTTTCTCGATCTTTCCTTAATTTATTTTATAATACCTCTGGCAACATTTAAAACTTAGCGATATGCGAGTAAGTTGCTAATAAAGAGGGTTTTGTGCAATATTTTAATAAATATTGAGTAACACAAATTGGCTCTGAAAGACCGAATAATATATACTTTCTAAATTAAATTATTGTTAACGTTTATTAAATATTTTTTATTTAATTTATTAGCTACATAACTGTGTTAATCTATGGCCCTGCAGACTATGATTTTTTATCATAATGTACTTGTCGTAGGAGATCTCAGGAACTTTTTCTTCGAACAGGCTGAAATTTTAACAGTAACTCTAAAACATCATTCTAATCCACTTCAATGGAACAGAATTTAAAAATATTGTATTAAAAAAAATTAATTTTCAAAACTATTGCAATATTTGAATAGTTATATACAAATCAGATATTATTATTTTTCTGATCAAATATTTTGAGTGTTTTTGGTAGACGCTCAATCTTTGTTTACAAACATAAGTTGTTCATTAATAAGAAAAAGCATAGAAAGAAGGTGTAGTCAAATTATACAAAAGACAGAAATACCAATAAGAGAAATAATAAATGCATTTGACTACCTAATTAACAATACATATTTTCAATTTAACAATAAATACTTTAAACAAACAGATGGCACACCTATGGGCGCAGCAACATCAGGTTTATTCGCTGATATAGTTATGGAAGATCTCGAGACTGAATGTTTAAACAAATTAAGTTTTAAACCCATTTTTTATTATAGATATGTAGACGACATAATAACATGCATTCCTACAGATAAAATTAATGAAATGTTACACATTTTCAACTCCTACGACCCAAAACTAAAATTCACCTATGAAATTGAACAGAACAATAAAATCAGCTTTTTAGATACATTACTAATAAAAAACGACAATAAAATTATAACAGACTGGTATACAAAACCCACATTCTCGGCACGGTTTTTAAATTTCAACTCAGCTCATCCAATTTCACAAAAGTTTGCGATGGTTTACAACTTAGTAGACAGAGCAACAAAACTTTCAGTAAAATTACCAATAAACTTACTTTTATTAATAAACTTTCAATAAAAATTACCACAAACAAAACATCAATAAAATAAAAGAGTATTTAATAAAAAATAGCTATCCAAAAAAATTTAAAAATAGATACGTTAAAAAACGACTTGCAGTCTTAAATCAACAGACAACTAACCACTATAGAAATGAAAACAATAACTACAAAACAACAATAACACTACCTTACTTAAATGGTTTTTATGAAAAAGTATCATCAGAATTTAAAAAACACGGAATAAAAACAATTCCAATTATTGAAAACAAATTAAGTAATATCATAATTAAAGGAAAAGATAAAACTGATAGAAAAACTCAAAATAATATAGTATATAAATTAAATTGCAACAATTGTGATGCTTCGTATGTAGGACAAACAAAAAGACAAATAATTACCCGAATAAATGAACATAAAACTAACAAAAATTCTATGATCTTTCAACACGTACAAAATAATCAACACGATTTTGATTGGCAAAATTTTAAGATTTTAGATAAAGAACCGAATTACGGAAAAAGAATTGCATCTGAAATGGTACACTTAAATTTACAAAAACATTCAATAAACAAACAAGAAGACTCAATTAAATTAAATAAACAGTATTCGCAAATTATATATAGAATGAAAAGCCTTCGAATTTATCTGAAATCAAACGTACTGTACACAACCTTGATCATGCGTCATCAATAGAAAAAAACACAAACTTACTAATTATCCCTATATAAGAAAGCGCGAATCTGGTATTGTTTCATATACAGCAGAAATTTTCGTCGTGTATACATCTGTTTGACATTTCCTCGTGTTTAGAATGAGGAAAAAGAAGCGAAAATTTAAATCGACTTGCGGCGAAATAATATTGTAAACATTGTACGATATTGATATTAGAAAGTATATTTTTTAATTTTTTTTTTAATTTACGTTCCCGGTTTACATTATATTCTGAGATGTACTAATCGAAATTAATAAATTTTATACAGTCTGAAGAGGGTAGCATTGTCTACCGAAACGTTACGAAAAAAGAAAAATGTATTAAAATTTCTTTTTTACCTTCACCTCTGACTTGGGAAGATCGATAAATTCTATTCAACTGATAAATAATTGAATAGCTTGTTTTAAGAATACCATTTTATTGGGTATTTTTTAACATATAATAAATTTGGATTTTTTCCAAATAAACGTGTAAAATCTTTATTTATTATTTTCAGAACTACTATTTAATTATGCGTGGAATTAAAGGGTACACGCTGTGTATGTTTTACCTCTCAGTTTAATAAAATAAAAACAATTACAAATATGGGAAGTTAACAAGCTCGGTTTCCGTATAATTTATTTTTCATTAGTTGAGTATGCGAGCATCTAACTTTACGATGAATATAGCCTTCGTTGAGGCTTCGCGATTACAAATTTTGTCGACTTTACGCGTGGAATCGGGTGTCACGGTTTCGGCAAGAATACAAATAACGACTTATCTTTGGATCAATCGAGGTCCAGCGGCGGCTCACTTCGCTCGAGGAGTTGATTAATTCTCTCCAATCAGTCGCCTTCTTATGGGTTTTGGCACCACCTCGAACGTATACATGGTGGGCGAAGGAAGCCCATCCGATCTGCTTGTGGTACGGCGCGGACTCCCCTTGGAACAATGGCGAACTCGTCCAGTCGGTGATCCTCGAGCGAAAGAGGCCTTACCTTGAGTACGCGTCGGCTATATAGCAGCTCGCGACGCTTCTTCGCAGATATCGCGCAAAGACGTCGCCACGCAATATTGCGATAAAACTCAAAATGTAGCCTGACAAAGGCGTAACTCGTCACATACTCCCCTTTCCTTTTGTATAATTGAATGTAACAAAAGGACACTTTTCTTAAAGAAACCGCACACGCCGACGCCATACACGCCACCGCAAGATTCAATAATCAAATTCAATTCATATACACAGCTTATCCCCTTAGTTTAAATACCATATAGTTAACGCCAGAACATACGGATTCAAACAAAACAATTACAATGCACATTAAATTTTCCCTTTAATCGAAAATCAGATGCTCGCAGCCTCATTACAAATCAAACATTCATCTCCACTGGAATACTCTTAAATGATTTATCGCTTACTATTTACATATTTACATGTTCTCACATACATACTTATATATTTACATTTACTTAAATAGATCTAATACTTTTACGGCCATAGTCAACGCATGCTGTTTACGATTTGTGTACACTTCGCATTTCCTTAACTACTACTTTTATTGTTATTGTTCTTACATACATATAGTTATATATACATATCATATTATTCTTTGTTTTTAATTAATTTATTTATTTATTATAATTATTATATATATACATTTTTTTTCTTTTGTTTTTGTTTTTTTTTTTTTTTTTTTGTTATATACATACTTTTTTAGCTTTCTCGAACATAATACTTCCTCAAATTAGTCCGATTATAGGTACCGATTATTTCATCATTTAGGTTCGGATTGACCAAAATAAAGGCATTTACGCCCACTATTTCCTTTATTTTATAAGGACCTTCATACAAGTGGAAGAATTTCTTAGTCACACGGTCTATCGCGTTAGATAAATGCCTAACTCGCAGGAGTACGAGATCGCCAACGTTTAAAGCTATAGTCGAGACTCTCTGTTTCTTTTTTCTTTGATTAAAATGTTTTTTTATATTTTCTGCTGCAAGTGTTATAATATATGGGTGATTAACTTTTCGATTGTCTGGAAATTGCACTAACTTTTCTATCTCATCTTTAACGGGTTTGCCAAAATGTAACTCGAATGGGGGATATTCAGTACTATAGTGCGTTGTAACGTTCAACAAGCGTTCGATCTCACTTATATGATTTATCCAGGAAGTATGTTTGTCTTTACAGAAGGTTCGCAGCAACCGCCCTATTTCGCGCATTACCCTCTCTGTCGGATTACTCTGAGGATGCCTAATTGAACTAAAAATTACTTTTATTTCTTCACTTTCGAGTTTATTTCTCCATTTCGGGGAAGTAAACTGCGATCCATTGTCTGAAAGGATACGCAGTGGCTTACCGCACTCAGGAATATATTTTTCGCAGATACGATTTAATGCCATATACGTAGTAGCATGTTTCATGGGATACAATCGAACGAGCTTTGAAAAAGCATCCAGAACGACAAAGATATATTGTACACCCCCGCGAGCGCGTGGAAGGGGTCCATAAAAATCGACAGTGACTAGAATATTCGGCTTGTCAGCACTTACTAATTGATATTCACCTTCCATCGCGCTCGAGAGATGCTTTACCCTCTGACACAAGTCACATGCCACCACGCATTTCTTTACGTCTTTTTGCAAGTTTCTCCAAAAAAAATAATTCTTTAAATAACATACCGTTTTATACACCCCTGGGTGCCCAAGCTTTTCATGTGTCTGAATAATTATTTGATTTTTTATTGATTTAGGGATCATGATTCGCCATATCTCACTATTATCCGATTTATGGAATAAAACATTATTGTACATGCGATAATTTTTTAATAATTTTAGATCAGTGTTATTTTTCATTTTATTTACGATTATTTTCAGTTGATTGTCTTCCATTTGTTTATCACTCAAATTTTTTATTACAGTTTTTAATGCAACATGTTCATTGTTCATTGTCATAATTGACAATGAACATATTACATTATTTCTAACATTATAATCTGGCGAATATAATTTCATTAAATTAACTATTCCAATTTTATCTTCATTTATTTCAACAAATTTACCCTCCGGATTTCGACTAAAAAAATCCGCAACTATATTATCACTCCCCTTGCAATAATATACCTGGAAAGAAAACTGTTGCAACAATAATGACCATCGTATAAGACGACTATTATGATATGTTGTTGAACTCAAAAACGTTAATCCCTTGTGATCGGTAAATATCTTGAAAACAACGCCAATCAAGAAATAGCGTAGCTTATAGACAGTATATATTATCGCAAGGAGCTCCTTTTCGGTCGTTGTGTATTTCGATTCTGCGCTAGTTAATGATCTACTTACTATATCAATTACGTAATGCTCGCCTTTATCATCTTCTTGGTATAATATACCTGCGAGTCCGCTGTCACTAGCATCCGTTTGAATTATAAACGGTAAATTGGGATTGATATGCGATAAACAAACGGTTTTGACGAATTTTTCTTTTAATGTTGCAAAAGCCTCGGAATGCCTTTTATCCCAACACCACACCGACTCTTTCTTTAGTAATTCTCTAAAGGGTTGAATTAAGTAACTATATTTTACACAAAACCTCCTATAATAATTGCATACGCCTAAAATGTGTTGTAAATTCTTTTTATTTTTTGGTTCTTCTAAATTTTTTATATTTAATAGTTTATTAGGGTCCGGAATTATACCTTTATTTGATATTACACATCCTAAGAAGGATACTTCGGACTTACAAAATTCACATTTAGATAGGTTAATCGTAAAATTAAATTGATTTAAAATTAAAAACAACTCTTTTAATATAGCGAGGTGCTCTTCATAAGTTTTACTACCAATTAATAAATCATCAACATACGTTTGTAAAGAATTACGTAAATTATTCGATGCATTTTGAAGCGCAATGTTAAGAGCCCGTATAAAAGCACTACCGGCATTTTTTAAACCAAAAGGAACACGTGTAAACTGAAACATGGAAGATTCGAATAAAAATGCCGTATATGGTTTTGAATTCTCATGAAGTGGCACCTGCCAGTAACTATTTTTTAAGTCTAATTTTGAGAAAATGGTACAATCTTTGAATTCTTGTAGAATTTCGCTTATTATAGGCGGAGATTCATGGTCATTTTCAACTATTTCGTTTAAATGGCGCGCGTCTAAACAAATTCGCACATCCCCATTACTCTTTTGAACAACACGTAAAGGATTGCAATGAGGGCTTATAGATCGTTCTATTATTTTATCATTCATCATTTCCGAAATTTTTTCTCTTACTTTCACGCGTAACGTCATTGGTACTGAATAGGTTTTTCGAATGATTGGATTTCTTTTTGTCAATTTAATTTCATGTATATAACTTGTCGCACATCCTGATTTATTACTAAATAATTTATAATTATTACTTATAATATCAATAAAATCTTTCTTCTGTACATCACCCAACAATGTTAGCTTACGCGCGATTGACTCGATTTCTTCGGACAAACTCATTTCATTATTTTGATTCATATTTACTATATTGATTTCATAAATATTACTTATATTTTCAATAACATTTTCATTATTTTCTATTGCACCGTTTATAATTTCTGTTTTATCATCGTCATCATCATAATCTCTCACACAATTTATTTCTTTCTTTTTTCTTGGACATACCTCTACAGTGCTAAAGTTTTTATCATTTTTAACGTAATTTTCATTCATTTCCTTTATTTTCTCTTCATGTTCATTTATTTTAATCAAGTAAATATACGTCATTTCATTTTTGTTAAACGATATGATCTTGTCCGAAAGATTCGACTCAAACATCGTTAAGTTTCGTGGAATGCGTTTATTTTTAATATAAAATTGTCTTTTATTATAATCTATAATAAGTCCATTTATAAGGTTCCAATCGTTTCCTAAGATAATTTCATTTGACAAGTGCGGTATAACCAAAAATATCTGATTGTTTACGTAATTATCAATTTGAAATTCTAATGAAATTTGTTTTTTAATTGTCACCCCTTTTTTACCTATAGCCGTTGATACCACAATATTTGACACTGGTAACTCTAATAATTTATCATTTTTTATTTTCTCATAAAACGACTCGGATATTGCGGATACCTGACTTCCAGAATCAACTAAGCACCAACTATTAACATTGTTTATTGTTAGTTTTAAAAATGGTGAAGGCGTTATTTTATACTGTATATGATCGTTATTTGGGTCCTTTTTACCGTTAATATCATATTCTAAATCGTTTATAAAATCGTGTAAGTTACGACACGCTGACGGACCTGTACTCAACGTGTCGAATTCGTGTTTAAATTTTGATTATTTCCCGCCCCTGTCGTCTGATTAGTATTTATTATCGCATTTTGTCTATTGTCCCGTGTATTCGTTAGATTTAAAGGGTGTGTTTCAGATGTATGTGTATTTATTGAATTCGTATCGATATCCTGATCGTTGCGAGTCTGTACATTGTTTCGCGTCGAATAATTTCGATAATTTGAATATGGTCTTCTATTATTATTATTATACTGGCCATTATTATAATTGAATCTAGTGTTATTACGGCCTCGAACACTAATCTGTCGCACTGTAACATCTTGTGGGTATTGATTATATTGAGATGATTGTTTACGTTCGCGAAACTGTACACGCTCCATACGAACCGCTTCTAGCTGTGCTAATGCTCTACCGACTTCGTACGAATTTTCATAATTAACTGACGCAACCGCCTCCTTAACCCAAAACGGCATTTGTTGAATAATTATATAATTTTTTTCATATTCCCCCATCTTAGGCAAAATATAATTAGCTTGTTTTAATTGTTCGTAATAAAAATTTTGAATATTACCGTCCTCTTCGCGATATCTACGGCTCGACCATTTACTTTTGACTTTTACTTGTATTGGTATAGAGAAAAATTCCTTTAAAAATAAATCTTTAAAATCGTTATAAGAACCTACTAGTTTTTGTAAGTTATACCACAAACGTGCTTTTCCGTTTAAAGCGATCTCAACTCCTGCCAATTTTTTGCAGTCATCTTTTATATTTTTTACGCGGAAAAATTGTTCTAAATCTTCTAAAAACTCCATCGGATTATATTGATTTTCGTCACTAAATTTTGGGACCTTAATATCTAGATTCATAAAGCCTATGTTACTAATAAAATTACCAATTTCGTAAGTATTATGTTCGCGTACATTATTACTTAAACCTATTCGCTGTGACGTATTATGCGATTCATTCTGTGCGCTCGAACTTTGCGCAGCGTCAATTAAATTTCTCGTTTCATTTGTCTCAATGCGAGGTATCGGAGCGTCTATTATATTTACATTTTGATTAAACCTTACCGCTTCAAGCAACCGTTTTAACTCTGCTACTTCTTCCCTCAAATTTTGCACCTCGATTTGACCATTACGCCTCGCTTCGTCCAGTTGTTGTCGTTCAACTTCAATTGCCGCTTGTTGATTGTCTAAGTCTCGTGAACGTTCTTCTAGGGCCAGACGCTGATTTTCCATTTCACTTTGTGCCGTTGATGTTGATTGAGCGCTCGATTCCGAATCTTTAGGTATTAACATGTTGCGTTTATGTAATTTTTTACGAGATATACTGTAATATTTTACTTTATTTGTCTCTCTACCTGATCGCGTTACGTACAATTGATTTTTATTTTCCATACGACTTATCCATACACATCGTTAACCCTCTATTTCTTTTAAATCAATATAAAATAAGTTTAAATTGATTTGCCACTGAAGTTGGGCGCCATTTGTAAAATCTTTATTTATTATTTTCAGAACTACTATTTAATTATGCGTGGAATTAAAGGGTACACGCTGTGTATGTTTTACCTCTCAGTTTAATAAAATAAAAACAATTACAAATATGGGAAGTTAACAAGCTCGGTTTCCGTATAATTTATTTTTCATTAGTTGAGTATGCGAGCATCTAACTTTACGATGAATATAGCCTTCGTTGAGGCTTCGCGATTACAAATTTTGTCGACTTTACGCGTGGAATCGGGTGTCACGGTTTCGGCAAGAATACAAATAACGACTTATCTTTGGATCAATCGAGGTCCAGCGGCGGCTCACTTCGCTCGAGGAGTTGATTAATTCTCTCCAATCAGTCGCCTTCTTATGGGTTTTGGCACCACCTCGAACGTATACATGGTGGGCGAAGGAAGCCCATCCGATCTGCTTGTGGTACGGCGCGGACTCCCCTTGGAACAATGGCGAACTCGTCCAGTCGGTGATCCTCGAGCGAAAGAGGCCTTACCTTGAGTACGCGTCGGCTATATAGCAGCTCGCGACGCTTCTTCGCAGATATCGCGCAAAGACGTCGCCACGCAATATTGCGATAAAACTCAAAATGTAGCCTGACAAAGGCGTAACTCGTCACAAACGATACAATGAATTCGAATTGAATGAAAAAAATTACTTAAATTTCGTAATCGGTGCAGTCTTGTTCTCTATATAAAAATTGCGTAAATGAAATAAAACGATTGCTTGAACAAGACTTAATCGAATTATGCCTCCGTGGTGGATGAATGAAAAGAACGAGAAGTTGACAGTACTCCATTAACTTAATTTGAATAGCAACGTCTGTGTTACTTACATCATAAACTTCGATCAAGCACCACTCTAAGACTAAAGTTTCTGACAAAAGGTTAAACACCCCAGACCACAACTCAACTCTAGTTATGAACAGATTTATGCACAATTTATGGAGTTAGCAAAATACTTACAATAACTCTAGGATATTTTTTCTACTACAGAAATATGAAGAAAGCCAGATTTATATATTCTAATGCCCTTTCTTATGATAGATATGGGCATATCTCTGAAGTTGGTAAAATTTACGAAAAAAAAATCAATTTTTTAAATGAAGTGTCACATTTTTTGTAGCTACCGAAATTCGTTCTAAAGATAATTAAAAATGATAATTTATTTGCGTTAACCATTTTTTCTTAACGCTAACTGAGTAATAAAAAAGAACTAAAATAAACCATTTTTTCTGAAGCATCGTCTTATGTAAGTTGAAATATACTTATCAACTTTCATTTATACATATGCTGACACACCCACATACACCCAATATTCACACACACAAACACACGCACACGCACACGCACACGCACACACACACAGAATCAGGTTAATTACAAGTTATTAAATTTTGTAAATTATTTGTATATATTTTTAACAATATTATAATATACAATAAGGTTTATAAATCAAATATTCTTATAATTAAATAATGTTTATAAATATTTTGATTTACATTTACGCACCGGGCATAATTGCTTTTTAAATATTAATTCAGTTTCTACAGTTTTGATTGTTCGCTTTTTGGCTATCAATTTTTCAATTTCATCAGATTGTTTTAATTGTTTATTGCTTCTGAGAATTTTATTTTCAAAGGACCAATTACATGGTTTAAGGGCATGGTGTATACACGGTTGATCATCTAACCTATCAATTATACAAGACTAACAAGATAAATAATTCAAATACAACATACTTTTATCCTTTTTATACCATAAAATTTGAAAATTTTTTGTTGTGTTTGGTATTGGTTTTAGAGAATCTTTTACTTTAGGTCCACTTTTTGTATATCAGATTCTAATACTATAAATATTTGAATTTTTTGCGAGGTTTGTGAATCAACAGTATTTTTAACGCATTCAGGAGAAATAATGTCTTTTCCTTGCGCAACCGCTCTATCGCACAAGCCCATCTCAGTACCGCCAATCCCATCGGCTACACTTTTTCTGTGACCGGGAGATATAAAATTCCACGAAGCATAATTTAAATTCTTCGTTTTCTGGCAATAATTTTGAAATAAAAAAAATTTGTTTTATTTTTATATTGTGTGGACGGTCCGTCACTTTGAAAGTTTATAGCTGTGAAATTCGGTACATATTTTTCTATTATGTTAAAAACTGGTTTTAAGTGTGTCCATATTGCAGCCGGATCGTGTCTAAGACAAAACGAGATAGTGCAAAAAGAAATGCAAACTATATTTTCTGATGATTGATTTTTAAAGTAAAATGCACCCGTATGCAAAGATAATTGCTTTTGCGAAGCACCGAAGTGAAGGCTCTGAATCTCCTTATTATACTTGCAAATATAATTTTGTAAAAAATCAATTACAATGAATAGTTCATTTTGTTTTAAATACGTGCGAATAGTCTTAAGTGCTCTATACTGATGTGTAGTAGTATAAACATGTTGTACATACTTAGGTATATTAAATTAATCTCTTTTATTAAATCGTTTACACTGCAAACTATTTTTTCTTTAATCATTATTTTAACGTTATATGTAAGGTTCTTTGCCCCTAACCTATTTACATTTTGTTTTTGCCAATTAAAATACGAAATAGAGTTTTCGTTGTTATCGTTAGTTACCTTTTCTTCTTTACATTTTACGGAATCTCCATAGTAACAATCTTTACTATTTATATTACATACAAGTGATTCTACAAATGATACTGACGAGGCTTTAGTTAATATCTTCAAAAAATGTAATTTTTCAATAAGGAACTTCATATTTGCATGAGTCTTACACATACAAGTATCCCTACTACTAATTTTTGGTATTACAATTCAGAAAGGTTTTTCGCGATTGAATGTTGATCGGGAAATTTGTAATGATTCTGCCGATTTAAATTTATTTAACAAATTATCTAACAAATTAAGTAAAAATCTTTTTTTTTTAATAATTTTGTTCTTAGTTATTATATCTTTCGTTCCAGGAGCAAGGGCTGAGTTTTCATCTTTTTCCAAATAGCAACATGCATCGCTTGCATTTTATAACTAAGTGCTTTAAATCTTTCATTTTTCTTTACTTTTTTAATATTTTTCCTGATAAACTTTGTTTAAATGCTAACTTTTCAGGAGTACTGCGTAACTCATTCTTTTTATTTTTTAGTTGAAGATCTAAAGTTTTGTAATATAATAGTTCTTCTCTTACAGCTCGGGAACCTTTTTGTTGAATCTTTTTTACTTTTAATATCATCTTTATTTAATAGTCTATAATATTTATTTTTCCATTTGTGAATTATCCGATTTTTCTTTTTTATTACAATTTCAATTTCACATCTTAACTTTGCTATTGTTCTACGTAGCTTTGCTTCTCCCGCTTTGGTAAATTTTAGTGCTTTGGTAACTCTTAAAATATTTTCTTGAGAAGTCGTTTTTTTAAATTTAGCAGACAAATGTAACACATTTAAACACACCTTACTCAGATTATTAGTTTCTATCAATTCAGTAGGATATTGACACTTACACTCTCGACTATCAAACTATTCTCTTCACTGTTTTTAATTAAAGGTTGTTTTCTTTTACTACAGATTTGATCAGTACTTTTTCTTTTTCGTAATGAATATGAAGAATATACATTCTGACACATATTAGTATCATATCTACTTACTATAAAAATGTAAATAATTAGTATAATTGATTATGAAAAATTTATATTAATAATTAGCTTGTATTAATTAGATTACATACACATTGTCAGAACAGTTGGAATGATTTTGAATCTTATCAATACGTTTATTTTCATTATAGATCTTTTCACGTTTCAATAATCGCTTTAATTCTGCTGTTGCTAATGTATTTTTGTTATTTTATTTGTTTTTAATTATTTTAATTATATAATTAATTAGAACGAAATTAAAATTTATTATTTATTACTTACACATTTTAATGTATTTTAATTTTTTTGTATTTACAAGTATTAAAGCTGTGAATACATATAATAGCAGGTACAGAACATCCTGAACACTGCCTGATAACTGATTGATAACTACACTTTACACAACGATTTCGATTGGAATGTAAGTAAAGGACATATAATATTTCTCATTGTAATAAGTCTGTTTACTTTTATAAACGTAACCGGACATTTTTTCGAATACATTTCGTTGAATGTACAGTTGTTCGAAAATTCA
This sequence comes from Theocolax elegans, assembly GCA_026168455.1. NCBI lineage: Eukaryota > Metazoa > Arthropoda > Insecta > Hymenoptera > Cerocephalidae > Theocolax > Theocolax elegans. The sequence continues at coordinate 83,015,629 of CM047425.1, forward strand.
TCTTCGAAAATACTTTTCTTTGAAGGGACATTTATTCTAAGAAATAATTCTTCGAAAAGCGTTTTCTAAGAAACAGCTTTTCTTCGAGTGGAAAATTCTTCGAATTTACACTTGTTCGAAGTCATTTCTTTGAAGAAACGTTTTTTTGAAAAGAAACTTCTTCGACTACTCATTTCTTCGATTTCACACACACACACACACGCGCGCGCACGCACCCGCGCACACACTCACACACACACCCGTGCCGGGTTTGCTGGTTTCTGCATCGTAACGCCTCCCCAGGTGGTGGATAAGGGAATGCTTTGCAGATATGGATGGTACCGAAAAAATCAAATATTCGGGGCGAACCAAAACCAGGTAGGGGAAGGCACCCCGAAATTGAACCAATTATGGATAGTTAGGTTAAAACAACACTACCCCAAGCGGGCACGGCAGTCCTGTCAAATCCCGCCACTGATTCTGTTCGGGTGAAAGCCCCGGTGGTCAGTGCTGGTGCCACGGATTTGGGGGGGGGGGGATCAAACTCACACCGTTAAAATGGTAAGTACTGCGAAGGTTCGTCACTCAGCCTCTGTAGCATCAAATGCTACGTGTGACCTGCCCTCGACTGGGATGTCGAGTGACGCTGACAGAACTTTCCTCCGTCTGCGAGAGAAAATAGACGCCCTGGTGGAGTTTGTTCTGAATAAGAACAACATCCACAAAGAGCTGAAGAGTACGGCAAAAACAACAACCAGGGCTCTTAATGAATACGCGCGGGTGAACAGTGCTGTGTGCTCGACAGCGCCGAAAATTAAAATGGCAGATGCGCGTAAGGATGGAATGTGCCAAACGTCGCCCATCTTCCACGCTGAAGAGCGTCAAAGGAGCCCTGTGGAGAGGGAAAGGCCCTCGCCACCTCAGCATCCCCCGGAGAAAAGGAAGAAGAGGTCGAAGCAGCCTACTAACAAAAATGGGCCAGCAGATGCTTCGACATCCGTTCCTAAGACCGGTAAAAACCAGTCAAAGGTCCCTGACTAGGCGACTGTAGTACGCAAGGGCAAAAAGAAAGAGGCTCAGCAGAATACGCAGCTGAAGCAAGCCAAGGATGTCGGAGGACCGCCAAATGTGTCCAAAAAACCTAAAGCGGTCGTAAAACCAGCTCGTCCCGACGCCATTAAGATTAAAGGGTCAGGAGGGCGAGCCTATGCCGACATCCTTCGGCAAATACGGGCCGCGCCAAACCTCAAGCCGCTGGGAGAAAGAGTCTCCCGTATCCGGCGTACCAGAGGAGAAGATCTGCTCATTGAGCTTGGAAGACCTGGCGTAGGAACTCCAGATCTCGAGCCAGCGGTCTCGTCCACATTACGTGGGCTAGCAGAGGTCCAGATGCTGACCCACAAAGAGTTTATTACTATAAAGGACATGGACAAGGCCACGACGGCGGAGGAAGTGACAGAGGCAATATCTGCGGTGATCGGGCCAAATATGGTACCTTCTGGGAATATAAAGCTTAGAAGGTCATATGGAGGCACTCAGATGACCAGTGTCCTTCTTCCCACATCAACAGCAAAAAGCTGCTACAGAATGGGAACCTTTGCATAGGCTGAGTCAACTGCAGGGTTCGGCTCCGCGAGCCGATCACGCGTTGTTACCGATGCCACGAGGTCGGTCACTTCGCAAAGGCTTGCAAAAGCGCAGTCGACCGATCACCGCAGTGTTTCCGGTGCGGTCAAGAGGGCCACTGTTGTGCGAGTTAATTTAATTTAAAGAAACGCCCTCTGCAATGACACGTGCAACGGCTTCCGGGCGTAAGGGCCAGTCGGGCTACACCTCTCGAGCCGTTAATACGCACCGCACCTAACCTCAATATATTTATCATAACTCGCCTCTATTCATTTAACATATACCTCAACATGGTGGCAGCGGCTAAAAAAGTTTTTTAGTTTGTCAAATTAGGACGTGCGTTGTAGTTAAAATTACTATTCGCGATCGCCTAACAGTAAGTCGACGGAACAAGTTTATTCCGCGCCATAATGACGAGCAACAGTTCGCAAAATTCGGAAAATTACGAGCGGCTCCGCCACATCGTCCATTAGTATACAACCTCCCCACGAGTTCGACTTCACGAAGCCCGAGCTTTGGAATAACTGGTCGAGAAGATTCGACCGTTATGTATCAGTGGCGAATCTTTCTTCGAAAACAGAGAAGGAAAAGATCGACTTGCTCTGTTATTGCATGTGCGAAAAATCTGAAAATATTTTAAATCAGATTTTGCCTCAAATTTCGGACACTACAACTGTACAAAACGTTAAAGACAAATTTTCGTCGTATTTCACGCCTAGAAAAAATACAGTGTTCGAGCGTTTTCAAATTTAACTCGAGAGTGCAAGGTGCGGACGAAAGTGCCGATGTTTTCATTACGGCATTACACACATTGGCGGAGACTTGTGACTATGGTGTTCTTAAAGACGAGTTGATTCGTGATCGCATCGTAATCGGTTTAAAAGACAGTAAAACATCCGAGAGACTTCAACTTATGTCTGAACTAACGTTGGAAAAGGCAATAGCTTCTGTTCGATTAGCCGAAACTCAAGCGAAAGAGAATAAAAATATTCGAAAAAGTTCAAACGAACATAGTGACGTGAATGCAGTATTCAAACAAAAGAAACCTCCGGCTTCGACTAAGAAACAAGCGCACCGCCAAGTAAACAAACCCGAGGTCAAAGGAACGGAGTTATGCTATAGATGCGGTCTTCGACGCCATCCATCTTCCAAGAATTGCCCCGCGCTGAATTCGGCATGCCGAAACTGTAAAAAGATTGGACATTGGGACAAGGTGTGCAAATCCAAAAACATTCGATGCGTGGATCAAGAGCATGAAAAGGACAACAGCGCGGCGTTTCTAGGAATGGTATTGGGTAACTCTGTAGAGAAAAATAACAACTTCTGTATTAAAATCGAAGTTTATGAATTACATAAGAAATTAGAATTTTTAATTGATAGCGGCGCTCAAGTTTCTTGTATATCGGCTAATACTATAATAAAAAATGACAAAATAAAAATTTTTCCTACTAATAAAATTATTCGTGGCGCGGATGGAAAAATATTAGATACTTTAGGTTACATTAAAACGCGTATCGGTTGTAAAAAATAAGGTAGTTAATGCGCAAATATTTGTAATGCGTAATTTTGAAAAAAATTTACTTGGACAGCCTGAAATCCAATCTCTTTGTTTAATTAAAAAAATTTATAATATTCAAAGCGATAGTATTCCGACAGTAAAATTATTACAAAAATATGATAGCGTTTTCAAAGGTTTGGGAAAATTTCGAAAAGAATTAAAAATCCAGATTGACAAAGATGCCCAACCTTTTTCTTTATCGACTCCGCGCTCAGTACCAATCCCTTTGTTAAGTAAGTTAAAAAGCGAATTAAATAATCTCGTAAGTAAAAATGTAATCAAACCGGTGACTTTTCCAACAGATTGGTGTAGCCCAATCGTGGTAGTGCCAAAGAAAAACAGCGACGAAATTCGACTGTGTTGCGATTACACAAAATTAAATAATAGTGTTAAGTGCGCGATCTACCCCATACCAAAAATAGATATAACATTAGCAAAACTTAAAGACGCGAAATATTTTACGAAATTGGACGCCAAAGCAGGTTACCATCAGATCAAATTGCAGAAAGAAAGCCAACCTCTTACGACATTTCTGACCCCGTTTTGGGCGTTACATGTATACGCGTCTTCCATTTGGGATCAGCTGTGCTTCGGATTATTTTTCAGAAAGATTCTCCGAACTGTTGTCCGACATACCGAACGTAGTTCTACACGTAGACGACGTACTCATTTTCGCAAAATCTATTGAAGAGCACGATAAAGCTCTAGAAACTGTGTTATCGCGTTTAAAAAAAGAAGGTGTCACATTGAATAAAAATAAGTGCGAGTTCGCTGTACGCGAAATTAATTTTTTAGGCCACAGAATTTCACTGCGAGGTATCGAAGTACTACCCGATAGAGTATCAGCTATTACCGATTTCCCGACTCCTAAGAATAAAGAGTCCCTAATGCAATTTTTAGGTGCGGTTAATTACGTTGGCAAATTCATACCCAACAAGTCAAAAATCCTTGAGCCTTTAAACTCTCTTTTAAAAAATAACGTAACATTTACTTGGTTTGAACAACAAGAAAAATCGTTCCGTGAAATAAAAGAATGTCTCAAAAAGGCTCCTACCTTAGCACATTTTGACTACACCAAGCATATTATCGTACAAGCAGACGCGTCAGGGTATGGCCTCGGAGCAGCCCTTTTACAAGAAAACGCCGACAAAACGCGCGAGATAGTAGCATACGCATCTCGTACACTCAGCGCTTGTGAACAACGCTACAGTCAGATCGAGAAGGAAGCTCTTGCTTTGTCTTTCGCGACGGAACGTTTTAAAGATTATATTACAGGAATTATAATTACACTCGAAACTGACCACAAGCCCCTTTTACAAATTTTAAAAAGTAAAGATATAGATCAATTAACACCAAGACTGCAACGTATTCGTTTACGCTTAATGCGATACCAATATGACATATCGTACGTTCCAGGTAAACTATTAGTTTTAGCCGATTCGCTTTCTCGTAATCCGTTAGGTGAGATAGATAAAAATGCGGATGATTTACCTGAAGAGATTAATTTATATGTGAATCTAATTTTAAGTAATTTTCCCGCTACATCTAAGTTGATAGAAAAAATAAAACGTGAACAAAAAAGCGATCCTGTATGCGCACAAATTATAGACTACTGTGTAACGAACTGGCCTTCTAAAAATCATCTTTGCGACGATTTATCGCGTTATTTCGAGTTAAAGGACGAATTTTCTTTATGCGATGATTTATTACTATATAAATCGCGTATAGTTATTCCACCGTCTCTCCAGTTGGAGTTATTGCATAAAATTCACGAAGGTCACTTCGGAATCAACAAATGTAGAGAACGAGCGAAGCAATCTATATGGTGGTTCGGCTTAAGTACTCAATTAAAAAACCTTATCGAAAGTTGCCCTCAATGCGTACAGGAAAGACAAAATAAATGCGAACCTTTTGTTAGAGAAAATTTACCTGAAAGACCATGGCAAAAATTAGGCATGGATTTATTTTATTATAAACATTGGTACCTTATAATAGTTGATTATTATTCTAAATTTTTTGAAATATATACCTTGAAATCTTTAACAGAAAACGAAATAATAGAAAAATGTAAGTCGTCTTTCGCGAGATTTGGGATTCCGGAAGTAGTCCGTAGCGATTGTGGTAAACAATTCTCGTCCGAATTTAAAAAATTCGCAAAGGAATACGACTTCGAACATATTACAAGCTCGCCAAAATTTTCGCAAAGTAATGGCGAGGCAGAAGCAGCTGTTAAAATCGCGAAAAATATAATAAAAAAATGTAAAGACATTCATTTAGGGTTGTTAGCATACAGAACCACTCCAACGGAAAATAAATTTTCTCCCGCGGAACTTTTATTTTCGCGAAAAATACGCTCTCGTCTACCTATTCTTCCTAAAAACCTCGGCACATTTACAAGACATGATGTCGTTGCGCTCAAAGATAATGAGAGAAAGGGGAAACAAGAAATAATGTACAACAAACGACATAGAACGACGACTCTTTCCAAATTAAATGTTAACGATGCTGTATGGATCACGGACATGCGGGTCTATGCGAAAGTTATAAAACATGATGTAACACCTAATTCATATATTGTGAAGACTGAAAAAGGTAGCATTATAAGACGCAATCGGTGGCATCTCGTGCCAGCACCATACAAAAGCGATCTCGATTCAACCTCTGGCTATATACCGGTGGTGCCCGATGATTTCTCGAGTGACGTCGCTCCAAACAATAATAATGTAAATACTTCGTGCGTTACGCCACCTCAAGACGATCTACGTGAGAACATTAGTACCGCTTTACCACGGAACCTTAATCAGACTTTGGGTGAATCCGTCACCGAGCGAGCGTCGCAGAACGCAAATGCTTCTAATCCTGTACAACCTCCGCGCAGATCGGCCCGCGAAAGAAAACCGCCAAATCGATACCTTGTAAGCTCGTAACATTTTGATTTTGTATTCGTACTACCTTTATTATTGTAACGATTTACCGAAATTTTATATCTTATCAAAATATATAACCTATATTGTATTATATAAAATGGCTTCAAAATAAAAGAGGAAAGGTGTTGTGCGAGTTAATTTAATTTAAAGAAACGCCCTCTGCAATGACACGTGCAACGGCTTCCGGGCGTAAGGGCCAGTCGGGCTACACCTCTCGAGCCGTTAATACGCACCGCACCTAACCTCAATATATTTATCATAACTCGCCTCTATTCATTTAACATATACCTCAACAGCCACAAAGCAGTGGATTGCGCGGCGGATAAGAACATAGCCGCACCTAGGGTTGCAGCATCTGACAGAAATGGTTAGCGTGCTACAAATCAACCTAAACCACTGTGCTGCGGCCCAGGATCTGCTGCCACAGTTGGTCAGAGAAGAGCAGGCCGACATTGTTATCGTCAGCGAGGAGTACAGGGATCTCAGTGAATCGAAATGAGTGAGTGATGCCACTGGCAGAGCGGCCATCTGGGTATGTGGAAACATGCATATATCCGGAAAAATGGCCACTCCCTTCCCCAATTTTACGTGGGTGGAGATGGCGGGTATGCGAATATATAGTCGCTACCTCCCATCCAGTGATAACATCGACGGATTTCTGGGATTCCTTGATGCCATCGTTACTAGTGCAAGGTCCTCCCGATTGCCAATAGTCATCGGAGGGGATTTTAATGCCTGGGCGACAGAATGGGGCAATACGAAAACGAACACTCGTGGTCGTACACTCCTCGAGGCCTTTGCGATATTGGAGTTGGAGATTGCTAACACTGGAACGACTCCCACTTTTACCAAGGTGGGGAGGTCGTCTATAGTAGACCTAACCTTCATCGATCCCAGATTAATAAAGAGAGGGTTTACCTGGAAAGTTAGTGATCGCTACACGGGGAGCGACCATCAAGCACTCGTGTACCAGCTCCAATCGATGATTAACAGGGCAGCGTGTCTGAACAAAAGCTTCCAATACAAGAGATGGGTACCGTCTATCTTCGACCGAGAAACGTTCCTCTGCTCCATAGCAGAAGTCGCTGTCAAAGGAACACCGGAAGAACGAGCCGAGAAACTAACGCGTGCCATAATAGCGGCTTGCGATATCTCTATGGCCGGGAAATCTATCCCTCGTGGCCGTCCACCTATTTACTGGTGGAATGAGAATATCGCAAAATTACGCCGAGTGTCTGCGGATTCGGCGACTGCACCAGAGAGCTCGGAAGCAGCCGCGGTACCAAGAACTAACCGCGGCCTACGAGGAAAAACGGAAAGAGAAAAAACTTAAATTTTTTATCGAATTACGATTTGATATGAAAACATTTTACGAAATTTATTAAATAATTAATGCACATCACTTTTCTGTGAAACAACTTGTTTATTTTGATAAAAGGCCTCTCATCATTAATTTTTTTTAATATAAGAATGCTGACAATATTGCATCACTTTTAAGATGAAATTGCATGTTTAAAAAAAAGGCATACTACTCTGTAGGGCTGACATTTTTTATCTATATTTGAGGCACACGTTTATAATCAGATTTTTTACATTTTATGTAAAAGTCACACACGATTTTTAGGATTTCTGTATGTTTAGCATATAAATTTACAGAAATAGAAATTTAAATAAATGTAGCAAACATTCCTAACATGTAACCTTATATAGAATATAATTTTTATCCTATTTGCGCATTAAAATATTTATTTTTTTAAGTATTATTTACCGTGTCCCACCCGGTACGACAATTCTCCCAACTTCTGAGATATGCCCATATAAGTAAGTAACGAAAAATGTCGTCGAAAAAACCCTTGACTTTGATTGCTTATAACTCGGAAAAGAATAAATATATGCTTCCAAACTTAAATCCAGAAGAAAACTAAGATGGAGTAGATTTGATTTAAAAAAAGGATGCTCAAATATCTTGATTTGGTCAAAGTTATTAAAGGAATACGAATTTAGCAATATTTTGATAAATATTTTGAATTTAAAAATGTATTAATTTTCAGTCCAAAACATCGCTAATTTATTATTTCTTTCAGAACTTTCGACCAAATCAAAACATTTGAGTTTCTTTTTATTTAAAATGTATCAACTCAATCTCAGCTTTTCTCTGAACTAAATTTGGAAGCATATTTCTATTTGTTTCCGAGTTATATAAGCGATTAAAGTCAAGGGTTTTTTTAATTATTTTAACGTCGTTCTATTTATGCTCCCAAATTGGTGCTAATCAGCGACGGAGGTCATACGATGTCTTTATTAAAAAAGTACTTGTTAAAAATACATTCCCCAGTGGTGCTTGTAGCTGTGGGCCGGGAATCAAACCTGAAACCTCTAAATTACGAGCTCGACGCCCTAACCGACCGAGCCATAGCAGGCCTCAAAATTCAAGGGTTTTTTCGGTAAGATTTTTCGTTACTTACTTATTACCTATCATAAAAAAGGCATTCGAATCTAAAATTCCGGCTTTTTTCATATTTTTATAGTAGAAATCATATCCTAGAGTTTGGTAAAGACCCGTTCCCCAAAGGGTTGGTTCTCTCCTTGTTAGTAGCAAAAATTATGGCCTTGGATTCACTAGGGTAGAGGCAATACACGGGAAATCCTTTTAGTACTTGCCATTGCTTGCACGAAATATAACTATAAACGTGCCAGGCGTACGCGTACAACATAAGGTCTTTGTCATCAGTATTGATGTATAACTAATTTTCAAAATCGCTGAGTTATAATTTTAACATTGTTTCATGTATAAGCTAGATAAATACTCTTACAAATAATACGGTTATGCTTCTCTACGTATAGGGAGTCAATGACTTACTAAAGTACATACCAATAAAACTCATTTGCAGGGCACCATGTTGCAGTATTTACGTTTAAAGACTGTTTTTTTAACTAGCTTTTAGCACAACCTTTTATCAATATTTAAAATTTGCTGATAAAACTAAACATTATGTAGCGGCAACGCTACGTATACGCTACCTGAAAACACACACATAAATACATAAACATTCTCTTACGATCTCTACAACATTGCTCGTCCATTTCATAATTACTAAATTTCTTTTTCGTTATTTTAATATTTCGTTCATTTTCTCTCGAGCCTCACATGTCTGAATTTTTCAAGCCTTAAAACAATTAAAAACAAACAAACTATTTATCACAGGACCTGACGAAAACTTGAAAGATCCGAGTTGGGTTTTTCCCGAACCCTGTCGGGCGTCACATGCAAGCTCTTCTTTTCACGTTTTCCACAGTTTTACTATAATTTTTCACTCATTTTTGTTTACCTACCAAAAGGGATCGAAAGAGAAGAACAGAGAGACGCGAACACCCGACGCATAAACATCTCGACCATCTCTCGACGAGCTACTGCTCCGAGAAATTGTTACAACTGAGTCAATGCGTATATGTATTTAAATTGTTATTTATAGTATTTATAGTTATTTATAGTAGTTTATATTTACATAATAAACGATTATTTCCATACGTTGAAAAATAGTCCTTTCAACGCACCTCATCACCAATGTGTTGACCCTGACGTGATCTCAACATGATCCGAATATTAAATGAAAAGTGTGGTGAGTGTGTAAATAAAAAATATTCAACAAAAAAGATAGCTAATAACGGAAACCCTTAACGCGGAGATCCCGAATTATGGTTCAATATTGTAGAAAACTACTTTATTAGTAACAAAATTACGTGTGAATGGACAAAATCTGAGAAACACCGTATACGCTTCTGAAAACTGAACTTATCAATCGCCTTGGGACGACACAGGAGTCAAAGACACTCTATGGACGACTAAAAACCGTTCTAATTTTTGCGGCATTTACGCACACTAAGCAAAAATGCGTAGACAACTTGTCACCACTCGCGCTATTCTCGCCGATCACAAATCGGTCGGTCTGGTCAAACTAGCGAAACTCGTGGACGGTATCAATGACCCGTTCGGTATAGACCCCAAGTAAGTGAAATGCAAGCAATCGACATAGCCGAACTGGAAGTAAGCATGACAATCTTGTTCGCAAATTTCCGTCAGTCAATAGTGACTGAGATCACGGACATTCGTAGCACCGCACGACGCGTACAACGACATGAGCGATCGCGATCGCGTAAACGGAGTCGTACTCCTTATCGAAAGCAGCAAGAAAGGATGCTGGTACCATCGGACGTTTGGTACAACAGCGCGGAAATGTGAGAGTCCGTGCAATTTCGTGGGAAACGCGATGGATAGAAACTTAAAAATGTGTTTACTTCGAGTTCGATTGGAAGTTTAACCGCAGTCATATGGTTCTTTTTTGGCGTTATGCTTAAACTTTAATTTTGGTAGACTGCACTGTTACAGAAAAAATTCACTTTATAAGTAATGATATATACCTGCTCCAGTCCCCATTGACAGCAGAGATGCAGAGGAGTGCACTCGTCGCCGTTGGTGTTGGTTGTGCCCTTTGTTCGTCTGGATGAATTGAGGTCGCATCCACTCCTAATCAAGAAGAGAGCAATGTCCTCTCGATTCTCGTCTATGGCTCTATGAAGCAGGGTCTGGTAGGTATCGTCGGGACCCGGGGACCAGCAATCTGGATCTGCGCCATGCGCCACCAAAGTTGACGCGACGTCCTCTTGCTCGGTTTCGAGAGCCTCCCACAACGGGCAGCCCGACGAGGTATCAGCTCCTCGTCTGCATAATGCTTCGACCACCTCTCCGAGTCGACAATGTACGCTTAGCTGCAATGCTGTCTCGCCTTTAGAACTTCTATAAACAGTGTCATTTTCTCTTTTTTATTACGTAGTTCATCGATACTAATCAACAGCAGACCATTACAAACAGAAAAGAATCATTTATAGCAAATATATAGCAACTCTTTGTTCAGAAAGCCGATAATTGTTTCTTTATCAAGTTAATTATCTGAACAATATGAAATCTGACACTTGAATGTAAATTAATTTTAAGTATTCATTTTCAGTTCACTTTACGAGTAACATCGATGAATTTTAATAAGCTCAACAGAAAATAAATTAAGTGATTTTAACGCGCATTCGTATTAGTAATTACTTCATATCAAGTTTTTAGTATAAAAAATATAAATACCACTATATAAATATTGTATTCAAATTACATTTTCTGTAGCAACAATTCAAAGCTGTGGATTAAAGTTTTAATCTAAAACACTAATATTTCCTAATTGTTTACTCTTGAATCCGTTGTTTATCAATATGAGTATGTAAAGGAAATACACTCTAAAATGTAGCGTAATGCCAGAAATAAGTCTTCCAAAAATTAGAAGATTGATAAGTTTTAAAAACAATTAAAAAATCTAAGTTTAAAAAAGAAATATATAAAAAACAAATTAAAAAATTATATGCTGAATAGTTAAAAACAAATAACTTAATTTGCTGCGGAAAATTGTATATTTATATTGCACTCTAATATTTTTGTGCGATTTTATGTGTATTTTCTTTCTTACTTAATATATAAATATTTGTTATTTTATACACATAATATATTTTTAAGCTTCGTAATAGAGGTACTTGTTATATTAATTATTAAGTTTTAATTTTTAAGATATATTACTTACAAGGGGAATACATGACCTCCGGGAAACGGATCTTATCCTAACTTTGGTATATCTTTTGTAATGTAGAAATATGAAGAAAGCCAAGTTATTACTTGCCAATGACTCTCAAACCAAAAACCAGAAGAAAGAGGAGTTCAAGTAGATATAATTTAAAAAAAGCTTAAATTGCTGAATTTGGAGCAAAGTTAGGAAGAAAGTAAGAAATTAAAGAATTTCAAACTAAAAGAAACAATAAATTTTTCATATTAAATTTTGGTTAAAATTTCTTCATTTTTTTATTTTCTCCATAACTTTGCTCAAAATTGAGCTATTTAAGCTTCTTTTTGGTTTAAGTGTCTATTTCTATTTGTTTCGGAATTATAAGCGATTCAATTGGAAGTAATTTTTATTGAAATTATTATTAGATGTCGAATAACTTCCGTAAAAGTAGCCATTGGCAAGTACTAACTTAGATTTCTTCATATTTCTACATTACAAGAGATATACCAAAGTTAGTATAAGATTCGTTTCCCGGAGGTCATGCACTTCCCTTGTTAGTTCATATCAGCTTATGTACAGATAACTCAGATTATTTCTTTTGGATTACATTTTGTAATATTTTCAAGTTCAATACAAAAAAGATTATTGTTTTAATAAGATTATTTTTCTTCTATACAGTATGACTGTGATACCTTCAAACAAGGACCCCACTATATGATTACGTGATCAATGTAATGTACATATATCAAATAATAAACTACAATAAACGTACGTGTCGACAACTAAATAAATATATTGGAAAATTGAATGTACCTCGCGTTCATATTTGCGCCACGCTCGAGAAAGAAGATCGCGCTCTCCGCATCCTCGTTAAGGATAGCTTGATGCAAGGCCGTATAGCCTTCATCAGTTCTTGTTTCAAGGTCAGCGCCACTGTCAATAAAGATCGCAAGGCAATCGTGAAGCTTGGGACCCTTCGGCATCGATGCAAGAGCTAAAGCTAGAGGCGTCTCTCCGCGGTCGTTCCTCTGCTCGAGAGCCTTTTTTGTAAAGCCTGCGCTACTCGCAGCCGCAAGAAGAGCGCGAACCGTGTCGAGATGTGCATGTCTCAGAGCTAAATGTAATGGTTTGTCGGATGCCTCGTCTTCCTTAAGAATCAACTCCGGTACAACCTCGAGCATTCGCCGGCTCAACCGCGTTAATCCCCTCTGGGCTGCTTCGTGAATCGCCAGGGTCTTCTGGTCCTGGTCCTTTCCCAAAAGGGTGCTCTTCACGCAACACGTTTCTTGCAAATCTAAGAAGATTCGGAGGGCTCGTGTTACTGTAAGTCACTGTAATAACAGCTACGTTAGTTACTTACCGTCTGGTTTGCGTTTCCGAGGTTTGAGAAGAAAGAGAGCGGCGTCTTCTCGCGAAAACCGCGCCAAACGCTCCACCAAGGTATCGTTGTAACTCTTGCCATTGTACTTATTCGGATAAAATTCGTTGGCCGAAGCGCCGTGAGAAAGCAGTAACTCCGCTCCTTCCTCGAACGTAGGCTCGGCGAGCATAGCCATGGATAAGGCTGTTTCCGATTCCTTTGACCTTTCCTCGACTTTGATTCCTTCAGAGTTAAGTAGTTGCTTCAGTAGTGCTGTGTTTCGCTCCGACACGCAACAATGCAGCGGTGTCCTACAACCCAGTATCGTTCATTTTCATTATACATAACCTGCTAAATTTAAATTAATTTAAATTTTCTAAATAAATATTATAAATAAGTAGAGGCCTGCGATGGTTCGGTCCGGAGGGCGTAGGGCTCGTAATCTGGAGGTCCCAGGTTCGATTCCTGGCCCCGGCCGATTGATACAAGCACCACTGGGGAATGTATTTTCACCAAGTGCTTTCTTCACCAAGACATCGTATGACCTCCGTCGCTGATTAGCACCGATTTGGGAGCATAACAAGAGCGACGTTAAAATAATAAAAATATATATATATATATATATATATATAAGTAGAATATGAAAGAGGTAGAGTTATAGATTTGGAGGTTAACAGTATGAAATCTGTTAAGTGTTAAGCACTTAACAAATACAAGTTAATATTGAATACAGTATTATTAACAAAAATTGATGTGCGTGATTAATAATATCCACCAACTTTTAGGGCTAATATTCATTTCCCTCGGTGAGTAATCAAGGTTCTGAATAAACGTTTCAACTATACAAGTATTTTGTTTTAAATACATATATGAAATGCTCGTTTTGTTATATTCTTTTAACGTATAGTTAACATGTTTAGCAGCAGTTTGTGTACCTGTAAATAACAAATTAGATTTCTACATCAAAATATCAAAAATTATTTTTGTAACCGACTGTGCGTCAAATCCATGTGGAAAATAAAGAAATCCATTTGTATGAAAATTTATTTGGGCAAATTAGACGTAGAGAGTGTCAGTATATTCATCAATTTTTTCGAAATAATAATTTTAATTCAATTAAAATTAAACAACAACCAGCGTAAATAGGATGGAGCCTACTACATCTTTAAGATCAATGAGTTCTACATCTGGAAGCTCGGCATCGGTTTTTATAAATGAATAATGATCTGGAAATACGTGAAACAACTTTAAATGGAATGAAAGACTTTAATAATATATTGAATATAAATCACCGACGCGGTGGCGGAGTGGTGGGGACACAACTCGGCCGATCACGAAAGTTAAACAGCATTTGCTGCGCGCAGTACTTCGATGGGTCACCCATCTCCCGATCGGAAATAACTTTGTGGCGTTTATCTGGGCCGAGTCTGTAACCGGAACACCCAGACGAGGCCCTATCAATACAGGAATGTGTGGCACGGTAAGAACAAATAGAAAAGGAATTCCAAAATTAGAAAATAAATTAGAGCGAGGTGAAGTTCAAGTTGCTCATAATATTGTGTGCATGACAATCAGGTGGCAAGATAAGCGTAGTGTATGCATACTTACAACTATGCACGAACCTGAGTTCTGTACCACTGGCAAAAAACACTATCAAACCAATGAGGATATTATAAAAGCACGATACATCCATGAATACAACCAAAATACCCGTTTAACTTGGAAAATACTTTCAAACTCGAAGCAATAGCTTATCATTACAAAAATCTAAAAGAAATATTTGATCAAAAAATCTCTTACGCTAGAAATAAAAGCATCAAAATGCCTAAATACAGAAAAACAATAAGTAATAAAAATAGTTTTATTATTGCTATCCGTACATATAATGAATTTCCGAATAAACTAAATATTTAACTATAGTAAGAAAAATAATAAATTTGTGACGAAAATCGTCACACAATCTATTCGCGGCAAATGAAATATTTAAATTCAGAATAATTATGTCGTCGGAGCCTTTGGTATGATAAGGCCAACCGACGACAATTGTTTACGTTATAACTCAAGTGTAGAATGATGCGCGTAACAATACGTAGGTAAAAGAACGCGAGAGCGTATGTGTGAATTTCCCCTCTCTCATCCCTTTTTTCGGGAAATCACTTCAGCTGACAAGGGTCTCCGCTGCCCAGGAGATCACTGGAACCGAAATCGGCTGGGCCATCTTCGCGGCGTCAATCGGTAAGTCAATTTTTATACTACCGTGACCCCCCCTTCCCGCGCCCGAGTGTATGATTGAGTAAAACTCGGGAGTGTGTTCGGGTGCGCTGGTATCTGAACAGTGGGTTCTGGCAGCTAACGTCTGTCGCAGGCGAGGATGTCGATCCGGCAGGTTTCCCGGGACTTCCGCTCGTGCATTTTAAAATTGTCGCGTCACGAAGCCTGAGTGGCCCATTTTGTTATTAAGCGATAATAAATGATTTTATTTTGATTTTTAATAATTCGAGTAGTTATTGTGCACTTGCCGGCAACCTTCGCGAAATAAATTAATTGTGCACGCGGCATTGGGCAACGCGGCCCAACGGTTAATTATTAAATACAAAAATTAAGTATCATTACCGAGTTCGTGAATACTATTTCACAATATTAAGATGAACCTTAAAAATTGGATCATTCCTAACCATTTTAACATAAATCCATAAATTGTAATAATCTAGAGAATATTGCATGCAACAAAATCTCAAAATATCTTTCTAACGTAATTAAGCAATTAAACCATTGTTCACAAGTTAATAAGGGAATACAAGATATCTACGAGAAATTGGTTTATCTATCTAATCCTGTAATGGAAGCCCTTCAGGATACTGATACATCAAATAAATTAATACTTGATATTAGAACTTTAATGTGTGCCAATGGTAATTGTAAGAATAACAATAGATCGCATAACCGTAATTCAAACTATAACTTTACAAAAATGAAGAAATTTAACCCTCGTGAGTGCAATGACGAGATATCTCGTCATAACGCAAGCGGTCAAAAATGCGCGATGACGAGTTATGCCATTTTCTTTAATAACTTTTGATGTAGTCACTTTTATGACATGCTATACCTCACAAATTAAAGCTCAGGAGTATACCTTTCTAAGGAAACGGGATTTAAGTCGCTATCTTTCCAATTTCCTTTTAATTTTCATTTGAAAAGTGATGAAAATTCATGAAAATTTCACAAAATATTTTGAGGTAAAAAAGTTTTAAAAATGTACTAAAAAAGTTCTGAATGAAATTTCGAAATTTATACTCGGGAGTTTTTGGGGTCGCTGAAAACGAATCTCATATCAGAATTTCAGAATACAAAATGGCGGCTACAAAATGACGCCCACGTACTCTTGATTTTCCAAAAAAATTGCATGATTCTAAGTGGAAAATTGTACCCTGGGATTTGTGAGGTCGCTGAAAACGAATCTGATATTATAATATAAGAATACAACATGGCGGATTTAATATAGCGCCAATGTATTCTTCAGGTTACAAAAAAAAGGCTTAATTGTAAGTGGAAAGTCATACTTGGAATCTTTTGGGGTCGCTGAAAACGAATCTAATATTAGAATTCTAGAATTCAAAAAGGCGGATTCAAGGTAGCGCCCATGTTCTCTTGAATCTACAAAAAGACTGCTTGATTTTAAATGTAATATCATACTCCGAGTCTTTTGGGATCGCGGAAAACGAATCTGATATCAGAATATCAGAATACAACATCGCGGATTCAATATGGCGCCCATATACTCTTGATTTTCCAAAAAAACTGCTTGTTTCTAAGTGGGAAATCATATACCCTGAGGTATTTGAGGTCGCTGAAAAAGAGTCTAATATCAGAATTTTAGAATTTAAAATGGTGGATTCAATGTGGCGCCCATGTACTCTTGATTTTACTAAAAATGCTTGATGTGAACCCCATTTTGATTCCGCCATTTTGAATTGCAGAATTCTGATATCAGTTTCGTTTTACCTGCCCCAAGAACTCCGGAGAATGACTTTCCAATTTGAATCAAGCATTTTGTTAAAATCAAGAATAAATGGGCGCTATTTTGAATCCGCCGTTTTAAATTTCATAATTCTGATAGCAGCTTCGTTTTCAGCAACCCCAAAAACCTCCAAGTATGACTTTCCACTTAGGATCAAGCAGGATTTTTTAAATCAAGAGTAAATAGGCGTCTTTTTTAATCAGCCATTTTGAATTGCAAAATTCTGATTGCAGATTCGTATTCAGCGATCCTAAAAGTAGAAGACTACATACCTATCCTAATGAACGCATACGCAAGGGGGTTAATTCCAAAAGTTATATATTTTGTATTGGATATAAACACAAGTTTTGTCTTCTAAGAATAGAATAGAATAGCGAGGAACGTTTAATAGCTTCTAATAATGAAATGAATGGAGTAAACAGTAAAGACAATATTGGAATTATTAAGTTTAAAAAAATAAATTTTGTTAAAGAAGTAAGTAATAGTTTAGATAATAACATAAATAAGCTGAGAAATATTTACGTATTTAAACCTTTTTTTCTGAAATAGATAAAATGGAAGTTGAGAACAGCAAAATTATGATACCAACGATTATTAAAGCAAAAAATATACATCTTCATAATGAAATTCATATGACCTATGGTGACCTTAATTACATTGGTAATAATAAAGATATTTTTTATTTTGATATAAGTATTAGAGGTAAGTAAACATATACTAATTCCATATATCCTTTAAACAGCAACCTAAATGTAAAGATATAGTAATAATTGACGATATTGTTTTCACTGCTAATTGTACGTGTGACTCAGTAAAACAACATCAAGCAATGTTTCTTCACTATAGAGTTACATGTGCAGTGGGTCTAACCTACCCAGCAAGATTTAATAGTATTGAAAGAATCATCCATGCAAGAAATAAAAATTCGTCTACTGAAAGTTTTACAAGAGCTAGATAAATGTTAATTAGATTTTGGCAATGATGTCCTTGCACTTGTTTGGTATACTGGTTATACTAAATAATTGGAAGGACAATTTCTTATTATTTTAGTTTTTAATTTTTTAATTATTATGTTTCTCTTTATTAAATTTGTTTTTTTTGTTGTTAGTTTTTAAGTTTTACCAGCCCTATGTACAGATAAATTTCGTTTATTTCTATAGGAATTACATCATTTTTGTATAATGTTTGTAATTTCTTTTTACTGGTTAAATAAATAAATAGTTGTACTGACCAGCCGTCGCGAGTTTTGGCGTTTGGATCGAGACCAGCCTTAAGAAGCCTACCGGCGACAGCAAGCATGTCCGAGGAGGTTTGGGTAGCCAGAAGATGAAGCGCCGTTTTACCCTCGGGCTCTGTCCTTTCGTTGAGGCCTTTGGCTAAGGCAGGACCTCCATTTTCCAACTGCTCGACGATAAATTCGGCAGCGTACGCGTCTCCTTTTAAAATAAAACTGTGAAGGAGACTCAATCCTTGCGAGTCCTTTGCGCAAAGATTCGCCTGGTGCTCCACTAGGGTTCGCGCCATCGACGGTTGACGAGTCTTTAGCGCAACCTCGAGCGCTGTTTTTCCGCGCTGATCGAGCCTATTTACCGCTTCTGGCAGCTACAACATAATAACATTATTTTAAAATAGCCGATTTTGGTAGACAGTAACTTATACTAGAACCATATAGTAAAAGACTCATGTACTTCTTTATTTGATTTTTTACACCTTCTATTATGTGTATATAAATAGAAAATTTTTAATCGATCTTGCGGGACAGTGATTAGATAAATAAAAACACTTCATTTAACGTAAGCACAACGTTTCGTCTGCTAGATTCGTAGACATCTTCAGGTACTAATTTATTGACAAAAAACAATTTTAAAAAAATACCAAAATAATAGTCAAACAATAAATGAAGTTTCAAAGAAAAATTTTTTAATATTGATTTTTGGTGAACAAACCAAGTAATTATTTATTTGGCGACATTTCGATAGAAGATCTCCATCCTCATCAGGCTCCATCATTATTAAATCAATCATTTATTTACAACATTCTACAATTCTCTATTTGAATACATATAGATTTACTTACTATTTGGTCAATTTGATATAAATTTGTTCTATTCGTCCACGCAGTTGGTTCAAAAGGAGGCGTTTTTATCGATTTTTAGTGAACTAACCATTTAACATTAGAGATACTATGGAAATTATGAGAAAAGCCACATATGTGCATTAATTTGACCAAATAGTGAGTAATTATATTTAGATATATATATATGCAAAATTGTAAAATGCTGGTGTAACAAATGATTGTTTCAATAAAAGGTATAGCCTGATGAGGATGGAGGACTTCCATCGAAACGTCGCCAATTAAATATATTTGGTCAATTATTGCACATATTTGGCATTAGGTATAATTTCCTCTATTGTATCGCTCTCAAAACAAATATTTTCTTATTTTTGCACAAAGATAGAGGTTATGTTCATAACTATACCTTTCTTCTCTGAATCCTCCATATATAACATCATAATTTTTTCGTAATAAATATATAAATAAATAATTTAATACAACGCATATAATAACATGAAATAAGCAAAAAGCAGTCAATGATAAAAATTCTTCATAAAAGCAAAAATTGCTAGTCATAGCACAGACGGTTTTGTAAAGCTATACAATTTAAATTTTTGAGACACGTCATTATACGTCTGTATCATGTCACCTTGACAGTACAGATGACAGACATGTCAAGAAAATTTGAATATTAATACAACCAATGCATAAAATTTAAAAATTCAGTCAATAAAATTTTAAAAAATTTTTTAAGAAATTTACAATTTTTGTTATTATTTATAAAAATTCGATAGAATCTAGGTTTGTGTAAATTGTCACATATTGCCTTAAATTTTTTGAAGTTCAATTTATATTTATTATTTATAAATGTGTAACTCCCCGTCAATTGTCGTTAAAAATTCTTAAAAAATAATAATAATTTAATCGATATTTATAGTAATTTTTTTCATTATATTTATCACTTAGATATTAAATTTTTGAATTTAATAAAATTCAAATTATTGCGCGATATTTATCAAATAATTAGGTTTGTAGTAAGTAATAACCATCTGTAGATAATTAGCTTACGTTTTAAAAATTATATTCAAAGAAGAAAAGAACTATTAGAAATTAGATCGCAATTTGACTTGGTTGATAATCGCATTTTTTCCAATTTAATATAGGTCGTTTTTGATAGCAGTCTTTTTCCCCAAATCTTTCCTCGATCTAGTATCCCTACATTATTAAAATTAAAAATATGATGATATTTTGTTATGTGATCATTAATAATATACTGAATCCCTGACTTTTTATTATTATTTATATGTTCTTCTATTCTACATTGTAGTTGTCTTTTCGTCTCACCTACGTATGTCGCGTCACAATCATTACATTTAATTTTATATACTACGTTTGTTTCACTAAGTTTATCAGTGTTTTCTTGCCTCTCACAACAACATTACCCAAGCTATTACAAATTTTCGTAACCACTTTAATACCCTTCTGTTTTATAAAACCAGATATATTGTTATAAAATTTCGGAATATAAGGGACACTTAAGGTTGCTAAATATCTGTTTTGTATATTCTGTTGAATATTATTTTTATCAGATTTGTATTTAATTTTTTCTATTCTTTTTCTTATATTATGGTTAACATTATTACTTGGATACTAATTATCTAATAAAAAGTCTAACTAATTTAATGTTGATTTCATGAAACTTCTGGTTCGACAATAAAATTGCCTTATCCACAAAAGTATAAACCATCGCTCTTTTTTGTTCTATAGGATGATTAGATAAAAAATATAAAAATCTGCCTGAAAATGTATCTTTTCTATACCAGTTAGTGATTATTTTTTTGCTATAATTGTTTCTAATTAAAGATATCTTTTTAAAAAATTTATAGCACCGTTTTTTTCTTATTCTTATTAATAATTATTAAATGTATCTAATACTTTATCCATCTTATTTTCAGGGATGCACATTATTGTGTCATCTACGTACCTATAATAAAAAACAGGTGTTAATTCTAGATTATTTAAACACTCTAAAGTCCAATCTCCCTGATGCCCTCTCGACTCGTTCAAGACAGGGCTCAGTTCTCTCGGTAGCTCATCCTTGACCACTCTCATCGAGATACAAAACACATTTTTTCTTTATTTTCTTCCTTTGCGCTGACGACAATCAAAGGAAACCCTCGCGTCCGATCGCGTTTGCAGCTCGGGAGGCACTCCTCGACACGCCGCGGCGGTCACCACTTCTCCTCCCAGCGATCGGCCAACGCTACCGCTGATTGGCTCTCGCGGGGCCTCGTGATCCGTAGAGGAGGAATGTGTATACGGAATTTCCCCGCTCTCCCGTCTCTACAGCGGTTTTAACCGACAATTCTTCCAGGAATTGTGTGCCGAAAAATAAGTCCAAGAAAACCTTTGGTTATTTACTTCTTTTTTCGACACACATCCCATTCATTCACCAATTCCTATGCGGCATTGATTTACCATGTCGCAATTTCTTATCCCAAGAAAAATAAGTATTGTGTAGTAAAAATTGTATGCCTTCAATTAAATCATTTAATGATATTTCGTATATCTTCCTTATAAGGTGATATCTTTTTCTATACCATTAATTACCAAATTTTCAGGTACATTAGTGAATAAGGATACTACATCTAATGAAATTAAAATATAATTTCCAGGCATTTCACAGATGCTAATTTAATTGATATTAATTAATATTTTTATCGGTCTTACAGTCAATTATATAGGCAATCAGATCGCCCCTACTTATAATTATCAGTAATTAAAACCATATAATTGACTATAAGACCGATAAAAATATTAATTAATTTAGTTATACTACAGTCGACATAAGTAATATTTTATTAATTTAATTGATTACATCTGCACTGTTCTTAACATAAGATTTAGGTTTTTTTTATGAATTTTAAAAGCATTTTGTCTATTATTTTAGCTAGCACATATGTCGGGCTACCAATGCAAGAAACACTAGGTCTGAGTGGAAATTCTCTTTTATGTACTTTAGGTAACCCGCATATTTTAGGCAGAACTGTGTTAGTTTGTGTGAGTTCATTATTATGAAACTTTTTACCTAAAAGTTCTAAACTGTTTCATTTTTATATAATTTTTTCACTTTTGCATAATAAATAAAGCTACCAGTTTTGCCGCACATAATTACAATGAGAATCCCAAGGTAGGCGTTGTCGAGTAAACAGAAAATTCGAAAGCAGCTGATATTTATATCAAACCAAAGGTAGAAACGTATATAAATACACATGTAATCATAGGTGTCAATTCTTGAAAGTTAGCTTGTTATACTCATTATATTTCTAAATTGACGGCTTAAATTTTGCGTATCTTCTTTTTCATTTATCGTCAATTTACAATTATTAATATGTAACCTTTCAGATACAATACGTTTTTATAACTAGATTCCCTATCTAAAATTCTAGTATTGATCAAATTCATGATTTTTATAATTTAAACATTAAGCCATTTTTTTTTTTATTATTATTTAACGTCGCTCTATTTATGCTGCCAGGGCTAATCAGCGACGGAGGTGAACGGTGTGCCATTATAACAGGTTCTGGATTTTTATTCTTTCGATAGCTCTTTAATTCGAAGATTTTGATGCTCTTTAACACAAATTTTTGGCTCACCTATGGGATCCCCTATATCACTAGCATTCGCTGATATTGTTATGGATGATCTTGAAATTCATTGTTTAAAAGAATTAAAAGATATCTACAACTGTGTATGACTTTTTTATTATAGATATATAGATGATATAATTTTGTGCATAAAGGAAAATTACATAACAATAGTTTTAGAAGTGTTTAACAATTATAAAAAACAAGTTAAAATTTACACATGAATTAGAAGAAAATTATTCCATAAATTTCTTAGACCTTACTATAATAAGAAAAAACAATAACAGTAACAAATTGGTATAGAAAAGCCACTAATTCGAGTCGTTTACTCAACTTTAATTCGAACCAAACCATATAATTAAAAAGGAACATATATTTTGTACAATTTAATAGACAGAGCAATTTTATTATCAAATCCATATTTCCATAAAGAAAATAATAAAATTGTTAAAACATAACATCGGATTAAAAAGCATCAAAAGAATAAAAATTCAGAATCTTAACTGAATTCTTTTCTGGTTAAATAAATAAATAAATAAATAAACTTAGTATTTTGAAGCTTGTTTAACTGGTTTTCGTAAGCAGGATACCTGGCGCATTATAGGCTATGAACAAGGCTGCAAAAATGTTTCGGATCAATTTGGTGATTAATTTATAAAAGTTAAAATATCTTGAAAATGAGTGTTTGTACGACGCAAACAATCGTCGGACTCGATCGGAAATGGTAAAAGGGATCAAATTTCACAACATGCTTCGCATTTTGTTTAGAACATTACCAGAAATGAATACTTTATGTTTGGTGGTTATGCTCATTCCAATAAATGTGCAAGAAATGGGCGAATAAGCGTTTCATCGGGAGTCAATATCTAACCATTTTCGCTATCCATTTATTAATTTCCCAGCTATTTCTTATATTCTGTTAAAGGTATCAAGGGATTCGCTATTGATTATATTACATTTCCAGTCCTGTATTAGAAAACTATAACAAATAGTCCTTTGTCTTAAGTTTTTCAAAAAAAACTCGTACAAGCGAGATACGAATCACTCAAAGAACCTCAACTAGACCAGTTTCATCAGCTTAACATTATGTCCTCATACCCTTGGTACAAATTAATTATATACCTCGTTGGTTATCAATGGTTATTATTTATCTTCCTTGGAGTATACAGAAGGAAATTTAATCAGTTTTCGATGAGTATCATACATAATTTAGTGTATATTAATTGTGTAAAATGGTCCAATTGAATAATTAAAATTTCTTCCAATAAAAATCTCCTTTCCTATGCTTTGTTAGCATGTGTTGTTCGGTTTTCTCTTCCAAAGATTTGGACTGTGAATCTTCAAATAAATTACATGAACTAAAGGTAAAATTTCAATATTCTTCCTAACTTTCGAGCGGTACTAAAAATCGACAGTTTTTCCAAGGGTACGTCTGAAATCTAAAATGTACCATAATTGTAGGAAATAATGCAGTCTACAAACTACAGGAAAACGATTCTGATAATTTATGTAAGATGTGTCTTCTGATGAGATTCTGATGTTCGTCCCGAACCACATATCAAAAACGTTTGTTAATTCACAAAATAAGCTTTAGACAAATTGATAGATCGGTTATGCTCCACTAGACTATTAATATGTTCGTGAAATTATAGAAGATTTTGATTGTTCTTATGAAATGTCACTTTAATCCAAGATTGGGAAAAATTAACTGCTGTTTTAATAAAAATGTTATTAAGTAAGATTATTCAGATTTAATAGTATATAGGTTAATAGAAATTTTCTGAGTTACGTTTTATATGGTACACTCTAAACCCTAATCTGTAAAAATCGACGTTAGAATGTTTAAATTCGTGATTTTACAGTTTATGAAAAGGTTAAAATCATAAAATTACACTTTACAGTAGGTAAAATACATAATTTACACTTTAAGCAATGGAAATTGTGATATTTACAGATTTGAAATGTGTAAAATATGAAATTTACAGCAGTGAAAAGTGCAAAGATTCGGCGACTAAATACAAAATTGTAAATTCAAGATGTTACATTTACCAAAAGAGTAAAATGGTAGAATTACACATCTGAAAAGTGCAAATTGTAAAAATTAAATGTTTCAAAAGCGTAAGATGTAATAGAAGGAAAAAAATAGAATTTAACTATATTTAAATATATTTGTGGTGTATAAGAATCGTTTTCGCAATAACCTAAATATTAATTTAGGTTATAATTCTTCTAATGAAAACCCTCTACTTATATTCTATTGTATATAAATAAACTTTTATTATTTTCTTGTTTCCAAGAAGTTGAAAATCTAATATTTATAGATTTAAATCAATGCACGAAATTTTAGTTTTTCAAATCGTTATTTTCTATATTTACACTTTCCAAATCGTAAGATGAGTGCTTTTAACCTTTATAAAATAAATTCTATTTTTTTCCTTCTATTACATCTTACGCTTTTGAAACATTTAATTTTTACAATTTGCACTTCTCACTGCTGTAAATTTCATATTTTACACATTTCAAATCTGTAAATATCACAATTTCCATTGCGCTTAAAGTGTAAATTATGTATTTTACCTACTGTAAAGTGTAGGGTTTAGAGTGTATGTTAAATATGCACGAATCATCAGGACGTGATTGTTTAGAAAACGAATGAAATTTCGTTTATTTCCAAGTATGTTTCAAATGGAGAAACTGAGAAGTTTGAAAGTGATTCCTCAATATACATAATACGTTATGTGTATTAAATTATGATAGTTTAATATTTTAATGTTAGTGCAATCAAGTAAAATAAACAAAATGATTGATGAAAAATCAATTATTAAGCCGGTTTCTACGTAATGCATATGATCTAAAAATTATATATACGATTAAGAGACTAATTTATTATTCTTACGAATATTTCAAGAATGATATGTATTAACTTTTAATTAAAAAAATGTTTTCACTAAACATTTTTGAAGGTGCTTTTTATCTATATTGATTCGCAATTATATAGTACTTGGACAAAATAGTAAATAATTATTATTAATAATCTTAGATCTGATCGTAACAATATCAATCTATTTAGAATGTTTATATAATTAACAATTTAACATTTTGAGGTTACGTTTGAGGCGCGATTTTATGAGAATAGTTGTCCTATTTTCAGTCTTGTGCATCGATTTTTTAAACTTTATTCATTTCATAATTGAAACTGTTAATGTATTTATTTTTTTATGAATAAGTAAATTATATGTCCGCTCAATATTGTGACCTTGCAAAAAGTTTAAAGATTTCCGCTTTCTGGTTAAAAAAATACTGGTTATTTATGAACTTGCTTAAAATCTACTCAAGTACTGGGTCTTTTACCATATAAATAACATACTTTGTTATTTTGTGTCTGTTTTTACATCGTTTAACGTTGGTATTTTTATACTGCCAAATAAATACGGTAGTAATTATACCGACGGTGGAATGCAATGTCTTTTCTGAAGAAAACACCTCGCTGAAATACATTCCTCAGGCGAACGAATATTAAGAACGGATCGTAAAATCCTGTGCTTAAAATTTTTCAAATTTAATTATAATAACAAGATTAATCATTTTAAGGTAGAATCTGGATAACACTGAATAATTATAACATATCACTTTGCCAAGTTTAAAACCGTCATTAATCTTATACCAATTATTAATTATTAAATTAATTATTTCAAAATATTCTAATTAAATTAAAAACTATAAAGGATAGACGGATTTAATCAACAATAGATATATATTTGGATGAAACTAGGTAATTACAGATAACTGTAACTTTTATTACAAGTACATTTAACCAAATCAAACGTAATCAGGATAATTGTCTCTTTCTTATTCCAGGGTAAATGGAGAAAAAAGATACTTTATAGATAAATGAATACTATTTTTTTTTAATTTTTGTGTAACGCATGAATTTTTTTAATATCATGTGTGATTAACATTATATCTTATCGATAAATAAATTCTTGTGCAAGAAAAAATGCACAGCAAATATTTAAGTATGCATATATATTGTATACCGCAACGTCCTAGCTAGACTAATATTATTCTGGAATTATTCTTAAAGGTTCTTATAATTATGTAAAGCGAATTAACAGTTTTGTAATAATTGCATAGAGATACGTATAAGTATAAACTTGGCGATTAATCGTAATAGTTATAAAAATGGTAATGAAATCTAAATAAAATAAAATACGAGCAAAACCGATTCAGCGGAGCACGGTGCTAATATCACCGTGTAATATTATATAGAGATATTTAAATAGACAGCACCGGACATCAGTTTTTTAATTACATGCTCGCGGAAGCAGAGCGATTGGTGGAGCGAGAGCAGTGACGGAAGCCGAGAGTGTGTGTGTGTGTGTGTGTGTGTGTGTGTGTGTGTGTGTGTGTGTGTGAGAGAGAGAGAGAGAGAGAGAGAGAGAGAGAGAGCGTGATGTTATGCGCTCGTAAAAGAGAGACCGTATGTACCGGGAGAAGGAACGAATACGTTATATGGGCGTATCTACACATGTGCACGGGCGCGCGTGAGCGTACTATATATACTCACACGAACGCACGTACGCACGCACTTATGTAGAGGTACACTCATCGTGAGCTGATGAGTCAACTCTTCGATTTACGCGACCTTGCAACGGTCCTATATTCATTATATATCAAGCAATCCAGCGCAAGTCCAGCGCCGAGGTAGACCGATTAGTCAGTGGTTGCGCGTACCGTAAGTTGAGATACAACCGGTCCAACAACAGTTCACCGCTCTATCGGAGGAGAAAAATAAATCGGTGGATCAAAACTACTTGTACAATTTTGTACATATTTATAGCTACTCCAGTTGATATTTGGTGACCCATTTCACGAGCCACAGCTGCTCGAGCCTCGAGCTCAGCGCAGTCGCGTTCGTGTTTGGCTTTGTACACGCCAAATAAATTGGAATCGCGCTACGGAAGTGTCGAGACGAGGCTTCGAGATGTACGACACTTGCATTTGAAATGTGGCGGGAAAGAAGGTGACGCGCGAGTTGCAGCGGAGCTTCGAAATCTACGTGAAACTAGTGGAGGAAACCCGGCGACGCTCGACATTTATCGCTTCCCGGCTCTCCGAGTTACTTGTGCTTCATGATTTCCTGTTCCTTTCGTATTATCTTTCGGACGAAGGTCGCTCGGTCGACAATACCACTTTCAGAGTATTATGCGCGATTACGATTATACGAAATCCTACATATTATATATTCTTGATTCTCGACCGCGCTTACTAGCGCGTAGTAGCGCGCGCGCCTCTCTAACTTTGGTGCTCTCAATTGTTGCACAACTATAACGTGTACAGAAGTAATTACTATTATACTATTACTATCGGGTACCTTCACGTCCACCAGTATATGCTTTATTTTCGTACAAAATATCCCAAAGATGTGGGGTTCCAATACATCTTCGAGATACGTGATTCTCTTGATGTGTAAGTTATTTATTTCCGATTTTGATTACACTTACATTTATTTCTTTCGTAACTGATTATCTTAACAATATTTATATTTCGTTCATAATGCATTAATCTTATGAATTTTATTCAAGTGTATTGCAATGCTTACGATTTGCAAAACTTACGATACACTTCACATTTTAATGGTTTTATAGGTATATTGGCATCGGTTACCACAACCACGTCGATGATGTGCTACAGGTGTACAATTTCACCACCGCAATACATCGGTGATGCTGATCAACCTTGCTCAAAATTTGATGGTAGTTCAAAATTCTATAACAACTGTCCAAGTTCAACTTTTTGCGTCAAACGTGTGATACATTATCTCTTACCAAATGGAAGTAAGTATTGTAATTTTTTTTCATTATGCTCTATTATAATTTCTTTTTTTATTATATTCATAAATACACTTTTAATAATGTGTTTAGCTAAGATAACCACTGCCGAACGAAATTGTGCTTCACAAAAATATGAGTATCAAGATTATAACAAAAATAATCGAGAGTGGAAAAGTAAACAAGTAATTGATGGACAAATTTATAAAGAAGGATGTTTTGTAGGAGAAGATAGAGGTGCACCAAATGGACCATCCGAATACTGTTACTGCTCGTCTAACTATTGTAACAAAGCGCCTTCTATGACCAAACTACTACAAAACTATCATTTCCTTATTTTTATATTTCTTAGGATTTTTTTTATATTTTATTATAAGACGTAAGAACTTGTCTACTTTTGTATTTAAAAGTGTAAATACAACTACAGACCTATATCACTGATCTCAAACATTGCAAAAACTTTTGAAAAAATTATACATAACAGAATGGTCAATTTTATAAGCAGAAGTAATATACTCTCAAAAAAAATAATTTGGATTCATGAAAGATATAGGTACCAAGGATGCACTGAATAACATAACTAAAGTAATATTCGAAAATCTGGACCAAAGTACATCTGTTGCTGTTGCTTTTCTAGATTTGGCAAAGGCTTTTGACACAGTAAATCATAAACTATTGTTAAATAAACTATGTGCATATGGTATAAGAGGTAAGGGCCACAAATTACTAGAAAGTTATTTAAACAATGAAAAATAAAAAATAAGAATTGGTCCACCTACAAGCAATTTTCATACAATAAACACTGGAGTACCTCAGGGTACAATACTTGGACCTTTGTTTTTTATATTGTTTTTACGAATGACTTATTGACTGAAATGCCAAAAAAGTCTATAATGTCCTATGCCGAAGACACGGCTGTCATAGCAACAGGTAAAAATTGGAAAGAGGTTGAAAACAACATGAACAGATATTTAAAAGAGGTCTCGATATGGCTTAAACTTAATAAACTAACATTAAATGTAGATAAAACGGTTTTTATTACTTTTGGAAATTATTGTAGTAGTGTGCCCTGGACAATCATTGTGAGAATAAACGAGAAAATAATTAAAAAAGTAACTGATACAAAGTACCTAAGTTTATATTTTAACACAAATATGAAGTGGAATAAACATATCGAACATCTTATTAACAAGACTAGATATCTAATATTTATTTTTACTAGGGTATCAAAATTCATGGACACAATTACACTAAAAATCATATACTATGCTCTTTTTCATAGCGTGATAAGCTACGGCATAATCGCATGGGGAGGCGCATACCATAATAACTTACTTTTATTACAAAATGTACAAACAAAAATACTAAAAATAATAAATTCCAAAAAGCAAACCCTTTTAATTTATGGAAATTATTTTCATATGATTGTTTGCGGTTTTACTATGACAATCTAAAGAACCAATTCATTACGTCTACTAGCAAAACAAGAAATAAACTTATAATTCCACCTAGATATCGCTAAACTATTAGTACTAAGAATAGTTATATTAAAGCAATTTGCACATACAATAGCTTACCAAATAATCTGAATATTTAAAAAAGTGGCTTATATCTGTATGTCAGCCTATCAAGAAAACATAACGCTAAAGTAAAATTGAGGTTTCAGGACTTTCTTCATTTAGGTAACCTAGCTTTCAATGAATATACCAAATTTTACAACTGAGGAAAAAACATACTCAGAAAAGAGTGTAATACTAGACCTAAGAACATACATATATGCTAATAGAAATTGTCAATATCACAATAATAGAAAACATAGCCGCATTACAAATTATAACTACATAAAAAGAATCTTCTTATACATGTAAATAAATTTATAACTAGATAATATTACTAAAGAAATAATCTATATGTGGATGCAAGAAAAATATAATAAGACTACTGATACTGGTATAAATATAATAAATTTCGTTAAAGAATCCGTCAGTGCAAGGGAACATAAACCAGGTTTAAATACAGAAAGATACAAACCAATAGAAACTTTGTTTGTAAAAATAGATAAAATGACAGAACAAAACAATCACAATCTATAAAATAAAGTAACAGCAGCAGCACCAGGACAGAAGATCACAAAGCTGAATATGCGCAGGATGACTTTCGAAGACATAAATTACCTTGGATTTAACAAAACAATTTTCTATTTTGATAGAGGTATAAGAGGAATACAAAATTTCACCAATTCAATGTATTCCGTAAAGCATCAACTACCTCATAAAGACGTCATAGTAATAGATGATATAGTGTTTACGTTTAACTGTAAATATGATTCATCACTTCAACACAGACAAATGTTTCTCCACTACAGAGTTACTTGTGCTGTGAGAATTACATGTCTCGCAAGGCTTAACAGCTACGAAAGAATAGTTTTAGCTAGAAATAAGAATGCAACTGCAAGATCTATGCTTGTAAGAATGTGGTAAAAAACTAAATAGAAAATTAAATATTACACAAAATCAGATAAAACAACAACATAGAATCTTCAATGTGCAATATAATCTTATCTATAGATGGAAATTTTATATTTTGTTTTCAGTTAAAAATACAATTAATTGAATTATGTACTAAATAAATCCAAAAGTATTTTAAGACGATTTTGCAATTTTACGATTTTACAATTTAGTATTAATAGATAGATTATATATTTATAATTGTTAAATGCTCCGATTTTTAAACTATGTTTAAAATATTGTGAGTTAGGAAATTAAATTAAATCCTAACAGCGCAAAAAGTGTGTAAGAGAGTGTGAGTGAATGTTTACAGTGGTTTCCAGTTTTGAAGTCAAACTGGGATTTATACTGTTTGAATGAATGTTTTTTGTTTTTAGTTTAATTTTGTTAGTATGGCTGGATTTTCTGCTGTGGAGAACACAGCAAAACTAACCAGTTCTTGTTTTGTTTCGTTTTTCCGGACCTGTGTACAGGGTACGCGCTATGGTACACACAAATTGTTGTATAAGTTTATCTAATTTTATGTAAATTTATGTATCTCTGGAGTTTAAATAAATAAATAAATAAATATTCAGCATGAAACATTGATGTAAAAAGAACAAACTTTGTGATATTAAATATTTTTAAGCAGATTATAAAAAAAGTAAACTGTTACTTAATGAATTTTGTACAAATAAATAAAATAACTTTATAAGTGCACATGTGCAAAATTAATGACTTACCTCAGCATTGTGTTCAATCAAGTATAAAAAGACCACATCTTCTCTTTGTAATCTTACAGCAGAATGTAACGGAAACTCACTCTTACTTTTCAACAGTTCATACAAAAGTGGTCCTGGCATTTCCTTAAAATCCTCTCCACTAAGATCATCCTATTAATTAAAACAATTTCACGTTGTGAATAATAAAAATACATTTATAACTACTATACATGAAATGCTAAATTTACCCAGTGACAAGAAATTAATGAACTGCAATGATCTCTTAATTTTTTTGCAGACAACTCTTCTGCAATTGTGTACAGTCTAACACAATCTTGTAACTTAGCACTTCCTATTAAATACTTTTCACACCTATCAACTAATTCGATTAATCCAAATCCAGAAGCCGCTGTCATTAATTCTAGTGTTAAATCTTCCTGATTTATTGTATCTGTATAGATCCATTTTAATAAAGTAGAACCAATATTTTCATCTAAATGTTTCCAATCTGAGAAATTATTTTAAAATTAATAATTAATAAAATTTGTATTAT
This sequence comes from Theocolax elegans, assembly GCA_026168455.1. Lineage (NCBI taxonomy): Eukaryota > Metazoa > Arthropoda > Insecta > Hymenoptera > Cerocephalidae > Theocolax > Theocolax elegans. The sequence goes on from CM047425.1 coordinate 83,047,988, forward strand.
TTTTTTATACTGCACAACCATTTTATTGCAAATAAGTAAAAAATAATAGATTATACAAAGCTTAACAATACCTAAAACAGTCTCTACCGACAGAGAACTCCAAGAATCACTTCGAGCAGCAAGAACAAATCTGTGAACTGGAATGGTTCTACTTCTCAGCATGACTGTTATATCACTAAAAATATAAAATATGTATACAGTATTTTAAAATAAGTGTAATTGAATAAAAAAATAGATGTAAATAAACATTTGATATTCAATATTTAATTTTACACTTTATTCTAGTCTTGTTGGCTTCAACTTTATAATTATTGTAAATGGTTATATATATTATTACAGATATACAATACCTGCAACATTGTTCTTGGTACAATTTTGATACTTGGGTTAAAAGACGAGACATAAAACTGGAATCTTCTTTCGATGCTGTAGCTAATGTACACTTTTGCTGTAGTTCTGTATAATTATTGTATAGATTGACATACTGTTCTTTAAGAAGAGCTAAATGTTGTTGCCACTTTTGTGAATCAGACGAGTCTTCTAGATATTAATATGGTAGTAAATAAAAATTGTGCACATATATACTAAAAAATAGAAGTAAACACTACATTATTAACAATGCGCTTACCCATGGTTATACAATTAGTACTAAATCAGTGCTATCAGCAAACGTTAACAAAAACTTAATATTGTTATATTAGTTTAGATCCCTCAATGAGGTATAACAATGTGTAGTTTTAAAAAAAACTAATCAAGATATCTTTGCAGTATGTTTAGGCAAAACATAAAATTCTTAAACTAGGTAGAGCAACCATTAATCCGCGCAAGATAAAACATCTTTAAATTCCTCTTTCTGTCACATTTATAATGGATCATTGAAGTACTTATTGTGTTTGACAGTTTAATATAATATGCATACGCCCCTTGTATGTCTTAATAATCTTATGCTTTAGACTCGTAACACACAAACATGATGGCGCGACGTGCTATCCATGCTACCGTCGACTCGTCAGCGATCAGTCCTCATTCGCCCGTCACCGGTTAGGCGGTTACTACGTTACTATAGGCATATAAGTAGTTAAGTACGATGGATGTATACAGAAACAACAATCTCATGTAACATAGGGTCGGTGTAATGCTAACCGCATCGCGAGGCGCGAGCCACGCTCCATATGTGCTTTTCTACGAATAACCGCCAACCGGTAACGTTCAATGATTCAATCTTTGCTCGAAGCGTTCGATTAATTCGTAGGGAGGGTGGGCAGTACTCGAAACAATGGCGACTGGTTCCGTTTGTATTACATAGCTTATGTACATTCCGCGTGCGCGAGCGCAAACACTAAGAGTGCATACAGGTAATGAATTTTTACTGATCCTGAGCTAATTCTCGGTGGTACATTCTAGTGCGTTACTTACAAATTGTACATAAGCTAAAGGGTGAGAATGAGAATATACACGATTTTTATACAAGTATATATAATAGCAGAATAACCTTTCTCCTCTAATTAAGACAATGTACTTATTTGTCATTGTATACTTCTTATCCACTAACAAATTTTAATCATATTTTACTAGGTTTTCTGAAATACTTATATTTGTTGACTTATACCATTTTCTGCAGGTGCAACAGGTAACATTCCAGTTAGATTTTTAATGCATAACTAATGTTCATCGACTAATTAACTATAAGACTGTAATGGAGCCTCAAGACATATATTACAACAGAAATGAATACGTTGAAACGGTAAGCATAAATATTAATTTATACATTTTTAGAATTTAAATAATGTATCAACAGTTATATTAACCTCAAACTTACTTTCTTAGGCATCAGGAAATAAAGTTAGTAGACAAACAGTCTTATGTGGTTCCCAAAATATAGTTTTACATGGTAAAGTTATTGTGCAGTCCGATGCTATTATCAGGGGAGATCTTGCAAATGTTAAAACTGGAAGGTATTGCATTATTGGAAAAAATGTAGTAATCCGTCCACCTTTCAAAAAATTTAGTAGAGGGTAAACAAAAATAGTATTTCATACAAAAACATTTTTATTCATAAAATTATTATCTTAATTTATACAACAGGATTGCATTTTTTCCACTTCAAATGGGAGATCATGTATTTATTGGAGAACGAGCAATCGTTAATGCAGCTGTAATAGGTTCTTATGTATACATAGGCAAAAATGCAGTTATAGTAAGTTTCCAAATAATACTACTATTACTTATTTGTTTTTTTTTTGACACTTGGGAACACTATTATTCATTTTTAGGGAAGGAGAAGCGTATTAAAAGGTTGCTGCTATATTGAAGACGGCGCAGTGATTCCACCAGAAACAGTTGTGCCTGCATTTACAAGATTTGCTGGTAATCCAGCAAAATGTGTCGAAGATCTACCAGAATGTACTGTAGACCTCATGCTGGATTTCACAAAAAATTATTATCAACACTTTTTACCAGCTAAGATAACATAAACAGTGTTCATGGATATTTAATTTAGCTGTCAGGAAAGTTATTATGCATTACTTTGAAAAAAATTGGTGTTGAGTATTTATAATTTTATATATTTATTTATAATATTGCAAATTAATAATGTTTTTGTAAAACATTTAAATTAATTTTGATTATTAAAAATAAATTAAAATTTTAGTTTGTATTGTACATACTAGTTTCCAAGCATTTTACATCAAACGTGTTTTTATAAAGAGAGCTAACTGTAAATTTTAGTATGATAAAATATTAATACATAAGACATTTTTTTATACTTAATTACTTATAGTATTATATACAATGCTGTAAGTATTTCATAATAAAAAATGTTTTAGCATTTATTTATAATAATATATTATAAGTCATATAAATATAAATATACTTATTAAAATTTCTATATAATTGTAATATAAGTGTAACTAAAAACGTATCTTAAAAACTTAATAGCTTAATATAAAAAGAAAAACGTAGATTATTTTTATTTTCTAAAAGTCAGTGTGGTTTGGTACAATTCAGTATGTTTTATACACATAGAATACACTAATTTATTACTGTGAGCTTTTTTATAATTATCACTATGCATCAAGATTAAATAATTGTTATTGTCATTTATTATATTACATATAATGGTTGTTACTTTTTTTATTTTACCTCTACTCCATGGTAAAAAAATAAATACCTAAATGAGTATATGTGTTGCAAGAAGTTTGTTCATGTAAAATAAGCAAATTGCACAAAGATTTATTTAACACAATTAATTAAAAATAATGAATTTCATGCTTTGACCTACCAAAAACGAAGTTATTACAACCAATTTTTCCGTATTCCGCATTAAACTTCATTACGAAAATGTATTTATCAATTTTTCTGGTGCATAATAATTATTGTAATTACAACTAGCATAATCTAGTTTTCGAAAAACCTACTTTTAGTTTTCACTGTAATTTACCTATTAAATATATTTAGTCTACTCCGTTTGAGTTCATCGTCGATTGAAGTCCATTCTGAACAAAAAAGATCCATCCATTTGTTTTCTTACTTACTCAGTTTTCAACGCAGATAATAACATTTTTTGCATCGTGTAACATTTTTTCAGTAATGTGGGGATAATAGTATGTATATGTATACATATACATATACATATTTTTGCATTCCAAGCGGCGAGCACACGTATTTCAAAACAATATTTTCATTAGAATGTCCGTGTATTATTATTCAATAAAAATTAATTAATTGGTCATTACAGTATTTTCGCTTAAATAATTACTGACGAAATTAGGTATAGATAGGCATACACCACTTTTTATCTCTTATTATATTTACTTACGTACATTGATACTTTTTCTAGTTGGACATATGAGTCTGTATGTGTAGTTGTCGCGCGTGTGTAGTATTATCACGCTAACGTTTTCTAATTATTTGACGTACAGAATAGAGAAATTGTGAATATGTTTGTATTTGTCAAATAAGATATAGTTAGAAAAGTATTTTAAAATGCAGAAGTTATATAATAGATGGTTAAGTTATTAAAGAATCTAGTTTTTCAAACTTTGATAATTTTTTCTCCAAAAAAATTGTTGAACAATTTTTGATAATAATAATATAAATAATAGAAAAACGCTTTTTTCGAATCAAAAAATGAAAAAATTTGTTTTGAATAAAGTATGCTAATAAGAATATCAATTTTTTAACAAAAAAACTCGTGATTTTCCTTTTAGGAGGTTGAAATTCATTGGAAAACCCTGAATGTTTATATCTCTTAATGGAATGAATCCGGACTATAAGCGTCGAATATCGAGGCAGCATGCAAAATTTGTTGGTATACAACTATTCATAGCCCAAGTTTTACCTGGCTATTTAAAATCATGTCACTATTAAATCATGAAAAGATAGATCTGATTAAGAATTTCAACCTCAACTTCATTTTAAAGTTATAAATTAGATAAAAAATAATTAAAAGTTTATTTTTTTTTATTAACAATATATTAAATTATATGTAACTTTCGAAAGATTTGAAAAAACTGGTGATGATTTGCGATGGATTTTAAATTAATTCGATTTTAGCATACACAGTACTCGGCCTTCAAATTATTAAATCAATTGATAGTTTTAGTCGTTAGGATTCAAATTGATATATAGACAATAAAGTCTTGTCTCTCGTATATTTTTGGTGTTTCGATCAATTATTTCGATCAATTAAAATGTTATATAATATTTTGTAGTAATTTTTACAGATATTAACATTTGAGAATTATAAATTAAGTTTTTTAGTCAATTTGAAGTACGTGTCTACAATGTTCATTTGCTTGTTAAATTAAAGAGAATTAAAAACTTTTTTTCCTTTTTGTATTAATTTCTTTTTAGTTTATTATTGGATTGACAAAATATCAGATATTTCAAAGAGTTAACAGGTCTTACAATTGAGCAAAATAGTAGAAAAATCGCATTTAAGTCAACAAAGTGTTAAGGAAAAAAGTACGAACTGGAATAATCCCCAAAGTCCCTAAAGGATGTGTTCAAAATATAATAGCACACTGCTCATGTATTATACGTATATAAAAAAATAATTATGTTTGTAATTAAGAGAATCGTAATAATTAGTTTTTAATTAGTTTGAATACGATTACGTTATGTGAAAAGAGCAAACGAGAAACACCTTGATATTTTATTGCGACTAAAATTAAGCAACGAGTCATGTCCACCGCAAGTTATTCGTGCGTAACAACAAAGTACAGGCCTATAAGTATAATGTTAGCCAAAAAAAATCTACTATTATCAAATATTAAAAACTATGTGTACAGGTAATTAAAATATATACACGCACCACCTCAAGGATAAAGAAAATTCATTATTCTTTTTGTTTTAGAATGTGTATGGTTTTCCATACCTATTTTTTGTCCTCTCTCGAGAAATTTTAATATACGTTTATACGTATTATTTTACACATTTATATGTACAAGATGCAGAAGTGCATTTCATCTAAAATGATTAATTGGTATTTTTTGTAAATATCATTTTTACATCAATGCTTCATATCACAAATACTAAATTAATATAATTATGAAAGATAACTAACACTTTGAAAGGTTACACAAATTAAAATTATTTCGTTGAATAAGTAGGAAATACGTATAAAGTTTTTTAACAATACGGCGTCGAATGTCAATTACATGGTTTACCTTTTTAGCGCGACATAATAAAGAAAAAAAGAAAAAAAAACAGGTACCTATTTAATGACCATGGACATATTTTGCATTCTGCGGAAAATCCGGCAGATTATTGTCGTAATTGAGAGAAGGCGACAGCGAAGGAAATTAGCAATCGGGTCACTGAACCATTGTACTAAATTCGTTAATTCTAACTACGAAAAGATTCATACGATATCCTTAATGGTAACTATCAACCTTTACTAAAAACTGTCTGCAGAGTTAATTTAGGGTAATGGATCCGTAGAGAAAAAGTCATTACGTATATATACCTATATGTTATAGTTGGGTTACCGAGTATATTTATATTAATGCGTACGAAAGACAAAAGTTCATCTAAAACTTTAGATAAAAGTACTTTGTCCTTGTTAAACGTATATAAGAAAAAGAGAGATAGTTGTTCTACATCAGATAATAAAATGCGAGCGTTGGTACTAGAGCTTAACTATTGGTTGCTATGTGACGCACATTAGAACTATCGCCATCGGAAACAACATTTTTCCTTAACCTAGAATTATAAAATTATTATAATTATAGTTTACTTTTAATCGTTACTATTCTGAGAATACCGCGTTAAATAATGTGCGTATAAAATAATATTTAATGCACATTCTATACATACACATATATTATATATATATATAGGCGGTCTAAATAAATTTTGCGCATCAGTTTGGTAAACACGAGGATTAATGCACAGTTATCCGAATCAAATCGCAAATTAATTAACGATTAAAATGATGTAATACTAGCAAATGTACATTATCGGGAATATTTACTATAACATGTCCGATATGTGTACCTATATAACACGTCAATAATCTGAAGTTTGTTCACTTAATTGCAGATTATACATTTCTTTAACAAGATTATTCAGTGAAATTTTAGTTAACGTTATTAATAAAGTATAAATAGTAATAATTATGAAAAATATGTATGTCCGCTAGACTCAGTGGTTTATTTAAAAACTAAACATTCACGTTATTTGTATGCTATATTATATTTGTAACCCTAGTAGAAAACGTATTCCATTAAGGGGGTATCATACTCAATTAAAAATTCAAATTTCGCGCCACAAAATAGCAGACGAAAAAACAAATTATTTACTTATAATAATTAATAAAAACAAATTTTCGCAAAACCAGGAGTTAGTTGCCCTCCGATATGTAATTATCTATCATTTTACAGAGTTTCAAGTTATTATAATAATATGTCGTCGAGAAAACCTTGAAAAATGCAATTTTCTTATATTTTTCAAGGTTTTCTCGGCGACATATTGTTATAATAACTTGAAACTCTGTAAAATGATAGATAATTACATAACGGAGGGCAACTAACTCCTGGTTTTGCGAAAATTTGTTTTTATTAATTATTATAAGTAAATTATTTGTTTTTACGTCTGCTATTTTGTGGCGCGAAATTTGAAGTTTTAATTGAGTATGATACCCTCTTATAAATAGGTATTAAATAAATATTCTAAATAGAATGGTCGAAAAATGGGTGAAAAATAGGCGAAAAATGTGCCCATTTTTATCCTCTCGGTGAAACGCTTTTTCCCCCATTACTTAACCATTAATAGACTAAAATATAATTTATATTCTGGTTTGAGCTAATTTTTAGCTTATAAACATAGATCAAATTTGAGTCTAGTTATGTAATATTAAATATCTAATAATAATGGACAAGTGAAAAATATAATAAAAACGCATTTATCTACGTAAATACTAGAAATACAACAGAAATTAGTTGTAAATCAGACAAAAACATTAAAAATCCATCCGAAACTATAGGAATTTTGAAGTTTACTATTATCGGAAATCTGGAAACATTATTCCAATGTCTTGAGGTTATGGTCATTCTATTAAGTATCAAAAAAATGGGTGAAAAAGCGTTTCATCACAAGGTATATTTAATACCAATGTTTAATTCCTAGTTCTTGGATTTAAAGCTCAAAACGATTAGGAAATTTTATCTACGATCAAAAAATGCATCTTTTAAATTTGTAAACCAATATTTCTATCGCGTGAAAAATGTTGCCAAGGTGTCTTTTACGCAATGATTTGCAACTTTGTTGAACGATATTGACACATTATTTAATTATCTTGTGCCTAGCCTAGTATACTAGTAGTAGTTGTAGAGATAAAAAGCGGTTGATGAGTTCACGAACGTATACGTAATCATTGTGCCCTTATTAATTTACCGATTGGGTAAAACCAATTTAAAGTGAATAGGTATACCTATATCAATATATATATATATATATATATGGGATATTCCACGTGAAGTGGTCCGATCAAAATTTTAAAATGCACCAAATTTTGGGTACACTTTGCAAATGTTTTTCAGAATACAGAAAAAAATTTTTAGGTACTGGAATCTATTTGCTCAAAAGTTATTCTAACCTCAAAAAGTGAATTTTTCCATATTTTTTTCAACACCAGCTGGGTTTACCGCTATATAACTCAAAATCTATCAACTTTTACTATAGAACATTATATGCAACATTCGTTGCTAATTATATCTAGAATTTATTCTTCTGGGTTAGAATTTCTAATCTCAAGATCAATGTTACATAAACTACATGTCAATATTCAACTTGAAAAAAGTGCAAGTGCGCCACCTTTGATTTTTTCATCCAAAAGTCTAAAAGAAAGCTTGGAGCTATACCTTTCAAATGGTTTGTAGCATTTTTATGGCCTTCAATTCTGTAGAAAGTTATGACAATTTAAAGAAACACGAAATTTTTTTAAAAATTTAAATGGGAATTACCATGTTAATTTTTGTGAATTTTTTGTCTTTCTTTAAATTGTCATAACTTTTTACAGAATTGGAGGCCATAAAAATGCTACAAACCATTTGAAAGGTATTGCTCCAAGCTTTCTTTTAGACTTTTGGATGAAAAAATCAAAGGTGGCGCACTTGCACTTCTTTCAAGTTGAATATTGACATGTAGTTTATGTAACATTGACCTTGAGATTAGAAATTCTAACCCAGAAGAATAAATTCTAGATATAATTAGCAACGAATGTTACATATAATGTTCTATAGTAAAAGTTGATAGATTTTGAGTTATATAGCGATAAACCCAGCTGGTGTTGAAAAAAATATGGAAAAAGTTCACTTTTTGAAGTTAGAATAACTTTTGAGCAAATAGATTCCAGTACCTAAAAATTTTTTTCTGTATTCTGAAAAACATTTGCAAAGTGTACCCAAAATTTGGTGCATTTTAAAATTTTGATCGGACCACTTCACGTGGAATACCCCATATATATATATAGGAATTGCAAATTGTTTGCGGAAATGCGTATTTTAATTTAAAAGAAATTTGCTGTTTAATGTTGTAAATTTCGTGTGTATGTATACTTATTTAAAATCATTGTGAGTACACTTTCTTAACATAATCTCGAATTACGTAATATTTATCGTTTTGTATAGCTGTATACAGGTATTATTAGTTATATATTATAATAATTTGTTGTTTGAGAAATCGTTTGCTTAAAATATGTGGACTTGGAGAGATTGAACCGGATTGAACATTACCTGCACTGTGCAGTATAGTCTGCATACGAATACTCGAATGTTTAACATGTTCGATGATGTACCAGATTACAATAATTAAAAAATTTGAAAAGTATGTATAACATAAGTCTATAACGATAGTCGTCAAAGGCGTTGAACGCCATCTGAACATAGATTACAGTTCGCGAGTTCGGAGCGATAATAATGCGATATTTCAAATTTAAACAGAGTCACTGCAGTAATTGAATGCAACTGATACGATATATAGCGCGGACAATAAAACTCGCTGGAGGATTTCCTTTAAGTTAATAATCCTCGAGGCTATGGTATACATCGAAGGTAGAGAGCCGACAAACCGATAAATCGCTGAATCACGTTGCGAGGCGTATCGCTAATTAGCACGACAATTCGCGAGGACGATCGAGAATCAAGAATACGCAGACACATACGCATATTTTCGCTCGTTCCCGCTAAGCGACACACGGCGCGTGGTACATAGTGGGAATGTGGGATCACTACCGATCGATCAATCTGTATACCATCGGTCAAACTCGGAAATTTGGCATTGTTGGGCGCGCGCTCGTACGTAGGTGGATAAATACGCAAAGTTGCGCGACGTCGAAAAGCGCGCGTTGCGGATCGTGCAGTCGGTGACGAGCAGACCGAATTTATCGATCAAACAGGCGTGAGGTTCGAGTGGTTCCGGTGACGAACACGTGCAGTTGCTACGACCCACCAGCCATCTAACGTTTTAGCTCGAGCTTTTGCTTTATCCTACGACATCGACCTGATTCATCAAATTCTTATCTGGAGGAGGCGGAGCGCTGCGTTCCTCCGACGCGTTTCGTGGAATTTTCGCGGACTCGCTGCGTAGCTGTGACTTGCACGCTCTCCTGCAATTTATTCGAACGTTTAAACGTTTTAACAAATTGTAAGATTCATTTCCTTCCAATTTATTGTTTATTTATGTATGAATGTATCAATGTATACGCATGAATTGTCTTACCTGACAACCTGCTCGATAAAGAAAATTCCAAAAGCGAGGACGATACCAAATAAAAGAGATAGAAAAGCTCCATAGCACTCGGCGAGTCCAACGCTTACGAAACGTCCGGCTGATCCGCACCTCGGTTTCTCGGTGTAGATTCGCGTGAGCTCGCGCGTTCGTAGACCAGTCTCGTGGATCCTCAGACTTCTGTAAATCGACAACCCCACATTTAGTGCGCACCACTCGTATGAAACGAAACTATTTTTTAACTCTACAATTCAATTATCAATTTTAATGGCTTTATAGATTGAAACTCAGTTTGTTCAGCTTATACCTTCAGAAGTCAAAAGTGTCAATACGTTTTCCGGAACGTCAAGGGTTATTCATATAAATTTTGTTCATACAGGGAAAAAATTTTTAAGTAAATATTGGACATTGTCCTTGCGTACACACGTAGCGACTGGGTAACACAGCCGTAAAACAATAAAAATTTCGACGGATGTATACTTACATAAAGTATAGAATGATATATAAAGATGAAAAAGGAATAATATAATATAATATAATGTGTGTATATATATATATATATATATATATATATACGCACACTTTTTAGAATTTTTATTAGTTTGCGTACGTTTACTTTAAATAAGCGAACTTCCATAATTTTATAGTTTTTGTTTGAAATAAGTACGTGAAAAGCAATTAGTAACCAAGGTATACTAAGAAAGCATAAAGTGTTAGAGAAATGTTTCAATAACACTTTATTCATAAATCTTATTGTTCGGTAAAAAGTATATACATAAATACTTGCACATATGTTTCGGTATTTTAGGAGAGTATCATATAATTTTTCTTTAGAGAAGGCTCGTTGTATAGTTTTTGTCCACTGGGATTGGTGCCGTTTCCCAAAGCACGCGGTTATCTTAAATATCATATATAGATCGTCCGAATTCGTCCCCGGTCTCTAATAATAATGCGACTAATAAGTTTTCATTTCATTTCAGTTAATTACTCGGGATTTTAAATTCGAGATCGACGACGAAACGTTCATCATCTTTAAGAAAGACTGTGCTCTCCACGGGAAAAAGTGTACGGGTTGTATGCGTCCATGGACACAGCAGTGCAAATTGTCGAAAAGTATCACATGTTTTCGTTGCTACGGGAGCAGGGCGCTTACCTTTTCACTTTTGATACGTTCGTCGTTCACGCTGCACATGTCATGTAACACTCGTGCTTGTAACACGCGACGATTTACCTGCTCAGATTCGCGCTCACGGACTGTAGTCGCGCACGCATTATGAGTGAACCGCGTTTACATCTTACACGATGATCCTTTGATGAGCACCCAATGTATTGTAATGATATGTATATAATTTTATCTAAATGAAGATCAAGTATATTTATCATATTTTTAATCTTTTATTTCTATATTCATACGACTCGCAGAAGGAACATTGTATAAGAAAGGATTAGTATAAACGCGAATCACATTGGTGGATGGACGGTACAGCCCATGCATCTGAGCAGGAAGATGCAGGAAGATGCAGTTTGCGTCTCACATGTAAGCACGAATGATACAAGTGCGGAAATGATGAAAGAATACTTTCGAAAAAATCTATAATATAAATTAAATTTATAATTAAAAATAAATGTAAAAGATGATTTTCTGTTTATTGGAATGTTCACAATAGCGCTTTCGAATAAAAAAGACGAAGTATATCAAAAAAAATGACATATATTTCACATTCTGAAACAATCTCAATATTACACCCAATCAATCAATATTACGTCCCGGTGCAACATGATACTGTGTGAATCTAATAATTAATGTTTGCTCTCCAGCGTTGGTGCAGAAAGTAGTTACTAAGTTGCACCCAAACAAAGGTGAAATATTAAAATTGCAAATGCTGAATATGATTTTCGATTACCATTAACGTTTAACATTTGCTAAAAATTAGCTAGAAATTCGATAACATTTTTTAGCTGTTGTTAAACAAAAATGAGTAAAATTCAAAGTATACTTTTGTAAGTATATTTGGCGAAAGGTTCTGCAACTTATACGTTCTCGCGATTTATTTATCCTGCCTGAGAGGCAACTACTGACATTGAGAATTCATAAGCACATAGCACGTGCCTCTATGTAAACATTGCATTGTCATCTTGGTAAATATATTACATTCTTTGTGTAAGCTGGGATGAGATTATCATCAATAAGATAATCAGCACTCGATTAAATCCAATTGTGAACGATTAGATGTTTTTTTTTGCAGAGTATAATTCATAAATCAAGTGTTTACTTTAGTAAACGATATAAGTACACATACAAATACGTAACAATGAAATACGATTTTTTTTATAAGGGGAAGAAATCGGGAAAATTAATATAATTCCATCATATAAAATTTGATATCCAATATTTAACCAGTTTTTATTCTTGAAAACCTTTTTTTTTTATCTACATGATTACAAACGTAGTTTAACTATAAATTGCTTTGTCCTTCTTCACTCGCACATGCGGCTTCTAACCGTTTTAGTTAAATTAAAGTAAATAAATATAAAACATCTTCAAGAATGGTTACTCATTAATATTTAATAAAATTGTCATCAACTATATCGTAAAATATTTTTTAACGCAAAATATATTATTGTATGCAGAATCCTTCACTAAGGTTAATCGATTGCATTTTATCGGTAAATGAGAAATGTAATATTTCAAAAATCAGAAATCATTCTAGTAGTTAAATTCAATTAAAAATAAGTTATAGCTGCGTAACGTTTCCGCACGAATGATGTATGCAAATTGATTAAAAATATTTGATTAAAAATGAATGAAAATTAGGTAAAGTGAGTAGAAAACTAAATGGAAATAAATATACTTTGCAGGAAAGAGAGCATATAGAACTATTATTATTATTGAGATTATTAAAACTATAAATATACCTATATAATTAATTATATCGTACCGGCAACTTACAAACAGACAAACACGCGAATGAACTACATTGAAAACTTGGTGCACAATGATGGTAAATAAACGAGAAATAATGTGAAGCTAGAAAATTTAGATATATTGTAAATTTTAATTACGCAGTTATAAAAGCTAATCTGGAGCTAATCTGGAGGGCGCGCCTTTCATATAATAAAAGTGATAGCTTTTTTCTTACACAACTGTTACGCAATAGCACGGGAGTCTTCATTTCAACAAAAAGTATTTACCGCTGCACGTTTAGATTATCTTATCAAATTTACAAACCTCTTTCCCAGACTTTGTTCTTTGTAAGAACAAAATCAAGTTGTGCTTCCTCCTCATTTTTAACGGTCTGGAATTTAGTTTAGCATATACACTACTTGGGGTTTTACAAGAGTTATAGGTATATTTTATTAACAACATATTAATTAATAATCAAGAGGTTATCACTATATAAGTTCGTCAAAGTAAACGTTTTCCAGGACACATTCAAAAACTGGTTTTTTAACGTTTCATTATACTTGACACACACTGAGTATCAGTAGCATACAGTGACATGACTTGTAAAATATATTTTCTATAAGTTGATTAAAGTAAAAATTATCTAAGACGCATTAAAAAATTGTCATTTAATTATTGACGTTTACTTCTACGCAGATAAAACAAATTTTAGTGTATCATTGACACGAGATATACACCGCACGTTCTAAACGTTAATAATATTATTTAAAGCGATTGCAAACTCTTCAACTGTAAGTCCTACAAATGAATTTATTATAGTTTCTTGTTCTTTTCTTTCTGTTTTCTCGTGCTGGATTACTTAAAATTACTCGAGAAATAGGTTAGATCCCTAGTATAATCATAGAATCTACAAATCATCCAACAATGTAAGTTAAAGCCTCTAGATCTCGCTCTAGATTCAATAAATTAATCACTTTAGATACACTTGTTTCCTGAGACAATAAAACATGCATTGATGAACGGGATGAATTTTTACCAAGAAAATATTAAGGAAATCCAATATGCCGTTGCAAAATATACTAACTTTTAGAATATCTTTGGTATTACCACAGAATATACGCTACATTATTGAAAAATTTTTAATCGACACAATCTTTCTGCCCCCTCAGGATGCTGTTTACAGTGAGTTTCCCGCACTTTTCCTACCGGATTCGTGTAGCATGCACTCTTAATAACTTTTGTGATACACATTTTTGTTAAAACATTTATACAACTGATGGCACGATCATCAAGTATTGTATACATTTGAATAGTATATCAATCGAGGGAGCTGCAGTAAGTCTGTATAAGTAAATTTAATATTATATAGATAACGAGTTAAAGAAAAGGTTACCCGACTCGCAGGAGCTCCGAATAAGGCGATCTCCGTCTCATAACAAAATGTGGATCAAAGACATTGAGGTAGTCGATTTCGTGGAATCCACACTTTTCGTCTTCCTCGAAAGTCTCTTGGACAATCTTGTACGCGCAGCCAGGCTCGACGTGGAAGGCAAAGTAGCCGCGTCGCATTTTCTCGATACCGTCCTCGATGGTCATCCAGTTGGTTTTCCGAGTACCCTTAGGCTGAATTCGCTCTTCGTAGATAGCGCGTCGCACTGGGTCCTTGAACGACTTGAAGTAATACCGATTGTAGACATTGTCGTGGGCAGCAAGCTCGAGTGGACTGTCCAGCAGTTCCTGGAGACTGTTGATCGAAGTGGTTGTTGACTGCAGCAACGCGACTATGTTGGCCGTGTATGCGGCGTACAAGTTCAGAGCGGCGAGTAGAGCCATCAGAACGATTATGCGGGTGGGCATCATGCGAGCTTCGTACCAGGAACCTGCGAGTCAATCATTGTCCATCATTTTCGCGATATCGTTCTTTTGATCGTTTGGGTTGGGTACCTTGCTGGGATACGGCACCCACTACCACCAAAAGATCGTCGCTTAAATTCGGCAAATTTGGCTCCAGCGTGCGCTCCCACTCGTTGTAATGGTACCACTCGAACTGCATTGCTGGGTACAGCAGAATCGCCAGCAATATTACAAGGCCGCCGATGCTCAGCCACACCGAACTTTGGAACGGCAGCATGAACAAGTTTGACACAGATGAGAGGGGCGGTCGTATAAATATGAATTTAGATCTGCAATATTAGGACGTTGATTATACTCTAACCTTATAAGCCATCTCACTGTTTAAAGTAGATTCTATACGTGTGCGTGCGCGCGTGTGTGTGTGTGTGTGTGTGCGTCTAGTAGTTGTAGTTGTAGTAGTTGTAGGAGTTGTAGTAATTGTGGTAGTTGTAGTAGTTGTAGTAGTATTAGTAGAAGTAGCAGTAGTAGTAGTAGTAGCTGTAGCAGTAGCAGTAGCAGTATATGATACAATATTTTAATTGCATTCAACACTATAATTGTAAATATTACATTTACTTTAGGAATTGCAGATAAATGGTTATTCAGAGTGTGTTTCATAAATATATGTATACACGTATCTTTATAGTTTTGTGCGTTTATTGTTCGTATTTGTCTCAATTCTTACCCAGTTGGCGTAGGGAGCGCGATGTACCGAATGACTCCAATTCGCTCTCGCAACAAAAATGTACCCGTTCCTCCAAACTCGATTTCACCTCGTTGTAGCATACCAATCATGCCACCCCAAGAACCATTTACATTCTGATATCCCCAGGTGTTTGCTAACTTAAATTCCACTCTGCATTAATTACATTTCCAAATATTTTAATCTTTCAGCCTACGACAGTAAATGATCTAATCAAATATATTTAGTAAACAATAAGAACATAAATATCTAACACAAAATAACTACTAATTGATCATTTATTTTATAATTTTACAGAAAAGGAAGATTTATCTTAAAATCTAATAAAAATCTAAACACCTATTACTCAGCACACAATGTTATGAAAATATTGTGGCAACGTTGTTCGCAATAACATTGCATTCATAATATTTCAAACGTTGCTGAAACGCCAACATAACGTTTCTTTGTCAGATTGTAAGAACGCTTCAGGCTATCTATAAAGTTTTAATAAGTGTGACTATGACTATGACTATTCGCACCAAAATCCACGTAAGTACGTGTCTTTCAAGAACTAAAGATAAACTACATATATATTGTACACATAAAAATCTTATTTTTATTTTAGGAAACTATAAGAATTGTATAAAACATTGCATGGTGTAACTTTACACATTAATTTCTTTATTAAAAGTTTTGTCTCAAATTTGTACGATCACCTCTTCTGGTAACCTCCCTTGTTAACACACGCTTGTTTAAACTTTTCAATATTTTAGCACTGATTAAATACAACTATATCAAAATAGCATTGTCAATTTGCCAAAACAAAGTTCTCTTTTAATTCCTTGGAATGAAACAAAGTGATTTAACTATTTTTTTTCAAATCAAGAAATTACAAAATCTACAATGTTTTCACAATGTTATGTGTTATATTTAAATATCACGAAACTTATTAAAATTTTTGAAGCATTTTATGAGGTTCTAATTTTTTATTTGTAACTTAACTGCCAATGTGTCTTTTAAAAATTCATTGATCAGAATAAAAAAATTATATTTAATATTCCTCAAAATCGTATAATATTAAGTATATATAGTCCGTCAAATTCGATATGCAATTTTGAATTTAAAGAAACTGATAGTTAATGCGTAATATAAAACCAACAAACATAAATTACATATTTTTATAAAAGAAAGTAATAATTTTACAACATAACTATTGGAAACCCTAACTTATATTTAAAAGAAAGAATATAGACCTCAAAATAATTTATTTCGCGATAATAGAATCTTAAAGAATTCAAATGTGCAATCGGGAGTAAATGTTGTTATTATTTATTATTGTTGAATTATTATTAATAATTTCTATAGATTATAATTTTTCAGTGATAATAAAATGAGTATCTTTTCTTTATGTCGTCAATTAACGTCAGTATTTTTTACTTCCAACTCGTTGCTATTGTTGCTAATCAGCGAAGTAGAAAACTCGCGAAGTATAAAACTGTGAAGAAAACACTTGTTGACAATACATGCTATACAGTGGTGGTTGCATGTATCAATCGTCCAAGACTGCGCCGAAAGAAAAATTCGGTATAGTGTTTAGTATAGGTAGTGAACCAGCTAGGTAAGCCGTCAACCAAAGTTAAGTTTACTGTATGAGCGTTTGGTTCCTACAATCGAATTGTTTGAACCGTAATCTGTCATCTCTAACCAAGTTTATTAGCGGTATTAGCAACCGGATTTTGTTTAGGGAATGGATCAAATACTCTACTAGAAATTTTTACATATAATTTGGCCAATTTATAATGAAAAACGATATATTTCACCAATTCTTTTCAAATAAAGGTGAGACTTCTTCCAAAGAATAATAAAATTTTAATTTATGCATAGAAAAGTTATAACAAAAACCGACGATATTATTTATTTAAACATTAAGATAAATTACTTTTATAAAATTATTAGATATAATATATATTTAAGCCATTTATTTTATTTAAAAGAGAGATATGCCACTCAATCAATGAAAGAGTATCTGTAACACGATTATACAAATACCACATAAATTATTAATTATTGTAGGCATATACTTAATGAAAAGTTAAAGTTTGAATAAAACATATATAATTTTATATTTATATTTTGTATTTAAAATTTAAAAACAGTAACAGGATGGTAGCAGTACTGGCATTGAAAACGTATATTTTTAATATTTTTCATAAGGATTCAAGGTTACACTTCCATATAAAATTGGAATAAAACTTTCGCTTATCACGCTCAAAATTTCGCTACAACAAGGAAAGAAATTTTGCATGACACATGTCCAAAAATTTGACATATTACATCACAACATATAATTGGAATCATATAATACCAAAAAATAAATCTGTAATGGCCAGGATAGTTATCCCTTATTTACAATATAATGTTGCTTCCGGTGTACCAGTACTTTGGAATAATTTATGCAAAAATTGTAATTACTACTATTCCACAGTATCAGGAAATCCTTTAATACAACGATTGTACGCTGATTTTCATTAATGGTCATGAAAAACGCCGATTAGTGATATAGCAAATATCAAAAAACGTGTGACAAATGCGATTTTACCGTTGGGAATGTGAAGCGCCCAAAGTTGGATTGCCACATGTAAAAGAAACTGTATAACCTCTTGACTCGATCATTGGCATGTATGATTTCAATCTTGGGTGCGTGAGACCCCCAAGGTTGGAATAGGTACAAGCCGTGCAAATAACCTCACGTGCAAAATTTGAAAATACTTGCATATGGCATTTTTCAAGCCCTTTCTAAAGCTGTTTCCTGATTTTTTCCAACTTTATTATTAAAAAAAACTGCAACTGGTTGAACAAAAAAGAAAAAAATAGTAAAATTTTTTTAATTGCTTGAGGGCCTCATAGTCTCAAAAATAGCTTTAAAAAATATTTAGTCGCACAAAACGGAAGCTTTTGACGAGTATTTTCCAGTGCTTTTTTCCAAAAAAATTTCCGACGAATATTGAAGAAGATATGCGCTTAGGAAGTCGGAGCAAAAATTGGAATCCAGAATTAATGGCCGGTACTGTAAATTTCTTGAAACTACTGCATTTTTTATCCCACTATCATCAGTGTTTTCATTTATTTCCAATCAAGATAAAATTCGCTTGCACGAAAAGTTGTAATCTTAACAAATTTAAAAGACATATGGAGCTGGTAGAACGTCTTTATTTTTCTTTTTTTCGAGGTTTTCATTTTTAATGCTTATGTGACAATGTTATCGTTATCGTACACTACCAAGTGATTTCAAACACAAGGTGCCGAAATATGATATAATAATTTTAATAGCTTCGGAATAGAACTGTATACGTAATTTTTCCATTATAAATAAATAATAAAAAGAAAACTTAAATTCATTCATTGAGATCAAAAATATTATATCGTGTACTCCAGCTGACATGCATTTACAAAAACAAAATATTTGTTTACATAAATTTTAACAAAACTAATGTAATTTAAACTAAATGGGCATTACGCTTTAACTTATTTTTTTGAAGCTATATGTATATACTTACGCATTGAAGAGACGTTACAAAAAGATATTTTTAAAATCGAAATTACATTGACAAAAGTATCTGAATTAATTCAAGCTATTATTGTCACTATATAAAATTAATCATATAGTATTAGAAATAATAATTTATTAATAATATAAACAAGAAATTCATCCATGATTATTGTAATTTCGATTAATATAACATTTACATAATGTAACGGACATGAAGTACTATGGTTTCTTGCCTGTGAAAACGTGTAGTAACGGTAAATTATTCTCGAGCAGATTACTTGACTCAGATAATTGGTCTATGTTCGAATTTAATGTATAAATGGAAAAATACAAAATTATAATTTGTTTCTTACGTGACATATTTATTTATAAGAGAACAATAGGCTGCGGAAATTATTTTTGTGATGTGATTATTTTTAGTCTGTGTAATTATTTTTTTACATTAAAACCTACAAGTAATATATTAAGAAATCAAAAAATTGCTATATATATATATATATTGTATATACCTATGTTTTAATTTAGAAATGTGCAGGCATTTCGGCAAATGTCACTCCATTGCCGAGTATGATTTTGGCAAGAATCGATCCTTGCGAAACAATTAAACGAACGCAAAAACTATACCTACACTAATTCCGTCCTTGTTTAGACTCAACATTCGACTAGATAATCGTCATAATATATAAATGTTCAAAAAGAGATTATGTATTAATTATCAGTTAACCGCCAATAAGTGATTCGGAGAACTAGATGCCAGTACAAATATTCGTGTTAAGTGAGACATTGGTCATGGATTCAAAATTAAATGTTTGTTTCGACTTTTAACTATATAATTACTGTGAAATACCGCATAATAGAAATGTATGAAAAACCAACATTTTTGAAATACTTAATACGTGTAATTATACAACTGGAATAATGTATTTTTTACTCGTGCTTTCTTCAATAACATTGCATGCCTAGGTCGCTTTTAAACACCGTATTTGGAAGCATAAAAAGGCTGACGTTAAATAAAAAAAATATCTAATGCTGTATATGGTGTGCTTAATATGCAGTATTATGCTTACTGAGTAAGTGTTTAAATTAATTATGAATTTTAACATAATATTGATCATTTTACCGTAGTATTTTATTACTTTTTAGACGTAATGCAAATTTTAAAATAAATGAAATAAAATAGATGTTTATGTTCCCACAAAATTATTAATGCATTACTTATAATCTATATGTAGTCAGAATAATTGTATAGAGTAATACGAAAAATATGTTTAACTCCAATGGTCAAGAAAATTATGAAATAAAAATAAAACTTTGTTGTAAATTTTTAAGAAGAAATTATCAAATAAATCAATTGGAGGACCTCATGGAAGAATTTAATGACGCTAAATTATGGAGATTCAAAATGCAAAATCATTAAAAAATTCTAAGCTTATGCGATCTTCAAATTTTTAATTGTAATAAAAAGTATACGAGTTTTAATGAAAATAAGGAGAACAGTATCTTTTATAGTGACTCAATCGACGCTGAGAAGAGATCTATCCAATTTTAATGTGCGGAAATGGTACATCTTTTACCGGCACAATTAATTGTTACTAACCGAACATTATATTTTAATTATTACATTCATGTAATAAAATATACTATTTTATGAAAACTAATAATTTAAAAGCATTAGAAGTTGAATTGTAATTAAGCATATACGATGCCTTGTCCTCTATATGTATAAATTGTAGTAGCGCTAGCTAAGTATGCGATGCTTTCCGAGCTATTTTTAAAAATTTTCCTTTTATATAAAAGCCATGACCGAATTTTTCAAAACCAAAATAATAAATTTTTATAAAATCGTTGTGATTAATCGTAAATATATCAATATTGTGACTAATGACTTATCGCCGTCTTTTTTCTTCTATCTCCTTTTTTAGAAAACAAAAGAGTTTCTAGAGAACAAAATATCTAAAAGATAATTGAATGATAAAAATAAAATTAAATTGAGTTTGTTGATTCCTTTTAATAAATCCTGTTTTACAATCATGAAAAGTTTAAAACAGTGTGGAAAGCATCACGCATAATTACGATCAAACTTCGATACAGGAAAGTTCGTTTGATCGTATACTATTATACACTGACTATGTATTTGCATTTTTCATGCAAAAATATGTTTTGTTAACAAATATTTTTATACAATTAAAACCCCTTGTTTGAAACATAAAATGTCGAAGTAGATTTTTAACTTGTACAAAATGCATTATTTTGTTATCGTAATGGACAAGATTATTATTATACGTTAGAATTAAATTAAATGGTCAGTAATACAACCTCTATATATGAAATAGAAAAACAATATTTGGGAAAAACGAAAAAGCGACTCTATAACGTTCAATTTACGCAATGCCGTTGTGTTAGGTCAAAATACACTGTAGGTGCGCACAATCGTATCACATAATTTCGATTAGTTTACTATTTGTCCAACCGTAAATCCGTTCGTAAGATCTTGCGCTACTATGAGTTACGTGTGTGTGCGTGTGTGGTTAAATCTAATACGTCGATTAAATAAGTCACAATAATGAATAAAAGAGAATTTAATGAGAGAGAATGGGACCAAAGATTATCTTTTAAATGAATTAATGCTATTGTCACTGCTAGACTTGAACTTGATTAATACATTTCATATATAGTAAATTGAATAATCATTTCAGCCGAATTCGAACTCCATTGAGAAAAGAAATCTACGGTACGTTTTCGGTTTGTAGACTTTGAAGTTAAACTATACGTATATCTCTATACTTATGTAAATCTATACCAATTTGTCGTAGACTACGTTCCGTTACATTCCGAATCCTATTTAAAATGTGCGATTCCACAAATTCAGCGAGGTGCTCTTGCCGTGCAAACACATCTAGTATCTTATACTATTATTTCAATTTAGTGATTACGTAAATGGTGAAGTAAAGTTAGTAACTGGCAGATATAACATTTGCAAAGTAAAAATCTAAAAAAAGAGTAATTTCAGTAAAATGAAAAATTGACTAACGTAGCATTCAACATATTGACCAGATGTAAAGCCCACGGGTAGTTACACTTGGTTATCGAGTCGATGTGTCGATCGTGATAATCGGTCAGATGATTTATTGTATCTGGATAAGTAACCTGCAAAAGATTATATCAGCGTTTGTCATATTATATGCGAGCAAATTAATAATAATAGTCGAGAGGCTCGACTCGATCAATCATTTTGGAATATATCGATCTAATCTCTCTAGCGCCATCGAAATAAACATTTCGATTTCACGATCAAGGAAGTAAAATATCGCGCTAATGAAATTACTGTATACAAGACATGTACATTCGAATTGTAGGTATAGTAGTAGCGCGAGCTAACCACAAGACAAGATTTCAGGAGGGTACCCGCGAGGTCCCGCCGCCTCCTCGACGAGGGGTTAGCATTCTCCACGAGTAGACGGTTCGTCTTCCGAATCCATCGGCCTCGGTCCTCGATTATGTAGCCCGTTTTCGAGCTCGTTCTGTACATCGATACGAGCCTTTCCGGCCAATCGGTATCGGATCTTTTCCAGATCGCGACTTCGCTGTCCGGATACAGCCTCGTCTCCGAAAAAACATCGACGAATTCAACCGTGTCGTTGAATCTGTGGTGTATTACCCACTTGTACGGTGCCGCGAACATCGATTCCTGATTAGCTTTTCGCACAAACTCCTCTGCTCCAGGACAAGTCATGTCAAGAGTGAAGATTAACTTGTGAGCGTTTTCGGGTAGTTCTTGACCCTCGTATCCTTTGGCCCTGTTACAAACAGATTAGATTTCTTTATTTCTTATTTCAAAGAAACTTATTAGTAAGATTATTAAAGGTTATTAGTAAGATTATTGAGTGAAACATGATACATCAGTAGGACAATAGGTCATTTTGTTTTATATTTTAATAACTATTTATCAAAACCCACGCTCTGAAATATCGAAACTTTCCTTGTTACGAATGTTATAATGTACCACAGTGTATGTGTTCTTTGTCTCGCCTGTAACACATTCTTCTTCCCAATCATTTTTTGCTCATTAAAGCAAATGAGAACGTTGTGGCAACGTTGTTTTCACGTTTTTTCAACAATTATCGCTATTGCAATGCAATTTTCGACCAACACGTATTGAAACATCTAAGCTGTTACCAAAACTTCATGAAAATAAGAATTTAAATTTATTTAAATTAAAGTTAAATAAAAAATAAATACTTTAAAAATAATTTAAACTATATATATACCTATATATATATATATATATATATCTGTTTATAAAGATACTTTCTGTGTCGATTGAACAAAGAAGATTAATTAGAATTACTAGATTATTATAGTTATAATTAATAATTAGAATATTACGTACTTAAAAAGTAATTGTTGTAACATATTTAAGAAATTATAAAGTTTAATGGGAATAAAAAATATTTTATTGTTCTAAAGATAACACATCACGTTTGACAAAATTCGTTGAAACGTAATTTCGATTACGTGGTTATAAAGGTGCGTCACTTATTCCTGGTTTTGACTTTTTTTATTTATGACTTTAAAAAGTAAATTTATTTTCCTTCTATTGTTTGTTATTTAAGTTTTATTAAAACTTAAAATAACAACAATTTCCTGGTACTTAAACAAAAAAGCAAATAATAACGGCAACCCAAATTCACATTAAAACAAATAATTAAAAATTAGAAAATATTGTTAAAACTTAAATATAATAATACTGAAAGAAAAAATTATTTTATTTTTTTTTATGATATATATATATATGATCCGTACTTTATTTAATCTGTGGCCTGGAAATAAACTAGCTCCAAATTAAACAACAATATCTGTTACCTTGATCTTGAATTAAATGCATTAAGCTTATATAGTCATCTTCTATATATTATATAATATACCTATAGTATAAAATTTGATTATATTAAAAAAACTAATCGGAATTCGTATGAAAAAATAATAATTATAGTTATGTGCAAATTTAATTAGTGAATTTTTTTCTTTTTTCGAGTACTTAAACGGGTAATTTACCGGGGAATCACATCCACCACCCCCATTAATAGACAGATACATGCACGCTCATCCTATGTAATGATAAACGTGATGAATGTAACGAAGTTGAATAATTGTAGCTCAATAGTTACCATATACTTATCAATCATATTAATCAATTTCAAAGTGTATATAATAATTTTTAATTATTTTACATTAACGCAGAATATTTTAGTAAGGCGAAAAAAAAAATCACTTTCTACGTAAAGGATTAAAATTTTTAATAGTTTCAAGAAAGATAATCGGACGCATCGAAATTGACTCTCGGTATATCTTAGAAATAGAATAATCGCGGTAATCGTTGGTTTCCATCCAAAGGCATTATTTATCTTTGAAATAAATTACACCTGTTCCTCGATTTGCTCGATACTTTATACTCGCAGCGCTATTAATTTCTATATTTACATAGACATTTTTATGCGCGGTATCTCTTGAACAATATTACGTATACCTATATGTTTTCATTAATACAATCATTTTTTATACACATATTAAAGTCTGAAGAATTATTGAGTAGCTTCAATTAATTAAACATTCGGATAAAATCTTGTTTTCCAAGCATTGAAATGGGATGTTATCATATTTTATAAAAATATTTGAAATTTTTTTCAAATGGCATAACAATATACCTATTATATAATCGAGTTTGATACCATTACCCTATAGCTATATTATTCGAATAAAGACGACATTATTCAAATATTAATATCACGTGAAGTGCTTGTAAGCTTTTTGTTCTATACACGAAACAGTTAGAAACTGCAGAATAAATAAACTTTACATGCATTTAATTGTAAAACAATAAAAAGTAAATGATAAGTTTTCTTCTTTTCTCATATTTATTTTGGCATATTAATTCACGTAAGTGTAGCTAATTGACTGATTTCTGTACAATGATGTAATGAATAATTAATTTTCTTTTTCTTATCGTTATAACTCCGTGGCAAAATATGTTCGAATTAACGATTCCTAATTCCACATTTTATTTTACGCAACTAACAATCTACATAAATTGAGAAACGGGAATATTGCAATTTCAAAAATTAGTTTGCTCAGTCAACTTAATGTCCCTCGTTAAATTGCTCTTGTTCATAAAGTATATACCTATATATATATATATATAAGCATTCCGAGCGATTGTAAAGTTTTAATATACCAAACAAAGAAATAATATAAATAATGTTTATCTTCAAGGTCGTGTGCTTATAGAATGCAGAGAATGCTCCCATTGTTTTAATTTTTATATCACTATAAGATTGTTGTACTTAAACATAATTTTTTGCTAAAAATCGAGGTAAATTATATGGGTTCCCTAAAATATATACAAATCAAACAGTATATATGTTATTGAAACAAATATTATATTGCATTATATAAATGTATCATATGCACAAAGAACTTATGGAATGATGTTTAATTTTTTGATGATATTTAATTTCAAGCTTAATGTAATATTGCTTTTTATGTTCTTAAATTGTTGTTATTTTATATACTCGTCCGCAATTATGCACCATAATAAGAAGATAAAAATGAATAAAGATGAATATCGTTTATTGGCGCATCGTTTGATCTTGAAATATCTTGTTCCTAATGCGCGTGCTGATTCAATATTTAAATGAATTTTTCACAACTAAAAATTTAATGTATCTAAGAATTCTCCATACATTTATAGTATTGGTGCACTACACACACACACACACACACACACACACACATACATATATATATATATTTATATATACATGTATCGTAAATAAGTGTAAATCATGGTCAAAGTGCAAATAGAGTTTTCAGCAATTAGACTTATAGTAAAATGACGAATTTGTTTCATCGCTAGTCGGAAGAAATGTTTGTTTATATTTTGGCACAATTTGTAACTATTGTGAAACGATGCGACTGCTGTACGGAAATCAAACAATAATAATCAAGAGAGTAGACTGACTGCATTAGTGTTTGGGTAAGCCTCAGACTCTGCATTTCGTGCTAGCTTTTAAAAGTCAATTAACTCATAAGCAAGATAAATCAAGATATCGAGTGTACATATATCTCTGTCAGGAACAATAATTCATCAAGCACATCGACGTTAGGAATGCAGGATACGTTTTAAAGCGACTGCAGCTTACTTTAATATACATATTAACTTTAATCGACAACCAAAAAAGGTATCAATTTTAAAGCCAGTATTTAATTAGCAATACGAAGGGTCCCGTATGACGATTTCGTTGACATTCAGTGGTTATATTACTGGTGCAGACAGACTGATGGTATTGCATCAGCGTCAATATGTTAAAAATGACAGGGTTTACTAATCGATTGCAACAAACTACATATCGACATAGCTGACTGGAAGAACGCCCTATCTCGCAGCCCGTTTGTAGTCGAGTACGCCCTATCTCAAATACAAATTTCATTTGAGATAGAGCGTTATCCGTCGATATACTGCAAATATTGTTTGATCTTTCTGCATCTGAAATTATGGAAAACGTCATTTTCAGCAAGGGAATCAGAGGAAAATCTAACCAAGCCAACTGGTGAAGCTGCAGCTCGGGTTCCTCGATGTCGACGAGTCTGGCGGGCAATAAGACTCTAGAGAATTCCCAAAACAACTGGAGTTTTGCCGAGTCGTCACGACATCCAAAGTCCGTTATCGCCGCGAAACTTCCAGCAAAAAGACCGGTACTTACATCTCGCACGCTCGTTACCAATTGCACCAGCTGTAGGTCAGCATACGCAATTTTCCCTTTCACCGAAAGCTCTATCGCGAGGTAGACCAGCCCTAACCACACTGAAATAATCATTTTTGATTAACAAATAATCGTAATGCATTTGTGAGACAGATGTTTTATTATTAAACTATTAAATTATTTGTTATGCATATAGTTAATATATGAAGTAACACGTCATCCGCACGAGGCAAATGAGAGTTAACAGCCACCTTTATATATGCGTTGAATTTAAATTTTTTATTTTTCAATAATATATATATTCTACGTTGAATACGCTGAGATATGCATGTACCATGGCATTATGATCGAATATTTGCACAAAAATTTTTTGTATACAAGATCAAGCCGTTTGCGGAAAAATTTACATTTATAAAATAATACGTATGAATTACGATTTGTTTGTTCGGTCTAATTTATCTCTCTCAGGTATTTTACACGACATAAAAAATAATTATCACTCATGTGTATATATTACATTTCCCTAAAATTATTATAGACTTATACGTTAATATATATTAGATATCGGAAATGATATACACTTTATTAATTTTTATATATTTTACTAAACTCTTAGAAAAATGAGTAAAAAATCTATTTCAGAAATAGTTACATATTTTTATTTCGAATATTTATTTTGTTATTGTTAAACAAGTCTAATTTTGCCTTTATAAAAATTAAAAATAAGACTTATAAGTCGACAATTAATTCTTATTCCTGAAATAAAAAATATATAAAATAAGTAAGTTCAATTTTTATAATTATCTTTTATATATTATTATTATAGTTATAAGCAAATACTTTAATTATATGTAATTAAATGGAAAAAAGATACTTGAAAAAATATGTTCCTTACTGTTGAGTGCTGTCGAACAATGCTTGATAATTCTTAACAATAACAAGCCATGATAAGCATTGTTCGGCAATAATATCATTATACCAACCTTCGTAGTTATGTGCACTAAAATCTAATATTTAATCATAATTTTGTAGTAAGAATCCTTTGACTTCATCAAATCATTCATTAACTATATCAACAAATGGTGTTGTAGGCCAATTGCAAATATGTGGATAAAATGTATTACCATACCTTAAATTTTTACAAATATGTGTTTGCCAATATTCATATACATATTCATTAGGTATTTAAGAGATGTAGTTGTCAAATTACAGGAATCTGCGTATAAAATCCAGAAAATTGTGATTAAATGGAGTGGATTGATATATAACCAAAAATTAGCAAATATACGTACGTGATGCTAAAATAACATGGAAGAAGCGACGCTATACTCGGAGATATTCGGGATAATTATAATTTTTATTTAACAAAAATAGATATATGCTATTGTCCATAATGATTAGGTATATGCATTTTTATTTTGTAACTACTTTAAAATAATAGAAAAAAAAATTTTTTTGAATTATTATTATACAGAAAGTCTTTTTGAGAAAAAGAAATTACTTATATATCAATAATCAATAATAAAAAATAAATAGCGGTATCTCATTTAGATAAAGAATAAAGTTCTTACCTTTCATACCGGATTTCGAATATTCTGCTTATATTAAAAAAAAAAATAATGACTTGTACATCAATAACCAAAAACATAAAAAAGAGTAAAAGTATATTAATTGAATTTGTGTTTTTCCAAAAGATGACAGTATGAATATTCTCTATTGACCCACACGGATTTCTATAGGTTTTTGATGAAAATTCGAATGTTAGGCACGGATCAGCACTCGCGGAACGACAAGTACGCGACGCTATAGTACACTCGATGTAGCGAATTTGTGAGTAGTTTATCCACTGAGCGATGAATATTTGATGGAAACAAAAAATGGGGTAGGCTTAAGGTATAGCTGTAGTAAGAGACGCTCCGAAATGGTTAATTTTAATCACGGTCGAAGGTACCATTTATTTAATCAATTTGCCTTTAGTCTACATACCAAGGAAATCACTGGATATACTTTCGCGTGTGCGCCTTCGTTGGATATTCAAAACAGGTGGATGTATGTACCTATAACCGAGAATATAAATCTAGCTTCCTCG
Source organism: Theocolax elegans (assembly GCA_026168455.1). Lineage (NCBI taxonomy): Eukaryota > Metazoa > Arthropoda > Insecta > Hymenoptera > Cerocephalidae > Theocolax > Theocolax elegans. Next base: position 83,077,100 of record CM047425.1, read on the forward strand.
ATCACGTACGTATGCTCATAAAGTCTGAACGCGAATTAAAAATTCGTCGGTCGTTCTTTTAAATAATGTGAAAAAACAAAGTGTGTGGGTGTGTGAGTGTGGGTATGTGTGTGTGTGCAGGCAAGCACGTGGATAAGCACGGGGTTGAACCAGAAATAAATTAACAATATTTACAGAGAAGAGGCGTGCGCGCGCGCGCGTGTGTGTGTGTGGTATGGGTAGGTGCGTGGGTAAGACTAGAGGTTCGTCGTCCAGTGCGGCATGGGTAGATAAAACCAAGAATTGCAATCGTCAGAAAAAAAGAAAGGAGCAATTTAAAGGTGCAGGTAATACAATGTGTCGAAAATTTGTAGGTATAGAGAGATATCGAAGAAGATCCGAAGTATATCGACGCCGGGAGATAAATTGTCTCGAGCGTATGGATTTACGCGTGCGAGTACACACGTAGAGCGGTGGTAAGGTAGGCGTGTTCCCGGTAAGCCTGTATTTCCCGCGGCATAATCAGCAGCGTGAACAGTAAGTGCTAGTCTCGTGAGCCACGGTACAATTATTTTCAATACACCTTACGATTTGCAAATTAGATTAGATAAAGAGTCGTGTGTGCGCGGGTAAACACGCGATGTGTATTTAAAAATATAGTCTTGCGTCCGCTCTACGTTGCGTCGCCGTGTTCGGCGTTCCCCTTGCCCGCCACCCACCCACCCGACGAGTCCGGCCACTTGGTACATATAGGTAAATACACGGCGCAATCCGTGATCCGTCTGATTCCTCGTGGATTCCGCGATATTTCTGCCCACTACTCCCCTCCGTCTGCGGGCTTATCGCTGCAATCTTACTAATGCGCTCTCTTCGCCCTAGTGGGTGTCAATGTCTGCATTTACTCGACTATATGTTCTTTTACACAAACGGAATAATTACGTCTTCACTAATCATTCGTAATTTTATTGTCAAATACCCACTAGCTTTACAACTAGTTTTCGTCCTGTACTTATATATTTAACGTATATCGTTAAGAAAAAAATTGCAAGGAAGAGTTATATATCTATCTCGTAATCTTCCATGGATTAGCACGTCGATGTACACTTGGTATATTGGATGGAGTTGTTACAGCTTACCTCATATTTTTACAAATTTACGAGCATGAGCTTTACTCCTTTTCGGAATTTCCCGACAACTCGACGAGGTAATTTACAATCTTCGAGCAATAAATTTTTACATAAGTTAATCGAATTCCATCATGCGTAAGAACGCGCGGCGTTTCGAAAAAGTGACGTACACTCGCATATTTTAATTACTCGACTCGCTCCACTTGCATTAACATAACTATATGGATCTCTTTAAATAAATGTCGATATTTAATGAGTTAAATATCTCCAAGAAAGCAAACACTTATGCGCTCGTAACACCCAGGAATCTGGATGAAAATAACGTTTCCAATTGTTTGTGCGCATTCAATGGAGTATTGCACAACCGTACATATGTGTTTTTAATTGCATATAAAGTGTCCCTCTGAACTATTAGTCTGAAAACGATGACGGAACATCCTTGTAAATTAACTGCTGCTAAAACCTGACGATTACTTGAATAAACTTATCACGGTAATTGTCTCAAACATTCCGCACATTTGCGTTTTATGTAACTCTTATATTTGCATAAATCTCGATGGATAGTACTGGCGAAAAATTGTCGCGTCGAATAATTTTTTGAATATATTCGTTAAATACGTATTTCCTTCCCAAACTATTATTCAACGTATTTGAGTTTTAAGTCTTTGGAATCCCAATGTTATCCCAATTTAATCCCAATTAAGTAGTTGCACCTGTAATTAAAAATTTATCGAATTAAATAAAAAGTAAAAGTTTTAGAAAAATGGAAACTTAAAATATATTTTAATATAAGGAAATGTTAATAAATTTTCATTGGGATAGCTTACACAATGTTTGTTCTTCCTACAACATGTATAAAATATGACACATTACTCACAACTAGTGAGTACAAGCAATAAAAATATTTAAACTAAAAATAAACCAATAAAAGTCATTTGATCGGTCCGTGAAAATGATTAAATAAAATTTCTAGTCTAATGGCGTTGGTTGTATTGTCTATTATTATATCACATATATAAGAGACTGATCGTCCAATAAACGAATATGAAAGAAAAATTACAATTTTTAGAAAATGTATAAGTGTAGTATAACGTACTATAGAAAGCGTGAAACGCATACGCTAATGCATCAAACACAATAAGAACACTGCTGATTCATTATAGTTTATACGAGAGTAATCGGTTTATAGTAATTTCTTGCTTAGAATTTATAAAAGTTATTATCCATGGAAGTTATTTTCATATCGTTCGATTTATCTTCTCCAAACTTCGAAAGAACTAATGCTAATGTATTGTTTGTAAACAAATTTTTTAAGAGTGAATGTATCTATAATTATGTGGAAAGAGAAGCGTCGTATCATCTGCTCGCCTGCTAAGAAAACGATGATTCGAACGATTCTTGCAAAATACTAGTCGAATCGAAAGAGGAAGAGTGATAAATAGAGTGAAAGAGCGTGGATCGAGGTTGAGATTGAGAGGGAGATTAATTTAGTCGAAAAAGTGGGATGCGCAATCGTGACGGGGGTCTAGGTGGAAAAGCAGGTCGAGACGTCGGTAAACGTCGAAACGTCGGTATACGTCGTATAGGTGGCCGGACAGGGGATTCCCCGCGGGTGTCGAACCGGGGCGCCAGACTGTCTACACCGCGTTTCCCCGTGGAAATTTCGAGGTTGAGCCTCCGTGATAAGACGGAAGTCTTGGGTTCTCGGCTCGCGAACTCGTCGTGTAGGCGAGGAGCGCGGAGCGAGTGTCGAGAGTCGAGAGGAGTGAGGCGTGAGGCGTGAGGCGCGAGGCGAGCAGAGACCGCGAGGAGGAAGGGACGTCGGGAACAGGTGGGTTAGTGGGTGGGTGGGGGCCTACCACGATTCGCCGGGAGGCAGAGTGGGGCCACGAGACGAGTCCGCGAGTCCCGCGGTAGAGCCTGCAGCCGGTCGCTCGGTGTTCGAGAGCTAAAGTATCGCGCGGCCACCGCTTCGGTTCTCAGTTTTGAGCGCCCGCGGGACCGAGCACCACTCGGACACGACGTCGACACACCGATGCTGGAGAACGGCGAGGGGAAGATGGACCGGAAACCGGCCAAACACCTACCCGAAGCCCTCGAGGTCGAAGTCCCACCTCCGAGATGTGAGTTACCCGACGTTACCTAAAAAACTTTGCTTCCGACCAACCGTCCCCCGATGGACCGCCAACCCAATCCCGATCAGCTGCGTTTTTATTTTACGACCGTATATGTATATAGATATAACTATAACAACCGGAAGCCTCGCGACCAGTGTGCGTGCGCGCGTGGACATCCTCCGCGTCTTACCGGATTCATAATTGTAACATAATTATTCAAATCCACAAACTACTTATTTATTTAGTTGAAAACTAAACGTATTGTCAAATGCATGCAAACACGTACATCCAATTGAATTCGCTTCATTCCTTTCTGTGTATACAAAAACGCCAGAGTTTGTATTTAATTTAAGTATATACCTATATATGCTTATGCGTCTCGGAGGGGGAGAGAGATGAGGAAGCGACTGGTATGGATATTTATCTATACGTATTGGATTTTCAGTAGATAGATCGTTCATTCGCATGAAATGTTAATACGGATCAGATAACGATCACATTCTTTCGCTCGTCGTGCGTACGTGCGTCTATATAGTTGTAGCTACTTAACATAATTGATGCGACACCCGGGTCCCGGCGGTCCGTTATTTACCTGCGCACCTTGTTCACGTGTAGTGCCGAATTCGAGGCTCGATATCTTATCTATCTTCGCTTGAATCGTTGTACGTCCGTCTACCGAGTCTCGATCTTTTCTGCAAGATCCTATTCTATTCGAGTAGTTATCGTTCTATTCGTTCATTTCTCTACGCACCTGTACTTACGTTACCCGTTAGTATGTTAGTACGTTAGTCGTTAGTTATGTACACCCGTGTAGTTACCACGTCTCGTTGCCAAGTCTCGTTGCCAATGAGATTCTCGTCGCTCGAGACTCGAGCAAGATCTAAGTACTTTGGTCTCGCGAATTATTTTTTAAGTATACGGCGACTCCGACCTGCAAAAGAGAAAACGGGAGAAAGAGAACTCGACGCGGTTGGAGTGAAATCGGCGCGTACACGCGCGAACGTGGTAACGATCGTTGGACGGTCTTTGGGCGGTTACCCTGCGCAACTACTTATACAATGGGAAAAACCGACGAAACGAAGAGTTCGAAAGGTTCAAGTATATTCGCGTTATTCGTGTTCTCTAAAGTTTATATACGAGCAATCGGTCTAGTCTCGGCGAGTCTCGGTCTTTTAAAAGTTAATCGTACCGCGTTTCCTTTTATTTATGCAATTCGGAGGGTCAAACGTCCACGTGATACTGTGTAGCTCGACTTTTTAAATGTTTTAACCAATGCTATTTCTACTGATTTCTCGATTAAAATACGGTACGGCACTTATCGTCCTTGTACACAATGTGTGTAAAACTAAACGTTTGACATAAAAATATCTTATACAAATTACGTAATAATGTAATGCGAAAAACATTATCGAGAGCGTAAATTACTACTCGTCGGTATTGTTTTACCGAGTAATAAAACAAATATTAAAAATTAATTGGGTATCTTGGTTACGATGCTGGATGGAAATGTACTATATCGTAATTTAATATACTTTATACATCTAAAAAGCAAACATTCTCGAGAGTCTCTAATTTTTCAATTAATTTTACAACAACGTATATCTTAAGTACACTGTCATTTAAATTCCGTACGTTAATAGCTTAATAAAATTAGTTTGCAATTTTCCACGCGCGATATCTAAGATTTGTTTATTTTTTTGTGCTCGGTAAAGTTCCTTAAAAAAATACCAAGAATGGAAGAAAATGTTTACCGAATACGTCGGCACGTGTACGTATGTAGGCGTAGTTATAGGCATACGGCCAATTATCAACTATATAACAGTCGAAATCGTAAAATAAGAAATATTAATATCGATCAATCAAATCACGTTACTCGCTTTACAGAATAGAATTTTGATCGATTAATTGATTGATTCATTGGAATCCCTTCCGTTCCCTTCCCTTCCCTTCCCTTCCCTTCCGACCCTGAATGGTCAACTAAGATAAAAAGGCACCACCATCCATTAACTATCAATTGTACATTTTAAAGAGCCCCGGTGCATCATTGGCCCTGATTAAAACGTACTTTATCCATATTTCAGTTTTTATTATTTGAGATTTCTGGTCGAAATTTGAATATCTTACGCAGGTGTACAGTGTGTGCGTGTGGGGTTGCGTATTGTTGGAAACGTCAAAGTATTTAAATACATATATAAATATAAATATATGTATATATCAATAACCTGGCGAACAATTACAACAAAACGAAATATACGATAAAGTTATAAGTATTTATAAGTGTAATTCTACAAAATTTACGCATTGTTGTGAAAAATTGGTCGTGTAAACACTTAAGCAGGTGTATATTTACGTTATCGGTCTACAATAAGTGTGACATATTTTGAAAGTCGAATATTTAACAGAGCGGAGTAGTAGGTATATATAATTCGTAGATTGAGTAATTCTACTCCGCTATTTCGACACAGAAGGTCTTGCGTTAATCTACTTGTTTTTGTGATCCTGCGGAAATTTTGCGTGCTTGTTGCTTAGTCTTGAAAGTATTATTCGTGAAAAAGGTTGAGGAATCGTGATAAAACATTTGGGTTTAGATGCTACGTTAAAAATAGTGGGTATATTCTATATCCTCTGCAGTATAATGGTGTACACTTATTATATTTCATAACGAGAGTGTAACTTGATCAGAAAATAATCAAAAAATCATACACTACTTATAATTAAAATCCACCAAGTTATATATTTTAAGGTTAATAGAGCAAGATTTCAAAAATGACAACTATACTATTTTGCGTAATATTTATATATATTTATACTTAAATAAATTTAATTAGCGGAAATAATTATATGACTTATCAAGTACTCTTTATATATTCTCATATTACACCCAGACTTTAAAAGTTATTAGTAAATTATTCTTATGGAGGAAGGAAACCTTGGAAGCGATTAATAAATATTCCAACTTGAGTGATATAAAACTAGTTTTTTGTTTGTATTTTTTATAATTCAGATCGACGCTCGAGATCTTTTCAGATTTTTATAATCCATGTTTACTTACCTGTTACGGTACGACGCGCTTCCACGTAACGTTATATAATACATTGCCAAAATAACAAACAATCCTTATTGAGCTTCTTGAGCTTGATTTAGTTTGATAATGTGCGCAGTATACAGCTCAATAAAACCAGTATACTCTATTTTGAGGAAAGCATCTATCTCTCCACTAAATCAGTTTATATAAACGAGTTTAAGGAGATTCTTCAACAATCTAGGACAGAGAAAGTTCATTTCATACATTACCAATATCTTTATACTTTCGCAATTATTACGCGTAAATTAAGGTGCTCGAAAATTCAACTAAAAATTTTATCTCCATATACACTGCACAGATGTTATTATCAAATTAAGAAATCTTTTTCTCAGCTGTTTGATCCATCCATTGGTCGGCAATCAAGTTTCTCTTCTTCTTCTTCTTCTTCTTCTTCATTCTCCACCCGCCTAGAATTTAAAATATCACTTATACTTTCAGTATTTTAGACGAAAAATCAAAATAATAACTAAAAGAAGAAGGTCACCTCGTTGAGTGCATAAGTAATCCCATACAAAAAGTTTTTTCTGTAAAACCTAATTTTCTAAAGTTTTAAAATTTCAAGTTTTTACTTTACCAACCAAGCTCAATAAAATTCAAATTCGTACATTATTTGAATTGATGAACAGTTTTTTAATTTTTCGAGACATTTACGTTACTTCTTTACAAATACTTATTAGATCCTCTGGGAATTCAAGGTTCAATTACTGATTGAATCCAACTGACCGGTGGGCTATACCGGGAGAATTTAAAGAAATACTTTTAAGAAATTAAGTATACGAATTTTCGAGAAATCAACTTGAAAATTGAACAATTATTAAAATTGAACATAACCCTCTAAAGTTTGCTAACAAAGAAAGTGAGCCTTACTCGGATCGGATGTAAATAAAAAAGATTCGTTTATTTTCAAGTAGACTAACAAAAAGGAGTATTTGTGATAAATTAATGTAAATGAATATTTCTTAACTGTTAATAAATTATGTACAATTCCCAAAAGAGAAAAAGTTTTTATATACAACAAATAAATGGTGATATAATAGTTGATACATATTCATTGGTCGCAAATATATATTCCTTTCTCTCAATATATATACGTTCTGCGTATATACGATATTGCAAATTTCATGAAATCTTCTTTCTTCCAGAATAATTTTAATTTGAGTTTTGATGGAGTATTTATTAAATTGATGCAGCAACCATCGATAATTAAAACCTGAAAGCTTCCAATTCGTAGAATAATCGAGTTGTCTATTCAGGTAGTTAAATTGCCTTTATAGTCCGAGAAACTTGATTGATAAATGACGGTTTCTCGAATAAGTGGTTGGAATGTCAAATAGTGGGAAATAAATGTTTGCAGATAAGTGACAAGAAGATAGGAGGAAGAGGAACACAGAAATTACGTTACCTCGAGAATATCAGTTACAAGTTTAAGGACGAAAGTTGCGTATATTGCACGTCTATTATAATGGTATATACACAGTCGTGATTGCCAGATGTGAGTCGTCGATTATATTCCAAAATATTACGTGCGATATCAAACGTTCTATCGAATCTCGCAGGAGGTGTAACAAAAAAGGAAATCCACAAGCGAGTGTAATTTTGTTATTATATACGAGCTCGTGGAATTTCATGGTGGTCCCGGCGCCGGTCGTGGTCGCGGATGGAAAAGTAATGACTCTGATGAGCCAAAATTTAATTCTTCACTTAAACTTATCGCGGGACGGTCGCGTCGAGTGCTGCAAATTAAATAACTCCCAATTAAGATTGTTAGAGCCTTACACTGTAATACATGTACACATGTATTACAAACTATGAATTGTGAACCGAACAATTCGTCGTCAGGTTTCGGTTAATGAGAAAATTACTATATTTAAGTACAAATCGCGCATTGAAGACGTGTCGGTGAATCGAATTGGACTAATAAGGTGGCGCGAGAACGGGGGAGAGAGAGAGAGAGAGAGAGAGGGAGAGAGAGTGAGCGATTAAAGCGAATTTCAGTAAGCGTCAATTGCAGCAATTAAGTGTGCGATAAAAAATACGTTCTTACGAGGCGACCAGATTACACAAAGGCACGCGAGTGTGTAATAACACGTACAAAAAGACCGCAGCGCGAACGAGCACAATAGACAAATAGACCGGTGGTACCTAGAGGAGCGCGGGATTCCGACGATCGGTGATCTCCTCCTCCTCCTCCTCCTCCTCCTCCTCCTCCTCCTCCTCCTCCTCCTCCTCCTCCTCCTCCTTCTCCTCCTTCTCCTCCTCATACTCGAGTATAGACTAGTCGCGTTCGTTATATTCGTTTGGACGCGGTAAATAATAGACACCGAACTTCCGGTCACGCTTCTCTGCGTGTAAGGCTATACGCGCTTACGATTTCGCGCCGATTTAATTATCCAATTTTATACGAACGCGATGACTCGGAATTTTCCGAGCGCTGTAATTCCCTCAAATCTTTTAGTCATCGTTATCGCGCTCCTCAACGCGATCAATGCGTATACATGCACTACTACATTCCATTCCGCACATGATCAAACTTTTTTACCATCCGCGACGCGTGATCGGTGAAAGTTAATCACGCGTCCGATATTTCTTTGCTTCCTCGTTGCGAGTCCCGCTATATTACTCGCGCCATCACGCCAGCCGGCAGCCGCCGCGCGATATTCGGTATCGAAACCCCTTACACTAAGGTTCTCCCTTTTCGTTGCTATAAAGATGCTCCGGCCTCCGGCACACGCACCTGTCCGCTTCCGGCCGAGATAAAGGAATTACTGCTCCCGAGGCGGAAATGGCCGTCGAACGACCCTGAATCGCGAGTTAGCCGCCGGTGACTCGTACATCTGTATACGTGTGCGTGTGTGTGTGCGTGTGTGTGTGTGTGTATTCGTAGCACAAGTCCATTAAGTACGTTCGATTCGAGTATACCTTGACACGGTTCGTTTACCTGCGCAGCCTCGAATCGCGCGTATACAATACATTCAGGATACGCGCGCGCACCTCTATAGCTCGCAAATTCTCGAAAAGACTCAATACCAACACTTTGCTCGCGCGCACCTAATTTGCTAATTTCTTTTAGCTTTGTTTCACCTTTGTTTTGCGATTGCACAATCTAAAGCTAGAGAGACGGTCTCAACTTGGCGCACAAGATTGCAGATCTCTTGGTACGTAACTCGTGAAAAAATGTAACAAACATCGAGAATGACGTAGCGTTGCATTCCAATATTGTTCGATACTTCGAAGAATGACAGATCCTTCTGGCTCATTAATTTGGATTTCTTACCTAAAATTAGGCATATATAATATACCAAAATTGCAACTTAAAATTCCCTCAATTACTTTACTCCCACTTTATTAAGTTTATTTTCCGTAGACTTACTTTAGATTTATTTCACTTTAAGTATATAAACTTACAATAATTTCAAAATAAAAAAAAAACATTGCAATTTAAAAAGTTATTGCAAGTATATTTGAACTGTTGTCGAATAAAACGAACTTTCAAAAAAGTTTTATAGTCACGTCAGGAGTAACGAACGATTATTCGCTTGGAAGAATTACTGACTCCGCTGAAGCTCGGGCAGCAACCTTCACCCGTAGGAATAAACGTCTACTTTACTCCCTTAGTGCATAAGTAACTGTTAATTGCGACAAGAGTGAGCCATCAAAGTGTTTAACGAATTAAACTACTTTTATAGTTACGATCAAAATCATCCCTATTATATACACTACACACTGATGAAAATATTTAGTGTATCAATGTAATACTTTGTTGAATACGCTAGACAACATTTATTTTATAAAAATAAGCAATAAATTTTTTATTTTATACAATAAATTTATGTATTTTATGTTTTTATGAAAATAATAATTACACTCATTTTCAATGCATTATAATGTAACAATTTTTTATTATTTTACTTCACACTCTTTTTCTTTAGAATCTTGCGGGAAAATTTGAAACTTCTAAAAGTACAAAAAGACATATCTAAATTAAAACCTTTACAAAGTTCCTTTAATTTCGAAATGATGCTATAAAAAATACAAAACCCAGTTGAAAGTTGTTGAAGATCCAAGAGGTATTAAATATTAATTTATATTCTTTACAAATTCAACGTTTCTTTGTAGAAGGGATTTAAATATAAGTAATCTAAATATAAGCTATATATATATAACTAAGAGATATAAAATTTTGAAGTTGAAACAATTTATTTATTTTTTAGAACGTATTTGAATGTATTGTATTATTATTACTCGCTAGTTCGAGTCTCACTCTTAAAAGATAGATATAATCATTTGATTGCTCGAGTATCGAGCTTGATCGATGTCAAGATAGAAAAACCATGCATACACCACTTGATTGGAGGACCGACGTACTTGAATCGCAACATTGATTTAAGCTTCTTAAATTATACACATTTGAATGTTCAAAAGAAATTGTTTGAGCTTCCTTTAACTACGTATACAATATAGTGACAATTAAATTATTATTACAAAATCTTGGATATCATTTTAAATAATATGTCGTAAAACGTCTCTTTTGCGATAGACTACGATTCGCACGAGGGCTTAATTTAATTTAAGCAAATAATCGGTGCATTTCTTTTATAAGAATTAATATTTTCTTATTTATCGATTTGACTTTTTGTTAGTTATACAAGCGCATTTAATATTGTAATTTCGTGGAATAATTTTATGCCAAGTTGAGTATGGTTAAAAGTAAAATTAATTATGAGCGCTTTCTAAGCGTCGGAGAGAGATCAGTATGCTTAATAAAGACAACCCTATTATAACAAGAAATTTCAAGTATAATTTGTAAATATTATATATATATACATATGTATATGCTAACTACGACCGCTTGCCGCTTGGCCCACCGTATTAATGGAATTTCAAATTATACATTTACCAGTAGCAACTATTAACTTTAATAACCAATGAAATATAAATGTGTTTGCCAAATCAAGTAAATTACGATAAATAATGATTGTTACTAGACGCACATACTGCAGCTACATTTTATTATACACTTGTATTATCTGACAAATGAATAAAAATTATTTATTACGATGGTAATATCGTAAAATTTTAATTAATCAATTTATTTCCTTAGACAAAGTTATACATCTCTCGTCTGAATTTAATCAATGCTATATTATTGAGTGATTAAATACTCTTTTTTCCCGTCGATCAAGTGTATAGAAATCTTGTTGAGTGGTTTCCAAGTAGATTAAACACACAGGTGCGCGGACACGTATTCTAATCAACTCATCTGTATGCACATAATGAGATTAATTTATGTTCAACAGGTACTCCTCTCGACAGTCCAACTATTTTCATTGAAATTTTAATAAAAAGTAACAAGCGACTGTTTACTAACATTATAATATATTGACTGAACATTGATATTATTCAATGACACACGTATACCTATAATATTTCCTTTAACAAATAACATATTGACTTTTCATGTATAACTTTACTCACGATATTTTAATACGGTTAAACAAATCTAATCATCGCATTATTAAGACATTTATTCAGATTAAAATTATTTATAAACATTAAAATACATAGTGGTATGTTACGTATACATAATAAGTTTTTTTTTTATTATTATTTTAACGGCGCTCTTTTTATGCTCCCAAATTGTGGTACTAATCTGCGTCGGAGGCAGCATACAATGTCTTTGTTAAGAAAGCACAATCTTGAAAATACATTCCCCAGTGGTGGTTGTATCAATCGGCCGGGGCCAGGAATCGAACCTGGGACCTCCAGATTACGAGGCCATCCGCTCTAGCTCTACCGACCGAGCCATCGCAGGCCTCTACATAATAAATATTTGTATATTATGTTAATCGTTATTTCGTATTCTGCACGTGACTCGAGAATCTTTTTGGTTTATTTATGTTGGGCAATGGAATCGTCAGGTTATTTTACACACCCTTTTAATAAAATAACGTCCCTGTTTTATAATTAAGTCCGAACAGCGTATGTGTATACTTGTACGTAAATTGCATACATTTAATTATTGGCATAAATTCATAAATTCATGTTTTTCGAATTTGAACCACAATGTTCAAATTTTTAATTACAGCAAAAACTATCATGCACCAATGTAGATACATTTTTGGATACTGGATTGTTTGTGAACATTATATATAAATATACACGTAGTTCATATATTTTATTAGTTTATTTGAATTGTGTCTATTTAAAGATTGACTGAATTTGTGATGTAAATGCATCACCAACTCAAGATTAATTGTATGCGAATTTAAGACAGTTATCTCCCAAAATAAAGACTCTATTAAAAACTAGTTTTATATTTTCAAATATTTTGTGATAGTGTAAGTAAGAACACATTTAGAAAAACAACATTTTGAAATTTGAAGTAACATTAAAATAATAAATTATAATGGTGCAAACGTTAATACTGGTTTTCAGTTAAAATAACCACTTACTAGTCATGAATTTATTTTTATTTTTATTTTAATTCGATTTCATTATTAAGTAACGGCTCCTTCTCTTGGTCAAGCAATTATCTAAAGATTTGCAAATTTTTTTTTTATTTTTTTTTATTTATTCAGAATAATTTGTTTGCGGGAAATGTCCCATTACAAATGCTCGGGTCCTACCCGAGAAAGGTTACATATTGAGTTACATTCTAACGCTATTTACAACTAGGTGCGACGCTGAGATAACTAAATATTTGGTATAATCGATGAACTTTATTGTGGCTATGTTAAATATGCCATATTCAATGTTTGATATAAACGAACTTGGGCTTACAAATGTTTAAAATTACTTAGGAATACATAAATTTGTTTGCTGTTATGTACATTATATTTCGCTGGTAAAATTTACAGACTTGGACTTATTGACTATCATTCGTTTGCAATTAATGCTCTCGTTTTTAAAGCACTAGTAATGAAGTAAAAGAAGTTAGCGATTAGGTCTTAATTTGAGTATGTAAGAATTTCTAAGAGTCCTGAGTTATTTAGATATCTGGATCTTTGATTTGTGTAGATTGGGCATTCTGTTAGGATATGTGTTAGTGATTCTCTAGTGTTTAGGTTGCATAAAGTGCAAAAAGATTTGCAAATTAAATTATCGAATAATAATTCATTTGAAAATTGTAAATTGTAAATTGTAAAAGAATTTAAGTAACAGAAATAAACAAATAATTGCAATGTTTGACACCTATGTTACTTGGCTAGCTTAATACTGCAGGTAATAATATCTCGGTTTATAAGGAAGTAAGGTAAGCTGATGGACAACCAATTAATCAAACAAGTTGTATTGTAAAGTGAATTATCGCCAAAATTTGTATGATATACTTGACGCGAAGCTAAAATAACGTATTTCAAAAGCATACGACAGGGTAAGTATATCCAAGCCGCGAGATATACAAATGAACCGAATCACCTTTTTTGCATAAATTTCATTCAACGTAATTTTTACACGCAAATGCACATATCTTTATTGCAAAAGATACCTTGAGAATAAACAGCCAAAATTGTACGTCGTATTGTCAATATAGTATTATTACCGAATTTTAATTCAAATCATTTAGATTATTTAATTTTCTTATCCGGTGTTTGTCATACAATCGTTGAATATAGATACTCTATGCAACTCTAACTAGATAAAAAAAGTATTAAACAAATAATTTAGTTCGTACACACACAATACCAACGATATGTTTCTACATTATTTGACTTTTTTCTTTATTAGAGTATAGTATTAGGTATATACGTGCTACAATTAGTTACTGCGACACCGACAGGTTCACTATATAGAATTAACAATTCAGCGTTAGTTTAATAGTCGGTAGTGAGTTAGTGACTAATGACCGACCGCGTCGCTCGTAACGTTATTTCCGAGTCCGATTGGAATAAAGTATTGCAGAAACAATTAAATAATAATTACTCGGATTAAAAATTGACTCTCGTCAAGGATTGATAACGATCCAAGTGGCTCGCTCGTCGTTCGCGCAGAGTCAAGTATTATTAGAGACGGATCCAAAATTAGCAATACTTGTACCGTAGTATCGTAGCACGTTCGAGTCCGAGACGAAATGAGCGAGAAACTTTACGCGACCTTCCGCTATCCTATAAATATGTGTGTGTGTGTATGTATGAGGGAGCGGGAGCGAGGGAGGAAGAGAGAGAGAGAGAGATCAAGTGCGCAACAGAAGCATACTGGTGTGTAGGTACGAATGCTCGATATTAACCCAGGGAGGACAGCCGACAGAAGAGAAGAGGTGAGGTGAGCGGTTCCCAACGTCGGCGGCAACCAGCCAAACGGCTTGATCCAACCGAGTCCGTTAGACCGAGAATCGCGGTGGCTTACATCCATTCATCTATCTATAGTCAACCTCGTACTTAGGCCGGTCAATCGGTAAATCGACGACATCCTACTTTTGCGGATTAAGACCAATTAGGGGCCATCATCTGGAGCTGGAGGTCGAAGCCTCCGAGCCGCGAATCCCGTCCCTCAAGACGCTTCGTGATTTACGATTACGAGCCATGGCTCCTAGGCTCTAGCACCCATTTTCCCGCAATCGGTTTCCAAGGGCGCTTCCTCACTCACTCTCTCTCTCTCTCTCTCTCTCTCTCTCTCTCGCTCTCTCTCTCTCTCTCTCTCGCTCTCTCTCGCTCTCTCCAACATCCTCGCGTACAATTGCTGGACAATCCGATTTAGAGCGTAAGGTGAGGGGACTAGGGGAGCCCCGCAGCCCAGTTAATGTCGCGGGTCGAGCGCATCTCAAGAGATTGGAAAATCGAGAATAGAGTAAAAATAGTAGGTTTTGATTTTGAATGTCGATGCCATGCGAAATGGCACAACCGTCGAGCCGCGTCATCTCGTTGCATTTGCTTTTCGGTACATAATCGATAGCTCACGAGTCTCCATCGGCTAGTCATCGTATACGCGATCGCAACTCCGCGCAATCGTCGTTCACCGATTTGCGGCAAGTCATCCTCGCGTGCGCCCGCCGCCCGATAGTTTGATACCCTCGTCAATGCGAACGATCAACGAGCCGCGAAATGCGAATTCGGATGAGTCAACGTAAAATACGCGCGCGACTGCTCGTCCTCGGCGCAAGCAATTTCGTGATGACGGTGCAGTTTTACAATACAGATACAGCTCGCGCACTCGTAACGTAATTTCAAACGGTTTCCGTATTACCCGCGAAAGCACGAACTGTCAACCGGGAAGTGGTACCGAGTGGGAACGGGAAGCAGGAAACGTAAGTAGCTGCACGCTGCACCTCTCGGGTCCGGCAGGCGGCGCCAGCAATGCCTAATGTTAGTGTGCGAGCGTGCCTTCCTCTTCCTCTCCCTCTCCCTCCCTCGCCCCTTTCCTCCGAGTGCCACACTACCAGCCCACCCTACCGCCAACGGCCAACCGAACCACCACCACCACCACCGACCAGTCGGCACAGGCGGCAGCAGTCGTTGCATGCGCGAGCGTCGAGAGTCGAGACTCGTGGGGCAACAGCGTGGTTCGCGGGGGTTGGCGGGGGCAGGAACACATTACATAGACAGCAGAGGCCCGAGCGAGGGATCGCGCGGCACGCACGTGCTCGATTCTGAGTTCGAAGTTCGGCTCTGCGGTCGGCAGACTTCGGCTTTAGCTTCGGGCTTCGGGCTTCGGGCTTCGAGTTCGGACGTTTGGATAGTCGCCTGTCGCCGATGCGCGGTTCGGTTCGCCTCGCGATTCGAGACACGAGACACACGAGACACACGAGACACACGGGACCCACGGGACCCACGAGACACGAGAGTGCGAGACTCGAGAGCGCCCGCTCGGTTCGGTGAATCGGTCCTTCGCGGGCCAGTGCTGCTGCAGTGCACCGGACAGCGAGTACCATGAGTGCCATGAGTGCCAGCAGAAACGGCAACGGACACGTGCTCGTCTGGGAGCAGTCGGGCCTCGACGAGGTCGACCGGGCTCGGTCCGCCCCCGAACATCAGCGGCATCGCCGAGGTACCTACCAACACCTCGATTCCCATACCATTATTTCGGCCATTAATCGACGATTCGTCACCCGCGTTTCGCTCCGCGGCACGTGCGCTATTTTTAAAGCCCCCTCTTCCCTCGCCCCTCGGCAGTCGGCCCCGATCATTCGTCTCGCGAAGATACCCGCGGTCCGCGGCATCGAGGGCCGATGCGTAAAACTCCGAGTCGCGTACTCGCATTCCTTTTACCTCTCGCGAGCTCGCTACCCTCTCAAGTTCAAGCGCGCGAGCTTAAGTCGTTTCGCTTACGCACCCAACTACTTGCGCAAGCCGCTCTTCATTTATTTATTTTATTTATCACTTTCAATCTCTCACTCTCTCGCTCGCTCGCTCTTGAGCCCTTGGAGCTCCAAGAACCATCGTGACGCGCGAAAACGAACACGCACCGACCATCGGGTCTTGGTCGACCCGCCGTAGGAGATACAGAAAAAAGACCGCGCGCGATATACCTGTGGGCTATGGGTGGACGACAGACGTACCTATAGCGCGTCGCGAGCCTGGCAATTAGTGCGCAGCGGTCAGCCGGTGGCCACGTGCTCGCCGGCTGCGCGGCCCGCTCTCGGCTGCGGCTCTCTATCTTGCCAACCGTAACGTGTACTGCCGCGTCCTCGAACCTTAAACCCATTGGCTCTCCGAGGACACGTCTCTGGCTGTACTTATATTTCTACTTTCTACGACTCGTGAGGAACCGAGCGTCGACAGTGGGCGCCCGGCCAGACCAATTGACCTTGTCGATCTACCTATACTTTTATCGCTCGGTTACGACGTACGTCATACTCGATAACTTGTCTATCCATCTATTTACATTCTTGTATAAGTATAGTGTACCTTGGCCTAGGCATTCGAGCCATGTTACCCTGACGAGCTGTTGCTTCTCTTTTACTTCGGAAACACCCAGTTCTGTTGTAGGTTCACCGGCTCGTTTAGCCTATTGCCCGATCCGGCGCTCCTCGAATCCTCGTATACTAGGCACCCTTACCAACCGCTTCTTTATTTTTTTTCCAGCGCTTATCGGCACTCGTCATGTCGTCACGTTCATGCTGTTCCTCGGGATGGCCAATGCTTACGTCATGCGGACAAACATGTCGGTGGCGATCGTCGCGATGGTCAATCACACAGCCATCATCACCGAAGATGAAAACGAACCGGTTACCAGTGAGTGTGCCAGTACCGATTCTCTCAACGACTCTCGGCACGATACCGATTATTCCAAACATTCTCTATCCAATGATGGGGAATTCATCTGGGATGCTACGCTTCAGGGATATCTTCTCAGTTCCTTCTTTTACGGCTATGTCCTCACACAGATTCCTTTTGGCATTCTTGCCAAAAGGTACGGCTCCAAGTACTTCCTGGGCATAGGTATGCTGATCAATTCGATATTTGGGCTGCTAGTACCTATCTCTGCCCGATGGGGATATTACTGGCTCATGCTCGTCAGGTTTATCCAAGGCTTAGGAGAGGTAAGTAAATTAAATATTTCTCTCTGCCTGCTATCTCTCTCTCTATCTCTATCTATCTCCGTTTGTCTATTTTTCTATCTATCTATTATCTATCAATCTGACTGACTGTCTGTACATCTGCACATCTGTAACATTTGTATGTCTGAAAGTCTATGTCTGTTTGTTTCTGCCTGTCTTTTCTTATTTTTTCTTTCTTCCTTACTCTTGCCTTTGCACCTCACTTTACGTCTGAAAGAAAGCGAGTGTTTCTTTGTTACTGAATCCGGTCATAAAGCGAACTCGAGATGCGAGTGTGAACGCTTTTTTGATTGTTCGGCTGTATTTCCTCCCCCTAGGAATGGATTATCCCTATTGCAGGGTCCCATCGTGCCTTGTACGCACGCCATGCTGGCCAAGTGGGTACCACCTAACGAGAGGAGCCGAATGGGTGCCTTTGTTTACGCTGGTGAGTTTTGCCTTACTTGTTCACTATTCTATTTATATGCAAATTGTAACAACTATTTATGTCTTGACTTTATGCAACTATTTAATAATTTTTTTTCAGGAGCTCAGTTTGGAACAGTGATATCTATGCCATTGAGTGGCTTGCTGTCTGATTATGGTTTTTCTGGAGGCTGGCCTTCAATCTTTTATGTCTTTGGAACTGTTGGTACAATCTGGTGCATTGCCTTCTTATTCATGGTGCACGAAGATCCAGAAACTCATCCACGAATTAATGATGATGAGAAAAAGTACATCCTCAGTGCTCTTTGGGGAAATGCAGGTGCAACGGTAACTGAAATTTTTAAACTTAATAAACAAACATCCTTTTATTTCTCAAAAATGTTATAAAAATCTATGAATAATACAATAATATTAATAATTATTTCAATGATACAAATGTGTATATAAAAAATTAGTGTGGAAGTTATGTGGAATTAACAGTCAGTAAATATTAATTTTACTGACATTTGTGTTAACTTCATAAATCTAATTATTTGAATTATTTATTTTACAATGGACAGTCACCACCTGTGCCTTGGAAATCTATTTTTACATCTATGCCTTTTTGGGCTATACTTATGGCGCATATGGGACAAAATTATGGTTATGAAACACTGATGACCGAGCTTCCCACTTTCATGAAACAAATTCTTCATTTTGACATCAAATCGGTAAGCATAATATTATATTAACATAAAATGTTTGTTTCACCCAAATAATGGTACATAAAATTAAACAGATATATATTTCAAGTACTACTTGTTTGTAACTAACTGATAATTTGTAATTGTGGTATAGTATATTTAATAATCAATATCTAAATTATGTGGTAGGTTTAATTTATTATTGAATTTTAAATTTAACAAGTAAATTGTCATTCTGACGAAAGTCATTTTTTTATAAATAAAATATAGAATGATTCGAAATTTAAATTGAAATTTAAAATAAAAAATACAGGTGCCTATACTTATGAGTAAGCTACTTATTGCATCATTTGCCTGGAGCATAAGTGGTTTTCAAATAACCGTTTTTTTTTTAATGAAATGTGTTATTATTAAACTGCTCACTAAATTGCATCACATTACCTAATTGAATATTCACATTTTTTTCTGTCACTGTCCAACTTTTTTGCTAATATATAGCATATACATCCATAACGTTAATTACCACAGATCGTTACATAAATGTGATGCATTTCCGGCCTCTAACAAATACTATGAATAGCAATTACTTATTATCATACATTGTAGTTTTTTAGTTGAACACAGTATTTAACAACTTTAAAATTAAATTTGTCTTATGTTTAATCTTGTTCAAGTAAAGCACAAGCTTTTTTCTAAAAGAAAAATCATTTAATATAATTTGACTTTTCAATTATTCAAGTTGTACAATCTCTTCTTTTTTTATTTTATCTTTAGGCCATATAAGTATGGGAAAATTATAAATGTGTACAATAATCCAAAAACCTAGTCATGAGCAACAAACCATATAATAAAGTATGAAATTGATGTTAGAAAAAATATATAAATTCAAGATACTGAAATTCTTGTTACATATTAAAATAACTAAAGCTTAATATTTATATAATAATGTTTCTACAGGTGTTTGCATTTTTATTTTTAGAAATTGAATACTGTATTTTGATATATGTTGTTGTAAGTAATTCTGACTATGTAAAAATTGTTGAAAGCAAGTTGTGAAAACGCAGTTGCATAAATATTAAGTAAATATTAAGTAAATGAAAAATATAATTAACGCAGAATGGAATGGTCTCGGCCCTGCCATACTTGGCCATGTGGATATTCTCCATGTTCATTTCACACGTGGCTGACTGGATGATCTCTAGTGGTCGGTTCAACCACACTATTACGCGGAAAGTCATCAACGGCATTGGACAGTTTGGTCCAGCGGTGGCACTCGTAGCCGCTTCCTATACTGGCTGCAGTCCCTGGCTTACAGTTTCGTTGCTCACCATCGGTGTTGGTCTGAATGGTGGTATCTATTCCGGTTTCAAAGTCAATCATCTCGACATCTCTCCTCGGTTTGCCGGTGTTCTCATGTCTTTCACCAATTGTCTGGCTAATCTTGCTGGGTTATTGGCACCGATCACTGCTGGATACATCATCGTCGGAACGGTAATATTTAAATATACATACATTAACGTATATATGTACATTTTTCATGAACGTTTACAAATTTTACTACTTTACTGTTTTAAAAATATTTATACATGGCGAAAGGTGGTCGTATTTTTTAGTTTTATTATTATGTTATTATTTATTTTATTTAATATTATTTCATTTATTATATTCACCTTTGATTAAATCAATTAAAATAAATTGTCATTACTTTATTATAGCCCACTCAAGCCAAATGGAGGATAGTTTTTGTGCTCTCGGCTGCTATCTACGTACTATGTGCGACATTTTATATAATTTTCGGTTCAGGGCAGCGTCAAGCCTGGGATAATCCGGAAAAGGACCAAGAGAACAAAAAAGAAACAAAATTGGAACAACATCTCCAAAGCATCAAAACAATAAGCGAAACGCGTCACTGACACCTATTGCAATTTTTTAATCGCTCACAATTAATCATTTAAGTCGTATACAGGAAACATACAAATATCTATAACGAGAGCTAGTATCAAATCGCAGAAATCATATTTGAAAATAGTTGCATACTATATACGAACGTGTGTATATGTGCATACATGTATACGTACATATGTATGCATGTGTCAATATCACGCACATAAATAAATACATATACGTACGTCCGACTGTTCGTATATACATGTATGTTGAGCTCGTGCCTTCATTCCTCACATTAACGAGTTGCCAAAATTAAACTAGCTATCGCAGCTATTGCGTAATTTATGAATTACATTTTAAAATTGTCCATTACGTTATTCTACTTTTGTAATAATAGAGCGACAACACGAACCAAGTGTTTTATACAAGAATAATTACTACTGTTAAAGAAAAAAGAGTAAGTGAGTGCCTATGCGTGCGTGCGTGAGTTGTCTGCGCGTAATATCTTTGCATCTTGCTGTAGCGTGAGATATATAGATATACATGTATATATATATCTCGTTGTTGGTAGCAGAAAATGTATGCTGAAGTTCCTAAAAAATTTATATTAAGCCAAATCTGTCACAAAATTACGATCTAAGTCGACACAAAATAATTAATTACGCAAGATCGTTATTTTTGTTTAACGTTTCATGAATTGTCTTAAAGCCGAGTTTATGTAGGAAGAAATCTGAAATAATGACTAATGCTAAAATTTTTTTGAAAGATTATTTTTATTAATGGAAAGACGAAATCAATTGTAAAAATTTTTTATTTTTTTACGTTATTTTCGATAAATGTTATCGTTTTAATACTTATGCAAATTGAAAATATTGCCTTACAAGTGAAAAATGTTGATAGCTTTCCATTTACTTCGTTTATGCGAGTGTTTGTAAAAATTATTTTCAGCTTACACACTAAAACCTTAGTCATTGTTAAGTGATTTACCAATTAAAGGAAACTACACGGATGTATAAGTTTATCAAACTACGCGATTTTATATTATCTAAAGCACGTACAAACGTACAAATTATTTGTAATTTACATTTTTTGGAAATACGTATAATTTTATAATAAAATAGTTTGTAATTTCACGATACTGGATGTTTATTCATACGCGCCATGTCAGTCAAACAATTGTAGTGTAAATTAAAAAGTTTGAATTAGAAAGTGACGACTAGGCAACAGTATTAGGTAGAGCGCGCTACATGTTCGCTATTGTGGAATATTTAAAAGCTAATTTTGTTTTTGCATCAGTTACAGACGTTTCGTCATTCTTGAGCGACATTTTGCCTCGCTCGAAGCGAATGCGTAGGTGTTCTTGTATACACGTTTTGTAGATATGTCCTTAAAATCCTATTAAGTTATAGGTAGTATATAGATCAATAATTTACAATTAGTTATTTATACTTTTGCGTGCAAGCGTAATCACAACGTAAATGACCTGTTGAATTGCACTCGCCCCCTTGCTTTCTGTATATATGTATACAATATACAATTTCACATATCTATGCGCACATACGCGTGCCTGCCCGTCTAACAGGTCCGTGTGTGTACAATTGTTTTCAAATACATTTGTGTGCGTAAAAAGTCATGCATTTTTATAGCGTCAAAAGTATATTGCAACCTTCTCTTTGAAATAAATAATTGCGCGGTTCTTTTCTTACATAATTAATTTTTAACGAAATCCTTTTTTACTTTAACGACGCATTGTAATAAATAAGTTTGATGTGTCATCACAAAATTAAGAATTGTATAAATTACTGCTGCGTTATTTTGTTTTATTGTTTAATTTATTAATTATTTTTCTCATTGCCGAACGAGTTTCGTACTCATGTTGAGTGTAATATTGTTTGAGTATTTTTCATTGCTCAAGAGGCATTAGCATTTTTCAGAATTGAGTATAACAAATTACTAAATTATGTCTTTGGACGATTGAATTTAATTCAGGAATGATGCGTGTATTTTGCAACGATGAGAAAGTAAAAGGTGAATAAAGAAATTGTCTAGAAGTGCGGTACAACAAGGTTATCAAGCTGAAAGTTTGAAACACCTTGAGCGTTATCCGATTCTTAAATTTTGTCGTTTAGTAAATTAACAGATGTAAATTTATATAAAAAGATATTAGTTACAAAATGTTTTTATAACAGTTTAATACAGTTTGCGAATCTTGTCTTGATCTGTGATTCCTGAATTGCGTATAGCAATTACGTGCATGTACTTTTTATTGTCGTATTTGGGTCGAATCTGTTCAAATTTTTCTTATAAAATTTGAGATATATACA
Source organism: Theocolax elegans (assembly GCA_026168455.1). Lineage (NCBI taxonomy): Eukaryota > Metazoa > Arthropoda > Insecta > Hymenoptera > Cerocephalidae > Theocolax > Theocolax elegans. The sequence continues at coordinate 83,100,222 of CM047425.1, forward strand.
CACATATTTTTCAAGTATTTGAAACTTTATACATGTATACAGGACTGAATACGTCAATGATGAATGTACATTTGTAAACTACAGAATAGTTTCAATCAGGTTGAGCAGCCTGCTGGAAATATCTTTATCTATTAAAATAGGAAGTAATAAATATTGCAAAATTGTACAATTGAAACAAAGTATACATTTTATAAATGATGTATAATTTTTCACAATACAAGTTCTCTTTGAAAAAATTGATCACAGATTATTTTGATTAATTAATGGTAACTAGTCAATTATCAAAGCACTGATGGGAACAGCTAAATTGTTGGACATATATTTTTTAGTTGAATGTGTTCTTACAGATCAACAAAAACTTTTCACTTGTATGATTTGTTCACATTTTTGTATATTCATATGAAATAAGCATATACAAGCAGTGTATGTATATATTCAATTTGATCATTTTTAACAGTTCTATATTGTTGTGAAATTTTACATATATATTTTTATTGTTGAAATTACAGAAGATGTGATATAATATAATGTAATTGAATAAAGATATTCTTCATTTGAAAAACAATTCTACATTCAAGTCTTTTATTTCCTTTAATTTATTAATTTTATTATATGTAAAGATCATGTGTGTTATTTAAATAGTATAGTTTGCATACTAATTATAATATTAATGTCAGGTAAAATAACGAGTTGGTTGTCTAGTTTTCATCTATTGATATAATCTTATACTGTGGAAAGCTTGAGTTAATTATGTTTATTCATTCGCTGGATTAATGTTTATCTTATCCCCGTTATTATTCATACGGGGAAATTTTGAATTTCATTTTATTAACTTTGACATACTATGATCTGTGAATACTTTTAGGATTTATTTACATTTTTTTATTACGGAGATGTAAAATTCAAACAAAACAGTAATGTTATTCTTAATTTTTCTGTCTTTTTTTGTATTATTTCCCAACATATGTAGCAAATTTGAATCAGAAAAATTTTTTAAGTCTTGTTTTCTATCGTTCTCATAATTTCATATGTTTTTTCATATATCTATTTCCTTATTTCAAACGCTGCAGCCCATGCTCTTATTTAGTGCCGCAATTTCATAAGGCGTATAACGCAGTATTTTGCGTCTGCGAATTCTCATGCACCGCGTGTATATCTTATATTATCGACTGAAAAATAGTTAGTAATTTACATTTCCATTGTATATTTTCATACAATAATCAACTTTCTATATAAAAATCAAAGTGAAACTTTCAATACACCTCGACCTATTTTATTGGAAATATTAAGAAACTGAAAATTTGAAAATTTGTATATCAAATCATAATAATAATCATAAATTGTTCTAATTATAATATATTATTATTATATATGCCGCGGACCAAGTTTCATGATATATAAGAGAGAGAGGAACGTTAGGTTGGTAACACTGAAAACATACGACACACAACGACACAACATGGTATATACACACATATACAATACGTACGTATGTAATATGTTACTCTGTAGTGAGTAGTACTGAGTAGTGACTGTAGTGGCATACAAAGTACAAACCTAAGAGGCAAGAATGTTTTTCTATTTTTCGGTCAATCCGACAGTCCGATACTCCGATTCGTGGTCCGTGAACGGTGAATCAGATACGTCAGTGTATACGTAGACGTACATTAATGTATTCCCTTCATACACATAATTATTAGTTGACATTTTGTGGCAAAGTGGGTGTTACCAGTATACCAGTTATTAGTGAATAACGTTAGACTTACATCAAATGACTCCTTAATCGAATTCCTAAAGTCATTCAAGTTTCGAGGAATACATATAGATTTACAGTTGATCGTTTCGCAAATTAGTAAGTACTTTATCTACAACAATAATTCTAATTTCGATTTATAACCTACGTATGTAAAACCGAATTTACCGCAAAGATTTTTTATTTTAAGCGTCTTCTGACAGTAATATTACATTCAAATTTTTAATTATTTGATATTGTTAATTGATTCTTTTTAGATTTTCACACAGCAATGGATGCTTTTGGTGATAATTTTGTTAACGAAATGGAAGAGGTTGATCCAGCTGCCGAATTCCTAGCTAGAGAGCAGGATCAGCTAGCGGGGCTCGAGGTAGAAATTCCTCCAGTTGTATCTGCTGTTCCAAATAATGAAGGTTAGTACATGGCGCTCATTTAATTAATAAGAAAATTATGATCAACACCATGTTAATGAATTTTAATAAATAAGTTTTCTTTCATTTGCTCTTTGTATAAAGTCTATTTCAACAACTTATTTAACTTTAATAGATTTTTACAATTGCAAGATATCTTACAGTACTGGCAGTACATATTGTACAGAAGAAAAAAATTTAAACCATTAATACATATTAATAAACTGCTAAACATTTTCTATCATATCATATTTTTAAGTAAACTGTGACTTTATCATTAATGTATTTCATTTACTCTTAACACTTAATGGACTGGTTTTTGATGAAACAGCTAAATCCAACAGCGAAGATGACGGTGGAAGCTTCGAAATAATCAATAACATTGAACAACGTTTGGATCAAGTTGCAGGTACAATTAATAAAATATATTAACACACTTTCTTGTAGCAATAATTTAATTTGAAAATTTATATCTGTATAGATGATGTCACACCTGCTGCTCCTACCGCAGTAAAAGAAGAGCCAGAAAAAATTAAGAAATGGAGAGAAGAGCAGAAGGCTAGATTAGAGCAGAAAGGTAAAAAATTTATAAAATTTATTCATTAATATATACTTTTCAATAAATGCTATTAAATTTTAACAGATGCAGAAGAAGAAACAAAGAAAGAAGAATGGAGAGAAGTTGCTAAAAAAGAATTGGAAGACTGGTATAAGCATCATGCAGAGGCTATTAGTAAAACAAAGGCAACAAATAGGTAATATAATATTATTTAATTACTGATTACAATTTTATCGTAACTTTTTATCTTTTGATTGTACTAATAAAGACAAAATTAAATATATTTTGTCAAATATACTGACCTCTTAAATCTATCATTTTGATTTTGCTTCTTAGGGAATCAGCCAAGTAAGTTGATTTTAAATACATTTAATACATGCATGTATGCTAGAAACATTGCAACAATTAATTTTAATTTATTAAAATTTTTTAAAAACTTCAATATTTTATTTTGTATGTATTATATAAAGATAATAGTTTCATATTTAAAATATAAGCAAAAAATAATCTTAAAGAATGCAATTTATTTGTGAAAATTAATTTATTCGTAGTAAAAAATGAATAATTTTGGATTATGTTCTAAAATGATTAAATTATGCAGCTTGCAAAGATAAAATGTATCAATTTACTTACAGTTGTAATTATTGAATCTATTATCATACAGTCATTATACTAATAAATATAGACTCATATATATATATAAGAGTATTTCTTAATAAATTCTTGTACATATTAATTGGAGCACATCAGACCAGTGTCTCAGTGATTCAGACCTCAGTTGATATGCAGCAAACTTTATGCTGTAATCAAATTAGAATAGTTTTGGTACATATTGCCTTACAAGAAGTGTACTTCTATAACTGTCTTTATTTCTTAATTATACTAAAAAATAGTTTATTTATGGAATATAGTATGATATTTTTATTTTTACTGACAAAGTCTAGTCCCTTTAGGTCTTGAGTTTAGCTTTCAATATTAATGAAATTTTTAAAGATAAATATTTATTTGTAACAAATGCTTAAATTAAAATTTTAATTTAAAATAAACATAATTCCAAAATATAATAAAAATTAGAAAAAGTTAAAAAAAAATAATGACATGCACTTAGAACTTTTAAATACTTTTCTTTATCGTTTGTTTACTTTAATTTATAGTAATTAACCTTCTCACTATCTCAAATTATATCTGATAGGTTGAATAAATTTAAAACTTGAAGGTTCTAGACCCACTTTGTCAACTTTATTTTTTGAATGCGTAATAAAATAATGCTTTTTAGATAATACAAAATATATTTTGCTGTTTTGCCAATTATACTTATATAGTTATCGCATCAATTATTTTTCAACTATTCTACAATAATCTATTTAATAACTTTCAATTATGAATGTATATGTGCGCGCAGATGAATGTAGTTAAGTTGAATAATAATTTTGTTTTTAAATATTTTATTCATTCTTCTCAATGTTTAAACGAAGCTTGCTAGATAGTGAGAAATAAATCTATATTTATATATTACTATTATGAACAGTCAGAGTCAGCATGTATTATTTTGTTGCAATACATATATACAGATAAAAAAATATACAGATAAAGATTTTACAAACTTACAAGAACTAAAAATAGATTTAAAAAATTATAACCTTTATATTCGTATGTTTGAGTCTAAGGGAAAACTTCAATTTAATATGCATTTAAAAACTAACAAGGATAACATCATATGTTTGAGAAACAATTCATGCCCAGCTTGTAGGATATGTTTTCTAATATAAAAATATAAAAAAGGCCAGAGCCACAAACCTTAACAATCGTTTTTTTCAAAAGTTATAAGCTATCAAAGTAAAATTTCCAAAAAAAGAGACTTTATTTTAAACGCTTGTAACTTTTAAACTATCAAATATTAACATTCAGACAAAAGTTTAATGAAAAGCTGAGCATGGAGCAAAGTTACAGCCAAATAAAAAATTTGAAGAAATTTTAAACAAAAATTGGGCATTACAAATTAATTTGATTTTTTAAGCTAAATTTCTTCAAATTCTTAATTTGGTTGTAACTTTGCTCTATTCTAACGGATTTGAACGTATTTTTTAAAAATTATATCTATTATATCTCAGCTTTTCATTAAATTTTGGTCTGAATGTTAATATTTGATAGTTTAGAAGTAATAAGTATTAAAATAAAGCATCTTTTTTGTCAAATTTGCTGTAATAGAGTAAGTATAGCTTTTGAAAAACCGATTGTTAGGATCTGCGGCTCTGGCTTTTTTTATATTTTTGTATTAAAAAACACATTCGATAAGCTGGGCACATACCGTTTCCCAAACATATGATGTTCTCCTTTTAAGTGAAATTGACGATGAAATAGTAATATTTTGCATATAAAAATCTTTATAAAATTCTAGAAATTTTGGAAGGAGTATATAATTTTATTATACATAGATGTTACTGAATTTTTTCTGGTAACTTTTTTTTGTTTGAAGTTATAGAAGAACTACATAATTGTGACAACTAAATTAATTTATAAGCATATATATTTATATATGTTATTTATCGATTTTACCATATATATTTTTTATATTGCTGTTAAATAATTTAATAATTCAATTTTTATTTATCTTAAATATAATAATGAAGTAAATTTTTGTCAAAAATTGCGTGAGAAATTAATTTTAAAACAAAATGCATGACCAATTAAGCTAACATACATTTTGCAAAAATAGTAATGTAGACAATATGAAAGCTTAATTATTTAAGAGATTTTTAAGATTAGTAAAATGTTTGATACAATGAATTAAGATGAAATTATAATTAATAATTAGAAATATAAATAATACATTCAAAATTTAATAATTGAAAATAATACATAAAAATGAAAATTTTTCGCTAAAATTTCATTGATTTCTTAATTTAAAATTATTGTATAGTGCTTTTTCTAATTTGACTGTATATTTATACAATTAAATTTAGGTATGTTTTAATTTTTCTTTATATTTAGAAGTTTAAATTTTGAAAACACAAGTTTTTACTTATATAAATGTAGTTTTTTACATTGTTCCGTAAGAAAGTGTAGTAAAAAATCGTTAATCTTTTGTTTAATTAAATAATCTTACAAATTTCTTTAACTAGTACTTATTAGATATGACTGCAAAATTATATAATTATGGTATAAATATTCTGTATATTACAAAATCACCTTTGTTATTAGGAATGCTGAAAAACTATTTGTTGCTGAAGCTGACGAAATAGAACCTGGAACAGAATGGGAACGTATCAGCAAGCTTTGCGATTTTAATCCAAAATCATCCAGAACCTCTAAGGATGTATCCAGAATGCGTTCTATCATTCTACAATTAAAACAAAATCCACCTCCACCTGTCAAAGCTTGATTTACAATGTCAAAAAATTAGAAGTATAATTTAAATACACCAGTATGTAAATTAATTAATTGATTAATAATTACATTCAAGATAATTATTGTTGCTCTACCTAATGGGCCAGAAAGATACAATTCTCAGTTAGCTTAATGTTTCATTTTTTTGGAAAATTGCACTAATGGAGAAATTATACGATTAAGCTAATAAAAGTATACACTGTATTTGAGAAATAATGAATTTATATTTTATTATTGTGTTTACAATCAAATATTTTTTTTAATAATTCACAGTTACATAGTTTATACATTAATAAAATTTCTATATTATTAGAACATAGAATAAATTAAATCGCATTTATAGTTTTCCTTATATTTTAAAACTTTGTTCTAATTCTTCAGAAATATATTTATAGGTAATTGGTATAAAACAGTACGAAAATAGAATTTATATAATAGCTTATGAGCATTTCTTTTCAACAGTTTCACTTTTACATCACATTTTGCCTTATAATACGGCTTGGCATACATGTTGTATTTTTCAATCTTGCATTTAATTTGTTATCTTTATTTTATCTGTTATTTAATTTATTATTATTTTTGATTGGTAAACAGTTATATGATCTGAAGAGTTTATAAGATTACCAATTTTGTACTTAATTATTGGCAAGATTTTAAAATAAGTTATAAGAAATACTGTTAACATATTTCAAAATTTCAAGTTTTGCCTTACTGCTATATTACATAGGAAGCACTCTTTTGAATCCATAAGCTGCATTCACATAGGAAATAGTTTTCTTTTAAAAGTGTGGTTTTGTGGAGATCTAAAAAAAGTCGTATTTGTCATATTACATAATTAATGTATACATATCTAAAAAATTATTAGTTAACCAATATTTTGTATTTACTTTATAAGATTGATATTTTTATTGGCTAACTGCATTTCATGACGCCAGCGATAAGTATATGGATACTTATTTACATCGATTTCTGAAGGAATGGCAGTAAATACTGCAAAATCAATTTTAGATGGGGCTTTCCTAAAAATATTATAAAAGTTAATTATTAACACTATATTTTAACCTAAATTTACATATTTTTAAATTATTAGATTTATACTAATAATATTTATAAACATCTTTTAAAACTAATTATCAAAGTACCCCTCAAGAAATAATTCTTCTTTAATACTATCATCAGCTAAATCCATTTCATCTTCATCTGATGATTCACTATCATAGTTGTGCTGTGGTGTAGAAGGAGGAGTAACAAATTCAGAATCATCTAATAAAAATTTGGTTTTAGTTACTTTTAATACTTATTATAATATAACAATGTATATAATTTACTTTTCATTATGTTTTTTACCTTCAGCTTCTTGATCAGAGCCTGACTGAGATTCAATCACAAAAGATTGAAATCTATCGCAGAAGGCATCTAAATCTATTTCCTTTTTTGAATTGTTCTAAAAAATATGTTCAATTGTTAATATAATATTAAAAAAAATTTAAACATCAAATTTGAAGATAAACTAAATTGTACCATTTGGAAAAGATTTATAAAACTTTCTTCTAAAGATAAAATTGGCTTTGATTTTTCTTGAAATTGTTTTTTTAAATATTCCTCCAATTTTTCCAAACCTTCAACACACCTCATATCAGCAAAATCTTTTAAGAAAGGCCAATATTCTTTCCATTCTACATGATATTCTGAAGCCAATTCTCTAATATAAATATATTTGAATATAATTATCATTGAAAAATGTGTAAAGACGCTATAGATTAAAAAAAACAAACTAGTATTTTTTACTTACCTACCAATTCTTTCTAATCCTTTATCCGTGTCTTGAAGTCGTAGAGACAAATTTAAAATTGGACTTCGTAGACCATTACTATCATTCAATAAATTACTTAATTTATTTGGTGTACCAAGTATTCGAGGAGGTGTTTTCCACTTTTTCCTAAATTCTACAGCTTGTGCTTTGGTCATTGGTCCAGCAATAGCTCTCACTTCAACCCGAGGGCTCATGGGATCGTTATTTAATTGCTTAAAAAATATATAAAATTAAGTAATGCCAAGCTTGTGCATACATAAATATATTTTACCTACAGGTAGTTACATTATTGTAATTATAAATTTGTAATTTTTATCTGGTAATGAATAAATAATTCATTTTTTAAAGAAAATTAATAGGCTAATTCATTTACAGTATTACAATAATAATAAAGTAATAATTTAGTTGAGGTTTTATTAACATCAGTAAGATTACTGAGAAAAGAAACAATGTATGTGTTATAACATTTAAATTAAATGAAAAAATATATATATGCATATAAATAGTTTCAAAACATAATAAATTTAAGTAAACTGATAAACTTACTGGAGGACTAGTTGGGGAAAATGGCTCTCCAATTATAGGTTGCAAAGTGTTATCTTCTGCACGTAAAACTGGTACATAATACTGCTCTTCTAATAAAGATCGTATTTCATTAATTAATGTCTTATCTTCCATGGATTTTCTACTGCAAATAATCTAATTTGGAAAGAATAAATATAGCACAAGAATATGATAAAGTGAAAAAACATTAATATATAAAAGAATTAATAGTGTACTCACATCTTCCGGTGTTTGTTGATACTTGTTTAAAGGTTTTTTCAAACATTGTGGATATAATAATAAAACTTTAACACATTCTTTTAATCCAAATTTTGTAGCAAAGTGTAATGGTGTTTCATTAAGACCTTTATCAGGTGTATTCAAGTATAAATCTTGTAACATGTATGCCCTATCTACATAACTTTTGGTCTCATCGGTTTCACCATAAAACATTTTAACAAATTCTGGATTTCCAACGGTATCCAAAATTAATTTACACATTTGCGGACTTTGTGTGACTTTGACTGCAATGTGCAAAGCGTTGTATCGACAACCTTCCTATGATTATAAAAAATTAAAAAAATTAATTTTTAATCAGAATAATTCAGAAAATTTAAATTAATAAAAGATATGACCCAATAAATGAATGTTGAATTGTGTACAGGGTTTTAGACTCACATGTAATATAGACGGTGTGTCAGCACTACTAATTAAATATTTTGGATTCTCCCAGATGGTGGAATTGACAGCATCGATAGAACCATATTCGATGACCTTCCGAAATTGCGTGAGGTTTTGCGGTTTAAGAGACTTAAAGCTGCTCGTTTTTTCTTCGGTAACAAGGATCGTAGGCACAGAATTTGCAAGAGGATTAACGAGGATCGACTCAAGGCCATTCCGAGCGTAATCTTGAGCTTCCTCGAGGGTTTTGAAAGTCTTGAGACGACCCCTTTTATGTTTTTTAATGACTTTGAGAGCCTCGAGTTTGTCGCGGTAGACGTGAATCTGCGCGTCTGTAATATTTGGTAAATAAAAAGGAAAGTTATTAGAAATTATTAGGCTTAGTAGCACTAAAAATGAGTGAAAATGAAAAAGTCGTGAAAAGTGACGAAGAATCGAGGTCGGTAACTAACCTTCTCCTTCGGCGGGTTCGTCCTCCAGAGGAACATAGACGGCGTGGTAGACCAAGTCCGAGGATTGTAACTGGGATGGTTGTTCCATACCACCGATAAAACTTCATAATCCGATAAAATACCTATAGCCCGGAAGACTCGCGGTCAAGAGCCGTGGCTCGTGCGTGTACTTCGATCGTGTGACAATCGCAAGTCGAGCTACCGCGTCACCAGTCACCACCTCTCGGCAGGTGAATCCAATCGAGTACTCGACTCGGACAGAATAAATATATCTCGTTTCTCGCTCTAGGTCTGAGGCCCAATGTTTAAGGTTGTAAAGAATTTAATCGGCGAATAAACAGTGGCTTTAAGGCCGGTCAGTTGATCACGAAGAGAAAACAAACGGTGGCAGTTAGTGCGAATTACGAATTACGAACCGCAATCCAAGCACCAAGAAAATGGAATACACGATACAGAAGAATCGAGGTAACAAACTAACTGGGTAAACTAAGCAGGCAGGTACTCGAGAGTCGAGACTCGACTCGTGCTGACGTACACCGCGTACCTACGTCCAACCAAAGCGACGACGACGACTGACGAGTGACGACGAGACGAGTCGGAATGAGAACAACACCCCAACCCAACACAGCCACCGGCGCCACCAATGCTACCATTCGCCTGAACGGCCCTCGGCTACGGGCTACGGGCTGCTACACGGATTTGTAGAATTTGGATTTATAGAATTTCGATTCTCGATTCTCGATTCTCAAGGCAGTCTAGCGCTCTTGTATGCTTATATAGGTTCGAAGAATTTAATCTAAACAAAACCGTGCATGTCTGCACCTACCCCTGGAGTACTCTATTTCCATGGTTATATGGTTGGACGAATCACTCCAGCCGACAATGCAGAGACACACGCTACAGAATTCAACTGCACAAAGAATATGCTCGTAAAATACTAAATCCCGAAGGAGTAAACCAAGAAAAAGGCTCGTCACTTGTCAGGTGCACCGCGTAATTTCTTGGTAACGCGAATACTATCGCAATCCGCACTTTTAAACAAGAAAAGCAAGAGTCCTCGATGTCCACCGATGTTTCAAAGTAACTGAATTACTATGAACGCACTTTAACTTTGAATTTTCAGCTTTTGAACGTTACTGCGGCGACGCCGAGGGGAGTTGGCGCGTTGGCAGTGTTGGCACCGTGGTTGGCACCGTGGCACGTGAAAACATTAAGGTACACTCCACATTGGGAAGACGTGAGCATTGGCGACATCGAACGCGAGTGCGATCATAAAAATATAGGTCTAAAATCGACTTGTCACAAAAATGGCTAATTTTTGATATTTGGTAAATCGAGGTCGGACAAAACGATTCTGAAATGTGTAGCTTCTTCGGTCCAGGAGTTCTATGCGAAATAAGCGTTTACTACAGGTATAAACATAGTGGCAAACTTTGGGGAAATGGGCATTTTTATATTTTTATGCTGTGTCAACTTACTTATTAGAAAGATGTTTTCCTCTATGCAAAATCTATTATGCTTTTCGATTATAGTGTATTACTATTAGTTAAGAAAAATTTAAGTAATCTCTAATAATTTCTAATATTCAATCAATGAAATTTTTAATGGAACATCCCTTTACGATAAGATATGTCGTATGTATTTATACAGGTTTTATCACATCATACTTTACGGTTTTATAAATTTTAGATTAAGTATTAAAAAGTTTATTTTTGAAACTTTCGAATGTTGCAGATGTTATTTTTTTTATTTTATGCTAAGTGTATACTTTGTAGAGAATAAAAAAAACTTTGTTCTTGATTCGAGTATTTCAAATCTAGTAGTTTTCAAGTTATTAAAAAAAACTGATTTTTTTGTCAATTTATTATAACTGTGAAACTAATCAGACGAATATGCTGAAAAAATAGTGATAAAACCAGAGTTGGGCACGTATTTATCCGCAACTTTTCAATCGAATATAAACTTTTTTAAATCAAAAATGTTCAATACTTGGTTTTAATTGAAAAAATTTTTTTTGTTTGATTAAGGTGGTCCATGTCGTATATATATATATAAACGTTTTAAAATAATTATTATTTCTAGTTCTATCAACAATATATATCAAATGGAGATACAAATAGAAAAAATCAAGGGTTTGAAAAGAAATAATAATTTTTTATAGATAAATTTGTGTAGCAGTTGCGCTATATCGCTACCGTATAAAGGTTCGTAACAAAGTACTGGAATCTTTTTTGTTTCTTATCCAAATCAAACGTATTTGGGCTCATTTTCTTCCTTAATAAATTTCATGGAAAGTTAGCGATAGGATCTGAGTAAGCTGGAGTGAAAAAAATTCAAAAAACAAGTTTTGTTAAAATTTTTTTAGCAAACAATTGTGATTTACAGAGGCCTGCGATGGCTCGGTCGGTAGGGCGTCGGGCTCGTATCTGGAGGTCCCACCGGTTCGATATTCCGGCAAAAGTAGGCCTGTCAGTACCTGAGAATATTTAAAGGCAACAGGTGCCTGTAGGCTTCAAAAAGTAATGGGGTGAGATCAGTCGCTGATGTACACAGTTTGGGGTATTTCAAATAAGCACTTAATTATAGTAAAAAAAATCTGAATGTTATGTTATTTTACATTTTTTTTTATTGTTAATTAGAGACGGAATTTTTCAAAACCACAAAATATACTAATATAAAGTTATAAAATAAAGTTAATTAGGCGTTACATTCGTCGTGCGTGCGTGCGTGTACTGTGTTAGCTTTGTGTAAATAAAATAAATGCATTTAATACATAATATTTATTAACATAAATATTATAGATAATATAATTAAATATATGGTTTAATAATTTCCAAATAATTACAACAATCTTAATATAATATTAATAACTTTGAGCTTTTTTTATACAATACAAAATTAAATCTTTTCACATATTTAAAGCAATATAATACTGCATAAACTTTTATATTATTAAAGTGTTTTTTTAAAACTTTCACTATTATATATTGTATTTTCCTTTTCAATCGATACCTTCGAACTCTTAGTAAATTATACTTATATACTATATATTATTACTCATTTATTACTCATTTTATATTATAAAAAACTCTTGATAAAATTCTAACCTGAAAATTTATATACAATACTATAATTTGTAGATATTATTACTAACCTCACATTCGAAACTAACAAAATGACTTTTACTATACGTCACATCCGAACTAACAAAATTAGGCCCTGACTTAAATTCCATTACATTCGTATCCGGGCCCTTAACAGGCGGCCTTTTCAGGCCCGTTTTCTAATTCAGGCGTATTTGGGCTCATTTTCTTCCTTAATAAATTTCATGGAAAGTTAGCGATAGGATCTGAGTAAGCTGGAGTGAAAAAAATTCAAAAAACAAGTTTTGTTAAAATTTTTTTAGCAAACAATTGTGATTTACAGAGGCCTGCGATGGCTCGGTCGGTAGGGCGTCGGGCTCGTAATCTGGAGGTCCCACCCGAGTAGAAATGATTTCCAGGCAAAAAGAAGGCCCTGTTCAGGTACTGACGAATATTAAAAGGCCCTGAACAGGTGCCTGTAAAGGGCCTTAAAAATGTAATGGGGGGAGATCAGGGCCTGTTTTTTTGTAATACTATTTTGTGGGTATGTTCAGGTGATATTAAGGCACTTAATTAGTAGTAAAACTAATCTGAATGTATTTGTTATTTTACATTTGTTTTTAATTGTTAATTAGAGGACGGGAATTTTCAAAACCACAAAATATACTAATATAAAGTATAAATATAAGGTTAATTAGGCGTGCGTACATGCGTGCGTGCGTGCGTGCGTGTGTGTGTGTGCGTGTGGTAAATAAAATAAAATGCATTTTACTACATTATTATTAAACATAAATATTATAGATAATATAATTAAAATATATGGTTTAATAATTTCCAAATAATTACAACAATCTTAATATAATATTAATAACTTTGAGCTTTTTATACAATACAAAATTAAATCTTTTCACATATTTAAAGCAATATAATACTGCATAAACTTTTATATTATTAAGTGTTTTTTTAAAACTTTCACTATTATATATTGTATTTTCCTTTTCAATCGATACCTTCGAACTCTTAGTAAATTATACTTATATACTATATATTATACTCATTTATTACTCATTTTATATTTATAAAAAACTCTTGATAAAATTCTAACCTAAAATTTAATACAATACTATATAATTGAGATATTATTACTACCTCACATTCGAACTAACAAAATGACTTTTACTATACGTCAATCCGAACTAACAAAATAGGTTCGATTCCCGGCTCCGGCCGATTGATACAAGCCCCACTGGGGAATGTATTTTCAACAAGTGCTTTCTTCACCAAGACATCGTATGACCTCCGTCGCTGATTACCACCGGTTTGGGAGCATACAAAGAGCGACGTTAAAATAATAATAAAAAAAAAATTGTCATTTACGCGTTATCAGTGATTCCAATTATTCTGGTCCTATCGGTAATTACCCATGAAATTTATTAAAGAAGAAAATGAGCCCATATACGTTAGATTTGGTTAAGAAACAAAAACGTTTCCATTACTTTATCATTTGATATACAATGTTAATAGAATTACTAAAAATAATAATTATTTTTTTAAATTTTTATATATATGAAATGAACGACATTTAGGTTAAAAAAATTCATGGCCATTGAACATAATAAGGGCTAGATTATATAAAAAATTTCAGAACATTGAGTGCCACTCAAATAGGACTTGAATAAATATTATAATATAAAAGATTTTTTTTTGAAAATTTTTATTTTGTGTTAAAGTATATTTGCTAAATGTTAATATCTAAATGATATATACTTTTTGGTACATTATTCTTGGAAAATGCATTAATCTATATAAAAAAGGTGGACTTTGAAATTAGATTATTATACTTTTTTTTTTAATGATACCATTCCAATTTTTATATTATCAAATATATTTTAGAATTTATTTTTAAATTTTGGTGTGTAACGTATACAATTTTAGATAGGTTGGATAATTTTGGTAGGATAAATGAAATGTCATATCATTTACTCTAAATGTAGTAAAATTTGTGGAGTTAGCGTACTAAATTTTACAATTAAGCTTGTAAATTTTATTAACTCTGATTTTTTCCTATACTGTTTACGAAATTCTATAAACAACAGTACAGCACGAGATACCGAAAAGAAGCGATAAATAAAATTTTTATTGGAATCCGCGTCGTTCGTTTGTTTACTTTAAAAGGACGATTCGATGAAACACATGCAAGTGACGCGGTGGCGCAATGGTAAGGACTTGGATTCTCAACCCAAACTTCGCAGGTTCGATCCCGATGACATCCAGAATTTTTTTCACTAATTAAATTTCATTTAAATATTTAAAATTTCCATAACACTCGAATAATATACATAAACTCAAAAATAAATAATATGGGAGGAATAAAATTTTTTTTCTGATGTTAAAAAAAATTAAAATTACAATTTAGTTTGGTAAAATTACGAGATTCGCAGTTTGTTACCACATTACTTGAGAGTTTAGGAATTTTTACAGAATACTATTAGTGCTATACGTTAGTCGTTAACTCCAATTTTTATGGAAACAGCCAAGCCTACTTTGATGTTTCATTTATCATTCTTTGCATCGATGGTTGAGATAATAAAGTAATTATTAGCTTCATGAATATTTTATTTTGCCGCAAAATATATTTTTATCTGAACCGACGCGGTGGCGGAGTGGCGGAGACGCACCTCGGCCGGTCACGGAAGTTAAGCAGTATTGAGCGCGGTACCCAAGTGGATGGGTGACGTTCTCGGTCGCTTGGCTTTCATGGCGGGTTAGGTGTTTTTTCACACTTCACAACGTGAACGGAAGGTGTGAAACATTCGGTTTCGGTGTCGTCAAGGCCTACGCAATGTGACTTTGACACCCAAAAAGAATGTTTCGAATACACCGGCCATCTCGGGTGAGGTTTTCCCTGCTTCACAAATTTCCCTCATCCACGGGCATAACCCCGGGCGAATGCGAGATGGTGGGGTTTTTAAGGGAGGGATAAAGCACCCACACATAGGTGGTAGGTGGACACCGTTAAAGTCCCCCAGGGGATAAACGGTAGGAAGTGCCAGGAAAAAAGAGGGCACGAAATCAAGAATAAAAATATATTTTTTATATCTAAGAGCAATTATGTTTCAAAATAGTCTTATGTTTAAATCGGATATATCTTTTTTCTTTGATTGTGGTTGTAATTTTGACCTCTTATTCTAAAATAATATAAAATTTTACGTTGCAAAATAGACAGCATAATTTCTTTTTTGACAGATAATATGCGAGAAATAAACCAATATTGAAAACGCACCAAAAATTCACGACTTTTTGAAGTTGATGAGTTAATAAAAGATAAATACTTTACATTAATATAAAATTATACATAATTAATACACTTATACATAATAAATATAATCAAATATATGAATGTATACACAATTTTATATTTTATCATATACTTTTATGTATGTTTTCCATTTTGAGCAAAATAGTTTTCGATAGGGGCAAATACTTTTTCAACTTTTTTAACATATTCTAATAGAAATCAAAATATTAATGCAACTTTTTCTTACAAAAACTGACCATTTTAACAATAATTACCAATAAGTCTGTAATTAATAGCCAAGTAATAGTTTTGATTAATCTCAAACTCCTCAATTTCTAACTATGGAACAATTTTAGGTTAATTTTTGAGAGGACGTCGAAGCTAGTGAAAAAAGGTTGTGAGGAATGTTGATGCCAGAGTGCCATTCTATACAGTACTGCAAGCAACTTGTCAAGTTTTGGTGCAAATTCATTGAGTATTCACGAAGAATAGTGTCAAATAGTATACTACAAAGTGTATTATTTACACTTTTAAAATTAACGTCCACATTTTGTTACCTGTCGAAAAAAAAATTAAATTTACTGTTTTTTACTAAAGTATAAAAGTGCAATGATCATATTTTAAACTTTTCAAATGCATAATGATTTATTTTACACTTTCAGAAAGTATAATTTTACATTTTAAAGTATAATTACAGATATTTAAGTTTTCCAAAAATGTAATTTTATGCCTTATTCATCTTTAATTGTGACATTGCCAATATACACACATTGTATCGACAATTTTTTACATTATAGCGTTAAAATGTGGCTTTTAAAAGAGAAATTCAATTTATCGAAAAAAAACTTTCTGTAACTTAAATACATTCTGTCAATTTTTTCAAATCTTCTTATTGATAAACCAGCGAGATTTTTAGGCAGCGGTGAGTCGGTGACTCATTAAACTATATATTACCGACAAAAAAGGTTTTTTACATATATAATTAATTGATAATGAATTATTTCGTAGAAATCTCTCTGTTATGCTATTCTATTTGTTTTGTGCAATATCTGTGATTTTTCAGATTTATTCTTATAACATAGTTTTAAAATTTTTGGGATTTTCGAAGTTATATAGATCTCTAAAATTTGAGTGTCTCATACCCATAACAGGAAAATGTTAATAATTGCAATTAGCAATGGATGTTATTAAAAATTTTATTTCATTGAGTATTAGAAAATACTCAAATTTTTCTACACTATAGTAATATACTATAATAAAAAAACGTAATAGATTTTTTGATGCAGTAGGCGCAAAATGCGTATTTTGCGCTTTGTTTTGCGGGCGCAAAATGCTCATTTCTCGGTCACGGATGCACAAAAGTAATTTTGCGCCCCGAAATAAAAATTATTTAAATTATAAATTTACACTTTTTAAATACAAATTTTTTTTTGTATACATATATGTATATCTTTGTATGCTAAACAAAAATAAAAATTTTTGTTATTAAATTCGATTACGTAATTTTATTATTATCAATTTATTTCATTTTTCTTTTAGCATATATTAAGTATTTTAAATAAATATTTTAATTTCCTTTATGATATTGTGAGTTTTTCTTATTTTTAGTGTTTTTTTAAAGGTTTTAAAAAGATTTTTCATAATTGTTTAGTACAGGGGGGGGCTTCGCCCCCCCCCCCAACCCCCCACGGGGGCTTCGCCCCTCGACCCCACCAGGGCCTGCGGCCCTGGACCCGCTCCCCGTCCTCTTCCCCTCGTGCAATTTCTACATCTGTATGATCATTTCATGTAAATTTTGTTTTATTACATTTATTATAGAGTGTGGCATTTTGCACCTACTGCATCAAAAAATATTGTTTGGATCTCGAGCGCAAATTTCGCGATTTCGTGGTGATAGTTCACACTCGGGCCGGCTTCGCCGGCCCTCGTGCACTGCTATCACCACTCAAGGCGCGAAATTTCATTTTGCGCCCTTGATGCAAAAAGTACTATTGAATAGAGGAAAACATCTTTCTAATAAGTTGACACTGCATAAAAATATAAAAATGCCCATTTCCCCAAAGTTTGTCACTATGTTTACACTTGCAGTATTGATATCGTCCAAACAATAATCTCAAAGTTGCTGTGAGGTGACATCAAAACAATCAAATTTGCTTCGCTCCCACTGCGCTTAGAGCCACGGGTGGGGGAAGCGTTGGCTATGCATTCGTCTGCGCTTCCCCTCTACTCCTTATTTGGATGAATTTAATGCCTTTTTCTTTTATTATCTCAAAATTTCACACTTACAAAAATAGAATAAAAAATCTTTCCGATGTTAAATTTTTCGTTCTTTCATTTGGCGCTAATCGGTTTGTCATAGACCTAACCGTTCTTGAGATATAATTTAAAATAACTTCTAAATGCTTATTTCGTATAGAACCTCTGGACCGAAGAAGCTGCACATTTCAGAATCGTTTTCTCCGACCTCGATTTACCAAATATCAAAAATGAGCCATTTCTGTTACAAGTCGATTTCAGACCTATTTTTACTGGACTAAGATTGTTCGGCAATGTTGAATCAACCGTTGACTAAGTGTATACAAATACGACAAAAGCGACAAAATAGAGACAATGAGCTGCGTATACGCATATATCACTTCATTGTGTAACGTCCCTAAATGTGAAGCAGACTTCCACTGTCCACAGTTGTCGAATTTTTTTTTTTTATCTTTTTGTGCAGATATTCTAGACAATTAAAAATTAATTAATTACTAAGTAATTATAACTTATTGAATTCGTGAATGAATAAAAAAATATATTATAAGTTCATAATATGTTTATGGAAATTTCATCGATATATGTATATATACATACATACATACATACACACGCGCGCGCGCACACACACACACACACACATTACGATCCAGGTTGAAAAATCGTGCAAATAAAAACTCAAATTATTGAATCGCGAGCGAAGCAAGCATTTCAGACTAGTACATTAATTAAAATAAAGCATATGAATTATTTACGAACTTATCCAAAACTATAATGTTTCAAAAGAAGCAGCATAATTCAATATGAATGTTATTAAATAAATACTAATTTTATGTTCTAAAATGTTTTCTTAATGGGACGATAATGAATTGTTAGCGAACATGGAATTACTTTTAGAATTAATTTTTTAATACTTTGAAAACAAGTCTCAACCTATTTCTGAATTCTTCCGAACTCTCATGAATAGTTTTAGAATAATTTTAGTTTTAGAATTTTTAAAAAATTATACCTTTGCTGTCTGGGAAATGATTCGCATTGATTTCCTATATAAGTATAGATTGTGTTTGCCATAATATACGTTAAAATCAAAACAAAAAATAAGACCTCCCACAATTTTTTACTTGCAATTGTTAACATCGTTAACAATTCCGCATTTAATGGGGTACCAAAGCCAAATTTTATCCTCCCTACCTTACCGACTTCGAAAATTACATAAAATTAGTTATGATTAAAAGAGGAAGTCAATTTACGTAAATCTAAGAGAACAGTCCACTTCATTTATTCATAATCTATCTGTTTTTCAAAATTTGAAGCAAACTTATGAACTAGTTTTCGAGAAAACCCTTACTAAAAATGTTGACATGCCTACTGCAGATTTTCTCTCTCTCTCTCTCTATCCATATAAGCACGGGGAGAAAACAAGTAAGTATAATTGCCAATTGCTCACTGTTTTCGAAGCTCGGATTTCGAAACTCGGAGTTCGCCGCACTGACACATCAGCATCACACAACAGTCAACACAACAAACCCGATAACCGCGCCTTCCAGTCGAACCAATCGACTGCAGCACTTAGCTGTCAAATAAAAGCGCGCGCGGGTTCAAATGCTTTCTAGCAGCAATCAACATTTTTCCGACCGAATAAGCTAATATTGATTTTCAACTATATAGTTATACCAAAACAAATAGAGAACTTTATTTGACAATGTATAATTCAATTATTAATTTATGCTCTGCAAGTAATTATTACGAATCGTGATAAAAGTAGCATTTGAAAATGTACTATAAGTGTATTTAAAAAGAAGAGGAAGAAGCTAGCTAAAGTAAATAAGATAAGCAAGAAAAACAAGTTAAAGTGAAATACCAGGCGAATGGGTATCCCTTACCCCCAAGTCGTTCCGCGCGGCGCGCGTGGACAACCATCGGCGGATGATAATTGCGCGCATATCGGCGTACGAGATCTTCGCTACGCGGAACCGCGGGCGGGGGGGGGGGAGGGGGGGGCGGTGTGTACTGTGTAGAAAGCGACCAGTAAAGAGTGAAGGTAGGTACGCAAGCCAATGCATAGTTGTGTTGTGCTTGTGCCGCTGTAACTTGTTACAGTTGTAACACTTGTGTATTGCTTATCTACAGCCAGCAGCGAGCTGTGAGAGTGACCGAGACAGAAGCACGGATAGTGAGAGTAAGAGTAAGAGAGAGAGAGAGAGAGAGAGAGAGAGAGAGTGTGTGTGTGTGACGGAGAGGCTCGGGCTCGGACTCTGAGAAGTCGGAGAGAGCGCTGAGCGGCTGGGCGCACAGCGCACTGCTACGTCTGCTACAGTCCGAGGACCGAGTGTACATTTAGCATTGTACACTGTAGAGTGTACAGTACTACAGTGTGCCGTGGAGCGAGTCAGCGACTACACGTACCGTACGATTGAACGTACGACGTTCGTCGACTAAAAATCGCATTGGCGGCCCACGGTCAGAGCCGTGAAAGGAGAGTACGAGCAGACGAGCTCGAGCTCGAGCGCACGTCCGTGAGTCCGTGATCCTGCGAGAGTGGCTCAGCATCGTCGCTCGCGATGAATCTCTCGTTCGCGGGCTGCGGCTTCCTGGGCATTTATCACATCGGGGTCGCGACCTGCTTCAAGAAGTATGCGCCTCACCTTGTCCTCGACAAGATTAGCGGAGCCTCGGCTGGAGCCATCGCCGCCTGCTGCCTCCTTTGCGACATACCCGTGGGTAAGTACCTCGACGCGACTGTTTATCAGTTATCATCCTTGATCAACGTCACGCGATCGGTTACCTTCGTTCGCGTTTCTTGCCCTTTAACGTTTTTACGGTTTCATCTCTACCTAATGGGCTAATCGGACGACCACCTGACAACGAGACTCTTCTCGCTTGCACAACCTGACTTATGCCATTTACTTTTTATTCTCTGCTCTACACATAGGCGGCATAAGTACTCGTACACTCGTACGTACGAAGTGCACAAGGCTAGCTTTATACATACGTTTCGCAGCACATTCGGAACATCGGTCTCGAACAAAGACTCCAGGAGAGCATCAGTGGAGCCGCGCAATTCCGACAACGAGCTTATCACTATCTCTCGACTCACTCGCACCGCGCGCGCTCCTTCTGCTTAGTCTCTCGTTGTCTCGTAGCCTTTGTTTGCGCTATCGATAAGCTATTCTCTCGACTATCGCCCCGCACGGATCCCACCAACCCCCCGTCCGAGCTCCCCGCTGCCCGCACCTTCCTTTCCAACCGTCCAGCGTTTTGTTCAACGCGTACCCCCGCTTCCTTACCTACATCTATCCATAATCCATATTTTACTTTCATTTCATTAAGTACCGACTAAAATATATACGCACGAGAACGCGCTCCAAATTTAATACTCGCTTCTGGTGATAAGTGTGCTTAACATATTCTTTTAACAGCTGATAATGTCTCTTTCGAAAATACCGCACCGCTTCTCGTTCAACCGATTACGATTTAATTTATTTTCTATTTGGTACTTACTTACCTACTTATCGATCTCGAAGAATTCGTTAAAAATACTAAGATAAAGATTAATTATTATTTCAAATTAATACTGCGCCTAAAATATCAATGATTACCAGCTATTCGAATGTTCAGATAATGCATTAGTATCTGTTGTATTTTAAAATTCTGCTAAAAAGCACTATCGCTCTTTATGATTTATGAGCTACTTTGATAGGATACCATTTAACTTTTTATACCATTAGTTGCAAACATTTTCGTAATACAAGTTACACAAGGATGAACATCTTTCAAAATCTGTTTAGTTATCAATTTTTCATTATTTTGTAGCTATGTCTATTTATAAATTAAAAGAACTTAAATGTATATATGAATAATAAATATATCCAAATACCTACTTACAATACTAGATGTTTAATATTGTACTTTATCAGTATGTATGTACACACACACACACACACACACAGACATGCATAGTCGTTGATAATCAATCACATTATCATATGGTAATAACTTTTTCTATTATAATTATTTCCAAAAGCTAGAACTTTTTAACAGTTGTAATGTTGAAAATTTATTTACTGTAAAATGAAAATTTTTTTAATTATTATTTTTTATATTATATTGTTATTATTGTATTGTTATTATTCGTACAGGGGAAATGACTCTCAATGTCTTACAAATGGCACAAGAAACCAGAAAACAAGCTCTAGGGCCGTTCAGTCCTTCTTTCAATGTGCAGGAGATATTATTAGACAGTTTACAAGGGGTAGTTGAAATATTATACAATATTATTGTTATTTTAATATCAATTTTTATAACAATTTTTTTCTATTATAGTTTCTACCAGAGGATGCACATGTACGAGTAAATGGAAAATTGCATATTTCCCTCACTAGAGTGTACGATGGAAAAAATGTTATAGTATCTCAGTATAATTCCAAAGAAGATTTGCTTCAAGTAAAATACAACATAATAATACTTAATGTGTGAACCTATTTTATTAGTTTATATTATCTATCTTCTGTTTTTTGTGTTATACAGGCACTGCTTGCTAGTTCATTCATTCCATTTTTTTGTGGTTTATTACCTCCAAGATTCCATGGTATTAGATACATGGATGGAGGCTTTAGTGATAATTTACCAACACTAGATGAAAATACAATTACCGTCAGCCCCTTTTGTGGAGAAAGCGATATTTGTCCAAGAGATGTATCTTCTCAATTATTTCATGTAAAATATTTGTTAATTCCTCAAGCTCACAATTTTATATTCTAATAAAATATGTATTTATTTTTATTTCAGGTTAACTTTTCAAATACAAGTATTGAACTTTCTAGACAAAATATGTATAGGTTTGCTAGAATTTTATTTCCACCAAATCCAGAGGTACAGTGCTTTTTTAATGTAATTATGTTTATGCACAATACTTTTTTTATTATAAACACTTTATATTTAATAGATTTTATCAAATATGTGTAAGCAAGGATTCGATGATGCTTTAAGATTTTTAAATCGTAATAATTTAATAAATTGTAATCGATGTTTAGCTGTTCAGTCAACTTTTGTAGTTTCTGAAACAATTAAAGATAATGACACTGAATATGACCCGGAATGTGTAGAATGTAAAATGCATCGACAGGTTTGTACAATTATATTATATAATTTATATTGTTTAAATAACTATTTACAAGATAGAAACAATGCAATTGGTTTTTGACTATATACAATATAATAATTTCAGGAAGCATTGGTAGCTAATCTTCCAGAAACAGTACTCATGATATTTCAAGATGCCATAGATTCTGCAAATAAAGGACTAATAAATTGGCTATTTAAACACAAAAGTGTAAAATTATTGTCACTGTTGAGTTTACCATACATATTACCTGCAGATGTAGTGTACGCAACATTTACTAAGTAAGTATTATTTTTATTTCTACAATGTAAACTGAATTTAATTGAATAGCAATTAAGTGAATTCTTAAGTTTATTGTCAATTGGATTTTTTTTTGCTATAAAAGAAAAATTTGTATAATGCTACAGATATTGAAGGATATTTTTTACTTACATTTCATTCTTTTATGATTATGATTTATGATTTTGAAATTCTGTGTATAGCAAATACTTCGTAGGTCAAGTCATGTTTTCAAATCATTTATAGATAACAATGAAAACTGATATGATAGAGTTTGACTTAATAGTAACACATTACTTGTTTGCTTACGTCAATCAAAGCAGAGAATAACAGATTAACAAATAACTTTAGCAGTATAAGAAGGATGATTTTATAATTAATATTTTTCTTATTAATTCTTATTCATTTTATTGCATATGATATTATATTTTATCATACTAAAGATAAAATTAAAAATATAAAAAAAATAACTTTCAACTTTATTTTCTTTTACAGATTTATATTAAATGCTCCAAAACTTCAAAAAGGTCTTATAGAAATGAGCAGATACTTTCTAGAACAATTGAGTTTCCTTTTTCCAAAAATAAATGTTTATTATCAACCTATTCCACAGACAATTAAATGTCATGTAAATATTATGGATTGTGGTTCAAGTATGTATACATAACATATTTTTACAATTAATCAGATAAAAGATTTAAATGTACTCAATCACTTATTTTAATTTAGATGTCTATAATGTTGGATCAATTGATGACTCCATAAGTAAGCAATGCAAAACAAACCTTAATGTAACTTTGGAGTATAATGATACGTATGTCTTATTTGAAATTTCAAGTAATAGTTTTACTATAATTATTAAATGTTATACTAATCTTTATATATTATCTAGTAAGTCTTGGTCAAACTGCAAACAATCAACCAATTGTATAATAGACATGTCAGATTTGTCATCAACAGCTTCACATGAAAGTTTTGAAAATCTACTAAAAGTATGTTATAATTATTTAAATATTAAATTATTTTAATGTTAAATGTATTTTTTATAATTAAAATTTTTATTTTACTTCTTTTCAGACTTCAGCGGATCGTGAAGAATTGATGTCTTACTATTATACGGATGACAATAAAGTTCATATAACAGAGATTTTTGATGGTGATACTACGCAATCAGAAGTCAAAGATAATAATGCCAAAGTTTAAATTATCGTCAAACCTCGAAAACCTATAAAATATGATGACTGACTTGAGTCTAGACAGATAATTTGAGATAATTAAAGTAGGAGGTGAAACTTAACAACATACTAAAACTTGACAAATATTTTATACCAAATGTAGACAATTTTTGTTTTAATCAGCAAGAGGATGCTGTTTATTCACAATTTGTGCGTAATTTCAAGTAGACATTCCTTTGTAGCGTATTACACTTTCTATTCATTTGAAAAAGAAACTAGACTTTGACGCCATACATTTGCACAATGTCTTGCGGTGAATTTTCCTAATAAGGAGAAATTTTTGTATATTTTTTACTTGTGTGATTTAGTTGACGTAATTATTTCTCGTCTTTAAAAATAGTAAATAAGTAAAAATCCACCAATTATGTAATTAATAAAACAGATTTTATAGTGGCTAGTTCAGAAAGAATAATATATTTTGAGCTGAATAATAGGTGATTTCATTCCTAATAATTTAAAAAAAAGAGTATTAAAATTTTGTTGGTTATGAAATAAAAAGTGTAACAGTATTTATATTTTCGAACCCAAAGATTCAAGAATAATAAATTTGCATAATGGCATTTAAAAATTGTTAGGAGATTATTGTTGTAAAAATAACTTCATAGAGTAAAATAATTTTATTATGCAAATAATAAATATATTTTTTTATGTGAATTTTATAAAATGAAAATGATTTTTATAAATAAATGTTAACCCAGAAATTTTCATATTTAAAATAGAATTTTTAAAAATGTTATAGAGACTCAGCTGGGTCTGAGTACTTATATTGATATAAAAAATTTTAGTGAAGTAAAAACGTAAACTATTTATTTGACAAATATGTAAGATAAATAAATACTAAATGTATTCTTTATCTATTTAATTTGTAAAACTAGCCATTATGAAATATATCATGTATAGACCAATATTATGTACTCATAAAATATTAATTTATTTGCGTGAAGTGCTTAAAAGAATATATGCACTGATTGATAAATGAAGCTGTTCTTAAAAATGATTTGTATATTCATATATGCTTGAATCATATTTTTTTACTCTAATTATAAGATATAGTGATAATAGTATCTCTCTAATATTTTAAATACTCCAAGTGC
Source organism: Theocolax elegans (assembly GCA_026168455.1). Lineage (NCBI taxonomy): Eukaryota > Metazoa > Arthropoda > Insecta > Hymenoptera > Cerocephalidae > Theocolax > Theocolax elegans. Next base: position 83,126,187 of record CM047425.1, read on the forward strand.
CTAACAACAAAATTTATTAATCTCTTTTAAATACTATTGTTTAAAAGAGAAAATTATGTCTTCTCAAATCAAGACTGTAACATCATTGGTAGATAATTCAATTTTATATTTATAAAGTGCTGACCTATTATAAAAACTACGAATAATAAAATTTTTAACTTTAAACATTAATAATTAATTTTATGCAAGTTTTAAATGTTTTATTTTCTTGTTGAAAAATTTATTATTTATAAATTTATATATATATATATATATTATAAATAATAAATTTTTCTTTTATATTTATTTATTGTTGATACTGTCAGTCATGTAAAAACTATTTCGAGAGTACTAATTTATTACCAAAGTTCATATTTAGTAATTTATTAAATGTACTATTTTGATTTTCATAAATTATATATTTAACTTTATACACTATAAAAAAGTAAAGAAAACATTTTGAATTTAATTATACTTATTGCGTTTATTCGCTTTCCTTCATTTCCGTTAAATTTAAATATTAAATTTACATTTATATACTGCATGGTTTTGGAATACAAACGAGTAATTTTTGTTAACTATTTCTTATTTATGTAATTGATAAAATGAGAGCTAAATAAAAATATTTTTTCAGTTAAATGTATTTTTAATTTATTATGCTGATATTGTATTACTTATCTTGTACCATTAGCAGTTACAGGTGCAGCAAAAAGAAAAAATAAACAAGTTAAATAAAAATGAACTATTTATTATTACGCTTTTTAATATAAAACAAATTTTATAGCATATATACATATATGCTCTCTCTCACTCTCTCTCTCTCCTTTCTCTCTCTCTCACTCTCTCACTCTCTCTCTCTCTTTCTCACTTTCCCTACATGTATATGTGTATTTGTGAATGTATGTGCGGGTGTATAGTGTATATGTTATGTTTGTGGTGTGTTTGTATATACAATAATTCAAACCTTCTTTTTCGCACAAAAAGAACGTGAGTAACGAACGAGGCAAAAATTGATTTCCATTGAAAGACAATTATACCGCATAGTACGATTTTTGTCTCTCATTAAATATTACGAAGTTACAGTTAACGCAACTATTCGAGTCTCATTTCGCAAAATACTTTATACAAATATGTTCATTAATCGTCAGGCGATTTATAATCTCGAGGCCATGTAGTGAGGCAATCATCTTCCCGTATTTTCTCTATCGTTAACGACAAAGAAAGCGTAAGAGGAAGCGGAATTATTAACAACTCTGTACGTAGCTCAGAGTACGTCTTCTCCGCCTGTAGTGTTCCGTGGCTGAAGTTGCGTTCGGTTCGTGGTCGACACATTAGCGGTTGCTACCGTGGCTTTATGTTGCGCTGCAAGGCACTGATGTAGTTGTTGAAGCTATATAACAGTCAGAGTCATTTTACTCAACAATGAAATGTTTTATACATTATATTCGTAAAGCTACTCAAATTATGAATATTGCAAAGACATATGAACAAAAATTAATTGATTCGTACCTGTTGTTGAGACAAACCAGCCACTGCGTTGAGAGCCTGCGTCTGAGAGTTGCACTGTCCCATTGAGGCGGCCGTTGCGGATCGAGCATGTAAAGATTTGGCGAGTAGAGTTTGCTTATTCGTAGCAGTCGATATCGCCGATTGGGAAGAAGATGTACCCGTTTGGGTTGCCATTAACATTGGCTTGGAAGCTGCTACTTAACATCAGAAATTAAAATAATATTTATCATCGGTACCTTGTTAGCCTTTTTATATACATGCCCTGTGTATTATTAACAGACATGAAATATAATATATTATATGAGTGATTCCAAAATACTTTTAATATTTAGGAAACTGCACATAAAATCTTCATATCAAGTAAATATACGAGAATATCGTATAATAGTTTAATTGGCATAACGTGAGTATTTCGTTTGCGTAGGAAATTGGTCAATATTTTATTTTATGTAGTGATAAACGAAAAACGGGTATTTATATTATATTTTAACACAGTTTTGTCCAAAAATATTTAAGGAGGTGCCTACCATAAAAAATTATATAAAAAATAAAGAAAACTGCGTTTTACTATACATAAATTATTTCTATACTTCATTACTTAGCAGTAAAATTAAATAAATTGCTTGCAGTTGCCTTATTACTTACACAACAATGGACTAAATTAGCAGTAAAAATACATTTATGAGAAATAAGAAAGAAAACTTCGGTATTTGGAATTCCAAGAATAGCTTAAGTAGTAGGACAATTGTACAGTAAAAATAAGACTATCGTTTTGAACCCGAATGATATAGATTTTCTGTATAGCATTGAATAAATTCAATAAGTCGCAAAAAATATCTATATATTTATTATAATATTTACCCATTATTGGTGTTAAGATTTGCTTGTTACGAGACAATACAAGTTGATTTGCCGTAACAGTTTTTGAAACAGCTACTAGCTGATTAGACAAGGATTTCCCTTGGTTAGATTGAACTTGACGCGTCATTTGACCGAGCCTCGATCTTTGAGATCCAACAAGTTGTATGGCTTGCCCGCCCTGTAATAGCAATAAATAACATTAATAATTCTTACTTTTGCATTTTAATCGTACATGGTATAAAAATTGGTATCAATAATGACAAATAACCTGAGAAAGGGTAACGGCAGCATTATTACTGCGAATATTTTGTTGAGCTAAACCTTTGACTCCGGAAGGTATCAATTGTGCTAAACAAATAAGTATCCAAATTAGATAATATATTACTTAGTCATATAAAATTAAAAATATTGACATATTACCGATTGGTAACGATAAATGAGCATTGGCAGGATTAGCTATTACTACAGTAGGTGTGCTTCCAGTTACAGCTGAAGTTACAACTGTTGCAGGTACCATCTAATTGAAACAAAAATTGAATGTTAGATATCTTATTCAAAACTAATAACAAAACTATCACAATATTTAATTTTTTTACATCAACAATGTTTACTGTATGTTTACTCTTTTAACTAAAAAATAATTGTTTCTCATAGAAATTTCCCAATAAAAAAATGGTGCTTCTCAGTAATAAATTTTTTTTATCAACATTTAAAAAATTTTAATATATCACACATTTTAGAACATTAAAAATATGAGGCTTTCTCAAATCACACCAGTGATAAAAATTATAAATGAAACTTACACTAGAAACAGTAGAACACGTATTAGTGGCCGACGATATTGGAAGAGAAACAATAACGCCCGTCGGTGTGACAACATTACCACCCGTCGCCGCAGAAACGTTTAAAGACATGGTAATAGGTTGCGATAGACCAGGAATGGAAACCTATGTCAATTAAAAATTAGTTTTTGTATATTTCTATTAAAACAATTGTATTAATAGTAAAGTTGTTGAACTCGAACTTTACATCAAGTTACTCTAATTCTTTTTTACCATAAACATACTTTTATAAGCTGCAGTTACCTGAACGTTTTGGAGACCATTAATGGAATTTGGTAGACTAGCTAAATTGACACCTTGAAGATTGACATTAGCAGGTTGTTGCTGCTGCTGGTTCGTTTGCGTCGGTGGCGTTGCCGGTGGTGGACTAGTCATTGGACTAGCAGGTTGACTGCTTTGATTAGAGGAAGCTGTGAGTCTTTCGAAAAGCGAGGAGGCTGCTGTTATTCCAGGTACTGAATTATCCTCTGTTGGAGTGCCTGATAACATATATATATAATTTATTCAAATGGTAGAATATTTATTTAAAATATAATATCACTAATATACTAACCAGCAAGTAAAGCCGACAGTCCCGGCATGGATAAACCTAACGCCGAAGTAGGATCTTGTACTCGTGCAAGTCTTACTGCTGTCGCTTTAACAGGCTGTTGTTTTGCCAGTTGACTTGCTGCTAGGGCTGAACTAAAACTTACTCGAACCTAAAAAATTAAATCACAACTGAATTACACGTACAAATTGTTTCTGAAAGCAAACAACAAATAAATAATTTTATATTCAAAACATGACAGTTGACTGTAATTACTCTTACACTTTAGTTTAATAGCTCTTACTTCTCACCTACATTTTTGTAACACCATAATTTTGAGTATAAATCTTATACACACTTCTTTCTTCATTAAAGACACATTTAGATATTTTCAACAAAATTTAAAATTATTTAATTTTAGTAAATAATAGTAAGTTTATACCTAGAAGCTACAAAACTTAAAAAGAATGTATTCTTTTTATAATCAAATCAACACCAAATTAACATCAAATTATTTTATAATTTACATGACATTTTATAATTACATTATTATTTTTCGTTTATTTAAATAAAATGAAATTAATAAAACAAATATACTATATAGGAACAATTACTGTTCTAATTCAATAAGTAACATATTAATGATTTTTTTTCGACATATTTGATTAAACCTCGTCTGGAGTAGTGCAAAAAAATCTTTTTGTTATATTTATGTGGATATTTTATTTATTATTAGAGATTGTTTCTTATTGTATTTAATTGTGTGTTCAACCAAAAATATCTATAATTCATTTAAACAAAAGATTCTTTTTATTAAGTTTAACTTTTAAATAACTTCAAATGAAATGTAATTATATATTAATGGATAGTACAAACCTGACCAGTTGTACTTGGTACAGTGATTACATTGGCATGTCCTAGAACTCTTTGTGGAATCGATGCGGCATTCAAAGAAAATCTTCGAGATTGATTTTTCGGTTGAGCTAAATTAGCAGGACTGCTGTTTAAAAGGCTAAGGATTGCAGCATTATTCGATTTCGGAGTTTGCACGGTGTTGTTGCTCATAGAAGCAGCGGCGGCTGCAGCATTAGCTAATATTCCAAATAAGAGAATAGAAAATTGTATTGCATGCTTTTATTAATTATTGTATAAAAGCTATTTTTTAATTCGAGACGTTACCTGCCGCTTGTTGCTGAGTAAACTGTTGCGCAGAATTCATTAAAGAATTTGCAAGAGCACTTATAGCTAGGTTTGTGGAATTTCTCTGCAATGTTACATCATTGTGAGTGCTGTTGTCAGTTAAATTACTCAACGTTCCTGCTTGCAACTGAGCTTGCTGTAACGATAGACAGTAAGCAGTTATTAATAAATGATTAATGAAAAATTTTATTAAATTAATTGTTGACGTAATTATTTCATCGAATTGACATAAATACGCAAGAGAAAGAAATGGGGGTTGCTCTGGGAAGATCGACTAAGATTAAAACTTTAATTTTATTCAAAAAGTAATGTTTACGACGATCCGATAAGAATACAAAGTCTTTGCAAAGATACGAGAAGTATACGAAAAACTTTGGAAAAAGAATGCAAAAGGTGGGTTTTATCCAACTCTACGATTTTTGATTCATTAAATGTTTCAACGTAAATAAAATAGGAATAATTATCCTGATCACATGTGTTAATGATGTTTATTCAATCTTACCAGTACTGGAACGTTGGTGGCAGCGTTCGGTACGGGTGCTGGGGCGGGCTTCTGTTGGAAGACTAAAATACCAGTGGAACCATTGCAGGGAGCTATGTCAGTGGCCAAAGTGACAGGACCACCGGCAGCATTTTCCAACGTCTGGCTAGCCAAGGTTGTCGTAGAGGTAACGCGAGGATTAAGCGTGTTGCAGGTGAGAGCCTGCTCTACATTCACGGTAACTGGCTCGTTTTGCCCGATCCCTGGAATGGTTTGCGCCACGTTGTCCAAGCAATTGATCAGACTACTCGTCGACTGTCTCGTTGCTGCTGCTTCTGTCATGGCTTTTATCGAATTCGCTACCTGACCTGCTAAATTCCCAAACTGATTACCGGACAGCGTGTTCAACTGACCTTGGGCCCGTGACAATATCTGCAAATTTTGAAATAATCCTCTTTATCAACTGCATATTTGATCTTCGCAAACTTAAAATTTTTATGTATGGAAATATATTGTTTATTCCATTTTCGAAGCAGTTCTATTGATCTTTAATTGCCGTAATCTCTCCGACAAATTTATTTAATTCCATTATCTCGAATACTATATGGGATTATAGTATTAAACGCTTTATTTGTGTTCAAAACTTAATAACGTTCATTATGCAATTACAATTGCAAGTAAATCAGGATGAATCGCTATGACCCTAATGCAACATGTTACAAGTATATGAATTAGACTAATAGGCGGGACCTACAACCCAAACAAAGTAGTAAAATGTCTTAATAAATCTACATAAGCAACAATTTAGTAGGTGAACTTGACTTAATGATTCTAAGAAAACAGGACTTCGTTAGAGATTTGGCTATATCCCCTCGACTTGAACCTAATTGCATATTTACAATAGCATTTAAATACATAGAATTTTTACAACAAAGGATTTCTTAACATACTCCCTCGTTTATTTAGATTTTTGTTAACTATGCTTAAAGGGATGTATAAATCTCAAAAAATTATTCAAATCTACGAGAAGTAGTGCTATTACAAAAATTAATACACAAAATTTGTAAACAAAACTACGAGATTGTTATTCTTTGAATCGATGCAATCTGTGACTGCAAAGTTTTAAGGTTCACCAAACTAAAAAAAATTTAGTTAATTTGTTGGAAACCAATAAATATTTAATATAGTTTCAAATCAGTATCTAGCTTTCAAATAAAATTATTTCAGCTCTGAAAAAGATTTTTAATTTCCAACGAATATTTTATCGAATTCTCTAAATTTCTTTCCAATGTACATCAATAAACAAGATTTTTATTTTATGAATTTATAAACATTACTATAGATCGAATTAACTTTATAAATAATTAATCTCGTAACTTAGGCTATTAAAAAATAATACAACCTGAGTTCTAAGCGTGCAATAAGCCTTAATCTGCAGTAAAGTAAAATAATGTTTACAAACAATACAAAACATTCAATATATGGATCTAGAGTAAACACGCTAATAATCTTTAAGCAATTTAAAGAAAAAACATTTCTCACGCATTTTTTCTAATGACTGCATGTGCGTTCAGTTAGATGCATTATTATTATATTTAGCTTAGGTTGTTTAATAGTTAAATAATTTATGACAATTTAGATTCATAATGGTTCATTATAAATATTAAAAAAAGAACATTTTGAATTTTTATTACAATTATCTAAAAATTATTGATAAATTAGTTGACTATTTTTCAGTTGTCTACCCAAGGCTCAAAATCAATAAAGGAAGACATTTTAGTTTGGACAATCTATTTTATACATCACGAGAGTAAAATATCTTGAATGATTAATTTGACGTTGAATGTTAAAGAAAAAGGCCAACAAGCTAAATGTACCATAGCTTGTGTGGTATTCCTTTTCAATAATTTTAAACATTCTTGTATTTAAAATAAACTTTGAAATTCGAAAGCGCCCGGAGTGCGGTGCAGCATTGACAACTGGAGGCGCTAGATCCAACATGGATACACTTTTTTCTTTTGAAAATATGTCTGTAATACAGTTTTACTTGCTCTAAATATGATCTACAATTTTTTTATGTGTATTATTTTTAAATAATCAATGTTTCCGTATATATAGTTGCAAAGCTCGATTTCATACCCAATTATTACCAGAAAATGATTATTTATTATTTTAAAATTATTTATTAAAAAATCAGTCTGTATACTTTTTTTAAAAACTTCTATTTCATAATACAGTTATAATTTTTAGGCTTTGAAAGTATATCCATGGTATTTGATGTTCTCAATTAATAAAGTGTAACTAGACAACTTATAGATTCGGTATAAACATATCATTCAAAGAATTATACTTAAATTTTCGAATTTAAGTTTATTGACTGTCTATCGTAATTTAATAATTAATTAAGTATAAAATAATTTGAAACTACATCAATAGTTGTTAACAAAAATAAAAGATATCTGTTAAAACGTAAATAAGTGTTTTTCTTTCAAAATACTGATTTTGTCCTATCTTTAGCTGATAATAATGCATGTAAACAAAAATATAAGAGAACCACAGTTCTAGGACGTATCGGTTAATTTTTTAGAAGCTACTAAAGCAGTTTTCAGAAGAACAATATTTGAAGTAAAATTCATATATTTGAAAAAATGATATAAATGATAATCAAAATCATTAATGATTTTCTTCATAATAGTGCTTGAGAAGCCTTAATCATAAAATAATTTTTTTCATCATATTTTTACAAATGCACCAATCTGTTAAAAATGAGTAAAGACACGGAATTATAGATTCTGCATTAATTAGAAGTACTTTTTATTGTATTATAATAATTATTTAAATTAATCTAATTACTAACCTGTTGAGCTACCCGCTGAGACTGAGCTTGTTGTAACTGATGAGCAACCAGCTGAGCCTAAAATAGTAAAAAAATAATTATTATTAAGAATAATTTCACTCTAATTTGCAGAAAATAAAATATAATTTCAATATGTTGTTAATAAATAGTATCGGAAAAGACTTGTGAATTGTAAAGACGAAATGTCGTACTTTACTTTATAAATTATTGTTATAAAAATGTAGTGTGAAACCAATATAAATACTTGTATAAATACATTTTATTTTGTACATTACGCATAATATTGTGAGATTTAATGTACTTACTTTGACTTGGTGATGCACACGTTGTACATTAGGAGCTTGCTGCTGTTGTAACTGTTGTTGTTGTTGCTGCTGTTGCTGTTGTTGCTGTTGTTGCTGCTGCTGTTGCTGCTGATGAACTCGTTGCATACCTGGAGTGCAGGTAATACGTGGTGCTTGCCCAGGAACTACATGTTGAATTTTTACGTTTTTCCTACCCTCTTCCGTAAAAATTTCCGTAAATTGTTGAATATAATGATTTGCTTGAGCACGTGTACCCAATATAAATCTGATTGTAAATTAAATAAATGTTTAAAATTATATCACGAATATAATAGTTTAATAAGTATTTTTAATAATAGGAGGTAGTAAAAATAATTTTTAAAATTTATGTTTTTACCTGCAGGAAGACCCTTTCTTTTCACCTTCTCTATAATCGATATCAACGTAAAGTTCACCCAGGTACTCAGAATTAGAAGGTCGTTGCAAGATCGAGAGTTTTATGTGGTAAATGCGACCTTGACCCCTTTCAGTTTCCAGGATGTACTCCTCAATAAGTTGTGGAAGGCAGTCTTTTGTTTCTCGTGGCTGTTCATAGGCTTTGGCGTACCTGTACATACGTTTTATAAGTGACAAAGCTTCTTAGTATTAGATTTTGTATTTATACTTGTATAAAATGTAATACTAATTTAATAATTTAAATCTTTCTGCAATAATATATTTTGCACATATAGTAGAAACATAATGTATTTTAAATTTTTTAGCTTTTTATTTAAATGAAACAATGAGGAAAAAATAAGTAGTGTTAAAATCTTCCTAAATGAAATATAAATAATACCTTAACACCTCCACCGGAGTATTTGGAGGTAGGAGATGAGGAATTGTTAAAGAAGGTGCTGGGCAAGCTGTACTGATTGAGGTTGCTCCTCCGCGTTTTGATCTCAGCTTTTGCATTAAATCTTGTATTGTTAAACCTTCTGGCTGTGCAAGTTGCTCCAATTTTCTCTTGCGATTTACAGTCACCTATACTCAATAAAATAATTTCATAGAGTACATTAAATAATTAATAAGCTTACCGCCAATTCATTAATTTATGAATATAGAAAAAAATTTGCAATGGTTGTACCTGAGAAAACTTTTTAGCTTGACGTATTAACTGGTGGTCAGCGAATAAGGCTTTTGACTGGCGGAGGCGAGTCGTTGCCAGACTAGGGATAGGATTTGGATCGAGACATAATGGACCTTGTGTGGCCGCCACTATGCGCGACTCTAGTATTAATCGCTCTTCGTGACTCCAGTCTCCGTCACTTGTGAGCGTCGATATGTCCGACAGCACGCTCTAAAAAATTTGAATTCAATTACAATTAATAATAATTACTTTTATTACCAGTATTTTACATACAACTTCTAAATGTACACCTGCACATCTATTTAATTTCTGATTATAAGAGATTAAATTTAATTATTATTTTATTGAAGAAAACAATTTGAAAATAGCATAAATTAATAATATTTTGAATGCAGTCATACTTATAAGTACCTGTGTATTTGGTTTGAGAAGAACATGGTGTATTTCAGGTTTGTTGTGAGGATAAACTTTGCGAAAATCCCGCACTTCAGCAATAATACAACCATCATAAAACAAATGTGAATGATTTATTTCTAGCTGCTCAGCTAACATGGCGGGCAGTTGACCATTGTCTATGCAGGTTAAAAGTTCTCCTTGTTCATATCCCATTAACTGTGTCTCCGAAACGGATGTGTTTTTGTCATACTGGATTCCCTTAAGACTAATTAAAAATAAATGATTATTCAATAGTGTAGATACTCAAAATATAAAACAAATTGAGGTGATATAGTAGTTTACAACAATTTTGAGACATAAGATGTAATTATTCTTACCTATTCCTTACTCCTAACGAATAACCTTTATTACCAGCATACAGATTGACAATTAGTGTATGCAATCCATCTTTTTGTACTAATCGTCCTAACAGGTCGCACTCATTTTCAAGGTTGTTCTATGTTTACAATACGAAATAAATGATTAAGAAATGGATTGTTTTATAATTAACATAAATTACTACTAATACTAATTTTCTGTACCTACCAGAACAGAATCTGGTGTAGCAAGTGGTGCTTGTGATAGTTCTTCAAAATATAGTTTTGTGAGCTTAGATTGAATACCTTGTTTCAAATGACACTGTTCCTTCTTGTGACTTATACTCACAGATTTGGATAAATTATCTAAGGTAATATTTAGAGATCCTTGCCCCTGTCCTCGAGTATCTCTTGGATGTTTCGATATCTGATTTATCATTTCCTAAAGAAGAAAAAGTCATTGGTAAAGTACAAATTAAAAAGAAAGTAGAAAATGAAAGTAAAATTGTTTATGTACCTGAGCCTGCCTACAAGCTTCTTCCAAACTAAAGGGTGGTTCGATCATTATGATTTACTAACGCAAGATCAACATTCAACATTGTATCTTATATCAAAGAAAAACTTTGTAATTCTGGAAAAGTAAGATAATTTATAATATTGTTAGGATTGTGTAATATTGGCTTAAATGTAGAGTGAAAAGAAGAATAAGATAGCAATTAGAGTGAGAGAAAAAATCATGTAAATATGGAAGAAAAATGTGTAAATGTAAATAATAATAATAAATAAATTAGAAATTAATCAAATGGAAGAAAAAGATGAGAAAGAAAATCAAAATTAAATTAAAATAAAATGACAAAGAAGAAAATAAAATCGTTACATATAAGAAGATAAAGAAAAAGCGAGTTGAATCACGAAAACAATAGATTATTGACGAAATAAATCAGACGGTCGTATTTGGAAAGCTTACCTCGAAGACGATTAAGGATGGAAGAATGTAAGCGACGGCAGGTCATCGGTGCACTGTTTGAAAGAGGAGCAGGTTTTGGGCGATCAGAGAGAGAGAGAGGAAGAGGAGCGTTAAAGGTAGCCCGTAGGTAGGTGTACGCGCACATACCCCGATACTCGTTTGACATAACCTCGTAGTTGAACGCCAAGGTGCACGCAAGAGAGAAAGAGTACGCGACTAGGTGTCACAGGACTCACAGGGCAGAGGCCCAGAGGGTAAGCAACTGAGCTCTCGACACTGAACACTCAGCAGTCCGAGACTCCCAGCAGTCCCAGCACTCGCGGCACTCGGTCGTCAGCAGTCAAAAGCACATCCGAGCGAGTAGAATCGCCAAATCGGAGAGAAGATCTCGGGAGCGAGGAGAAGAGCGACCGGAGGCTCCAAAATCGAATTCCACTGCCCGATTCGGGGTCCGCAGTCGCACTCCGCAGTCCGCACCCGAAGCGCACCGGGTCGTGTTCGTATATTATTTCGCGGAGGCGGTAAGTGCTCGATATCGGCCGAGGGCTTGCTCTTTCTCGCATGCCGCGGGAAATGTCATTTTTCGCGTTGCGAAAGCGGAACGCACGCAGTGCTTGACGCCTGTCCCGAGTCCCGACGGTTCCACGGCGGAGGGAGAGCGCGCTCTTCGCGCACACGGCCTACCGTAGAGGCCCGTAATAAAATAACCTATAAACTACAAACCACGCAAGAGAAGAGAACGATCGGTCTCCAATATTGCGCGAACGAACGAGTGTCGAGTGGCGAGTGGCGAGTGCCGAGTGCCGACTGCCGACTGCCGAGCGAGTATCTACTATCTGTCGCTTTCGTTTCGTCGTTCACGCCGCGGTCGCGCTACTTGGTGTTGGCTGTGCTGTGAGCTGTGAGCTGTGACTGGCTCCTCTTCTTTTTCTCTATACTCCTAGTCTACACTCTAGATATACACATAGGTAGTAGGTACACAATAACACATAGGAATAGGGCTCTCTGCGGCTCCGCTGAGTGGCGACTGGTGACTGGTCAGTTGGTCACTGGTGACTGATGGTGATGGGTGAGTGCTCACGAGAGTCGATTGTCGAGTCTCCAGTCTCCGCCCGTCGAGGTCGAGGGTCGAGGAGCGGAGTGCGTCGACAGTGTTGACACTGTTGACACTTGACAGTTGACAGTCACCGCTGGCCGCTGACGGCTGACCAGTTGCACAGGTTGCAGTTTCCACTACAGTACTGCAGTCTGCACTTTGGTTTTCCACACTCGGTCACTCGGCGTCGGCACTCACGGCAGTCGGCCGACCGGAGCGCTCGAGGTCGAGAGTCGAGCAGCTGTCAAGCCCGACCGAATTCTCCCTCGCCCGCGTCAGTCGAGTTTGTTTACGATTTTCAAATTATATTTCCTTCTTTATCGCTGTTCGAATAGGTAATTATAACAGTTTACACTGTTGAATCGTCCATCAGTCTGACAGTCTACACTAACTTTCTGATTCCTAACAGTTCTCGTTCATCGTGATCGTTCGCTCGACAATCGTAAACGTTAAAATGTAAAAAGCTAAAAAGTAAAACCAATCAGTTTGCTTATGCGAGCTTTCCACCAATATCCGATTCATAACTCTTTACAAAAAGATCTATACTTAGCGAATGACGACTGACTTATGATGACTGAGCGAATTGCTAAATCACGAAATGTTCCAGTTATTATATTTCTTAAAACAAACTCGTACTTGAGTTATTAATAGTCAATATATATAAATAGTAGATCAGAGAAAAAATGAAACATTAATTAAGGAGACTGCATGTTTGGTCACTTGTTCAATGTCCTACAAAAATGGAATAATAATCAATATTTTTAAAAATCCTATAATAGAACTACACGGGAGTCAGATAGAAATGAAAATTATTCCTGGTCATATATCGGTTTACCCTGAATTAAATGACATAAGTAATCAAAATCAAAAATATATAATATAATGAATAAATAATGAAATAAGTATTTATGGAAGTAAAAATCGAGGGGCTAGTTAGCTCATAGCTGTATATATGGCTTACGCGCCTTTATAATTATTGCGTCAGGCGCAGTCGCGCCTTTTGATATACTTTACAAGGGTGTCACCCCAATTGAAAATTCAAATTTCCCGCGTTTGCAACGTTTAAAATTGTATATTTATAGTAAGTATATAGATAAATTAATAATTTCTTAGTGCAAAAAGAGAACATAAATAGAAAGCAATATATCTTAACACGTGACGTGATTCTTTTTTCGCAAAAGTGGAAATTAATTCACGGAAGCCCGGGATATTTGAAATTTCTGTTTAGCTGCAGACTGCAGGTACAGCTGGTATTTATCGATCTCTGGCTCTGGCAATGAAATGGCAAACTTTTATATTCTATACATATTTATATGTAGAAATTACATTATTGCATTATAATATTATAGATCAAAATTTGTAGTAAAGTGTACATATTTTATTTACTTACTAAATAATACATATCGATTGTTTAGTGGTTTGTGAATATACACTTGTTACATAAAAACAATAGATGAACAATCAATTAAGAATTGTCGCTTACCTTATGACTGAGAGATCTATCACTCTTGCAGATATGCAGATTTCGTGCTGAAAACACATCGCAAAAAGATGAATGTATTACTTGTCGTTATTAAAAATTAATTATACTGATGTTAAAATGTTCACGGCTATTAGAATGTACTAAAACGTTAATGTAATTTAACGTAAACGTTGTTACGCAACGCTAGTATAGTTCTAAATATTAAAAAATATATTATTTTATATATTTTGCAGATGAGAGATCTAATTCTTTATACGACTACAGAATTAAATGTAACCTTCAAAAGGTATTTACCAAGTATTTTAAAATTACGTATGTTCTGAAGCTTCGTGTTTTTTAGGTTGTTCATGCGAGCATGTGTATACCTATAGTTATCAGTACCATGCTAAAGAATCGATGTAACAATATTTTTATCCACATTTTAGAGTTTATTCAATACAGATTTCTTAGACAGTCATATTTATAGCCAAAATATTCTTTCATTTATTTAAATCCATTCACTTTTTTAGAATGTTTGTTTATATAGAATTAAATTATATTATGTAGAAGAGATAATGTAATAAGATAGTTCACTGACATCACAAGATACAAAGCGATTCAAATAATTTTTGAATCGCATTTAGAAATTCAAGTAACTTTTCTATATTTTTGAGAGAACAAGATTTTGCTGAGATACATTAATGTTAAATAGGTGCGGATTGTAGAAAAATTTTAAATCTTTGTTTTAGACGTAAATAATATTTAAAAATCCCCAAAAACTTTTCCATGTTTTCAATAGCTTTCAATAATATTTATTAAGATGTAGGTTTAGAACTACAAATAAATGTTTTTCAACCCTATGAGAACCTCTTACAAATCAATAAAATCGTACAACAATTTTTATTTCATGTCTATTTTACTTGTTACTTTTCTAAGTTGTTCTAAAGTTTAGACAACGTTTGTAAGTATAATATATTTTAATAAACTTTTTCAAGATTTTGCACTTTCAGAACTTTTTAAAAGTTATGAAAATTTTGTAAAAGTTACCGTCAACTTTTAGGTTACAATTTCCTATGCATGTGCATAAAAACATATACTTCTTATATGTTTAAATGAA
This sequence comes from Theocolax elegans, assembly GCA_026168455.1. Classification (NCBI taxonomy): domain Eukaryota; kingdom Metazoa; phylum Arthropoda; class Insecta; order Hymenoptera; family Cerocephalidae; genus Theocolax; species Theocolax elegans. Next base: position 83,141,249 of record CM047425.1, read on the forward strand.
TATCGCGTTATGCCTTATATGTATTTACTGTAAGATTTATCACGCAATTTTGTGGGTCAATTAAGCGAATGATTCCCTTGAATATATCTTTGACGACTATTAAAACATAAAAGTGATGTACTTTCTGAAAAAAAGTATTTATTTTTGTTCTATATATGCATTAAAAATTTGTATATCTTTTTAAAATATAATATGTAAATGTAATATTATTATTAAGAAATTCAAGTTTATTTCGTGCCGTATGTAATTGTTTGTCTTTGTTCGATTCTGACTATAGTAATGTTATTATTCAAAAACACGGTCGACCGATCATTCGTAGTATTTTTTCAAACTTTTTCCAATCTGCATAAACTTTATGTGCAGTTACATTCAACGAGTTTATCCTCAAAAACTATTACGCTTCAAATATTTTTTTGTAATCTGATGAGAAAATTCAATTTTTTGTTCGTTTTAGATCAACTTTAAACTGATAGTATCAAATAAAGGGATACTTGAAAATATATAGTGAGATGTCGAACCATGAAAATATACATACATTTTATTTTTTCTACAATAATAAACGAAACTATTTATTGAAAAACTTTTCCCGTTTGAGAACATTACTCCGTATAAGTCCTATATTCCATATACGTTATAACATTATTTTCTCAATTTTAGTTTAATTTTTAATAATCTCTCTTTTTTGGACTGAGAAGTATTATTTTCCAAAAATTAATGTTTTACATAAACATTTAAGTAAAACGATGAAAATGCACTTATTGGTTTCGATGCAGCTTATACTTAATCCGCGGATGAAGTTTCAAGTTGATAAATACAGTTTGAGTTTTTAGATATTAGAGTACAGAGCGATTAAATAATTTTTAAAAATGATTTCTTTTTTTCAGGCTATATTTTTAGGAAAAAAAATTAGTGATCGGTTTTGATTTGATAATGAAATTTTGTTTGTCAAATTTTTAAGTTAGGTATAATTTTAATACAACGACGTATATTGAGCATATTGAAAAAATATGCTAGGCATATTTTTCTAATACGAGCACTACGATGTTAAGATATGAATTCAATTCTTGTAAATTATTGTGGATCAGTCCATTCATATTTACTTATGAACTTTTCTTTCTTATTTTTTTTTGAATGAGTACTCATGTATTTATCTTCTTCTTTGCTATTTACAGCCGTGGGCCGTGAATATTTGAAACTTGAGTTTGGTACAGTTTTGTCTAGTCGGTAATATTTTGGCGCGAAAATCAAATTTTTGTAATTAGTATTTACAGTTTTTTGATTACGAAATCAGTATAAATGCTTGTATACACACCTAATAACTTTAAATGTCAAACAAAGTCGAAACAATGTATAAATAAGCAACTGAAAAAAACAAAAAACAATAATGTTGAAGCGTATAATTAGGCTCAGCTACAAGTTGTTTCGTTTTCCAAAGTCCGTGGCTTCTCCAGCTCCCTCTGCTCTCTATAGTAGCGCTTGCGCCATGCCCGACGAGCGACTTCTCTTTTAACTCAACTCTCTCTCTCTCTCTCTCTCTTTCTCTTTCGAACATAACTGTTACGTATTTACGACCTGATACTGCACCTGCCAAGTGTGTCAAATGTAGACGTGGCTTCGGTCGGTAATGCTAGACTGGACTGCTATGGACTGCAGCTGAAACCGCAAGGAAGAAAGTAGAGCCGAGCCAGCCAAGAGGCAAGCGTACTGGAAAGTGGAAGTTATTATTATGGATGCGACAGCGAACAACAAAAGTAAGAGGGGGCTGCAGCTGTGTATTGTAGGTGCGCACTTCGGATGAGATTGAGAATGAGGAATGACAGGCTGCGTGCATTGAGCATTCTCGCACACTGTCACGCAGTAGATTAACCGAAACCGAAACGAAAGACTGGGTGTGACATTTTGACGAGGACGACTTCTGGATTTCTTGTTGATCGAGATTTGAGCCTCGAGAGGATCCGCCGATTATATCCGAGTGGACATTGACGACAGATCCTCCAAGATCCCCGTTGTCTCGACACCCGGATTTTCGGATGTGCGTCTACCTGCAGATGCTGTCACTGATCCAAGTCTCGCTGTCGTTGTGCACTCGACAAGGTTAACGAGCTCAACTACGACTCTGGAGCCGAGTGGAGTGGCGAGTGAGTATCCTTTTACGCGTTGGTAGTCTCAAGCGCGTGGCCGCGCCCGACCAATGTCCGAATGTAAACCCAATCGTTCACGCCTAATTGACAGCGTCAAAAACTTAATGGATTTTTATTACTTACTTCGATAATGTAATCGGGTACCAATTACCAAATCCCAATGCCTTTTTCTTATTGGTTTTATTTTTTTCCAGTGTACCCGCAGGAGCGTGATGAGAATTTCAACGCGTAAACATCATGGGCACCCGAGGCGGAGTTGCACTAGCACCACCCGAACGAGCTGCGAGCGAGCGCGTTCGCCTCAAGGTGCTATACGACTTCGAGTACGAGACGCGGGGCAAACGTATAAAAATTGTCAAAGATGAAACGCTCTTGCTCTTAGGCAAAACCAACGATGATTGGTGGCAAGTCGTCAGACCCACTGATGTTCAAAGCAATCTTTATGTGCCCGAGCTCTCTACCTTTTATGTTCCGACGGGTTATGTCACCGTCCAAGAGAATCCCCTGCCTGAGAGTACGCGCTTCTACGTCGACAAGGATAAAATGTTCAAACATGTGCCCAGTATCGACTCTTCCAGGCAAGCACCTCCCATCCATCAACATTCCATGCAAGAGAAAACACCAGTTATGGAAACAGCCTCCAAGGAAGAACCTAGAAAAGCTCACGAATCTTTCAGAAATGTTATTAGAAAACTATCTGGGAATTTAAATTCAGTCGATGAAGGTGGCAAATCTGCTAAAACTTCAAAACAATCTAAAATTGGAAAAAATTCAAGGAAGAATTCAGTGGGTTCTGGTGAAAATGCTAACAAGCCTGTAAGCCTTGTACCCACTAAGCACAAGGATACTTGGGAGAGTTCCGCTTTTGGAATGTGTTTTGGAAGAGATATGAAAAATACTGATGCTCAAGTTCTTAACCCGTTTCAAGAAGAATTAGAAAATGCTTTGTCCCATAGAATATCTCAAAAGAGAACTATTTTAGATACAAAGTTAGGAGTTAATAAAAATATTGAACAAACAACCAATGATAAAGATTTATCGTCCAAATTTGAAAGTATTCAGAGCAAATGGGAAAAGGTTTCTGCAAAAGTTTTAAAGAAACCCGATGATTTCCAACCTGTGTCTTTTACAAAAATCAAAGAAGATGTTCAAAAACAAACTAATATGCCTTTGCCTGTTCTAAAGAATCAAATAATTAATAATACAAATCAGGAATTAAGTCAATTATCTAGTAATGAAAATAATTTTAGTCAAGTTAATGAAAGTGTTAAGGAATTGTTAGAACCAATGGATCAAAAGATAGATACTGATAGTAAACTTCCTAGTGATGTAGAAAATATATCAAATGAGAAATTTATCGCACAAGAATCAGCTTCTAAGAAAGATGTAGATAGACTTTTGATAAACGATAAGAGAAAGATGTGGGCTATTGAAATGCTTATGTCCGAATTGATGCAATCATCTGTGCATTCAAAAGCAATTTTATCATCAGAAAATAATGAGTCTCTTGTTTCTGGACCAAGTCAACTAGCACAGGAATTGCACGAGATGAATGTGTCGCGGCGTTTTGAAAATGCAGAAATTCAAGTGAATTTATTGGATAATAAAGATGAGGATACCAAAGAAAATAATGAAATAAATATTGATACACAACGTAAAATGGATTCTTGGAAAAAAAAAGTTTTTGATTTTTCACCTCGCTCAAATATAATAAAAGCACCAAAAAGCCCAACTGCGAGGTCACCAAAACTCCTTGATGAATATAATGAAGCAAACATTCTAAATGACATTGACAGACCAAGAAAAATTCAAGATATACCATTAGAAACATCAAAATATATCGAATCTCCTTCTTATTCAAATATTTCCATGCGCATAAAGCGTGAAAAAGTGCCATGTAAATTAAAGATGCCCACTAAAGACTTTAGAGAAGAGTTGCAATTGACTCCGTCTCTTGAAAAGTTAGCTAGCGAAATAAAATTTCTCCCTGCTGGTATGTGCTTAAGCGATTTTGGTAATGAGAAACGTTCGATCGATTTAGGTAAGTCTTATATATGGTATGTACATGTTATGATGTATTAATTTAATTTTTAATTGTAGACTGTCCTACAACAACATTAAGTCAAGACTCGTTGAGGTTGTACAAACGCTGCTCTAAATCTGACGGTGCTCTTAATAAACGCGAGCCTCGCCGTCGTGACAGCGTTGATTCCGCAAATACTGCAAGCTGCGCCAGTCATACCGAAATTTTCAAACCAAAAGAACAGCATCTGGAACGCAAATACGAACCCCAGCAACGTGTGGCACAACAAGAATATTATTATCGTTCCGATTGTTCCGGGCAAACAGCAAAATATAAGTTAAACAGAAAATCTCGGAGTTTAGGCGATCTTGATTGCTCGGAAATGGATATCAACAAGTCAGATGATATAAATTCATCGTACGAGATGGAACCTAAAAGAAGGTATAAGCCAGTTCCAAAACTCAGATCAAAGGAATCTTTACGGAGAATTAAACCGTCCGTTACAGGACTCTCAGTAAGTGATTAGCACTATCAATATTTTCGCTTTTATAAAACTTTTTATTGTTTCTTGCACTGATTCTATTAAAACGTGTAACGCAAGATCTGTTCATTTTGCATTATTAATATTTTTTTATTATCCTCATGTATATTCTTTATAATATTTTTTATTATCCTCATGTATATTCTCACTATATTCTTTAGAATATGAATTACGAGTCACTTTTTAGAATTAAAAAAGAATATAACATTTTAATAAAAATTAAAACAACTTACAAACATTTCGTCAACGCGACTTTCAGTAAACACGTATATAAAACCGAATTATACATATAATCTACTTTTTTACTTTAATTACTTTTTCAATATTAAATTAATGAATAAAAAAACGAAATTTGTTAGTAAACTTTACCTAATCAATTCTAGGGAAAAAAATACAAATTTTCCTCACATTTTTAATAACTAAGTATGAAGTTTTTAAATATTATCCTATCAATTTCATCACTAGTCGGTTTTCGACTGATCATCTTTAAATTCTAATTCAATAAAAAATATAAATAAATATAATGTCTTAAAAACATAATTTGTTTGTTTCTTCCGTTTTTTGGTGCAACACATTCACGTAATTTTTATGGTGGTTGAAAGTTACGACTTTTTCACCAAATACTGTTAACAAATTAAATTATTTTGTATCGCCAAACTTAATTAGAATCTGTAAACTTTAATGTTTAGCCTAGCACGAGTTCTGAACGTATAGGTAATAAACCTATTCCCGCAAAACGACGAGTTCCTCCTCAAAATCATCAGCCCGAACAATCGACTTGCGATGGTGGTTATAATGATCTTGATGAAATCGATATCGACCGCAGTACCGCAATTGGTTTTAAAGCACTTCTACGGACTTCCGATAGCGGGTCTGAAGAGTACCTACAATACAAGACTTTTCCTGCAACGGTTAGGGCACAGCAGCTTTCTCCTTACGAACAAAAGCTCGGAGATATTCAAAGTATTTCTCGATCTGATGGGAACGTCAACTTAACTCGTAGCCTTTCGGACGAAGCGATCCTTAGCTCGACGTCTTGCTCCTCGACGAGTCCGTCGCGGTTTCTTAATGGTAGCGTCGAGAACCTTAATTTGCCTCCTGGCTGGATCCAAACGTATGATGCTACCGCCAAGAGGGTGTGTTATGTTAATGATCGTGGTGACAAGGTAGTTGTCTCCTCAATTCACTTTTCAACTATATTGTTCAAATTTTCTTTTCTTTTAACATTTATTAACAATTTTATTATTTATAATAATCTTAATTTATTATTTTTATAATTATTATTTATAATAATCTTAAAGTTATTAATAAATGTTAAAATTACATATATTTATTTTCTAGTGGTTTTCTTCAAACGATTCAGAGGGTAAGATATATTTCTTTGAAGAGAACAGTAATGAATCTTCGTGGGCACTCCCCACAGTTGTTACCGATAATCGTGTTAGAACCTTATCTAATGGCGAATGGCCCCAACTTTTTGATGGGAATATGGTAAGCTTTATTAATTATTCTTTTATCATTATCTATGCTCGTTGATTATTACTATTTTAACATTTTATCAAATCAATTTTAGTGTATTCTAAAAGAAGGATTAATTAATAAAACAAAAATTACGACTGAAAATGGCAAAAGATTGAGGAAAACTTGGATTACGTCTTATGCAGTATTAACTGAACTTTTTTTACTATTTTTTAAGGACGCAAAAACATTTGCTGCAATGGTACGTAGTACTATATCCATGTATTTTATAAATTCAAATGAAAGTAATGTAACACATACTTTCAATTGTAGAAAATGGACCAATCAGCTACGGCTAAACCAGATATTTCAGTGGATTTGAACGGTGCCTTTATAGAGTCTGCAGAAAAATTAAGCAATAGAAAAAACGTTTACCTTATAAATACTCTTTTGGGGTTGCAAGTACTCATTCAGTGGGATAATCCAGTAGTAATAGCAGAATGGTATCAAGAGATTCGCGATACCATTCAGAGACTGGTAGGTTACATATACTATGTACATTCATCAAAACTCTAGTCGAAATATACTAAAGTAAGTATGATGCTTTTAAATTTTTAGCCATTTAGCCAAGAGTATACAAGATCTTCATTGTCAAAGGAATGAATATATTGAATAACTTTTAGAGCACTTTTATCTTATGAGAAATTCGTTAACTCCTTTTCCAAAGTTTAGAATGATGTTAATATGACGAGAAGAGACTAAAGTATAATGAATGTTATTCGAGTATTTTCGTATTACTCGGTAGATATAGCTTATTATTATAATTATAAATAAAACATAAAATTAATTCTTATTTAAGATGTATTACAAAAATGTCAAATGAAATGTTATTTTTTGTAAAACACATAATTTTAATGCATATAAAAATAACGATTTTATCAACAGTTATCATTTGCTTATATACATGAGTTTCATTTGAATACTTAGTATGATCAATTTTACAATAATTTTATTTTATTTGTAGAAAAAAATCGTTCATCCATCTTCATGCTTTTTTGTCCAAAGTAAATGATGAGTAACATCAACATTATTTAAATAAATATAGTAGTAAAAGAGAAACACTTATTAAAAGAGTTTTGGCTTCGATTAAAAGAACACCAAACCGAAATGCATACCAATTTTTACATTTTCAAACTTTACAGAATCAATTTTATCGAAATTCTAAAGATCAATAAGCGTTTCGTTTTCGGCGCCCTCTTAAGAAAAGTTTAGAAGACATGATTTGAGCATTAATATCGCGCTCCGGTAATACCTACATGTAAAGTTTTTGCAACTTACTACTTTTGTTTAACGAATTTAAGAGTTATAATATTTTAAACTTTATCTGACATGGAACATACCAGGATTCTGGGTTTTAAATTTAATTATTTTAAATGTTGTATAATAAAAACGAAAAGCCAAAAAGAAATTTAAATACAACTTTAAAAATCGATTCTCCTATGAGAATATAATACCAGAATATTATAAAAAAAGTTTATATAATTCGTATTAAACTGTTATTTATTTATGGTTAAAAATTTTCTAATTTATACTTTTGCCGTAGCTGCAGCCAATGTATGTAGTGCTTTGTTTTCTTGTAACTTAGTCTTTTATTAACTTTGAATCAAATATCAAACTTTAATTTATCATTATATCTTCGTAATATTTAAATTAAAACCCAAGCCTCAATCCTGGTGTGCCCCTTGTGAACCAAATTCTATATAATATACATTAATGTCTCAACACTTATTTTACATTTTTATATAAAAATTATAAATCCATAAAATAATCTTAATATCTTTTGAATTACGCATCAATATAAAAATAATATAAAGATAGAGTTTATTTAACATTTTAACTATCACGAATATATATATAAATAATAATTAAACAAAAGCAGCAAATTGAGCAGTATATTAACAAGTTTTTTGCACTTTAATCGTGTAATAAATTGGTTGTCGTTGCTGACTAGTCAACACGACACCATGGCAGTACTGTCAAGAGTCTTTATTTAAAATCGTTCGTAAATCTTCTGGCAATACTCGTGTAATTTCATCAATACGTTCACGTAACATTTCTTGAACAGAGTATCCTAAGGGCACGTCCTCGAGATTGCTTTTCTCCAACTTTTGTCGAATTCTCAATATCATATCTACGACTTCAACTTCTTGTTTGTCTCTAACCCAAGCAGTTAAATCCTGAAAAGAATGTAAAGTAATAAGTATTATTAATAAATTGCGTAAAAACTGTTAAGAGTTCTTATTACTAAACATTTTTATCTAATGTTTTGTTACCTCATATTTTTAAACATTAATGGTAACGGATAAGAATAAAAATTTAAGAAGGTGGCATTTCCGGTGTGACCGGCCGGGCGAAAAAGGTAATTATTACATTTATTTTAAAAGGTACGCATTTTTATGAAAAACTCGTACACAGAAATACTAGATAAATAAATATTAAGTCATTCTACAAAGTTCCAGGTAAAAACAACAAACACACTCTAAAAAATTTCTGTACCGAAAAATCACGAAAAATCGTACATTTTCGGTGCAAAAATTATTTAGGGTGTCCTTGTATTGACTTGAAACTTTGTAGAATGACTTATTATCGAATGATTTAGTGTTTCTGTGTTCGGATTCTGCATAAAGTTGCATACTCTTTTAAATAAATGTACTAATTATCTTTTTAAAATACAGAAATCATGTAAATATTTTCATAATAATAAATTAAATTTAAACTTCTATAAATATTAATACAGGTATAAACAAACAAATTCATTTATGTATTGCTTTTGTGGAAGATTGAGATTAATTATCTCCTTTTTAAACTTATAAAACATAATAAAACATAAAGCAGATGTAAAAATCTTATTATGATGAACTTGCAAGTTTTTATATAAATAGATATGAATTTTTCTAATAGTTTTGATTGATTTGCTATATATAAAATATTATAATGTAACTAACAACAAAATTTTATTTTTATTCAAAATTATTTTAAAATTATTAAATTTTATTTCTGTATGAATTTATCTCATTTCTGTTTAACCTAAATTTAGTCAAGCTACAGTAAGAGAAATATATTTTTGAAATATATTACCGCTTGAGAGAGAGCTTCAAGTTGAATAGCTTGTAATTTATTAGTAACTTCTACATATCTTGTTTGAAACCACCCTGAAAAATTAGGGGACCTAAAAAATCTACGATATAGACCAACCCAATCTCCTTTGATACCAGTTGTCAACTGTGGCCCAGAATCATTTAATTTTGCTAGAAAATCATCTGGATTAAAAAGTTGAGGAATTGGAATTGCCTAGAAAATGTATTTTAAACATTTTACTGAATCGGAATAATTTATTTATTTTTCTATTATAGATAAGACCATACCTTGAAAGGAGATATACTTTTCTGAAGAGGCATAAGTCTGGCAATATATCTTTCTAATGGAATCATAAAACTCTCTGTAAGTTCCGTGAGGTGACGTTTTAGCAAAGCAGTTTGTGCCTCTCCTGGTCTTTTTGTTTGAACTCCTCTAAGAAGTTTTTTAACTATAGCTTTATCCTTTTGTAAAAAAGGTTTATATTGAGTATAAAGTCCAGGTTTTGAGTCAAGAACCTTTAAACCTTCAGATCTTTTAGATTTGTACTTAGGGCTGTCTACTTATAAATAACAGGATTATAATATGCATTTGTACAAAAAATAAATAAATGCTTCTAGATTAAGTTTAATCACCTCCAACTGATCCTCCATCTTCTGCTACACGTACAATATGAGGCCAGTGTCTTAAAGTTTTAGCAAAGAATGGATTGGTAACCCCAAGAATAACTGCTGGTGGACTCTGACTATCCATAGTGTATTCTTTGAAGTCTGAGTCATGAATTGTAAAATATGGACGATGATCAGCGCAATATTTAAGTGGAGCAATCATTCTATTAAATAAAAAGATGTGAATAAATACATAGATGTATGCATAAAATTTATATAAGTTTTACATACGCAGTTAAAGTATGAACAATCTCAGAACAGGTAGTAGGTGAACTAGCCATGACAACGATTGGTTCACTTAATAAAACAAGTTCCCATAACAAATGTACATGACCAATTACACTAGAAAGATTTTTGAACATGTCACCATCACAAGCTGAAGTCAATATTAAGCTACGAGCAGCTGCAGCTTTACTAGGAGCACATTCTGTGGCTGCTACATTTGGTATAGCTGTTTTGAAGGCATGGTTTGGAATGTAAGACTGAAATGCCACGAAAAAAAATTTGGATAAATTTTGCAGTCAAAAACATTTATTATCTAATATAAATCTTACTTGAAATAGTACACCTAGTAAAGGCAAGTGTACCACTTGACCAGGAACAGGTGGAGGCCATTTACTGATTTCCCTAATTATTCTAGTCATACATGTTTCTCCACTATCAAAAAATTCTGGTGCAATAAGAGCACACAATTCACTTAGTAAATTAACAAATGGAAGCCTTGTTACCAATACAATACTCTAAAATGTTGATAAATTAATTTAAATAATACTAAAAGTGAATTTTATTTATATTTAATTTTTGCATTTTTTGAGTATAAGCACATATTTACAAATATATAACTATTTTGCAAGAATAATTATATTTTCTTTTAAAGTAAAATTATATAAATATTTCTTATTATTATTAATTTAAATATTGACGAAAATTAATTTGATATTTTCAAATACTTATTAAAATTGCAAAAATTAAAAGATTTTGTACCTTCTGGAAATAGCCTCGTGGAAGATTTTTATCTTTTACTTGACGAAAATATACAGAACCCCAATAATAATCTTTATCCGTCTGAAGAAACATAGGTGATTTTCGGTCATAATTTTTAAGAGCTTGAGTTTCTCCCAAATCTTTATTAGTTGTACTTTTTCTAATCCTCACGTGATACTGAGTGTCACCCATGCATCCTGAATTAGAATCAGGAAATGCCAAATAACAAATATTGGATCTCTCTTGCTCTGATAATTCAACATCTCCAGGATAAATTGCCTGTAAATAATTTGGAAAATAATATTCGGTAAATAAACTGTTGATATAAGATTTGACTTTTGTTTTTCTACCTCGATTACTTGTCCTAATTCTAGATCGAAGGTTACAATACATATGCAATGCAACCAATTATGAAAAGACTCCCGCTCGTGAGTTTTACGAAAATAGCTGGATCTTTCGGTTGCAACATCTTTATGATCTTCTTGGTTTATTGATGCACAAGGTTTTGACATTGTATGCTGGCTTCAGCATTCGTCGAATAGATATAAAGTGAAACTGCTTAACAAAAGAGATAATTATATAATCAAACGATATTCAGATAAATGTAAATATTTTAAAAATACAAGGTATTACCTCAAGATTAAAAACGACATGCTTTCTTTTGAAGTATTCTAAACACGACTAATGAAGTCGTATTATTATTTTAATATTCACGTTTTTTACCAAAAGTCTCGAATATGGTTATGGCAATCTTGTCAAATCTCGCAAACGAAACTCGAACATGACTCTTGTAGACCCATTGTCGAAAATCGTACCCAAGAACAGCAAAGGTGACTCGATCCATAAACGTAATCGTACGAAGTACCTTTTGTTATTCCACTGGACAGACCGTTAGAATAAACTCGGTTAACGTTAGTGCTAAATTGCTAATGTTCAGTCAAATTAAATATAGGTACAAGAAAAAGGTTCCAACTCTAAGTATTGTATAGAGTTAACAGTTGATCATATCACATTGATGAATTTCCAAAATGATAAATTGACAAATAGCCAAATGAGAAATGCGAGCTGCGATTTTAAAATGTAAGAGTAATCGTGTGAATCCATGTATATTGCACGTGTACATGCACATGCCTATCTCAAAAAGAACTCGACGTGCTCCTCCTCTCAGGTCTCGGTTCTCCGCCAAACTCCGATCTTCGACTCGAAGATATACTTTTATACATAGAACGTTTATAAATACTTGTCTATACCTACCATCTAGTGAGTCTACGTGCAGCGTGATGCACTAAACGAAACTATACAATACGTTAAACTGGTTATTGGTAAAAAGGATTCCTATAATTATTTTACATATGTTCATCTCGATCTGTTCATAGTCCATAATTCACAACACAAGACGTCACTATACTCAATTCCTCTCGCACGCACACAACTCTACAGACGATTCGTATTTTATATACGCTAAACACTTTATGCGCGTGGGCGTAGCGAACTGTGGAATATATATATATATATATATATATATATATTTCATTTTTTTACGTTGGCATCAGAATAATTTTCGCTTGGCAGTTGGCAGGCATGAAATTTGAAAAATACAGCGTATTTATTTACTGTCGAGCTGCGGGCACCGCACACCCCGCACGGCGCACCGTTCTTCATGTCCATGGACTGCAGTTAAAAAACGGACCAGAGAAGATTATGAAAACAAAAGGAAACTAGAAAATTGGCTGCTCTCTTTATAGATGGACGATATAGAAAACTGGCTACAGTGAGTAGTGACAAATAATGGGGAAAATAACTTCAGATTGTCTAGTTTCTTATGAAAGAAGAATTTCCTCCGAAAAAATCTAAAGCACAGTCAGAAGACATGGTTGAGATCTGCGTTTTCTATGCAATTGCTCAACATTATTCCATTAAGATAAATTTACTTTCAAAATAAATATTTTTTAATATAGGTATATATAATACATAATTATTCAGAGATTTTAATACAAAACTTAAATATTATTTAAAATACATAAATGGTCATGGTTGAAATCTATAAAAACTTAGTTAACTTTTAGTTACATGTATAAATAACTTGCTATATTTCTAAATTAGGCATCAAAATAACAGTATTGTTTTATAAATACACAACTTTAATTTTCTATTTTTGTGGCGCATATTGGTGACATTATATACATGACAAATGTGATAAATAAATGAATTATGGTTTTCATTACATAATCGTCGTGCATTATTACTTATATATATGGTATTGACAAGGAGTCAAAAAAGTATAGAACGGACATTTGCTGGCATTCAGGATAGGAAAAAGTGAGATACTTTATGTGTATACTGTGTACTCGACACTCTCGACAGTAGACAGTATAGTCAGTATATTTTATAATAATAATAAATTGTACAAAATATTTTATATTACCGGGTGATGGCGCAAGTAGTCCAACTATATATAGTTATCACTAAAACAACAATAGCAGTATAGAATGTATATATTTATTATTTGTAATTTATATTAACCTTACTTAAACCAAGTATACTTGCGACATACAATTGTTGTCCATTGCGTCAATAAAAAATTCAAGTTCATAACTTATAAATACGTAAATAACAAAATCCTACACTTGTTTACAATTCAAAACGAAGTTTACTTCGTGTTAAAATTGCCGGTTAGCTTCGGCAGTACTTCAATATGTTTCCTACAGAAATTTGGGAGCAAATTATACGAAACACCGAAGCCGCAACTCTTGTTAACTTACGTACCGTTAATAGTACGTGGAATGCAATTATCACAAAGCATTTACAGGTACTTCAAAATTATTAATACAACGAGTACTGTGATTCAAAATTTACGCATAATATCATACATAAAGTATTAATAACTAGTTACTATTTTAAATAACTAGTTTTGTTTTCTTTTTCTTTTTGCAGGAATCTGATGCTTGGTATGAACAATGCAAAAGGAGTGTACCAGAAGAATATTGGCTTATTTTATTGGAAAACTCATTTCATTTGATTAATCTCCAAAGACAAAATAACAATGACTATCAAACTGAACGTTACAATTACAAAATATGGTTAACAATTTACAAAGCTTGGTTAAAATGGTGCAAAGTAGAATACTTTAATGTACATACTATTACTGAAATTGAACCTATTCCCAAACATTGTTTGTCAGAGCGAATAACTTCCTGTGCTGTTCTAGGTTTCTACTTTATACTTTAAAGTTATTATATCTAATAAATATAATTTCAACCAGATATAAGTTTTTAAACCACAAAAAATAATTAAATGACAATGATTACTTTTAGCTATATGCTGTAAAAGCAAAAAAAATTTTAATTAAATAAAGTCAATTTTTTGCAGGAGAATTAGTAGCTGTTGGCTCCTCTGAAGGATACATTAGAATATTTAATTTACGCACACATAAACTTGTATTTAGAGTGGATCAATATGAACAAGTACAAGATATTAAATTATGTGTACAAGGTAATTTGGTATAGATATATTTTTTATAGCCATCATAATTATTAGATATTTAACGAATTTTTACTAATATTCTGATAGGGAAACAAAATGAAAAAATTATAGTTATTGCAACTTCAAATAGTGGTATAAATAGAATCTGGGATATAACTTCTCAAAAAAAATTAGTATTTTCTTCTGGTGATGTAATATGGTAAGTTTATACCTATTGACATTAAATTATCTAGTCAATTATCTTAAAAAATAAATTATACTGTATGACTTTAATAAACAATATTTTATTAGTGCTGGATATGGATATTATTGTACAGCAAAATACTATGATGAAATTCTTGTATATGATGCAACATCTGAAGACCAATTTCCTACCAGATTATCTATGCATGATTTAATTAGTATAACAAATGTTACAAATCACATTTATGGAATGCCCAATAATGTAAAACATGTTAATATGATAGTATATAAATATCAAGTAACTATAACATTTTGAAATAATAAATACTGTAATTTGAAGAAATTAATATAAACTTTTTATTTTAAGTTATGTTTTTGGTCTGCAAATGGTCTTTATTTTGAATTGGATTTGAGAGAAGTTGAACAACCTTTACATTTCTGGTGCACAGTTGTTGGAGTTCCAAAAAATGAAAAAATATGTCAATATTATTTATTTAATCCATACACTGCATTCTGCATAACAGGTACTATTTAGTTATTATGTATAATTTGTATAGTTGTACTATTTGTATATATTATGAATAAATTCTTTTAATTTTAGAAAAAGGGTACTTAGGTATTTCTGTTGATAAAAATAAATGGCAAATGTATAATATATTTTCGTTTTTGCAAAGCATAGTTACATCTATTTTTTTTTATGTTCGAGTTTTGATACTTGGTTTAGATTCTGGTAAGATTATTTTTTTTACTATTCACTAAAATAGATTATTAATGATTATGTAAAACTATGTTATTGATATAACTTATTATTTGTAGGTGATGTTATACTTTATTTTGTTGAAAATGAATTGGCATTAAGAACAATTAACTTTAAAAGTAAAAAATCAAAACGAATACAAATAGCTTCAGAACCCATAGTTTCTCTAAATTTAATGGAGATATCTGGTGATCAAACTCTATTAGTTACAACAAGAAAGACTATTTATCATGTCAACCTTCAAACTTATATCATTTAGGATGAAGAAAACTTTGAAATAAAAAGTTTTTTTTTATTATTATTCAAACAACATTGTCTACATGTATATAATTTATTATATTATTTTCTTATATTTATTTTTTATATAATATTACATAAAATTTTGAATACAATGATAACTTGACTTATATATGTTATTATAGTTTGTATGAAATATAACAATTATAAAATAATTATTACAGAAATTTATAGTTAAAATTGATGCAGCTAGATAATAGTATAACTATTTATATGTATGCATATTTATTTTCTATAAATTGGATAAAATATTAATGTGGGATGTGCACTTGTAGTAACATAGGTACAATCCCAGTTAATGCAAACAGTGTTTTTTTATATGTGAATTTTTAATGTTATTATTTGACTAGATTTTTATTAATTTGTTTTATTATTACTGTTCTAGCAGTTTTAAATTTGAAAAATTAGTTTTTTTCTAATTCTTTTTTACCAGATGATATTTGTTCCTTTTTGATAATAAAGTTAGTTGGGATTGTAATAAACTAATAGCATCTTCGTCGATACTAAAAAAATTAATTCCACATTATATTATTAATTTTCAACTAGATATGAAATATAAATACATGTTCATTTACTTATATTTTTATGAACCATATATTTTGTAAAAAGTCATTTACGTTCGATATTTACAATTTCCGTGTTTGGTTTATTTAATTTAGAAAACTGCAATGTTTGGCATGCTGCTAAGTAACTATTTTTCAATAGTCTCTTCATTATTCACTGTCATTTGAAGATGTACTTTCTTTAAAATAATACTGTTTAGAAGTATAAGTTTGAACATTCAAAAGTGACAATAGTCACGAACTCGATTGACGAAAGAAGAGATATAGAGAGTGGAGACCTTACTGTACGAAGACCCCAATGCGGCGCAGGAGCAACAAGACAAGTTGGACAAAAATGATATTTTACGTCAGCGTTTTCCTCCCATGATAAGTATGCGAAACAATGTAAATAATTTACTAAAGTAGAAATAATTAATAAACATTAAAATTATTTTAAAATTCATCATTTTTTACAATTTTTCTCTTCATTTTTAATTTTCGTGTTAACGCAGAAGTAAGTAATATGAATTTGGAAAAAATGAATCATGTATAGTTGTAGAAATAAAAAGTCAGAACATCGGAATTTAAGAGATCTTTTTGATAAAGTATAGGTCTTTAGTTGGATGCAGATATCAAAAGCTTAAGAAAAAATTCGGATATAAATACAATTAAAATAAAAATTCAAATAAATTAATTTGTTGTAAAGTTGCATATAATTACAGATAATTTTTCTATTTAACATCTTTACTACTTTTTGTAACAGATTCATCTATATTTAAGCTTCTTTTTATTAAAAAATTCGCATTCCCTTTCTGCCCTTTCAACTTACATTTCTATTGCAAATATTGATATAATAAATTGGTTTATCAAACGCAACCTTTTTTCGAAAAATTCATTGATTTGTATTGTATACTATAAATAGTTCTATATGTATATTTATATATGGGATATTCCACGTGAAGTGGTCCGATCAAAATTTTAAAATGCACCAAATTTTGGGAACACATTGCAAATGTTTTTCAGAATATAGAAAAAAATTTTTAGGTACCGGAATCTATTTTTGCTCAAAAGTTATTCTAACCTCAAAAAGTGAATTTTTCCAAGTTATTTTCAAGCTGGGTTCACCGCTATTTAACTCAAAATTTATCAACTTTTACTATAGAACATTATATGTAACATTCGTTGCTAATTATGTCTAGAATTTATCCATCTGGGTTAGAATTTGAAATACCCCATATATTTACTTCATATTTTTTCTTTAAAATGTAATATAAATTTCTTTAAATAGTGCTATAAAAATATTGACCGACGGGTAATATTATTCATGGGAGTACACATTTTCAATTGAATTTTTAATAATTAGCAATTGCTTTTCTCTTTAGGGAAGACTGGGGCATTTTTGAACTTTTTTTTTTATTTAGGTACTTTTTTTCTTATGAAAACGATATAATTTTATACTTGGGATCATGGCAACTTCAAGTACTACTTGCCTCTAGCTATTAAGACACGTTTTTTACCCACGATATTTATTGATAGGACGGTTTATTTTACGGTTGAAGAAAAAGTCATATTGTTCTTCAAATCCATACTTTCTAGCAACTTGCAGAATTTTTTTAGGCACAATTTATCAATACAACATTTTACATTTAGAAACTTTCACACTAAAACAAAAGTTATTTTTGTGAAATTTAACTAGGTTTCCTTTCTTTTAGATTTGACACATGATGAATATATACTATAAAATCACCGTGCACCCATTTACTTAACACGTTCAAATTTACTCCAAGGTTCGTGTTCAAAATTACCCCCTTATGAACCTATATAAGAACACCCATAAACCCATAACACATCTTCAAACGCGAACAAACCTTCAGTTTGAGCTTTGACGTTGTCCGAGTAGTCTTGTGCTTGTCTAATATTCGGTATACTTACCTGTACTGTTTTGTGACTCGAAAATCAGAGTTCGGAAACCACGAAGGAAGTAAAAGGTGAAAAATAACATAACACAAGCTGTAACATGTTTCGTTGAATAAAATTATAAAAGATTCTGTTGATCAGATTTATTGGAGAATAGGTACGAAAGTAGTAATGAGGTGTGCAAATAAACCACGGGAAACAAGAGGCATGGTATCTTGCGCTCTCGCCACTTAACCTACAAACTCCCCACGTAAACGACATTAACGGATCTTCCAAAAATTCCCGTTTTTGGATCTTCTAGACTAAACAAGTAATGCTGGATTTTTCATCCTTAGACATATATTTCATTTTTCTTTAGTAATCTTATGGTTTGCAGATACTGAGTCAATGATACCAAACGGAGTACAGAACGATAAGAAGGAGAAATGTTCTCCAACAAGGACTTCATCCTCCTCTTCACCTTTGATGAAGTTCTCTTCCTACCTCTTGGCAATCAGGCCATGGTCTTTGAGTGCCTCGTTGATACCAACGATGCTGGGTTCCGCATTAGCTTATAAGTTAATTGGACTATCCGGATTGAGCTGGATAACATTAATATTGACTTTATTTACGGTAGCTTGTGTTCACGGTGCTGGTAATGTAGTCAACACTTACTTTGATTATATCAAAGGTGTTGACAGCCGTAAAAGCGATGACAGAATTTTGGTAGATCAATTGCTTTCCCAGGATGAACTGGTTTCTCTTGGGGCTTGGCTTTACGCAGCTGGATGCCTGGGTTTTGTTCTATTAGCTACTTTATCACCAGCCAAGATGGAGCATCTTGCGCTAGTTTATTTTGGAGGCTTGTCCTCTTCGTTTCTTTACACTGGAGGCATTGGACTTAAGTATATTGCACTAGGAGATGTTCTGATACTCATCATTTTTGGCCCAATATCCGTCCTGTTTGCATTTATGGCACAAACAGGTTACATCGAATGGAATACAATGTATTATGCAATTCCACTAGCTCTTAACACTGAAGCTATATTACATAGTAATAACACGCGTGATCTTGAGAGCGATAAACGAGCAGGCATAGTAACATTGGCTATTTTAATAGGTTATACAGCATCTCATGTTTTGTACGCATTTTTACTTTTTGCACCATATGTGACCCTAGTGGTGCTTGCATTAAGATATTCCATCTGGTTTTTATTGCCACTGGTAACATTACCAAAAGCTTTTAAAATAGAAAAAAGGTTTAGGAATCCAAATACAATTCAGGATGTTCCAAAACGGACTGCCAGCTTAAATCTTTACCTGGGGATATTGTACATTATCGCCTGTTTGCTAAACGATCGACTTCCTTATCTCCAACCTGTTTAAACACTTTTTGAGCAAGAGGAATTTTTGACAGTGGTACAATTTTAGTGCTTAAGAGTGCTCTTACTAGAGCAATAAACAGATGCAGAGGATCGCATTGTGAAATGATTTTAACTTTTGAGTATTATTATCCATCTATTCTACTCACTTTCGTAAAAAGCATTTCCAGATTTATTAAACAACCGTTAATGACTTTTTAAAATATATATATTTAAATACTTAAGATAAGAGTCTTAAGTGTAATTTTTGTATAAAGAGATAAAGAATCAACAATTTATATTACGTTTTTTAAAGTATGTTATGTTTGCTAGATCCAAAATCAGAGGTGTAATAAAAACAACCTGGGTGGGCCTAGAAAACACATTTGACACATAATCGATTTTACTTAGAAAAATGTATTCAATTGATTAAAAAAGGAATTACAAATTGTAAATCTTGAAAGACTTAACATACTTATTATTTGTCATTGTATAAATGATCACATTTAAAATCTACAAGTAAATTATTGTGTTTTTGTACTACTCAATTACTTGTCTTCAATAATGACTTTGTAGTGAGTACACAAAACATATGGCCAAATCTATGGAAAAATGCAATTTAGTGTCACAAGCACATTTATTTGTACATGTAGGTAAACAATTAGCCAAAAGACGAAATACTTTATAACACAAACGCGATAATCACAGAGAATATAATAATTCTTGTAAAATAAGAATTCTTTATGTTTTTATCTTTGATACTATGGGAAGTTGAAAATCATCAATTGTTTAAAAAATAATATTTTTATACAAGATGCGACTATATTTAAAAAATCGCTTTAGCCTATCTTGCATTATTTTATAGATTCGCTCATACAATTTAATGTATTATAAATAAATTTGTTAGTTAATTTATTACATACATTATGTAACAAATTGAATACTATGGAAGTTAAATCAAGGGTTCACTAAAATTTTGTAAAATAATCATTACATAAGCGTGAAGGGACATATAAGTATAAAGGGATTTTTATTAGAAAATTACAAAAACACAGTGGTGCTTTGAATTATTGTTGGGAAACTTATTTTCCAACATTTCAATAAAATGAACAAAAAAACTATAACTCAGTTTATAAGAATTTTATTAACCAACATTTATATCTAATTATTTTCATGTATTATTTGTTAGCAGTTGTACTAAATTATTTAACTAATTATTCTGCTTTTATACATACGTCAACATATAAAAAATTTAACATTTGTATATTTTTGCTGTATACACTTATAACTTATCATTACATACAATTGCAAATAATTTGTTTTGAGCATTCTCTATATATATGTTATTGATATATATACGCGCCCATATATCTATTAATCTATATCTTTTAATTTTTTACTTCTTTAGGTTTCCATTAAATTATGACATTTTTTTTCCTACTTGAAGTATACTTACAAAAGTTACTAATAATATATATACATACACACACGCGCACGTGCATGAATGAGTAATATATTATTAAGCACATGACATACAATAGAAAATCACAAAGTGCTCTTTCATTGCGATGATATTGAAATTATGCGAATCTTCAAGTTTTATTCTTTATATGATCAACTTTAACCTCATAAAAAGTCATAAATAGTATGTTTTGCTATAATATGCGTAAAATTCGTTTTTGTTTAACTAATTTAGATATTGAAAATAAAACATTTAATAATAG
This sequence comes from Theocolax elegans, assembly GCA_026168455.1. Classification (NCBI taxonomy): domain Eukaryota; kingdom Metazoa; phylum Arthropoda; class Insecta; order Hymenoptera; family Cerocephalidae; genus Theocolax; species Theocolax elegans. The sequence goes on from CM047425.1 coordinate 83,162,442, forward strand.
ACGGAGAGAAAATTCAGAACTTATATTCGTTGTTTTATCTATATTATCTTTGAATTGGCTATTACATTTTTAAATTTAAATCAGCTAATTATATGTATAATTTTAAAACACAGGTTTTAAATGTAATTATTTTAAGTTTATTTGAAAAAATTTTGGGTATCTGAAGATCTATGTATTTTTGGATGTATCCTTGTTTATAAACGTGCATTGTTCACGTTTATAATATTTAGTTATACCTCATTGAATTGAAAATGTTTCTGTAACACTTTTATACTTTTAATTTATTTAATATTTTTATACCTAAATTATTGATATTTTAAGATAGACAATAACTTTGATTTTATAGAAATAATTATTTATTTTTAATTAATTTAAAAAAATTTATTATTTCGAAAAATTTGCTTCATTAGTTCTATTATTATGTAATTTAAGCATCGCGAAAGAATATTCACTGCTTTTTGGTTCTATAATTCAGATTTAGTTTTCTGGTTTTAAAGGTATGTAATTTGAGTGACATGTAAGATTTGTAATTTGACACATCGCAAAATTGCTTATATTAAATTCACAAAATTCCATTTATGGTGTGATGTCCCATAAGACATATAGACAATATACATATAATGTTACATATATTAAAATATAAATATAACTTTCCATATTTAAAACATCTACATATTCGAGTATTTAACGCTTTCACAATTAATATCACGAAAACGAATGTCAATAACCGAAATTACGATAATGCTGGAACAGCATTATTGCAACATCTAAGTGAACATCCTAATGTAACACTTAACACGCGCCCATCACTAATTGCTAATTGGTCAGATCAACCAGATCTCTACTAAAAAGTGTTACAGGTAAAGTTTATTTAAATGCACACAATTAACGACGATCTCCTCAGTTTTGACTTTTCCACCGTGCCGACTTCGGGCCTAGACCTAGAGTGAGCAAACCTTCGAGCATATACTTCTTCTTCTTCTGTTTAGCTGGCATTGTATTGCTAATTGCGCCATCATCCGGTATAAATTTGAAGCATTTATAGGGATTTTAAAAGCTGTTTATTAATTATTGACGAATTAAGAATATGATTCTCAAGGCCGCTAAAGGCACCGTGTTGAATGTTGTAAAGCAATGGTGCATGTCGGAAAATGCATTAACATTTTTCCAAACATATATATACATATATAAAAATTTTGGTAGTTTCCACGTACACCTTTTTACAGGTTTTTACGTATCCCCTACACCTTTATTATTCCATTTCATTCCATTTCCAATTTTTACCCCCTCTTTACCCCATCTTCTCGCATTTGCCCGGGGTATGCCCGTGGAGAGAGGGAAAACCTGTGGCCAAACCCCCGTTGGGATAAATGCCATTTAGGAAAACCTCCTCCGAGAAGGGCGGTGTATTCGAGAACAATTCTGTTTGGGTGGTAAGGTCACATTGCGTAGACTTTAACACCGAAACCGAATGCCTCACACCTCCCGCTCACGTTGTGGAATGTGAAAAAACACCTAACCGATCATTTAAGCTAAGCCCGAGAATGGTCACCCATCCAAGTGCCAACCGCGCTCGGTGCTGCTTAACTTTCATGACCGGCCGAGGTGCGTTTCCGCCACTCCGCCACCGTGTCGGTTATATATACATATATATTTATTAATTCATCATTACCATTGCTACTTTAATTTATTTATTTGTTTATTATTTTTTTTTTATTTGTATTATTTATTTTTGGAAAGGAATCATAAATAATGTTGGATGGAGGAGTAATTAAAAATTTTAAACAAAAATAGGTTAATAGACTCTAGGAACTCTGATAATAATTTACATTCTGTCGACTTGGGTTTTCCAAGAGTATCGCTTATTTGAAAGTTTTTTATTAAATCTAATTCTTTCTTTTATGTACAATGGGCAAACGAAGATAATATGATCTATGTCTTGGGAGGGGGGTGGCCACATTGGCATTGAGGGGAGTTAACAATAAATTTTCAGAAAAGGCTAGCAGCAAGAGAGTAAGATTTGATCTAAGGCGGTTTATTGAAACAATATGGAATCTGAGGGTATTATAATTATAAAACCAGGGTTTTTTTGGTTTAGACTTTTAGAGTAAAAATTGGAAAAATAATGGCGACCTTTGTGAGATTTTTTTTTGTCTAACCATTTGAGGAAGATTAGATTTTGTTTGTTTGTTAGAGATTCATAAAAGTCGGATATAGGGATTTTGTGTTACAAGATGTTAGACCAGTAAAACTAGTACCAACTTTTAAACTTTCGGAATGTGTGGTGTGTGTTCTATATATCTATATATACATATTTATTATTATGTTCCGAGAACCGCATGTAATATAATACATACCGCTAAAGTTTAGGTTACATTCCTTGCCTATACTTATGCAGCGATGAGAAAAAAGTATGTACACCTTCTATTGTCAAATATTCTTACATTAGTCATTACGTGTAATATTTAATTAGCTATTGAATATTTTTTTATTAAATATTCGAATTTGATAGCATTAATCGCATAGTCGAGCATTACTGAAAATAGACATTCAAATATATTTATGTTATTTTGACTAACAATGTCTTTTACTGTGCGATTGGATGTAGACACTGTTATTATATGTCCCTACGATCAAAATCATAGAATAGCTCGATCAAGAATTCAGAGACATCTCGTCAAATGTGAAAAGGTAACTTTATTATTTTTATACCTACAATACATTGCAGGGTTTCATTAATTTTTGTTTTTTCTTTAGAATTATCCACCAAATTACAAACAACAATGCCCTTACGATGCAACTCACAGACTTTTTGAACATGAAATGACTGAACATGTTACAACGTGTCCTATGAAGTTCTCCTGCTCCAATATTAACATTGGTATGTGTAAATTTATTATTATTACCTTTATTAGTTAATAATATTGTATAACTTTTAATAAAAACGTACACACCTCTGCTCAGATCATGGCATTAGGGTAACCAAGACAGAACCTTTCACCGAAAGCGAAATTGATGACGATAATGAAAATTGGGATAAAACTACTGAACTATCTAATACAACTCAACGTACCGAACCAGAATTTGAATCTGTTAATGTTAAATATTCAACATTTACTTCTATTAGAGGGTAAAACCTTTATTTTGTGTGATAACATTTGATATCAATTACTAAAATAGTATTTTAAGAATTATAAAATAATAAATAATAATAAGTATACATTTATAATATTCTTTCGTAACAAAATTTGTATAAGTACAAATTTGAAATAATGTACAATATTATTAGTGAAAAATTCTATACATATTAATATTGAAATAATGTTTATATAATTATATACATAAAGTATTAATTACAATTTTTTTCATTCAGTATTATAATATACTTGTAATTAAATATTTTTATTATCTTAGCATATCATTCCTTTCTTAGAAAGATACTTATACAAAATTTTCTTGATTACTATTAGAAAAAAATTATATTCTATTTAACAAAATTGTTTATATATTTATAGTTAGTCAGAAATATGTTATAATCTAATTTATATACATAATTTCTAGAAAGTGCTTGATTTCTAAACGGTATGGTTCGAGTTTACGTCGTCCATTCGGTTATTCAGAGTCAACAATGTTGGATGTAGATGACCAAAGTATTGAAGATGATGCCCAGTCAATTACAAGTGATATGGGCATTGGACGAGGACAAATGTTACTAGAAAACATGTACATAGACAACAGAGGTTGCAGAAGAGGTTTGAGGGGTAGAATACTGCATTGATTATTAAATAAAAAATATATGCAATATATTTTTTTGATATTCCATAATTATTTTAAGTATTCTATTATTATCATTATAAAAAAAATTGTATTTTTGTACTTTTATATATTCGTTTCCTTACATGAAACTTTTTACTTAAATTGATATACTTCCATAAGAATTTTCCAAGTTATTAAAAATAAGAAAAATAAATATATTTGATACATATATAAACACTATCAATACTTAAATATAATACATGCTTTATATTAATGTTACAAAAAATTGTTTTTTGATTTGTAAAGTTGGACAGAGTAAATAATATAATATAAATTTTGAATTATTTCCATTTATTTGCCAATTACGTTTCAATTAGAATTTATGTACAAGATTCTCAAAATTTTTCTCAAATGTCTGTTCTACAGTACTAATTTTATAACGCAACATTAATGGATGTGTTCGTACCGAGAAACTTACACTTTAAAAAATAAACAGTCAAGAAAAGTTATGAGCAATTTTTTTATGACTAATTGATCTTTCAAAATTATTTAGAAAAAACAATTCGTTTAAAACCAAAAATAAAATTCCCTAAATTTTCCATACATTTATTATTTGAAATTAATATAATTTATTGCTTTATTTAATTTCTATTATAAATTACCAAATTAATTTTAGTTACGAATTCACTTCTTAACATAAGAATTTGAAAGTTTGATGTAATACTAACAATTCTAACAAAAATAACAAAATAATTAAACTGTAAGGTAAAAGTAATAAATTTTGACAATACGTGGATTATTTATTCATCTATACAGTATAATGGAATATTATAATTTTTTTTAATAACTTTATATTTTAGTTTAATTACATATACTTAAGGTTACTATCAATTCCCTTTGCGAGAAGTAAATTATATAATTATAAAAAAATAAGACAAAAATGTTTGTGTAGAAGGCAGAACAATTATTTTTATGTAGCCATGGCGAAAATTATATTATTTTAACAAAATTAAATAACACATTTTTCATTTAACGATTATTTTTCCCACGTATTGGTGGCTTTACTTATCAATCACTATTTAATATGATTAATTTATTCTCTCAAATAATGCAAATAAATAAGTACACATAGTAATAAAAGTTTGTATCATTATATAGTAATTAAATAAATTATTCACTTTTGAAGAATTTTTAGAATAATCTTCTTCCTATTTATTTAACCAACTGAATCGTTAAAATATTCTAGGTTATTTACAAAGGAATAATATATCTGAGTTACAAATTTTGTTTTGCCTATAATATTTGGGTGTATATATAAAGCTGTAAGAGAAAATGTGCTGTTGACTCTAATATTTTATTATACCTAATTATAGATTATTGTAACAAAGATGAATTTAGAAAAAAAATTATTACTACTTTAATCGTCTATAGAAATAGCATATACAAGAATAAATTCTAAATTATACCAACTTTTTTTTATTTTTTTACTAATTTCTTTGAAACTTTAAATCAAATGCGCATCTTTTAGTACTAATGAGATGTAAATAATTGAAGTAGCAGTACTTTACTCTCAGTCTTTTACCATTTTATCGAAAACAAAATTTGTCACCCAAATATATATGATGGTGTCCTTGTTAACACCTAGTATTAATTTTATAAAAAAAAATGCTGAAATAAAGAGACTCAATTTCAATTTTAAGATGCAGCATTTGCAAATAAAAAATATAAATATTCATAATTTGTAATGTTCTATTTTCTCGGTAATGAATACTTTCCATTTATTAAAGTATATTATGCATACAAAATGAAGATAGTTTTTGCAATCTTACAACTATTCTTAAAGTTAAATTGAGTGAAAAAATTTACATTAAGTTCATCTTTACTTTTAAAAATTTGTATAACTATTTCTCATACCTTCGAAATTATTTCCTGTTCTTATAACGCAAACATTTCTATTCCAAACACCAGAAAAAAATTTAATTAAAACTAAATAGATTCAGCAATATTTACTACGCGCTTAACCTATTATTATTTACATAATTCTAATTTCTTATATGCGGTTCGAATATTGGCAGTTTGTTAGCTCAAGTCTGCGACAGATATTTTATACTTATTCTGGATGTATAAAAAACAGCAGATTTATGATCGTATAATTACAGCACATATCACGAGAGATCACGTGCACCAGATTCTCTTTTATCGATGTTTTTATTTTTCGAGCTAAAATGAAATGCACTGTTTATTCCCACGTGATACTTGATTTAGACGTGTCAAGTTTCAACACTGACAAGAATTACTGAATGTTCAATAGGTTTAATTTATTTTTTTACAAACTGATGATACTTATGCACCAGTAGACGTATTTTTCTGTTGTTTCCATTCCGATATCCTTGCTTTTAATTCATCCACTGAAAAATAAAATAAAATTATTCTTTATAGTATTTATAACTCATTAACAATAATTTTAGTTACAGATTATGACCCAATATTTGAATATTACTGAACATTTATAACCACTATTTATAAAAATAGCACATTTACGATAATTTTGCGTTTTATTTACCGAAATTAACCGAATATTTGTTAAACTTTTAAAATTGTTGTTAGTAAAAATCATTCAACTTATGAATAAACAATAACAATTTACGAAATGGACTTTACTTTAATTTACTTTACTGTGTATTATAAGCAGGCTTCTCAATTTCCCACTCATTCGTTTACTTAAAGAAATTACTAGATATTAAAATTATTTAAAGATACTTGATCAGCTATATTATAAATTATTAACTAACTTATGTATTTAATTGAATTATCATTACTTAATAATATACAGTTCAGTAGTATCATATAGAGATACAACAGTTATAATAATGAAAGCATTTTTTATGTTTAACAAGAAGTAATAATGATTAAATACTTACTGGGTGCCAGCATATCTTCACTAAGTGGTTGTCTACTGAAAGGATCTGTTGCACTATTTAGAAGATGTCGTATGATAACGTCTTTGTCCATGATAATACCGGAAGGCAGTTTGACTGGCTCCTCCATTAATGTACCCATTAAAGGATCTTTAAATTCATCAGGCGCATCATTATAATCCTCTTCGCGCGCACGATTATCACTCGCAATTTGCGCAGCTTTTTCAGATAGAGCGATGAATTGTTTCACCTCTGCTGCTGATTTTATTGCCGATCTTTCTAACTTGCCAGCGGCTTCTGCGAATAATTCTCTAGAAAACGACCTCTGCAAAAGATTAAATTAAATACGTATTAATAAATTACAGGAAATGTATATAATACTGTTTACTAACTTAAATTAAAAATAATTTTTATTGGATTCATAATTGTTTATACGTTTAATAAATATTCAAGTTACCTCGTCACTGGCCAAAGCAGCGGCAAATTTGTGGCAATCTAAATGAAGGTAAATGTCGACTATGTGACCGAGTAATGTCCGCGGTTCCCAACCATACTTTTGTGGTTTTCTGACTTTTAAATTTTTACACTTAGGACCACACAACTGCTGCAAATTAAAATTTAGCATAGCACTCAATCTGTTAGCTAATTCAGGTCGTAAAAATGGTTCTGTAATCTGTATTGTGAGGTAATGAAACATGGCTACAGTTTCTTTAGCTAGTGTTAGGTAAGACCTAGCTTGTCGTTCGTCTGTAGCGAGTTGCCTTGTACGAGATTGCTGCTGTTCCTGATTGAGTGCTGCCCAGGCTACTTGATCCGACATGATTTCTTGAACCTCGTGAATACGTTTTAGTGATTCAAGCGATTCATCGAGAAGGAAAGTTGTATCATTCATTAGCATATTGATAAATTTAACAAATTGCTTGCCGTTTGAACTTTCGCGTATTATTGAAACTCGATGCACCGGACTTTCCCACATCGATTTGAGAATAAGAGAGATATGATAACGAATGAAAAATTTATCGTAAAATTCAGACGATGATCCCGTGGTTTCTACATCTGTGTAAAATTTCATGAGGTTTGACGCAAGCAAAAGGCTTGACAGTGGATGTGCCATCACTTGCTTGTGCAGATTTTCCGTTCGACCCTTAAAATTAATATAAATGTATAAATAATCAGAATAATCAACAGTTTTTGCATACTTAAAAGTCAAATAATAATTAAAATAAAAACGTACCTGTACACTTGCATTCATTACAAATAAAACTTCAATTAATTTAGCTACTAAGTACGGATTGCGTATACAGTCTTGGGCACAAATTAATACTAGCAGCCAAGTTATAAGAACAGTATCAACATTATTTACCACTACAGCTGGACTAAACCTGAAAAAAAAATTACTCATTACGTTGCAAAAAAAAGGAAAATTCATAAAGACCAAATTAAATTATTAATATGGTACTTAGTTGAATTGTGCATTATTTAAATATTAATTATTTAATATAAATATACATTTCATTCAATCATAAATAAATAATAATAATAATAAAGTAAATAGTAATAAAGTAATAAATAATTCGTTATGAAATTGTAAAGTAAACCCTTTTAAGCAATTTATCTATGCTTAATTGCTATTTAACTACAAACGATCTTTTTTTATTTCTTTTAAATATAATATTATTTATTAATAATAAAATTTCAAAAATTAAAATATTTTAAAAGTGTTTAGAATAGGATTTATTAAATAATTTTAGCTTAAAAATAGTATACTTACTGAAGTGTAAATAATAAAAATTCGGCTATATCCTCAATATACCATTCAGGCAAAGCAGTAAAGATTTTCGGGGTTTCAGAGCGACAATTCAATATATTTGAGAGATTATTGTCATAAGCTAATTCGTTAACATTTTCAACACCTGTTAAAAGTCTCAATAATACTTCGGCCACCGATGTATAAAAGAGTAAAGATCTCCGTAATAGATGGGGATCAACTAAGGCAGCGTCTGCGCAAGCTTTGGATTTACCAAGCCTCTTCAACTGATGCTTCCACCGTTTGATCAATTCTTTATTTTGGACTGCATGAACTGTATCTTTCCATTGAGATTCAGTTGCTTGCAATTCATCAAGCATTTTTTGTAAGTCTCGCAAAGTTCGTAATTTCTTTTGATATTTTTGAAGAGCAGGTATGAGAGCTATATGATGGCAGTGAAGAGTTAGGAACCAACACTGCGTTGGAAATTTAGCCTTAGACCATGAATGACCGCTTGACTCAAGATCTTCAATCCATTTGGTTACCTTCATTGGTGTAAAATAAATATGTAATAATTAGTTAATTCGATATTTAATGACAACTTGTACAAGTATGATAAAGAAAGATTCCTACTTCTTGTGAGGTGAGTTTCAGTCGCGTCTCGTTTTTCACATCTACCAGTGCGGATGGATGGAACGGGTACATCGGGTCTACGGTATCTAGCTTAATTTTAACAGAAAGCATCTGCAACACTGAAAGAACATTGAGAGCAAACCCATCACCAGCCAGAGAGAACTCTTCGGTTTGAATTTGAGTGCGCTTTTCGTTGTGATGGAGTAAAGCAGAAAGATAGGCCAGAGTCGATTCGCGACACGTATTACTCGAGAGGATTGCGTGGAAAATTTTGTGCAAAGCGGTTCGAATACTTTCAAGTTCTTTTTGAAGTGTAAGAATCATCATTTTATCGTTTGATGAATTTCCACTAAAGAATTTCTCTGCCACCTGTGAAAAGTAAAACAGTAGTTTAAGTGTTTAAATAGATAACTATCAATAAGTATACTTCATCCTGTACTTTTATTAGTATAGAGAATGCATTAAATTGAAGTATTTAATTACCTTGGGCTGTTCTTCAGCAAATATGGAGACGGACAAAAAAGGCCCAAGAAAAGAGGTTCGAGAAAGCTCGCGACCAGTCGCAGGTGTAACAAGCTCTGGCAGGAATTGAACCTGACTAGTTATCAGTCGACAAACAGGCCGCGCGTTACCGCTCGGACCACAGCGTATTTCAACAAGTTCCTCAAGAGCTTCAATGGGACGTCTGTGGGTATTGCCGACGAGACTAGCGCGCTGCATGGATAAATAGAGACTTTGTAAAAGAGGCGTAAAAATTCGACCAAACGCCTCGATGTTGGTGTGGTTTCGGGCCACAAGTTCGTGTAAAAAGCCGCGCGGTAAATTTTGCGATAATACAAATCCTAGCAGCGGCGATTTACAACCCTGACCGGGTTCAGAAACCTGGCATCCTGGTATTCGACCTTGGAGCACTAGACTTGCATGTTGAACGCACTGAGCGCGTAGCATTGATAGTATATCCGAAAGCGGCGGGACGCTTGATCGCTAAAAAAAAGAATATTATATATTATGTAAAGATGTTAAATACAAAGTATCTTGAAAATAGATTATTGATATTTTTTTTATCATTTTAACGTCGCTCTTTTTATGCTCCCAACTTAGTCATTCCCCAGTAGTGCTTGTATCAATCGACAGAGACCGGGAATCGAACCCGGAAACTCCGGGAACTCTAAACCGACCGAGCCATCGCATCCAAATATTGATGTTATAAAGACAAATTAACATTATAAAAGAAAATTTATTTCATATTACAAACCTTAGGATGATTTCTCTCCTCAACAGCTACTCGAGAATAACAATCTAGTAAATAAATAAGGCTTTTTGATTGTGTTGATTGATCATCATTAGGTGTACTGATTTGATTTGTTGGTGCATTAGATGAATGTGTTGCAACTGGACTCAATAATGGACTGGTTTGGCTGTTTGGACTATCTTGACAATCAAGAGATACATCTACTGCTATGTCTTTTAAAGGATCTTCACCACTGGCAAATTTGAATAGTACTTCCATGATTGCTTGACTGGAAAGGTCAGCAAGATCACTACTATTGTATGTTGTTACTGTTTTAACAGTATCGGGAAGATATATTGTGCCCTCAGTTGACATTTTCCATGAGACAGACAATACTCTTGATATGACGGAGTGCACTTGCTCCAGGGACACTTCTGTTGCACTGGAACTTGTTGTCTAAAAATTAATACAATACTTATTTCAAATTTCATACTTGTAAATTTTACAAAATAATGTCACTTTTAATAATTTCTACTTGAAATTTGTTGTATTATGCAACTAAAATTGAGAATAGTGATTATAAAATAATAAATATAAAGATAATTTGAATTAAATTATGTAATTAAATGCAAATAGTCATTATATAAATTTCATGCATTGGAATGCTCACTCTAGATCTTGCAGGAACCTCTTTGCGATCTGAATCTTCAACTTCCATATTTTCTATACCAGAATCTACATCAACACCAGAAGAATTGAATTGTTTTTCACAGCTATCTTCCACCTCCATTGGTGCTTCATTATCGAGCAGTTGTGGACCAGGAGGATCTGTCAAGGTAATTGGTGATGATGCATTTGTTTGAGGTGTAGTAGCACATGACGATCCAGCAGTTGTATCGTTTGACGATGCAGGAGTTCCATTACTTGCAGAATTTGAATTTTGAAATACGTTAGTAGGAGCAGCATCAAGACTTGCTAAACGTGCTAATCGTCGTCTCCTTATCTAAAAAATAAAAAATGTAAATACATGTAATTTATTTGAACAAGTGTTTTAATATGATTATTAAAAATGTTATATAAAAATAGGCATTCAAAGAGGAACTACTTTTAAGATGATATATAAAAAAGCATTGGCACACATGTAGAAGTTAGCATGCCACCTGTTAAAATAGGCTAAAAGAACTTGGCCAAGTTGTTTGTTGTTCTTAAGGTAAGTAAGTTAAAAATGGTTTTGAATTAATATTTTTTAAAGTAGTATAAAGTAATGAAAATTGTTAATCAAAGTTGAAATTACTTGTGAAATGGCAATTATCTAAATAAACAAGTGAATCACAATGACAAGGCTTTTTAATTTTAGCACATTTCACTTAAAAACAAAAGGAATAAAGCAGCCAATTTTGGAGGATTAATTATAGTAATACCTTATACCGGTAGCCTTGAAAAATGTTTAAAAACAGATGCAAAAAAAGCAAAAATCATATTTATAATAGCATAGTATTTTTATTTTAGTATTTTTTAATATATTTGGGGAAACATTTGTCAATAATCAAAAAAGCTATGAAATAATGATATTGATGAACAAGTAAATATTTTTCACAACAACAAAGATAGGTGATACTTTAATTTTAATTTAATAACGACGTAAAAGACGTACTTATGGAACATCTGACAACTTCATTATTTCATGTACATGGGGTACTGCAATGGAGATAATAGCCATGGGGAGAAAAATACATCTTACTATAGATATAAAGAGGACAGATCTGAATAGAAAAGAGGGTAGAGGGAGGGAGGGAGAGAGAGTGAAAAAATGAAAGGTTGATTTCAAGAGAAAAAAGATCAACACTGTACGTAGATAAAACTAACTAAAAAAATGAAAAAATAAAAAAAGCATCGTGATCGATCGTATTGTTACTCACCTCCTCGGGGTTGAGCTCACTCATGTTTGCTCTAACGCGGGCTTCGTAACAAAATCGAGAATGGCTCCGAACGTCAGTTCTCGCGGAGAATGAGAATGACAGGTTCCGCGTAGACCGCAGGCGCGCTCTCCTTTTCCTTGCTGTCTAGCTGTGTCTATCTCTCTCTCTCTCTCTCTCTCTCTCTTTCTCTTTCTCTCCGTTGGCCGTTCTTCGTCGTTGGTCAACTTGGCGTTTGACTGGTCGGGAACGAACGCCACCGTTGCTTACCACACGCGCAGAGTCTCAATTAAATTCGACTGACTGCATACGTTGCGCTTACGACGTACGAAATATCGCCCAGTGTGACTGCGGGTGAGTAAGTGAGTGAGTGAGGAAGGGAGGTAGGGAGGGTAGAAGGGAGGGAAGGAGAGACTAAGAGAAGAGATGCGAAATAGAACGGAGAGAGCTGGAAGTTTATCAACTGCGAGGTGAAGGACCATCGAACTTTAAAATTTAAATGCTTATAAGAGTGAGGTGGTCGTCCACGTTTCCCATTAATCCTGATTATTCGATTCCTCGTATATAGGTACTCGAGCGCTTGGCTTTCAAGTTTTGAAGAGTACCGAAAATTGTACCCTCTGATCGTACGAGTATACTCCTATAGGTGAACAAGCTGCGTTTGAGTTTCTGTCAAGCTGGATCAATCAAGGAAAAACTGTGGATGACTCGTCACTCGGTCTACAGTACTCGGTCTAGTCGTCTAGTCGTTCGGCGTTCCCCCTCTGACCTCACAAAGTCACAACTCACGAGTCACGATTCGATTCACTACTTCGCTCTCGTCTCTCGTCTCTCGTCTCTCGTCTCTCGCTTCTCCCCTCTCGCTCGCTATTCGAGTATCCGTCTCTTTCAAAACAGCTGAGCAACTCTCGTACGGGACATAGAACGTCGACGCTTAACTACTCGGTCTCGCATTCGTCTCTGCCGTCTGACGTCTCTGTAGTCTCTAGTATGTACTGTACTCTGTACTGGCAGTCTGGCACTGGTTCTGGCCTCTGGGCTCTGGCGCTTACTCGTCGACTGTCGAGTATCGAGTCGTTGTCGAATGTCGAATGTCGAATGTCGACTCGTCGCTCGCCTCGAAACTCGAATAGTTGACGCATGCGGATTGCGGAGCACGGCTTGTCTAGACTAGACTATAAGTTCTCAGTTCTCACTTCTCACTACCCGACTTCCCCCCGCCCGGCCCGATCCGAGTTTCAACGAATCTCGATAGTGTCCTACGACGCTTTCGAACGGTTACGGACGGTCGAGAACGGTAAATTTACCACTACCGAATTGGATTGGGGTTCAAGTACGTTCTCGTTTTGCCGCTCTACCTTCTACCTTCTATACGTTCCGCTATCCGCAAGGCGCAAAGTGCTGCGCTCTTAGCTCTTATACTTGAATGGCAAACTCGGGTTCGGAATTTTTTCGACCATCGAAGCGAGTAATGCGATATAAAAGGTAGTCGATTCAGCACTTGAACGTCTACTCCAACTTGACGCAACTTGACGCAACTTGACGAATCTTACGCCGTGCCGGCGTGGCAACTATACGACTGCCATTTAAATTCGCGTCAGCTGTTTTTTGTTGTGGGCTTCGACTACGACTTGATGGACACAGCTCGACTTGTCAAAACTGTCGAAACCATTTTAGTCCTAAGTATGCGTAGACTAAACTCAAATTATAGCTAATTTTTGTCTCCTGACCTCGAGGATGAAGCGCGGTTCAATGAATTATTTGTAAATTCTTAAAATGCCTATAAATACAGTAGGTAATGTAGTACGTGTAACAGTTTGTATCGTTTCTTTTTGTAAAACAAATTTTATGTTTGTCAAAATAAGAGCTATTGAAAAATTATTAAATAAACATACATTTTCGCTTCCACAATGTTATTCATATATTTTTGCTCTTATATATTTATGTCTTATTTGAAGGCTAGTTCAAGGTAAGCTTCTACCATTCGGAGTATAATTACAGTGTAATTGAGTAATCGAGAGATGGTTAACAAATTATAAAAATTATTTTATATAAAAAAATTTACTTTAGATATGTCTAAACAGTATATACATTCAACATCATTGTCATCTTTATTACAACCTTTTTCTTCTTATACATACTGAAATAAAGTAGTTCTTTTTAAATAAACAAAATTGTAATAGATAATTCATTAAATTAATAATTTTATAAACTATTCATATTTTCATATAGGAATAATTTTATTTAATGTTTGTAAAATATCATTTTTCAAATTCTGATATGAAAAATGTAATATAAAATGTAGATTTTTCCTATGAGAATTTGAAGAATTCTTTTTTTTAATTTAATTTTTTTTTATGAATCGATTTTTATTAGTTTATGAGCTTTAGTTTACATACATATGTCTGATCGTTTATATAAATTACGATCTTATTGATGAAATAATGTAATATATTATCTTTGTATATAAAAAATAATAAACACCATTGTATATCCATACAAACTTTTTAATCCATACACATTAAATTAGAAATAATTAAAAGTATATAGACTTTAATTTAAAAAATCCTAAGAGTTCATTATTTCCCTAACAGTACGGAACATTTAATAAACGTCAAATCTTTATATCTTGGAAAAGACTAATTTAAAATGTTACATCGAAAATATAGGTTTAAATATTCAGATTGATTTTAAAAAAAAATACACATTTTATTAATTTAAAAAATGATTAACAAATGTATATAATTAAACCTTTTTTGAATTTGAATTTGTATTTATTAATCCGTACGTTTTTTAAACGTTTTTTTAAACGTTATTTATACATGTTTTTGTAACTTGTTTTTATATTAAGTATATAACGAATTTCACATCACGTTTGAATTATTTGAACATATATATATTATATAAATATTTCGCCGACGCCACTGCCGCCATGTCTAAGATTTCAGGATTCTATATATATAATATATAAATATACATGTGTGTGTGTGTATTTATTATACAATTCAATAGTACCAAAGATTAGAAAAATAATTGCAATATGCTTACGAAGTGTGCAATGTAATACTACTTAATAAATACTTTTCTTAATAGTTTGATTTATAGGATATAAATATAACACACATAAACAATAAAAAATTTGTACAATTTATTGGAACATTTTAAATACGTTATAAAATATAACGTTTAACTAGAGAGACCGAATTATGTAAAAGCTATACGCTTTTATATTCCAGGCACGATAGTTGAATATTTTAAAAAATAAACGACTATAATATTTAGTTAAGTTAGTATTATAAAAATAAATTTTAGCCAAATCGGTAGAAATTGACTGAATTTTTCGATTAGCTTGTTTACGTACACGTAGTACATGCATACAAGCATTTATATGTGCATTTTCAAAAACGTTTAAAATTATTACTTATTTTACTAATTCTTAATAGGTTGCTTTTCCTTCTCTATTGGTATTGTATATAATAAATCCTCGTTTCGAAGCATTTTTACAATCTACATCAAGATAACAATAAAATTAAATCTTACATTAATTATTATATTAATATTAATGTTATACATTAATGTTTTCCAGCCCGATTCATACATTCATAAAAGTGTCTTGTTTTAGCCAGTACCTGATGATCCATCTAAATTAAATAAAAGCTGAGTATACTTATTATTCTTAATTTGTATACGGATTATATGAATATGCACTATAGAAGAAGAGAAAGATGTTTATCTCGAGCAGTATTTAGATAAAATTGTATAACACTTTTTTACAGCAAGTCTTATTTAAGTCAATAATTGATCTAGTCATAAACTTGAATGTGCATAATTAATTCGTAAGTTTACTAAATTATATTATACCTGTATGACTTGGTATTAGTTAAAATATTTTTTAATCTAGTTATAATTTTTAATCTACAAATTTAAGTTAATTATTTAACTTAGTATAATTATAGTAAATAAACTTTTTCAAATTACAAAAATTTCTATTAATTATTCTGCTCTTGTCATGATTAAACTTGTATTCATTTATGTTTATTTTGTTCGCCTATTTATACTTTTTATATAATAACAATACATTTTAATTTATAACGGAAAAACGTGCTTTTTGTAAAGGACAATGCCCACGGATAATGTATTTCGGCCTAGAAAAACGAACCTCTGAAAGTAATACGATCATATTCTAGACAAAAAAACAAGCATTTTAAAAAAAAATTCGGTACCGTCACTTGAGGGGAAGCCGAGATATTAAATGTCAAAGTTAAGGGTTGCTAATAGGCAGATTAATAAGTAAACATACAAAAAAAGCATCTTTGCACGTTTTTTATGCAACCAAACTAATATCCATATAAAGATAATTTCATGCAGAATCGAATCAATTGACATTTAATTCAGCGCAACCCTTAATAGACGAAATTTTGGGGGTAAATAAAAGTGCAAAAAAGCAACCCCTAACGCTCTGTGCTAATAAAAAATCGATTGCACGTTTTTTCCGAATCCAGATAGACGTAAAACTGTTAACCAACGGAATTAACATCTTTTAGGGTTGATTTTAATTCAGCGCAAGGGTGTTTTTTTGATTTTTAAGTGCCTAATGTAAATGTCGCAATTATTGCACATAACTGTATTTTTGGATTATACAACTTTTGCACGTTTTCTCACTGGTCCAAAGGACATTAGTCGAAAGGTAACATGAATACTAATCCGGGGAAATATTTTTTAATTCAGCGCCACCCTTAATTGACGATATTTGGGGGTAAATATGAGTAGGGTGAAAACAACCCCTAAGGTTCTAAGCTTATAAAAGATCGTTTGCACGTTTTTTTCGAATCCAGATGGACATAGAACTGTTAACCAACTGAATTAACATCTTTTGAGGTTGATTTCAATTCAGCGCAAGGGTGTTTTTTTGATTTTTAAGTGCCTAATGTAAATGTCGCAATTATTGCACATAACTGTATTTTTGGATTATACAACTTTTGCACGTTTTCTCACTGGTCCAAAGGACATTAGTCGAAAGGTAACATGAATACTAATCCGGGGAAATATTTTTTAATTCAGCGCCACCCTTAATTGACGATATTTGGGGGTAAATATGAGTAGGGTGAAAACAACCCCTAAGGTTCTAAGCTTATAAAAGATCGTTTGCACGTTTTTTTCGAATCCAGATGGACATAGAACTGTTAACCAACTGAATTAACATCTTTTGAGGTTGATTTCAATTCAGCGCAAGGGTGTTTTTTTGATTTTTAAGTGCCTTATGTAAATGCCGCAATTATTGCACATAACCGTATTTTTGGATTATACAACTTTTGCACGTTTTCTCACTGGTCCAAAGGACATTAGTCGAAAGGTAACATGAATACTAATCCGGGGAAATATTTTTTAATTCAGCGCCACCCTTAATTGACGATATTTGGGGGTAAATATGAGTAGGGTGAAAACAACCCCTAAGGTTCTAAGCTTATAAAAGATCGTTTGCACGTTTTTTTTGGAATCCAGATGGACATAGAACTGTTAACCAACTGAATTAACATCTTTTGAGGTTGATTTCAATTCAGCGCAAGGGTGTTTTATTGATTTTTAAGTGCCTTATGTAAATGCCGCAATTATTGAACATAACCGTATTTTTGGATTATACAACTTTTGCACGTTTTCTCACTGGTCCAAAAGACATTAGTCGAAAGGTAACATGAATACTAATCCGGGGAAATATTTTTTAATTCAGCGCCACCCTTAATTGTCGATATTTGGGGGTAAATATGAGTAGGGTGAAAACAACCCCTAAGGTTCTAAGCTTATAAAAGATCGTTTGCACGTTTTTTTGGAATCCAGATGGACATAGAACTGTTAACCAACTGAATTAACATCTTTTGAGGTTGATTTCAATTCAGCGCAAGGGTGTTTTATTGATTTTTAAGTGCCTTATGTAAATGCCGCAATTATTGAACATAACCGTATTTTTGGATTATACAACTTTTGCACGTTTTCTCACTGGTCCAAAGGACATTAGTCGAAAGGTAACATGAATACTAATCCGGGGAAATATTTTTTAATTCAGCGCCACCCTTAATTGCCGATATTTGGGGGTAAATATGAGTAGGGTGAAAACAACCCCTAAGGTTCTAAGCTTATAAAAGATCGTTTGCACGTTTTTTTGGAATCCAGATGGACATAGAACTGTTAACCAACTGAATTAACATCTTTTGAGGTTGATTTCAATTCAGCGCAAGGGTGTTTTATTGATTTTTAAGTGCCTTATGTAAATGCCGCAATTATTGAACATAACCGTATTTTTGGATTATACAACTTTTGCACGTTTTCTCACTGGTCCAAAGGACATTAGTCGAAAGGTAACATGAATACTAATCCGGGGAAATATTTTTTAATTCAGCGCCACCCTTAATTGACGATATTTGGGGGTAAATATGAGTAGGGTGAAAACAACCCCTAAGGTTCTAAGCTTATAAAAGATCGTTTGCACGTTTTTTTGGAATCCAGATGGACATAGAACTGTTAACCAACTGAATTAACATCTTTTGAGGTTGATTTCAATTCAGCGCAAGGGTGTTTTATTGATTTTTAAGTGCCTTATGTAAATGCCGCAATTATTGAACATAACCGTATTTTTGGATTATACAACTTTTGCACGTTTTCTCACTGGTCCAAAAGACATTAGTCGAAAGGTAACATGAATACTAATCCGGGGAAATATTTTTTAATTCAGCGCCACCCTTAATTGTACGATATTTGGGGGTAAATATGAGTAGGGTGAAAACAACCCCTAAGGTTCTAAGCTTATAAAAGATCGTTTGCACGTTTTTTTGGAATCCAGATGGACATAGAACTGTTAACCAACTGAATTAACATCTTTTGAGGTTGATTTCAATTCAGCGCAAGGGTGTTTTATTGATTTTTAAGTGCCTTATGTAAATGCCGCAATTATTGAACATAACCGTATTTTTGGATTATACAACTTTTGCACGTTTTCTCACTGGTCCAAAGGACATTAGTCGAAAGGTAACATGAATACTAATCCGGGGAAATATTTTTTAATTCAGCGCCACCCTTAATTGCCGATATTTGGGGGTAAATATGAGTAGGGTGAAAACAACCCCTAAGGTTCTAAGCTTATAAAAGATCGTTTGCACGTTTTTTTGGAATCCAGATGGACATAGAACTGTTAACCAACTGAATTAACATCTTTTGAGGTTGATTTCAATTCAGCGCAAGGGTGTTTTATTGATTTTTAAGTGCCTTATGTAAATGCCGCAATTATTGAACATAACCGTATTTTTGGATTATACAACTTTTGCACGTTTTCTCACTGGTCCAAAGGACATTAGTCGAAAGGTAACATGAATACTAATCCGGGGAAATATTTTTTAATTCAGCGCCACCCTTAATTGCCGATATTTGGGGGTAAATATGAGTAGGGTGAAAACAACCCCTAAGGTTCTAAGCTTATAAAAGATCGTTTGCACGTTTTTTTGGAATCCAGATGGACATAGAACTGTTAACCAACTGAATTAACATCTTTTGAGGTTGATTTCAATTCAGCGCAAGGGTGTTTTATTGATTTTTAAGTGCCTTATGTAATGCCGCAATTATTGAACATAACCGTATTTTTGGATTATACAACTTCTGCACGTTTTCTCACTGGTCCAAAGGACATTAGTCGAAAGGTAACATGAATACTAATCCGGGGAAATATTTTTTAATTCAACGCCACCCTTAATTGCCGATATTTGGGGGTAAATATGAGTAGGGTGAAAACAACCCCTAAGGTTCTAAGCTTATAAAAGATCGTTTGCACGTTTTTTTTGGAATCCAGATGGACATAGAACTGTTAACCAACTGAATTAACATCTTTTGAGGTTGATTTCAATTCAGCGCAAGGGTGTTTTTTTGATTTTTAAGTGCCTTATGTAAATGCCGCAATTATTGCACATAACCGTATTTTTGGATTATACAACTTTTGCACGTTTTCTCACTGGTCCAAAGGACATTAGTCGAAAGGTAACATGAATACTAATCCGGGGAAATATTTTTTAATTCAGCGCCACCCTTAATTGCCGATATTTGGGGGTAAATATGAGTAGGGTGAAAACAACCCCTAAGGTTCTAAGCTTATAAAGATCGTTTGCACGTTTTTTTGGAATCCAGATGGACATAGAACTGTTAACCAACTGAATTAACATCTTTTGAGGTTGATTTCAATTCAGCGCAAGGGTGTTTTATTGATTTTTAAGTGCCTTATGTAAATGCCGCAATTATTGAACATAACCGTATTTTTGGATTATACAACTTTTGCACGTTTTCTCACTGGTCCAAAGGACATTAGTCGAAAGGTAACATGAATACTAATCCGGGGAAATATTTTTTAATTCAGCGCCACCCTTAATTGCCGATATTTGGGGGTAAATATGAGTAGGGTGAAAACAACCCCTAAGGTTCTAAGCTTATAAAAGATCGTTTGCACGTTTTTTTGGAATCCAGATGGACATAGAACTGTTAACCAACTGAATTAACATCTTTTGAGGTTGATTTCAATTCAGCGCAAGGGTGTTTTATTGATTTTTAAGTGCCTTATGTAAATGCCGCAATTATTGCACATAACCGTATTTTTGGATTATACAACTTTTGCACGTTTTCTCACTGGTCCAAAGGACATTAGTCGAAAGGTAACATGAATACTAATCCGGGGAAATATTTTTTAATTCAACGCCACCCTTAATTGCCGATATTTGGGGGTAAATATGAGTAGGGTGAAAACAACCCCTAAGGTTCTAAGCTTATAAAAGATCGTTTGCACGTTTTTTTGGAATCCAGATGGACATAGAACTGTTAACCAACTGAATTAACATCTTTTGAGGTTGATTTCAATTCAGCGCAAGGGTGTTTTATTGATTTTTAAGTGCCTTATGTAAATGCCGCAATTATTGAACATAACCGTATTTTTGGATTATACAACTTTTGCACGTTTTCTCACTGGTCCAAAGGACATTAGTCGAAAGGTAACATGAATACTAATCCGGGGAAATATTTTTTAATTCAGCGCCACCCTTAATTGACGATATTTGGGGGTAAATATGAGTAGGGTGAAAACAACCCCTAAGGTTCTAAGCTTATAAAAGATCGTTTGCACGTTTTTTTTGGAATCCAGATGGACATAGAACTGTTAACCAACTGAATTAACATCTTTTGAGGTTGATTTCAATTCAGCGCAAGGGTGTTTTATTGATTTTTAAGTGCCTTATGTAAATGCCGCAATTATTGAACATAACCGTATTTTTGGATTATACAACTTTTGCACGTTTTCTCACTGGTCCAAAGACATTAGTCGAAAGGTAACATGAATACTAATCCGGGGAAATATTTTTTAATTCAGCGCCACCCTTAATTGTCGATATTTGGGGGTAAATATGAGTAGGGTGAAAACAACCCCTAAGGTTCTAAGCTTATAAAAGATCGTTTGCACGTTTTTTTTGGAATCCAGATGGACATAGAACTGTTAACCAACTGAATTAACATCTTTTGAGGTTGATTTCAATTCAGCGCAAGGGTGTTTTATTGATTTTTAAGTGCCTTATGTAAATGCCGCAATTATTGAACATAACCGTATTTTTGGATTATACAACTTTTGCACGTTTTCTCACTGGTCCAAAGGACATTAGTCGAAAGGTAACATGAATACTAATCCGGGGAAATATTTTTTAATTCAGCGCCACCCTTAATTGCCGATATTTGGGGGTAAATATGAGTAGGGTGAAAACAACCCCTAAGGTTCTAAGCTTATAAAAGATCGTTTGCACGTTTTTTTGGAATCCAGATGGACATAGAACTGTTAACCAACTGAATTAACATCTTTTGAGGTTGATTTCAATTCAGCGCAAGGGTGTTTTATTGATTTTTAAGTGCCTTATGTAAATGCCGCAATTATTGAACATAACCGTATTTTTGGATTATACAACTTTTGCACGTTTTCTCACTGGTCCAAAGGACATTAGTCGAAAGGTAACATGAATACTAATCCGGGGAAATATTTTTTAATTCAGCGCCACCCTTAATTGACGATATTTGGGGGTAAATATGAGTAGGGTGAAAACAACCCCTAAGGTTCTAAGCTTATAAAAGATCGTTTGCACGTTTTTTTTGGAATCCAGATGGACATAGAACTGTTAACCAACTGAATTAACATCTTTTGAGGTTGATTTCAATTCAGCGCAAGGGTGTTTTATTGATTTTTAAGTGCCTTATGTAAATGCCGCAATTATTGAACATAACCGTATTTTTGGATTATACAACTTTTGCACGTTTTCTCACTGGTCCAAAGACATTAGTCGAAAGGTAACATGAATACTAATCCGGGGAAATATTTTTTAATTCAGCGCCACCCTTAATTGTCGATATTTGGGGGTAAATATGAGTAGGGTGAAAACAACCCCTAAGGTTCTAAGCTTATAAAAGATCGTTTGCACGTTTTTTTTGGAATCCAGATGGACATAGAACTGTTAACCAACTGAATTAACATCTTTTGAGGTTGATTTCAATTCAGCGCAAGGGTGTTTTATTGATTTTTAAGTGCCTTATGTAAATGCCGCAATTATTGAACATAACCGTATTTTTGGATTATACAACTTTTGCACGTTTTCTCACTGGTCCAAAGGACATTAGTCGAAAGGTAACATGAATACTAATCCGGGGAAATATTTTTTAATTCAGCGCCACCCTTAATTGCCGATATTTGGGGGTAAATATGAGTAGGGTGAAAACAACCCCTAAGGTTCTAAGCTTATAAAAGATCGTTTGCACGTTTTTTTTGGAATCCAGATGGACATAGAACTGTTAACCAACTGAATTAACATCTTTTGAGGTTGATTTCAATTCAGCGCAAGGGTGTTTTATTGATTTTTAAGTGCCTTATGTAAATGCCGCAATTATTGAACATAACCGTATTTTTGGATTATACAACTTTTGCACGTTTTCTCACTGGTCCAAAGGACATTAGTCGAAAGGTAACATGAATACTAATCCGGGGAAATATTTTTTAATTCAGCGCCACCCTTAATTGCCGATATTTGGGGGTAAATATGAGTAGGGTGAAAACAACCCCTAAGGTTCTAAGCTTATAAAAGATCGTTTGCACGTTTTTTTGGAATCCAGATGGACATAGAACTGTTAACCAACTGAATTAACATCTTTTGAGGTTGATTTCAATTCAGCGCAAGGGTGTTTTTTTGATTTTTAAGTGCCTTATGTAAATGCCGCAAATATTGCACATAACCGTATTTTTGGATTATACAACTTCTGCACGTTTTCTCACTGGTCCAAAGGACATTAGTCGAAAGGTAACATGAATACTAATCCGGGGAAATATTTTTTAATTCAACGCCACCCTTAATTGCCGATATTTGGGGGTAAATATGAGTAGGGTGAAAACAACCCCTAAGGTTCTAAGCTTATAAAAGATCGTTTGCACGTTTTTTTGGAATCCAGATGGACATAGAACTGTTAACCAACTGAATTAACATCTTCTGAGGTTGATTTCAATTCAGCGCAAGGGTGTTTTATTGATTTTTAAGTGTCTTATGTAAATGCCGCTGTTATTGCACATAACCGTATTTTTGTATTATACAATTTTTGCACGATTTCTCATTGGCCCAAAGGACATTAGTAATACTAATCCGTGAAAACAAGCTCTAACGTTATTATTAGGCAGTGCAAGACTTTTTGTATGATGGAAAATCAATAGTTAATAATTTATCCACTTCTTTTTTTATTCCGTACTTAGCCGAACCCGGAACCACGACGAGGACGTGACGGATTTTGGTTCCATTTTGTTTTTTTTTGTGTTTTAATATTTTTATATTTTTTTTCTTAGTTTTAATATTTTTATATTTTTTTTCTTACTTTTAATATTTGTATATTTTTTTCTTTGATTTAATATTTTTATTTTTTATTTTCTTTTTAATATTTTGAATGAAGACTTGGTTTTAATGAAAATATACGTTTTTTATTCGCTGTCATCGTCATCGGATTCTATGATAGCACAGTCATTTTCAAAATATTTATTTAATAATTCTGCTGGTGCTTTGATTTCAGGTAAATGTCGTGCATATCCTAGAAACCATATTACTGCCATTATATGTGCACAACAGCCGACTGTTCTTGCCCCATTTTTGCAGCGACAGTAATGACCTATAATTGAATCTTTTCCAGTTTTAGACAAGTCAACTAAAACAAATGCCTTGTATCTATTTCTTTTCGAATGGCGTGATAGTATTTGTATTCTGATCAACAATGGTTCTTGGGGAGACATGTGATACTTATCAAAATCTAATTTAGAATTATCAGCATAAATTTCTATTTTATATTTACCATTATTATCTATATGCTCCCCGTAGTAGGAAACAGCCTGTTTTATTTGATATTTGCCTAATGCAAAATAATATAGGTCTTTCTCTGTGAAAACTGGAAATTGCAGCACAGAATCGTCAGTTAAAGAATTGAAAACTTTCTGTTTTCTATCTAAACCTGTTTTAGTAATTAAATCTTAAAGATAATTTCTTTGTTTCATTTTCTCTTTCATTTCTTGAGCAATATATATATATAATCATCCTTATCAGATTCAATTTTTGTGATAAAGGCATTAAATATAGAACAAGCTATACGGAAGTCTATCATCACATGAGAAATGCTGCGATTTGACCAAACGTGATCAAAGTAACGAAATCGTTTTTTTATTATTCCATTTATTACTTCCACAACAAATCTTAATTTTGTCACTAACCTACTGTTATTGGCTTGTTCTGTAGACAATTGCTTTTTGTCTTTTGCTATAAACGCAGGCATTTGCGTGATCATACCTTCACTTTCGAGTTTGGATATAACATCGCGGAAACCTCTGTCCATTATAAAAATATCACCAGCTGTAAACAGCTTCTTAAAAAAATCATTTTTCATAATATTCTCTAAAATTGTCGAATCAGAACAATTTGCGGGATATGGTCCAAATACATCAATTATAAATCCATTAGTTGTAACCGCCATCATGGGTTTCACTAAACATCGCTGTTTGTGCATACTATAAGACAACTTCTGGAATTGATAATTGGAACTTTTCTGTAAATATACATAAGTACCATCCCATACCGATATTAATTTTGTACTGTTTGATAAAAGCTCTTTTGACATCAATGTTTGATTTTCAAGTATAACTTCTCGATTGTAGTTAACTTCCCCTAGATACAATTTCACAAAATTTTTCGTAAGTTCATTTCTTACTAGTCCCATGTATCGTTCAATAGTAGATCGTGGTGTGTTAAATATTGATGAGAGGGACTCATCTGTCTGACTGTGCCTCAATTTCCAAAGAAACATTCCTAAAGCGAATGAATTTTTTCTTTTAATATTTATGTCATTTACATACCCTAATAATAGTTCAAAATTTTTCTTATTTAGGCCCGTAAGGTTCAATAACTGTTTTTCTGAAATATCTTCGAAGTATTTGTCATCAATATCACTTGAACGTTTCTTTTGACGCATTGAATTTAAAAAGAAACAAACTTCTTGGGAAGACATTTTGCATGAGTTTTTCTCTGCTATTAGGGATTTTATTTCAAGCAAACTAAAATCGTTATCTTCCATTAAGTGAGTATAACAGCAACGCGCACCTCGTGGGATATAAATTCCTGTATGATAAAATACATTTACTCTTTGATCATCCTATATAACCTTCAATGTTGATGTTTTATAACATTTAAAAATACACGTGCTGTGCGAGCTAGTCGTTGTTTTGATGGAGATAACAATTTCATCGTTTGTGGCAATATCCTGGTTGTAGTTGCCCGGTATATTTATTACGGTATCACTTTCAGACTTCGCAGTTTCACCTACATCAAGTTTCAATATTTTATTTGATACATATTTACTACTACTAGGATATGCATCGTTAACATTTTTTTCTATCTTAGTTACAAGGCTATTGTCTCTGTAACATTTTTTACAATAGTAAATTGAATCTACAATGCGATAAAATGATCTAGGCTTTTTCGTTAATGTTATATTACAAATCTCGCATTTAATTGTCACTTCTTCTGTCACTTCTAATTTTACACTTTCTTTGATAAGCTGGTATGAATTTAATGTGGATACATCATCTGGTGTAGGTAATTGTAAACTAACTGTTTCAGAAGTTAACTGATTCTCGATTGTCCTGTACTCTGATATATTATCATCCATTAAATAGTCTAAGCTGTGGTCTGAAGTTAATTGCTCAGAATCAGATTCTGAATCAAGGATATCACTTTCTATATCCTCGTTTTCCATTGTAATTCTAATAGAAGTGTAAACAATATTTAAATATTTAAACGTACTTCTATTACTTATAGAAATGGGAAAATACGATAATTTTTCAAAGTTGTTTAATGTGGAAAATATTGCAGAAGCATTATTTCACAATCAATCCAGCAGTAACCTTCGTAATAAAGATATAGACTTATTCGAAAAATCTCAAGAGTCCAGAGTTTATAATTCTGACGATAATATTTGGATTGAAGTGTGCTATTTTATTACGAAAAGAAGTAGTTTACATCACAAAACTCTTAAAAAATATATAAAAAGATGCTACGAAGTATATAGACGAAAGTACAAAGTCATTAGATTGCATTATCTAAAAATGAAAAATGAGAATGCGAAAGTGTTAGGTGTTGAAAACTTAAATACTAAATCAAGAGAAAACGTCAAAATTGACAAGGTCGAAAAAGTATGTGACGATTCAGAACAGACTGAAACAACACAAGATTTATCAAATATCACTGAAATAAAAAGAGTGTCTGTATCTGTTTTCGATGAATCAGCAACACCTAATCTGATAACTACAAATGTTAACGAAATACAAATGGGAAAATCTGCAAATTGTACCGCTATTTATAATAACTTTTTTGACAATGACATGATATTACCTTATAACTATGACGTGACAATAAATATAGCTGGTATTATATTAAATAAATTGAGTCTCGAAACATTATTACCTACAAACTTATTAGATGACAATATAATAAATGCTTTCTCAACAGTAATGGCAACACATATAAATCAAAATTATATTAAAATATTGCCATTTGAAACATTTTTAGTTTCATTAATCATAACTGATGAAAGTGTAAGTCCCGGTTACAGTAAATGGATCCAACAATCTGACATGTGGAACTATAATGTTTGGATATTGCCACTCCACGAAAATGAACCATTGAAACATTGGTCTTTAATTACAGTATTTTCAGATTTAAAAGTAATAGTCTATTTTGATTCTCTCCATAGAAAACCTAAAAAAGTGTGGATCAACCGCCTTTGCGCTTTTATGGAAACTTATTCTCCAAATTATCAAATCAACTGGTCCGATTGGTCAGTATTTGTTCCAAACGATATACCGAGTCAATACGATACTGCTCCAAATTCCTCAAATAATTGTGGTGTGCACGTTTGTGCATGGATCTATACTATTTGTACTGGAAAATGTACTCCATTTTCTGAAAAGAATATGAACACATGCAGAAAAAATATTTTGAATGTACTTGCAGAAGCAACCATTCCTAAAGATTTCAGCCGTAAGAAGAAGCAGTTACGTCAAGTCATGTTAGACAATCAAGATCCAAAATTAAAACTCAAAGATTCATACAAAATCAACGTGTTTGAAAATACGCCACCATTATTTCATAAATCAACCATAGAATTTATTAATTACATATTTAAAAAATAAGAAACCCTTAAACATTACTCTTACTTAACTAAACACAAACACAATTTATATTACGTTTATACGACTTTTTAATGGGCATGAACATTCTAAAAGTTCATGCTTTCTTACTAATAATTATTATCCAAATCATATGACAAAAAAATTAATAAGTACAAACAAATAAATAATAAAAATATAAAAAAAAAAAATTCTTTTGAAAAAAATACAAAAAAAATTTTAAAAATTAAAAAAGTAAAAAAAATTAAAAAATTTTAAAAAAATACAAAAAAAAACATGGAACCATAATCCGCCACGTCCTCGTCGTGGTTCTGGGTACGGCAAAGTGCGGTAACACTCTTATTCTTATGCGGTATCGATATGAGCTATACTTTGTAAAACACAAAAATGACGTTCTTCTACATATATGGTTTTTTCTTTCAAATAAAGCTTTTTTTAATATTTAAATAAACGAGCAAGATTCTGTTAACCAAAAATAATAAAGTGAATATGCAATAATAGCGGCATATACGTAATGCGCTTAAAAATCAAAAAAACACCCTTGCGCTGAATTAAAATCAACCTGAAAAGATGTTAATTCAGTTGGTTAACAGTTCTATGTCCATCTGGATTCGAAAAAAACGTGCAAACGATCTTATATAAGCTTAGAACCTTAGGGGTTGCTTTCACCCTACTCATATTTACCCCCAAATATCGACAATTAAGGGTGGCGCTGAATTAAAAAATATTTCCCCGGATTAGTATTCATGTTACCTTTCGACTAATGTCTTTTGGACCAGTGAGAAAACGTGCAAAAGTTGTATAATCCAAAAATACGGTTATGTTCAATAATTGCGGCATTTACATAAGGCACTTAAAAATCAATAAAACACCCTTGCGCTGAATTGAAATCAACCTCAAAAGATGTTAATTCAGTTGGTTAACAGTTCTATGTCCATCTGGATTCCAAAAAAACGTGCAAACGATCTTTTATAAGCTTAGAACCTTAGGGGTTGTTTTCACCCTACTCATATTTACCCCCAAATATCGTCAATTAAGGGTGGCGCTGAATTAAAAATATTTCCCCGGATTAGTATTCATGTTTCCTTTCGACTAATGTCTTTGGGCCAGTGAGAAAACGTGCAAAAGTTGTATAATCCAAAAATACGGTTATGTGCAATAATTGCGGCATTTACATAGGCACTTAAAAATCAAAAAAACACCCTTGCGCTGAATTAAAATCAACCTCAAAAGATGTTAATTCAGTTGGTTAACAGTTCTATGTCCATCTGGATTCCAAAAAAACGTGCAAACGATCTTTTATAAGCTTAGAACCTTAGGGGTTGTTTCACCCTACTCATATTTACCCCCAAATATCGTCAATTAAGGGTGGCGCTGAATTAAAAATATTTCCCCGGATTAGTATTCATGTTTCCTTTCGACTAATGTCCTTTGGGCCAGTGAGAAAACGTGCAAAAGTTGTATAATCCAAAAATACGGTTATGTGCAATAATTGCGGCATTTACATAAGGCACTTAAAAATCAAAAAACACCCTTGCGCTGAATTAAAATCAACCTCAAAAGATGTTAATTCAGTTGGTTAACAGTTCTATGTCCATCTGGATTCGAAAAAAACGTGCAAACGATCTTTTATAAGCTTAGAACCTTAGGGGTTGCTTTCACCCTACTCATATTTACCCCCAAATATCGTCAATTAAGGGTGGCGCTGAATTAAAAATATTTCCCCGGATTAGTATTCATGTTTCCTTTCGACTAATGTCCTTTGGGCCAGTGAGAAAACGTGCAAAAGTTGTATAATCCAAAAATACGGTTATGTGCAATAATTGCGGCATTTACATAAGGCACTTAAAAATCAAAAAAACACCCTTGCGCTGAATTAAAATCAACCTCAAAAGATGTTAATTCAGTTGGTTAACAGTTCTATGTCCATCTGGATTCGAAAAAAACGTGCAAACGATCTTTTATAAGCTTAGAACCTTAGGGGTTGCTTTCACCCTACTCATATTTACCCCCAAATATCGTCAATTAAGGGTGGCGCTGAATTAAAAATATTTCCCCGGATTAGTATTCATGTTTCCTTTCGACTAATGTCCTTTGGGCCAGTGAGAAAACGTGCAAAAGTTGTATAATCCAAAAATACGGTTATGTGCAATAATTGCGGCATTTACATAAGGCACTTAAAAATCAAAAAAACACCCTTGCGCTGAATTAAAATCAACCTCAAAAGATGTTAATTCAGTTGGTTAACAGTTCTATGTCCATCTGGATTCGAAAAAAACGTGCAAACGATCTTTTATAAGCTTAGAACCTTAGGGGTTGCTTTCACCCTACTCATATTTACCCCCAAATATCGTCAATTAAGGGTGGCGCTGAATTAAAAATATTTCCCCGGATTAGTATTCATGTTTCTTTGACTAATGTCCTTTGGGCCAGTGAGAAAACGTGCAAAAGTTGTATAATCCAAAAATACAGTTATGTGCAATAATTGCGACATTTACATTAGGCACTTAAATACCTTTACCTTGACTAATGTCTTTTGGACCAGTGAGAAAACGTGCAAAAGTTGTATAATCCAAAAATACGGTTATGTTCAATAATTGCGGCATTTACATAAGGCACTTAAAAATCAATAAAACACCCTTGCGCTGAATTGAAATCAACCTCAAAAGATGTTAATTCAGTTGGTTAACAGTTCTATGTCCATCTGGATTCCAAAAAACGTGCAAACGATCTTTTATAAGCTTAGAACCTTAGGGGTTGTTTTCACCCTACTCATATTTACCCCCAAATATCGACAATTAAGGGTGGCGCTGAATTAAAAATATTTCCCCGGATTAGTATTCATGTTACCTTTCGACTAATGTCTTTTGGACCAGTGAGAAAACGTGCAAAAGTTGTATAATCCAAAAATACGGTTATGTTCAATAATTGCGGCATTTACATAAGGCACTTAAAAATCAATAAAACACCCTTGCGCTGAATTGAAATCAACCTCAAAAGATGTTAATTCAGTTGGTTAACAGTTCTATGTCCATCTGGATTCCAAAAAAACGTGCAAACGATCTTTTATAAGCTTAGAACCTTAGGGGTTGTTTTCACCCTACTCATATTTACCCCCAAATATCGGCAATTAAGGGTGGCGCTGAATTAAAAAATATTTCCCCGGATTAGTATTCATGTTACCTTTCGACTAATGTCCTTTGGACCAGTGAGAAAACGTGCAAAAGTTGTATAATCCAAAAATACGGTTATGTTCAATAATTGCGGCATTTACATTAAGGCACTTAAAAATCAATAAAACACCCTTGCGCTGAATTGAAATCAACCTCAAAAGATGTTAATTCAGTTGGTTAACAGTTCTATGTCCATCTGGATTCGAAAAAAACGTGCAAACGATCTTTTATAAGCTTAGAACCTTAGGGGTTGTTTTCACCCTACTCATATTTACCCCCAAATATCGACAATTAAGGGTGGCGCTGAATTAAAAATATTTCCCGGATTAGTATTCATGTTACCTTTCGACTAATGTCCTTTGGACCAGTGAGGAAAACGTGCAAAAGTTGTATAATCCAAAAATACGGTTATGTGCAATAATTGCGGCATTTACATAAGGCACTTAAAAATCAAAAAAACACCCTTGCGCTGAATTGAAATCAACCTCAAAAGATGTTAATTCAGTTGGTTAACAGTTCTATGTCCATCTGGATTCGAAAAAAACGTGCAAACGATCTTTTATAAGCTTAGAACCTTAGGGGTTGTTTTCACCCTACTCATATTTACCCCCAAATATCGTCAATTAAGGGTGGCGCTGAATTAAAAATATTTCCCCGGATTAGTATTCATGTTACCTTTCGACTAATGTCCTTTGGACCAGTGAGAAAACGTGCAAAAGTTGTATAATCCAAAAATACAGTTATGTGCAATAATTGCGACATTTACATTAGGCACTTAAAAATCAAAAAACACCCTTGCGCTGAATTGAAATCAACCTCAAAAGATGTTAATTCAGTTGGTTAACAGTTCTATGTCCATCTGGATTCGAAAAAAACGTGCAAACGATCTTTTATAAGCTTAGAACCTTAGGGGTTGTTTTCACCCTACTCATATTTACCCCCAAATATCGTCAATTAAGGGTGGCGCTGAATTAAAAAATATTTCCCCGGATTAGTATTCATGTTACCTTTCGACTAATGTCCTTTGGACCAGTGAGAAAACGTGCAAAAGTTGTATAATCCAAAAATACAGTTATGTGCAATAATTGCGACATTTACATTAGGCACTTAAAAATCAAAAAACACCCTTGCGCTGAATTAAAATCAACCCTAAAAGATGTTAATTCCGTTGGTTAACAGTTTTACGTCTATCTGGATTCGGAAAAAAACGTGCAATCGATTTTTTATTAGCACAGAGCGTTAGGGGTTGCTTTTTTGCACTTTTATTTACCCCCAAAATTTCGTCTATTAAGGGTTGCGCTGAATTAAATGTCAATTGATTCGATTCTGCATGAAATTATCTTTATATGGATATTAGTTTGGTTGCATAAAAAACGTGCAAAGATGCTTTTTTTGTATGTTTACTTATTAATCTGCCTATTAGCAACCCTTAACTTTGACATTTAATATCTCGGCTTCCCCTCAAGTGACGGTACCGAATTTTTTTTTAAAATGCTTGTTTTTTTGTCTAGAATATGATCGTATTACTTTCAGAGGTTCGTTTTTCTAGGCCGAAATACATTATCCGTGGGCATTGTCCTTTCTAATGATTTTCTTAGTTTTCATGTACGTATATTAAAAATATTCTTCGAACCAGAAAGTGTTGCATAGGATAAAGTTTTATAATCTTAAGACGAACACTTTGCCTAAATTCATTTATAGGTACGTAAGAATAGTATTTATGGAGATAATGTGCATAAACCAATTTTACGAAATTGTAAAACGCTTTATATCTTCAACAATTCAAGAGCGATACAGCTGAAAGTAGGATTATAACAAATATACCCTGTAAATTTCAGCTCAATCGATTAAGAGAATTAGCAGAGTTATTTTGGTCATAGGATTTCATACATACACGCATATCCATACATACATTTTAGGGAGAGGTTTGAATGAGTTTTAAGTTGCATAAATTTTATTTTTGTGTCAAAATATAAACATTTTTTTAACATTTTTTATTTATATCAATTTTTTCTAACGTTTAACGGTGTCATTACCTACGCTTCTTCAACGTTTTTAAATGTTACGTACTGTGAGGGTCTTTGTTTACGAATAATCTATCTGTATGTAAAAATTTTTACACAAATATATTTAAAAATTTTGTTATGGGTTTTCTTCAAAAGTATTGCATACATATATATATATTATACCTATAACATTCAATACACTGGTTGATTATTATAACCAAGGAAGGGTAAGGAACTCTTAGAATAATATCAATTGATGTTGTCTTTTATTTATGGCGATTGCTATGAGAAACAATATAATCTTCTTCCAGGTATAGCTCTATACCTGCTGTAAAATTTTTCGTTGATTTTACACGGATTATGTGCATCATGTACTGATTGAATGTTAATTCGAAAGTAACGTAAAATAAGCGGAATTGTTAACTTTTACTGATTCAGTTTTGCATTTTAGACAAAAATTGAGCCTGATTCGTCGTAAACATTGTTACTTATGAAAAGGAGAGAAGCGATTAATAAAAAGGTGGACTGCGTGATTCGACCTCGGGACCTCAGCGTACGAATCGCGTGCTCTGACCATCGAGCTGTCCGTCGACCCCAACAGAGCATCGACGATACGACCCAGACTTCTTATCCGTCACTCGACTCCTTCACATATGTTTAAGTCGCGCGGCGACGTCCGTGACAATATCTTATTAACATATATTTATTTCTTTTCGAGACCAAAATTTGGTTAATTTTTTTTTTTTTTTTATACTCAATCAAATTAATTTTTAAAACTAGTTTTATGTGCAGTTATATGCGGTAATTTACTGCATTTTAATGCGGTAATAGATTTGGAATTGATATATTATTATTTGGATTTGCGTTAAATTTCGGCACGTAAAGCTGAATTCGTCGAGCAGGATTTTCGTAGATCTACGATGGAGTATTTATCATGGTTGAGGTTTTTCTAATGATTGTATAAAAGTGATAAGTTTAATACTTGATCTCCGGGAAACGGGAATATGTTTGAAAAACGAATATGATTTTGGAGATCCATGTCTCGGGATTTTGTACAATGGTCCCTATTACAGCTATTCGAACTTTTCGATCA
Organism: Theocolax elegans; assembly: GCA_026168455.1. Taxonomy (NCBI): domain Eukaryota; kingdom Metazoa; phylum Arthropoda; class Insecta; order Hymenoptera; family Cerocephalidae; genus Theocolax; species Theocolax elegans. The sequence goes on from CM047425.1 coordinate 83,196,678, forward strand.
AATTAATCATTTAAGTTTAAAAATATCTTTTTATTATAATTGATGATGACAAAAACAGTATGAACGTTTGCAGCATCATATTTTATTTATTTTAATATTTTACTTTTCAACGTATATGCGTACACACTCACACTCGCAGATAATAATAAGAACCAGGAAACATTTGTTTAAACTAACAAGGATACCATCATAAGTTTGTAAAACGTACGTATCGTGTCCAGCTTGTAGGATATGTTTTCTAACATAAAAATATGAAGAAAGCCAGAGCCGCAGACCTTAACAATGATTTTTACGAAAGTTAAAGCAAAATTTACAAAATATGAGGCTTTACTTTAAAAGCTTGTAACTTCTAAATCAACAAGTATTAACATTCAAAAGAAAGTTTTATCCGTTAGAATATAACAGAGTTATAGCTGAACTAAAAATGTGAAGAAATTTTAACAAGAATTGGGCACTACAAATTATATTTATTTTTTTTAACCTAAATTCTTTATACGGGTAACTTTGCTCCATTCTATTAAATTTGAGCGCATGTTTTTTTAAATTATATCTGTTTAATCTCAGCTTTTTATTAAACTTTGGTTTCGATGATAATATTTGATTATTTAGAATTATTACATATTTTACAACCTGGAAACGATCCGTTTCCCGAAGAAATGATGGACTACTCGGAAGTATTTATTTATTTATGGAAATAACTACCTTAAATTAAAAGCTATAGGGATAAACAAATTTATAATAAAATTACATTATTTTTTAACGTTTAATGAAAAAGAGATAATATTAAAAAAGAATAAAAATTATTCAATAAGTCCAATGTTCAATAAGTAATATTATTGGATTTGTAGTGACGACGACATTATATAAGTGACGAAAAAGGTCAGGTATACTGTACATTTCGACTGTAATGTTTGCTAAAGACATGTCTTACCTCTATTTCTGTATAACCATTGTATTGAACGAAACATAGGTAATTATTTTTCACGACCATTCATATTGCACATATACCCTCTCGTGTATACCTGGGTTTTACGCAGCGGCGCAATTAGTCTCACATGGGAAACGTATAATATTGTATGCGCCCGTCTTAGAACAAAATCTCAGCAGGTAATTTTGTATGAACTCTCAACTCGTCACATTGAAAATAAAGATATTTTGAATCTACAACGTCGTATCTTTAATTGTATTCAGAAGCTGGTAGTCTTAGCAGATTAATATCCTGCAATATGAGACGTAACGACACCTCAGGACACTTCCATTGAACATATTTTAAAAGATATTGAAATATATTATATATATATATAATAGCTTATTTTAAAGTTATCGTACATTACTATAGTAATTATTTAAAAGTTATTATTTATAGCTTCATTCTACTGGAAAGTTACAGCATCTATGGTATAATAACCATTATAACTTTCAAATGTTATTTCCGTCAAATTATATTATATATTCTTGCATCTTAAATATTGATCGCCAAATGATTCCTAAGTTGCCTATACACAGTGATAATGAAAAAATATTCTTTATGTTTCTCGTAATTGCTACAAATATTGACAAAATCGTAAGACTAGGAGGTGTAATACAAGCTCTACTCAGCTTCCTTTTTTTTATTTTCGTGTGATACGTATTACATGAATCTAGCTTTATCATACAATCAGTTATTTAACGATACATAGTATTTTATGAACAGCTCAAAGATGAAGTATTGCAAGATTGTTAATTAATATACAATTATGCACCTGAAATGTTGTATAGTATGATACTTAGGGTTTTCATAAAATACTATAAAACATTATATAAATGTAATAATTAACATTTGGGACTTGGCCACTTTCTTAAGAGCATGCGTCAATAACCCAATCACAATTCAAATTTACCGAGCATAAAATTGTTGACAATAGGGAGTATTATTTTTACAAAAATTAACATTCAAATAAAACTACTATATTAGAATATTCCCCGTTGTTATAATTCCATCTATGCAATTGTGCAAATTTTTAAGGTAATTAGTTTGGTGCAATAATTTATCAGATTAGTTATTTTTTAAGTCTCAAGCTTCTTATACTGATATCAATGATTTATCTTATGAATTACTGCACCCAATGTTTTGAAACTTTTCATATTCTCTTTGCTCATCACCCCGTATACGCATTAAATGGGTTTTTACAGGGACACCCCTACCACCTATGTGTGGGGGTGAAAACATTCCAATTTTTCCCATCCCGGTCCCCACCGTCTCGCATTCGCCCGGGGTTATGCCCGTGAGGAAGGGAAAACCTTGTAGGAAAACCTTCCCCGAGACGGCCGGTGTATTGAAACATTCTGTTTAGATGTTCAGGTCACCTTGCGTAGGCCCAAACACCGAAACCGAATGTTCCACACCTTCCGCTCACGTTGTGAAGTGTGGAAAAACACCTAATCGATCCTGAAAGCCGCACAAGAATGGTGTCACCCATCCAAGTGCCAACTGCACTCAGTGCTGCTTAACTTTCGAGATCGGCCGAGGTGCGTCTCCGCCACTCCGCCATCGTGTCGGTTTGAAACTTTTCATATTTAAACTATATAATGTCAATGCTCTCACTGTATTCCTTATATTTTTTATAAAGTATTCATTTTTGTAAAAACAGCTTTTTTACTTTTAATTTCTTAAGGTTTTTATAAAGTAGACTTAAAATAAACAAGCATGGTAATTAGTATATTTATAAATTGCATTATAGTGACTATAGCTTACGAAATGATTTACAGTAGAATACGATAAGTAATGGTAACGATAAGTAATTTGAAATTTAATTAAACATAATAAATGTATTTAATATTTTTAAAATTATTTATGATATAATGATATAAAAACACGATTAACAATATGTTAAATGTTGAATTACGTAATTTAATATTATATTGGTACCGCATTTCCATACAAAAATATGTTTAGCTGTAAAATAAAATACTGCACATAATTATTTAGAGCTATACTAATTAATTTGGGATTTTAACCTTTGAAATAATCTAAATATTTACAAAATGCTACAATTTTTTTTAAATCTATTAAATTATACTTAATATTTGTCTATAAAAATATTTCCGATCATTATAATAAAATCTGCTAAATATTTTAAGGCCTTATAATTTGTATCCACGGTTATCGCTCAATATACCACGAATTGTAGAATAAATTTGATTTATGAAATTTAATTAATCCTATACCAAAATTATATCCTATACCAACCTATTTAAAAGTGTTTAAGTTTCATGTACTGATTGAATACGAGAATTATTATTAATACAAAAATTTTTGTAGATGACAAAATTAAAAATATATATATATATATATATATATATAGCAAAAAATGCAGCATTTAGATATTCCAAGTAATTTAAAAGATGTTCTTGACAAATTTTAAAAAAGCTACATATCTATTACTATTAACCTTTAGACTGCCGGAAAATCAATATTTTGATGCACCCCCTGATCGACACTTTGTGCATGATCAATCGTTGATATAAGATACCTTATATACCAGTTTTCTGAGGGCGATATGCTCTTTCAAATCCCGGTAGTCTAACTAAAGGTTAAAAAATATACTTATATGTTCACCACTAAATAAAAATAAAAAAAATGCTGTAATTATAAATTTTTTCTCTCAAAAACCACGAAATTTTTACAAAATACAATAGCTCATGTTCTGTTACCACTGTATTTTTCAACCCATTTGGTCAACTGGATACACAGATATGAGCAATTAAAAATTTTATTAAAAAATAATTTGATAATTACAATCTTTCTCATTGAAAAAATACAGGGATCATCGTTACAATAAAGACTACTTTTCACCTAAAATTTCAAGTGGATTGAAAGCCGTTTAAAAAACTAATTGATTGGATTACCGGAAATTTTTACAGCATATATCTACAATAATTCTTTTTTACCTGATAATTTGAAAAACCCGAGCGAATAGAGAGCAAAGATTTTTTTATTCTCTAAAAAGTAGTTGGTCTGATAAAAAAATATCATGTGCAACATTTAACGAAATATTTTGTTTAAAAAATCGAATACTGTAAAACAAAAGTAAATTAATCGATCCAAAAACAATTTTTCCCCGAATTCAGAAATCGAAAAAAAAAACTTCATACTTAGCCCGCGAGCGATGTCGACAAATATAGTAGTTTAAAAAATATGGCGGTATACGTACAAAAAGCACACATGTACACACATATTCATACCTACAAACATTTTCTAAAATACTATTCCTAATTATTTATTCAATACATTTTCTGTATAGAGTGAATGTTAGTGCAAAGTGATCCTTAATAAAATCGGTCACTTATACTTGCTTTTATCATATTAACGTGTAATTATAGAAAGAATATCACAACATTAACATGATTATATTAATTTAAAATTTATATAATACGTTAAATCTAAAGTTGATCAAACTCAAACATGGATCTATTATACCCTTTCCAACCCAAAAGATTTGTTCTAAAAGTTATTTAAAACTTTAAAAACATTTACCATGAGAGTTTTAAACATTTGGAAGTGCCTTACGATTCGATTTTTAATAAGAAATAATTCCTTTTTAATAATTGTAATCGAATAAGCAATGTTGTATCGATAATTAATTCGAAAAAATGGCAATATTTTCAACCCAAATATCATACTGAAATTCTTAACCAAAAATTTTGACAAAATTTATGACCCTTTTTTAAAAATTGATTCCAATTACCTTAAGAAAAATTAAGAACATTGTTATTTTAGAGACCGAAACCACTTCACACAAAACTTTAATAAAATATTTTGTATCATTACAAGGCAACTATTTATAATTCTTTAGAAAGGTATGTGCAAATGCATTATCACAAAAAGCATCTATTATTTTTGAGCTAATTAATAATGCTAATTGCTAAAAGGAGTTAATTATATTTTAACAAAATTCACCTTTTCAAATAATACTACGTATATAGCTGCATACCAAACTTGTATAAGGCACAATATTTATAAATTTTACAAAAAATCAAAATATGATAAATTATTTGTATATTTCTTTGCAAAATTATTTCATTAAATAAAAACTTTGCATTGCACATTAAGGGGATGTGAACTCATAACGAACAGAAAAATGATTTATTTTTATTAAAGGAGAACTTCAATTTATCGAAAAAAAATTTCTGTAACATTGTTGTGTTTCCTTTGAAGATATTCTGTGAATCTTTTCAAATTTTTTTATTGATAAAACCAGCAAGATTTTTAGGTAGCCGTGAATAAGCTATATATTACCGACCAAAAATGGTTATCTACGTATAATTAATTGATAATTAATTATTTCTTAAAAATTTCTCTATCACGCTATGTTATTTGCTTTGTGCAGTATCTATAATTTTTTTCAGATTTATTCTTATATAATTAGGTTTTAAAATTTCTGGGATTTTCTAAGTTATATAGATCTCTAAAATTTGGGTATCACATACTTACCTCTAACACGCAACATTTAATAATTGGGATTAGTAATGGGTGTTATTAAAAATTTGTTTTAAGTAATTAAATATTAGAAATTACTCAAATTTTTCCACACTATAGTAATACACTATAATCGAGAAACATATAAGAAAAACATAATAGATTGTGAATATAGAGGAAAACATCTTTCTAATAAGTTGACACTGCATAAAATGTAAAAATGCCCATTTATCCAAAGGCTGCCACTATGTTTACACTTGCAGTATTTAAAGCGCCCAAAAAAATTCTCGACGTTGCCGTGAGGTAACACGAAACAATCAAATTTGCCTCGCTCCTATTGCGCTTAGAGTCACGGGTGGGGGGAGCGGCGACCATGTCGTCTGCGCTTCCCCTCTACTCCTTATTCGGATGAATTTTATGCCTTTTTCTTTTATTATCTCAAAATTTCACACTTACAAAACTCGAATAAAAAATCGTTTCTGGTGCTAAATTTTACGTTCTTTCATTTGGTGCAAATAGTTTTACTGTAGACTTAACGGTTATTGAGATATAATTTAAAATAACTTTTAAACGCTTATTTCGCATAGAACCCCTGGACCTAAGAAGCTGCAAATTTCAGAAACGTTTTCTCCGACCTCGATTTACCAAATATCAAAAATGCAGCCATTTCTGTGACAAGTCGATTTCAGACCTATTTTCACTGGACTAAACGGCCGAACCGCTGAACGATTATTTGTCGGGGTGAACGAGTCGCCATTCGCCAATGTTGCCACTCGCCAGCTCGCCACTCTCTCTGAGTGCATGGAATATTGCGTACTCTGTAATTTTGCCTAACTCGCATGAAGCTCTCTCGCTAAGTCGCTATTCGTCGTCGTGTCGACGACGACAGTGTCACTATTTGCCACTCAAATTTCGCAGTCCCACCACTCCCGCAATCACAAGACGCGGTCACTGCGATACTACTATATACGAGTGCAGCCGATCGGTACAAATCGAAAGCATCGTGTTATATATATATATAAAGATTAGAGTGTTACAAGTTGGTCATACGCATTGACGCAATATATATATGTATAGAGGCATACACTCTTAGTTATACTTCGTATACGAATACGAGACGACTACTTGTAGGGGGTAATCCTAATCAGTGTTCACTGTTCAGTATTGACGCTCGATTCTCGATGCTGTCATACTTGTGCCAAATCTACTTCCAATTACCAAGGATATTCAGTTAAAATGTGGTTTTTATGTGAGATTAAGTTATGAGATTAACATTTGAACCTCCATCAATATGACTCATTTTATTTTCGGCCCGGTTCACTGCTGAACAAGGAGGTAATGTAAACATTTAGGTTATGTACAGTGGCGAAATTTCTTTTATACCGAATTGAGACTATTAAGATTTCGTTCAACTCTGCTCTATCCTATATAAATGCATCTGTGTCCAAGTATACACTTCCCTTCCCTCATTGTTTTATCGCTTTTTTAAGATTTATATAACACTTTCTTTGTTATCCTTCTTGTAGAGTGTAAACAGACACCCGAACAATTCGCTTATTCTAACCAAATCCGATACAGTTTAAATATTGACGCACACACATATACAATATGGTAATATGTACATTTTGTTCAGATGTTTTATTGCTACATCACATTTATGTATTAACTAAACTTCCCTTTATCAATGATTATATAAGATTTTTACAAATGTGGATGCATACCTATATGTACACATTGATATATAATTTAATAAAAATTCAAACAAATGTTTCAGGAATCTATGAAGCACCAGTATCCAAACAAACAAAGTAGTCGTCAATTAATTGGCATTATATCTTTTATTCGTTAGTGAAAGTGCAATGAAATAATAGCTAGAATAATGATGGGCGATCAATTTCGCAGCAAAGTGGAGCAATACTCACCAAAATCGTCTCCAAGAGGTGCCCGTTCTCCTGTTGTTTCAAGACAGGATTCGACAGGCACCTTAAAAACTACTATTTCTCTAGGGAAAAATCCATCAATCGTTCACAGTGGACCATTTTACTTAATGAAAGAACCTCCTGGTAAATATTTATTTCTTCTTTTCCTTTTTATTTAAGAAAAAATTGAATAATTGTGCAGATAATTATCTATTTTTTGTTCTATGTAAGATTAGAATCAAAATAAAAATGTATGCATCAGATTAATTATTTTTATTTATTTTAAAAATATTCAAATACTATTAAAATCTATCCTTATAACATATTTGTATTTGTAAAATATTTTAAATTTTTCTTTTATTATCTCAAAATTTCACACTTACAAAACTCGAATAAAAAATCGTTTCTGGTGCTAAATTTTACGTTCTTTCATTTGGTGCAAATAGTTTTACTGTAGACTTAACGGTTATTGAGATATAATTTAAAATAACTTTTAAACGCTTATTTCGCATAGAACCCCTGGACCTAAGAAGCTGCAAATTTCAGAAACGTTTTCTCCGACCTCGATTTACCAAATATCAAAAATGCAGCCATTTCTGTGACAAGTCGATTTCAGACCTATTTTCACTGGACTAAACGGCCGAACCGCTGAACGATTATTTGTCGGGGTGAACGAGTCGCCATTCGCCAATGTTGCCACTCGCCAGCTCGCCACTCTCTCTGAGTGCATGGAATATTGCGTACTCTGTAATTTTGCCTAACTCGCATGAAGCTCTCTCGCTAAGTCGCTATTCGTCGTCGTGTCGACGACGACAGTGTCACTATTTGCCACTCAAATTTCGCAGTCCCCCACTCCCGCAATCACAAGACGCGGTCACTGCGATACTACTATATACGAGTGCAGCCGATCGGTACAAATCGAAAGCATCGTGTTATATATATATATAAAGATTAGAGTGTTACAAGTTGGTCATACGCATTGACGCAATATATATGTATAGAGGCATACACTCTTAGTTATACTTCGTATACGAATACGAGACGACTACTTGTAGGGGGTAATCCTAATCAGTGTTCACTGTTCAGTATTGACGCTCGATTCTCGATGCTGTCATACTTGTGCCAAATCTACTTCCAATTACCAAGGATATTCAGTTAAAATGTGGTTTTTATGTGAGATTAAGTTATGAGATTAACATTTGAACCTCCATCAATATGACTCATTTTATTTTCGGCCCGGTTCACTGCTGAACAAGGAGGTAATGTAAACATTTAGGTTATGTACAGTGGCGAAATTTCTTTTATACCGAATTGAGACTATTAAGATTTCGTTCAACTCTGCTCTATCCTATATAAATGCATCTGTGTCCAAGTATACACTTCCCTTCCCTCATTGTTTTATCGCTTTTTTAAGATTTATATAACACTTTCTTTGTTATCCTTCTTGTAGAGTGTAAACAGACACCCGAACAATTCGCTTATTCTAACCAAATCCGATACAGTTTAAATATTGACGCACACATATACAATATGGTAATATGTACATTTTGTTCAGATGTTTTATTGCTACATCACATTTATGTATTAACTAAACTTCCCTTTATCAATGATTATATAAGATTTTTACAAATGTGGATGCATACCTATATGTACACATTGATATATAATTTAATAAAAATTCAAACAAATGTTTCAGGAATCTTATGAAGCACCAGTATCCAAACAAACAAAGTAGTCGTCAATTAATTGGCATTATATCTTTTATTCGTTAGTGAAAGTGCAATGAAATAAATAGCTAGAATAATGATGGGCGATCAATTTCGCAGCAAAGTGGAGCAATACTCACCAAAATCGTCTCCAAGAGGTGCCCGTTCTCCTGTTGTTTCAAGACAGGATTCGACAGGCACCTTAAAAACTACTATTTCTCTAGGGAAAAATCCATCAATCGTTCACAGTGGACCATTTTACTTAATGAAAGAACCTCCTGGTAAATATTTATTTCTTCTTTTCCTTTTTATTTAAGAAAAAATTGAATAATTGTGCAGATAATTATCTATTTTTTGTTCTATGTAAGATTAGAATCAAAATAAAAATGTATGCATCAGATTAATTATTTTTATTTATTTTAAAAATATTCAAATACTATTAAAATCTATCCTTATAACATATTTGTATTTGTAAAATATTTTAAATTTTTCTTTTATTATCTCAAAATTTCACACTTACAAAACTCGAATAAAAAATCGTTTCTGGTGCTAAATTTTACGTTCTTTCATTTGGTGCAAATAGTTTTACTGTAGACTTAACGGTTATTGAGATATAATTTAAAATAACTTTTAAACGCTTATTTCGCATAGAACCCCTGGACCTAAGAAGCTGCAAATTTCAGAAACGTTTTCTCCGACCTCGATTTACCAAATATCAAAAATGCAGCCATTTCTGTGACAAGTCGATTTCAGACCTATTTTCACTGGACTAAACGGCCGAACCGCTGAACGATTATTTGTCGGGGTGAACGAGTCGCCATTCGCCAATGTTGCCACTCGCCAGCTCGCCACTCTCTCTGAGTGCATGGAATATTGCGTACTCTGTAATTTTGCCTAACTCGCATGAAGCTCTCTCGCTAAGTCGCTATTCGTCGTCGTGTCGACGACGACAGTGTCACTATTTGCCACTCAAATTTCGCAGTCCCACCACTCCCGCAATCACAAGACGCGGTCACTGCGATACTACTATACGAGTGCAGCCGATCGGTACAAATCGAAAGCATCGTGTTATATATATATATAAAGATTAGAGTGTTACAAGTTGGTCATACGCATTGACGCAATATATATATGTATAGAGGCATACACTCTTAGTTATACTTCGTATACGAATACGAGACGACTACTTGTAGGGGGTAATCCTAATCAGTGTTCACTGTTCAGTATTGACGCTCGATTCTCGATGCTGTCATACTTGTGCCAAATCTACTTCCAATTACCAAGGATATTCAGTTAAAATGTGGTTTTTATGTGAGACTAAGTTATGAGATTAACATTTGAACCTCCATCAATATGACTCATTTTATTTTCGGCCCGGTTCACTGCTGAACAAGGAGGTAATGTAAACATTTAGGTTATGTACAGTGGCGAAATTTCTTTTATACCGAATTGAGACTATTAAGATTTCGTTCAACTCTGCTCTATCCTATATAAATGCATCTGTGTCCAAGTATACACTTCCCTTCCCTCATTGTTTTATCGCTTTTTTAAGATTTATATAACACTTTCTTTGTTATCCTTCTTGTAGAGTGTAAACAGACACCCGAACAATTCGCTTATTCTAACCAAATCCGATACAGTTTAAATATTGACGCACACACATATACAATATGGTAATATGTACATTTTGTTCAGATGTTTTATTGCTACATCACATTTATGTATTAACTAAACTTCCCTTTATCAATGATTATATAAGATTTTTACAAATGTGGATGCATACCTATATGTACACATTGATATATAATTTAATAAAAATTCAAACAAATGTTTCAGGAATCTTATGAAGCACCAGTATCCAAACAAACAAAGTAGTCGTCAATTAATTGGCATTATATCTTTTATTCGTTAGTGAAAGTGCAATGAAATAAATAGCTAGAATAATGATGGGCGATCAATTTCGCAGCAAAGTGGAGCAATACTCACCAAAATCGTCTCCAAGAGGTGCCCGTTCTCCTGTTGTTTCAAGACAGGATTCGACAGGCACCTTAAAAACTACTATTTCTCTAGGGAAAAATCCATCAATCGTTCACAGTGGACCATTTTACTTAATGAAAGAACCTCCTGGTAAATATTTATTTCTTCTTTTCCTTTTTATTTAAGAAAAAATTGAATAATTGTGCAGATAATTATCTATTTTTTGTTCTATGTAAGATTAGAATCAAAATAAAAATGTATGCATCAGATTAATTATTTTTATTTATTTTAAAAATATTCAAATACTATTAAAATCTATCCTTATAACATATTTGTATTTGTAAAATATTTTAAATTTTTCTTTTATTATTAAATAGCAAATATTATTTTGCTTATTAAAAAATTTCAAGTATTTTGTCAATAGTATGCAGTATTTAGAAGATAATTGCTAATAAACACACATTTATTTCTTTCACAATAATTTATAACATCATCAGAATGTTGTATAAAAATAAGTCAATTATATTTTCCAAACTGTTTTAAAAATATTTTGAATAAATAAAATATAGGAAGTATACATTCTATTTGTAATTTTAATATTAAAGTTAATTATATTTCTTATTTACAGGAGAGAGTGAATTAACAGGAGCAAGAAATTTAATGGCCTATCATGGCCTAGAACACTCTTATAGTAAATTTAGTGGTAAAAAACTTAAGGAACAATTGTCATCATTTTTACCAAACTTACCTGGAATTATAGATACTCCTGGTGATCAAGATAATAGGTATATACTCATATTATTTTTATTTTCACACTTACATTTGTATGAATTTTAATTTAATTTTGCATTTGTATTTTTAGTTCTTTGAGGTCTGTAATTGAAAAGCCACCAATTGGTGGAAAAGAATTGCTTCCATTAACAAGTGTACAATTAGCTGGTTTTAGGTTGCACCCTGGCCCAGTATGTATAATACTATTATCAATTTTTTTAAATTGTTTGAATCAATATTTAAAATATTTATTTTTATTTCAGTTACCGGAACAGTATCGATACATAAATCAAGCTCCTCAAAGAAAACATAAAAATAAACACAAACGTCATAAACATAAACCTGGTGAAGTTCCCAGTGGACAGGAAGCAACAGTAACAGACATTAGTGGTGCTGATACACATGAAAAGAAGCACAAAAAACAAAAGCGCCATGATGAAGAGAAAGAAGCACGGAAAAAGCGTAAGAAAGAGAAGAAACGAAAAAAGCAGAAGCACAGCCCAGAACACTCTGGAGAACTGACACCATCACAACATTCAAATTCGTGATCTTTAACTAATCCTTTTTGTTCAACAATTTTATGCGAAGAGTCTTATTCTTTACTAAATATAGCTCTTGAATAATTTGTTAACAAGTAAAATTTGATTTAGGTTTTGTTTAAAATTTGTTTACGAAATTTTTTAATACCTTGTTTATTTATTATTAACAGTATAATTATAGATCAACAAATGATTGTCATTGTTTTTTTTATTTTGATACATTTTATAAAATCAGTCACATTTTTATTTAAATTTCATTAAAATCTACTGCTGTAAATAAATAGCTAAATTCAATTTATTTTCCTTTCATTTTGTTTAATAACCTGTGTATACAATTTGTGAATAGTACTGCAATTCGCAAATAAAATGTAAACAGAAAAGATTTCAATCTTTGTAAATATAAGTAAAATAATACTACTTAACATAATTAAATTTAAGATTTACTTAGCAAATATTTGTACATAATTGGTTACTAAAGTAAAACCAATTATTATGTGTAATAAAATCACAAATAAAACTGACTCGTAGTATTTATAAGGGTAATAAAGGATAAAGGTTTTGTCTTGAATTAAAATAAAACCATTTAATTCTTAATACTAAGGATTGTTTTTATTAAAACCTAGGTTCACATATAATCGTGTCAAGAACATAATGTACATTATCGTTTTGTGTTAAACAGTGTTCGACAGTCTTCAAAAAATTTGTATCAATGAAGAAAATACGTTTCTTCTATTCACCATACTCATGACACATTAATTCTAGAAAATTAAAGTTGTATTCAACTTAAATATTAATTATTCTCAAGTTCAATGGAAATGTGTAAAAAAATGAAAATATGATCATGTTGGGAAAGGGTGTATACTTTTTGCAAAATTCTGAAAAAATGTACATATGATTGTTGCTTTTGTACAGACTGTCAATGTAACTAAAGACAATTCTTTCTTCTTAGCAAAGTTGTAATTAGTAGGGCCGTTGGCGATCACGATCTCTATCTCCACGACTACATGACAAAACAAACAAATAAATTAATTTTATTCAAGTTTCTAATAATATAAACCATTATTTTAAATTTATAATTAAAAAAATTTTGAAATAAATTAAATAAGAACATTTTAATAAATAATAGTAAAAAAAATATTATGATAACTAACCCGCCGCCTCCTCGCATGGGTCCTCCTCGACCGCCACCGCGGCCGCCCCTATCGCCACCTCGGAAGCCACCTCTGCTACTTCTGTCTCCACCTCGACCACCTCCTCTGTCGCTTCTGTATCCACCACCACGACCACCGCCGCCGCCACCGCCACCGCCTCGACCGCCACCTCGACCTCCACCACCACCGCCGCCGCCGCCGCCACCTCCGCCACCTCCCATTCCTTCTGGTTTAGAACTTTTACAAAGGTTGCACTGATCACGCCAAGCAAAGTTCGTATTAGCGCAGTTTGGATTAGGGCACCTGTACATGATACAACATACATTTTGACAAACTTTTCTATAACTTTTTAACCAACATAATTTATTAATTTGACATATTTTAGCAGCAAGTAGTCTAATATTAATTTTATTTTTAATATTAATAGTATATTAACATGCAGTAAAAATAGTATATTTCGTAACAAGGGCATAAAAAGTTACAACCGAGAGTTTTTTGTTATACGAGGTTGAAACTTTTCAACGCACATGTTGCGAACGATATTTTTCATTATAGTGAGCGAGAAATCGCATTTTAAGAAATGTAAACAATGTATAAAATGCGATTTCACGCGCACGCAGACCAAAAATAATGTATCAAACAGCCTCTACCTCTACAAAAAATCTTGATAAATACTATAAATTTTTAAAACAAATTAACCAACTTTACTAATTAATATTATAATTCAGAATCTTTAAAATAAATTACTACAAACTATTTTGTTATTTCTAGGCTGTTCCTTAAAGATAAATATAAAGACTAAAAATTTGTTTAGTTATGTAGATGTAAGTGTTGCAGAATATCACAGTTAATAAAAAATTAAACGAAGAAACACTGTCTAATTATAGACAAAATCTACCATTTGTAAAGTTTAAACAATTATATAATTCATTCACAAATTATTTTATTATAATATTTAAAATAATAAGGTTTAATATTTTGTTAAATATTATAGAACATTTAAGATTTTTATTCTTAGAGGCATGTAATGGTTCAATTGGAAGGTCAATGAGCTCTAATCTCTGTCGATAATTGCAAGTACTACTGTAGAATTTATTTGAATAAGTTAATTTGTTTACAAACAAATTCATCATATATATATATATATATATATATATATATATATATATATATATATGTTGACATAATTTGTAATATGATACATGATATTAATATGCAGGTCAATATATTTATTTTCACTAAAATTTTGTTAAAATTGATGTCAATGTAATATGCTTAAATATTTAAATTATAGAATTGCAGAATTAAACAATAAACATTTTTGTACTAAAATTTTGTTGAAACTGATGTCAAAGAAATATGCGTAAATATTTAAATTATGGAATTCCAGAATTAAACGATAAATGATTTTGTATACAAAAGCCACTGCTATATATCAATATGATTTTAGTCTTAGTTTATTTTTAGGTTAATTTTTTAAACATTTATTGTATTAGTTTAACCACACCTACACACAGATAATTAAAGTTTATCTTTGTAGGAGTTACTACGTTTATTATGTAAATGTTATGTATACTTTGTGAACTAAATAATAAATAAATAAAATAATAAACATGCGATTTAGGTAAGAAAATTCATATTACTGCCAATCTCCTCCACGGGAACCACCGCCGCCACCACCGCCACCGCCACCGTCACGGCGATGATCACTACGGTCATGATGGTCATCTCTGTCTCTGTCACCGCGATCACCGCGATCCCGGCCACCGCCTCCGTAACCTCCTCCGCCACCGCCACCGCGGCCTCCGCCACCACGTCCTCCACCTCTGCCACCACCACCTCGACCACCTTGCCAGTTGCTCTTGTGTTGAGCAATCTGGACCTTAATTTTACATCCTTTGAACTCCTTACCATCGAACCAATCGATGGCCGAGCGTGCAGCGTTTTGGTCGTCGTATGTAACGGTTGCTTCGCCTTTGTTCTTTCCCGTATTTTTATCTTTGTACATCCAAATCTTGGGCTTCCCAGTGCGCTTATCGTTCTACAATTCAATACATATACGTTTTCAAAAATGGTACTAATTAATTTCGTTAAGAATGCAACTACAAAGATATTGTATGGATATAGATAATTCACATATACATTTTCATTTCATAATGACATTACCTTTATTAGACCAATAGCACCAAAATGCTCGCAGATTTCTTCTTCGGTAATAGTAGAGTCCATTCCTGATACGAATATGGTATCTTCTTGAGTAACCATTCCATCATTGCTTCCACGATCACCATATCCTCCTGCAATAGAATCATTAGTTAAGAATTGCTCGTTTTACATAATCTATCAGTCAAAATATCCTACTGCTTTTTTATAAGAAACTAAACTAATGTTCAACTCAAATGTAGCTTATATTTTGTAAGGTATTTCATATTAAAATTTTATTAGCTGGCTATTACACATACATTATTATTCAATGAAGTACCATATTTAATCATAATTCTATGTTTATAATACTCAATTTGCATTACATTATGCAACATTTTCTCTTACAATATATTATCTATTGAAATAAAAACCATTTTCATACTGCATAACTTATCAACTATTTTATTGATCTCTTGTTTCACAATATTTCTTTGTTATTACCACAGCTTTACAGACAACACTAAATAAGCGCCTATTGTTTATTATAAAATGAATTATTTGATTTAATTCTTTTAATTAAATGAACCAATCATGAAGTTCATTAAAGTTAATTTTTTTTTAACTAATGCAATTCTATTTCATTTGTATTTCATCTCCAGTATCCCAATGAATGTTAATTCCTCTCTATATCACATGGATGCTTGAATTAAAACCTATTGGCTAGACTCTCGCTGATGCAATGAGAAAAGCCCAATTTGTACAATGTCAAATTTACGAACAACAGATTGCAGCATCACATACAAAAGGGCTGCAGCATTTCCTCAGCTATACTTCATATTGTTGATTGTACAGAAATACCATATCCATTTTTTCTTATATTTTCCACCAGCTGCCTTTTGCTTCCCTCATAGGGGTAAGCAATCCATATTTATGTCATACCAGTACATGTTTATTTTTCTTTCAGTTTTAGAGATTTAATTGGAGGATTCACAGAGGTACTTTTTCTGCATTTTTTAAATTAAATATTCTTATATCTACCTAACAACCCTTACGCAAATTTATAATAGGTATAATTCTACACAATATTAGAAAGAATTCCTTAATTTAAAAAAATTATTTATCCACCATATTGAATAATTACAAAATAAGTAGTTTTTAATTTTAGAATTATTTTAGATATTAGGATTTAAAATAATTTAAAATGATATTTGTTTTGAGAAACTACTATACCAGTTAAACTAAAGTAAGAGGAGGAAAATTAACATTTAAAATTGTAAAATTGACTAATTATGGGAAAAAGCAAGTGGTGATTAAAATATAATCTTTTGTATGCCAATGCTATTAAACTTGTTTTTCAGGGAAATACTTAGGGATTTTAGATGTGCTTTTTGACAGCCCTTTCATATAATCAGAGCGACCAGGTATTTTATAAGTCATAAATATTAGAGTGAATGCATGAATAGCACCAGACTTGTACAGAGAGTCTGGTGCATTTACCTTTGTTATAACCACCACGGCCACCGCCACTGCTAAAACACAGAAGCAGATATACCAATGAGTTGATTCATGGACAGACTGATTTCAATCGCTGAGTGGCTACTCATATCCTGCTTCGCCACCACTTCGTATTCTTCTTGATGTTCCTACTGTCTAAAGTCTTTAATATACCATATTACATAGTCTAGATGTTTGGGTTAAAATTTACTTGTCTCGTCACAGTCCTTAAGAGTCTCAATCATGCAATGTACTTTAACTTAAAATAATATATGATACTTTAGGCAATATAAATGAAAAATAAAAGTATAACACTAAATGTTGTAAATATGTAAATATCAGTATACTTTTCCCTTTCAGACACTTGTTTTACATACATTTACAAATTTTGCCTCATTTGATCATTTATAACCTAGTAAACATAAACGCTGAAGATAAAATGCAGTATTTGGTTTCCGATTATACATTTACAACCAAAGAGCTCATTACAAACTTAGCAGCCAGCTGCCACAATATAAAATTAGTCTGTATTCATGCTGGTTGTCTTTAACATACTTATACATATTATTTATTCTATTTTTGAATTGTGATGTAAATTTAAAATCACATTTTATTCAATGCTAATATAATTATTATTTCAAACACTATAATATTGATAATTAGTAAAACATTAGATCAAAACATTAGCCCTTTGAATGCAAGATAATCGTGATCTGACATTCATAGAATGTTACACATATAGAACACAGTTGCTAAAAACAAAATAGCCAATTTTTTCCGAATATAAATGTAAAAAAAAATCCTTCACGCTTACAATTTATTTAATTTTTTGTTGCTAATACAAAAATGATTAAGATTTGATAATACCTTGACAAGTTACATTGATAGTGTAAAACAAAAATTTAATGCAACAGAAAAAAAAGATAAGTTTCTTAATAATTCTTAATAAATAAAAGTTCTTTAATAATTAAAAGAAATTCATTTTTTTTCGTAATTATTACTTAGATGTAAGCAACTAATATTTTTTGTAAAATAAAGCACTGCCAGTAAGTGTTATTCTGGGTTTATAGAATCCTTCTTTTATTTGAGACAATAGTTAAAAAAATATAAATAAATGGTTAATAATTGTACCTTAGAATAATCATTATTATATAAATTTTTATATGATAGAATTATAATTGTACCTTCCACATAAATGTCCACATAAATATCGATGTAATAGTTGTACATAAAACATTAAAGACTTTAGAGGAAGTGATTGAACATGCAAATTTCATAAGAGACAGTTGTTATTCAAAAATACACAATAATATAGCATTGGTATATAAAGACTGGTATATATAAACCTTTTATGTCAAATAGTCGTATACAACCTGCATAATATTTTACCTGTATAATTCTGTGTATTTGTGTGTTAAACCTGCAGACACACTTTAAATATATTAAAACCCCACAGGGCATTAAACGATTTCATAGTCATAATGTAGTAATGTGATGACACAATGATCATCAATACATTCATATAACCTTTCATTCAGTAATTTATTTGTAAGTTTATTTACCTTTAGGTCCTAGTAAAATACTATTCGGCTACTATTGCGATTCGGATAATAAATTATTATCCAATATTGTACTTGTTTAGTAGAGTTTATTAGAGTAGCGATGTTAACTCTCTTTTAGAATAAATGAAAAAGAGATTGAAACTTACTTGTAATTGCCACCTGAACGATCGCCGTATCCCCTTCGATCGTCGCCGCCACCGCCGCCACCCCCGTATCGGCCACCACCGCCGCCACCGCCACCACCTCCTCCTCCTCCTCCTCCTGATTCATTGCAATTAATCGGTATAATTTTAACGTACATAATTATAATTCGAATTAGAAATGCTCACCACTACTGTACCCTCCTCCAGAGCTTCCTCGGTTGTATCCTCCACCACCACTTCCGCTGTTTCCAGTATTTCCACCTCCGTAGCTGCCGTAGTTGTTGCCGCTGTTGCTGTTGTTGGAGCTACCGGTACCTCCACCTCCGCCGCCACCGCCACTGCCACCGCCGCCTCCTCCCCCGCCGCTACCGTAACTTTGATTATAACCACCCTGGCTCTGTTGATGACTGTAGTCTTGATTACCCTCGCTCTCTGTGTAACCTTGATAGCTCTGGTAATTAGGTGGAGGCTGGCTATACTGATTGTATCCAGTATTACCCGTACTAGGAGGTGGGTACGACGTATCGGGTGTACCAGTTGACGGAGGCGGCTGGCTATACTGGTTGTAGCTTTGCTGGTAATTGGCGTATTCTGAAAATGAGAAGACTTATTCATCAGTTCGTATTTCATAGTATGGTAGCGAAATCGCATTTCGTAGGCCACGCGATAATAAATTTGAATTTGCCGATAAGTTGAAGGGGCTTATCGGCAAATCCAAATTGAAATCTCTCATGCTCGACTCTCGTATCGATGTATGAAGAGTATTACATTTTAAGAGGTAGAGGCTACAAAAAAGCCGAGGAAGCAATCGATTGTAAATAAATTTCCGCGAAAAGCATTTGGCGTCGACACTCTTGGGAACAATGGGAACACGGCGTCCGCGTGGCCGGAATCGATTAACGGTCGACGCCATTAGCCAGTCTAGCGCGTTAGGATCAGATTTAATCCGTACGAAGGATAGTTGAAACAAACACCGAGCTACGAAATGTGTAGTTATAAAGTAGTACTTACGATTGTCCGTCATCTTGATTTGTGACTCACTAGCAAGTTAAATAACTAAAAGAGAAGAGGAACGAAGCTAGCCAACGCGTAATGGCGCTGGATGACTATGATCTTGGAAGGCTGTCCTGTGCGCGGCAAGTCGCACGACGCACGCTGGTCTGCACGCACGATCACGAACGAATCGATGCGTTGTCCAACGATCAATGAGAAAAGGGGGGAAAATGACCAAGAAATCCCAAAGGAACAGCTCTCGCCCTTGGCTTCCGATGGACTGTAGAGATCGAGTCTCGAATCTCCGTGACACCGTCCTCCGAGCCGGCCTCTGCAAAGCGAGAAAAGGAGAGAGGGTGGGAGGGAGGGAGACGAACGTAGCGACTAGAAGCCGGTGAGTTGTAAGAGACTCAAGAAGAGCGTAACCTGCGTAACAGTCTACAATACACAGCGGAGGTGGCGAAACTAGCGAGTACGCCGAGTAGCGAGACTCGAGGTCGAGACTTCGAGAGCGACGCCAATGCGCCGCAAGCCGCAACGCAACGCAACTGCCGCGACCCCCCACCAACGCGCCTCCCTCTAGGCCTCTACCTCTACTCGGTGCCTCGGTCTGCTGCCAGTCTGCGACTTGCGAGAAAGCTAGCAATATCGTCTGATTGACAGTCCGTTTACAGCTACTGCGCATGCGCGGCCAACGGAAGTGCGAGATTTGCATGCACACGAGATTTTCAACCGCACGAGATTTTAAAATCGTAAAAAAGGGAAAAAATGCATGGCAGGCATTGATAAAATATCCATCGTCGCATTATTATTATTAATTACCAGAATTTGTGGAAAAAGTAATTGTACCCTCCAAATCATTGATATTTAACTCTACTACTATGAGTAAATAAAAAAATGTACATTATCTGTACGTAATAGTACAATCGTCAAACTTTGTATTTATTAATGGGAATCAATTAGAAACAATAGTAAATAATTAGCTGAACGAACGGGCGCACTATGCGCATGTGCGGTTGTGACGCCTATGAACTCAAGCGTTTTAAAAACGCGAAAAAAGCAAGTAACGCTCGGTTATTTGACCTTGTAACCCCGTTTTTTGGTTATAATCCTAAAGAAGATGCATTATTATAAGGTTTTTATAGTTTTTTCATAAAAAAAGTCAAAAGTGTTTATTATTTATGAGGGTTATGTGGGTATTTGAGACTTATATATAGACAGTCGTCTATAACTCTTTCGGGTTGAAAAATTGAGAAGTAAGTACGGCCCCGTCTTAGTCAATAACCTGAGGGATAGTTTATTTTTAAAAACATAAAGCAAATCAATAATAAAGAGTTCAGATAAATACCTTTCCATATAATTATATATATATATATATAAATAATATTATATACGTAATTTAATATATATATATATATATACATTTGGATATAGGGGGTTATGGAGCCTCGTATGTTAAATTCCAATAACCCTATCCCTTTCCCACTCATTGTTAATATGGCAGGTTTATGGAGCCGGGGCTCCATAATCTTTTCTGTCTCTTTTTATCGTACTAAAGTACGTATCTTCCTTCTCTGTCATGGGCTTCATAAACCCCGAAATTTAAAATTATATGTATGTATGCATAGATAGGGTGGACCATATTTTATTGTTGATTTGCTTTATGTTTTTAAAAATAAACTATCCCTCAGGTTATTGACTAAGACGGGGCCGTACTTACTTCTCAATTTTTCAACCCAAAACGAGTTATAGACGACTGTCTACATAACTCTCAAATACCCACATAAGCCTCATAAATAATAAACACTTTTGTTGTTACTTGCTTTTTTCGCGATTTTAAGACGCCTGCCTTCATAGGCCCGCTGGTAATTATTTAATTATTTTTGCTCAAATTTAATGTGTAAACCAACAAACTAATGATGGTACAATTAAGAACAAATGAAAAAGAATATTTAATACGTCTGTTAATTGTTAAACAGCTGTTGTGCACGCTGCTTTCAACGTTTCCACCTGTAACCTGACAATAACTTTTTTTTTCTCAAAACCTCAGGTGGTACAATTGAATTTTCTGTAAAGTCTATGAAAGATAAATGAATATACATCGTTGACTATTTTTATAACATCTTTCGAGCATTTTTTGGAAGCTCATAGCATAGCGCTCTATATAGCTTAAAGCCGAGGACCGAGGAGCGATTAGCGAGAGTATATAAGCGACTTCGAGTCGAGGAATCGAACGAAACGGATGTGACGCGGAGGCAGGAAGTCTACGCCCGAGTCCCAACGGGCGACCTGCGACCTCTCGTTTTATATGCCGTTTTGCACACGCCGACGCCGCACACGCGGATTGTCGACGCGTCGACTGCGTATGCTTGCGGATATAGTCGTGGTGTGGAGTGTGGAATGTGGACCGATACCTATACCGCTGTATAACCTGATCAGCATGCACACACACACACACATATATATATGCGAATGTATGCAGTTAAAGAGCATCGATAACATAATCACTCATAATTCTCCGCCACATCCTATTTTTACTTTTGAAGTAAAACCAATATACACTAAGTATATAGCAATATTGTGTAACAAAATAAATACCAGGGGTTGCGACCCTTCTTTTACCGAAGAAAAAACCTTTTTTATTCCAATATTCACAACATAAATTAAACTTTTTTTAAGATAATCTACTCTAAAGTTTTTTAAATGTTTTTTTAGTTTTTTCAATGTATTGAAAATACATAGTATTAAATTTACACTTAAAAAAGTTAATTTATACGCTTGGTATTGCAATACATTTTTTATGATCTACCACTAATTATAACTATTTTAATTTTTCTATTCGACTACAGCTTTGAAAACAGGGTGACGGGTGTGCAAATTAAATTCCAATCTAAAACTGGCTTTCAATGTATTTTCAATAAACATTAAGAAAAAAAAATATATAAAAATCATAAAAATAGTGTACCCTCAGAAGATATTTTTTAACGTTTAAATAAATTAACTCCAATCATATTTTTATTTTTTATTTAAAGAAGATTGTACATATATAGGTAAAAGTAGTTGAAACAACAACACTAATAAATGTCAACTCAGAGATATAACCCATTGCATACGGGTTGTTTCGTAGTTGTACTTTATTTATAATTATTTTATAATATAATTTAAAATTACAAATCGATAAAAGTATAATATATTTACATTTCGCGTGATTTTTAATACTCTATATAAGTTTCGAAACGATTGATATAGGTTCCCCTGCATCAAACGAGCGACGAAATTTTATCCCAATTTTAATTTTTAAATAACTTATACTTTCACCAGTGCCTAGTTTAACAGTAAGCAGCTTAATATCATTTGTTAATTGTTAATAGTTATTTTGGAAAATGTGGATTAAAATATTGCTACCCACGTAAAAAATGGATTGTTTTAAAATATTAAAATGATATCTAGTCTACCTAATTTTTAACATATTGTTTCTCAAAAAGTCACATATAATGTGTCATTTTTTGAACACCCTCTTTTTCACGCGCGTACACTTGAATGACAGCTATATATAGAGCTAACTGTACTCGACTAATCGACATTCACCAAAAATCATATTGCGCAAACCATTACCTTTTACGTAGGTTGGACTACAATATCGACCTTCGAGGCGCCAATTTGAAAAAAAATTAATATTTGTAATTTATTTAATTTAGAATTTTATTAAAGGTAATCAAAATTTAACGAGTTTAGTTCGACCCCATACAAAGTAGTAAGTATTATAATACACATTATAAATTAAATGCGCTCGGTTGCTTGGTTATTTAATTAATTAAATCGAAGACTGCATTAATTAGAAAGATAGTAGATTTTTGCATTATAAGTATAACATACCTTAAAATCTGGTCTAGAAATTGCATTATTTGATTGTATAAGATTTTACGACAAACAATACCTGCAGTAGTTGGACTATTGTTGACGCATTTTGATATTTCAAATATGTCGATTAAATATAACGTAAATGAAACATGTACCGAATAACATGCTACAAGAGCAAATAATTTTTTAAGTAATTATTTTTTATCGTTTCAATGTTAATCAATAATAAATAAAATCCTGAAATAAAAACACATGTTTATAGTAATTTGTAGTGTCCTATGAGCATTATTATTGTCCTCAGAGATGCGCTCGAACTTGACGCACGTGCGTATACGAACAACGAAGCTGCCAGCAGAAAGGAAAGGAAAGAAAAAAAAGAAGTTAAGTAAATGAGTTTGTCTGGAGTGTGCGACGGTGACGGTGACGGTAACACCTGTCTCTCGGATCTCGCGCTCTTTTCTCCGCCGCAGTTTGTTTGCCTCTGCTCCGCCCATCTGATCTGGCTCTCAGGCTCTCTCCCTCACGGCTCACGGCTCACGGCTCACCCTCCCTTCTGCCAGCCCGCTCGGCCTCCCACCCGTGCCGTGCGAGTTTCGCTTTCGCTAGCGCTGTCGGTACTCGCCTACTCGGTATACTGTGGACAATAACGCAGCGCGTTCGTGCGTCGTGCGTTCGTGCGTTCGTGCGTTCGTGTCGTGTGTTGTGAGTTTCGTTTCGAGTTTCGAGTTCAGACTGGAGACATAGAGTCTAGAGAATAGTGCCTAGTGGCGCGCGACCAGCGGGAAGCCGGGAACAGGACGGAGAAATTCCGAGATTTCGCGCCCTCGAGCCTCGAGGACGTATGCTCGCATGGGTCTATCATCGGGATCCCTTGGAACCTCGATGCGCGGGTGTTAGCGCGCGAAACCAAACGCAGCTGGGCGAACTAGCGCGGTACGAGGCAGAACTTCCCTCGCACAGCTGACTACCTACGTAGCGTCGAATTCACCTAGCAAGCGGGTGCCGCGCGTAGCGTCTTTTCACCCCAACGAAACAATGAGGTGAGTCCAGTCGAGGATACCATACCCCTTCTTTTACAATTAACCCTACGCGCGGTTTCTTTCTCATTGCCAAAAGCGCGGGCACACCGACCCCGATCGCCTGATGTGCCACGCACGTGAGTACTGCGTTTGACGTTTCGAGGGTGCCGAGACTCGAGCACGCGCGCCAGACTCGTCTCTTCTACACCCTTTCCACGACCCTCGAGTTCGCCTCCCAATGCGCTGCGTCTGCGACGAACTAGCTAAGGACGAGTGCATTTTCTCGGCCGACATTTTGCCTACATCTCTATCTTTCTCTCTCGGTCACTCGCGCCGTCAGCCGTGTGTCTGTCTTTGCTTTGCGCGAAACGTTGACATTTGCGTGCGAATTCTAGCGTCCACGCAAACTTTACAAAATGTCACATTTAATTGAAATTTCTGAGAAACGATATGATTATTCACTCGTTTGACCTAAAATTTTCGATACTTACTAGATGAATTTTATCTTAACAATGTCTTTTAAAATATCTACATAATTTTATAAAGTTGGGTTTGTATAGAAACATTATTTTAGCGTTTGTTATCACCATTTGTCACATTTTTAGTTGCCCATAAATCAATAAACAAATTTACTATTCTTCTAATTCACTTTCTATACCTACCCAGTTTAATTTAAGTTAAAATTGCAGATAATATGTTAGCAATATTTACAATTTTCAATACTATTATTTCAGTGCAAGACCACAAATGACCACTATGAATGGAAAGAGGCCAACATCTATACCTCAGAGGCATCATCAAAATGAAGCAACTTCGCAACATTTTGATTTAATCAAATATATATATGAATGTGAGATTTTTCTCTTACATTTAACATTGTTTCATATTCTAAGTATTTAAATTACTACAATTTATTTTTTATAGCTTGGAATTCTGTATCCAAGGAACTAGATAATTATCATAATCAGCAGCATGGAAATTCTTCAAATTACAGAAGTGCTGCTTTAGTAACTTATTATCAAGAACATGAACCAAATCCTCAATTGAAAGGTAGATTTGAAATATCATTACCAGGTATTCCATTTCTTAACTGCATTGCCACTTCTTAACCCAAATATTATTATTTTAGATTTTGAACCATTCGATTTGGAAGCATATTGGAATCAACGAGGAGTGCAAAGTATTGCGAGAAATGCAAGTTCATAGTCTCGGATTTCAATTGTGAAATACAAAATTATATTCTTAAATAGTCTTAAGAACCAGAGAAAAGAAGGAATAAATTATTTCAAATATTTGACAAACACCATTAATCTTTTGTTTATAAATTTTTATTGTTTGTCAAAACTTATGTCAAATATTTATATGTTGAACTTGGAAGAGATAAAAAATACTACATGTAAAAAAGGGAAAGCAATGTTAAAACATTCCACTTATACCTTGGTGAGGCATTTATGCAACAATGATTTCTCTTTTCAAAGATTTAAGCATTTTATTGCAAAACAGTACCTGTCCTATTCATTCTTGAATTGGTTTTGTGAATTTTAACGCAACAAGTATCAATTTATTTATTTTACAATATCAGAGTTGTAGAAAATCGTAATTTTTTACTAAGAAATAAGGCAAATGTAAAATTTATATAGTATATAATATATATTATAAATGATGACTGTAGTAAAATTAAGAAAAGATTTTATTTTGCGCAATATTAGTGCACATTTGTAACGTAAGATCAAGAGCGATTTGATTGTTAAATATACGTTTCGTCATTTTTTATTAGTTTTTCAAAATTACATCTAGTATCTGAATCTATTATATTTAAATCTTGTTTCTGCTTGTAAGATGTATACATTACTGCTTCATTTGTGACCTCAACATTTCAATATAGTATCTTTAAATTGTTCTATTTTATTGTTCTAAGGTAACTTGCATATTTAAAAATGTTATCCCATATTTAACAAAATGTCATAATTTTTATAAATTTTACTATTTGTTAATTCTGAAATTAATTCAACTGTACATATATATTTTTCTACTTTACATAAACTATATTATGTATAGGAAAAGTATGAATGATTAAAAATTAATGTTGTATAAAATAGTTTTTTCATGCCAAGAGCTTTTTGGATCAATTTAAACTTTAGTCTGTTGCTAATTGCTTTTGTTTAATGACTCATCTAATGATAAAAATTTCATACATTTGTAGATAATAAATATTTTATTAGATCAAATGAATTTTAAATTAATAGAAACAAGATTTTATAAGATTGTGATATTTTTTTAAACTGGGATAAACATCATTCTTAAAAAAATAAATATAATAAGTTAATGATTAAACTTGATAAAATTAGTGTTTTTATATGATTAAATTAAAAAGCATTACAAGGAAAAAATCCTGTAAGCTATTTTTATTAAAAAAATAAAGAAATGTAATCAACAATTTTATTGCAAAGTAAAAGTGATTAAATCTCAATCACAAAATTATTATAATCTGTGAATTATTTTCTCTCCCTAACTTGAATTTTCGAATAAACCGCCTAGTTATTATTGCAGCGTTTTGGTTAGAATATTGGGTAAATCTTATGAAAGTACGAAGTTTCTTTATTTGTTCATAAATGTTTATAAAGTTTAATATTTGTTGCGGTATTACAATTGTGATATGTTGCGCAATTATAATAATAAATTATGTATATATGTTAAATTGATGTGAAAACATGTGAAAATGCCGGTAATGTTTGTAAACATAATTTATATATCTGGATGATTAATTATTTTATTACATCAAAGTGATACATTAATTCCATGTTCCTTATCTTCTACAGAAGTGAAAATCTATATAGTCATTACTCTTCATTTAGTCAACGAGACACCGTGTCACGAGCACGACTACTAGAAACCTCTAAAGGTTCTTCTTATTGTAAAATCGCTATACTCGACACATGCATTGTATATACTTTACTCGTATAGGTCCCAAAGGCCAATACCGCGTTGTCAAATTGAGACAAGTGTACAAGCCTTCATGCCTGCATCTCGCTCACTCTCGCACAGCGAGAGCACACGCACACTACAATCTACATACACATGCAGATTGTTAGGGTATATTAGATTCTCGCGCAAAGCTTACGTTCTCACTTCTCACTTGCGGCGTAACACACCCATATAGAAAATTGGAAGTTATATACGGATTCTCTGAATCGCTGTAAGTAAAAATATACATCGAATAATCTTAATCAATTAATCATTTACACTCTATAAACATTGGAATATAACAGTTTAAATAACAATACTTTTAAAAAATCAAACTAACTTAGCAACATAGTTTATGTACTATAGCCTCGTGTGCCGGTTATTTATAAATTATACTGTTTACTCCGATCACCACTCGTTACCTGTTGACAACTACGAAAAATATTTTCAAAAAAACAGATATTTTATATTAAATGATCATAACAATTATTATTTAATACGTTTTTGCTTTTCTCTGCATTATTTACTTTTCTACAATAAATTGTAAAATTGGCTATTCAATACCTAATTGCCAACTTTCACTAACTCTTCATTTATTTCATGCATTTGAGTGATTATTAGAATTGAGTATTGCAATTTCTATTACAATCTGCCACAAATATTTACAATACTTATATGCATGTATAAAATCTAGGAATTTAGTTGCAGATGAGAGAGTATATATCACAAG
Source organism: Theocolax elegans (assembly GCA_026168455.1). NCBI lineage: Eukaryota > Metazoa > Arthropoda > Insecta > Hymenoptera > Cerocephalidae > Theocolax > Theocolax elegans. The sequence continues at coordinate 83,225,110 of CM047425.1, forward strand.
TTTAATGTATTATTTCTTGAATAATATAATTTAGTATCAAATATATGTATCTATTTCCAAAGGCATTAACTTGCTTAAAAAAATATTTACTACTTATAGATTCTTACATCATTTTTTTATCAGTCTATACGTATACACTTTAAGATTAAAGTATATTTATAGCTGCAATTCTGATAAGATCAACAAACTTGGTAAGGTATGTTTATTGAAAAATATTGTTCAGTCAATTTTACAAAAAAATATATCTGTACACTTGAACTTTTTTTATACAATATTATGTATAATTATATGTATAATTTAGACATTTTTAATATTTAAAGAAATATATTTATATATTAGTAATTCTTAAAATATTTTAAAGATAAACATGAATATTTTTCTAATAATTTGTTAACTTGTATTAAATTTAATTATACAACTTTTTCAGAAAAATGCCTACCTACAAATTGACATATTTCCCTGTTAAGGCTCTTGCTGAACCAATTAGGTTCATTTTTAGCTATGCAGGAGTTGATTTCATTGATGACCGTTTTGAGCGTGAGAATTGGCCAAATATAAAATCAAGTAAGATATCAATAGCTGATTATAAATTAGATTATACTACATAATTATGCTCAATTATATATTTGTATTAATTTTTAAATAATTTAAATTACAGCTATGCCATTTGGGCAAGTTCCAGTATTAGAAATCGATGGCAAGAAAATCAATCAATCTAGCGCCATTTGTCGTTATTTAGCTAAGCAACATGGGCTTGCAGGCAAAAATGATTGGGAAGCTCTTGAAATTGATGCTGCTGTAGATAATATTCATGATGTTCGCACTAGTAAGTTAAATTAAATAATTTTTAATTATATTCTCATTTGATTATAAGTGCTTCTTATTTAAAAAAAGATAATTATTATGAATAGTTAAAAAAAATTAAATAATATAGTTCCAAAACAATATTGAGAATAGTATTTAATAATTCTTTAAATTTAATTTGAAATGAAATTTGTTCTTTTGTACTAAGTTGATACTAATAGTACAACTATCAAAAATAAAAACCTGAAGTTCGTTTTAGCTGTATACAGTAACACTGGAGCACAACACACACCCTTTATTATATTTTATATATAACATATTTTACACAAATTGTGCAATTAGGATAAATTTAAGGATAAATTCAAGTAAAAATTTAAATATGATTAGGATACGTTTATAATAATTAGTTACATATTTATAGAACTTGCTGCTTATCATTATGAAGCCAATACTGAAGCAAAGGTGCAGAAATTAGAAGTTGTTAAAGAAGTCGTACCGTTTTACATCCAACGTTTAGATGAACAAGTAAAAAAGAATGGTGGTTACTTTGTCAATGGTGCATTATCTTGGGCTGATTTGACATTTGTTGCCTTATTAGACTACTTAAACTTTATGGCTAAGTACGATATAATTGAAAAAGCTGAAAATTTAAAAGCACTTAAGGAAAAGGTACTAGCATTGCCAGGAATCAAGGCTTGGATAGAAAAGCGTCCAGAATCTGAATGTTAAAACACAAAAACGCTACAACTTTCATTTAAAAACATTTTTTCAAATACCAACAATCATTTTTAATTTATATCATAGATATTTTTAAATGTTGGAATATTTTAATATATACATACAGAATGAAATTCTATAAGTAAAGATATTTTGTCTTTAAGTGTATTTTATACTTTAATAAATAAATTTATATTTAATACTTTATATGTTGTATTCATAAATAAAATAACAAAATCAAATAATTTTAATATATCTATATTTTATTTAATATCATGCTTTCTTTTGTTTTGTATCACATTAATTCATATAAAATCTATACAAGATTAAATTGAAACATGTAAATAGTTTTAATTCACATATACAATATGCAGCTTTGGTTATTAAATAGTTGTGCTCTCTTGTCTTTTCTATAATAATTTTTAAACGTATATTTCGCAGTCAAAATGTAAAATGCCCAGTCAGCACAAAACGTCTTAAAGACGTAGACGTGTTTAAAACGCTTAAAACGCTTAATAACGTTTTAAAAACATCTCGGAGACGGACAGTGCTACCTGGGTGTAGTTACCAACAAGTAAGTAAATAGTATTTTATAAACATAATTGCAATTATTACATAAATTTTAAGATTTTGTAACAATTTTTTGGTAAATGCAATGAACCAACATTTAACATTTACGTTAAAAATAGTGAAAGTTCATTGTTACTCCTGGACGCTCGTCGCTCTTACACAGATGCACGCGTGCGCACGCACACATCCACATTTACAGGTGTATATTTACATTATACATATATTTTTTAAGCTATTCTATATATAAGTATATTCGTCTAAATCATTCATACATAATCATACATGGAAGTGAATCGCAGAAAATGTGGTTTACGCATACGCTTAACAAAATGTATAGCATTACGGGATTTGTCTAGAGGAAACTAAGTATAACAAATATATAAAATATTCAAGTTCCCGGTCGAGTCGACATTGTGTAAAGATATCATAAAAAACAGAAAGAATTAAGGCCAAATTGTACAACTTTGACCGTTGGATCAACGCACAAAGGTCACGTAGGTATACACTATACAAAGAAATAAATAATACTAACGTATATAGAAATAATGATGATGATGATGACGACGATGATGACAATAATAATAATAATAATATATAACCAAGGACTGCGACGTTTGTGTAAGATAAAGCTATTGGTGCAATGAAGAAGAGGCCCGCCGAGGCAGTAGCTCAGCATCCGTGAGAAGCGAGGGAAAATCGAATAGGTTTCAGCCATTTCAGGTAACGAGATCGTAGTTCAGTTCGCCCATGTACCGCGCCAGTTCAGGACCAGTGAATTCCGTCTCGTCGAGATCCTGAAGGCTTGAGTTGCTGATGGTGTTGGTGCTCTCGATGCTCGTCTGGCCCTGACGATTCAAGCTGTACGTCGATTCTTTTGCTAGGATCGCGTCGGACTCTGCTGGCTTTGCGTTCGTTTGCATTCGTAACTTCGACCCTCGGGGTTGACCGGCGAACAGCTCACCAGCTCCTAGCTTCAGTCGGTTCGCCAGCAATCCTAAAAAACCACGAGTGTTTCAATACCGTCCATTTAATTCATTGCGTTTGCTGCATTTAATATTCATCATTATTTTGCAGTACAATTATAGTGTACTAAAGTAGAATATTAACCTGGCATAAATAATAATTTATTCCCCGCGTATATAAATCACAAATTGTATAAACTTGGAAGATATACTTTTTTGTTTAAAAAACAGTTATAGAAATTTCTTTTAATTAATTATTTTCATTCCCATTCAAATGTTCGTGCAGCTGAATAAAGAGCATTTACCAAATTTTATTTTTTGTATCATGCAAATTTTGTAATTTGTAAAAAGATTGTAATGTATAAAATGGTGGTTCGAAGCTGCTTGAAACAAATCAATAAATTACAAATATTGCGATTATTTTAATTGTTGCAAAATTTTCAAATTCGTGTACACGTGATGTGTACAACTAAGATTATGTTTTAAGACTTGCAGAATTAGTTTATAAAAAGTTTAATGGATGCAGCTGCAGTTTGTACTTATTGTTAAACTTTATAATTGTAAAAGCTTTCGTAAAACTTTCGTTACAAAAGATTTGTTTAATTAATCGATAAAACCGAGTGGTGAAACTTTCTACATTTTATATATACCCTTAGTCCATCCATTACTTTATTCATGCATTTAATTACACAAAATAATGTTTTACTTGCGAATATTTTTTATTATGTCTTATTCACAAACATCTAACATTTAACTATTTTTAGAAAAATCAAAAGAAAACAGTGACACATTTATTAATTATTTCTTAAATGTCAGGAAACCCATCGAATAGAAAAAATAAACTCGCTTAATACATAGTGTAATTATAAAAAATTTGTGCAAATGAAAATTTTCATTATCAGTCTTCCCGAAAAAATCTAATTTTAGATTAAACAAAGTTCTTTTTACTTTTAATTTTTTTTAATTTAAGTAATTAATTAGCTGTTTAAACAAAAACAAAAAATGAAATTAATTTAATATCTAATGTTTTGAAACGAAAATGAAAGGATCACCGAATTTTTCATTTTAATAAACTTGATTAAAGCCATGAGAATGAAGTCAAATTAATAATGCAAGCAAATTAAGTTGTTTAAACATTGAAATAAACAATAATTAATCTACGTTAATCCCACTGCAAAAATTTGGGACGGTAATGAGTCAATGTCAATTTATTTTTAAGCAGAATAAAATTAATATTTTATTAAAAACTATAATACAAGTATTTAAAGTAATATATACTATAATGAGAACTAATCGTGTTGAAAATTAAAAAATTTGTAACTTAAATCATGTTATTATCATGTATTAATTTATAATAAAGTAAAAAAGGATTTACCTAAATTGACGTTTCGGTGCTTGGGCATTTTATCGATGAAAGAGCCAGTCTGATGATTATTGTTACCCTCGTCAAAAGACTTACCAAGGGTCGTCATAGCAGTCATTTGACTAGAGTTTGAAGATCCTCTCGATAAACTCATGCCATTTTTCTCGAATTTCTTCGCATTTTCCTTCTGCTGAGAAACAAATTGATTATATATATATATATATATATATATATATATATATATATATATATATATATGTGCGCGTAAACTGAAATATTTTGTTTTCTTTACTAATAACGTAAATTCAATCAAAATCTAGTAGGTATATAGTCGTACTTTTAATTGGAGCTCGAGGGTGTTTGGCTAACATGTACATAAAGAAATCTATATTAGAACGTTAAATTGAAATTTGTGTAATGCACAAATATGCTCGTCAGTTTTTTGTAAACATTAATAACTATATTTACTATTATTTAATTTTAAGAATTTAATTACTTTAAACGATGAAAGTAACATTTTTTAATTCAACATTGAATGTATCATTGACATTTACAATGTTTATTAGATTTTTAAATTAGTAATAATGTAGTAGAATGTTTTACGAAGGAAAATAAAATTGACATACATAACGCGGAAATTTATGTGCTTTGTATAAATAGGTATCGGAAAATAAAATTAATAGTTTCAATTACGGAATGTAATACTTGTTTTTTATTAATGCATGATTACTACTTTTGACAGTTATTATTAAAATTATAATTGTTAATTCAACATATATATATATACATAAATATACATAAGTATAAAAAAGTATAACTAAATATCGCCTTTCGTAACGTGATTTTTATACTTTTCACCAAAACCGAACGAGCCTGTTGAATAATAGTCAGGGATTACTTAAGTAACAAGGAGTAGCGATCCATAAATTATTCGGAAGTTAAAAAAATTATAAGCACAGCCGTAATTGAAGTTTTAAAAAAATAAAGAATGTTTAGCACTTTGGATATGGTATATATAGGTATATAATCAAATATAATAGCGGCAAAGTCAGAGTATTAAAATATCAATTAATTTGCATAAAATGGTATGAAATATTTGCATAATCGTATTCATTTTATTTTTTATATTGCAGATATTTGTATAATATATGTATACATTTTACAGATACAATTTTGCTACAAGGAATAAATAGAAAGAAAAGGATAAACAATTCCACGGTAACGCCAAAAATGTATTAATCAATATTTATTTAATTAAAATAATAAAGAAGAATTTGGTGTTGATCGAAAAATGTTTTTTCTTTGGATTCGCTTTAGTAATACAAATGCCAACCACTTTTACATGCGTTGATTTAATTTCTTACAAAGACGCAACAATTTAAATATTCGTGGAATATATTATCGGAGATGGAATGAAAACAAAATAGAAGCAAAAAAGAAATCTCGAAAGAAGCGAATCGACAAAAAAATCGACTCTAACCGTGATCTTGCGAGGTCAATGGCTAACGGGTGTGCAACAGCCGTGGATAATGGAGATAGAGAGACAGAGAGACAGAGAGACCGGGCGGATGTATTGGAAATGGACTTACCGCAACTTTGGCAAAGTTCGTACGGATGGTCGATTCGTCGGACTTGAGTACATCGTCGAGGTGAACGGTGAGTGGCTTCCTTGAGCATTCGATGTTTGGTGTGAGCTTTTGGGTATCCTCGCTGACGGAGAGCGACGCCGATCCTTGAGGATCCATCCGATTCGGGGCGGAACGTGGATATCGAGATAGGCTGCTGTACGTCGGTCGACAAGGACTCGACTTTTCTAATCTGCGGCCACAGTGTTTTGACAGCATCGCCTGCAACATCGCATTTTCATTTTCCAGCAGGTATATACAAATTTTTATTTTTTCTAGTTTCACTAAACATTTAAGGGTGTAATGAGACGTTTAAAAGCGAATTGAGCTCGAAAGCGTTTTTCAATCATTAATTTTCAAACTCATATTACGCAAACTTTAAAATCCATGGCACCGATAAACAAAAAGGTAGCAAATATTTTGTGCAATAAATAAATTTTGTTAACGATTAATCATAAGCTACAATAAGTCTTAATTTTAGATAACGCGGATCATATTATACAACGCATCACACACATCCGCTTTATTTTTCAGTAGTAATCTAATAACAATATTTTAAAGAGTGCGTAACTAATACAAAACTCATCAATAAAATTATATCTTCTTAAACTACCAAGACGAAAAAATCTAATTTTAGATTAAACAAAGTTCTTTTTACTTTTAATTTTTTTTAATTTAAGTAATTAATTAGCTGTTTAAACAAAAACAAAAAATGAAATTAATTTAATATCTAATGTTTTGAAACGAAAATGAAAGGATCACCGAATTTTTCATTTTAATAAACTTGATTAAAGCCATGAGAATGAAGTCAAATTAATAATGCAAGCAAATTAAGTTGTTTAAACATTGAAATAAACAATAATTAATCTACGTTAATCCCACTGCAAAAATTTGGGACGGTAATGAGTCAATGTCAATTTATTTTTAAGCAGAATAAAATTAATATTTTATTAAAAACTATAATACAAGTATTTAAAGTAATATATACTATAATGAGAACTAATCGTGTTGAAAATTAAAAAATTTGTAACTTAAATCATGTTATTATCATGTATTAATTTATAATAAAGTAAAAAAGGATTTACCTAAATTGACGTTTCGGTGCTTGGGCATTTTATCGATGAAAGAGCCAGTCTGATGATTATTGTTACCCTCGTCAAAAGACTTACCAAGGGTCGTCATAGCAGTCATTTGACTAGAGTTTGAAGATCCTCTCGATAAACTCATGCCATTTTTCTCGAATTTCTTCGCATTTTCCTTCTGCTGAGAAACAAATTGATTATATATATATATATATATATATATATATATATATATATATATATATATGTGCGCGTAAACTGAAATATTTTGTTTTCTTTACTAATAACGTAAATTCAATCAAAATCTAGTAGGTATATAGTCGTACTTTTAATTGGAGCTCGAGGGTGTTTGGCTAACATGTACATAAAGAAATCTATATTAGAACGTTAAATTGAAATTTGTGTAATGCACAAATATGCTCGTCAGTTTTTTGTAAACATTAATAACTATATTTACTATTATTTAATTTTAAGAATTTAATTACTTTAAACGATGAAAGTAACATTTTTTAATTCAACATTGAATGTATCATTGACATTTACAATGTTTATTAGATTTTTTAAATTAGTAATAATGTAGTAGAATGTTTTACGAAGGAAAATAAAATTGACATACATAACGCGGAAATTTATGTGCTTTGTATAAATAGGTATCGGAAAATAAAATTAATAGTTTCAATTACGGAATGTAATACTTGTTTTTTTATTAATGCATGATTACTACTTTTTGACAGTTATTATTAAAATTATAATTGTTAATTCAACATATATATATATATACATAAATATACATAAGTATAAAAAAGTATAACTAAATATCGCCTTTCGTAACGTGATTTTTATACTTTTCACCAAAACCGAACGAGCCTGTTGAATAATAGTCAGGGATTACTTAAGTAACAAGGAGTAGCGATCCATAAATTATTCGGAAGTTAAAAAAATTATAAGCACAGCCGTAATTGAAGTTTTAAAAAAATAAAGAATGTTTAGCACTTTGGATATGGTATATATAGGTATATAATCAAATATAATAGCGGCAAAGTCAGAGTATTAAAATATCAATTAATTTGCATAAAATGGTATGAAATATTTGCATAATCGTATTCATTTTATTTTTTATATTGCAGATATTTGTATAATATATGTATACATTTTACAGATACAATTTTGCTACAAGGAATAAATAGAAAGAAAAGGATAAACAATTCCACGGTAACGCCAAAAATGTATTAATCAATATTTATTTAATTAAAATAAATAAAGAAGAATTTGGTGTTGATCGAAAAATGTTTTTTCTTTGGATTCGCTTTAGTAATACAAATGCCAACCACTTTTACATGCGTTGATTTAATTTCTTACAAAGACGCAACAATTTAAATATTCGTGGAATATATTATCGGAGATGGAATGAAAACAAAATAGAAGCAAAAAAGAAATCTCGAAAGAAGCGAATCGACAAAAAAATCGACTCTAACCGTGATCTTGCGAGGTCAATGGCTAACGGGTGTGCAACAGCCGTGGATAATGGAGATAGAGAGACAGAGAGACAGAGAGACCGGGCGGATGTATTGGAAATGGACTTACCGCAACTTTGGCAAAGTTCGTACGGATGGTCGATTCGTCGGACTTGAGTACATCGTCGAGGTGAACGGTGAGTGGCTTCCTTGAGCATTCGATGTTTGGTGTGAGCTTTTGGGTATCCTCGCTGACGGAGAGCGACGCCGATCCTTGAGGATCCATCCGATTCGGGGCGGAACGTGGATATCGAGATAGGCTGCTGTACGTCGGTCGACAAGGACTCGACTTTTCTAATCTGCGGCCACAGTGTTTTGACAGCATCGCCTGCAACATCGCATTTTCATTTTCCAGCAGGTATATACAAATTTTTTATTTTTTCTAGTTTCACTAAACATTTAAGGGTGTAATGAGACGTTTAAAAGCGAATTGAGCTCGAAAGCGTTTTTCAATCATTAATTTTCAAACTCATATTACGCAAACTTTAAAATCCATGGCACCGATAAACAAAAAGGTAGCAAATATTTTGTTGCAATAAATAAATTTTGTTAACGATTAATCATAAGCTACAATAAGTCTTAATTTTAGATAACGCGGATCATATTATACAACGCATCACACACATCCGCTTTATTTTTTCAGTAGTAATCTAATAACAATATTTTAAAGAGTGCGTAACTAATACAAAACTCATCAATAAAATTATATCTTCTTAAACTACCAAGACGAAAAACAAGAGAATTGTTTGTATCGTGAAACGCGTGGATTTTATGTATAAATTACAGCTAAACTGAAAAAAAATTAATTATTCCTATTATAACTTTCTATGTAGTTTTAATTTCACACAAAACGAGCAATTTTCATCGGATGTTGAATCGATTAAAAAGGCGAATCAACCATCGACTCAGTCGACTTAGAGTATTTTCAAAATTTAAGGAAATAATTTGTTTTATTTATTTAAGTAATTATTATTAAAATCAGGATAATTTGACGTCTTGAATTCTAGATTTTATCGCATTGAATATAAAACTTTTACATAAAAATCTCTTAAATTATATGGATTTTTAATTAAAACGAGTTGTTAACTTTATTTGTATTTAATTAAAGTTTAACATACTTATACCGAGTCCTCTTAACACAAAAAAGTATATTGCCCACATTGTTCGAAATGAAATTTACAAAGAGTCTGTTAGAATTTATACTTATAAAAATCAATAAAATTAGTTAATATTAGTTAAGATTGTACAAACACCGGGTAAAGTATATTTAATGAAGTATCTACTGTCGTACTTTGTTGCAAAGATGCATATACCGTGGGAGCTTAAAGAGTAAAATCCGACGCAAAATAAATAAATATATTTTGATTATACTTCGTTAGTGCACTTTCATTAAATTATTTGCTTTTCATTATCAAGTTTAAATGATATTAATTAAAATGAATTTTCATCGAAATAAAAAAACCACCAATTTGTATCGAATTTGCAACATCTTACAGTTTTTTCTTTGTAAAATCTAAGCAAGCGTATAGAAAATACCATAAGTATTGATTTAAACATAAAAAAGTATATTTCCAAGTCCTTTGCGATATAAAGTTTAGTTGCGACGGATGGAAGTGAAAGAATGTGGGTCGTTAAAGTCCACATTTGTACTGCTTTAAATCTCAATTAAAACTAGGGAAAACTTAGTTGTTGGCTCGTACATACTTATAGAAATAAATATACCTGGATATAGAGGAAAAGGTATACAACAAATTCGCTAGTGAACTCGTGATTACGATATGTATAATGCACCAATAATCGTATATGATTTTCGAAAATCACGTATACCGAGACGAGAATATAATTTTTTATATATATACGTATCACACGCGTTTGAAATTTATGTAAGGATGGTTCAATCAATATTTGCGCAGATATGTAATTTATCTGAACTTTATTAATTGTGCACACGCTCGAGCTCATAAATAATTCATTAATTATATATTTATATATACATGTATAAGTAATATAAATATAATGCATCAAGGAGAACATACATATAATTTTGTAAATTAATGATTTAAATGCGCTTAACGTTAAGGTTTATTAATGAACGATGGAAATTAAATTACGGGTATAATTATTTTGTTGAATTTAATTGCGCGACGTTAATTTGTAAATGGCAATCCGATTCATTAGATATATATTTATTGATAGGATATGTCAATATAAAATAAAGCATAGACACACGAGGAACCTTAGCCTATAGCCGCCTAAAGGTTCTTCGTCTATAAAAATTGTGCTCCTCCATCACGTAAACCCGTCACAATTTTATTTTTGTCATCTAAAACGAAGGTTCGTCAACGTTAGTACGCTTAGATTGAGACGTCTGTAATTGAGAACCTCGCAATCGCCCACCTACGCAATATACCAAAGGAAAGGAATATTTGCGAGAAACAAATTTCTATTAACTATTGCGTCATCATGTATATATTTCGTATATAAAAATTTGTTCTCGTATAAGTGTCACACGTGGCGTCTTAGTGCTTCTGTCATGTTCATTTATCCCAATCATTCGTTCTCTCCTCATATACGATTATAATTGAAATTTCTCCGTTACCTCGGCTCTAAGCGTCTCCCTTAGCAAGAGGCTTTGATCAAATCGAATATAATTAAGAACGTTTGATTACATTTGATTGTAACTGCTGAAACTCTAACTGAGCTGAAACTGTATTAAATTAAAAAAGGTAAGTACAAGGTAAAAGGTAAGTACAAGGTTGCGTGTATTATAAACATGTAAATCATAAATGAGGTTTATATTTAATTACTCTGCATTCTTTTAGTATTGAAAAAATAAAGTTTTTGAATGTTAAAAATAGGGTATATTTGTAAATTATCAAACAATCATCTTATAATAACTCAAAAATAATTCACTGCGCTAACTTTAAGACTCGTAACCTGAGGAGAGTGTATTGGCGATTCGTTTAGTCAAAAAATTTTAATCTACTTAATCACTGCAGCGTGTAAGCAAATTCACCGAAAATCGGTAATATTTTAAAAACTACTTATCGGTAAAAAATTCTGTCGAGAAAAGCACTACCGATTATTGGATAATTTGTTATCTATTATCTAAAAAATAGACGAATAACGTTATAATAATAATAATATAGAAATATAAAACTGAAGATTTTAGATGAAATTTCAACAAACGTTTATCATTGACGTTATTATTATATTTTTTAAATTATACCTTCAATATTTTAGCCTAATTATAATATCTTAGTCTTATACTTTTAATATCTTAGTTATGTTTTAATACTTTGAACCAAAAGATGTAATATAGCCGAATGGTTTTAAATGTGTGAACCGAGTGTGTATAAACTGAGTTGACGCTTCGTTCCTCCCTAGATTTTAAGAAACCTGGGCTAAAGAGATGCGGTCAAAAATAACTACTTTTTGGTGAAAGAAACATTTTCTCAAGATTCCGGCGACATCCAATAATAGGCGCGTATGCATATAGGGTTATCGAGTTTTTGGATATCCCGAGAGCTTAACAACCCACAAAAAAAGAGACAATCCACGTGACGCAATTCGATTCGTGGGTTGAGCTTTACTTTTTCGGTCGGTCTTCCGTGTAAGAACGTGGCACAAAGGTTGGGGGGTGCAATTGCGTCGGAATGTTTATAGGACGAGGCGAAACCTATAGGTCTCCTATACTCTACGTCTCGGTGGTATCGACAACATTTCGATTATTAGATCGTTATTAGATTCTCTCGTTGTCTCGTTGTCTCGTTGTCTCTCGATGCAGACACGAGGACACGTAAGATTCATCTATACAGGTATATATAGCTGGGTGTTTCTTACCTTGAAAGCTTCGCGAAATTTGTTGGACATAATATTGTACAGGAGGGGATTGATCGTTGTGGACAAGTAGTAAAAGACCCCGGATACGTATGTGAGAGCCGTGTAAACCGGGATGACAATGGCCGTTTTGCGCCCGTCCTTTTTATTGTTTGCAGCGTAGACGGCCAAGAGCCTTTGAGCGTGGAAAGGTGCCCAGCAGATGAAGAACGCCACGACCACAGCCACTGAAACGACCAAATATTTACACCAAACTCTCTTTTTTTTCCTTTCGTTGGTTTCGCGCTTTTCTTTGAGTACGCTTAAAGTTGACCGAGCTAATCCAAGTCAAGCCATTACCTAAATCATAATATTTGCCGTCTAAGCCCGATATAAAATAAATTATCATATCGTATTAGCGAGGTCCATCGTTTGCATGTACATATACATATACATATACATAACACACCGGTCTTAAAAGAGAATAAACCCCTCCGTTTAACAAGATTACGTTATTCTACTCGCCATTAATAATCTACGCGCCTACAGAATTTCACACTTTGCGCTCCGGCCTCTCGAGGATTTATCTATCTACCTGTATACATATGTATATACAAGAATCATTGAATTATTTCATTCACCAGCTCGAATAAGAATGTATGAAGGATGTACAGAAATTTATGTGACAGTTCCTACACCTTCCTCGTAACCTCTTTTTCTTCCTAACGCGAAATCCAACGTTTTTTTACACGATTGTTTATTCAATTCATTAATCACTGGCAATTAGCATACGCAACTATCGATCATCCGGTTTGCCGATCAGATATTATACGCGTGCTTAAATATATATATATATATATATACGTACATATGTATATATGTATAACGCGTATTAAATTTACAAAAATTTTGTTCTCGTCGAAATATATTCTGCGTATCGTACACGCGTTCAAGAATTTCTTAAACGTCTACTAGAGACATTTAAATAATAGTAAAAAATAAATAATTATACACAACATAATTATGCATGCTATAAGAATTTCTTTCTTCTTTCTCCATTATTATATTTTGTCGAGTTTTCGATATTTCGGTCTTCAACTCTCTAAGGTATGAAACAATTTAATATTTTTTACGATTGTCGATAATTGTACATTGTATAAAATTAATATAAAAAGACGTTAGCCGTGGCTGCACTCGAACAACTGAGATTAGTTGAAAGAGGCAAAAGATTTTCGAACGTATAAATATATAATAGGAATCGCGTAATTCAGGGATACCGGAATACGTGAACGATAGGAAAAAAAACGGTGTAAGCTCGTGGGCATTCGGCATTCGGTGGTACACCTATAGTGCGGGTTTGCGAGGTTTTGCAAGACACGGCGGTCGACTCGAAGCGATTAAGTAAGAGGTGGTGCACTTTTGGCTCGTGTGCTCGATGAGCCGCGCATACTTTACACGCGTGTTTCTCTCTCGAAGGAAGGAACGTCGGATCTTTGATTGGGCAAAGTAACATACAGCAACAACCGGTTTCGCGATCGTTACAAAATACTATATTCAGCTCTCCGAGCGCACACGTTCGCGGTCCGCGCTCAAAACAAAGATGTGTCCGGCCGACCAAATTATACTTATGCTTCTAGACTGGGTCATTTACTGCGCGAGTTTCGTTTTTTCTCGAAACTTTGATCTCTCGACACTTCCGCCCGCGAGCTATTCCGTTACTACATCTCGAACCCTCTCCTACACGTTCTCACCATTTTTCACGTATATACACGCGCATATGCCTGTGCGTTAAAGGTATTTCTCATTTAATTCTACCTATTGCATTCCATTTAGTCAACCGATTACATTTATTCAATTCATGTGTAAATATTTTATCTCTCTTTGTTATTGCAACAACTCGGCTAAAAGTTTAATTTACGAAAGAAAATCGAAAATCCTACACCCAACTGCAGCAGCTAAACAAATTGATTTCCACGCGAATCGATAAATTAAAATGTATTGCATTTCGGTGTATGATGATAAGTAGTGCTTAAACCGTAAGCGTCGCACCTTTCTTTTACTCCTCTTACGAAATTACTCGATAAAAAAATACTCGGCGCATACGTATTTGTGGTAATATTGTAAACGTGCGATGTAGAATACAATACAATACAACGAATATTACGATATACTCCAAGGAAGCTTCGCATTTGTAGCTGTTTTGCGTTTAAAGAAAACGTTGGAAAGGCAGTCGCGAGAGCTCTCGTCGATCCTGGGTTTAAAAACGGGATTGAAGAAAAAGTCGCAAGACCAGGTACATAGCCGAGCAAGCGCACCGAACTATCCTCAAAAGCAGATGCTTGCGAGTGAGAGTATACGGGCAGCCTACTTACGGTCTTACTTCAAGTTTTCAATTAATTTTAACGTTTGCCTTTCCACTTTTTAATATAACGTATAAACTTTTACCTCGAATCTCGACTCGGCGTGCGCCAATAATTACCGGTTCACGTGACATCGATTTATTATTATTGTGCTTTTTTTTCGATCCTTTCTTTTTGATTGCGTAGTTATACATGCGATCTACGCGAATTATTGGATACCACCTCTCTTAATCGGAGTTATACGCACAGCTTCATAAGAGCTCGTTAGATCGTTCCTAACTAACCAATGTTTCTTTTTTCTTATTCGACATTACTTTTTTGTTTTACTAAAATTCGGCTTTTGAGCAAACTTGAATGTATTTATTTTTATTACCTAAAAAAGTATTAGTCGATGTATATTTATTACAAAACATATAGTCACAGATCACAGCGTATGCTTATATTATATCTGTTTCTAAACAAGTCATAATATTTAAAACCTATATCTTTTTTTACAAGTTTAAATTTACATGAATGCTTCTGATTACGTTATATCGATCAACCGATTAAATAGAGTGTTCATTTACACGTCTCGTTCAATTATAAGTAATTACTTTTCTATTTTAATAACCGTGTACAAATTTTCTTTTTCTTTACATGCGGTGTTTATTTACACAAACATCGCATTAGCAATTACAAATATTATAAATCACACTTCGCGCTATCAGCTGCCTACATTATTATGTAATAATAAATATATTGGTTAATTTTTACGTACACGAGTATCGTATATATATATTTATACCAGTATATACATATTTTTCTTGATAAACTACAAAATTTCTTCCGATTTTTAAATATTATACAAATTTTAATTTAGATTCATAAATATATTAAACTTCTTGGAACTTTTGAAAGCGCTATTGTCGATGCATAAATTAAGAACGCTATTCTTTTTAGATCGCATTATAAATGCAACGCTGTTCACAAATTATTATACAAGATATTATTTTTAAAATCATAATTTTATTAATAATGATGTTTGAATGCGGAAGTAACGAATAAATTAAAGAAATCGCAATAAGTTGATGGGTACTTTTCATATAGCTAACTATACGGAAAAAATGTTATAAAAATATTACTATGTTGTTAAATAATGGAGGGATAGACTTGACAAATGATAATAATTACTCTGTTACGTAGTGAAATTTACTGTACGTACATCTGTAAAATTTTCCAAAAATTGTAGTAATTTTTTATCATCTTATTTTTTTGTGTACACGCAATAAATACACAGTTCCTATAAAAATTTCCTAATTTTTTAAAAATTATTGCATCTAGTGTAAATTTATTTTCATCTTGGTGAGCGATTCGACACGGCAGATCTGCAAATCATGTGTGTAAAAACGTAGAAAGTTTTACTTAGGTTGTAAAGAACCTAGGGCATCGGGTACCGATATATAAATGTCAAAAATTTATCGATGCACTCTATTTCGATCTCGTGAATTTTTGAATACATCTACAAGATACATATATGTATCAGGTAAATAATTTTTGTAAATTCGCTAATGAGTTAGCAGCGTTTTAATTTTTACTTTTACTGCAGTTCCTCGAGAGTTCCGTTTTACCCGGGGTTCCCTGTATTCAAATAGTACAGGAAAAACGATCATCGATAACTAAAACAGTTTACACGTGGCCGAGCAAGTTCCAGAGGTTAGAGTAGTTGTATATGTACATATGTATTTATGCATACCCAACATGCGAATGACGTTTCTCTGGGCGCAGCCACGAGCCCTGGTACTGTCGGTGCGTCCACAGGATTGGCTCGAGGGATGGTTCGAAGGATTCCGCTTGACCGCCGAGAGTAGCCTTGAATTCCTGAGCTTGAGTCCGATGAGGACATAGAGAACGGTGATGACCGTCATCGGGACGACGAAGAAGAGGATCGTCGATATCTCGAACGCGTGATTAACGAAGGTCCACTTAACTGAGCAGGTTGCAGTGTCCTCGACGAGGGTCCCGTTGGCCAGTCGCTCGTACACGACTCCGAACTGGATTGCCTGGGGGATAGCCAGGCAGAGGGCCAGCAGCCAGATGGCGATCACGAATTTCACCGCACGCGACAGCTTCGACATCGTGTGCGAGAGGAATGGGTGACATATAGCCACGTACCTGAAAATAAACGCTCGATCAACAAAACCTATCCCGCGCTTCCTCTTTTTCGTCTTTATTCCTTATCCTCGACGTATCACGGAAATCCGTATTTTCGTCCCCTATATTATAGTAACTATAATGCTTTTTCCAATTTCTACATTTTCCAATGAGCATTTTTAAAATTTATTCTTTTAATGAGAAAAGTATTCTCTATATACATTTTAATTTTCTAATATATTATGGAAAACTTTTTTTTAATAGACAAATTTTCAATTTAAAAGTGAGAAGTTAAAACAATTGCCGATACGACCTAAATTTTTTATGTTATCCAATAATTTTTTTAATTGCATTCAACAGTATATCTTTTTATATTCAACATTTTTGACTTATTATGTAACACGTGCAGCGAAGAAAGAGTATAATCGGACTGTAAAATCGCAAAAGGTACAACTATGCTAACAATTCAATTAATAATTATTGATTAAAAATATAATAGGAAATAATTAACAATTCATCATAATAATAAACTCTACTTACAAATATAGAATGCTGTGCAGTGAACAGTAATAGATACGTATAATCAATCATGAATATATTTTTTAAGTTGCAGCTGTTGCGAGATATGTAAAATTTTAATAAATTCGGGTAATACGAAATAATTGAAAAGCTGCATTTAATTCTTTAGAAATTTCGGAAAAATCGGATGACCTAGTTTAATTGTAAAATTGTTTGAAGGAATTAAATGGGTCGCATATTTAGCCAATCGATATTTGCATTACTCAAAAATTGCCTTTCTTAAAGTTCTTCTTCTGATTAATAAATCTAACGTTATTAATTTTTTCTAAAACACGCAAAGTAATCAAAATTTCATTTTTTCCGTAATTTCCAGTGGATTTACCATAATTAGAAAGCGGCCCGTAAATTTGCAAGTGATCATCGAAAAGTTCGCAATTGCCTTTTTCCGCGCTGGTTTTGCACGCGCGACATAAGGATCAAATATTTTAATAAATACGCAAAGTATACACATACATACATGTGCGTGTTTTAAAAATGTTAGTTTAACGTATCGGGTAAACCACGGTAAACAAATAAATGGTTGAACACAAAGTTAGAAGGAAATTAAAGTGTTTGAATCGCAAAGTAAACGTTCTTAAGTTTAAGCTTGCAAGCTTACCAAGCGACTGGCTTCGATTCACAATTGCGTAAGATCAAGGTGCAGCGAGTTCTATGTTACATAAGTTTTTATAAACGGACTTTAAGCGTTGTTGGTAACAGTTTTATTTGAAGTTTATTAAAGTAATAATAAACTCGGTAGGACTTCTTATTCGATAGCGCGCATTGATTTCCGATTTCAAGGTTTGATAATTTAATAGTTTCAAAGTTTGGATTACACAATTGAAACAATGTAAAATTATAGTGTTTCTGAAATAGAATTCTTAATTTGAATGGAGCGACTTTTTTTACATCTCAAATGAGAATAACGATCTTATTAATTATTTTATTAATTATCTGACTAGCTGGGGTTTAAAACAACGCGAACATCGAGTTACTATACTGAGTAGTAAAAACAAAGACTCGACAATATTATGGAGAACAATGAAACTTAAATTTTTACTGTGTCGAGATTATAAAAGCTGCATAAAATTACTGATATTATACGCTATTGTCTGAATATGATTATCGCTCGAATTTTGATTATTTTTTGTACTTCTCATTAACAGTACGGGACTTATTAAAGAAATCAAATTATCGGATAACTGGATTAAAGTTACGACTCGAATTTTACCCTAAAGTATGTAAAACCTATCCTACGTAAACTAAACCAAGTATTTACATATAAAAAAAAATGTCGATAGGTATTTATTATCGAAAAACCGAATGTAATTAGAAGATTTCGTGATAAATTATGCGCGATTAATTGTTATTCATTCGCAAGAATATACATATGTACACGAGTATAAAGAGACATCACTTGTTGTAAACGATTGCAGTTTAACTTTTAATACGGTTAAGTTTTTCGGGTGAATGCATTAAATGCTAATACAAGAAAAATAATGGAAAGATTGACGAAAGTTTTTAATGAAAAGAGCGTCTGGTTGCTCTTTCATTAAGTCACTGATCTTATTAGCGGCATACCCGTACTTACGATACAGTCTTTTATCCGGCAGTGTAAATATTACCAAAACAGATGACGCGCGCTCGAGGTTGTAATACGTTGTTTAGACTTTGTATCAGTAGATGTAGGTGTATGTGTATACGTATAGGTATATATATATATATATATATTTATGGACGATGCCTCGTGCGTTCTGTTCGGTATAGTATTTTCTCTACCAGACTTTTAAATTCCAATGGACAAATTGAATTGACGTTTACCAATCGTTCATCAACGTTTTACTATTCAATCGGAAGTTTTAATAAAGATTCTTTTTTTTTCCTTCAAAATTTATGTACGCACGATGTATCGAATGCGATAGAAAAACAAATGTTTGGATAAATCGTCTGAGAATACAGAAGGCCGACGATAGGCGAGGCACAATGGGTACCTTCCTTTCATCGATTTACAAAAAAAAAGGAGGATAGCAATTTTACCCGTGCTCGGAGGAAAATACTTTTATGTTTGAATCAAAATATATAAACGTGCTGAAAAATCGACCGCTGCCGGTAAATTTTTTTCATTTTCAATCGTAAATAAAGTGAACGTATTTGCTTTCTTTCCTCCCCGTGTGTTTTGACGCGTCACACATCAGGAGTCTCAAAATTTATTTTCATTTTTTATATAGTCTTTTGTCCAACGGTAAACACGGTCAACAGTTTCATGTTCTTCGTTTAATTTTAACACACAAAGAAAGAAGATTTAAAATTAAACTTATACTCTCCAAGCTATACTGTTGTATCCGTAAATTATTATATACAAATTATCACGACACTCGTAAGTATGTGTGTGCGTATAGTTGTAATTCATGTTAGATTAACTTTTGCAAGAGCTAAATTTATGACACATTTGTGTGGTAAAGAAAGAACGTTTGTGCGATAACCCTTATTAATTCTCTAAAAGAAGTCGCAGGGCATATATGCGCATATAAGTACACGTATTACAAAATAATAGAGATTAAACGAAACTTTTATAGCTGATAGGTATATGTATACACAACCGAAACCAGAGACGAGTGTTTACTTTATAAATAATGGAAGGGACTGCATTCGCGACTTTCTCGAGATAATCTCTCTCGTTCTCCTTCTTTCTGCATAATTTTCTTCTTTTTAAGTACTCGCGATATATCAGCCGCAATAGTTTTTTTACTGATTTTTAAAAGAATAAACGAATGAGATGTTTGTATCGATAAAAAAATTGTCGGATTAATGTTATTAGATAAATTTACTCGTGTCGTTTTGAGCATCGTTTATAAATTCTTCCGGACTTTTATTTAAACCGATGTTGATTTGAATAAACTTTTGGTGTTCCCACGGCTAGATTGAAACCATTACTTAATTAAAATAGTTTTATATATTTAAATGCATTACGTATAGTTTACTTAT
Organism: Theocolax elegans; assembly: GCA_026168455.1. Classification (NCBI taxonomy): domain Eukaryota; kingdom Metazoa; phylum Arthropoda; class Insecta; order Hymenoptera; family Cerocephalidae; genus Theocolax; species Theocolax elegans. The sequence continues at coordinate 83,245,599 of CM047425.1, forward strand.
TTCCGTTAATACTAAGAATGCTTTTAAATCCACGAAGATCAATGCTCGTAAAATTGTCTCGGAAGGAAAACTGCGCCTCGTAAGCACGACGTAAGCACGCCGTAAAAAGAACGTCAAAATTATGACAATTGAGTGTGTACAGTACATTTACTCGGGGGAAAAAATCGTCGAATTGGTCTCGTCGTAGACGGTACCCGAGCTTTCAACTAACGAATTGAGCTTAACTCAACCGTTTTGAACAGTACGAGAATATTAATTATTCTCGTACTGTTTACTGATTAAAAAATTAGATGATAATAAAAAATGAACTGCATCTCTACAATTCTAGTTCCATTTTGAAGCATGAGAGACAAGAACACAATAATCGATCTAAAAAGTCGAAATTTGAGAAACGTACCTACGCATCTACGTATCTAACGTTGTAATTGTTGCAACGATGTACGGAACCAGTAGTTGAGTCGAGAATCGATAAAAATAAATTGTTGATATAGTCGTGGCGTTTAAGACGATGCACCGGTTCGGCCAGCACATTCTCGACGCTTAACGGGATACCGGGGAATTCCGAAGGATGAAAGGACGGAGGAAAGCGGACGCGTAAGGTTCCCTAAAACCTAGGAGAAAGCAGAATAAGAAAGTTGCCGGACAATCGGGATTCGTACGGCGAACGGGGAAAAGGAAAGTGCTCGTCGAAGAGAGATGCGAGTGGATGGGCAACTAGCTGTGAGCGCAGTCGAAACGCAAAGAAGACCAAATGAAAGACGAACCTCTCGACGGTGAAGGCAGTGATGGTGAGGACGGTGGCGTTCGCCGAGGTCTCCGCGGCGAAGCTCTGGACGACGCAAAATGCCTCTCCAAAGACATACGGATAGTTGGACCAGATGTAGTACATCTCGGAGGGTAGCCCGCTCACCAGGAGGAGGAGATCCGAGACCGCCAGGCTGAAGAGGTAGTAGTTGGTGGCGGTGTGCATCGACTTGTTGCGCGCGATCACGACGCACGTCGAGACGTTCCCCACTAGCCCGGTGACGAAGATCGCCGCGTAGACGACGCTCACCGGCAGCACCACGTGCAGCGGGTCCCGGCGAAGCCGCTCGCTCCCGTCCCGCCAGTCCTCGATTCGCCCGGCTCGGCCCTCCCCCTCGAGCTCAAACTCGCTCCCGTTAAGCATCCTCTTGGAGAAGCTCGATGGCCCTACATGCCGGAGCGCCGCCGGGGACCGACCGGCCGTCGATCGCGCGTGTGCTTCCTTACTCGAGGACGAGGGAGCTTTATTATCGTTTCAATTAGGCTGGCGCTCCATCAGCGCGTTCGAAACACGGGGAATAAGCGGAGTGAGAGTGGACGCTAGTCGGCGTCCCGCGCGCGTATATATCCGAGCAGTTGAGTCGAGCCGCAAGCTCCTCGCGCGCCGGCGCCTCCCGCCTCCCGCCTCCCGCCTCTTGCCTCGCGGCTCCGCGGATACTTCCCCGGCGCGCGCTCTCCAGTCTCTGGAACTCAAATCGGTTTTGGTGTCGGTGTCGGTGTCGGTGTCGGTTTTCTAGAGTGCTCGCTCGGTGGGCGCGAGAGACCCGGCTATTTGCGTACGATCGGCCGATCGCGCACGGGTCCCGTGCGGCTTCCGGGATTCCGGTGAACGAGACGAACCGACTCTGCTCGAGTCGAGCGCGTTGCTGCTGCGGCGGCGGAGTCGCGACTCCCTCGGGAACGCGTGCCGCGGGTCGCCTTCTCTTCTCCGGCTCGCGCGGAAGCACCTCGAGGGGGGAGGGCTCCGAAGAGCGCGCGAGGAGGCGCCATGAGCGCCCACCGATCGAACGACCAGTCAGCCACTCTCACCAGACCTCCGGCACTCGCGCCGTGTCAAGAGGGAGGGAGGGAGTGAGTGAGAGAGAAGGACCGAGAGAAAGGAAACCCGTTCCACGCGGATAAACCTTCGGGCTCCGAGCATTCGAATCGAGTCGCGTCTCCCGCTCGACCCTTGGGAGGCATCCGAAATAAAAGCGAAGAAATGCTTTCGGGAGTATAACTTACCCTTTTTCCCCTCGTGCCTATCGGGTATTGACATCCCGTCGAATATCGCGTGATAGGCCATCGGCTCCGGCACTCGATTTTCTTCCACTTATACGCACCCCTCTCGTTGCTCCTCCGAGGTCTCGTGGGGTGAGATAGGTATGCGCCTGGATTCGAATGCGTTCTCGGGTTCTCGAGAGAAAGGTCCTTCTTTTTCGTGGGCTCCTGTCGTACACATTCACCGTATAACGACCGAAAAAAAAATTCACCGAAATTTATACATACGGTCGTAAGTCGTATATTACACTTGCACCTTCGCCTTTCGATTCGAAATATTCAGTCAGAGAGCTGGAAGTGAATTTTCGTCCGCGCGTGAGAGCTCATGGAGACCCTCGACCCTCGAGCTTTCTACTTGGAAATTCTATTTTCGTTCCCAATGATCGGCAAGTTGTCATTATATTATGCAGGATGCACCGACCAAAACGACCCGCACGCATCCATTATTTACCGTATTTTTAAATTAATTTCGATTAATACGATATAGATGCGATATATTGCGAATCGAGTATAAAAATGTTTCCTTTACGGTCTATACTATGCGAGAAATTCCTTCGTAAGCCAAATACGTATACTGATAGAGGATAAATAAATTGAACCTTATTAGCGCCTAAGCTGAGCCAATCGGTCGAATTATATTTTCAGATTCTTGTGGCTGAGAGAGAAGCTTATATACTTATCTAGCTACACGCGTACCATTCATCGAACAGATCGACGTAAATATATTTCCCAATCCTTTGTATCTCGATAAGCGCCTTTCCATCTGCTTCTTCTGTACTAAACTTACAGAAAAAAATTGCAATTTAATGGCATAATGAACTTGAATATCTTGTCAGGAAAATGGTAAAATAACGATAAAATACAAGAAAAATGATTACGTTTACTCAGTGTTTCTCTTTTTGATATAACCGTCCACATCCTTATTTCAGTACATCCCTTCGATTTTCAATTATCATCGATAAATGTGAGTTACAGCCCTTGATATTCTACAACTAAATAGCTGGCGGTTTTATTCAAACGGCACGAGGAAGCTTCGATCTCTACCCAAATAGTAGAGTGGGCTCGGACTAAATATAATGTCGACGTCGAAACTAAGAAAATGCAGACAAATATTCTGCAGTGTGTGTATCGCGTACTCTTCGAATATCCGTTTACGACGGCATGGTTAAGAAAGTAAATAAAATAATCACACAAACCAGCCTTTGAATTCATCATCGATTAACATTCTACATAGCTAGTCGACTGATTTTCCTATAAATAAGTATTAAATACCACGTGTACAAGCAAAATATATAAGAGTTGCTACAAGTCAACGTTTTAGTTATAATAATATTGTGATCATATCTTAATATGTTTTAATGTTTCTACGTACGCGTAAAATCGAAAAATGATAATGGAAACGTTAATTGAAGCATGACGTCGAGACTGACATTTACGTTGAAACCGAAATCGCGCTTTTATTTACCTACTAAACGTTAATGTATCTTTTAGGAAAATTTTATTAATTATCGCTGTAGTTGCTGGCTTATAAAAAGAGATAACTGATGCTTATTGCTCGTGCTAGGGGCTACTCGAAATATATATATATACGTGTAGGCTTCAAAGAGTCTCAAATTTCTTAGTGTTTGCTCAAGAACAATACTTAAAAGTTAATGAAACGTAAACAGCATTAAATAGGTATTTATTATTATTACTCTGAAAGTAAATACATCAACAACGAGACCATCAAAGGCTTCGTTGGCAAAAGTAAAGGAAAAAAAGAGGGTAAAAAAATTGGCAGATCCTTCGTAAAATGAAAAGTGTTGAGAGCGATTGCGTGCTGAGGCATTGATTATACTCTTAAAGTGCTTAAGAGTGCGTAATGAAACGCTATTTAGGCATTAACGGTTGTAATTTCACGTCGGCTAAGTACCAGAACGTTAAGGATATGTGCACCTGTGTATATACATGTACGTGTATGCGCGTGCGTGTTCGCCTATACGTATATAATGTATATTATATTCGAAAAACACCATTCGGACACGAGAGATAGCCAGTTCGACAAGTTTTAATACTTACAATCGGATTTTTCATGACACCGGAGCGACTAGGTACCACTACCACTGTGGGATTCATTAATTTTGTACGAGAGCGATCTTGTTTGTACGATAAGTGTCAACAGAAATATCACTGCTGACGTAGATTCTATGTGTCAAACGATGAAACTTATACGAAAAATTTATGATGCACGTATACCTTAGTTTAGTTTGTTAGGTACAAAAAGTGACGTATGTAATGTATTAAAACTTTCATATTAAGGGTTATGCCTTATATTTCTTTTTTATTAATAACTGCACAAAAATTAATTTTTGGAAAAATCCTGAGTCTCCTTGTGCATGCTTTAAATAATATAACCAAATATTTAAAAATTTCAGAACATTATAATTAGCGTATAATATTTGGGTTTAATTTCGCTCTAAATTACTGACCAAAAATTTGTTTATTTAATTATTACAAAAATGAATTTTTCTATAACGTCAATCTCACGCCCTCCCGTATGTTTTAAATTACTCATATGAATTTTTTCAGATTTTTCATTCACTATTTTAAATATAGTTTTTGGATTGGAAGGTGTAGATCCTTACATAAATTGAGTCCAACATCTCATAAATCTAAATAAAGGTTAACTTTTCTTATAGGTATATAAAAATATTCTGCCAACCTCTTTAAATTTAGCCTAGTTTATATCGAGTCGAGTAAGTAAATATTATAATATTTACATGTATCGTGGTGTAGCAAATGTTATAAATTGTTAAAAATAAATTTGATTTTTTGTTTGCAAACGTTAATTTCGAACATTTACAATTGTTTAAACTTGTAAGATCAAGGTGAAACTGCAGACAATAAACATTTTGTTTTTTACTTATAATTATTTATCAATGTTTCAATTCTAACGAGTTAATAATTTGGTAATTATAATTATACGTAAGAGGATTTTGATTTGCATGAATGATCACATTTTAATTATGATAAATTCATTTAAATCCATATACTAATAAATATAGCTCGATATTGCTGTTCTTCAGGTATTTAAAATACTGTTACGCCGTTTTCATTAATGGACTGAGGTGTAAAATGAATGATTAAATATATAAATCAACGTATAGACGCGCGGAAAACATAGGAAAAAAGAGATGTCGTGTATAGCGTATAAAAGCAAAATGAATATTATTAGATTGAAATTAAATGAAAGTATATACATTTTTAAAGGTGAATCAATGAAAACAGTTGTAAGGTAGGATTTAAACGTGTATATTTCCTTTTTGTTGGCAAGTCGAAAGGTATATAGGATAGGTAGCTGTAGAACAATTCCCTGGGTGATGTTTATTCCCCGAAAAAAAAAGTTGGCACTCGAGGGTTTTACGAGGAAACTCTCTCTCTCTCTCTCTCTCTCTCTCTCTCTCTCTCTCTCTCTCTCTCTCTCTCTCTCTCTCTCTCTCTCTCTCTCCCTCTACGGCGAGTGGGGTAGAAATTAGCCTCGTCTCCCGCACGTGTAGAACGAGCTACGAGGGTGCGAACAGTAAACTCGTCGCGGCACGGTCCTTATACCTACCCTAACGCGCAGTATGTTGTACCTTCGGTATATACTGTATATAGAGGTAGAATGTACGAACGTTCCTCCCCGAATCAACGAGCTTTCCACCTTTCCTCTTGGAGCTCGAGGAAGGGCGTATATAGCCGTACGCGTCGTTACGTACCAACTGCACTCGCTAAGATAACTTGCTTTATCGCAGAGATAGTACACGCTAGTACACGCTCTTTATAGATGTAGATGCGTTCGCTTTTCGCTAAAAGCTCTCGAATTTAGACAACGCTGATTTTACTTTAGCGTCGTTCCGAGCCATTCTGCCTCGATTCCAATCGCGCTTCCTCCTCAACCGTGATACTCTTGTGCTTCCGTAATTCGTTAAATATTACACTTTATTCATCAGCCCACTTTATTATTTTCCTCGCTCGAATGACATTATTACTCGCACGGAAATCCAAGTGGGTGGTCAACATCCAACTTATATTAATTTTTAAGATTATATATCGATCGTTCGTTATTGCAATTTAACTGAGATATCAAATCAAAATAATCCAATGAATAACTTATTTATATACGGTTTACGGAATACAGAGGGAGGCGAGAGATTTGTGCGACGAGAGACACGCGGACCGGGAATACAATGCTTGATTAACTAGCGCGTAAAATGCAACGTCAAACTAAAGATTGATAAATGTTGTTACAAATGAATTACACGTTTTTCCTTTTTATTTTTTATTCTATTCAGTCGGATTTATCATAAATTGAAGCTTCGATTCGAATTTTTCAAATCGCAAATTGCACGGAGGATTAAATGTATACATTTTAAAAATAAACAACGCGTTGGTAAGTGAGTATGGTTGCATATACTTGGTCTAACCGTCGTGAATGGAAACAAGAAAGTATTTATTATTTTACTACGTGTCTACTGGAAATTATTTGTATACACTGATACGCGTGGTTATTTTCGGACAAGATTCGGTGCTCGCACACATATTGGCGTTATTACAGAAAACCTTTTTGTAAAGCAGCATAGCCGATCACAACGCTGCACACACAAAGATAGAGAGAGGGGGAGAAGTTTAGATGTAAATATAATCATGAGATGCGTTCTGATCGTTTAAACTAAGTTAATTGATTCGGTTGCGGAGCGCCGAGGCTATTGTTGAGCTTTTTCTGTTTTTCTTATGGAAACGCTCCATAATGTGTTCAAGGTCCCAGTAGTGGGTCACTTTATATATACTTAACCTAGTGTAGTTGTATATACATACACGTAACGTACACGAGTCAGTAAAATAAACGAAACGACGATACAAACGCAGTACAAAGATGAATGGGGATGTGTACCTATATCAAGAGTCTAGACAGAGGCACCTCGCGTGCAGGCTTTTAATATGTATTGCTCGCGATATTCAGCCAGTTAAATTATCATACAAAAGTTTGCTAATTTTAAGGTCGCGCGTGGTCAACTATTTCGAACCTCCCGTTATGTGTGCTGTAACGCTCGCGCACACAGTCCACGTACTCTCTCTCTCTCTCTCTCTCTCTCTCTCTCTCTCTCTCTCTTTCGGATTACATGTTCAGCAGTACGAAATTCTTAGATCGACGGTGTGCGTGCGAATGCGTTATACCTATGTATACGGTGATTTATACGCAGCCGAGCATTCCACTCGTATGGAACGTCCGATCTTGTAAAGCAACAACCGGTGTAGACGTTGATGTATTGCATTATCATAATCGCGCGTTTTTATAAACCGAAAATCCGCTAAAGGCACTCGAAACTGTCACGTAAAAAAATAAATATATTTGCCGCTCGGGGCGAAAAGTCGAGAGACGCGGAGAGAGGAGAGAGAAGCGAGGTACACCCAGCCGGTTCTCCGGAACTTCTAAAAAAGCGTCTACCTTGGAAAACTATAGGTATATATCGGAGATCGAAGATCGAGTCGTGAATCGTGAATCGCGATGGCCTTTGCTGGACACGCGTGTGCCAGTCTGCTGTCTATGTGTATGATGGAGGAAGAGAGATTGAAAGAGACTGAGAGGAGGGAAAAGAGGGAGGGAGTACAGCAGACGATCGGAGTAAAGCCGAGATTCCAGAGTGGTTACTCAATCGTCGTATACCATATAGCGATGCGATGCCGCGTGAATGGAGCCGGTTGAAGCGTGCTTGCGCGCGCGTGGCCGCGTGCCCGCCCGTTCACGGCTCTCGCCAAGGCACACAAACAAACTCGGCCGAACGAGGAGAAACGCCAAGAAACGTCGAATGCGGAAGAGCAGCAGGAAAACAAGAACAAGAAGAGGACGAAGAAGAGGACGAAGAAGAGGAAGAAGAGCAACCCGCGCGGACGAAGGTTAATAAATTTCATCTCCAGTCGAGCGGTCTTACCACGGGTCTTACGTAAGCCCGGATTAAGCTCGAATTTAAACTCTGCGCTTATCCGGTCTAGAATGCGTGTCCGCGTTCCCTGCTCGTATCCCACCTCTGCACCATCTCTTCGCGGCTCTGCTTTCGTCTTTTACCTTATCGCTACGCTTGTATTTTGATTGCGAGCTTCTGGAGCTTCCTCTTTTTCATCTGAAGATACGTCGAGACGCATAGCACCGCGCGCTTTTCAAACGTCCTGCTGAAAAGCCTTCTCTCGTATACAGTGTACAGTCCACTTTTCGATCTATTTATTCAAGTACATTAATCCGCTTATTTACAAAACTGTATAAAACATCGAAATTCCGATTAATTTATCGCTAAAAATCCTTTAATTATATCTACGGTTGCCGCGCACACATTTTGCACTTACGTTTCAAAGGAAATATACAAGTGTTTTCATTTCCTTATTAAAATATGCCTCGCATACCTCTCTTATTGCATATGTAACATTAGAATAAGCCTAGGTTACCCTACTGACAAATTGAACTTTTGAATCACACTTCTGCAGCCTCCTGCCACCGTTTACGACATTTCCAAAAAGTACAGCAATTCCATTTCAAAATTTCAACCTTGAAAAAACACGGATTTAAATATCGTTCTGATTAGGCGGTCCCTCTAATTTAGCCAGCAGGTCCATTAATTCACTGTTACTTAAACTTTAATTTATTTTCTATACGTTCGATTCAAGTGGGATTATAATACTTCGAGATCGCGAAGCTGCGATGTGCAGATAGCTATATACCCTTCAAAGCTACCTCAAGGTTAGTTGTCGGATAGCGATCTAAATATACGTGAAATTGATCGACGAAAACTTGAATTTGACTCACGTAGGGTGCAATCCATAATATAGATCTGCATAAAAATCAGTTAGGTGAAGATCATCAAGTAAAAAATACATCATTTATCTTGCGATGCAAGAAATTCAGTCCATTTCGCATTTAGATTTTAGAGATGATGCTGCCTTGACGGTTAAGTCGACAAAAAAATTCTTAGCAAAAACAAATATTTTTTTTAATAAAAACAAAATTTTACCTGCAGAAGTGAGTATTGAAAAAGATCGATTAAATTACATCTTATTTAATTATTTCTTTTTTTTATTAACCGTTTCCGTATTTTTTAGTATCCTTGAAATTAATAACGAATCTACTATACAGAAAGAAAGGAATATATGCAAAAAGTAAATATTTATCAACTGTTAACAAACTATGAATCGCTCCCATAAGACATGGTGATTAATAATAATGAACATTGAATAATAAAGTTCAAAGTGTACTCTTCGAAATAATTGAGAGCTTTTTACAATTAAATATATACTTTTATCAAAGTGTAATGTAAAAAAAGCTATATTATCGTTTGCAAACTAGGTGTTTTAATTTGCATGTACCTATCATCGTGCCTGTCTGTTCAATCGTTAATCACGCGTAAATATTTTTATAGAAATACATTTCTTAAGCTTCTCAACAATATTTTCATAACGTTCGATACCTAACAGCATAAATAAGAATATGAAGCTAAATTTTTAAGAGCGAAATGACAATTAGAAACGCTATTATAAATCAACTTGAGTATCATAAGTAACGTATCCAATTTTTCTTATTCTAGATAGAAACAACTGTTGCCATCATACGCTTCTCAAAATCGATTTCTAGGTAATATCTACCGATTGATACGCGGCTCTAGTGCAGAATTTATTTCCCAAGTGTTTTGTTTACAACGTGCATCGCGTGCCTTCCTTGCTGATTGCACCAAATTGGAAGCACAAATAAAGTAGCGTTAAGTGACATAAAAATAATAAAATTTCGATAACTGATACGAACGTAAAACGTAGTAGAATTTTGTTATATAATTAATAAACTCAGTGAAGAAAATAAACAGTACATTTTATCGATGTATACGACAAGTACGTTCTTATTCACATCACTATACATAAATTCATGTCATTATGTTTGAAAACAATATTTACCTTCTGTTCTACCAATATTATGTATCAAATACCTATATACTTCATCGACAATTTAAGAAATCGAAAAAATTTTTATTTTCGTACGGATGAAAAAATTTTTGTAAACACAACAAGACGTTTTCGGGAGTTTAAAAAATATATGGTATTAATCCGTGATACGAAGCGTTATACACAATTGAAAATGTAATCATCAAAATAGCCGGCGCGGTGACTCATCCTCAAAATTTCTACTAATCGAGAAGAGCCCTGTTACGTTTGATGTGGTTGGAAAACACAAAAAAGATTCCAGTCTATCGCGAGATTCGTTGGTTGCGCAAGACAAATATTTTTCTGGCGATGTGACCTTCAATTCTTCTATTTAGGTCGATCTACAATATTGACAAAAGAGAAATTGAAAATTAATTTTGAAAAGGCCAGTACTAATCGTCAGAGTCCCGAGATATACGTTAAGAAGTATGGATTCTTCCTCGAATAAACATTCCAAATTTACAAAGTATTTTTGGAAGAAATATTCGGCTAAAAACGTGAAAAGCGTGAAAAATGCAATATAAAAAGCACGTTATAAAAAATCTTTATCGGCATTGACATCGAAAGTAAACGAGAGTATAGAATTGACCTATACACCGACGCACGCATAATGATGTACTGAGCGAGAAAAAACGTAAAGTGTGTACGTCGTAGGTATATGCACCTGGTACGTTTGGAACTATACAGGGAGTTTACGATTAGTTTCGAGTATATATCGTCAAAAGTGAATCGGCGATCGTTCTATTTTCGACATGAAGCGTCTCAAGGTTAAACCGCGAGTGTGATCCATTAGCGTAGATCAATGGAGAATGAAATCTCTAGTGGATCCGGGAATTCGATCGAGTTAGTAGCAGTTATTGTACTTGTAAAACCAATAACTCTCACATTGGCTGGGCCAGATCGAGTAAGAGACGCAAGAGACGCGCGCGAGAACGAGAACGTCAAATATAAATTTGATCGGCGTATAAGTATACGTACGTCGAATTGCGTTGAATATAATACAGAAGACTCGCGCGCTCACGTGTAGAGGCCCATAAATTTTCGGTTAAACCGTCGGTAATGTATGAATACACGTATATAGACATTTTATAGAGACGCGTGTCCAAATACGAGGAAGCGCGAGCGCGATAAAGGATTAAAATGTATTGGAAGACGACCTCGGGGCATTTCGAGTTTCGACTTTTGTATATTTGCATTTTCAAAAAGTTTGGGCAACGTACACTGACATCCGGATTTAACTCAAATTCTAGCGATAAAAGCAAGTAGGAGGCAGAAACCGTTAATAATATACATCGATAATTCTTGGTTTCTCGAATCAAATATTAATCGTATAATATAGGCACATCTATACACCGTACATGTATAGATTGCATAGACACACACGAATATCGGATAAAAATTCTTCGCGATTAAAAAGAAGAATCGTATACACACATCGTTCTAAAAACTTTGAGGTACTTTTTGACAAATTGCATTAGGTATTCAGGCTCGATAACTCGTTTGACGAAAACCGCGAAAGGTATGAACAACTGTACCGCAAATTACATTATCTCGATAGCTATATGTGCGTATTAAATGTATTGCGGTTTCTTTGCAATTCGTACGCAAGTCACAGAGTTCAACTATTTATTTACACCGATGCTGTCCGTGCGTGTGTATGTGTGGGTGTAGGTAGTTAACGTATCGCTCCAGTATCTGCAAATATATCATAAAAATTGCGAGTTAATCTTTCGAATGACATCATGCCTGCCTGAGCGGGTAGCTCGTAATGAATCGGTTGAATCGATAGACTGTACACACCACGCGGCAATTCGTCTATACAGCTCTACAGTGTACGTACGTATATATGCATATAATTACTCCTTTTAGATAAAACTGCATAATAGAGGGCATTAAGAATTCCGTGGCGTTGGTTTGAATGAATTATAATGTTATTGATTCGATCGGTAGAATACTCGATAAACGGACGATTGTCTACAGGTGTCGATCAAATAATTAAACGGGTTTGCCAAATCAATTTCTCTTTGTATAGTCGTATATATACGTACATATATACATGTATACGTATATACATGCACACACACACACGCATATACCTATAGTTGTGTAAACCGACCGAGAACCCGCGTACACATTAATACGTCTATCGAGAAACGCTAGTCAGTCCGATATATCAATTACGAAACTGTGAGATGCAAATTATTTTTTTGCGAATAGCAATAAAGAATAATCTTTGTAATATTCTCGTTGTAACGAATTAAATTTTAAAAAGTCGACGTGAACTAGTCGGCATATAAATTCACAAGGAAGTACTTTATCGATGGGTGATGAATTTGGACGAATACGACTTTAGAAAGCAGATTGTTGGATAAAAATCTACTGTAACAAAATATTAAAGGAAATACCATTGGTTGAAAAATTATTAAAAAAGGACAGGAGAAATCAGAAGAGTATAAAATGCTAAAAACCGAGTTAAAAATAATGATGAATTAAGTATCATCAAATAATCGTTAAAATCTCTTGTACTTTTTACCTCTGGTATATACGAGTCGGCAACAAATTGACGCACTCGAGTAGTTATTTGCAGTATTTGATAAGTTTTAGCGATTCCGTTTCCGTTTGAAACGTTTCTGCAACAAAGCTCGGCTTAATCCTCGCATTTGATACTGAAAGCGAAGCATCGCCCGAAGTTTGAAAAAATCCGATTGTCCTCGATGAAGCGCGTACTCTCCTAGCTGGTTGATATATTAAAAAGAGAATACAAAGTAAAAAATCAAATGAAAAAGTCCGAGAACTCGAAGAGCTTACTGAACCCGCGTACACATTAATACGTCTATCGAGAAACGCTAGTCAGTCCGATATATCAATTACGAAACTGTGAGATGCAAATTATTTTTTTGCGAATAGCAATAAAGAATAATCTTTGTAATATTCTCGTTGTAACGAATTAAATTTTAAAAAGTCGACGTGAACTAGTCGGCATATAAATTCACAAGGAAGTACTTTATCGATGGGTGATGAATTTGGACGGAATACGACTTTAGAAAGCAGATTGTTGGATAAAAATCTACTGTAACAAAATATTAAAGGAAATACCATTGGTTGAAAATTATTAAAAAGGACAGGAGAAATCAGAAGAGTATAAAATGCTAAAAACCGAGTTAAAAATAATGATGAATTAAGTATCATCAAATAATCGTTAAAATCTCTTGTACTTTTTACCTCTGGTATATACGAGTCGGCAACAAATTGACGCACTCGAGTAGTTATTTGCAGTATTTGATAAGTTTTAGCGATTCCGTTTCCGTTTTGTTTGAAACGTTTCTGCAACAAAGCTCGGCTTAATCCTCGCATTTGATACTGAAAGCGAAGCATCCGCCCGAAGTTTGAAAAAATCCGATTGTCCTCGATGAAGCGCGTACTCTCCTAGCTGGTTGATATATTAAAAAGAGAATACAAAGTAAAAAATCAAATGAAAAAGTCCGAGAACTCGAAGAGCTTACGGAAGCGTAACGAATAAACATTTGTCAGGCGTTGTCTCGAGTTAATAGTTAAAACCCGAACCGCAGGAAGGACCGTTTCGAATCCTTTTATATCAAATACCATTGCGATGCATCGGAGTAAATAGAGGGATGATATACTTTTTATTACGGGTTTTATTGTAACGTACGTGTGTATGAGTGTACAAATATATTAGGTATGTATAATGTATAATATGCGTTTTGGTGTATTATAAATGAGCGTAGACGAGGAAAGAAAAGACGGTGGCGTATACGAAAATAGGTATTTGTACGAAAATCCTGAGTAATGATGAAAAGGTAAAGAAGAATAATATAATGGCGCCACAGAGACACGAGAAAGCGGGTAGGTGCTAGGTATGGAGGTGGTGGTGGTTGGGGGGGGGGGGAGGGTGCGCGAACGCGGAAGGGGATATAGGGGAAGCGTGCGTGAGTGCGTGCACTCGGGCCAAGTGGGCGCGGAATGATCGATATCGCCGAGATAGGAGAGACCCCCGACGTCACATTGATAAAGCGGGGAAAAAAATATACGTGAAAGCTCGGACGAGATAAACAATCGCGGGGACACGGCGAAAAAAGAAAAACGAACGAAAGGGAAGGGGAAGAGATTGTACATACCGTGCTCGGCGCTCGCGCTCGGTTTTTTACGCGTATAATACATATATACCTATATCTGCACCGTATCGAGAATCGAGCGTGAAATCCCTCGTGTCCGCGCGTCCGTTCTTTTACCGTATTTAGTCGTACTCTCTGTGACGAGGGAGAGCCGAGAGACTGGTTCGTTTTCCCCGCGGCGAGCCGCTCACCCGGGTAATTAACATCTGCAATTAAATCGAAACTCCCACGCCCGGTGATGATATTCACGCTGTGATTGTATTTAGCTTTGTGCGCTTTTCGGTGCCAAACACACGGCTCTTTATATTGCCCTTGGGTATATTCAACACCTTTCATCGAAACACAGCTCTACGCATCTGGATTTTCCGAACTTCGCGGTTTCTCACTACTTTCAATCGCCCACGTCTCGCGCGTCTATTTTTTCCTTATGATTTACTAAGCTTTTGAACGTTTCGTTCGTAAACGTCGAGAAGCGGTAAAAATATATCTAAACCTTCATTGACACCAGCTGGTCAAAATATTTCGAAAGATTATTACACGATGGGGTAATTGTGAGAAACGCTTACAATTAATCCATCGTGTAGATTATATAGATTGGACGAGATTAATGGAAATGCACCTGCACCTGCATCTATACGCCAGTGCACTGTTTGGCAATGCCCTCGTTAGTCGTTACTCTCACGGGCACGAAAATTTAAGGCCAAAAGTGCAGTAGGGTTAAGACGTTCACGCTGTAACATTTTAAAAATCAGATTCACTTTCATTCCCACTCAACGCTCACGGTAGAAAAATCGGAGGAAATACATTGACTGAACATACATTGTTATTAACTTATATCTCGCACGCATTTGTCCAGTAAAGCTTATAGGTTTTCTTCACTATTGGGTTTGGGATATTTCTAGATTTGTTAATTTTACGTACAGCCTTTGAACAATTGAACAATTACGTAAGAAATACAGTATAGGTATAATCCAGGTCGAGATTGCATCATTCAAATTTAATTATGTCGTTTCGAATCGGTAGATTATCGTTAATTTCCCGTGTGATCGATGAAAATCGTGGCTAATATTTAATTATTAGGGTTATAATCGCGTCTAAGTGTATGCGTACGTGTGAGCACGTGTGCGTGTGCGTGTGCGTGCGCGTGTGTGGGTACAATAGCTGACGAAAATTATAGTCAATCACGTAACTAATCGAATGCATCTTATAGGGTGTTACGATCGCGTAACTGTAGCTAATGGGATTGATCGGCACGAAAATATATTTTGAATGGGATGTCAACCTAATAAACCGGTAATAAAACCCATCGTTTCGTGGTATATTAGTCAAGTTCGGCCGACTAAATGAAAACACCCTTGAAAGATAGACAGTGTCAATTAGTTTTTACGTACGGGAGAGACACTTGGAGATCTTAATCGGAACGATCGACACAGGGTGGTATGGAGCGTGTATCAGACAATTTGCCGCCCGTGTTACCACTGTTACCTCGAACTAACCGACTTTTATCCCGCTCTTACGTCTTCGTCCTTTCCTACCTGCTACAAATTATTATTCTACGGATTACTCGGTATTTGCACAATTAGTATCCATTTCGTTTAACTTTAACTTACCTGAGTCCGTAATTAATTTTACGTAACAGTTGTTTTCTGGACTTAAGCGCTTACTCGCATTGATCTATAAATAATGAGAATTTTGCTTATGTACAAGGTGTCTTTTTTACATTTATACAATAAACTTGTTGTTACATTTAGTTATTTGCGCAATGCGCACTTATATATGTGCTTCAATTACAGTTTTTATTACTAAACTCAATTTTTTAATGTAAACAGTAAAATATTATAGTATAAAAAAATTGTAAATACACATTTCATCAAAGGCAGCAAATGGCAGAGAAAAGTAAAAATAAATGCTTGGACAGAAATATATATATAGTTTTGTCCCTTTGGTAGATTTTTATTTTTAATCATCGCAAATTGACTTTATCAACCTTTATCGATCCCTGATGCGACGTCGCCTTTATTTATTATCGACTCCTCGTTACTCGACACGAACTAGAATTTTTCACAAAATAAAACGAACGTACACGTGTATGTCTACGATGTATGTACCTGTAGTTAAAATATTTGTTAAAACTTTTATCGATGTAAAATGTTTAAATAATGATATTACCAGCATAATTCAACATTTAATTCAACAAACATTATACGAATATTTTCAATAAAATCAAGTTTAATTTATACACCATTACATTTTATTACGTAATGATATTAATAAAAAGTTTAAAAATTATTTTACGCGAATATTTTTAATAAAAGAGATCATACTCTGTGCTTACAATATTTTATATAGATACATATTCTATTGCGAAGCTACCTTGTTCCTCGGTTAAAGCACGCTAATACAATTTTTATCCCGAATAACTTTTACAAAATGTTATTAGAAAACGTATAAAATATCACTTTTTACGTTTGGGAGCAAGCAATATATTTTTCAATCTCATGGGTAAATACGGCTTTGGTATTAATTAAACGGAATATTATTCAATACGACAAATTTATTTGTTTAAAAAATTTGTATAAAATTTGGGAGAAACAATTGAAGTAAATTGCGCCTCGAGCGGGTTCGAGCCATGAACAAATGAAAAGGCTATTAATAATGATAACTATGATAATAATATTATTATATAAAAATAAGAGATCAACGCGATATCAGAGTACACTTCAACTGATATGGGTGAACGGAGGTCGGGAGTCCAACCAGGCATCAATTTTGGCGCAATTGCTGCTGAGCCACTTGATATTCGTCTCGATAGTTTCGAGGGCTTGAGCCCTGTAAATGGCACCGGCACCAGCCTCCGGATATTTCTCGAAGAATGCTTGCACTTCTTCGAGTTTGATTTGAGTGGAAAAGGTTTTCGTGATTCCCGGTATCAACTGCCCGAGATACCGATCGTTCAGGGTATATCGGTCCACTAACACTTGCCAATTCTCGCGCACCCAGTCCCAGACGAGTGAGCTGCCGTCGGGATTGCTCGCTATGCTCCTCAAACAATTGAGCGCATCCTGCGATCTCACGTAATTCTCATCCATGGCTAAACCAATGTACCTTAAATAAAATATTCAAATATTACGTTATCCCATATATTCTATCCAGGTCTAGAAAATTAAAAAATTACTTTTTCAATATCCAACTAGAGCGTACACTGGCGAGTCCTTGCATGAGCTTAACTTTTTCAGCGGCATTGGTTTCGCTGGCAAATCTTTTAAACATAACATCCCACTCGGCTTCACCTCCAACATGATTCATTCCTACGATAAAAACGTAGTACATGTAAGCTATTACCACACTATAAATATACACGCATTAACAAATATAACTTTGTTAAGTAATTTTAAGTAAACTTTTTACGCCATTTTAATATTTAGTGGGCAGAATGCTAGCAATAAATTTTTATGGAGAGTTGCGCTTTATCTTATCTGTGTGCTCTCTGCGCGTAAATCTTTATTATGATAAATGCACCGCGTTTACTAAGAGTTTAATGAAAAAATATTAAAACTCAAAATCGTCCGAGTAAAACAAGTTAAAAGTGAAATTAATTTACCATAGCAATAGATGAAAGTACGAACGTCCGGATGTGGTCGCTTATCTTTCTCATCGTTTATCCAGGTTCTAAAGATTGAACCAGCTTCCTCCAAGCATTCAACGTGGCCAACCCCGCATGCAAGACCCAGTATCGCGATCCTAAGATTCCTATGATAAAATTTAACGCCCTTTATTGGTCGTGAGTTTCGCATTATGGGTATAGGTAATTTTTCGGTTTCGTACATGGATCAAGGGAATAGGAACTGCCGAGAATGTTTGTATTCATTTTGGTTAATAGTATACATGAATCAAATCAGAGTGGCTATTTCGGCCGGTGTTGTTACACAAGAACCGGCACATTACCGGCAGATTACCAAAGTTTTTTAAGCAGTCGACCAGCTTCTTAAATTCTGGTCACGTTCGAATACTCACTGTGTCTCGGGCTCCTCCATTTCGTCAACGTTCCACGTGACATCGTGATAGGCGCCATCCACGAGTTCCCTCACGTAGTTCTAAACGATCATAACCATTACACACATACACAGACATATACACACGTACATGTATATATCGGTACAACGTACTATCCATTGAATTAATTTAGAAAAATCTTACGCGGAATTTTTGCGACGTCGCCGTCGATGAAAGCAGCGAATCAATAGTCGTAAGTTTGTTCGCCGTGACGTACCAAGGAGGAAAATGTTTTTCGCTGCCAAGGTACAGAGTCATATTCATTGGCACAACGTAATCGAGCTCTTCGGCGTCGGCCAAGCTAAAAGCATCCTCGAGAAGGTGGGTTCTATCTTGGGTGGTGAAGCGCTAAAACGCACACACGCGCAAATAGAAATCAATATAGTATTGCGAAACTTTATCTACGTCTAAACGTTGACAATTGCACCGCTTTCTCGTTGGTGTACATACAAAAGACACGTTAGTTATTTATCGAACATTCTTTTCAAATACAATTTTAACAAACAAAATCGAATTCTAAATTAATACCTTGTGACTCCATCGGAGGACGCTCAGCAATGTTTCCCACTCGGAATGATCGTAATTTACACGGTAATATCCTACTTGATCGGCGTTAAATTTGATCCAATCAACGGGTTCGTTCAGTTTAATCACCACTACAACAATGTACGTTATATAGCTATCTGTATTGATTCGAGTTTTCTCTTTTTAAATAAACGTAATTAATGTTCTAGTTTAAGGTTACTTACAGTTTCTGTCATCTTTGTTGAACCATATTAACGTCGGAGTCGAATTGATACTGGTGATATACGTAATGGGGATAGTCCACTTGTAATTGAAAATCGACTCGGAGGGGTCATAGGTACCCTTGGCATTAGCTAAAAATCTCTTTTGAGTTAAAGTGTAGGTAAGCTTGTCCCTGGTAACTTTGACAACTGGAAATCCCATTTGCCTTGTCCAGGTATCCATAATGGCAGTGATATTGATATGATTCCCTAGAGTATTTTGCAAAATAGCAAACAAATCGGCAGTCTCCGCATTTTCGTAAGCGTGCTTTTTCAAGTACTTTGTCACGCCAGCGAAAAATACGTCGGAACCGACTAAGTTTTCCAACATACGTAATATCGATGCACCCTGTAATAATCGAATCTCAAGTGATTTTGTCTTTCATTTTCCTTTAAACCTATTTAAAAAATAATATTATATCGATTACCTTTTGATACGAGATGGCGTCGAAAATAGCCGTAATTTCATCTGGATTACTAACAGTTTGTACTATGGGATGGGAGCTCAGCTTAGAATCCGTCACAAATGCAGAGTGCAATTGTTGCAATACGAAGTGATCCATCTTGTAAGGCAAGAAGTATATGCTTGATATCATAAAAACTTGGTAATAGATATAACAAGAAGTTGTCAATCACTTACGATATGCCATTCGGGAAGTATCGCCTGCGAACTTTTGTAGCTCATAAACGTTGCGAAACCTTCGTTAAGCCAAAGGTCGTTCCACCAAGCCATTGTAACTATTAACATTTAAAAGTAACATTATCATTTAGGTACATATTCAACTTTTAATGAAAATAATTATAACAGTAACGATAGTAAGAAGAGTATTTACCCAAATTGCCGAACCACATGTGGGCGAATTCGTGTGCAATGACTATAATCGTGTCTTCTCGGTTAACCGTAGAAGTAGTGTTTTTGTCGTAAAGAAGTCTAGCCTCTCTATAGGTGACCAAACCCCAATTTTCCATAGCC
The DNA here is from genome assembly GCA_026168455.1 of Theocolax elegans. Lineage (NCBI taxonomy): Eukaryota > Metazoa > Arthropoda > Insecta > Hymenoptera > Cerocephalidae > Theocolax > Theocolax elegans. Next base: position 83,265,587 of record CM047425.1, read on the forward strand.
CCGGATACAAAATCCGGAATCGCAGCCATGTCTTCGTGCAGTTACAAAGTTAATCAACAAAGTGCATTAAAATAACGTATAAATATATAAATATTTGTAAAACGCTACCGACGAGCATTACGTCCTGGTAGAGTAACCATCAGTGGTTCGCGTTTAAAATTTAACAAACGTTTATTCGTAATTTCAAAAGTAGAATGCAATAATATTATACAATAAAAAAAAAGAGAATCGAAGAAAAAAAAGAGGATAGCTGTTTGTAGATTCTACCAGAATATAAGGTATTGCCTGTCCTGTACCGTTGTCATTTATAATACTCATCATTTGTAATACCAAGTTTCGGTAGGGGGTAGTCGATTTTAAAAAGATTGATGTAGTACTCGATTATCTTAACGCCTACATCAAGGGCAAACGATCCCTTTTCTTTTTGTGCCCTCGTCGTGTAGACACTCACGGGGAAGGTTTTACCGTCTAAACCTTTAGCCAGTTTTGTTACGGATACGAAGTCACTCACTATGAAACACGCTAGGTAAGTCGACATTGGCACGCTCTTGGCAAACGTGACCGTGGTCAGTCCTGATCTCGGTACGTCTACTGCAGTACTCTAAAATTTGCAGAAATTTATAGAAATCCTCGAAGAAAAATCGGAAAAGATTACAAGTTACGGGATAAATTGATTCTTGCCTTTATATTCATATTCGATAAGGCACTGTAGCAATCCCCCGTCGGGTGCACTATTTTTATACTAAACTCTGCTTTGAACCCTGGTTCGTCGAAGCACGGAAATGATCTTCTCGCGTACGTTGGCTCGAATTTCGAAGTAGCGATTACTCTAAAAAAATAAGTAACATTCTGGTGATTAGCGACGTAACGATGCTTTACAACGAGTTGACGAAAGCGTTACATCTTATTTCAACGACATTTAGTTAATATTATAGTACTCGTTTTCAACAAACCAATCAAATAACGCGATATAAATCTAACAATAAGTACATCAGTTGTATTTTTTAAACGACAATGTTATCTTAGCCAAAGATCGTTTAAAGTTTATAAGATTAATCACAGAAAAAATAATTAACGAGCTGTATAAGCATTTATACTGGTAATAATAATAATAATAATAATAATGATGATGATGATGATGATGATGATGATAATGATGATAATGACGAGGATCATGATAATAATTCCGTGGAGTGTTATCGTTATTTTACCTAGTTTTGTTCTGCTCGTCTTTATATTTACTGGAATAAAATCCAACAATTTTATCCTGTAGAGAACCGGAAAATGACAAACTAAGATCGTACAGTCCGATTTCCAATTCTTCTTTTGGCGTGACGATAAATGCTTCGTTCTTATCGAGAGAGTAGCTATCTTTAATTTCCACTTCGTGATTTTCACCGCGATCGTGGACGTTCAAGCTGACCGAGCTGATGTTCAGATCCTTCTGATGCAACATTATAAATTTTTGCTTGTCCGCGATGTTGATGAGGATGGACACTCGACCTTCGAAAGTGCCCGCATCCAGGTCCGGATGAAGATAGAGATCATAATTTAAAGGTTTCACTGCCTTAGGTAATCTGAATGCTACTTCCGAGGAGAATATTTCACGCGACATCGTTGAGTAGTCGGCCAATCTTCTTGATTCTGTGCAGAATAATGATGCAAATTAAAAACACAGCAAGCTTATTGAAATTAGATAAGTCTAAGCACCTAATGGGCCGGTGTACAATCAAATTATATAATTGTTTTGCGCATAATATTTTAAATTAATTTTATTTTAACTCGTTGTTCATAGCTCATATCGTTTTTGATTAAACAACACCATGCATGTTTATAACGTATGCAGTAACGTTTCATCCGACAAGTTTGCAAATGATTAGTCTCTTTCCGAAAGCTATGACCAGAATAGGTACACAAAAAATATTCGACAGAAAACACAGTTTCCGTGTAGCAATATATTGTACCAGAAAACCAAAGCCCCTTTGCATAAATTATTTTGTTTAACCGTTTCCACTCGGACATTAACATATGTAAAAAAACTTCGTTTATTTCTATTTTGAGTTAAAAACAAATAAAATTAATTATAAATTTGTAAATTCAACACAATTTTTAGGATTAATTATTTCCTAATAGATATCTTACTACTATTTCGCTATTTCTAATTATATAAAAAAATTAATATTGTTCTAATTAACTTCTAGCTAATGAAATTTGACCATTTGTGTCTTAGTATCTTAGAATTAAAAAATTGATTCACATATATTTTGATTGTTAAAAATATATATACTTTATTTAAATACGCGTAACTAAATAAATGACAACCAAACTAGCACCACAAACTGTGCTGGATGACAAATACACCGAAAGGAAGAAGTTAGCAAACGAAGGTGAATTATTAACTGTAAACGTTACCTTTGAGAACCCGAGTAAAGACAATGGGTAGAACATTTTTTGTACGACATACAATTTGGGGCAGCATCTGCATAGGAAAATAATACAACCTCGTTTAATCAGTAATCTCCTGTATACGGTTATAATTATGTCACAAAATCTCGAGCAAGCTACAATTATTACTCGATGCATCTCCGGAAGACGAAATTTTATGATAAAAATAAAATGTAACACGCGGCTCTTTATGTCACTGATATATACAATATGTACACGTGTGTAAACCTAAATTATCTGAATTTAAATCTAAATTTACAAGAAACCTTAATTACAATCTTAGCCGTAATTTATAACTATAACAACTGAACTCAACTCGGTTTAAATAAATTGTACGATGCATGAGTTCTTTCGTAAATCTATGTTCAATTATTAATTTATTTCTCAGTAGCAACATTTTTGTCTTGTATATAATCGTATAAATTTTAGTTTTCGTTTTTTATCTTCAAATGTACTAGTTCGCAAGTTACATATATTAATACTTTTTTAAGCTTTTTGTTCTGTTATATAATCCGTTTATTTTAAACATTTATGACAAAGAATATAATATACAAAGAACATAAAGTTTTTTTCTACATTAAAAATAAAACTTTTTAGGAATTAAAGTTTGAATTTTCGTTTCTTATACAATAAATTGTAATACAATCCGCTCTAATGTTCTTTATTAAAAAAAATTATTTATACTTTAATTCTCTAGAGTCGCTCGGTGAAAACATAGATTTCCGATTTATTCTAAGATTTGAATTTGTGTTAAAATTGAAATTGTATATAAATATAAAGAACAATATTGTGCACAGTATTTTAAATTATCGGACGCAGCTAAATAAGTTGTTGACAAAATGTGCTAAACTTTATTTCTTAAAATGAACATGTTGCCAAGATTTGCTACGTCTGCAATTAATATATTGATAACAATTTTGATCACAAATTTTTTAATAAAAATTTTAATTTTTTTTATGATCCCCTCTCACTTTCTTTCTCTCTCATTCCTCGCCCCCCCTTCCTCCTGCCACTCTCACTTTCTTTCTCTAAATCTATCTTATATTTAGTCGTTTTAAATCTGAAACAGCGAAAAAGATTAAAAAAGTAACAAACTAGGTTTCTTTCTTAAATTTAAAGCGATATTACGAAATTCGAAACAATTTCCTCTTATTATGGGTATCTTTTTTGTATTTCGGTTTCGCATACTGAAAAGTTCCATAGGGTTGCTGCTAAACTTCTTGTCGATATCAACTCATAAACATAATTTCATTGAATCGATATTCCCGAGCTTATCTTTTCTTAAACTACAGTTGTTTACGTATCCAATGTTTTATAAATGAATTTTAGGTGTTACGATCTTTTCGGACCGACGGATGAAAATAACGATCTTAATATTTCTCCTTTTGTAATCTTTATCATAAACAATCGTACAATATCAGAATTAACTGGTTGTTTTACTTTAGATACTTAAATTTTGGGGATCTTAAAAATTTACAATCGATGCAAGATAAAAAATGAAAGGTTTCGCGATTTGCGAATGACTGTAATAATTATTTGATTCGTTTCGCTATTATACTTTTCTTCCCTTTTGAGTTTTGACAGAGGAATGTACCTTTATTTATAAGTACTTTTATTTTTGCGGCTCGTAAAATTTAAAATAAGGTTATTGGAATGTTTATAACTGTGCGTCTTTTTATTTTTGTACAAGAAAACATCTTGGAATATTAGAACAAACTCCGTGACTCGAATGTGTCACGCTTTCCTTGTAGGTGTACTCGACTTTATTTTTAGGTATATCGAAGCCAAAGAAAAAAAACTCCAAAGTTTCGTGAAAACTTATTTCCCGGTGTGATGTGATTTTCTTCTTATAAGTGCTGCATCAGACATAACTCTGTATATTTGAACAAATAAGTATATTAACGCGAAGTATTTAATAACAAAGTTTTTAAATATAAATTTAAAATAAATCTTCACGTATATAATATAAAGCTTGGTATCTCGCGTGCTCCGTACAACACTAAATTATTTAATAACAAAGAATAATTTTATATATATATTGGCAAATAATTTATAAGGCGTAAATGGTACGGTAGAATACTGCATTAAAATATACGCGGATCGCGTATATAGAATTATTTGTTTACGGTGGTCGTAAACCCGATTGAGCAGCGATCAACTTGAATACGAGCCTATACGTATATAGAGAGCAATTTCACGAAGACAATGGATCTCTGTGTGTCAATCAGATCCGTATATCTATATGTAACCCAGATTTTTAAGTTGCTCGTGAAAACAGAGAGAGAGAGAGAGAGAAAATTGAAATCTTTTTTATGGAGGTTTATCTGGCAAATCTACTAAACGATTACTCTGGTTTAAACTTTAACGGCGAGAATTACAGCGAGTTTGCCAAATACGCAATTAAATATATCAGCAGTAAGCATTAGAAAACAGTCCGCAGATATCGTACGCGTAAGATAATACCAATAATCGATGTAGATTTCGTTTTTATCGACCTCGGTACGGATTTTCCCTGTACCCATCGCACTAAGTGGTACATTACTTTGCACCATGTGCATCGTACTTAATTTCTTTGGACGATTTACTATTATTTATGTATTTAAATGTATACATAGCTACTCGTTTCTTATTCAATTAATTATCCATTTTTATTATCATTGGAAAAGAAATAATGTATTAACGCTCGTTACCGTATACCGGATAGTGATATTGAGTTGGTGTGCGTTGGAGTAAAAAAAATTTAAATGTTGCGCCGGAGCGAATATCAGACAAAACGATTGTCACACCTACACTACGTAGAAAATTGGTTTAATAGACATTTTTTCAGATAATATTTATAGATTTTTAGAAATTTTGAGCACAATTTACAAAAAAAATGATGTATGTTAGTATTTGTTATAAAATATAGGAATTTTTAATAAACCATTTTTCTCAGAATAGAGGAATATAGATTGATCCACTACACTCCGATACTTGATTGTAACTACACTTTTTGATTAAATATTCTTAACAACACTTCATTATTTCGCGTAAACCATATAAAATAAAACTAAAATGTACAAAAACGAACAATTGTACGCACAGCAAGTAACATTTTTAGAACATCACGTTAGCTGAGGATCTAATTTAAAAGAAATAATAAATGGTATGTGTATAATATTAAGCTCCATAAAAAGTTTCTGCAATTGAAATTACTGAAATCAAAATAGCAACGGCAAGTATTTTATAGATATCAACAAAAATTTTATATTTATTTATTAGAGTTTCACTTTCAGTAATTCTATTATTCATTATTAACTATTCCACATTGAATTTGTGCTTCTAGACAGTACTTTATATAAAACACCTTCTACGAAGGTGTCAACATTCGCAAGTATGGTTTCCAATCACACTTTCAAAAATGTTATCTGATAAAAAAATCTCAGATAAAAAGTACTGAAATCAAAGCGGAATAATCGACAAGTATTATTTACCGTACCATACATTGTATTTTTTTTAATTAAACTGTTATATATTTTGCTTAAACTCTATAATAGTTTTTATTAATTTCCTCAAAACTGATAAATAGGAAACTTCTTTTTTTTATTCTCTTTAAATAAACAATGTCTATCGTTCCCGTGCTTTACATCAATAGATAAACAATTTTATAGAATAATAATAATTCATTTGTGCAATAGTATATTAGACACCTAGGGAGGTAAAGTATTGGTCAGTCCATAGCACATGTAAATTGACACCCGAGCCGAAGGCGAGGCATAACTAATCCATTCACAATAATATTTTCCCTCTAATCGCGATAACGCGTCGGATGTACCATAGTGCGTAAAAGATTTTACAGCCTTATAACCCGTGTGGCGAGTCTTACGTGTCAGAGAAATTAATAGAAATAAATGGAAAATAATATAGATAATTTGAATGAAGAGAGAGAGAGAAGAAGTGTTGGCCCGGGCGCGCGCGATCAACGACACATCGAGTTTCGGCAATCCGACACCGCGGGTATTAGATGCACTGCACTTAATCGCAGCTTGTGTTTACTTTCGTATATATTTCTTTCTGCTGGAGTTTGTGTACTACGCGTTTCGAAGACGTTGGTCTCGATTTTCAAGTGGATGGTCGACGATATGGAGAATTTGTATACATCTTACTAGGATGTGTAGCGTTTCTATACATCCTAGTAGTCGATATAATCACGCGCATACAGTTGGCCACGAATTTGGTTGCATTAGATGTATTTACATATTTAGCGTGCTCCGCGCGTAAGACTCGCCGTACGGGTTAGTAGGCTGTAAAAATATATACGGGTAATGTAATATAAAGGGAAGAAGCAAAAATCGAGTAAAGGAAATCGACATCCAATTTCTTTATCGCGGCTTTTCTTAATTATACGTGAATTAATTCGCACAAAACTTGATGTAAACCAAAGATAAATAAATAGGGAAAGCGATGTTTCATAAATTTCATAAAAATAAATAGTACCTATATAATAAATGGTTATGAAAGGAAAAATACGATGACCGAGTTAGCTGTATAATAACGCCCGTACTTGCTATCGCGCCCTTTGATTATATTTGCGACATATGAGAAGGTTATATACGTATAGAGACTAGAGAGGAAAGCAGACCAAAGTTTCATAGCAACGACAAGTGCTCGCTCGGTCCTTCACAAATCTGAGTATACTCGATGCATATCAGAATGTAGTACAGAGATATAGGTTATAATTTGGATGCGGATACGGAATTTTTTTAAACAAACTTATTGTACACGTAACTACTTGGTTTACCTGTGTACGGGAAACTACCGAAGCGAAGCGATCTGTTATCTCGTACCGGGAGGAAAAGGAATCGTACTATCGTAGGTGAGATAAGAAGATCGGCGAAACGGTAGGAGAGAAAAAGAGGGAGGAAGAGAGAGAGAGAGAAAGAGAGCGCCGAGTATAGAAGCGATGAGATAAACAGGGAGGTAAACCGCGCGAAGGAATTCCGAGAACAGTGACGTCGAGAAGGTAAGGGCAGAAAGTAAGGGCACGAATCTTAGAAGTTTGGGAAACTTACCATGCGGTGAATGAGCGGCGTCAACGTGTTGACCCAGGAGAAGCAGGAACGCCGCGAGGAAAGTGCAGATTACGCTCAGGAAGACACAGAGAGCGCAAGTAAAACCGAGCAGCTCGTAACCGACACCGCGCCGCGGCTCGACTTCGTCCCGCCTTCTCTTATTTACCGTCAGCTGATCGAGTTTCGCGCATCGGCCACCTTCCCCAGCGGCTCCCATGGCGACACTCGTCGCGCCCGCCTTCCCTATCGGCTGATAACCTCCGATGGTAAACTTCGCGAGTCCCACTGTCGTCACTGCTGATGCTGCTATCGATGATTCAAGATTATACCTGATGTACACTTTGTTATGCAACTTGCCCGCCGGGCGCTGATATTCAAATTTTGCACTCCTCCAGATCTTCCATGATTCTCTTACCGAATTCTTCACCTCCAGATAGTTATTCTTGTAAATATCTAAATTCCTTGTATTTTATTAATCTACTTCAATTATTCGATTGAATGGCTTAAGTAAAATAAAAATACGTAACTCGCTTATCGATAGATTAACTTATTCATCGGCTATTTTTCTTTTAACAAAATTATTAGATGAGAGTATATATCGTGCAGAGGGAAGCAATCCTTTAAGGGAAGTCCGTACAGATTACAGATTTCTCTATTGATTTTTCAAATACAGTTTTTAATTATCAATTTTTCTAATTTTTTTTAGCACACCACAATTGTTGCAATGTGCCTCGACTCATACAATTGAACATATATGCAAATTCAATGATACATTTGAAAAATGAGTTAACGTAAGTAAGTGTATATTTTAAATGAAGATGCGACATTCCCTTAAGGAAAGCCTACAAGCAGAAGAAACCCTGGAAAAAATTAATTACTATATATATATATATCTTTCGATAATAAACAGTTAAAAAAATATTTTTTACTATTCGAAGATTCAATTGGCAAGAGGTTGAAAGTAAAGCTATTATTCTGGTTTATTGCGGGTATTATATATACGTAAAAATGTATAATTGTATTTAATGTTACAATGTTTAATTTATGCAGTTATGGTTAATTGACAATTCAGTACAAGGTAATGAAAAATATTATTCAAATAATAGAATTGTATTTAATATTTATACATCGAGAAATGTAAGAATTAGTTTATTTAAATATTTTAATGATTTTCGTTTTTATTGCGATTTAATTGATAGTAATAAGAACAAACATTATTTATTAATTGGTTAAAAAGTGATTGTATATAAAAACTTATAAGTATTCTTGTATGACAAGTTTCGTATGTACGTGATTAGTAAGTTTTCTCGTGAGATAAGTTTAGTAACTGCGCGTACTTATTTATAGTTATACAATTGTCTAACAATGAATTGTGTAACCACTTGTAAGAAATGTATTGATTTTTTGCATTTTTTATTATATTTCTAACTGTGAAAAATTTCGCGAACCGATCTCTCTCCCTCTCCACAACTAATCGTCGTCAACGATATAATTTGCACGCCCTTCTCGTACCATAATACTATACGATAAACCGTCATAAACAGTCAATTAAAGAGTTAGAACGAAATAACAATAACGTAGGTGTCTACGTAACGCGCTATATCCACTTACCTTGTCGACGAAGAGAGCTGATGCTTTCGAATTTCGCGACCGAGGTGATATTTTAGCGGTTGTAGCCGGAGTAAGGTGCCCACGTGGGCATAAGTTGCACCTTCGATTATTCAAATAAATTTTCCACAACGCGTCGACACCGATGACATGTCATGTAAGTACTTGCACTATTATTGCGGTTGAACGATCTTAACAAACGCTCCAACGAATGAACACTTCTTAGAGTATCCCCTTCTCTTTCCTCCTGTTTCTCCCCACTACCCTTTTCCCCTTTCCTTCCTTACACGACTATAAGCATATAAAAGTTGCTCCTGGCCCAGAGTGACCAGTTGGCGATTTTTTTTCCTTTTCTCTCTTACGTATATTGATGTTTATTAAGCAAGGAGAAAAAATCGCCATCTGGCAACCTTGTCCTGGCCTCTCTTTATAATTTCTAATTTAAGCCTTCTTCTTATCCTGTCCCATCTTCGCGCATTTAACTATTCGACTTTCCATTCAATATATTCTTCTTCACCTTTCCTCTTGCAATTAACATATTCAGCTCGGACAGATATCGCACATATTTTCCAACGTTACGCTCGATCATTTCAAATCTACGCCACTGTTATACACTTCTATATCTATTTCTTACGTCCACTTTTTTCCTCTTTTTATTTATTTGAAAACCAAAAAGAAGCTCATTACCTAACTAAAATAAACGTATTCTTTATTTAATTTTAACTTAGCAAATAATTTTCCTCCATATCAAGTCTCTCAAAAAACTATTTTGAAATTTGAAAATAATTAAAATAATAATATATTGTTATACACTAAGTTTTATTGTTATAACTATAACTACTCAAAGTATAAGTTCATGAAGTTGTATCATAAACACGAATCGATCGTACCATTAGGGGGAAAAAGAACAAATGTACCTATGCGATACACATTGTTCATAAACAAATAAACTGAATGATGACAATTTTTGTTGGTTTTTATACATATGGGGATTGGAATAAATAAAAGACGACAATATTTAATAAACAAACTTAGACCGTTTATTATAATGTCACGAAAAGGGATAGGTCTTTACTGGACGAGAAGCGGTTCGAGACTAAACTAAGAACCATGCCTAAAACTAAGAAAGCATCCAAAATACTACGCATTATGCTCATACTGCACACATATGGACAATAAGCTAGTTATAAAAATAGTCAGTTATTAGACCGTCCGACGAGTACGCCGATGCACTTACAGGCAGTGCCATAAAACCCTTCTTTTTGTCACCTTTGCCATAGTCGAGTGATTTTTGTAAAGTACAGTTTATTTACATTATTTTACTTGTATATTCCAACAATTTTTTAAGCAGGTATAATTTTAATGAGTACAATTGTGTTTTGTCGATACATCCGAAACCAGTAATTTTTGCATTATATATGCCAATTAGGCATCTCTAATCGCGAAAAACATTCTAAACCATTCTAAGAATAATTTAGAAAAAAATGAAAAAAAAAACAATTGAAAATAATGTTAGTATTGTGTAGTATAACCCTGGTTAAAATGCTTCACCTATATATATATATATATTTATAATATATTTTCGGGATGTATACACGCAGAATACTAAAGTAGCACCCTTGTTATGCTCCGGTCAATTTTGTTTTGCAATTCTATACAAAATTTCGATTGCACAAGAACGTCGTTGTTGCACAGCAGCGCATTGCCTGACTTGCATTATTATCGTCGTTACATTTGATTATAATACCGCGAGTCTGATCCTCTGACTCATATTTCGAGCGGTAAATTAATCAACGCGATCAACGTCGTTTCGATACTTCGCCTAAAAAATTCAACGCAATTGCTTCGATCGCTGGATAAGCAAGATAATAATATTCTCGAGCGAGTTAAAAATAAATGATCGAATCGCTAACGAATTTGCGTAGGTTTTCATTATAGTAAGTATAAGAAATAAAAATAAAAATAATGGTAAACGCGAGTGACCTCGGAGCGGAGTTGATATTTGACCAGGTCGACACAGATTCAAATACTCAATACTTTAAGTGTACAAGGGAAATGTCAAATTTCCGAGAAATATTTTGATCTTACGGTGTGTATAATGTATATATACCTACGCGCTAGTTGCATAATACGTATGTCTTGACGGACCGCACCTAATTGCTCGGTGACACATCTTTCGCGAGTATTCGCCAGTTTGTTCAATTTGCCTCTTTTTCTCTCCAGTCTCCGGACCTAAAAATATTTCATAAATGTGAACAAATTAATGCAGAATCGAGAGAAACGTTTATCGAAAAATTAACACTTTTTTACTAAACCTTGTGACGATAGATAAATAAGAACGGGAGGATATAGGGCATATATAATATGTATGTGAAGTAAAAATAAAGAAAATAAATCTATTGGTGAAACGTAATAATTTATTTATAAATATCTACATGTACAATATTGTTTGATATTTCCTCGTTACTGCTATGAGCAACAAAATTTAATTGATATAGAATAACCACAACCGCGATCGATACTCTCGTTGCATTTTGTTTATCGAATATATATCAAAGACCTCTCCCAGTTGAACGGCGGGAACAACGATATCGTAAAGCACAGAGAACGCTTAATCTGTTATCGTTGACAAAAGTATTCTTCGTTTTATTTTAACGTTACTCGTTTTATTAAATTTTCATCGCATCGATAGAGGTACGTAAGGCATTCTCGCGTCAACGCCGCACTAGTCTCGTGCGTGACTGTGCGGCCACTTTGTAGCTCTTTATATATGTATATATATATATTTATGTATATTCGTGCTTTGTGGATTGTCGTGTATATACCTGAAATATCCTTAGTATCGGCCACGATTATTCGAAAATCAAATCAGGATGACAATAGACATCTCGACGTGAGTTCGGATACGTGAGCCAGATTTTGAAAATGGAGCGCGAATGGAACGCGTTGACGATACAAAAGTTTCGATTTTAACACAAGCAGCTGGCGAAATTTCGCTTTAATTTTGATGGTTATACGATAGTTTGTCGTAGCGTATTCATTGGATATTAAAAACTATAAGGGAACGATAAAATAATAAACGTATATCGTAGATAACATCAAATTTGCATTCACGACAAATAAATGTATAAATTGACAGTCGCTTAACGTTTTACATTCGCGATGGAATGTTGCGTGTCGGCGACTGTGCACAACCGTAAATATATAAGCAACAAGCTATCCCAAATGTTTGCAATAGACGGTAACGATTGTAACAATTTGCTTTCGTAAATATAAAATGGTGTAAAACATTACATTTTTATTTATTTATTTATTTTTTTTAACTCTTTCGACTAGTATGCATATACGTAAGAGAAATAAGAATAATAATATATAATTTATAAATAAAAAGCTAAATATAGAATAAATAAATTTGTAACAATTGAAAAGTTTACGTTAAAACGATGCGTTGGATTAGTTAATTAGCTGTAGATGCTTGTCAGTGAAACAAACACATAAATCATTACAATCATATGAATCGCTTGTTGTGAGCCTCTCGTACGCGGCGGCGGCGGCGGCGGCGGCAGCGGCAGCGGCAGCAGCAATTACACGCTCAAAAGTTTTGTAGTAAAAGTTACAATACCGTATAGAAAATTGCCCGCAAATTACCATTACGGCGATTCTAACTACCGATGTAGTTACAAATTTTCAATTTTTTTTATTTATATATGCAGAATATATATCTATATAATATTATTTTACAAGACAGTTTTTGTCATTTTTACTGGAAAACTCGTGTTCGCGTAATATTATTATCACTTTAATATACATCACCCATATACCTAATTTATATTACGCATTCCAATCGCAAAATGGATAAGCCGTTGTTAGGGTCGTAAAAGCTGTTAGTCACTTGAAAAACCAAATAAAATAAGATGTTGAACTTACGATTATTGACTAGCTATAAAGACAATGAAAACATTAATTTTATAATGTAAAAGTGACTAATAAATTTGACAAATTCCTTGACTGGAACGTTATAAATTGCATTTAACGAGACTCGATTACTCTGTTTTACACGTGCACAATACATTTTGTACCTAACAACGGTTTACTAAGTGTTTGAATCGGCGATTACTGCGTTTTCGCTCTCCCTTTCATTTTCTCATTCGCTCATGCTCTCTCTCTCTCTGTCTCTCTCTCTCTCTTTCTCTCACGCACACACTTTCTCTCAAAATTTATAAGGTAATGAAAAATTTGAAGCAAAATCTTTCGGGTGAAATAGCAATGGAAACAAGAATTATTTAGTTGTTTAGCAAGGTAATAGGTGAACAGTCAGTTGTATGCGATACTCTCGGAGCAACGGAATCACGAGCACCCTGTGAAAAATGTTGTAAACGCATTCGTTTACGCAATATGCAAAGAAAATTTCAACGAACGTTAATTTGTAATACAAATGTATCGGTAAAAATGGTAGGAATAGGAGCCATTGTAATAATTATTTGTTATCCAAATTTACATAGGGAATAGGATAATAGGGTGCGGTAATTGTGCGTGAAATAAAGAGGGCGCGAAGGGTGTCCGAAGATCGAACTGGCGAACAGTTGGTCGACAAGAATAAGTTATTGAAATCAGTCGCACTTGTTGCTGATCCTAACGCACTGAATGTCCTCCGGGTGCATGTCCTTGTCGCCCCATCCCCAGATTGCGTCCTCGTGCGTGTGGTCCTCGGAGAGGTCTTGCGCAATCCTGGTGCCGTCACCGGTGCGTTTCGCTCGCTTCTCGATCATGTCGATGGGGACGGTCTTGAGGTCGTACGCCATTCCCATCCAGGCGAAGAGGTCGATGAAGGCGGTCGTCAAGTTGGCCCGGTAGTTGCCGAGCTCGGCTGCCTTGTAGTCCCACGGGAAGACGTGATGGTAGTTGTGCCAGCCCTCGCCGACGGCGCCCATCGCCACGCGAATGTTGTCGGTAGCGCTGATCATCCTGCAACGCAAATTGTTCGTTATCGATCTACTGCACCTAATCGTGCGCGCAGCGTTTCACATTTACGCACGTGTCTACACTTACTCGTCGTATGGTCGATTGCCCCAAATGTGGGCTGCGGAGTTGACCAGCCAAGTCAGGTTCAACGAGAGGGTGTACCTGAAGACCGTCGCGTACCACGAGTACATGCCATTCTCGCCCCAGAAGTAGCAGGGTATCCAAGTTGGTATGAAGAAGCAGAATATGGGCATGAGGATGATGTACAGCCTGTGCAACAAACGGATTCAAGAGTGTTAATCCTCGTATACCTCCGTGCCCATGACGTTCAACGAAAGTACCTAGGTACTTTCATATTAGCAAAAATAACGGTGGCGCGAGATATAGCTATATAACTATATAAGTATATAAATACGCTTTTCTACTAGTATAATAGTCGTAAGCATCATTGAACAGACGCACGCTGCAGGCGATTTCCAATAGAGAAACGTAATATTCTTTGTTGCTACGAGAGCTTTTACAATAGAAGCCTCTCGCTTCTCGTGACAAATTTGTCTCTACACGGAGAAAAGTGAAATCTTTATAGATGCATTAGCTATATACCGGCAACGCAATATTAATAATTGCGCACCAACTTTCCTTTTTTCTTTTCCCCTCTCCACCTCCCCTCCCCCAACAATACGTGTAATTAATTCAAACAGTTGGAATAATCAAATGATTTATATTAATTATAATTATTGGTAGTGACCTTCTTTGCCAAACAACGATTGGGTCCGCGTCGAGGTCGCTCATGTCGACCGTAGCACCTTTGGAAATGACGTCTGGATGTTTGCGGACGAGCAGCCAGCCCATGTGCGAAAAGAAGAATCCTCTCTTGGCGTTGTGAGGATCAGCGTCGGTGTCCGTGAACTTGTGATGCACTCGGTGATCCCTCACCCATTCGTAAATGTGGTTCTGTGAAGCACAGTTGTTAGTTGTAACGTTACAGTTCCTCGGTTTTAACGATCGAGTATTTCAAAATAATAATAATCTCTAACCTGGAAAGATACGGTTTGCAGAATCATGAGGATCAACCTCATGGGCCACTTGGCTTTGTAAGCTCGGTGGCACCATAGTCTGTGCGCTCCGGCCGTGATCCCGAGGGCAGCCAGTGCACCAGTCGCAAGAGCTGAAATAGTGTAAGGAACAATGCAACTTTCAAAAACTGACAAACTTCAAATGACAAAAACTTTGTATAACATAAAACTAAGGATCTATATGAAATAGTGATACGTCTGTCACTGTCACGAAATTAGTGATTATTCACTATTAAAATAGTAAATTTTGACTAATTGAATTAGTAACAATTCACTAATTTGTGATAGTGACTGACTTATCACTATATTTTTAGTGATTATTCACTAATTCACATTTAGAAAGTATATGCAGCACTTACACCATGTCAAAGTCCAACCGCTAGCTACAGTAAGTAACAAGTAGAGACCGTATGCCGCACCCAGATGTAGGTAAACGAAGGCGATTACGTTTCTCCAGACAATCTGCCATTTGTAATTAGTTGGATTTAAATCCTTGGTAGCAAGGTACGATTTTGATGAGATAACCGGCTTTTCTTGGGGAACGCCTTGCTGCGATGCTTCCAAGTAAAGAGCTGCTGTGTTACCAAATAAGTTTGGCGCCATCCTCACTGTTTTCTATCTAAAACATTAAACATTTTTTTCGATCGTTAATTCATTTAATTTACTCTCAATATTCCAATGTTGCTGTTAAAATGACTGTAAGCTCAAAATAAATATAATTATATAAATGTAAGATCTGTTGTATCGAATAATATAACGGTCACGACTAACACATTTAATATAGCTATATCTACTGCTGAAATAGTAAATAATTTCGTCTACATAATTTCGTAGATGAATGTATTTAACTTGCTGGAAAAGATATTTACAAGTACGAGTAATATGAACTGTTAATTAATAATGTTAATTAATATGTTTTATATTGTATCTGAATTTATATTTTCATAATCCTGTACATCTTATCTCCACCTTACTTTATTGTATTTTTCTTATTTGAAAAGGGATTTTTCAATTAATATATAGTACGTATTACGATTTGTCCGTAGTTTTTTCAGTATAATTAATAAAAATTAGTGACCGATAAGTACCGAGGATAGAGTTTGTTTAGAGATTAATATGTAAATGGGCATTAATACATTAGTCACGATCGGTTACACGTACATTACTTAATAAATACTTGTCTGAACGAAACGTGTTAAATACGAAAAAAGTACATATCATAGAATAATTACTTTTTTTTGTGAAATCAATATTTATCCAGATATTGCACTAAAAAGTATATTTTTCTCTACTTTTTCCGCATTTTTTATTACGTCGTATAGTAAATATTTCTAAAAGTATATGTTTCAGAAATAAGTGTTAAATATACACAAAAGTTTTTTTTATTTTTTTAGTTAAACATTGGTTTGTACTTTTTTTGTATGCGGAAAAAGTGAATATTTGTAGTACCAATATCGTATAATAATTATTTGACATTATCATTATATATATTATACAGCATATTATACATTATCACAAGATAGAACAACCAACTTTTTTTCTATGTATATAGTACCATATTTTACATTTGATTATAATAATTCGTTAAAATGCTATTTTCTTTTTTATTTTATTTGCCACAAATTGGGCGTAATTACAATTTATCATTTTTTAATTATAGAGTTGAAGCAAATTAATTATAGAAAATAGTTTTTTCAAGAATCTGCTATTCATATCGTCCGAAACGAAAACTTTTGGTTTTTAAAAGGCGCCTAATAAATTTCAGTGAAATCGGTTATTCGATTAACTTGTTTAGATAATAAATACATAGTCAATCGCTTCGTTTTATATCAAAATACATAATTATGTGTAAATGAGCAATGATTTCATGTGTTACATTTATCGTACATTTTGATAAATTTTACACTTAGGAGTAATTATTCATCGATTATAACCAATTTTGTATACTTCAAACGGTATGCAGCGGGTAAATGGAAAATTTCGAAACATTTAAAGGTTCACCGGAAACAAAGTAACAATTGTAATAATAAATCTTAATGTAATAAATGAACACATCTTAATCGACTACGCGATCCAAAAGCGCAATATTGTTTACATTCTTACTCAACGCAGCATAACGAGATGGTGAATCTATGCCGAGTGAGAAAGTGTATGCATATACGTGTTTTCTAAAACGTACAGATGCTCGTTCTACTTCCAACCCTAGTGCCGTATAACTCTGAATCGTTGAATTTATAGCTATGAGAAGCAAGTGTTGTTTAAATTCCTTGAGCGCATTCCGGAACGTACGAAAGAATTAGTTTCCCTATAATGAATTTATTAAGTGATTTCAAACTCATTTAATCTCCCCATTTCGGAGGTAAACATTAAAAATCTTAATTGCACGTACGTTCGACACTTTATTTCGTAAATGGTGATTTTAATAAAATCAGGACAAGCTTTACGTTCGAGAGGTCATTAAACGTTTGCCATGCGTTAGACGTAAGATCGTACACGAACTCGATGCGGAAAATATACGCTAACAATGTTACAAAACCCGATCGACCGAATCAAATATTTTCGTACGCAGATTTGTCGTTACTTTTCGTCGTTACGCAACTGAGACTTCACGAAAGAGCGTAATGACGGTTTTACCTTTTAATAGCACATCACGTGCGAGCTTCTTGTTTAATTATTACTTAAGCTATTCGTGTTGCATTTTTTTTAAAACTGGAAGTACCTGAATCTGCCAAAATTAGGAGATACGCTAGCGTGATCGTTAGGAAAATTAATATCAAACCGGGTGTCGCAGTTGCATAGCTAATTTTATGAAACCACTATTTAAAAATGGTAAGAGACAAGTATAAACTAACACTAAATATAAAATGTTTATTGAATTAAGTTTAATCGTTATTGAGAAAATAGCGAGTATTTTCGCGATGTGGCGTTAAACAGAATAAAAAAACAGTCTAAAGTTTGAGCGATTGCGATATTTCGAATGCGCGATATCTTACACGTTGGTTTAAACTCGTGCAACGAGTGACAAAAATTACTGAGCAAACAATACTCGTTAAATACGTTATGTCACTTTGGAAATACTTCTTTTCACAAAACACCGTGGATTATTATTATCGTGCACTCGACGAATGTAATGCCGAGAACGTAATATATTCGAAGACGAGTAAAAATACTTGTTAATTGAGACGTAGCTACGATTTAAACTTGAGCAAAGTTTAATTAAATTCGGTATAGAATTGAAATTTTATTCGTTTAATCAATAAAATCACTTGAAATTGAGGCTCTACGAGAGCGATTGGATATTCAAGCGAACGTGTGTAATTATTGCATAAAATGTATAATAAGTAAAAAGTAGAGAGCGTCAGTAGTATACATCATTTCTCGCGTGTCCTTAATCGGTGTTTAATACAGAATATATTTTGTGTAAATGGGTGCGCAATATAAAATATAAGTAACACGAATAAAAATATATTTATCAATTTTATATTTGTTTATTCGTTATTACCGCGAGAGTCCGATGTACATACGGGGAATGCATAAATGCATAAATGCAATGGTAATGGGCATTAAAAGGCGTATACGGTGCGCGTCAAAGTGGATCGTATAGTTTTCCTCTTGCAATTATCGTGCAAATAAGCGCGTGTACTATTAGCGACTAATGCCCAACACGTTGAGAGAATCGGCTAGAAATTACTGACTAGGACGAAAGAAAAGGAATCGCGAATCTATCGGTAGAGAAATCCCATTGAATCGAAGCCTCGATCCTTACTTCGAAAAGGGGGAGAGTGTCTCTTTACCTATCTGTAGCTAGGCGTCTTATACGAACATAAGGATCGATAAGATCGACCGCGCGAGGAAACAATTACGGTTTGAATGGGTATACCTTGTACTCCCGATCGAACTCGACAAGTCGATGATGTATACACAAAGAGAGAGAGAGAAAGAGAGAGAGAGACGGGACTTGGCTCTGGGCACCGGGACTTGGAAAGTGGGTTAAGATACAGGCAGTCGAAGCAATCGAAAACGAGAAGAAATGGCACCTGTTGTGTGCGACGGGGATACGTGCATACGTGCTCGAATCGACCGAGTGAAGGTAAGCCCGCGAACTTTCTTCGAGTCACCGCGCACCGAGGGAAGGGGAGATTCCGAGGATGCTCGGAGGAGAGTTCGACTCGTATCGGACCGGCCGCCGCAGAAAAAGAGGCCAATGTGCCGGTTTTCAGGCCAAAGTCAACGCGGCGTTTACTGCTTACTCGCTCTCGCGGAAACGGCCCCTGCTTCGCGGCTCCATCCGCCACCATCCGACGGGAGAAAAAGAGAAAAGAACACGAGAGAGAGAGAGAGAGAGAGAGAGAGAGAGAGAGAGAGAGGGAGAATTCTCTCCGCGGCCGACCTACTGATTTATCGCGCGGTGATCGTCTACAACGTACCTAGCTACGTGTACGCACTCACACCTAAAACTTACTTTCTTTATACCTAATTGAGCATTCACTAATGGAGATCGTTGATTAATGCCTTTTTCACCAGACGCTCCAGCCGCTACTCTGGCCGTTATATACTGTACGATCCAACGCTTCGGTGCCGATACCGAATTCGGGTCAAAACAAAACCTTTGGAAAAAAATATCTCGATTCCATGCACCGTTGACCCACATTAATCCTCTATCGTTTAATTATCGCTCGGGTTCTTCTTTTCAATTTATCCACGTACGCGTGAGTATTTGATCAAATACAAACATCAAATCTTTCAACCAAATGTAGGTAACGACTTCGTCTATAACGTGTACACACTTGACACCACACCCAACAACCTTTAACTTTGCAGGTTACATTTTGGTTATTTCCTATCTGATTACGCGACAAACAAATCGTTTGTTTACGTTCGCACGCGAAAATCATGATACTCTATTTACTCAATAATGAGGTTGTCATTTTCGATTTCGAAGAAGTTGGTAATTTACTTCAAAACCACTCTACAAACATTTTTTACCCAATTATTGTAGATGACGTTATGCAACCTTAAATTGCGTGACGATCAAATAACATAAGTTATAGTTGATCCGCAGAAATAATGAAAAAATTTCAATATTATCATATATGACTTGATAAATTAAGACAATGATAAACCAATCAATACATTGCTCAATGTATATTTATTTTTTATATATAAAGAGACAACCTACTCAATTTTTTAAATACGTATTATTTTTTTTATCTCTGACAAATGCTGTAAATGTTAAAATACGCTACGCGTGAAATGATTGTGATATATGTTTAATTAATAATAACACAGAGAGTATCGTTTGATTATATTATTAAAATAATATGTAAATGAAATCATTTATTTATAAATGATCGTAGCTTCGAGTGGAGGGTTCATTTGTACGAGTTACAGGTAGTCAAGTTCACTTTTAGTTGAAAGATAGCATCTCTAAATGCTCGATCAAAACCTGTTTTTCTGAACGTAAACTGCTTTCCTTCTAAGTCGATTAGTAACACGTTTTTAGAGTTTACTCGTGTAGCAGGTGAAAAACGTAACTATCAATTACCGCTTATAACAAATTTGCACGTTACATGACAGTGTAAATAAAAAGAGCATCAAAAAAACGAAAAACCAACATTTGATTAACATTTATTACAAATTTAGAGACTAGAAAGTCTATCAATTAGAGTTTAACATTTTCACTTCCTTTTAAGAACCTTTTTAAGTAAATTAATGATAATTTTAACAACGATCTTTAACGAGAGTATAAAAAAATTTAATACGAGCTTTAGTTAAAATTTTAAATTTGAAATTCCGACGAGAGTATATTAACGGAACAATCCGAGAACAATCATCCTAGCAGAACATTAAATTCCAGCATTTTCTTTTTCCTTTTCTTTTTTGTCATGACATTGGCGAAATTCAAATAATCCTCGCGCGTGCGTCTAACAATTCTAATTATGCCATTCTCTCGGTTGAGGAGCGTCTTAGAGTAGAAAAACGTTTTTCTCTTTCGGGTGATTACACTCGTTCGCGTCCTTCGCAATATGCAATTAACAAAGTAGCGATGAGAAAGACTTTTTTCCAAAAAGATGGAAAAAGCTGTAAGTTGTGGTAGAGGGTTCACGTTTTAGTATTCGGTGTAGTACAAAGTCACATTCCGAAAAGTATCACTTTGTACACGATTATAAGTGGTTGACCCGAAGTCGAACGTATAAGCAACTGCATATAAGAAAAAATTATCTTATAACAGGGAGTAAAATATTATTTTATGAACTTTTTTCATTGTTCGCGATAACCAAATTTTGAATATTTTGAATATTTTATATACATATAATTAAAATATGTTAAAATGTTGGTGCATCATGTAGCTTAGTATGCAGTTAAGGTGAAAATTAAAATTGACTCCGAGAAATGTTGAAATGGGATCAAAATGTTTATCTTACCTGACTAGTCTAATGACAAAAAATGAAAAATCTATCTCATTATTGGATTCACAACACGCGTTTGTGCAATTCATAGTTTTAAATTATAACTTGTTAAAATAAACAAATAACAAAAAAGAAGAAAATAACAAATTTTTTATTGCACCGTTTTGTGCTAAATAAATAATTGGCCAAAATTGACTTGGTGACATAAATAATTTAATAAAATATAGATATCATCAGAGTCGACATAAAAAGCTTAATACGCAACATGATTGAGTCGTTAGCGTAACGTCGAAATATCTGTGCGAACAGATTCATTTAAAAGAAAATCAGCAATATCCGAAATTACAGCTTCGATATTAATAAGAATTATCGTAATGAAAAATAATGAACGCGAACATCGAAATGGAAACACCGATAGAACAGTCAAGAAAAATAAACGAAATAACCATACGATTCGATAAAGTGGTAGTGGTTGGCCTGGTTGTTTGAAAAATGTGGTTTCAGTGGAAAACATGTGCCGTTTGCGAGAATAGTGTAAAATCGAAAGTCACGATAGTTGTAAAGGGACGAAAAATGTAAATAATCAAATGTAAAGTAAAAGGAAACTCACCGAAGAGGCAAACCCAGAGAGGTTGTGGCCGATGGATAAACTCGTAAACACAGGTATCAGAGGGTGCGAGGAAAGCGCGACAGAGCTTAGCCGCACACTCGGCAGGAGGTGAGTGATGGTGTAGTACTGGTAGCGCGCGAAGGAACGCGAAGGAACGCGCTTCGCGTACGGTAGCTTTTCACTCGATATCAATAGACTGAACGATCTCGTCGATCCGTACTCGCGCTCGGTTCAACACGAAATACCGAGATGCATGTGCCTATGGCCCACTTATGAGGCTCGGCGCACGACACCCCAAGATTCTCCCACGGCTAAAGAGAAAGAGGAAAAGGAAGAGGAACGAGCTACATCGTCTCCTCACTTCCCCTCCTTCGAAGCCTCTCCACTTCTTTCTTCTCCTCTCCTCTCCACTCCTCTCCTCGTCCTCTCCTCGTCCTCTCCTCGTCCTCTTACAGTGACGTCGATCCCTATTAGCGAACGTCACCGATCGTCGACACCATGTAGGTACCTCCACCACCGATTTCCCAAGACAATGGAAAGCGAAAAAGAGCTCGCGTCGTGAACGATTCGTCGCGATTGTGCCGATGTCACCGGTTCTTTATTAAAACCTCGATCATCCTACCGAATTTTTCCACCAGAATCCAGGGCTACGTCAGTGCAATCTGTGAATTTATTCCGGTTCGTGCACCTCTGCCACTGTTGTAATGCAGTCGTACGTACTCTTACGTTTGAGAGAAATACTACTTTATTGGCACGTGTCTAGCTAGAAATTATGAGATTAACTTCAAACTTCGTTTGCTTATGTCAAAATTATTGCGATAACACCATGCAATACACATATCGAAAAACGGTCTTTTAAAAATTAGTATACCGTTTACTAATGGAAGCATATGACTGTCAGAGGGAAAACCAATTAGATACTCTATGAGAAAGTGCAATACAAATATATTTTTTTATCTTATATTTACTACACTAAAAATAAAATCTCTGTATAAATATTTATCAGCTATAACAAATATTTTTTAGGACTATTCAATAAAATTTTTTTAATGATTTGACAAAATTTCTGTTTTAGTTAAACAGCATCCTTATTTTTCATTTTGACATAGTCTATGCCTTAATTACTAAACGCCGATGTAACACTAATTTTTAATGCAAATAATTTTTCATTGTACGAATTATGAATTCGAGTATTGCAGAGAAGCACATACATTTCACGACTAAATTAGCAATCGTCGTTTACTTTTATTACGATATAATGAATTACCATCGATCGCGCGTTTATCGCTCGGTAGGATGATGCAATTCCAATCGAATTGGTATAACGGTTATACTTTGGAGTAAATTAATGCATTTGTGAACAATGAAATTGGAAAATATTGCAATGCTGCTGGGTGATATACGCGGTTCTCCAACCCAAGCGTACCTCTGAAATCTGCTTTGTACACATACTACACCGCGCTTAGCCTCGTATTCGTTTCGACGATCCACCTTTCCTGTAATTGTTCGATGCGTGTTATTTTCAATCGTAGTGCTACCTATTGCATATATAAATTATAAATTACCGTTACTATTGCGCACAAATGGCGCGGTTAATCGTATCGTGGGAAATTTTGCAAACCAAATTATTTATTTCTTATTTCAATTTTTAATTTTTTATTCCTAACACTTGATTGTTTATATATCAGTCCAAGTTGTTGTATATCTGTTCAACAATACATTCAAATACGTTGTGCCTTTTTCCCAAGTTCTTTCTTCATTTAGGATATTACATTTTGTTCGACGTATTATTTTAAATGTGTTATTGTAAAATTATTATCTAACTGGTTAACAATCTGGGTCACCTCATTTTCCCTTAGTCAAATGCATATTGTTTTTCTGACTATTTTCTTTCATAATTTTTCGGCTTCGTTTGTTATTCATTTTTCGAATAAATATTCATACAACGATGCATCTATACGCACTACCCCATCGATAGAAGTCGTTGACCCTGTTACAAATATTAATATCAATAATAATTTACCGTAGGTTTCCGAAATTGACACCAAATTAACTCTGATTTCACAGTACTGTATTGCTTTTATAAGATTTCTCTAACAAATTTTTTAACTATTTTATGAATATTTTTATTTTGTAATAAACATATACGGAAAAAATATAGCAATGATATCACCAACTGCCTAAATACACAATTAATACCTATTAAAAAATATAGTAATTTTTTGGATTCTGTCTGTTCATGATTTCATTACGTAAGTTTACGTTAATTTTTAAATACAATATTTTTCTCCACATTTATTTGGAACGTATGAAAAATAATTAAACTCGGAGGATTTGTAAAATCACACAGTTCCAGAAATATTCGACTCGAAAGTCGAGACCCTTCCAGAGTATACTGTTCGTTTTGCATCTTCGTAAAATGTATATCGGTCTGTTGGTAGAAATATAAATTCTTGTTAATCATTTCAAGGAAAAATGATTAAAGGTAAATGTGCGAATCGAATCGAACGAAAAGTATAATTAAAGTAGCTAGCGTGAAACGTTGCAGAGTATAGAGGATTCGGATGTAAACGATGTAAAAACATGCACGATAAGAGGAGAACGGTAACTGCTTCAGCCCGAATTAGTTATTTATGTACCTTGGGTGAGCCTCGCGTCATTACTGTTCGAGGCGGAAAATTTCGTGGATGGTTAGTACGTCCGCGGTCGCGAGCGCAGCGAGCGGCCAAGGATGTTACTACCATCCACGAAATTTGAGCCGAGAACAGTAATGACGCGATGTTTACCCATGGTACGTAAACAATTTTTCAGCCTTATAATTCGTACATACGACTCTTTCGTTGCTCACAAAGTAATTTATTATACATTTAAAAGTAATGTAATAATCACTTTTTTAAACAACTTAAATAATTATATATTATGTCAATCATTTTTAACCATTTGTATACTGACGCTTATAAAACATTTTAACTTTTTAAATTTTGCATTTAGTATCAGAGAATATTAAATATTTAGTAATTACTTATTATTAATCGCAACATTGCAATTATTAAAGATATAGAACTCATTTTGCGTTATTTATATATATATATATATGCGGAGACAGACTGACACAATCCAAAAATTTACTATAGTGTATAATTAATTTTACTGAAGTTACTAGTAAATATTACCAAAATTGTAGTAAAAATTAATAATTTTCTAGTAAATTTTATTATACACTATAGTAAATTTTTGGATTGCGTCAGTCTGTCTCCGCATTACTAGACAACATTGTAATTTTTACTTCAACTTTTTTTCTCCGTGTATATATATATATACTATATTATTTCTAAAATATAATATTCTAATATATATGTGTAATATATATAGTACTTTCGTATCTGAGCAATATTAAGATAACTATAATTAAAGTAACGCAAACGTTACGTTTAAACTAGTTGTGTTTACGTTTGAAAAGCCTTCGATATATCTCCGATACATGTACTACGCGTTTCAAACACGTTGACTCTATACCGTTCGCGCGGCAGAGGTTATATTGCTCGCCGCATATATCCTACGGAGCGCTTTGCATACAGCCTCCTAGGATGTATAGACACCTTATACGTCCTAGGAGGATGTATAGAGGGCTCTCATACAAGCGAGGAGCCACTTGTATGTACGCAACGTATTTACAAGCGGAGCGCGCTCTGCACGTAAGAGTCGTTGTACGAATTAGTAGGCTGAAAATTCGTATACATCTAGGTTGGAAAAATTGAAGACTACGTAGTCATAAAAATTGAAGCTGAATGAGGCCTACTTGACTCTAGAGAAAGTTTAAGAAAAAGGGCAGTTAAACTCTGCAATAGATGACAAGCATTGTGGTAAATCTATCTACGCTTTGGAGAATGTATCTTCTCGCGCGCGCACACAAATACACGTCGACGCGTACTTACACGAGGTACACTATATACACGTGCAGGTGCTGTGCGCCGTGCATACTTCGGCTCGTTAATGCTCGAGACGGAGATCCCGCGCAACGGATCTTGTCGTTCCTTTGCAACTTTGGCTCGTTTGTGGCGCGCGCTTAATCTACATTCGCCAAATTGAAACTGTAAACACACAACGATTTAACGGTAGCGAATACGTAAGATGATATATTGTCTTACCATTTTGCTTCAACTCTAATAGCATACCGCATCATTATCAAAGAGTCCGTTTCAGCAATTTTAAAATACCCAACACTATCCGCATCTTATCTGATTTTTTCATGTTTCTACAAATTTAACACGTTCCATTGATCGTATGAAAAAATGTAGTATTTAATCATTTACGATTATCCCTCGACTTAAATCAGTTTTTTTTATTAGATCCACTTCCAATACATCCCCAAGATGAATTAATTATTTTTCTTCAGGTATTGCATTTAAAAAATACTTTCTCAACGAATCAATTACTTTGGTTAGGTAAGTTTACAAAGAAAAGGCTATTATGACTTTTTTAAGTTTACGGTGAAATGCAGCGTTAATTCGTTAATAGTTATAGAGTTTAACAGTTAGGTATTTATCACATATATGCTGTTATGTTGATAAACTTTTACTGATATGGAACTTGAGAGAGTAAAAATAATAAAAGTAGAACTATTTAAAAACTCATTTAATTTCTAATGCATTGTGTGAAAAGAATGAATGATTCATGCAACTCCACGCGTATCTGATACACAGGTCAAAATTACAAATATTTTTTACTTTCCAATCAACATCAATACAACAGAAAATAAATTAATTTCGCGACAAAAATAATACGCAGTTTAATAAATTATACGCGATGTTACAATAATAGATTCCACGGAAAACAAATAACGATCCTTTTAATTCATGCTAATTGTATAAGCGAGCGCAAAAATTGACACTATGTTTTTCACTTTTCCATTTATATCTACCTAACACAATAAATAATTATTTACTTAATTCTATAGTATTTGTAAAAACGTCATATAATAAATACAATACAAAAAACATCATTACAAAAAAAGTTTGACGTCTTTTTTAATAAATACCAATAAAAATGACAAGAATCACAGAAACGTTTAGTCACTGCGTGTACAAATGTCATGTTTCCTCCTTACCATAAAGTATTTTGCATTTAATGTGTAGATATTCAAAATATTTTTATCAACCAAATAATTACAAATAATCTAAATAATTACAATGAAACGGAAAATCATAGATCTTGATACATCAGTACATAGATATATGTCATTCCTGACTATGCTTTTCTTACAAATATCGTAAATTTGCATAAAATTCATACAGAATTTATTTAACCTTTTCAAACCTGAATGAATTTAGAATTTTTTCATATTATTATTTATAATTTTTTTCAGCGTGATTGTTTTTAAATATAGATATATAGAAGTGTTTGAATACCATCTTATTAATCTAAAAATACTAATAAAATATTATTTTTGACTATTTTTAATAATTTACGTGTTATAATATTTTTAATTTAAAATTTTTATCTCTGTCATTGGGTTTGTAAGGGTTAATCGTACCTATATTCGTTTCGACGAGTGCAATGACTTTTTAGTTGATTTTTACAAATAAAATCAAATAAAAGAATGAATTAAAGTTCTTCTATATATACGTAAAGTTTACTACTTCATCGGTTTAGCGCTTTTTGCAGTGTTGCAACTGCGATTGCTGAATCGAGACGAAACATTATTTTCCCTGCGAACGATGAATAATTAGAGTAACCGGATAATGACGATTCTAAATGGATTTTTAAGTGGTAATAACTTTGGTGAAATCGAATGCTTAGTACGTTTGTACAATTTTTAATTTATAGGATTTCTATCGCGTATCTAGCGTAAAAATACATCATTACTCTGGGTTACCTTATTCGAAAGATTGTAACTAAAGTTTGACATAGCATTATGCTCATGACCTAATTAGAGTTGTTAAACGTAAATATTAATTTAAAAGAGACCATGCTTTTGTAGGTGCAGTCACGTATGTCGGCATAAACTATAATCAAATGACAATTAATTAATTAATACCCATTGCTACTTGATCACATTTGCTTCCCAGCAGACCCAAGATACAAAAGTGCAGTAAATCTATGACGACATAATATTTTAAAAATAAAAATACAAATCGAAATGGGTAAGTTTGCACTAGATACCTATTTGCATAAGGTATTGAACGTTCAGTGAAATATATATCGAATAAAAGTTTCGCTTTATTCGAGGTAATCGATGCGGTGGGTGTCGGTGATTTAATGCTCCAAAACGGTAATTGTACGATAGCGAGTTTACGGGTACGAAAAGGTAAGAACGGTACCGTTGATGCGACCGGCCACGGTAGAAATCGAAAAGAGTCGAGGCGAGTAGAAAAGAAAATAAATAGCATTAAGTAGGAGCGATCGAGCCCGAACGGCAAGGGAGGCTGCGGTAATCGGGACGTGTACCCATTATACCCCATACCCTATAGGTATATGTATCGTGAACCAGCAGGAGAGAAGCCAAGAATGAGAGTATTCTTGCGTATATTAAAAAGAGAAGCGACGAGAAGAGAAGAGACAAAAAATGCCGTGCGTGAAAAACGGTAGGTGGACCACGCGCGGCACTTTCCGCTTCTCTGGACGATTAAGGCTGACGAACGGTACCTGCCCACCAATCTCGAGAGCTCTTGACCAGCTGTGCAGCTCTCTCGTTCGTATTATATATATATACGGTTACGGCTTGTTGCCCAACTGGGAGTTCGAGCAAGCCTGCTTCCTCGCACATTTAACGTGTTATGCTCGGGGATCTTTCGATCTATCGGTCTATTGGGCATCAACCGTTTTGGACGATCGTCGAATGTTGAACCGGGCTGGCATCGCGGGTAATGGGTCACTGTCGGACCCCCGCTCACCAACAACCGAAATATTTATCCGATCGTTTCAAATCTTGTGCCGTTTGACATTCCTTTGGCTTTGCCCCAGTTCGATCGAATGCATACATTACCGTCGTCCTATTTCGCTTGTTTTCGTCTCCTTCCCGTTTAATCCGCTTCTCCGAGACTTTGTAACCTGTACACGATACGCGATACGTAGATTTTTCGTATACAATTCCACTAGAATAATAAATTATCGAATGTCTGGCCGATGCGAATTTGCAATTCTAGCGAATAGCGATGAAGCGCATTTTTTCAGTATTTCGCTCCAGAGCTAAATCGTTTTATTACGTATAAATTGCAGCTAATTAGAACGATCGAGTGATTACTCGGACACTGCATGGCGAAAAATTATGCTACACAATGTACATCACTCGCAGTAGCTATCAAATGACCATACTTTGCACTGTAAATCGATTAATCCGTTATATGTTATAAACTGATTGTCATAAACAATTATTATTATGTAATTTCACTCTAGTACAGAGAAATATGCGTAACACGAATTTTTGTAAACAAAATAATTTATATAAAAATAGTCTGATATTCGAACAAAGGGAATCAACGATGTAATAAATGTAATAAAAATGAATTTACTTCCATAACGACGTATATTTTTTCACGGGATATTTACGATTGTCCGATTGTAACTATAATTTTCACCATTTCTTTTGATAGCGCAATAGCACTAGTAGCAGAGAAGGTGAAGTTATTGAGAACAAAAACGCGAAGAGCGCTACTTTTGAAAGTAGGTATGGAGGTCCCGTTTAAGACCTCTCTATTTTAAAATGATAATTTTACCCATAAAAAATTCATATTAATTTCATTTTTTTCTATGCTTCTTCTACTATTTTCAATTCGTACCTTTATAGACAGTCACGCTTGAATATTTCGTAGATTTTATTCCTTTATTCAAAGTTTTGATTAGCACGATTTCAAGTATTCATCACACGGTTTTTCGTCAAGAATGGAACTTTTTTTTTTAAAATATATAATATATTAGCATAAATAGTGTACAGATCGCGGTTTCAAGCAAATTCTACAAATATGTAATAAACTGAATGTTGTTTATAATATTGTTATATAATAAACGTTTAATTAACTGTAATAAATGATGTACATTTAAAAGTGAATTCGTTTACACTTGTAAGTATGCGTAATTACAGCTAAGATTTTAATACGTGTACTTATATAATTTATTTAGTCGAACTTAATATTTTTGTAAAGTTTCGATCGATTTCTAATCGTTTTAATGAATAATGTGTACTTTTATTAATTAGGTTAAAAGTAACAAAACAAATATTATTCTTGTAATATTTGTTTGATATAAAAATAACATCATTTTATTCTTAGATTTAGCTCAAAAAGATTGTATATAAATATAAAAAGATTGATCTTTCAGTAGTTGCGTTTGAAAGCTAATATCGAAGGTTACAACGTACAGAATAATAGGAAAAGTTCTTTACATCGAAGGTAAAAACTGACATTACTTAACACTAAAAGTTACTTAAAAAATACATTCTTTAAGTAAGTAGGTTACATAGATATTTATAAAGCTGCTTCGAAAAAAGAAACAAAACAAGTGCTCAGTGTACGACGGTTTGTAATGCTGTTAAAATTGTTAAAATTGATAAAATTGAATCACCGTGTTTATGCAAAACTAATAATTTACTGTGCAGAAATAATCCAACAGACAGTTTATCAATTTTACTAAATATTATTAATTCCGAATTTTGCGATTCTTCATTGACGCTTATTATATTGTAATTATTTCACCAAAAAAAACACAAAATTTTATTATATTTTTTTAATCAAACATGTATAAGTATATATATATATACTTTCCTACAATAATTTTCGCAATAGCTTTTGTGAAAAAAAATTTATTTAAAGACTGATTTGAAAACATCATTATTTATAATCTATTCAATAAAATGTTTACCCAAGGGAGTCTATTAACTCGATTACTATTTATATTTATACTTTTAAACTTACACAATATTTATATACATACATATAAAATATAAAATAACTTATTTTAAAAAATATATGCAGAAACCAATATAGTCTTTGCTAATTAAAAGCTATGTTACACAAAATATTACAATAGAAGTACTTCAAAATTTATCTATTTCAATTTTGACAAAAAAATATATTATTACATAGACTACAAATAAAAAGGATATCGCATATTGATTAATACTTTTTTAAATAAATAAAACAATATAAACAATTTCTTGGAAATATTTCTAAAATACAGTGCCTTATACTATTCCTTGTAAAACCGTAGGAATACTGACGCTAATTGTGGCAAGTTGATTAAGAATAATCATCATCCTAAGCATTTTCTTTTTATTCACGTACACAAGAAAGCTTCGAACAATATTAAAATATATAATTAAATACTAACTACAAGTAATTTATCATTTATATATGTGAAATCCTAGTGAAATTTATGATATTTACTCGTATACGCATAGTAAACAATTAATTTGAAACTAATAAATATTTTGTTATTTTAAATTTATTATATATTTCTTTGAATGTATATTAGTTTAAAATAAATATTTTTAGTAGTTTCAAAAGAACATTTACAGATAGTGGCACTTGAGATCAGTTTAAAAAATAAATTCTTCAAATATAGTGCTAATTCAGTAAAAAATGTTTGTACTGTAATAAATATTTGTAGAAAGAAGCAAATTATTCCAAATCTATATATACAATCCTTTTATTAAATATATAAATCATATTATCTCAATAAATGGTCACTTAATTGCAATAAAGAATTCTTATTCGTTATACCCCACCCTCCCTCAAATAATTACTTTCTTTTCATAAATCATAAAAAAATTACAAAATATAAATAAAAATACAAATTTCGATGGAGAAACTTATTTTTTTAGTCCACTAACCCAATAAAGCAATAACTAATAATTATTTGGTTGACAATTAGTTTCCCCATCGAAATTTGTATTTTTATTTATATATTTTGTAATGTTTAACAATTTATGAAAAAAATTAATTATTTGGGTGGAGGAGGGAGGTATGACGAACAAATTCCCCCTAAACCCGAATTCTTCATTCAAAAAGAACATCTTTGTCAACACATATGATTTACCTAATTTTAACTTTAGTATAATAAATTGATCTGATATGAAAAATCTATTTGATATAAGTAGAAAATTGATAGAAAAAAGAAATGAATGCACTAATGGATTTAACAGAAGTATATGACATTTACATAAATTATTATTTCTTTAAATATAAAAAATACGTAGATTTAGATTTACGTCCAATTTTTTTAGTGTAGTAGTAGCATATATATATATATCAAATTTATACAAATACTTAATTAGATATTGCTTAGAATAATGGACAACCAATAAAGATTATTTTGATTACAATAATGCGATTATGATACTTTAATGGAGTATTGATACACCGAATAACTGGTTTATATTGAAGAAGAAAAAACAAGTTTAAACCCCTTAGTAATCAGTAATTTGCTAACTTGAATTACGTGCTTACAAGGATAGTATCACATCTGCGGTAAACGGATATTTATTAAACTCTAGGATATGGTTACTACTATAAAAATTTGAGGAAAGGTGTGGTTTTAGACAGATTTAAGCAAACAACGAAAAATTTCGTCAAATCATCCTTAATTTTGATTGCTTATAACTCGAAAACAAATGAGACTATAATAATTACTCAAACCCAAGCTCAAAAGAAAGCAGCTAGAGGTATAGAGTGGATTGGATTAAAAAAAAAGAAACATCTTGATTTGGTGTGAAGTTATGAAAGAAAAACGAATTTGACGTTACTGTTTTTTTAGGTCCAATTTTCTTCTTATTTTTTTCCATAACTTTAGTCCAATTCAAGATATTTACTTCTTTTTTAAAATCCAATTTATTCGATTTCAGTTTTCTTTCGAACTTGGGCTTGAGTTTTTATCTTTATTTGTTATTGAGTTATAAGCGATTAAAGTCAAGGGTTTATGACGAAGTTTTTCGTTGTTTGCTTATATCTGTCATAAAAAAGCATTAGAGTCTAAAATTCCAGGTTTCTTTATGTATTTATAGTAGTAAACATATCCTAAAGTTTCATAAAGATTCGTTTTCCGCAGATGTGACACTCTCCTTGTTAGTTTAATAGAATCAGGAAGGTAGGGTAAGTCGACTATGCAAAAATCATCAAAAACGAATAATAACCTTTAAATATAACCAACAATTAAAAAAAACGAAAGTAAAGGGTTCTTTATTCTAAAAAAATTAATACACGATTACTATCACGACCATATAAAACTTGAAAGAATACTTAAAATTAAATATTAATATTTTATGACTAAAAAAAACATTAAAAATGATGTGCACATTGTATGGTTCCTATATGCACCTAATTGCATTGTCCACATTTACTTTATAAATCATACACTGTAAAATATAAATTGTATAATAGTTTGTATTGTGGAATGTCTATGTTGTCTCGTCGATGAAAAACCCCGCTAGTTGTACATAGTTACTTAAGGGGGTTCCAAAGTCAATTTTATGACTGAATTATCGACCTGCCATCGATATAGTAGGTTGCATTATCAGTATACTACGCCATCTAGCGTACGATTCAAATGATGTCGCTAGATGGCGTAGTTATACTAACACTGTGATTTGATTTTGTGGAGATAACATAACCTAAGCTTGAAATTTATTCTTTATTGATCAAGAGCCAAAAAAATTTTTTTTTTCTCTAACTTTGAGAATGTCTTATTAGCGTGTATGATAAATTCAGGATTGATTACTCATTATAGAGTGGGCAATCAGACTTACAGTTCTGTACTTGCACAATTACAAGCAATTGATACTTTTACTCACTATGGAGTGACAACAATTTTAATGAATTGTTCAATTTTTTAATAACTAAAATTAAATATAATAATTACGAACAGTTATTAGCAATCATTGGGCTTGCGTGAAAAATCCTATTCTATAACTCAAATTATAGAATATCTTAATCCAATAAATGTTTTTTAATAGCGTGTAAGATATTTATAAATAATAATTGTATACTGCTATTTATAATTAAATCATTTAAAACATTTTTCTTTTCATCATTTTTTTTATAATCATAAACCTTTTTTATAAATTCAGTTACGTACTGAAATATTTTTAATGCCTTAATCCCATAAATTTAGGATTGATTACTCATTATAGAGTGGGCAATTAGGCTTACTCACTATGGAGCGACAACAATTTTAATAAACTGTTCAATTTTTTAATAACTTAAATTAAATATAATAACTATGAACAGTTATTAGCCATCATTGGGCTTGAGTGAAAAATCCTATTCCATAACTCAAAATATAGAATATCTTAATTCAATAAATGTTTTTTTATAACGTGTAAGATATTTATAAATAATAATTGTGTACTGCTATTTATAATTAAATCATTTGAAACATTTTCCTTTTCATCATTTTTTTTATAATCATAAAACTTTTTTATAAATTCAGTTACGTACTGAAATATTTTTAATGCCTTAATCCGATAAATTCAGGATTGATTACTCATTATAGAGTGGGCAATTAGGCTTACAGTTCTGCACTTGCACAATTACAAGCAATTGATACTTTTACTCACTATGGAGTGACAACAATTTTAATAAATTGTTCAATTTTTTAATAACTAAAATTAAATATAATAACTACGAACAGTTATTAGCCATCATTGGGCTTGCGTGAAAAATCCTATTCTATAACTCAAATTATAGAATATCTTAATCCAATGAATGTTTTTTAATAGCGTGTAAGATATTTATAAATAATAATTGTGTACTGCTATTTATAATTACATCATTTGAAACATTTTCTTTCATCATTTTTTATAATCATAAACAATAATTGTGTACTGCTATTTATAATTACATCATTTGAAACATTTTTCTTTTCATCATTTTTTTTATAATCATAAAACTTTTTTATAAATTCAGTTACGTACTGAAATATTTTTAATGCCTTAATCCCATAAATTCAGGATTGATTACTCATTATAGAGTGGGCAATTAGGCTTACAGTTCTGCACTTGCATAGTTACAAATAATTGACACTTTTACTCACTATGGAGTGACAACAGGTTTGATGAATTGTTCAATTTTTTAATAACTAAAATTAAATATAATAATTACGACCAGTTCCAGAATCCAGCATTCAAGCGTTCCTAGTATGGAAAAAAGCACATATGATTAGACTCTTTGACTAGGAACGAGTCCAAGGAACCAGGATGAGCACCATCATTAGCTCACTCAGTAGCTGAAGGGTAGTATATCTTCTAGGAGCTGCACCGCGTCCAAGTCTTAGGAACAACAGCACATACTCAGATTGGCTCCGATGATTGTTGACGGAACAGCAACACGTACTCAGATAGGCTCCGATGATTGTTGACGCCCAGTGCAGCATTTTCTGTGAATATATTAAAAAATCAGACAAAGCAAACTACTAAATAATGGTACAATGGGAAACAGGAAGAAAGGACGCATAAAAAGGTATACAATGGCCTGATGATATCAATTGAGAGGTTAGGAGAACACCAACCTTCTCCTCTGTAATATAACTATACAAATAACGAAGTGCTCCTACGGATAAGCAACTTACCTGTAAATAAAACCCGGAACTACACGTTAATCCTATAGCGAGCCGGTATTGAAGCAAAAGCAACACAATGAAGAATCCGCCCGTTGCACCACGTCCAATTCTGAGGAACAGCAACACGTACTCAGATAGGCTCCGATGATTGTTGACGCCCAGTGCAGGATTTTCTGTGAATATATTAAAAAATCAGACAAAGCAAACTACTAAATAATGGTATAATGGGAAACAGGAAGAAAGGACGCATAAAAAGGTATACAATGGCCTGTTGATATCAACTGAGAGGTTAGGAGAACACCAACCTTCTCCTCTGTAATATAACTATAAAAATAACGAAGCGCTCCTACGGATAAGCAACTTACCTGTAAAATAAACCCGGAACTACACGTTAATCCTATAGCGAGCCGGTATTGAAGAAAAAGCAATACAATGAAGAATCTGCCCGTCGCACCACGTCCAAGTCTGAGGAACAGCAACACGTACACAGATTGGCTCCGATGACTGTTGACGCCCAGTGCAGGGTTTTCTGAGAATATATTAAAAAATCAGACAATGCAAACTACTAAATAATGGTATACTGGGAAACAGGAAGAAAGGATGCATAAAAAGGTATACAATTGCCTTTTGATATCAATTGAGAGGTTAGGGGAACACCAACCTTTTCACTTGTAATATAACTATATAAATGACAAAGTACCTCTACGGCTAAACAACTTACCTCTAAACAAAATCCACAACTCCACTTTAACCATATAGCGAGCCGGTGTTGAATAAAAAGCACTATGTCATCAACAATACAATGTAGAACCCGTTGACAGATCGGCAAGAAGCGCGAATGTACGCGTATATCGATAGATGACCGCACGGGCGTACGTCGTACGCGCGCATCATGTCGATTCCAACGCAATGCGCATGCGCGCACGGACTAGACGGGTTGGATAACGACCGAGATGAGACACTCGTGGACTTCGTTCAGAACGTTTTATCATTATATATATTGTTAGTTTATAACGAAAAAATTTGTTTATTTCAAATCTTATAAACGTAGCAGCAATATTTTTAATTTTTCTAGATTGACGTGACACACGCAAATTGAGCAACAAATGCGAGTTCGTGGTGCGTGTACGCAGGCGATCGACGGAGCGCACGCACCACGAAGTCCCCACTCTCCAACTAATAATAGACATTCAGTATTTTGGTTATTCCTGCGTACTAAAATTCGCCTGTTAATTAATTTACTTTAATATTTAACGTAATCAGAAAATAAGGCGACATTGAATACCGAAAGATTTTTTTTATAATAATCAAACGGGTTGAATCGAGCGGTAAAAATGACTTCGTGGTGCGTGTACGCAGGCGATCGACGGAGCGCACGCACCACGAAGTCCCCACTCTCCAACTAATAATAGACATTCAGTATTTTGGTTATTCCTGCGTACTAAAATTCGCCTGTTAATTAATTTACTTTAATATTTAACGTAATCAGAAAATAAGACGACATTGAATACCGAAAGATTTTTTTTATAATAATCAAACGGGTTGAATCGAGCGGTAAAATGACTTCGTGGTGCGTGTACGCAGGCGATCGACGGAGCGCACGCACCACGAAGTCCCCACTCTCCAACTAATAATAGACATTCAGTATTTTGGTTATTCCTGCGTACTAAAATGCGCCTGTTAATTAATTTACCTTAATATTTAACGTAATCAGAAAATAAGACGACATTGAATACCGAAAGATTATTTTTATATTAAACAAACGGGTTGAATCGAGCGGTAAAAATGACTTCGTGGTGCGTGCACGCAGGCGATCGACGCAGCGCACGCACCACGAAGTCCCCACTCTCCAACTAATAATAGACATTCAGAATTCTGGTTATTCTCTTCGTACTAAAGTGCGCCTGTTAATAATTTACTTAAATGTTTAACTTATTCAGAATAATAAGACGACATTGAATACCGAAAGATTTTTTTTATAATATTCAAACGGGTTGAATCGAGCGGTAAAAATGACTTCGTGGTGCGTGTACGCAGGCGATCGACGGAGCGCACGCACCACGAAGTCCCCACTCTCCAAGTAATAATAGACATTCAGTATTTTGGTTATTCCTGTGTACTAAAGTGCGCCTGTTAATTAATTTACTTTAATATTTAATGTAATCAGAAAATAAGACGACATTGCATACCATAAGATTTTTTTTATAATAATCAAACGGGTTGAATCGAGCTGTAAAAATGACTTCGTGGTGCGTGTACGCAGGCGATCGACGGAGCGCACGCACCACGAAGTCCCCACTCTCCAACTAATAATAGACATTTAGTATTCTGGTTATGCTCTTCGTACTAAAGTGCGCCTGTTAATTAATTTACTTAAATGTTTAACTTATTCAGAATAATAAGACGACATTGAATATTGAAAGATTTTTTTTATAATAAACAAACGGGTTGAATCGAGCGGTAAACATGACTTCGTGGTGCGTGCACGCAGGCGATCGACGGAGCGCACGCACCACGAAGTCCCCACTCTCCAACTAATAATAGACATTCAGTATTTTGGTTATTCCTGCGTACTAAAATGCGCCTGTTAATTAATTTACTTTAATATTTAACGTAATCAGAAAATAAGACGACATTGAATACCGAAAGATTTTTTTATAATAATCAAACGGGTTGAATCGAGCTGTAAAAATGACTTCGTGGTGCGTGTACGCAGGCGATCGACGAAGCGCACGCACCACGAAGTCCCCACTCTCCAACTAATAATAGACATTCAGTATTTTGGTTATTCCTGCGTACTAAAATTCGCCTGTTAATTAATTTACTTTAATATTTAACGTAATCAGAAAATAAGACGACATTGAATACCGAAAGATTTTTTTTATAATAATCAAACGGGTTGAATCGAGCTGTAAAAATGACTTCGTGGTGCGTGTACGCAGGCGATCGACGGAAGCGCACGCACCACGAAGTCCCCACTCTCCAACTAATAATAGACATTCAGTATTTTGGTTATTCCTGCGTACTAAAATTCGCCTGTTAATTAATTTACTTTAATATGTAACGTAATCAGAAAATAAGACGACATTGAATACCGAAAGATTTTTTTTATAATAATCAAACGGGTTGAATCGAGCGGTAAAAATGACTTCGTGGTGCGTGCACGCAGGCGATCGACGGAGCGCACGCACCACGAAGTCCCCACTCTCCAACTAATAATAGACATTCAGTATTTTGGTTATTCCTGCGTACTAAAATTCGCCTGTTAATTAATTTACTTTAATATTTAACGTAATCAGAAAATAAGACGACATTGAATACCGAAAGATTTTTTTTATAATAATCAAACGGGTTGAATCGAGCGGTAAAATGACTTCGTGGTGCGTGCACGCAGGCGATCGACGGAGCGCACGCACCACGAAGTCCCCACTCTCCAACTAATAATAGACATTCAGTATTTTGGTTATTCCTGCGTACTAAAATGCGCCTGTTAATTAATTTACTTTAATATTTAACGTAATCAGAAAATAAGACGACATTGAATACCGAAAGATTTTTTTTATAATAATCAAACGGGTTGAATCGAGCGGTAAAAATGACTTCGTGGTGCGTGTACGCAGGCGATCGACGGAGCGCACGCACCACGAAGTCCCCACTCTCCAACTAATAATAGACATTTAGTATTCTGGTTATGCTCTTCGTACTAAAGTGCGCCTGTTAATTAATTTACTTAAATGTTTAACTTATTCAGAATAATAAGACGACATTGAATACTGAAAGATTTTTTTTATAATATTCAAACGGGTTGAATCGAGCGGTAAAAATGACTTCGTGGTGCGTGTACGCAGGCGATCGACGGAGCGCACGCACCACGAAGTCCCCACTCTCCAACTAATAATAGACATTCAGTATTTTGGTTATTCCTGTGTACTAAAATGCGCCTGTTAATTAATTTACTTTAATATTTAATGTAATCAGAAAATAAGACGACATTGCATACCATAAGATTTTTTTTATAATAATCAAACGGGTTGAATCGAGCGGTAAAAATGACTTCGTGGTGCGTGCACGCAGGCGATCGACGCAGCGCACGCACCACGAAGTCCCCACTCTCCAACTAATAATAGACATTCAGTATTTTGGTTATTCCTGCGTACTAAAATTCGCCTGTTAATTAATTTACTTTAAAATTTAACGTAATCAGAAAATAAGACGACATTGAATACCGAAAGATTTTTTTTATAATAATCAAACGGGTTGAATCGAGCGGTAAAAATGACTTCGTGGTGCGTGTACGCAGGCGATCGACGGAGCGCACGCACCACGAAGTCCCCACTCTCCAACTAATAATAGACATTCAGAATTCTGGTTATTCTTTTCGTACTAAAGTGCGCTGTTAATAATTTACTTAAATATTTAAATTATTCAGAATAATAAGACGACATTGAATACTGAAAGATTTTTTTTATAATAATCAAACGGGTTGAATCGAGCGGTAAACATGACTTCGTGGTGCGTGCACGCAGGCGATCGACGGAGCGCACGCACCACGAAGTCCCCACTCTCCAACTAATAATAGACATTCAGTATTTTAGTTATTCCTGCGTACTAAAATGCGCCTGTTAATTAATTTACTTAAATGTTTAACTTATTCAGAATAATAAGACGACATTGAATACTGAAAGATTTTTTTTATAATAATCAAACGGGTTGAATCGAGCGGTAAACATGACTTCGTGGTGCGTGCACGCAGGCGATCGACGGAGCGCACGCACCACGAAGTCCCCACTCTCCAACTAATAATAGACATTCAGAATTCTGGTTATTCTCTTCGTACTAAAGTGCGCTGTTAATAATTTACTTAAATGTTTAAATTATTCAGAATAATAAGACGACACTGAATACTGAAAGATTTTTTTTATAATAATCAAACGGGTTGAATCGAGCGGTAAACATGACTTAGTGGTGCGTGCACGCAGGCGATCGACGGAGCGCACGCACCACGAAGTCCCCACTCTCCAACTAAAAATAGACATTCAGTATTTTGGTTATTCCTGCGTACTAAAATTCGCCTGTTAATTAATTTACTTTAATATTTAACGTAATCAGAAAATAAGACGACATTGAATACCGAAAGATTTTTTTTATAATAATCAAACGGGTTGAATCGAGCGGTAAAAATGACTTCGTGGTGCGTGTACGCAGGCGTTCGACGGAGCGCACGCACCACGAAGTCCCCACTCTCCAACTAATAATAGACATTTAGTATTCTGGTTATGCTCTTCGTACTAAAGTGCGCCTGTTAATTAATTTACTTAAATGTTTAACTTATTCAGAATAATAAGACGACATTGAATACTGAAAGATTTTTTTTATAATAATCAAACGGGTTGAATCGAGCGGTAAACATGACTTCGTGGTGCGTGCACGCAGGCGATCGACGGAGCGCACGCACCACGAAGTCCCCACTCTCCAACTAATAATAGATATTCAGTATTTAGGTTATTCCTGCGTACTAAAAGTGCGCCTGTTAATTAATTTACTTAAATGTTTAACTTATTCAGAATAATAAGACGACATTGAATACTGAAAGATTTTTTTTATAATAATCAAACGGGTTGAATCGAGCGGTAAACATGACTTCGTGGTGCGTGCACGCAGGCGATCGACGGAGCGCACGCACCACGAAGTCCCCACTCTCCAACTAATAATAGACATTCAGTATTTTGGTTATTCCTGCGTACTAAAATGCGCCTGTTAATTAATTTACTTTAATATTTAACGTAATCAGAAAATAAGACGACATTGAATACCGAAAGATTTTTTTTATAATAATCAAACGGGTTGAATCGAGCGGTAAACATGACTTCGTGGTGCGTGCACGCAGGCGATCGACGGAGCGCACGCACCACGAAGTCCCCACTCTCCAACTAATAATAGACATTCAGTATTTTGGTTATTCCTGCGTACTAAAATGCGCCTGTTAATTAATTTACTTTAATATTTAACGTAATCAGAAAATAAGACGACATTGAATACCGAAAGATTTTTTTTATAATAATCAAACGGGTTGAATCGAGCGGTAAAAATGACTTCGTGGTGCGTGTACGCAGGCGATCGACGGAGCGCACGCACCACGAAGTCCCCACTCTCCAACTAATAATAGACATTCAGTATTTTGGTTATTCCTGCGTACTAAAATGCGCCTGTTAATTAATTTACTTTAATATTTAACGTAATCAGAAAATAAGACGACATTGAATACCGAAAGATTATTTTTATATTAAACAAACGGGTTGAATCGAGCGGTAAAAATGACTTCGTGGTGCGTGCACGCAGGCGATCGACGGAGCGCACGCACCACGAAGTCCCCACTCTCCAACTAATAATAGATATTCAGTATTTTAGTTATTCCTGCGTACTAAAATGCGCCTGTTAATTAATTTACTTAAATGTTTAACTTATTCAGAATAATAAGACGACATTGAATACTGAAAGATTTTTTTTATAATAATCAAACGGGTTGAATCGAGCGGTAAAAATGACTTCGTGGTGCGTGTACGCAGGCGATCGACGCAGCGCACGCACCACGAAGTCCCCACTCTCCAACTAATAATAGACATTCAGTATTCTGGTTATTATCTTCGTACTAAAGTGCGCCTGTTATTTAATTTGCTTAAATGTTTAACCTATAAACATAAAAGATTTGTTTCATGATCCCTGTTTGTGCATATCAATATGTTTGCACGTCCAATCGACAACTTTGAAAAAAGTTGACTGTTTGCCATGCAGCCGACAGCCTAAGATGGCGGCTGCTGCGCTCGCGTAACCTTCATATCTTTCTACCGCTAGCGCCACCGAACGGTAATTTATGGCGTAAGATTTTATTTTGTTACTGTTGCGGTATCAAAGTCTACTATTTTTTTTAATGTTCTGAATATATTTATGAGTACACTTCCCTTCGTATATGAATAAGTTAACTATGTACAAAGTTTGAGACAAAAATATTATTTCGTTTGTATTTAATCCCTTACCAAAAATGTGAGACGGGCGCAGCATACTCAAAATTTTTGGTAAGGGTTTAAACAAAAACGTGATAATTTTGCTGTCCCAAATTTTGCACACACTTAAATAATCCATATACGAAGGGCAATGAACTCTTATTTCTCGGTATAATAATATAATTATCTAATTATAATCGATTATTTGATTTACTCAGTCGATAAGGTAGGGAGGATAAAAATTGACTTTGGAACCCCCTTAACTTTCTTGTGTTTATAAAACTGTTCCGTTTTGTCGTGCGCAAAGTGGATAAATTATAATAATTAAAGTAATTGCTAATGCCTGCTGCTAACGTGTGCATACCTAGAAATGAAAATATTCTAAACGTCGTACATTCTGATATCGATAACACATCAAAAAGTACTTGAAAATATGTTTTTAAGAAAAAAATTTTATCTTATCAGTGCGTTAAAGTATTAACTCGTTCGCTATATGTAAAATGGTATTTATATACTTGATCTAGACGTAAATGTTTATTTAAAAACCTGTTATTTATGTTATATACAGTTGTATATGTGGACGTAAAGAAAACTATGTAGGTGTAATTAAAAATCTACTACCAATTTAAGACTGTAAGACGGTCATAAATAATTGGCAATGATTGACTAATTGAGTTAACTATACAAATCATTATCTTTTAATGATAAAAATTGGTTGAGTTTTCTGCCTTCGATACCTACGAAATAAAATATAATAATAGTAATAGAATAGATCAATATTGTATTACAAGCTTAAGAAAAATTTTCTTTTGCTTATGTGTACTATATTAATAAATGATTATATTAATAACTACATATGAAATATATTAAAGAAAAGATAAAAAACGAATTTAATTAACAAACATCAAAATCGTAAGATTAATAAAGTTTGTCGTTTTTCTCGTTTCTTCACGCGTATCCTGTTCGGTATACCATATAAGTATAATACTTACAGAGGGCAAGGACTCAATACGTGGATTCTGGGCATCACCGGGTATCGGTTAATGTTTCTTCGCGTGCGTAGGATGGAAAAACCCTAAGTGCGTATACCAATGAGCCTTCAGGAGAGCCTTTGAATGTTTTTAAAACTAATTTTCAAAGAATAAAATAAAACATTTACTTTGCGGTTTTCTGTGCGACACAATTTATCTGGTTTTTTTCACGACGTCATCAGCTGCAAAGTCCTTTAATTTTTTTTCTGTAAATAATGTCAATCATCTTTTTTTTAAATTTTTCTGAAGGAGAATACCATATGAATTACATTAGCGTTATATCTGTATAGGCATTTAATGCTATATATGAAACTGTAATGGTTAATGGTGGTTTTTCCTGATTTTATTGAAAATGAAATACCATGAAGCCAACGACGGGCTATGAATTACACGTAAATTATTGCCGACATTTGCACACTTATATACAGACAGCCTCATTTTCGATTATTTTCCAACACTGAATTGAAGTATACCGTTGTAATTCAAATTTTAAATAGCGTAACGCGTGTGTAATCCTTAAATAGAGCAATCGTAACTTTACTCTCAAATTTATTATAATTACGTAAACGAGACTTTAATAAATAGGCCAAACATAATATAATAAAATGTAATAAAAGTTGTTAATTTTTCTATATTGTTATCGTCCATAGTTATAAATTCGCAGTTTCTTACACGAGAGTCGAGAACGTATTATATATGTATATATATATAAGCGAGCCAGAAAGGTGATCATACCGTGCGTAGGCACGAGCAGTTTTATCGATGTGCCAAGGATTTTTACGGTGCGCGTGGGCACTCTCCTTTTTTTTAACAGGAAATATTCGAACGGTAGAAAGTAAACTAGCGTTCAT
Source organism: Theocolax elegans (assembly GCA_026168455.1). Classification (NCBI taxonomy): domain Eukaryota; kingdom Metazoa; phylum Arthropoda; class Insecta; order Hymenoptera; family Cerocephalidae; genus Theocolax; species Theocolax elegans. The sequence continues at coordinate 83,310,180 of CM047425.1, forward strand.
CGCTATGCGTGTATACGTCTCAACTATTTTTGAGTTACAAGCGATACAAATGTGCAAGTATGAGAATTCTAATCGAGTATTTACAATATAATCTAACACAAAATAAGTTGTACCTTTATACCGAAATGACATACGAGAAAAAAATATGCGATACAGCTGTACCAAAATGAAAATGAATGAAGCGTATTGTGCTGTAGTGACAAAAAGTACAAATGGGTACGAAAATAATAGGATCTATAGATATATCTACGATGTACATGTATAGAGTCAATGTTATAAATCAATGGACAATCATGCAGAGAACGGATGCGAATGCGAATGGGAGGACGTACTGATGAGCTCCTAAGACGTGGGACCGACGCGAAGCGAAATATACGAGAGGTGGGAATAACGAGGAAGTCGAGTCGTCGAGGATGATGGTCGTGCGCGACCGGCCCCCTCGTCCAGCTAGCGCGCCATGGGGGCTCCGGGGCATCGCGGTGGCCTCTGGTGACCTCGTGCACTCCACCTGCACTCTTCCTGCGATGATCATCGACGAGACGAGACGAGTACGACTGATAGCGGTACCCGGCTACCCGCTACCCGCTATACCCCGTGATAGTGATTCGCGAATCGCCGCGACTTCTCTTCTCGGACCTCAGTCCTCCGTACTATCTCGGGTGAGCGCCGCTGTCGGCGACGCTCCGAATCTCTACTTTACGGTTAACCCTTCTAAACTGGTCGGTACTCGAGGAACCCGTCGATATCTCCCGAGCTTACTGGCAGCGGATAAGATAACGAGTCGACTTTTGTTCGCTGCGCTTCCAACGGCTATACTTATCGTTACATGCGCTTATCTCCGCGTCATTACAATGGTTTTGTCTTGTTTTTGACAACTACTTTCTTATGTAAACCGACGATTCTGATACTCATTGACTTTTCAACTTTCGATACTTTTCAAAAATATATGCAAATATTAAATTATTCTTTATGTGTAAAATGTGTGTAAGATATTGTATCTTTAACCATCGTTTATTTAAACACGCATGACCATCCTAATGACTAGTCTTGAATTACAGAAAATATATTTTTAAATTTGACTATTACAAAATTCACGAGTCATTTTTGGAATAAAAAAGCGTTATTTTGTTGAATTATGCTAAATCAAGGCGAGACAAGGCGTGTAGAGTAGACGAACACTGTCGAACGAAGCTCATCGGAAATGGTGAACCTCGTATTCTTTCAAATTTTCAATTGGAATAAAACGTATGTATTTATGTATAGATGTAGTTATTTCACAATCGATTTCTAATCGCATCTCCCATTGGATCTACACATGGCTTTCCGATGTTGCGATTTATTTTTCAGACGAACATAGATGTATTAAATTTGCTTAACGATATTGTAACGGTAAACAAAACAACTGTATAAAATAATATAGTGTAGAAAACAATGTAAAAGAATGTAATAATATAAAACAATGTTTCTGAATCTATGCAATAGCAAATACTGCAAAAACGACTAATCTTAAACAAAGATAAATCGTAAGGTCGCATTACGCATTAAGATCCGAAGGGACTCGTCGAAAAAAATCGTAAAGTTATTTTCCGACGATCTGTACTATAGTATATTTTGTTGTCGAGGTAAAGAAACGGTCGGTCAGTCGGTCGGTGTTTCACTCTTGGATTCTCAATATTTATAAATAATGTATAAACGAAAGTGTATGAATTTACCTTAATTAACCTCAGGCTCATTCTAATTCTAAACGAAGCATTTTGTATGCAACACGACGTATAACGTTCAGCTTTATTAACGGAAAGGAAATACTTAAATGTAATATACGACCGAATACATCGAACTTTCCTAGTTTTTAATTGTTTCAAACTTTATTCGTTTGAACTTACTTTTGGTGTATCATACATTTACAGCTAAACTCTAAAAGTACGAACGTATCCAACGATTAATCGATTAAGCAATTATATACCTATAATATTACATTATATAGGTTACCGTCGTAGCCTGCCTAATTCTTACTCATTCTACAGCGTAAACGTTTAAAATATTATTAAGTAAAACGTGAGTATGACTTAATTGTTTCGATTAGGTGATCATGGTATGTCGTTCAAATAACAAATCTGTTTTTAAAACATACGTATTAAATCTCAAGGAAAATCCGGAGATGTACGCATTGACAATCTTCTTTTATTATATTCAATAAATCAAATACGTTTTGCAAAGTTCATTATGTCACTGAATTCGCTAACACTAATTTTAATATTTTTATTTTTTTACATTTGTGATTTTTCTGATTGCGTTTAAATTTTATTTTACGCGTGTGATTAATAAATTTTCTATGATTTTTATTTTATGTCGGCACTACAACTAAATATACTTAATTATGCAAACCCAACCATACATCATTTTAATAAAAGTTAGATTTTATCGCAATACAACCTTACCTTGCATTTAAAAATAAAATTTTATTTTAGAAATTTTATTTTATTTTTAGTTTAGAGAATATTATAATTGCATTCCTATAAAAATTACAATGAACGTGCTTATAGTTGCATTATATCGAATTAAAAAGTTAATTAAAAAAAATTGTACTTTATAACGGTGTAGGTGATTCGCCTAAATATCTGACAAATAGATTCGATATGCTTCGAAATAAATGGCGTAGGTATCTCTACCAAGACGCATTGAAAATTATTATATAAAGTTATAGAAATTAGTAGGAAGAATAATTTTAATTATTATTACAAGGTAACTTACAAACAGTGTGTAAAAACGTTATCAATTCAAATTAAAGATGTAGCACAAACTATTCGAGAGTCGAGCTTTATTGTACAACGCAACTTCGAACTTGGTTAATTTTTATAAAACTATTGCGACTGCCACAGTTGTTAAGTGAAATTTCAAATATATAAAATTTGTAATTCCATGTTACAAAGATAATGCCAACACTTAAAATTTCCGTAACGACGCGATAGGCTTAAGTAATTACCATAATAAGCGACAACGCGGTTTTTTTATTACATTATGACTAAACATTTTAAGACTTCGATTATTTGCTAATTGTTTAACTATATATAAAGTTTATAATGCCTATACAAAACATCATAATGGCACATTTTTTTGGGAGAATTAAATTTGGTAATTTTTTAAACAAACAAGGTAAAATACAAGATACTAATGTACCGTACAATTAGGACTATTTTGGAATATCGGTATTTGTAGTATTTACCAGCATATACAAACCAAGTAGACAAAAGATTATAACCATACTGATTTATTTCTAACTTATGTACATAAATTAAGTTTTAAATAACTCAAAGTATACGAAAGTATGTCGTTGCATACACTACCCATCAAGCACTTTTGCTATACTTTCGACAAAATCTATTAAGTTCAAAAGTTTAATATATTTTCAATTTAGAAAAATCAAAGTAGTATTAGGTAAAAGGTTATTGCGAAGAAGAGATAGAATTTTTCATTCTTTAACTTACATCGCAGGTTTAAGTGGAAGCTCCACAATAATCTTGAAATTTCATCTGTTTGGTTTTTTTTCGTTGAGATAACTTTTGACTAAGTTATGAAACTTTCATTCTAAGTTATGAGACTCAATGAAATTTAAACATTTTTAACGCAATTGTACAAACTTTTGTAAACTAATTTATTTTCGATAATTACATGAGGGTAAAAGAGTAAGCCAAAGACAATAACAATGTTGTTTAAAATAATGCTCGTATATAACGCAAATAATCGTGTTCGCGTTAAACGTTACGTGCATAACAGTGGGGATTTAGCATAAACACCTTATGCCGATCAACAAAGTCGTCGAAAAACGAAAAATAATATTAAGAAAACAGAAAATTTGTCGTTCGCTAAAGATTATTTCGACATATAAAATTTATCGGGCTTTGGTTTGTGGAAGTCCCAGAGTAAACTTTTCCAAAAATTAAAAAAAATAATTAAAAGGCTTCTACCTCCTTACTGAGGAGAACAAAGCTAGAGAGCTGTGGTCGAAACGCCAATTTATAATTTTTTTAATTTCTGGTGGAAAGGCTTACTGTGGGACTTCCACCAATCATAATGGACGAAGAGTATTGTAAGCCTCGCTTATTAAAGCATATTGGTTCGCAAATAGGTGATATTTAAGAAATTTTATCGATGAGTTTGTATAGATACTCTTTCAACGGAGCGCATCAGAGCCTATACTTGCGCTATTACGTTTTCAGCTAATAAAACAAATAAAAGTAATATTGGACTCTGAACGAGTTGGGCTCACGTTCGCGCATCGAGAGAGGAGAGGATGTCACGGAGGTTTGTTTAAAGTATTACATAAAATATGAAATATGTACATCTTATAAATGACCAGGTTTGCGCTGTTGTGCATCAATGATAAAAGGATTGGAGACGAGTCCACACCGCAGGTCGCGTAACCACACCGTGTAGTCTAGGCTCATACCGTCATAGGACTCAAAAATGAATAAGGTAGGTAATAATAGGAAAACCTATGATAAAAGTCGAGAGGGTAGAGATTTATCTAATGGTAGGTTAGCTCCGGTGATATCCGAAGAGGATTAACGCGAGGAAAATGTTGATTTAAAAAAATAATAAGCAGCTTGACTCGACGGTGCGTTGTCCGTCGTGGCGCACATACCTCTTTTCCTCAAAGAGGAAATGACGATGTAAAAGCGAGCGAGCGCGCGCGTACGCGAGGTCTTCGGGGTCAATCAAAGCGCTTTTCGTGGCTCAACGTCGCGCGACTTGCCTCGCGCTCGACTCTCAGTCGTTTTTGGTATTTGAAGCGCTCGAGAGAAAGAGAGAGACCCGGCCCAGCAACCGATCCCGACCACCACGAGAGAGAGAGGAACCCCTCGATCGCGCACCATACCGATCGATATCATCTCGTGTATCATCGGTGAGTAGTGCGGTACTCTTATTTCCCTATACACCGATTAATCTGCTTTTCCCCATTTTCCACCCCCACCCGAGCCCCCGATCCCCCATTCCCTCTTGGTTCGATGGTGATGGTCGTGCTTCGTACTTGCCGCTTTTTAACCAAGGCAAACTCGTAACGGAATTCTATTCTTTGGTTGATCGCGCAGAGGCAACTGCGGAGGCGAGGCACCAAAGATGCCGGCGGAGCACGTCAATAATTTCAAAAGGGACATAGACTGGCCGACCGTCTTGTATTACATACACCTTCACGCCCTTGGTCTCTATGGATTCTGGCTCCTCATCTTCGAGGCCAAATGGATGACCGTATTCTTCGGTAAGATCCTCTGTTAACCCGAGCGGCTATCCGTTTCGTTCGCGTAACCCCGCGACGCTCACATCGCAATCGTAAATTTACGTTCGAAAACAATGCGATGCCGATAACTCGAATCGGTATTAAACTCATCAAACTTATTTTACATGCATATTACAAAAGTTTTCCTAACTCTAAACTGTCGATTCTCCTGTATCGCATTTAAATACATTATTCATTCTAATTGAACGGGAGCGACAAATACGATTGATGAAATACATTATACCCACGGTTTTATCATTTATTTTTTTCATGAACATTGACAACCGCAAGTGTCCTTGTTTTATTCAACCTAAAATCTCTTTGTCGTAAATAATCGATATATCTATGCGGGAAAATCGTAAATTTTCAAAAAAGTTTTAGATAACAAGAATGACTAATACATCCTTGCGCAATAAATTAATATGCCTGATTAAATAATACGCGAAAGATCCGATAAATAATAATCGAGACATAATGTGAACGTTTAAACAACTTTGAAACCTTTAAAGTTTAAAATTTAGTCAAATATTGGATAGAAAAACTGCTTGTTACATAAAAGAAAACTAATATTTCTCTCCTGAAGGTCTCTTATAGAAGTGATTAAATCCTACGTTATTTACGTGGAAGCAGCGGCTTTTATTTCAAGAAGCATAATTTGTGAACTATGTTACTTACAGAAATGTCGAGTATAATAAAAACAGATGAAAAATACAGTCTTTATAAAATCCATAGACTAATATTTAAACAACGATAGCTTAGTATGCAATACATAATTTTAAAATAAAATTTGTATTTTGGTTTATTAGTATAGACTAATGGCTTGTGCAACAAGATCAAAGTGGATCGAACAATATTTTGTTGAACCAACATTTCCGTTATATATACAAAATTTATCTCAAATAAATAATATATTAAATTTAAACGTGCATGGCAGATCCTGACCCAGCGAAATTTTGATGAGAAAAAAACAAATTTGTATGAATTAAAGCACATTAGCACGTGGACCTGATCGATCAATTGAAAAAAAACGTCGGTTCCCTTTATTGTTGAAAAAAAGTCTAATTTTTGGTGTAGTCATTACCGTAAAAGCGAACCCGACGAACGTATATGAAAACGTTCTGCAATTTTAGTTTTCATTGATGACATTATACGAAAGACGAATTATGCGAATTAATTTAAGAATAGGGATACACGCAATAAATGATACTATATAGTATAACCTTGAGCGCGATAGCGACAGAACTACATCTTCGTATAATTAATTTGAAAAAACTCAAGATTACAAGACTCAGCTTTCTATAATATTTATATTTACCTTTCGGTACGAGAAGCATTTTGATATTGCCTTGTTGTGAAATTCGAAAGAAAGCCATCCAACTTTCTTGAGGATCAACTGTGTTACAATTACAGTACATTTCAAGTTATTGTATTTAAATGTAAGGCAATATAAAGATTCATAACAAAGGAGAACGATGGTTTAGCGCGAAATATATATTGGGGAGTTGTGAACCGGTTGCATCGTTTACATTGCGTTTTTTATACATACACGTGTTGAATATATTGGTAATGTTTCTTTAACTACAAAAGGTGGTTTACCTATACAAATGTAAAATAAGCAACGCCGCTCGTCGTTGTATAATTTACGATTGCAATTACCATCATGAAAAGTATCACCGATTTCGACACGTGGAATAAACGTATACGCTAACGATACGAATAAAGGGCTAAAATTATAATTATAACTGATGTAATTAAGAAAATGGTTAAATGATTCCTATAATTTTGAAAGACCATTGACATAGAGGTTATTCTTACCAAGAGTAAAGTTCGCTACAGGTACTTTTATTTATTTAATAAATTTGTTGTCGCTTTCAGCGCTAACAACAATAGCTTATGGAATTCTCGGCGTCACGATTGGTGCTCACCGACTATGGGCTCACGCTGCCTTCCAAGCCTCAGGAATCGTGCGATTTTTGCTCATGATTGCACACACTCTCACCGGTGCAGTAAGTTCATTTTTTTATATTCTACTTGTCATTCGCTAATTGTTTTTTAACCTCATTTGCAGCCGCATGTATTTTTTAATAGAAATATTAAGCGGCATTTAAGCGTTATATTGCTTTAAAATTTTATCGCGTCTGGTCAAAAGTTTTTAACGAGTTTATTTTAAATTCACGTAATTTACGGAACAAGGAAACGATTAGCATTACACCGAGTATATTTATTAAAACATATGTTTATTTAAATTTTGATAAGGCATTGTGCAGATTCATCGAGTTATATAGTTATTCAAAGTGTCGTATACTACTGGTGAATACCATCAAAATTTCCAAAGAATATGCGTCGTCTTTTATTTTAAAAATAGAATTTCTTTATTTTAAATCGAATGACGCAAAATTTTTACACAGAATGCCTTATTTGTTGAGTATACAATGTGATTACATTACCGGGCATACATTAACTTGCAAAATGTTTCATTTATGTGTAGGGTAGAATTTATGACTGGGTTTTAAAGCACAGGACGCATCATCAGTATTACTGTACCGACAGGGACCCTTACAATCATAAAAAGGGTTTTATTTACAGTCACATTGTAAGCAATCTACTCGCTGATCATCCCGAAAAAGAAAGGCTAGATAAGGATATTGACATGTGCGATGTCGATTACGATGGATACGTTTGGCTTCAACGATGGTAACTCACTTCACTTATACGCATATACGGGGTTTGTCACCTCGACTGTGTAGGTCGAATAAACATTTTCTAATGTATTAAATTTATTATATGTACGCTAGACTGTTTAACGGAACACAAAAGAAAAATGCTGGTCCAAGAAATTAATTTCATTTAAAACTGGCAGGGGTCTGTTTCTATACAGGAATTAAACACATAATGTTTGTGCACAAAAATTCTGCACTTTACTTTTATGCACGGTGCACAAATATTTTACAAAATAATTTAAATTAATAAAAATAATCGTTTATTGTGTGCAGATAAAAATTGTGCACATTAAAATTGTACACGTAAATATTATACACATCAAAATAAGAGTAAAAAAATATTTATGTGTACAATTTTAATGTGCACAATTTGTATGTGCACAATTTTTATCTGCACAAAATAAACGATTATTTTTATTAATTTAAATTATTTTGTAAAATATTTGTGCACCGTGCATAAAAGTAAAGTGCAGAATTTTTGTGCACAAACATTATGTGTTTAATTCCTGTGTGCAGAAACAGACCCCTGTCTTAAAACTATGCTAAACTCAGAAATAAAATTTTTCAATTCGTTATATATCTATATACCAGCTATTTATCCCGTGTATAATATAACATTAAAAGTGACTTCGTTGGACATTTTGTGTACAAACTTTTTGCGTGGGTTAGAATTCTTAATGATAAAATCTATACAATTCATAGGATCTATTCAAACGTTAAGTTACAAGAAAAAACAAACAAGCCATAATTGATTCTCTTATCCAAATGTCTAGAAAAAAAATCTTGAATAGCTTTTTTATAATAGTACAAAAATTGCAAGTAGTCTAAAAATATCTAAAAAATTATAATAATTTAAGAAATGTCAAACATTTTTTAAAATTATTTATATTTAATGTTATCTCATGAATTTTAGGCTGTTTTTGTGACTTTTAAAATTAATATATAACTTTTTTTAAATATAATTTAACAAGTTTAGTACAAGTATATTATATTTTATAAGTTTAGTAAACCTGACTATTCATAGTTTTTTAGATGTTTGGAGAGCACGCTTCTCCTGTCACTGAATGTTTGCATATATCCTATGAATTGTTGATTTTATGATTAAATATTCTGACACACACAGACAACATCTAGGTAAAATTTGCAACAAAGCTACGTTCATTGTTTAACGCTATTAAAACTAATTAAAAAATCTCATTTGACTAGTCGTATTTTAAAATATCCCTTCAATCTATTGATACAAGATACTCCATATACATTCACATTCTTATTACGTTTAATTACGGTTAATTATATGTCATTATTATTTTTACTTATTTATTTAAGAAGTCTTAATGTAGAAAATAAAAAAAATTATAAAATGTCTAGGAAAATGTTCTTGTTTTCGACGGTTTCATGAATGTAGATTACTGGCGCATAAAAAACGAAAACAATCGTAAATAATATAATTGTAACATTACGCTTATGGAGGTAAATGACGCAGATAGCTACAAATTTATTATTAAATACATTAATATTTTTTATAAACAAAAGAATGAATTTTTTAAAAAATCCTGTTCATCAGGCCCTCAAGCATGTTTTCAATAATAAACTCAAATTTTTTCAGATTTTTAAATAGATATTTTAATTACGATGTTTAGGTTGAAAATTTATGCCTTTTTTCACTAATAATTAGCGATCCAAAATTGTTTATTCAATTATTATAAAAAATATTAAGTTTTTTTTTAAATCGATCCGTCAGGCCTTTTTTATGTATTAAACTATCCTTATGAATTTTTTCAGATTCTTAATTCAATATTTTAGATATAATTAGTGGGTTGAAAAGTGTAGATCCCTGTAATTTCGGTCCGACATCCTCTTAAATAGAAACTTTTAGTACAAAAGTAGTTAGAAAAAGTTAAAAAAAAAGAAGTGATAAAGGGGTAAATACATCAGAAATGTCGTGATTTTAACAATTTTTCATAAACTTAATTATGAAATATTAAATGGGGCCCACACTAAGTACGACATCGTATGCTTTATATTCAATTACTTTGTAATCAGTTAAAGTTAACTTTTATAAAATTCATAAATTTAATTAAATTTAAATAAATAATTAGTCGCTGATTAGCACCGGTTTGGGAGCATAAAAAGAGCAACGTTAAAATAATAAAAAAAAATTCATAAAATTATTACCTAAAACTTTTGAATATACAACTATAGAATGAGGAATTTCTATATTTTTTATAAGTGTTATAAACAAGGCCAAACAATTGATAAACCGAGTGATTATTGAATTAGATTACCTAGACTAATAGTTGTAAATACACTTGCTTGTAATTTATGCATTTATTTTAGCTTATTTTCCCTAGCGCAAAAAAATGATAACAATATTTACACCCTATAGCTACTAGAAATTTTATCATATTTTAGTCGAAAGTTGGAATAATATGGCGTTTATCACCAAAAATTGATCAAACAATGGTAAAATTTCTAGTAAGGGAATGCGCTTTGTAATAATACGCGTAATGCATAATTTTGAAATATTTATAATTTTCAGGTTCTTCTGGGTGCTATTCCCGATCGTAGGTCTGCTTTTGCCGATCAACGCGCCTGCTGAATACTGGGGCGAATCGATTTTAAACAGCGTGTGCATACTGGGATTCTTCAGAATCGCTGTGCTAACCAATATTTCCTGGCTAGTGAACAGCGCGGTTCACATTTGGGGAGTCAAACCCACAGACAAGTTAATAGCCTTTTTCGATTTTATAAATTTGCTACTCCGAGTTTTTAGACTACCCACGAGCCACGGTGCAATCGCGATCGATACCGATGGTTTCTACTCGAATCAATAGTCTTGAACTCGACGACCGATAAACCATTCAATGTATAACAATGTCATTATTCCTTTGTAACCGTTGTATTATTAAAATATACGCAAAATCAAAAGCAAATGTAGTGAAACTAATCGAATTTAAACGATTGGAAGTACTGGTAGTAATTATTTTTCTATTTTAGATTCCCCGTCGAAGACAACTCGATCTTTTTGCTGAGCAAGTCGTATTGGCCGCACTATCATTACCTACTCCCGTGGGACTGGAAGTGCGGTGAATTTGGAACTTACGATCGTGGTTTCAGCACGTTCTTCATCAAGATGGGTGAAAATCTTGGACTTATCGAATCACTAAAGACTGCATCGAGCGAATCTGTTCGCAACGCTCTCTTCCAAGCGACGAATAATAAAGTAGACGTCTCCGACGCTTTGGAACAAGTTAAGAAAATCGCTGAGGACGAAGCGATGAAATCGAAACTGCGCTATCGTCACTGATCGACAACTTGTTTATTTGTTTAATATTTACGTTCGTCAATAGATTACCGATCACTGTGGAAGTTGAAAGACAGTTGAGATAGAAAACGTTGAATCGAAAATTTTACAGCTTCCTTCTATGCATACTCGTCTTTATCTGTACCTAGCGATATACCGAATCAACTAGTTACTGCAGCCAAAGAATACATTACGTTACGTACATCATGTGTAATATACCGTGGAATTGAATTTATTTGTCATAATACGTTATTAAGAAATAAATATATAAATTTCCTATCACAATCGAGTGTAAAAGTATACAAACAGTTACTAGGTGAAATTAGAAAATTGTCCATTCTCGTTGAATTTTTACTTAATCGTCATGTATTTAAATCTGTTTCATTGTTTTATAAAAAAAAATAACTACAAGTCTAAGATAAGATGTACAATTAAATTACATACACGAGAAAATATTATTTCAGTCTATTTTTGTGCCTGCATTACGTTGACAACTTGCTTATTTTTAAACGCAAGAGTAATAATATTTCTTTTATCTACAAATACAAATAAATGTTAATTCTCTTGAGTACACTGTCTTAGACGTTACAAACTATTATATATTCGCTCTGCCTTAGTACGTATATTAAACACATGTCTATACCTGTATATCGATTTGTCGAGTAAATGTGTACAAAAATAACCGATAGACAAAACTTTTCTAAGAACAGAACATTACATCAGTCCAAGGAATAATGGTTCTATAGATGCTTCTTTTATGTACAATAAGAACTAACGTGTGAAATGAATCGTCGGTCGGCGTTATTCAATCAGTAGGCACTAGAAATAGAAAAGCGTTGCACGCGACATAAAATGTTAGGCTCGATGATCGAGAACTAATATTCGTATATCCCTGGATTGTTAACATTGGTAAAGTAGTTGGACTGTTTGGTTGGCACGCGACGCATCTCTACGAGAACAGAACGAACCGGCAAAAGGTAAAACAAACGCTTCCGTGCAGGAGTCGATAATCTCGGTATATTAATTTGTTCAGAGTTACGCGTCATGGAGTATAGTTAATTTCCAGTCGTTCATCTCACACTGCTCATGAGCATATGTACACTCAGATATTACCACTTGGCTACGGAAAAGTCTATCTATCGAACTTGTTCTCGGAGGGAGTCGTCACGTAGATCGGCACCGGCGAGTTGTCGTAGTACCCGTAAATCGGTTGCCCACCGCTCGACGAGTGCACCATCGGAAGCGGCTGGACGAACGGCAGCATGTGCATGGACGTCGCCGAGGTAGGCTGCAAACTCCCCGTGTTCCCGTGACCCAATGTCGAGCCGTTGTACGAGCTCACGTACAGCTCTTGGTTCAGCTTTCCGCTGTACGCGCTTGCGGGTCGGAGCATCGACGCCTCGTGAATGCTCGAGGCCATCGCGGCTTGCATTCGAGCTTCGCTCATCTGGTTGCTCCATCGTAGTCGGCAAATGCAGATGATGATTACGACGATCGCGATGAACGCCACTACACCTCCGACTATCCCGATTATCAGAGTGTCGTCGTTGCCACCCGACATACCGATCGACACGTTCATCGTTGAATCGCCATTGCCGTGCTTGTTGTTTCGGGTATCCTGTTACAAATCAAAACCACATCTTTCTCATAAAATATCCAATTAAATTTCCTAAGAAATATATCAAATTCGTCAAAGGAATAACATTTTTTTCTGCGGTTAAAAATCTTTATTTACGGATAAGTGTTAGACTTTGTATCGTCGTACTTTGTACTTATAAAATTGAAAGAATTAATTTTTGAAATGTTGCTTATTACATCCACGGAAAAATTTAGTAAGTTGTGCAGCAGAACAAAAATGAAGCAACATGTAAGACTACTTATTTTTAATTTGTTACGTTGTTTGTTAGAAATCGTTAAGTGTAGTAATATAATAAATAATAAACACACATTAACGAAAGGTGAAAATGATCTATTATTATATAGAGAGAGCTGCTTACCTGAGAGGTTGGAGCGACAGTCCAAATAATTTCGGGTTCAGGACTGGTGGATCGTCCGATAGTAGTGGTCGACTCGGTGTACTCGGTGCGATGGACCGTCGTGCTCGGATCCGACTCGCAAGAAAGTTGATCTTCCGCGAGGTCCAGCAAATACCGATCTTCCAAAGATTTCGGAGCGGTACATTTGATCGAATTATCGTGACGAGTATCTTTAGCAAGTGCTCTCGACAATCTCCACAAGTATTTGATCTCGCAGTCACACTTGACGCGAATGTTGAGCCCTTTCAGACGAACCGCGCCGCTTCGCTCCTCGAAAGCTTGAACGAGTTGAGGGGAGATCGTCTTGAATTTGCTACCGGTGACGTCGAGTTCGATTTGCGTGGATCGCGGCACTGGGAACAATAAAGTCGCGGGCACGGTCTCGAGAGAGGTGTTCTTGAATCCAAGCGATAGCTTCCAAGCCCTTATTCCTACGAGTAAGCTGGAAAGAACGTTTTTCAATCGCTCACCCCTGAGCACGAGAGCGTTCAGTCGCGGATGCATTCGCACTGAGAGCTGCTCGTTGCCGGCGTTTACGTCTTTGATTTCGATGTCCAGAGCTTCGAGATTGCTCATGTCCTTGATGATTCCTTGAACGTCGAAGTAGCCCAATCTTGGGTAATCGTAGGCCTCGAGTATCCGAAGTCTGGACAGGGATCGGAACGCGCTTTTTTCGATTCTCGTGCAATTTGCCAAGCTGTATATTTTGAGAGATCTCAGACCTTCGAAACCCTTGAATGAGCTCTCGTTAACGATTTTTATGTCGTTCCTCGAAACGTCCAGGCTCTTCAAACTGGAAACCGAGCTAAATGCCTTGAGCACGCTGTCGAACGTGCCCAACCGATTTTTCGATAAATTCAGCTCTTCCAACATGGTCGTTCGCTCGAAAGCGTGAGGCTCGATATTCTCCAGTTGATTACTCGACAAGTTTAGATGTTTTAAGAATGGCGCCTCTACCCTCGCGATCTTACGTATCCCGCAAGAGGCCATGTTCAAAGTTCGCAAAACTTTGGCGTCGCTGAGGATTCCATTGATGGCCTTTTCACTCAAAGCATTTCCCGACAAATCTAAATTCTTGATACTGCTGATTATGTCTTGGGTGAAAATTTCAGACAGACGATTCCGAGCGATATTCAACTCCATTAAATCGAATGCTTGCTTCTGCAGCGCACGCGTCGGGATTTCGGCGAATTTGTTACCCGCTAGATCGATGGCTTCGAGGCTTCGAACCCTCGACTTATCGAAAATCATGTCTGGCAAGGAGGACAAACGGTTATTTCTCAAATCAATCTTTTCGATCCGGAGTATACCTTCCATCATGCGCTCGTTCAAACTTTCTAGCCGATTGTCCGACAAATCGAGATGTTGAAGTTGCGTCGAGTTGTGGAAAGCCAGCTCTTCGACTGATTCGATCAGGTTATTCGACAAATTTAATTCGCGTAAACGTGCCACCTGGGCGAACGCGAATTCTTCGATCGCGCGCAACTTATTGTCCGCGAGATTGAATATTTCAAGGAATTGAAGACTCTTGGTCATCTCACCGGGGAAAATGGTAAATTGATTTCCCGATAAGTCGATTTCCCGCAGCCTGGGATGAATCAAGAACGCCGTTGGGGAAAGATGCTCCAATTCATTTAGCGACAAGTCCAACACCTCCAAACCTGTACCAGTATTAAAATGCTCTCCTCCGAATGTCTGTAACTTATTCCCGCGTAAATTTAAACGATACAGGTTTTGCAAACCTATGAACGCGCTATTTTTAATTTCCGCGATTTCGTTGTACGAGAGGTCTATGCTACTGAGATTGGTCAGGTGCTTGAAGGTTCCTTCATTAATTTCTTGCAGTTTGTTCCCCGAGAACGAGACACTTTCGAGACTTTCCAAATTGAGGAGTAGAACAGCCGGTAATATTTGAAGACCGGTCCGAGAGACATCCAGAGATATCAATGTCCGTGGGAATATCGGTGGGAATCCCCCGTAAAGCGGATTGTCGCTTATATTCAGATATTGCAGGCGATCAAAGTGCTTAAACGCGTCGGGCGAAACTCTCTTTAATTGATTGCCGGCCAAGTTCAAAGATACCAAATTTCGGAGCGCCAGCTCGCCGATCGAGGCAATTCGATTATAGGATAAATCAAGGTAAATCAAGGTATCCTCAATACCGATGAAATTTTGTTGGTTGACGGCTGGTATCGAGTTACCCGACAACTCGATACTCAAAAGCCTATCGAAATGTAAGAACAGTTTTGGAGGTAGCTCGCGCACGAGATTCCTAGTTAAGCTGAAACTGACCAAGTGTGGCGCACTGCTCCGTAAAATTTCGCTGGACAGCGCGGCGATACGGTTGAATTCGAGATGGAGCTGGACGAGCGAGGGCAATCTTGCCAAAGCCGCTGATGGTACCAGCAGAATGTTGTTGTCTTGCAGCGAAAGCCATTTCAAATTTGTCAAACCTTCGAACGAAGATTCTTCGATCTAGAATGAAACGAAGTTATGATCGCTCTGGTCCGGTAATCATTTTTTCGATTAAAATAAAGTAAATTAAACTTACGGCTCTCAAAGCGTTGAAACTCAGATCCAAACGTATCAAGGACGAAAGACCGGTGAAGGCGTTTATACTTAAACGTCTGATGCTATTATGACTGAGATCCAAAACTTGTAATTCCTCCAGATTTGCTAAGTGGGAACGTTCTAAATCCTATAAAAAACAAAGAAATTTCAACCTAATTTCAAATCTAACTAAAATATCCAACTTATTGCGAATTTTTTAAAGTCTTGCATCGAGATAAATAATTTATTCACAGTTATACTGTTTAATAATGAAGGTCTATACTGTTAAAATTCAAAAAAATTAATATACCGCATACCAAAATGTAATACAAAAATATATTTATATTTTAGATCACTACCAATTAATTGTAGTATAATAATAATAATTTTTTTAATTCTGAGAGTCTATGTCTCTATTATTAAAGAATATATTGATTTTAATGCAACAGTTTTCATCGAGGATTTATTATACGCGTATGAGCAATATAATCATCTTTAAAAAAATTTGTATGAAGTAACAATGTACATTTAGAGTCATATATTTTTAATTAGAAAACGGGCAAATCTTTAAATTGTTTTTTCCTTTAAATGCATTAAGTAAAATATAAACCGATCGACAATCTTAATTTTCCTTCATTTCCACCCACACGGTCATACACCGTTGATATATTAGAAGTATTTTATCGATAAACGTTAAAGAGAGAATATTTTGCTTAAATATATTAACAATAAGAAGTCGATTCCTTTAGAAACTTTATCTTTACTTTCGCTTTTACTTCATATTTATTCAAATCGTATAATAATGAAAATACTTAAATCATGCGTACGTAAGTCAGTTTAATTCGAAAAACAATCGAGTATCATATTAATGTTAGAAAAGATAAACAATTAAATAAATAAATACTCAATAATAACGTTGTAGGAGTAAAAAGTGATATTAAAGTTTGTTTAAATATAATCATAAACTATAGTAAATTATATAGGATACAATACCAATGAAAATATTGAAGCGTTATACGTCCGCGTATAAAAATCGAAATGAGTACGGAAAAGTGCACGATAAGAATAACGTGCTGAGTATTTTTTTCTGTAAATATGTGCACTCGTATCATCAACGGTTATCTAACAGTAAACTCGTTACCGTTATGAATTTTATTTTCAAATTTTAAACGTATTGGATATTTATATACTTTAACGCTTAGGTTAGCGAACAAAAACGAGCAATTGATTATAGTAGCTTTATTAACGAAGTGTTAATTTCGTTACCGTGATTAGGTTGTTGGAAACGTTGAGAAACTTGAGTTCAGTTTGGTACCGCAAGGCCTCAGTTGGGAATTCTTCGAGAAAGTTTGCCGAAATATCGAGCTGCTGAAGAGTATACGCACCTGCAAAACATAACGTTAAAATCACACCCCACTCCAGGAAATTTGCAAAAATATTGATCATTTACGTGTAATTTTACGTTGTAGAAAGGAAAACTAGTAAGTAGGTATACATTAAATAAAAATCGAAAGTTTTACTCGGACCAATACATCACATGAAAATCTTAATTTTCGGTGAAAGTAAATTTAGACTCTAACACTGATAATCATCAAGGTAAGCGCGTAAATATATATAGTATATATATATATGGTTATGCAGTAATAATAATAAATCACAATCAAAAAGTCTTTAAATATATATAGGAACATTCGAAGAGTTTAGACAGGTGCATACAATTAAAAATGTACAGGAGCGCATAAAAAATAAGTTAACGAGGAAAGTATTATTTGAAAATATAGGTTTATATAAATATATAGATTATTAACGATCAATCAGTGGGATGGTATCGAACGGTTGAGTTGTAACATCGGCGATATCAAAATAAGTGAAAATAACTTTCACTGGCAGTCGGGGTACTTAATTATAAATGCTAACCTTTGAAGACATCGCTGTTCAATCGATGTAAATCGTTGCGAGAGACGTTGAGCACCAAAAGACTCGTCATTCCAGCCAATGCTCCGTCTTCCAGGTGAGACAACTCATTGTCACTCAAGTCGAGTCGCAGGAGAGTCTGTCCGAGTGACGAAAAGGCACCGCGCTGTATCGTACCTGAGAATTGCGTTACGTTATAATCGCGCGTCTAATTATTGTAATGCGCTCGGAATAAGAGAAATTGGCCGAATCACGCGAGAAAGTCCGGCGACCAGGGAACCCGCGAGACTTTCGGAAACTCTTTTCCTCTGGGAATAATTAACTTTCGGTATATTCGATATTCCGAGATTTATTTATATATACAATTTACGGAGCTCATTTGATATTCCAATTATATTTTTTAAATTAATACGGTAACGATTTTGTTCGAGTAGATACAATTCTTTCTTCTAATAATTAACAGAATCTATAAGATTCAACAGGTGTTGCAAATTGAAAACTTGTACGTAAAATCCGAGATAAGTGTTGTTAAAGGATTATATACATAATTCCTGCAATTCTAATATAAAAAATATTCTGTTAACATTAAAAATACCTTTAAGAAGAAAAATTTATAAAACTAAGTTAATAAATTAACACATTATATCATTTAGATGACCGTGTGCTTGTTAACTTAAAAATTAAATCATATGGCCATCACAATTCTTGTAAACCAGAAAAACAATGTTTGATGGAAACATTACAGAGTGACCTTGTAAAATTTAAATTAACCAACGTGTTGCGATGTTATTTATACTTGTACCTACAACACCGTAATTTTTTTATAATTAACACGAACTAACTGTAGACTTGAAACATGGGCTGCACGTTAAGAATAACAATAATACTTATTCACGTAATATATTCGAGTACGAACAATAGTGTAAGACACGCACCTTTCCCGGTATTCTATTTCACATTTCCCCATCACAATTAAAGGAGATTTATATCTTTTTTTTACAAATTTCATAGCAAACAAGACATTAATCCAACTGCTCGAGGTTTAGAGTATGGTCGAAAATGAAGAAATCAATTTTTTTTTGTTTTATAAAATTTATAAAATTTTATTGAATAATTTTCGTATTTAAGTATTGGAAGGAAATCCTTATTTTAAACTCTAAAGTTAAATATCAACAATTATTTTGTATACCTTTAAAAAACTCCTTGCAGGATAATTTTTATCGTAGCCTTCTGAAATTTAATTTGCACACATTCTACATAAAATATAGAGCATGTTTCTAAAATAAAAAAAAGTTTTTTTCATATAATTTTCGAGCATACTCTACCCTAAACATATATTAAAAAATAACTTGGGAAAGGTCGAGATGGTCGATATTGGGTAGCCTAGTCAGTAGTAAAACGTATAAGAGAGCAGCCAATTAAAGAAAGCTTACCGATGTTGTTGCCGGCGAGGCTGAGAATTCTCAAAGCTAGAGGGCCCTTGAGCGACTCGATGGGAGGGCTCCCCAGATCATTGTGATCGAGATAGAGCTCCTCGAGGTTGAGGCACCCCTTGAGTATGCCCTCCTCGATGCTACGCAGCCCGTTGTCCCGCAGATCCAGGAGCCTCAGCTCCGTTGCGTCGTGAAACTCGTTGCTCGAGAATATGGGGTTCAAGCTGTCACCCAGGGCATTCCCCGCGAGCCTCAGCTCCTTGAGCCCAGTGCGGCCCTGGAGGAGTCGATCCATCAGTCGGTGGATCGCGTTTCCCGTGAGGTCCAGCCGCTCGAGGCTTTCGGGCAGGATGGAGAGGAGCCGTGCCGGTAGGCTCTGGTGGCCACGGTAACGCTGAGAGAACGAAATCACCGGCTGCCCGGCTAAACTGGAGACGGCCTCATCCGCGAGGACCACCCTGTCGCAGTCCACCTCGAGTCCCAAGGTGCTGTGGTTTTTCCCGGTGACGGCGATCGCGCACCGGCACGGAAGTCGCAGCTCGCGCTTCACCTCGACGCACGCGCGCCACCGGCTCTCCGCCGCCTCCGAGGCCCCGAGGACCATGGCCACTCCCAGCAGCATCACCACCACCGCCACTCTGTACCTACTGAAATCGTTCAAAGTCAAACGGTTACGACAGTTGTGCCGATATATCATACATACGCTTACTTTCTCAAAGATTTACTTGATCTATAAGCTGATAAAAATCATCACTATGATATCTTATACTATATTTTGTTGTAATTGCATAAAGATATGTTTAAATTAAAGTTTCTATACACGTATACTTTAAATATTAAAATATGTATTTTAACAAAATTCTAACAAAAGTTAGTATATAAAATATATTTGTTATACCATTCTTGCTTATGTGTATACGTTAAGCATTTCGTTACAATTATACTAATAACAGGCGATTTCCTTCTGTTTTCAATGAAAACTCAATATTTTGTAAAGGAAATTATAACGGCCTTAGTTATTGTTAGTTCGACGGTCTTATCTTCGTCGCGGAACGTGACATCGCTAATTTTTTATTTGTTCGTTAGTCGACCAGTTTATGAAGATATAATGCTATTCCGTAACCACTTTATTAATTAAACAAAATTATTTTAATCAAAGATTATGAAACATAATTATCTTTATATAGTGTTATTTGTTTTTAATGTTAAAATTCAATCAGAATTGTCGCGACAATCGTTTTAGATGTTCGATATACGTATTACTGATAAATTATTCCGAGACGATTAAAATCTTTATTCTTTTTCTCTGCATTATGCAAGTACGCGCAAAATTGATGACACCCACAGGATGCACCTTACATACATTCATGCGCAAACACACCGAGTATAAAGTGCATCTGATTTGAATAGCGCATATATAGTTGGAGGCAAGATCAAAGTAAAATAAGAAGAGAAAGTCATGATTATCATCACATGGGAAGTTGTCGCAACCGTATCTATATGCGCATAATCATAAACCATCACCGTAAAATCTGTGAAATTTTCGTGTGCGCCTATTTAAAAGGTGGCAAGCTTTCGAGTAAATTAAGATTCAAGAGGTAATTCAAAAACTTAAGAGGTACCCACGATTGCTAATTTCCCATCGTGCCAATGGCATTACCGGTGCAAAATTCATACCGAAGATGCCACGCAGTATCCGCACTCCGACTACTCGTACTTACGCGTTTACGCATTAGGTGTGTATACTTTCAAAGCTTAAAATACGATACCTGGTGGGAATTTTACTCTCTAAATTCCTTGGTGAGAAATCTCTACCGCTTAAATTTTGAGCGATTTACAATTTAACGACGATAGACGGAATAATCGCACGCTCTGTTAAACTTTTTCTTCTTCGTTTTAACGTGAACCATATATTTTAGCTTTGATAATCAGCGATGTATTTATGGGGTTGATATTGCGTCTGCACGAATAAAATGTGTTTAGAGAATTAGAAGATGACATTTAATTGCAGTGAATAAATGTTTATTTAAAAATTTTGATATTATATAAGCATACGAATATAAAATTAATTTAAATCTACCAAGAATTTATTTATTTCCGTAAATTCGAAAAAGTTTGTACTACATAATCGAATAATGTTTTTAGTGCGCACACATCACTCTATTGAAAGTAAAAATAGTCTCGTTAGCGTGCAGTTGCATAATAAATTTAACGATAGCCACACCAGCTATAAATGTAGCTTAACGAACGCGATGGAAGAGTAAAAAGAAAAAGCGGCGCGCGTATATTATCGAGGGAGGGTTGGCGCGTAAACAAAAATTTCAAAGCTGAAACCTGCATAGGATGCTTAACTCGGCAATCGTGTGCATCGTTATACCTCGACGATTAGAGTGAAACGGCACTCCGAGAAATTTAGAGAGAGCTCTTGTCATTGTACTCGGTTAACGCGAGCGGTTGCTCGATTTCGAAATACGCGCATTAAGAAAAATAGCCCCCTTTTTAGTTGGGATAATGGCAGCGAGTCCGACCGAGCGTCTACACTCTACCGGGCTGTCCGCTCCCGTGGCAACCCGTACCCACGTAACGTACGTAATGTATGTATATTAGCGCGAGACTCGGTAAGTAGATGCGTGTCGAGTCCCCGAGCGCCGAGTCCGGTAAGACTCGGGCAAACGATGGTTCCCACGATAATAACTTCCCAAGTTTTATCGCACTTTTCTCACTTTTCTCGCGTTCAAAGGGGGTCGATTTCTTTTTTTGCTGCTTCGAACCTACTACCGGACGCTTAAGCGCGGAGCAAGCCTCTCGTATATCTATATATATATACACCGCGTATACGTGTGCACACTGGGAACCCGAAACTTTTCCCGTATTCGAGATAATCGCTCGACGATTCCGAGTTGGAACAACAACGAAATAATTCACCTTTAAGTGGATATAGGTTTACCGATATTTTCGCAAGCACCGCTATATACCTACCACCTACACCACCAGACGATCAAGATAAACGTACTTAAGCGATTCGTTCGCATATAAATATTCATCTCGCAAACTATTTATTTTCAATTGTAGTATACGACGTTCGTTGTAGTACTTTATTTTTTTCTTCCTCTTGTTCATGTGTAACATCTTATTTTTTTACGTATCTTATTATTCTGCACATTTTATTCCATTGTATGTATTATTTGTATGCGCAAAGCGTTGCTTGTAGTCAGTGTTTCTTCGGGACGATACACTCGTTACTTTGCAAAAACGACTACGGTATAAAAATAAGAAACGCGTGTATAAGCAATGATTTCAAACAAAAAGTTATTTTATTATGGAAAAGTTGTATGTACATTGACATGCATACCGATACATCAAGGAAAGAGAGAGAGAGAGAGGGAGGGAGAGAGGAAGGGAGAAAATATTCGTGTACGCAAAACCACGAATAAAGGTAAATCGTATCTATGTAGTATAGAAACGAGAGTCCGCGCAAAACATTTAAAAGCCAAGCTACAAAGATCGCGCGCAGGAATCTTGCAGGATGTGAGAACCTGCAATCGAGTTAGATTCGAGCCAAGGCTATGTCTATATATACATGTACAAATAGGTGTGGATACACACAGGCACACACTCACGCGTATATACACCTTCTATATCTATGTAAACTTACGGCATTCTTAAAACTTGTTCGACGATCCTTCCAGTCCCACGGATGGCTATTTTCTCTCCCGAGTTAGTCGTCGACGAGCATGTTAGGAGCGCCGCGGCTTCTCTTCTCCTTGCAAAAAAGGCAAACTGACACTTGCCATCCGAGAATTAAAAAGAAAATTGCACGATTCGATCGGATCCGATCCGCTTTCTCTCTCTCTCTCTCTCTCTCTCTCTCTCCCTCTTTTCCCCTGTTTCTTCGACTGTGTTTCACGGTCTCGGGATGCGGTAAAACTGCTTGTAAAAGAGTACGGAACAAAGTCGAGCAGGGTAATCGATTATCACCCGCAGCGATCGGGCCGAAATCGAAATCGGCCGTCCGAAGCAACGGTGTGCGGGACCACGAGCCGAGAGTACGAGTCAGAGGCGGATCGGCGCTCGAGCGGCTGAACGGCAGCCAACGCACTGCTCTTCGGGGCCCGCTGGCTGGTGAACGGACTCGAATCGGCGCGAGGCGTCGCCGCGCTTCGGTCTCGCTCGGGAAACCTCGGAGGCCCGAGCCCCTGCGAGCCCCGCGCGAGGCCCCGAGAGGCCCCGAGAGACTCCGAGAGCGGGGACTAGAATGCTGCTGCGCCGTAAGGCCCAGGTACGGCCGCCACGTGCTTCGGAGCCCCGACGTCCTCTCGACCGAAACTTTTTTCCTCCGCGGGAAACTCTTTTCCCACGGGTCTCGCTGCGCCGACGACCACTCGGTTCACTTTTTTACTTACTTCTCCTTCGATCTCTTAATTTTTATTTTTGTTTTTCGCATCTTCGAAAATTAAACCGAGCTGAAATTAATTTATCCATTGTTTAGTTGGAAACCGTTTCCAAGTATGAGCGTATCTACTGCTTGTTTATAATTATACAAGTTTATGGCATGCAACATTCTTTATTCAATCTCCAGTACATCCAATATGTGAAATCCAGTAATAGTACATGTAGGAGGATATCCACATCATATTTCCATTTCTGGGCCTCCGCAATGTCGTCAGTCTTTGCATCATCATTCTTCGTTTGTAAATTATAGTTATGATAACCCAATAACACGTTCTTATGCTTTTTTTATTTCAACGTGATATTTACGTAAATAATGTCAGCTTAAAGTAATGGTCGGCAAGCATTCGACCTCAACTTTTTCTCAAATTCCTTTTATTACCAGTTTATAGAAAATAATAATAAAATAAAAGTGAAGCAACAGTCTAGTAAGTGAGCGATACGTAAGCAGGATGAGATACGTGGTAACGAATCAACTTGATTTAATTTCATTTGGTATAATTAGATTTTTCGATGATTCGTTATTCCTAATTACTTTGAAAAATAATTACTTTTGTGTCAAGTAATAGTTAATTATGCTAAAGAAGGTTGCGTTTTCGGTTTTCCAATACACATTCAGGCATTACGGTTACGTGTCTATATTAAAATTACAATTTTCGTGGGAGGGAGGAGTAATAAAGAATAGTTTTGTAACTTTTCTCTACGAATGTAAATTTGAAACGCAGTTACTTACAAAAAACCAATTTCAACGCGCGCTTAAAATGTAATCGCACACAGCTTCGAAAGCTTGTCTCCTCGAGATTACATTAGAGTTTTTTCACTAAACTTTCAATGCATTTAAGCCCTGTGCAGTATGCAAATTATTATTTACGTATACTAGATATTGTTGCATCGTTACCGATATAAAATTATTTTGCTCATAGTCGCTACAACTAGTAAGTAGTACTCCATTACATTTCACAAATTTGTTTTCAAATACTTGAAAACGTAACATCGACTTGCGCAACGCGGTGGAGCCCGTCTTGCTGACAAATGGATACGTATAAAGATAAAATTTTCTACAAAGAAAATTCTTTATCTAACAATGCTTGTTACAAAAATTGGTCTGGTTTTAAACGTGTCCGCAACCATTTGAATTACCGCAAAACGGATTTAGCTGTCGGAACGGTTTACTACTTGCGTAAATAACGTAAACTATTTTACAAACTTGAATTCGTTCCGCGAATTAATTATGTATTAAAGTAAAATAAAATCTATAAATTTAATAATAAGCGTAAGAGCGGATGTCAGTATAGGTATAGAAATTATTAATTTTACGTTTGTTACCTAAAATCATCTCTATTAAATTATTTGTCATTGTCATATTTATCCATTTTGGTTATACATTATTTTATTTCATCACTTAGCAGAAATACACTGTTTTAAGGCATTTTAAGGCATAACAAATTTTTGCAAAAATAACTTTTTATTCAATTTCGATTTGGAAGTTGGTTTCTTCCACACTCACTACCGTAACAAATGTAAACGTAAAACATTTTTTTTTTGAATCTTTGTAACGGGAGATTTCGCGTGGATGATGGTCCCTTGTGTAACTATATACGTATTCACTCCAAAGAAGAAGCAAACATAAGTGAAAGATTTTACTGGTGGTTGCTACATGATTTACCCGTAATATTTTATTCTATAATAATTTGCATTACCTCTCTACTTAATCATGAAACATAAATACACAACTTGCATCGCGTGACAATTCCAACGAGATTTAATATAATTATATCTACTGTACGAAAGTTGCAATGAAAATTACATATTTAACGTTCATCATCGCGTCTATTTGAAGTACCGTTACCTTCGCTCAAAATTCCCAAGGAATAGGTACTCGCTTCCTCTCGTGCACTCGTGGTTAATGTACCAAAAATCGCAAGTACACGTTCTTATATCTCGATGCGTGATTGTCCGTGATATATTAAAATTTTTATAACAACATTGGCATATAAACCAAATATTCACAAGCGTAAACATAGCAAACCGCGCCAACTAGGAAATGAGGCAATGTCATCAACATAGATCTGCAAAACACAAAAGAATTCACACGATGTAGCGTCAACTAATGAGCTTTCGGAGAAAATTTTTTTTCTTTTCACCGTGCAATATAACAATATGGTAAAAAATAATAATTAAGCGAATATACATTTTTGTAAAGTCATTAATATGTATGCTGTAATAATAGAATATATTATTTATAAACGTTTGTTTCTAATTATCATATACTACGCAGCCCTGAGAAAAAACTTTATGTTTTTTATATATTTCGTCGAAATCGGAAAGTGTTAAACTTCGGAAATAAAACTGGTATTTTAACTTTTGTTTGACGTATACGCGTTTTTGAATAATACGATATAAAATATCGAGTGCCCGTTTTAACACTGAATACAAGCCAGTCGAAATATTTTACGATCGATTCCTCAAATACTGCTTGTATCTCATTAATAATCGTATGGAAATATCCTTTCAGGAGTGTATACTACACATAACGTGCGCCAAATAGATAAATATGTATATAGTGTTTCTTTTTTAAATTAAATAAAGATATTTTATTTTGAAAACTATATATTTTAATTTTAAATAATGTTTAATTTTATAGTTTCAACATTTATGTATTATTAATAGAATACATTAATTAAATTATCCGGTTTTTAATTTTATCCCTTTGTTATTGAATTGAAAAGCAAATAAATAGTGAAATGGTACTTTTTCTATGTATCCTTCATATTCAAAATTAAGAATGGATTCAATAATATATTTCTTTGAAAAGTCGTAAACAAATAATTGATTAATACTAACAATTACCTATTTTTCAGTTTGAAATAATGATATTTTTACGACTATTTAGACAAATATTTTATTGAATTTACTAAATTTTTGTTTAGTATGTAAACTATTTAATTGTACGATAATTGTTATAAACTTTTTAAATGTACATATAAGTTTTTCTAAAGTTATTAAATTCTTTTGTAAATGTACTCAATATTGGAATTGCAAAGTATGCGGAATTAACAAAGTTTTACTTATCTGAATATGAAGGAGAGTTTGAGGCCAAGTTGTGAATGGAGTACGCATTTCAATAAAATTCGATTTCTCGCGAGATAGCGTACGAATTGTACTTATTTTTCGAGTACGAGTATGCAGTTTGTTGCGTATAGGTATATATAAATCCATTTAGAAAATTATGTAAAACTTACACCTAGTTAGTAGCTCAACTTGCCCCAATTATCTGACATAAATAAAATATTATATTGTTTATTGGATAATATGATGAAATTGTAGATAAACTTTCATTTATTGGATAGCAGTCTACTGATTTATTTAACTTTGAGTTGAATAAAATTTTACGCTGATAATTGCGAATCTAAAAGGTTTCTTTCCTTTTCCCTAAAATGATTTTGTTCAACAGCTATTTCTATTGCATATATTTAATATTGCGGTTAAATAATTCTTAATACTTTCTACAAAAACAAATACTTATTATAAACTCGCATATAAAACATATAATATTTAAATGTTTAATCGAAATAATAAATTTGCAATAATTTGCAGTAGTCGGGCGATAATTTATAAAGTTTTATTCTTTTTCGTTACTTCGATAATATTTGCAATTTAATTTTACTTCCTTGGACGATCATCAAAAAGATGGAATGTATAAAAAAATAAAGTAGAAAACAGTAGAAGATACGAGCAACTATATATTATCGTACCAACTCCGTCATAATATACAGTTACCTATACTGGTTCCTTTCGAGTAGCTCTAATTCGAGAACGAGTATACTGCTCGTAATCTACATTTTATGATAATTTTCTCATCAAACTTTTTATACGTACACATTTTCCATACTACGTATACCGAAAAGCAAAACTTAGTTTATTATGGAACATCAATTAACGTTTTTGACTTTGATTTAAAAATTACCTGTACACGCGGATTCTTAAATTAGGAATTAGTGTGTAATACTGAAACTCTAATTCTCATACACATAATTAAACATGCTTTAGTGTAATCTAATTTATAATTATAAACATTTAAAACACTTTTACACTTTCTTTTTCACGTATACAATGTATGAAAATGTGAAAGAAAAGAATATGAAACAAAGGTGTATTTTATTTTATTGCAAATAATCAAGATTAGTAATACTGGATTTGTAAAATGCAGGGAGAGTAATTTTATTAATAAACCACCGTCGACTGATAATAAACAATTTCAAATTTTACAAAAACAAAAAAATGATTATTTGGTATCTAATGAGCTCTAAGGAATGTAGTAAAGCGAAAGGTAATTTGTCAATAAAAAAGATGTTATGTAACGAAGGATTCTATTTTGTTAAAAAGTATCAACTGCACTGAAATTGCTTGTCCCAAGGAACTTTTTAAATAATTATTGTAATGGAGTGAATTGCTCATCTTGTTGAGCAACGACTCGGTGGCTATATAAAAACATCCAAGTATCGATCAACAAGCAATGTTCAGTAGTAGAGATAAAGCTTATTATAAAATACCTGCTTCTCTAGAAATCGGCTAAATAGTTTATTACTCGATTGTGTAGGAACGATTCTTTTTGAATTTCTAAAACTTGTGTCTTTTCTAAAAGTATGGACTTTCCTATGAAATTATTATTAATTCTACTCAAGATATAATAATTACTTTTATATACATTCTTCAAGAACATTTTCAAGATCTTTAAGTTATTTAGCGTCATCTTCCGTTTTGACTTACTGTAAAATATGCAAAAAAATTTAACAGTATCTTATTATTAATTACATTCGTAGGAACTATTTAATATTTAATATTTAGTATTCAGATGTGTTCTTTTTTTCGTTCTTTAAACAAAGATTTTCGATCATTTCTGAGTAAAATGTACGTAAAGTGAAGATAACGTAAATCAAAATTTAGTTATTTACAATTAAACCAAATGATTTGGTGAATATAAACAAATTTTTTGCTCAGTGTTGAATCAAATAACGAGATTTGTCAATTTGTGTTTTTGGAGAAAGTTTGAATGATACTGATAATTTTAACAGCTAATCAAGCTATACAATAATAATAAATTAAACTATAAATAGTAATAAAATATTTTAATTACTCAATATTGTGCAGTTCTATTTAAAAAAAGGTTGATTCAATGATTTACCTACGTTACGCGAGTTGAAGAAACTGGCATAAAAGTTGATTGCCCGCATTTTTTAATATTCATACATGTACGTACATAAATTAGTTCAACTCGATTAAACAATAGACGCGAAACGAAGTATAAATAATAAAAAAAGTACATAAAGTACATAAAGTTTGAAAAATGTATAGCAGTGAAACGAAAGTTATAATTGTCTTTCCAAATCAATGGAAAGAAAACAAGAATAAACTCTGATACATTAAATCAGAATACCCGCATAAACCCAGTAAGTTTTTACCATCGTGAAACTTCCTCTGTGTGAGATTCCGATTAATATGTATAGTGAAAGGATAACTGCAGATTTCTAGTCGAGTGTAACCCTCAGGCAATTTCGCATACAACTATTTTCTTTTTTTCTCTTCTACTCCTTTATTCTAGTCGGTTTTAAATGATCACTCGTACTATTTACACGTGATATATTAACAAGAAATTTGAATAAAGTGTAAATTAACCCAAGTATGGATTTAAGATCGTAACGATACCTTTGGTAATTACAAACCCTTCTTTTCATTAAATTCTTGTTATAACGCAGGATGTTATACACTTACAATTAGCGTTTATCTAATCTATTATTACGTAAATCGACGATTGATCTTACCCAAGGCAAGTGCATTACTTTTCTCATCGATTCATCTTGAATTATAAAAACGCGCGGTTAAGTAAATTACGCGATTACCGCGGTCATACCAACAGCATTTAGTGCAAGTTCATCCAAAACAATGAGCTAAATCCAGTTGCGAAATCAAACTTGTAGCTTATTCAACTGGACAAAACGTGTAATATTTCAAACTGATAATAATATAAATAACACGCAATAGACTCGAGTGCATTTACATGCTATATAAATGTTACGGTACCGATACGAGGACATCCGTGCCGCAACTGTCACTGATCCTGGAAGCAACGTAGATAAATGAATAATTTTACACGACCAATTTCGATGATTATAAAGATCTTCACAAGTACAAATTTGACCAACTAGATCACGTATGAGAACCATTGTACATTATACATGGGTAACGGTATAACAAATTTATCAAAACGTATAATAACTCGCAATATTCATATATTCACTGAGTATTTGCTCGTATTCGATAATGGAATTTCTAAGTCTATCAAGTTTGCAATGAACCTAGTCGATCGAAGAAAATCGTAACGAAAGTATAATAATTAAAGATGTACACTCCCATAAAGCCGCATAAACCGATGGTCAGAAGAAGAAGAGAGAACTGAAAAAGAGCTGTCGGAATGATCAAACAAAATAGCGTTTATGTGTAGTTAAAATCGCCGTGATTCGTAAATCATTATTACGCACAACGATAAGTATCATTGTTACACTGGCAATAGAGAATTAAATTTATTGAACATGAGTACAAAGCGTCGTGAGCACGCGCGCGCGCATCGGTACGTTTAGGTGAAAATACAGTATGAAAAACGGTTTAGATTCCGGATTCCAGGCGCGCAAGAAGAAGCACGCGATGCTCGAGAAGGAGTTGAATGAAAGTTTCGAAACGTAGTTATCTCTCGAGCGTGCGAATGCGCGCTGCGTGGAAAAGTGGTGTACGTACGCACGGGTACCCACACCCTTGTAGTCAGTTATATACACTTAGGTATATATACTCGATACATCGAGCGACATGGAGATCATCAAGATAACGAATCAATCAAGATTATTGTCCCGGTGGATCGATCGAAAATCGAATACACGTACGCGAAGAAAAATCGGGCACGCGAAAGGTTGCGCCGCGACGAATGGCCTTCCCGAGTCCCGAGCACCTCGAGTTTTCCAACGAGGAATTCGCTAAGTGGACGGAAATATGTAGCGCGTCATTGACGGCGCAAAGCAGCCGGGAGAGTTGGACTCGGAGTCGGAGTCGATGTCTCTCCCCAATAGGATCTCCTGCCGCCTCTTGTGTACACACACGCACACACCCACACACTCCCTCATTCTCGCGGTGCACACACGTAAAGATATACGTACACAGGGAGAACGAGAGAGAGAGGGAGAAAGAGGCGTGTACGCAAAGTAAAGGAAGGGTATACGCGGAGAGAAGTCCGCGCCGTGGCGCGAGACATAACGGACACCGAGAAGGGAATGACCGCGCGACGCCGGCCAACTCTCTGCAGCGTTCCGAGTCCCGAGATAGGTACACCTACCTATATATATGCGGATATCGCAAAAGGGAAAACGCGCAGCCGATTGAACTGACGTCGCCGTTCAAAACTCGCCTCTGGCTATATGTATTTTCAAACTATTCGGAAATGCTCTCGTGCATCTCCGACTTTTCGACGAGTTTCCTTCTCCGCGGAGCTCGGATGCGCCCGAACATCCCGACGAATTTCCTCTGTGCTACTTTGTACGTGGCGCCCTACGATGTATCTTTGTAATATAATAGAGGTAGAGTCGGCTCGACCATGAATTTGCGGAAGGACGATCGAATCGCTCGATCGAACGATCAGAGTTATTAGCGCGAGGTTCCAAAATTTTCGCCGCGGAAAGATCGAGGTCGGAATTTTTGCTCTCGAGTTTAACCGTTACTGGCTGATGTTGCATCGCGCTGTCGCTCTCCGCTCTGCATTCTCTCAAACACCTTCGTCAACATTCGATGATCGCTTTCTCGATCGTCTTGGTTTCCTCGCACTTTTACGCTGACAGCTTGAGACAACTTGAGAGCTTGTTCCTCGTACCTCACGCACACAATATCTTAAACTGAGGGAAAGCGAGTCTCAAGTCTCTTTCCTCCTTAGTACTCGATATAAATTTATTTATAATAATATATCAACTCGGATGTATCTGTGATTGCTATAAATTAACACAAACGTATTTTAACAACTCGTCCCAATATCATACTAAATTTTTGAAACTATACGGTTTTTAAATAAATTACAAATTTTTTTTAAAAATTTTATTTTATTATTCAGTAGTTTTTTTATATTAAATATAAAACTATATCAATAATTGCGAATCGAGTTATAGAAAAATGAATATGTTACAAAATTGTGCTTTTCGTGTTTTCCCATAAAAATAATATTATAGTAGATATCATATCAAGACAATGCAATATTTACAATTTAACGAATCAACAAAATGAATCATGGTCAATAAAATTACCAAAAGAGAAATTTCACTAAAACAGTTGTATTATCAAAGTACAAACATTTTTAATACAAAACTGTAATTATCCCTGGCTTTACTATATTAAAGTTATTCGCCTGTACTTCCCGAAATTTGTTACCATTGGCTAGATTTTTAAAATGCAGCTATAATGAAGCAGTAATTCTATTTATTTTTATTCTTTAATAAATAATCCATAATTATTCGTCAGTATAAATGAAATAGTAGACATATACTTAGCGATGTAGTGTTGTCTGTAATAATAATCCAACGAAGAAAGCCACTGAAAATTAAATAAATTTTTTCGAATTGGCATGTCTCGATGAGTAAGCACGAAGAATTTATACCATTGACTCCGTCAAGCATTTTACCTCAAAGAACATGCATCCAAATCACATGATCTCTAATCGGGAATTTTTATTACCTCTTATTTTAAAAGAAATTTAATATTATACTTACATATAGTTCAAGCCATAAATTAATGCATGTAAAAAGAAAAAAGTATATAGTAGGTCCTACTTATATTGTTTAAATTCGTTTCTTTCTTGACATAATTAAAATTACTACATGGTTTACATTATAAATTCATATATTCCATAGTAAATATTTTACTGTTCAAATTAGTAAAACCTCGTCATTTTCAACACAATTCAAATCATGGATTAATCTATTTCTTTTAATTTAATTATTTCGCCGTGAATTATATTTTAAACATAAGTAATAGTATTTTACAATTTCTGTATACAATTCCTTAAACCTTTTATAGACCTTCGCATTATAATAAAATTACAGACGTTCTGGACATATCGCGTATATTTTATTTTATTGGAATCATTTGTTTAACTAAAATAACTTTCAAATATGATTATAATTTTTTATAACGGTTTATTAAGTGTTCAGTTAATTGAAACTAAATTAAGATATCTCGAATGCACGCTCTTATTTATAACTTTTTATTTTTGCAATATATAGGGGAGACTGGGGCATTTTTGAACTTTTTTTTTATTTATTTTTTTTCTTATCGGAAACGATATAATTTTATACTTGGGACCATGGCAACTTCAAGTACTTGCCTGTAGCTATTAAGACACATTTTTTACCCACGATATTTATTGATAGGACGGTTTATTTTACGATTGAAGAAAAAAGCATATTGTTCTTCAAATCGATACTTTCTAGCAACTTGCAGAATTTTTTTAGGCACCGAATTTATCAATACAACATTTTACATTTAAAAACTTTCACACTAAAACAAAAGTTATTTTTGTGAAATTTAACTAGGTTTCCTTTCTTTTAGATTGGACACATGATGAATATATACTATAAAATCACCGTGCACCCATTTACTTAACACGTTCAAATTTACCCCAAGGTTCGTGTTCAAAATTACCCCAAAATAGAAAAAAAACTTTAGATACACAGCGCGCAGCAGTAAATTAATATTTTCCAACGTAATTACGATCAAAAGAAAGCTAGTATGAATAGTTTTCGCGTGTGTGATTTGCAGGTACACAAAAGGTACGCGCAAGTGTGTTTTCAAAAACTAAGAAGTACAAATAAAATAAAATGAGATTCTCATTTTGGCGGGTCTCGAGTAAGCGTAAACAATCGATTCGGAATAGCTCGTAACTATGGGGGATTTGAGATAATAGCATTTATTTAAAGAAAATCGTCCTATTATAGCATAAATATTACGATATAAAAGAGCTATTCAAAAAGTTTAAAAATGCCCCAATCTCCCCTAGTAGCAATAATTTTATTAAAACAGTTATTTGTTTATCTATAATAAATTCTGACTGATCCTGTACTAAAATTTTCTTGTTAACTGAACTTGATTTTATTTCACTCTATAAAATGTAATTTTATTTAATTTAAATTATAGATATAATCATTTTTCTCATTACTGCACATTCTTTATTTTTATGCTTCAATGTTCGTTTCTTTCAGTGCTGATCGGTGCGGAGAGGACTTTCCATATCCATATCAATAGGATGTAATGAAGGATGGAAACATGCTTCTCCGTTGCATTGTTTGGACTGTTGTCTATAGTCTTAAATTACTACAGAAAAGTTGTGTAATTTACAATAGTTTCAAGTGCTTGAAAAGAAAATCTTTTGAAGTATGACAAAACCAAAATAAAAAAGGATAGGATAGGGAGATCGAGTATCGACAGTCAAATGCATTGAAAAATATATATATTTAATGGTTAATGGTTGAAAAAGAAAATATACCATTTTAGATGTTTATGAGTGGTCCAAAATGTTAAGTTGTACAAAGAAAAACGAATATACGACCGTTATACGCAAAAGATTGTTATTACCAAAATGCGACGAGCGATTCGAACGACTGTTACAAAAAAGAATATATGAACAAAACTGGAATGTCTAGCTTGGAGTATCTGAGTAACAGGATAGAAAATTCAAATAAGGAACGTTTAATGAAGCGAAACTAAAAAATAATTTAATCAAAATGAAGATGTCAAAAAGAACATTTAACTTTTAAGATTAATAAGTTTGATTTGAATTTCATATAGTAATGAAATCTTTAGATGATATATATACATTATCACTGTTAATAAAATAACACAAATCGCGCTCTAAACTAAATTCTAATATAGGTATAATACCAGTGTCGCTGTAATTTGACATTTTGTCTCTAAAAAATGAAAAAGTATATTGAGCAAGATAGGTAAGTTATAATAATTTCAATATATTAATTTGTTACAATTGACTTAATATTAATTACCTTTTCCACAATCTTCGAGTTATCTACTACAATGTTTTCGAATTGTATTACAAACGTTTGAATATCGAGGTGTATACGTAAATCGATAAATAAACATTGATTCGGTACCACACGGCTCGGAGTGATTAGTTACTATAGGCACGTACATACTTACTTTTTGCGAATTGTATACTTAAGTTTTACCCAATCGTAAGCTAATTAGGTATACTCGATCAAACCCAATCCCACATACCTATGCGTATTAGTCCGTCGATATTTGCAAATTCTTGAGTGTTCGTGCGCTTGTGTAATAATAAATGGCCCAAGTCGGTAATTGGCATAGGCACTCGTTACACTATACGAGTAGCAATATATTCGTTTTCTCACTATAATTGTAGGTTGCTCGTACGTAATTAAGCAACCCTTAGAAGGCTCCGTTCTTAATTCCTGAAGATCGAATAACAAAAACAGAAATGGTCAATCAATCGACTCCCGAAGACGACACCTCAGCGGTCCAGTACATCGAGGAATATCTTGATTGTGTTGAGAATTTGCCCAATGATCTGCAGAGACAATTGTCCCGGTTACTGGATCTCGATGCCCAATGTCAACGTAAGTGTGTACGATTTAAATATTCCACGAGCACGTGTTCCTTCACTTAATTTAGACATCTTTTACTTTCGTCTGTTGCAAAATACGCAGAGTATATTCGTGAATTTGACCGACATGGTTTGGTACTTGCTAAAGTCAAAGAAGATACACCTGATAGAAGACGCGCTCTTTATCATATTCAGAGAAATTTAATTTTCATGCATAATATAGGGGATGAAAAATTACAGATTATGCAAACTATTCAAGATACAATAGATAAAAAAGCAAAACAATTGGCAAAGAAATATAGGAAAACAAGTATGTATTTTTTCTTTTACTTCAAATAATCCACACATGCAAATAAACAGACAAATAAACAATTTGAAAATATAATTTTGCTGTTTTTATAGATCCTTTATTGGAACAAGAAAATCATCAGCCACTCAATTCTAATTGTATCAATGATAGATCAATTAGAAGAGGTAGAAAAACAAGAAGCGACGGAGCATCAAATACATCCCAAGATGCAAATGTTTTAACTGAAAATCATTCAGCTAACATTCCAAGTACTTCAAATGGATCTCAAAAGCAAACAAGTATTGCAAACAATCGTAAGAAAAGGAAAACAAAATCTAATTCTAATCAAAGTAGAGAAGAAACTTCATCTCCATTTGTAAACGACGAAGATGTAGAGCTAGATGAACCTTTATACTGCATTTGCAATCAAATTTCATATGGTAAAATGATAATGTGCGATAACAATGCATGTTCTCTCCAATGGTTCCATTTTGCGTGCGTAGCTATAACTGCAAAACCAAAAGGCAAGTGGTATTGTCCTCACTGTAGAGGAAGTAAGGCAAACATCATGAATTCAAAAGCACAATTACGATGTCATAAGGAAGCCAATACTTTCATTTAACTACCAATTTCAATTTGACATATTTTAAACCAAGATGAATTACTTTATAAAGTAACAAATATTAAAATATTCTACTGACACAATTCAGATAAATTATGTAATTGTATAAATCTAAATTAATACTAATGTTATGAGTTTTGAAATCCTAATTGATTACTGTACACTATAGTTTAATTATTATTCCATGTACAATATTATTTATAGGTAGATTTGAGTTTAATGTTTAATGTTGAAAATGAGTTACAGTATGCATAAACATTTATTCTTTTAATCAAATTGTAAATATTTATTAATTATATCTTTCAAATATCAATTTTCATAATTTAATAAAAACATTTAAAGCAATAATTCTAAAATAAGATAAGTAAATTAATTCTAACCTTTCTAGACCTATTTTTATTGCATCTCAGATATTAAGAATAAAACAATAGCAACAATTGAAATTCGCAAATAATTTAATTTATAAAGAAAATATACATAAGTATATACCTATATAAAAACAGGTAATAAATTTTTTTTTCTTAAAGTAGTGCACACTGGGATGTGTATTTAAAAAAAAATAACCATATGAGTAAGTATACAATACAACTGCTACGTATATTTATATTGTACAATAAAAACAAAATTACGATTAAAGTTTACGGAATGATCAATCAAACTACAAGGTATCAGTAGCAATAGGTTTTCGGATGTACAAAATAACGGTAGACCTATAATTCTCGGTGCAGCGAAAGCTACCTGTTGTCTTGATGGATTATTATTATAATATAAAAATATACTTTTCCGTACAGTATTGCTCAGGATTAAACGTTGGAACTACAAAAGCGGGTTATCCTAGTTATAGTCTTATTATATAGTCCATGGGCTCACGTCTGAACGTCTCACGTCTAGCCGCCAATAGTGTACAGTCAACAAGACAACAACAGACTATCGAACAAATGTCGGAACTCGAAACAAGTGCAACGCGTGCAACTGTTTGCGTTGGTGGAGGGGAAGACTGTCTCGTGCATACTCAGCTCAGCTCAGCCCATCAGGTACATATAGAAGAATTGAACAGTGCTGGCCTGCGATTCGTGGGC
Source organism: Theocolax elegans (assembly GCA_026168455.1). Lineage (NCBI taxonomy): Eukaryota > Metazoa > Arthropoda > Insecta > Hymenoptera > Cerocephalidae > Theocolax > Theocolax elegans. Next base: position 83,347,513 of record CM047425.1, read on the forward strand.
GTTGAGAAAGTTAGTTTAGCGCCACGAGCGTCATCAGTTGAGATTTATTCGAATTTCAAAACTCGTGAATCGAGATTCGAGAATCGAAACTCGAGTGCTCCCTGCCCCCTCTCTTTCCCTCGGCCACGAAAAGAAGCTTCACGGCGAGTGCAACGAGTTACGACTGTTACGCTTACGAGTTACGAGAAGCGATCTGGTCGGGCGAGAGGCAGAGGCGACGCTCTTCGAAACTCGAAAGTCGCGCTGTGTGTGCGTGTGTAAACTACCGTATTGGCGTGTGCCTCCTGTTGCCGTGTCGCGTATGTCATCGTTCTCGACCTCCCGAAACCTTTTACGAGGCGATTCACACGAGAAGATGCGATCGCCAACAGCTGGAGATTAGAAAAACAGCTCACCGATCAACCAAAGTTCAACTCTACAGCGTTGCGAGAATGCGAGCTCGACGAACCGCCAAAACGCGGGATCCGACGCCATCTTGATCCTTTTTGTTGACAATTAGACCGTCTCTTCTGTGCTTCGTATGCCCTTATTTAACTAAGCGCGCTTCGTTATTGAGAATCACTTGCAATTCACTAATGTTACCAAGAATTCGTTTTAAAAACGATAATGCCAGTGGCGCATAATCGCTTTATGTATCGATGCTCGATCACTCAACTATTGATCCAATAATTACATTGTAAATTTGTAAGTAATTTGAGTGTGCTTAAAACTTGAGATACAAAATGCAGTTTGATTAGTGACTGTTTGTTTTATCTATGTACATTATATTCTGTTCCAGGATAATACCTGTAAGCATTAAAATATAACATGTTTTACGCTCACTTTGTGTTGGCCAAGAAGGGCCCTCTGGCCCGGATTTGGCTGGCTGCTCACTGGGATAAGAAACTCACCAAAGCCCATGTTTTTGAGACCAACATTGAGAAGTCTGTTGATGGTATTCTACAACCTAAGGTAGCTCAATTGATTCTAACATTTTTTATTAACAATATATATGTATATACATGTACATACAAATGTATGATATTTAAGTTACATTGCATTAACGTCAACAATAACACTTTAAAAGTTAGAAAATATATTGAATTGTATTGTAATTAAGTCTACTTTATTTAATCATTGTACATTAATATTATTTATTTGCAATTATTATAAAAATAATTTTATTTTTAGGTTAAAATGGCATTACGAACTTCGGGTCATTTATTACTGGGAGTTGTTCGCATTTATTCTCGTAAAGCCAAATATTTACTGGCAGATTGTAATGAGGCCTTTGTTAAAATTAAAATGGCCTTCAGGCCAGGTATGGTAGATTTACCTGAAGAACATAGAGAAGCAGAAGTTAATGCAATTACTTTACCAGAAGTTTTTCATGATTTTGATACAGCCATGCCTGAATTAAAGTGAGTTTTTAATACTCTTATTGAAATTACCAACTTTTGTAACTTTTTTTATGACTTATCGATCATAGTTTAACTTTATACAGGGATGTTGACATTGAAGCTCAGTTCAGTCTAAATCAATCAAGAGCAGAAGAAATTACCATGAGAGAGGATTATGGAAGTCTATCTCTGGTTACACACGACCAAGGTTTTGGTGATATGAGTTTTGATGTTGAACCACCAGAATTGTTAAGACATACCTCAAATATTGATGCACCTTTAGATCAAGTATGTGTTCAATTTATTTAGTAATATGGTTGATATTATATAAATATAGTATGTTATTATAATTTAAAAAATCGAATATTTTTTTAAAGCGACATATGCTATTTACTGATGATGGTGCTGGTATAGAAGCTGCTTTGGAGCAAGAAAAAGAAGCAGTGGCTGGTACATCAACGTCAGCACAACCAATGGATATAGATACACCTATAAGAGATGATGGTTTTGGCGGTCATTTAGGACAGGATATGATATGTAAGATACAATATGTTTTCCTCGATAATGTTCATTTATTTTAGAAATATTTCAAATTGTTAAATATTTATTTGCATTAATTAAAATTTGAAAAAAAATGTTTTAGCTGGTGGATTATTTGAAGGTGGGTTGTTTGATGAAGCACCCATGGGAGAAGTTCCCGTACCTGATGTTAGTTCACTGGGAGAACAACAAGATCCAAATGCTGCAGCAGTAGTTCCGTCAGTCAATGACGATTCGGATGAAGATATGGATGATCATTTTGGAGGACCCCCATCACCAATTGGTGGAATGAGGTAACCACAAAATATATTATTCTATTAATGTAAACTACATTTTATAATTTTCGTTTCGAAGATTTACTATAATATATATATTTAGATTGAAATTTTTTAAAAACTTTTGATGTATAAAAAAAATTTTACTACTATTATATTTCATAAAACTATTATATTAGTGATAGCTCGAGGCCGGCCACACCTGCAACGACAATCGACACAGCCGGAGGTCGTATAAGCGTAGCTAGTCGACGTTTCACTCCAGCTCCACAAATTGCAGCAGATGATCATGCAATGGATGGTCATGAAGAGCAGCCTGTACTACAAGAGCAAACAACATTGTTGCACGACGAAGAGGAAAGTTTCGCATTAGCACCAGTCGATGCTTCTGCTCTTAAAGGTAAAATTACGTTTTATTATGCTTTTTTAATATTTTGATGATTTCGTTATACCTTTGTTTATTTCTCAATATAGGATTTACAAAGGCCAAACGCAAGAGGAAGTTAATTGTAGATGAAGTTAAAAATATTTCTGGTGAAGAAATGAAGGCACAATTATCAGATACCAGTGATATTGTTACGACATTGGATTTAGCGCCACCAACGAAAAGATTAATGCATTGGAAAGAAACTGGAGGAGTCGAGAAGTTATTTGCTCTGCCTGCTAGGCCGATTCCTGCAAGAGTATTGTTTAAGGTAATTATTATTTATTAATTGCACCTATATGTTATATGTAAAATTATTTAACTATTTGACGTTATTTTTCACATAGAACTACCAACGGCATTTAACAAGTAAAACTTACGACCATGATGACTTTGGGCGATTAGGTGAGAATGACGAAAATATGATGACTTTTGAACAAATGCGAGAAGAGCCGAAAGAGACGGAACCAATTATGGAACAAAGCGGTATTCAAACTAGACGTTCTACGCGGAAACGCAAAGCTCCAGCTGATGAAGAAGTAAGTATTTTCGTACAAAACTTAATTTCTATTGGTGTAAATAAGAAATTTAAAATTTACATCCGCAATATCTTCTGCACATACAATATTTTTTTCCGTAGCAACCATCGTCGCCTTTACAGGCAGATTTAGCACAGTTGTCATCAGTTTCGCAAGCAGTGGAACATACAAGTTTACCAGTTGCGTCAGAGATGCAATCAGTTCCTTCACCAATACACCAGCCCGATGTACCTCTACCTCAGGAACCTACAGTACCTGACATAAGCAGTATAATGTCAGCTGTTGAACAGTCTGACATGATGGGAGATGGTAGTCAGAATGAAAATCCTTTGCTCAGCATGGAAATGCCACAAATTCCACCCAACGAAGTTAGTTCGTTGCTTGGTACAGCAGAGGAACCTGCCGACGATCATCCACACGAGGACGCACTACCATCAGCGGATGATGGTTTACCTCAGATGGAAAACATGGGATATGACCAAGTGAGTTTTCTTTATATATATTTATTAAATACAGTATCTAAAAATATTTTGGGCAATGCATCAGTAAATGTATGCATTTTATTTTCCAGAATGCACCTCCAGTGTCGTACATGGGGTACGATGATCAACACCCACCCGCTCATACACCCGGCGCTGGATCGGAAAGGGGACCTGCTACACCCTGGAATCACGAAGATTACGAATTTCCACCTTCGGTTGGACCAGTAAGTCAATTAGTTTTTTAAAACACTATTATTTATGCCGTACTATAATTCGCATAATACTTGCAGCAAGAGGAACAACAGATGGACGAGACGTACGAACAGTTTGAGGAACGTGTCCTCAACAAACGTGCTGCTCACATGTATCATGTTATTAAAAATAAATTAGGCAGCAGAGATAACTTGACATTATCGGAAATGACTCACAAGAATAGTCGAAAACAGGTTTGTAAATCGCGCTTTTTAAACATAATTATTAAAGTATTTAATAGTATTCTTAAACGTATTACTAGTATTAATGCAAAACATTTTTAATTTATTATTAAAATTTTAATTTCTCTTTTATAGGCGGCGCAAAAGTTTTATACTCTTTTGGTTTTAAAGAAATTCCAAGTACTGGAAATAAATCAAGAGTACTCGTATGCTGACATTTATGTTACCAAAGGCCCAAAGTTCGAGAATCCGGCGCTGTAAACATACTTTCCTACATATTTTCATTTTTACGTAATACATTGGCATATATTTTTTATTTTCCTCCTATGTTTGCACGTATCAGCCGGTCAATTGAACAATTCATTATATCAGGAATATTTATTTTCGATTATTCAAAAACTTTATTCAAAGATACATACAATATATAAATATTATAAGATTAAGCAAGAGTATATTTCTACACATCTTGTTAGATGCTAAAAATGAGAGATTAGTTATCAAATTTTTTATTTATGCCTGACTTCATAAAATACTTTAAATAGAATAATACGTTTGACTGTTTTCCCTCGATGTCTAAAGAGGAGTAAGTGAAGTGTAAACAAAAGTACATCTGTTTATTTTAATCGAGTTTGTAGTAAACATCTATTTCTAATTCAAAGCCTTGACTTTAACAAATTCAGTATGTCTAATTAACCGTACTCGAATCTTGTAACGAGTACGGTTGATCAGACTATTAAAATCTATTATTGTTAAAGTTCAGGAACGAAATTTTTAAGAGGAGAGTATAGTAATAAATTCTATCAATCATTAAAACAATCTTAATTACTATTTTTAATTTTATTTTTAATAATTAATGATGATTTTAACAGTATTTTCAAAGAGTAGTTTTACTTCATGTTACAGAACTTTATTGTGTATATAGTATATATCTATTATATACATATTAAATCGTAAGAAAAGATTGTTATTTCATTTAACTTTAACGAAGAATGTTTTTTTTTCTAAAATAAGGATAAATGAAATTTAAGAATGTATCTTTTTTCTTGCGATTTAATACATCATAAAAAAACTGCGTCATTGATAAAGTAAATTTAGAAAATACATGTGTCTTATAGTATGGATATGGTAATGTTTAAAAATAATAACTGAAATGTGATAAAATGATAAATAATTGATAACAGACAAATTTTTGTATTATAGTAATATTATTATTACCATATACTTATTAACTATAGTCCCCTCTTAAAATAAATTATCATTTTTATACAGCAAACAAAATTAGAAATTCAGTTGTAAACTTTAAAGGTCAGAGTCACTAAACATTTATATTTTTTTTTAAATATATTTTCGTACTTTAATAAAGTTATATAGAACATTATTCGTTTTCCTTGTAAGTATTTTGTGCGAGAGGATAATGTATGTTTTACATAATTCTAAAAGATCAAATACGCAGAATTTCATGCTCTGCACTATATCAAACGTGAGAAATTGAGACGGATGTTATATGTTCATAGAAGTGTAATGTAATTGGACTATCTATAATATTCTTGTTATAGATTTGTCAAACAAAGTGAATAACGTTAAAAAATTAATCAATAGATACTCATAATAATGAAGTTGCAATACCTTTCTACCATCAAACTTTTAAACAAAAATTAGTCGACTAAGATGAGTAGTAAATTGTTTATTGTTAATGAATTATTGTGAGTATTTATTTGATTTATTTTTTATTTTGTACTTTTCATCTCCGATTCAAAATTCGGTTGCGTTTTGTAAATCCTGCATTAAATTTTAATTATACTGTTTGTAGATAAGAATATAAAATAAAATAATAAATAAATTAACAATGATTCGTTTTATTTAGTAATGAAAAAAGCTTTATTTAGTGTTTCATTCATCATTAGTGGAATTTTTTGTGACAAGCATTCGGTAGTTGCACTGCAACTTAGTAATTGATCACGGAGTACGTATGAGTATATATATATATGTGTGTATAAGATTCTGCAGCGGTCGTAAAATTTCATCAAACATTCGCAGACCATTCAAACTTTTACATTTTCATATTAGACACGTGATGGACTTTTTATAAAAAGTCTGTAAAAAACATTTTGATCAATATAATAAACCAATATTAATTGTTTAACATATTAAATTTAATTTTATTCGTCGAGTTGACCACATTCCATCGCATTTTTGTATGAATTATCTCTTGGCTTTTCTGGATTGAGTTTGATCATATCATCAATTCTCAAAATCGTAATAGCTGCTTCTGTAGCAAATTTGAGAGATTTAATTTTTGACATTGCAGGCTCGAGAACGCCTGCTTTTTTGTTATCTCGAATTTTTCCTTCCAGTAAATCCAGACCGACCCTGTAAGGATTGCAATATAAAATTATAATATGTATCTTTCATTAGTCTGATATTAATACTGATTAATATCTACGGAAAATGTGAAAAGTACCATTTAAGTTGTGCATGTTGTACAACTGTTTGGCTGGAATTGTGATAAGCTCGAAGTTGCGCTACTAGATCGGTGGCATCCTTCGCTGCATTAACAGCTAATGTTTTGGGGATGACCAACAAAGATCGGGCGAATTCAGCTATTGCTAGCTGTTCTCGAGAGCTCTGGAACATTATAATTTAATTTTTGTTGTAAATTATTACATTAATATTTACAGCAGAATGGTATCATGAAGCAAATATTTAAAAAATATTGTATACAAACCAATGAAGTTGCGAAGTTCTCTAGATATATGGAAACAGCTGTTTCTACGCAACCACCTCCAGCAACAACACTTTTACTTTCAAGAACTCGTTTTACTGCGCACAAGGCGTCATGAATTGAACGTTCCATCTCGTCGCAATAAAAATCATTGGGTCCTCTTAAAATTATAGAACTCGCTGTCCTAGCTTTTGGCCTGCAAGTATAGTACAATCGTTATTATTAAATTTTTTTATCCAGATTTATTTAAATAGTGTTTTAAAGCTAATTTTGTTTACCCTCTGATAATAATGAGTTCGTCGTCGCAAACTGTTTCTGTAGCAACTTCAGCCGCTTCCCCGAGATAACTAGCATCAAAAGTTTCTTCTCCTTCCATATTGACGAGCGACGTTACAAACTGAGCACCAGTCGCTTTTGCAATGCGTTTCAGATCAGCTTTCTTACACCTACGTACTGCCATTGCTCCAGCATCCACGAAATACTGAGACAATTATAAGAAATATTTAATAATGAAAACGATGAAGCTGTTTACTGTTTCAAATTTTCCCAAAATATTTTCTCACCTTAAGGCACAAATCGTCGATGCCTTCCGTGCAAAGAATAACGTTTGCTCCCGTCGACAAAATCTTTTGCACGCGCTCCTTCGTAATGTCCGCTTCTCTTTGACGAATACCGTCTAGTTTATTTGGATCGGTAATAAGAACTTCGACACCCAACTTCATTTTGGCTTTAACTAATGAAAAGTCTAGGCAGGCGATTTTAGCATTTGTGATTTTCTTTACCATCAACTGAGAAGCAACAGTACAGTTAAGAGCGTATCCAGATATGAGTACCGAATCTCGGACACTCTTGCCGTGCGCCTTTAAAACATTTACAGCTTTAATTGGATAGAGGAAACCTCCTTTACCATCATTAATTTTTACTGCATTTGCAGCATTCACAACCATGTTGCCAAAGAAGTCAGAATCCCTATATAATTTGTAGTGGTGGAAAATACATTAATAATTACACCCATAATATATTACAACCCATAAATATTAATTAAAAAAGGATACGCATTAATAATTTTACTGGATATTGCAGTTTTAGCAACATTAATCAAACTGTCTTTACAAAGTTCATCAACACTAACTGTTAAATGCTCTTGAATATATTTGCAGGCTTCCCTGAAAATAATAAAATACTATTAAGTAAAGAAAAGTTGAAAATAAAAAAAAATTAATATATTTGGGAATAATTAATGATTGCTTTAATGAGTGAATGTAATAATTTTAAGAGGATGTGATACTCAATATTTACCGATTGAGTCAATAGAGATGAAAAAATTATTCTGTTTAAACAAATAAAGCTAATAGTGCAAAATAAAGACATCATTGCCCTTCCTTTGACTATTATCGATTACTGTGTGAAATTTCAAATAAAAATAATGTTGCGTTAAAAAATGGCATTGGAAGGAAATTTACCTTAATTTATTTAGAAAGAAAGATAAAACGGGCAGAGTTTACCCAATTACAATATTGAAAATTAAAAACACATTATTTAGCAGATACAAATTTTAATATATTTTTTTTTAACACTACTATTGAGTTCACATCTCTAAAAACACAAGGAAGATGATTCCAACATCTCTGTAACTGGGGGATGGTAGAATTTTGCACAAATCCTTTATTTATTTAACCAAAATATTTTTTTATCTCTATTGATTCGGTCAGTAAATATTGAGTATACCATCCCCTTAAGCCACTTAGCTTAATTATTCCCAAATCAATACATTCATAAGAGAAAAATAGTAGAAAAATTAATATAATTGCTAAAATAGGATTAAAACCTACTTGCAAGCTAATCTGTAACCACTGATTACAGATGTTGGATGAATTTTTTGCTTAACCAGTTCATCTGCATTTTTTAGCAACTCTGCAGCCACAATTACCTTCATAAAACATGATTAATAGAATTAATAGTCTATATCACATTAAATAATTTAAAAATTGTAATAATACATACAACTGAAGTTGTACCATCACCAACTTCCTCATCTTGTAATTGTGCCAATTCTACTAGAACTCTAGCTGCTGGGTGCTCAACTTCCAGGAGTCGAAGAATAGTTGCTCCATCATTTGTAATTGTAACATCCTATGAATGTAAATTTTCTTTAACAACTTGTTAATTCTACTTTTTATCAAAATCAAAACAACTTACACCAATGTCATCCACAAGCATTTTATCAAGACCAACAGGTCCAAGAGAACTTTTAACAATATTAGCGATAGCCGAAGCAGCCATTACTGTAATGAAAACCAAAATTATTATAAAGTTTACACAGTTATAAAAGTAATAAACACTATGTTTAAATCATGTTTATGCTAATAATAATTTAATTATAATTATTAAAATGTTTTTCAGTAAGTACTAAACAAAAAAATGATAATTTTTATTACAAAGTACAAAAGCTTTTCAGGTAATAATGTGATTAAAAAGTGCAAATCGATTGTTGTCAATGTATTTATAACGAGATGAAAATTTATTAAAATATATTAAATTAGGTAGTCAAGAAATTATAATCGACAAATTGATGCATGAAAAATTAATTTAAATTAGAAAAGCTAGTTGACAATGATACAGAATTATATACCTATTTTCCACAAAATTTGGAAAATATAATGGAATAGTGGTTAATGAAAATTGTAAATCGAAATATTGTGTGTGAAATTTGAGAAATGTAGGTTAGGAACTGACCATTTTGAGTTCGAACTGGAGCACCGGATTGTCGCATGCCTCCTACGGCTAAAGTGCTCGCTACGGTAGACATTTCTTCGTTATTATTGCAGAACTATCGAAAAAAAACAATTTTACGTAAATTCAAGTGAGCGTTGAAATGAAATGTAACCGCGTGTACTCCTTGTACGACGTGTATAAATAACAATGGACGACTTCCTTCGAACTTGCTACTGAGCCTGTGCGCGGTACGCCGCGCTCTTTCGACTATCGAGAGGTGTCTAGAGTTTCTGTTCACGCTTCAGTCGTCAATCTCTATTGGTAGACCTACGAGAATGCGGTTCACCGATTGGACAAGGCGTACAAGTTAAGGCTACTTATTTCACAGGCCGGCACTTTTATTCAGACTTGGAAAGATTCGATCGGAATAAATATCAAAATTTCTTATTTAGCACACGCTTTTCGCAACTTATTCAATGGATAACAATTTTAAGAATTATTTTTAGAGGATTTTTTAAAAATTTGTCCTTTTTACGTCTTTAAACATCAAATTCACGAGCTGATGCATATTCCGAATTTCTGACCTTATATGGTCAAAGTTCCATCACGTTTTCCCGATCTTGAGTAACATACACATTTTCTTCACTCTTTAATCAGGATTCGAGTCTTCCAACTAAATTTGGGTATATTATTTATAAATTATAATAATAATAATAAAAAAGGTTTATTTGGAAATACACCAAAATAGTAAATTAGAAGGACTTTTTTAATTAAATAAATTTTAATTCTATTATCAAAATCTATTTTTGTATATTTACAAATTAACAGAAAAATTTAATTAAATGTAACATTTGTAATCAGTTTTAACAATTTATTTTATTTTTCCTCTATTTGTCTAAGATTTGGAAGTTGTTCTTCTTTCTGTGTAATCTTTTTCTTCCCTGCAGGAGCTGGAAATGTGATTCCTGATCTAAGCGATATAGGTTGAGCATATGTAGTTCTTTCACTGTGGTCCTCTTTATTAACAACTTTATAAATTCTATAATATTCTAAAATATTAGCTGAAAGAAATGAGTTATTTAAAAAAATAGGGAATAATTAGAGTAGACTCCATAAATTACATTTTATAATGTAAAAATTATACTCACACACAAGCTTTGGATCCAATTTATATTCCAGTGCTATTGAGCTTACCGAGTATTTGTCTGGTTCTTTACCATGATCAGATATAAATTGTAATGCTTGTCGCAAAGATACTCTACCTGTTTTACTTTTGTTAGATTCATAAAAGCCAAATTCAAATTCTTCTTGTAGATATTTTTCTTTTGGCAATGGTCGATTAGGATCTGTTCTCAAACCAAGATTTTTCGTCTACAGAATGAAAATTAAATATTTTGATATTTTGCACATAAATCATTAAATTATAGATAGCTTTTACGATATATTAGTTACACACCTCTTCACCGTGAGACTGCACAAACACTTGTTTAAGGTGATCATTAAGGTGTTCATCTTTATATTTAGATTTTTCTTTATATTCTGGTTCCACTAGAAATTAAGACAACTATGTTAGTGCTAAAATCAACTAATTAATATTTCAAAAGGGTATATATTCAATTAAAACTAACATTTATTAACTAATTCTATTTCTTTTGCCATTGAGTCGTAAGAAGGTGCTAGAGTTGGTTTTTCTTTTGAAATAAGTTTATGAGCACGATTTTCAATGTTCCAATTTTTTATAGGTCGTACAAGCCTTGATGTAATAGCTCCCATTTTTTTATAACATTAATATTTAAATAATATTAATTTCTTTAAGGTTTATGTATCGTTACTCACATCTAGCAATTAATGAAAAATCTCATGACAAATAAATTAACAAGTTGTAATGTACCATTTGGTTGGAGAATGAATTAAAAACTGTAAAGAAACTGAAAAATATATTTTCGGTAGTTAATAAGTACGCGTTATTCAACTAACTTGCAGAGTCGATCTTTATTTGACAATGTAAGGTTATGTGTGAACATTTTTCAATTTTCGTCTGCAGTACATCGGGATTTAAATCCGTACAAGTAATAAGAAGGAAAAAGACGGATATACCTATATATATATATATATATATATATATATATATATATATATATATATATATATATATATATATATCTGTGTGTGCGTGAGTGTGTGTGTGTGTGTGTGTGTGTGTGTGTGTGTGTGTGTATGTAGAGTCGTAAATTTACATCTCGAAGGGGCGCCAAATTTGAATGTACTTGCGAGTCAATTGTATACCTATATGATTTTGGTCCACACTATAGTGTTGAAGAACGGGATTGACTGACAATGTTTACATTAATTAACGCCGATTATACGTACGGAAAGTCGACAAGATGTCTTAAATTTAATATTATTATAAAAAATAATAAATAAAAGAAATTTGTTAAATGTTGTTATTTTTCAAGGTATAGAATATTTTCTATAATTTTCATAATAGACGTATTTGATTAGTGGTTTAATGATAATGTGTGTTTTGTTTTGCCCTAGTCAAGCTAAATATATAATTAACGCATATTTGTGAATGTATATACATATATATATATAGCTAATGTATATATATAGCTATATAGCTCCAAATATTTAGAGACGCGTTTGAAAATAAAAAGTTTACCCGTTTTAACTTTTAAAAAGTAAGACACAATAAAATCTGACTAAAATTTTAAAATTATTATATTATAACTATAAGTATAATTTTAGAATGACGTTTTGAAAGGGCAAGTTTTAAGATTTGGATAGTCAATACATATATTGTAAGAAGCATATACGGTCAGCTGGGAATTCAGATCTGATAGCGAGTATCTTCCTTGGAGTGTCAGGTCACAGAACGTGCATCGTGTGGCTAATATGTCGTTGGCACCCGCCCGCTTAATTAAGATGTTAGTCGACGAACGCGATCGCACGTGTTATCGATAGATAGTTACTAATTTACTATACAAAGAAGAGAAATAGACTGGTTGTATATGGCTATATCAAATAGTTTGATTATTAGTTTATTTTTTAAACGAACGTGTTCTAGATAGACACGGATGTATAGAGATATTACATATAAATATATACATATACATACATACAATATAATGTAAATATACATACACAAAAAAAATTTTGACATTGGGAGATCCCAACTTAACTGGGAATTCCGCACTCCCAAATAATAGTATTTCTGAAATCACAAAGAAGGGTGTAAGCAAGTTCAAATTAAATATACGGAATAAGGTGTTTACGACATGGTACCTCTAGATGCCCAAGTTGAAAATATCGCAATTGACTGGTGCATTCAATCTCTGAGTGCCCAAAATGTAAACACACGATTGTACTTCTTTAATTATGTTGGGGGTCCCTGGTCCCATACAACACACGCAACTCTAGCATAAATTGTTACGAACGAGGGAATGAGGGATTGAATAATTCTTGATGGTATTTATTTATGACCATGCTTTGGTATATTTTATTTCTATTTTAATAATGTTTTAAGGTATATATTATTTAATAAACTACTGTATTCCCATTTTAGTATTATTTATACATTACGATTTATTAAATATATAGTTCAAATTAATTTTGGGAATTATGTATTCCGTTTAGTTGGGAATTACCAGTCCCCAAATTTATTTATATATAGATAGGCTTATATAAATACCTATATACATGTATTCGATTCTTTATTTTTATTTATCTTTCTTCCAATTTTGTCTTGATTAGTGAGTTTTCACGATCGATCGTGCGTGTAGACGCACATAAAAACTTGTTTCGAACTTTTAAAGGAATTAGGAGAAGGAAGTTCGGAAAGAATCGTGCCTCGTAAACGAACAATAAGAGAATTTCCACCAAGGAAAATCGTGGACTTCGGTGCAGCTATAGAACCCTGCCTGGAAGCAGCAAATATACTCGAATGCGTGCAACGTGCAACGGCCGAAAGAGAAAGAAATGAACAGCTGCATCCGCAAGCCGAGGAGGTGTCTCGAATCCCGATCCATGGGTGAACCATATATAAGTACACGCAATATGTGCAGGACGGTAACGCGGATGAAAGAATTTCAGCGCGCACCTACAGTTTTTAGAAGAGCACATAACAAGATCCTGGTATACAGAGATGCGCAATTCATATATGCATATGCGATAAGGAAAAAAGTATAGTCAAGCTTACTTTCTACGATTTAACAATTTCCCAGAGAAAAGCGCGTCGCACATATATCAGTTGTTTTGCCGGTGCGCGTCAACGTTTAGAAACGATAACGAATATACTTACGTGGTTGTCCGAAATTTCTAATCTATATTTCTGTAAGCTTAATAGGTACATACGGTGTACCTACCTTTAGAGACACTTGGTAATATGATTCATTGTAAAATAATCTCGCGCTTTTTGTTATAGCGTGCGTTAGAAGGTTTGATCGCCGTTGTCCGTTACGTTGCGACTTATGCGACTTACGCACGCCTATGCTTATTTGAGAGCTATACGGGCAACGGGCTATACCCCATGTTTTTATAGTTATATATACATATATACGTTTACAGTTGTACGCCAGAATAGCACATATAGAGATAACGATAATTTTTTCGCGTTTATCGGAATTCGCAGATGATGGTAGCTGTCACATCCGCGACTCGATGTACCGACCGACGATCGTATTGCCGACTGTTTACAGAATTTCTTCTTTACCAATTCTGGTAGGCAATTAATATTAACCTCATTAAGCGTACGCGTATCTCTACCCCAAAATATTATCTATAAATATTACAAAGATTATTTTTACCTAATTATAATAAAATTCTTTGTCGATTATCATAGTAAAAAAGTTTATAAATACGACATATACAAATATGATGCGTCGGTAAAAGCGGAACCTAAGGAAAGCGAAAGTGCGTGAGAGGTAAGGTGAAGCAAGGAAAGGACCATACCATAGACTTATGGTAAGGACGAATTGACGGTGCAGCTGTTGACGGTGGAGACTCGAGAATGCGCATGTCACTGTGCTAGGTAAACAAGAGTTAAGGGCTTGTGGGGTAAAAAGGAGCGATCAAGGTTTGGGTCTCCGGGGTCGAAAACCGAGCTTACCGAGCACCCGAGCCGACCGAAGGTTCTACGAAGACGGTAAACGGAGACGGCGAACCGCGACGCGAGACAGCTCCGCGAGAGTGCACCGCGAGTGTGCGCGACTGCGAGCGCGAGTGTCAAGTCGGTCCCCAGGAATGTGGCACTTCAAAATGGCTGCCAGTTACTTTGGTAATTTACGGCCGTGTCCCGCTTTGTTGTCGCTCGCGTGATATCGCCCTTGGCCGCGTTGCGCTGCAGCAGTCGCAGCCGCAGCCAGTGGACAGGCCACCGCGAGTCCGGAGTCCCGACGCGTACTCGTCGACGAGGCCGTCCCCCGCGACATCGAGCCTCGCACGCGCGCTCCTTCGTTCGCGACTCGCGTGCTGACCGAGCACCCGCGCGCGACTGCCACCGCTGCGGCCGATCAGGGTACGATCACCACTGCAAGGATACAGGACGGTCCGAGACGATCCGCGACTCGAGGGCAGAGACTCGCTGCTGCCACGGACCAGACCTCGCCGAACGTGCGCTCGAGCCAGTTAGTCCCTGGGCGTCTGGCCCCTTTTCCGAGAGCCTGGCTGGACTCTCGACACCTGTCTTCTCCTGCCCTTTCTCGACCCCCTGGACCTCGTGGACGGAGCGAGAGAGAGAGAGGGAGAGAGGTTACGCCGCCCGTCCCGTCCGCAGACGCCCCCGTCCTCTTTCCTTTCCTTTCTTCTCTCTCTCTCTCTCTCTCTCTCTCTCTCTCTCCCCCTCTGTCGCACTCTGCAACTCGAGGAGCAGCTGCCTCTACCGGCTGCCAAAACTCAAGGGACAGTTTGGTGAACGCGCAACGACCCCGACCACCGGGGCCAAGAGAGCAAACAGACCGAGGGAGAGAGAGAGAGCGAGATCGAGCGATTGGACGACCAGGAGAGAGTTACCTTCGAGCCTGGCCTTGTGTATCAAGACAACTGCTTCCGAGAGATATCGTCTAGCACCCAGGAACGGAGATACCGCGGTGTAACTCCGACACCACCGGATTTCTCCTAATGATTCCTAGGTGGACCGTCGGTTATCTTCTACGCTGGCACTCGTGTCGACACCCTTGATTTCGTTTGCTCTACCTGCGACCGACTATACGCCAATGACCATACGTCTCCGCTCGCAAAGGGATGTTTTCCGACGTTGACGCCCGACCGATCGGACAACTTACGAGAGTGGAGGTTACCAACCACGAGCGCGTTAAACGTGTCAGCGACACCAAAGACTTCCAGTCTGCATCAACCATCTGCTACATCTTCTTAAATCTACTCTATTGTCCAGAGCAGTTTTCACTTCACAGCTCGCGACTTTTTTTTTCTTTTATGTAGCAATGATATTTTACAATGAGCCAACTGGCATTTCTCTTGAGTCCGTTCGAAGATACCGCTTCCTCCAAGAGTTCTGCAGATTCCTGGTGCCCTGAACTACTTTTGCTACAAACTTTGTTTTCTACAAACTTCAAATATTGTTAACAAGTGCTTTAAGAAACAATTTTTTTTTAAATTATCCAGAATCAACCCAGATTTGTGGTCTACTATCTTTGACAATGAATAGTTGTACACTTTGTGCTGCTTGACACAAGCAATTTTTCATGACCAATATTCAATTGAAAAATTTGATGTATTGCTTTGACTTAAATGTGTGTATTGTGTCATTGGTGTATTTATGATTTTGCCAAATTGAAGCTAGGTCCCTTAGGGCCTAGCATGGGCCACTATGAATCCACCTGCAGTCAGCAAGTCGAGCACTCGCGCCTCTGGATATCATCAAAAGGCACTAGCTGAGATTCGTAATTCTTTACTTCCATTTGCAAATATTGGTAAGTTAAAACTATTGTCTATATGTATACTAATTTGGAGGACTATTTTTTATAGCACTGATTTAAAACCATTGTTTATATTACTTACTAAAATAAGTTATACATTTCATTAACAGTAATGTAATGTCAAAAATTGATTATGTATATATATTATAATATAATATGGACATTGATAAAATTTTAGTTGAGTCCAACAATGTAAAATGTACTATTAATCTTAGGTTTAAATATGTAGAGGCTGCATATATAATCCTGATCCATTTTGGTTGAATAAACTTCCTCACAATGCAATATTTTTAATAAAAATACAAATGTCTCTTATTTTAATAAACTAAAATAATAATTAAAACAAAATGAATTTAATTTTATTCCAAAAATAAAGCATTTAGTTCAGAAAGACTGATAATTATATTATATATATATATATATATATATATATAATAATAATTGATTGACAAAAATACTTAATTAATAAAATATTTATTAATTGTTTACAATATAAAGAAAGCCTTTAAATAATAAGTCTGCGTAACATTTTTTCTTAATACATATATATATATATGTTTTCATTTTCTTCTTAGTAAAAATTTTATAATAAAAATTCCTAAAATAAGATCATAATAATCAGTAACAATATGTTTATACAAATGTTAAACTAGAGTATTTTTAATTATCATAATAGAATATTTCAAGATACTTGTTAACTTTGAAAAATATTCTTACATTTTATTGCATTGGCTGATTGGAAACTTAGCTACTAATATTAAATTTTTATTAAAGTAATAAGCACGTATTTAATTAGTAATTCTTTAAAGAATTTATTTTTGTTATATCAACTGAATTAGGTAATACAGGAGAAGTTGGATCCAGTGCTGCTAGTACTATATCAACACTTTCTACTACAAGTGGTGTTAGTTCAGCTTCAGGTCTGAGTGGCTTATCTGGTGCATCCGGATCTATTGCAGAAAAACCTGATCAACGTCAAGCAATAGCACAACTAGTAGGGATGGGCTACACAGAGGTAAAAATAGTTTAATGAGAACTAAACTATTTACATTTGTTAATTATACATTTAAAGAATGCCTATTAATACTTAAAATAATACAATTTAATAGTAGAATCAGAAAGTTGATTTTATTAAAAAACTTTCTGATAAGATATATTATATACATTTTCATGTTAAAAAATATTTTAACAATATAAAAATTGCCTGTTAAATTATGTCTTATATTATTATTATATTTTTAATTAATATCTATAAATGTAGCAAAACATTAAATGAGTCAATTAAAAATATTAATGATTCATAAATGATTCACATCATAGTTTATGTGTTATGAGTATTAAAATTATCTAAATAAAGAAAGAAAATATCAGTGAAAGTGAATAAGAGTTTTATTCATAAATATTGTATAGAACTTAAACAAGGTTATTCACCTTCTATATCACCTAATTACTTACCACATAAATCTTTCAAAATTTGAATATAAAGTTTACGTATAAATTGTCCATTGAAAATGTTTTACTGTAATTACAAAACTGTAAATAAAATTGTTTTAAATATATTTTAATTACAAATATTTTATATTAAAATTAGCATTCATGAACGGTTAAAAATTAATGAAATATAATAAAAGGAAACTAAATTATATTATCGCAGGAACTGAGCGTGCGGGCGCTGAAGATGACGGGATGGCGGCTAGACGCCTCCGTAGAATATCTGAAGCAGGCTGCAGTCTGCCATCAAGTTGATACCTCAAGCCTTAACGGGCTCAGCAAACTCAACACCAAACTAATACGCAAGCCCAGTCTTGAACGCGAACTTTCGCTACAGCGGGGCTCACCGGCTTTGGATAGTGGAGCTGGAAGCTCGCGATCCGATAGCCCTCGGCTACCGGCGGAGGCAGGTCTCAGTCCTCATCATCCACAACTCAGTCGGCAATACTCGCCGAGCGGGTTCGTCGAGCGCGAGCCGCCCCCGCCACCACCGCCTCGATGCAGTTCGACACCACCTCCGCCACCACCACCTCACGCGCCTTACAGTCCCCCCAACGTGCCTACTAAGATGCAGGAAATGCTAAAGCGAATGTCACCAGCACCAGTAGTACCTAGCAGAACACCTTTGGCATCGCCGGCTTCTGGTACGGGATCGGCTCCAGGCTCGGTAAGCGCACCTCAGCGTGGCACAAGTCCCGTATCCACAACCAGTGCAGGTTCCACTGGTCGACAGCCTATGATTGTACAAAATGGTCCACAGGTAAGTTGTGCAATAACTATGTAACACTTTAATTAATTAATCACTTTTCAACTAAGTTGTTGTGAATGAAATCTTAATAATAAATGGATACCATAGGTACAACAGCAGCTTTCGCAACAAATGCAGGCTTTAAGTATCTATCAGTCTGGAGGTGGCAGTTCCTCGAATCAAGTAGAACCACCTCCTCCATATCCAATAGTCTCCTCATCTTCGGCTGGACCGGTACAACCGCCTTCGTATAGTGCCTCGATGCAGAATCGGCAGAGTCCGACTCAGTCGCAGCAAGATTATCGTAAGAGTCCTTCGTCGGGAATTTACTCGGGGCCAACGTCGGCTGGTTCGCCTAGCCCCATAACTGTCTCTACAATGTCTCCAAGTGCCCAATCTCAGTCGATGGCACGGCCAACTCCTCTTCAAGCTTGGGGTGCACGGCAAGCTAAAACTCAACCACCCATCATTATGCAGTCGGTTAAAAGTACTCAGGTTCAAAAGCCAGTACTTCAGACGGCTATTGCACCCACGTCACCACAACCAATTTCAAGCACCAGCAGTACACCTACTCCGCCACCTTCCTATGCCTCTTCGATTCAACAAAAACAACAACAGCAGCAACAGCAACAAGCGCAACAGGTGCAGCAGCAACCGCCACCGGCGTATCCACCGGTGGTAGGACCTGCTGCAGGTGCGCCTGGTGGATCGGTAAGCATAGGTGTACCGGTAGGTGTACCCACAACCGAACCGCCAAGCTATGCCACTACAATGCAAGCGCTTGCAGCTCAAAGAGGAATACATCATCCCTTACCGCCACCACCTTACGGCACACCCACAAGTGACGAATCTTGCGGGTTAACAATGGTAAAACTATCTTCTGCTTGAAAGCATATTAAATATATCATGATATGTAGTTTAATTCTAGTAGTGTTCAAAATTGACATTTTTTATATTCTAATTATATGAAATCTTCAATAATTCAGTAAAAATGAATATTTTCATTTTTTTTTCTCAGGGTTCAACCGTGGAAAGTAGTTCAGCACCTCGATCATCACCTGTAGCACATCATCCACCGCTACAAAGAAAGTATTCGCCTGCAAGTGTAACTGTAAATGAAGGTTGTCAACAGCATCCGGCGGAAACGCCACCTTTGCCACCAACGGCTTCTAGCTCGGTAGCGAGTAGTCAACGCAACAACAATCAACACCCATCGATGCCGGATGGCGACAAAAAAGCGAGTTGTACTGGGACTAATCAATACAAAATTAAACATCAATCTCCTATACCAGAACGTAAACATATGAGTAAGGAAAAGGAAGAAGAACGGCGAGATTGTAAAGTGCGTAATTACTCTCCGCAAGCCTTTAAATTCTTTATGGAGCAACATGTCGAAAACGTTCTTAAGTCCCACAAACAACGACTCTATCGACGCTTCCAGTTAGAGACTGAGATGCAGAAGATCGGCTTGAGTGCCGAAGCTCAGTGCCAAATGCGAAAAATGCTCTCACAGAAAGAATCCAATTATATTAGGTATGTTTATATTTACTAGCTTGTTTTTTTATGGACAATGTCTTGCGTAGCAAGTATATATAACATGGTAAATTGAGATATTAGCGTTTTATTTACTGTTTTCTAATACTTTATTTAAAAGATAATAATAAATTTACTTGAAGACATTGAAACGTTTAAGATTTTCGATAATTAGTTGATTGTTTCAAAACTAGTAAGTTTTAATATTATTTTATAATCAATTTTAAAGTAATTTATTGCGTTATAAAATTAAATATCTATGGTTTAATTATTGATCCAAGATTTTAGAATTTTATATAAAGGTAGAACTTCTTTTTTTAAAGAAATATTGTATTATTTTCGTCCCAAACTAACGGAGCATTTCTTTGTTATCTAAATTAAAAAGTAACAATTTCAAATTTTTTTATCAAAATTATTAGAACTATTATTTGTATTTGTTTCGCAGACTGAAACGAGCAAAGATGGATAAATCTATGTTCACAAAAATTAAACCTATTGGTGTTGGAGCATTTGGAGAGGTTACTTTAGTCAGAAAATTAGATACCAATCAGTTTTACGCGATGAAAACTTTGAGGAAAGCTGACGTGTTGAATCGTAACCAAGTAGCACATGTAAAGGCGGAAAGAGATATTCTGGCAGAAGCTGACAACGAATGGGTCGTCAAACTTTACTATTCGTTTCAGGATAAAGATAATTTGTATTTTGTTATGGATTATATACCAGGTGGTGATCTTATGTCACTGCTGATTAAGTTTGGAATATTTAAGGAACCACTTGCCAGGTTTTACATCGCAGAATTAACCTGTGCTGTCGAAAGTGTTCACAAAATGGGTTTTATTCACCGTGATATTAAACCAGACAACATTTTAATCGATAGAGATGGACACATTAAACTTACAGACTTTGGTCTCTGTACAGGTTTTCGCTGGACACATAATTCAAAATATTATCAACAGAACGGTAATAAAACCTACTAACATAAATTTTTAATATAACTAATCAAGTTTATGGGAGAATAAAATTCATTGCTTTTTATGACAGGCCATGGTAAACAAGATTCGATGGATCCATCTGACGACTGGAATAATGAATGCCGCTGTATACAATTAAAGCCGTTAGAACGGAGGCGACACAGGGAACATCAGCGATGTTTAGCTCATTCCTTAGTGGGTACACCCAATTATATAGCGCCAGAAGTTCTGCAACGTACCGGTTATACGCAATTATGCGACTGGTGGAGCGTCGGCGTTATTCTATATGAAATGTTAGTTGGTTCTCCGCCGTTTTTAGCTAATACGCCTGCTGAAACGCAGTATAAGGTTAGTTAAATAATGTTATACAATTATTTATGTAATAATATATCACAATTTAAATATATATTTAATAAAATTGTAGGTGATAAATTGGGAGACAACGCTACATATTCCGAAGCAGGCAAATCTCTCACCAGAGGGTAAAGACCTGATCTTGAAGCTATGCGTGAGTGCGGATCGTCGGCTTGGCAAAAATGCTGACGAAGTTAAGTCGCACCCATTTTTTGCAAGCATTGACTTCGAGAAGGGCCTGCGTCGACAAGTGGCACCTCACATACCTCGCATCCAGTACCCTACGGACACGAGCAATTTTGACCCCGTCGACCCGGACAAACTCAGGAACTCTGAGTCCTCGGACTCAAACAAGTCCGACGAGCTGCTCGACAATGGCAAGCCTTTCCACGGTTTTTTCGAATTCACGTTTAGGCGGTTTTTTGATGATGGCGGTGGGCCTGCTTACTCTAGTCGAATCAGTTTGGATGATAATGACAACCAGGGACCCGTATATGTATGACATTAGGCTTCGCGACGCGCGTTTGCCGACGCGCGCGTTGGGGAAGTATGCATCTATTTCATTTTTCGTATTTAAAGTACCGGTTTGCATTGCGCGGCCTGACGGCTTACTTGAAAACTATTGGAACAAAAATTTTCAACAAAAAGCGGTTTATTTATTTAATTATATTTCTATTTATGATAGGTATGCTAAAAATTGCTTCTTTCCAATATGATAAAGTTTTTTGTTGTGGTAATATATATTATGTATACACATTCGTAGTTATTCAATTATTTAACTTTTTATCTTACTCAATTATCACTAGAAATTTAATTACATATTTGTTCAGTATTGAGGAGATAGCCAAGCTATGCCACTACAATGCAAGCGCTTGCAGCTCAAAGAGGAATACATCATCCCTTACCGCCACCACCTTACGGCACACCCACAAGTGACGAATCTTGCGGGTTAACAATGGTAAAACTATCTTCTGCTTGAAAGCATATTAAATATATCATGATATGTAGTTTAATTCTAGTAGTGTTCAAAATTGACATTTTTTATATTCTAATTATATGAAATCTTCAATAATTCAGTAAAAATGAATATTTTCATTTTTTTTTCTCAGGGTTCAACCGTGGAAAGTAGTTCAGCACCTCGATCATCACCTGTAGCACATCATCCACCGCTACAAAGAAAGTATTCGCCTGCAAGTGTAACTGTAAATGAAGGTTGTCAACAGCATCCGGCGGAAACGCCACCTTTGCCACCAACGGCTTCTAGCTCGGTAGCGAGTAGTCAACGCAACAACAATCAACACCCATCGATGCCGGATGGCGACAAAAAAGCGAGTTGTACTGGGATTCTATTTAAAGTACCGGTTTGCATTGCGCGGCCTGACGGCTTACTTGAAAACGATTGGAACAAAAATTTTCAACAAAAAGCGGTTTATTTATTTAATTATATTTCTATTTATGATAGGTATGCTAAAAATTGCTTCTTTCCAATATGATAAAGTTTTTTGTTGTGGTAATATATATTATGTATACACATTCGTAGTTATTCAATTATTTAACTTTTTATCTTACTCAATTATCACTAGAAATTTAATTACATATTTGTTCAGTATTGAGGAGATAAAACAATTAAATATCAGTAAACATAATTTAAGTAAAGCAGAAACTTTTTTGAACAAACAATGTTTACACATTAACTGACATTTTTATAAAATTTAGAGAAAACGTGATTTTTTAATGACGGATTTTTGATTTAAACCTAATACCTATATAATTGCATAACAATGATAATTTAATCTTTGCAAGATCTTAATTATTGTCTTTCTAAAATATTTTGGATTAACATTCAAGAAAAGAATGTATTCATTTTACAAAATTAAGAAACAGTTGTGAAGGCTAAAAAATAATATTAAACATAGTTTATTAAATAATATGTCGTGTTTTCATGATGGTTATTCAATTATTTAATTTTGTATTGCAATTTAATTAAATATTGTCGTATAAAATTTTAGACATGATTTTAACTTGATTGAAAACGTAAATCATATTATTCTGATTCGATAGCTTTATTGCAATAAATTTGATGTAATCTAAAACTGACTGATTAATCAATATACTCACTAAATCTAATAATAATCTAAAAAACAGTATTCATGAATTCACACAAATATTACTTATAAGAAATATTTTTTAATATTATATTTATCATGAATATAAAACAATTATTTTAATTTCAATGCAATCAGAAATTGAAACAATCATTTTATTGTGTTCAACTTATAGCTAGAATTTTAAAAAAGAAAAATTTAAGCAAATAAATTTTATTTTTGATTAATATCGTTTTCATTTGAAACGCATAGCCGTGAGATCGCGCACGAATACTCAAAAGGCGTAGGAATTTTTTGAGTGTACATAAGAAAATGATAAAACAGAATGGTGGTTTACTAAAAAATAAAAGTACTGATTTTACGTGAGAAACAGAAAGCGAAAAATGTCCCAGGGAGAAAACTCATAAGACTTGAAAAAGATAGCCAGATAAAGGTGTATCGATCGTCGGCGTTTACTGAATATGTTTCTTTCTACCATATCTCTTATTATTTTTTTCATAATTACGTTAACTTGCCATTTTTCATTTGTTTGAATCGGCTTTCGGTACAGAGAAAGTACGCGTGTTTTTTATGTATGTTTCAGCAAGTACTGTGATATGACAGATGATAGCATAATCTGGCTTACATTATATTTGTAATTTTTATATAATTTAGACTTTATTATTATTGTCAATTTAGTCAATAATATCGAGATAATCTATGGAATAATGTCATTCGATTTCTTTATGACAGTTGTAATCTTTATCAATACTATTTAATAACTTTCTTCTCTTCTAACAATGAATACATTTATAATTTCATTGCATTACAATATTGTATTTTTATTATTATTATTATTATTATTATTATTATTATTACTTATATTACATTTAACATTATTACCATCATCCTTATCATTTTCATGATTGTTATTTTATCATCTTATCGTTGTCATTCGTTTTTGTATAAATTTTGTGAATGGATGTAATGTGTTCATTGCATATTGCGTTATGCAGCTTTTTTAAATGTTTGTTTTTTTCGCAATCGCCTACTTGCTCCGCCTTACATTATATTCATATGTGTATGTATGTGTGCATGTATGGGTGCTTGTGTGAATGCACGATTGTGAATTTGTACACACACTGAATATATTAATACACGTTCGTATCTATAATGAGTGCGATTTATTAAATGTAATTTTCATTGATTAAGCTTTTCACACAATATGTAGGAAAAGGAGTGAGAGTCTTCAATTTCTTTAGTTTATATTAATAAATTATATTGTTGCAATACTTTATTTATTAAAACAAATTGTGTAAAAAGCATTGAAGCGATTGCATGTAGAGCATTGAAGGGTAGCGGTTCTCTGTTCAAACAATTTATTGTTCTAAGCGCCACATATAACAAACGATCTTTTTTATTGCAGTATATTTTATTGCGCAATAATATACTGGTTGCTTTGTCTACGACGTCTCAAAAATAGTTTTTCTTCTATATTATCGGTCTATAATATTAAAAGTCTTTTAGCAAGATCGCGGACTGAACACACATTAAATATGCGCTACTAAATTGAAAGTTAAGCAAACAACCATCAAAAAAAAGAGAAAATATAATGTAAACGTTAATTCGAATTAACGTATTCGTGTGCCTAGCGGAAAACGCGTCCATGTGCCTTCAATTTTTTGTAGAGACGTCATATACTATATTTTGTTAGTTAAAACTTAGATTTTCTTATTTTCGATAGTAATTGGGCTTACGTAAACTTCCAAAGCATTCTTGCAGAAATGAAGAACAAAAAGCGAGATATCGAATTTTTATGAATTGTATGTACTATGTACAAAAAGCGAAGAAATGGAGTACTCGATAACAAAAATATATAAATATATATATATATACATAACTATGTAAATGTACGAAACAATTATCGAAGCGAAGCGATAATTATTCGGAAAAAGAGATTGTATCGTCTTCTGTACCATTTGAAACGAGAACAAAAAGACAAGAAGGTACAAAAGGCTATACAAATTTAGAGAAACATGCAACCGTTGTCTTTATAGTCCCAATTAATTTGTAAGTAATTCATCTTTATTTGTAATGGAATGAGTCGTCCGGTGAGAAAATGTACGAATAGCCACGTAAAACTGGACTTGTTGTGGCCCAATTTGTGGTATCGCCAAAGGATTGAAGCTGCGTCAGGACTGACTGGCAAATTTGACTTTAATAATTTGGTTTCAGAATAGAACACCTTTTGTTCTTGGAATTCTTAGAGGTGACCACAACAAAAAATAATAATATAACGAACAAAAGCCGTAGCTGCCTTGCGAGTAAACTAACATTTCGTAGCCTCTTCTTTTTTTTTAATTGTTAAGGTTTTTTTTTATACTACGAAATTACAAGTTTACATCGCTTAGTGCGTGTTTAAACAAAGCAGTAAAACGCATCGAGTTTGTTTTTGTTAACCGAGTGACATAATAAATCAAGTGACAGTTTCAATTAGAAAAAATATATTTAGTGCATATAACGTGTTTTTTGTTTTTTAGCACTACCGCTTGATGCATTAAACTGCTTTGTTTCCGCAAATTTTATATCAACAAAAGAAATGAGTGAATAAATACGTGGAAATGATAGTTAAATTAGAGAGTGAGAGTGAGATCTGTTTAACGGTATTTAAAATATATAAAAAAAATACAATCGATACGTTGTGGCGAAAAATCGATTCGATTTACATGTACATTTTGTAATATCTCTTTCCCAATTGTAATTAATGCAAAACAAATAGTAGCGAGAGATTAGCGAGAATCAAGCTTAGTTTTATAAGGTACTATAATATATTACCGATATTGTGTAAATATTTTGGATGAGTGTTCTAAATTAAAAGTATGATCAATGCTTAAACTCGGTTTTTTTACTGTCCTTAAGGGGATTTCAGGTCCAAATCCGAGAATCTACAATTTTCAACCAAAAAAGTATAACCAAAATATTGAATCAAAAATTTGAAAAAAATTCATACGTATAGCTTAAATGCAAGACAGAAGAGCCTGGCGTTTTCATTTTGAAAGGAAAAAAGATTTTTTTTAAATTGAATGAACAATGTTTAATTAGTAATTATAAAAATAAAAAAATACATAAACTGTCAACCCAAACATCCTAATTAATGATCGATGTAAATATCTGGAAAAATTTGGGTATATTATTTAAAAAATGTATAAAGGTTTGATGTTCAAGACTTTTTTCAAATTCATTTCTTTGTTTATGAAAAAATATAGAGAACGACTATTTTCTGAGTCTGACATGTCCTTAATCATATCTATTTGGAACGATACAATATTTTATAATTTTCATTTTTTTTATTACAAGTGAAGTATACCTTCATTACATTGGCAACAGTACTTTACTTAAAGCAACGTTGAACCTAAATTGCAGAGACTATAACTATACCTATATATAATTTTTAATTAAAAGATTATAATTAAAACTAAATAACTAAACTGTATAAATAATGTTTATAATATATGAAAAAAGTAGTGAAAAAAATAATGTTTTAAATTAAAATTCATAAACTTTATTTTGTATGTAATTAATAAATAAAAGAATCTAGGGGAGATCAGGGCTAGTTGACACACTTTTTGTAAAAGTGCTTATAGTTTAGATCAAATAAATAGAATTCAAATTTGTATTCTGCACATTCAAAGCCTTTTTAACATAGATAGTTTTAATATTGATTTTAATTTCGAACTCGACGATAAATATAACGTATATTTTATCGTCGAGTAATTTGTCAAACTTGCCCGGACACATTTAATGTTTAATTAAACAAAATAAACTTTATTTTTGAGAAAATTGATAAATAATAAGAATAACAAAACGAAAATAGTAATATTATTAACAAAATAAATTAATCAAGATTTGTCATTGGCACAGTTTTGACAAATATAAAAATTTCTTTATTTTTGCACACTTTTCGTGTGCCTACTTTTTACACATACGACACTGTATCCAAGCTTCCCCATTAACATCTTCAGAAAATGTTTCTTCGGAAACCAAACAATTCAATTCTTCTATTATTTCAGAAACAATTTTCTTTTTTACACAAATTCTGTTTGATTTTGTACATTGCACAATTTCTTTTATTTTTTTTCAGCAATAATTTTCCAAGTATTATTTTCTGTATTTTTTTTCTCTTGCAAGCTTTTAATCTTTTTCTTGACGATTTTTTGTGATTTTTTGTTTAATTTTTCGATATTGAAATGAGACAATTGCAGATACTTTTAAAGTTTCCATACAATATCGGTGAAATGTTCTTATTGAGATTCCTAATTCGCGAGCTATTTCTCTTGCAGATTTTCTTTCATATTTTATTCTTTCTATAGCTTGGTGATAATATTTTTTCGTAGCTTACCTCTATTTCTTTTGCGTTTATATGTTCGAAACATAATGCTACAACAAACGCATTAAACAATAAATTTTGATAATATAACATTGTTTTTTTGCGATTGATACCAAAAAATAAGAATGCCAATATGTCTCGAAAAATGCGTGCCAACTTGCCCCAAAGGGTCATAGAAATTTAACAAACACTTTTTCATTATTAAATGCATGTATGAAAAATTTTCGATGTAATGACTTGTAATAGTACACCCTTTACAATGTACTACAGTAATAGTTATTATTGATTATTTATATAAATCCCAAACTAAACTTCGAAGATACTGAAAAATTTTATTCTGGTATGCGAAATATAAAATACTTACTTATTGTCCAGGTAAAGTTATAGCTATAACACTGACACTTATAGCGTTTGTATACAATAGATAGTAAATAATGATGATATAGGCAGATTAGCTATATATATAGTTTAATTCGTAAAATACGGAAAGTTTGTCAACTTGCCCTATACGTTAACTAGCTCCGGTCTCCCATACTTTTAACAAATAGAGGTACTCTTATGGCGCATCATAGATTTGTAGTTGATTGTCGATTTGTATGAGTTGTGATAGGTGAATTGACTTGAAGGATCAACCAGATGTAATTAAAACAACATTAATTCAGGCTACCTGAGGCAGTAAGTAGATCCAGTTCAAATTATTTTTTAATGCAATTTATGTAAGTATAAGTCAGAACAAAAAGAAAAAAATTGAATTTTAACGTAAATTTAAGAATATATTGTTGTCATATGAGTTATAGATAATTGATTATTTCTCTGTCCTTGTTTGATTCTTCCTTACTCTATGTAATTTTCAAAAATAACAAATAAATATTTTAGTCAGCGTGTAAGCGAGTTAAGTATTATCTAAAAATATTAGCGTCAGCTTGGTATATAGTCTATAATAGATTCGATTATGTAAGAAAAGAAAAAACCCTTTAAGTTACGAGTTAAATTTAAATAATCTAAACCTGTCTCAACTATAGACCACGTAAGAAAACATTACATCATATAAATAAATATATGCGAATTTTTATACCACTCAAAGTTTTAAAATTAATTTTAAATTAAAATCTATATTTTGAAAAGAGCGCGTTAAAGATGAGAGTGCGCACGCGTTGTCGAGATATGTTGCAGACGACGCTTTTCGACATTCGACATCGACATATCCTTCACGAATTGACGAATGCAACATTTTTCCGCTGAGGGGCCCGAGACTCGAGACTCGAGAGGCAGTGGCATAATTATAACCTTCGTTTGTCACCTTTAGCCTCTGGCATTCACGAGTCACGATTCATAAAAATTCATCGGCTACTCGGTTTCTGGCGAACGGCTGAAAAAGCTTTAACTACAAGCGCAACTATGAATCGAGTAAGGAAACTATTAACGAGCAAAGAGACTCGTGACTACTTTACGAGGTAACGACTACCGTATACTCATCGGTTTTCATACCGACGGAAATATTTTTAATCGAACGTTTGAAATGTCAATAGCACGCATTTTTGGGGCCCAGCTGCTAACTGGCTAATCCCGATAGCTGCTATCGCCGACATCAAGAGAGATCCCAAGTATATCAGTGGAAAAATGACTTTTGGTATCTATGCAGACTTTGATTATTTAACATTCTTCACTTACATCTTAAACACATCATTATCATTTATCATGTTTGTATTTTAGCTCTGTGTCTTTATTCCCTCATGTTTATGAGATTTGCCATTAAAGTCCAGCCTCGCAATTTGCTATTATTCTCTTGCCATTTAACGAACGAATGTGCTCAACTGACTCAGGGATACAGATTTTTAGAGTACAATAGTTCAAAGAAAAAAGAATAATTATAGGTGAAGAATCTCGTTTTGTATTGGTGCCACTTACTGCCAAAGAGTTGGTAAACACATTGTGTGCTCTTAAGATTTACTCTTATGAGTCTAGCAAAACACAATAATTTACAAATAAGGTGCTCCAATCTTTAATCTCTGTACGGCATATCTATCCTACGGGTGCTGTTAATTTATCACTTATACAAGTGAACATACTATAATAGAAACAATTGAATGTAAATAAAGTTGATAAAACACTCGATTAGATCAATTGATAGTTGTATACACATGTACCGTTAAGTTTGTTCATTGATTTTATTTTAAATTCTTACTAGAATATAAAAAATATTTTTAAAAAAAGTTACATTGTTCAATTATTGGTGATGTATGACAATCCAATTAAATAAAATACCTTTAATTATTAAAATAACACACTATAGTCATTAATTAATTATACTTTTGAGAATCAGTAAAATTGAATGTAATATTTTACCATTATTCTGGCAATTATAATCAATGAAAAAGTACATTTGGTTTATAAAGAATTTGTATAAAATATATTGTCCGTAAAGTAGACATTCAGGCATTTACTTATATCCGAAAATGTAAATTTTCTGTAGGTTTCAAACAAGGTAGTGAGTATGTTGTACCTGTAAGGCGAGTACAATGCGGTTGCTGATTTGATCAAGTCGGTGACCTAATTTAAATTTGAACTCGGCGGTGAGTGCCATTGTTATTTGAAATTCGACAAGTTCAGGATAAGTTTTCTAAATTCGAGGGTCAGAAGGGGAGAGGTTTAATTGTTAGATTAATTATATTGTCAACATATCTGTCGTGCAATCTTATTTAACGAAATCAAATCAAAAAATCAAAAAGATCGATAAAGCGAATGTTTAGACGTAGCGTACAAGAAGCTAATAAGAACTTGGAGCCCGGGCGAGAAGAGATGCGACTCTTTTTTAAAGTATACTGCTCCACCTTCGTAGTCGTGTACCTTATTGTACTTTTCTCGTTGTTATACCTGCTAGATCGACTCGAACGCGATTCCCTCGAGTCTAGAATCACCGGTAATTCTGGGAACGCGGCGCGGCTATCGGAACGATCGTCATCATCCTAGAAAGCTAGCAACGAGTCGACTCGACTGTTTCTTTTTTTTCGTGATTGCAAGCGATATCAATCGCAAGGAGACGCAGAGTCGTTCTTATCTACAAACTAATATTTTATTAACTATTATCTGGCAAAATGGTTCTCTCGACCGCGCAAAAGGAAGAGACCGAGGGCTCCAGTTGCGATGAAAATGGATTAATTAATGAGACTTATCACGGTGAGTTTATTCACAGCATCTTCTGTTCTTGTATCAACTCTTACTTCAAGGATATTTTTCATTATTTTACAATAACTCATAAGTCATAATTCTGTAAACTAGTCACTTCTGTGTTTCGTTTTATTAAAAGAATTATATTGTATGCACATTTTGTGCCTGAAATTTATAAAGCAAAACGTATTTCAAATGCAAAAACTAATACTATTATTTTTATGAAAAAATGTAATTTTAATCTTCATTTTTTTGGTTATACATGTTTTAATTCATTTTTTCATACAGCTGTTGACAATTATTTTTTTGCCTGTAAGTCTGAAAATTATAATAATTACATAAACTAACCTTAAATATTATTCATTAGGGTTTATACTTGCAAAATAAATTAATTTAGAGAGATTTAATTATTTTTTCATATCATTTATTTCATTACAATAGAAAAAGTAGTATAAAATTTATACAAAATGTGTAAAAAGATATTGATGGACGGAATATGTAAAATCTTTAATTTAGTAATAGTATTAAATAACATGTCACACTTCTAACAATTGTATTTAACACTTTATTCGAGTGCCATAGTTTTATTAATATTGCATTTATAAAGTAAAAAGAATTTATGCTAACTATAAGCTAGCAAATTGTTTGATCATTAAAAATTTGTGCTTTGGATTCTATAAAGGCACTTACATTTGTTAAATATAAAGTTTATTTACATGAAGTATACTTTGCAATAAAGAAATATTTGTAAAATTTTGATTGAATTTCAATAGATTTTTAAATTATTCTTATACTTTGTAGTTTTTAATAAAAAAATCTTCACATAAATAAACATTTTCCAAATAAAATCTCTAAAAGCAGATTTAATATTATGCTATACACTAAAACTAAGTAAATATAAAATCTATTCTTTAAAACAGTACAACTATGGACGGACTTGACAAGTTTTTATAGTGTCTTTGAGATTCTTAGTTAAATTTCTTTTGTACTAGATTCATATTGTACAAATATTCAATCTAAAATTAATTAATAATTAATACAAATGATAAAATGTTTACAAAACTGTTAAAAATTTGTCTCCATAAAATATTTGATGGAAAATATTTTATCTTCGATTCATGGGAAGAAACAGTGTTATGCTTATGACCAGTAAAATCCAGCTAAATTGTATTGAAGCAGCACCGGCTAAACGGCATTTGTAGATATCATACCTAAATAAGATTTTATTATAATTATTAATTCCTTGTAGGTATTTAAATAAATTAATTTTTAATTTAAAAAATGTAATATTTAAATAATTTTTACATGAAATTATTTTTAACTTTAAAAATAATACCCATTTAGATATAGAGAATTTGTTAAATTTAACTATTATTAACAAATATCAAAGAAAACAGATATAAAAAATATTTTTTTCTTAAATTAGGCGTTAATTAACTTAATGCATAGAAAAATCTTCCGCGACATTTTAAAAATATTTCTTATTAAATTTTCATACTATTTGAATTTATGATTAATATAATGAAAAAATAAAGTAAATATGTAGATAACACCTTTCTACTTGTATTTCGTAAATATGATCAATAATTTATATTATTTTATAATTAATTTTAAATTATAAATTAAAAATATAAATTTAAAACAGTAAATTTAAGCAGTTTTATTTATAATAATTATGTGTTACCAAAATAATATTAATTTTGTTGAATAGTTTGTCGATACATTGCTTCCCTATATTATATTTACGAGTAGATTGAATCTAAAAAAGTGCGACCTTGGCGTTGGCCATCGTCACCCCTTGACTCGCTAATGCTAGAACGAGTTCGAATCGACCCTAGCAAATTTCTTTATTTTGTGTATGCAAATTTTGGTATACTTAGATTATAGCCGCTGAAATGCGGCGAATAGTACAAGATATAAGAAAAATAATATATCTCATTGAACAATGTCTAGGGATTTAAGTAATAATAGATTTAAAAAAACGTAAACTTATTTTCGTTCTCGTGACACTAAATCAGCAATATGAAGATGAAAAATATTGGTTTACAATAAATTATAATGTGTCAGGAATGTGGAGAAAAGGTTGGAAAATATAAGCGAGAGCCCAGAAAGTCTGTCTCGTGTAATATAAATGAGGAAAAAATCGAGATAGGAAAAGTGACGGAAGTAGCTTATTTTGTTGGATCAAAAAAACGAATCGAAGATGAACTCACCTAGTCTCCTTCTCTTCGACAATGTTGTTGAATTCGGCTTCGACTAGTTGACCATCGTAGTACGTTATCAGATCTTCGAGGGGATACTCGAATCCCTGCTTGCACTCGCACTTGTAGCCACCGCTGTCAAATCCTCGTCCTAAAATAGGAACGCACTGGAAACGATAAAAAGAGAGGTCAATTTGGGTATCGATCGATCCATTTGGTCAAACTCTCCATTAGTCGGAGTTTGTACAAGCCTTTTTTAAGTTGAGAGGACGAGGAGGAGGTGATGGCTCTCTCGTGAATAGAGCCGAAATAGGTAATGATGAATAATAAAAAAAAAGAAAGAGAGAAAGAGAGATAGAAGAAAGGAATAAAAGAAAGAGGGAATAACTCACGTATGAGGATTTTTTGTCGCACTTGTGCGTCCCCTTGAACGCGTTGGGAACACTGAATTTATCGTCACACTGGTTGATATCCAGCTGTAGCAAGTCCATGGTCACGGTTACGACACCCCTGTAAGTGTCTTAATGTTAAATATGATCTTCCTTTAATTCCTCTCCTTCCGCGGCTCGAGGGGGAGGTAGTCGGGAGACGGAGATCCCGAGACCTAGGACCTATGACCAAAAACCAAGGACCTAGGAGCTAGGAGCTAAAAGACCGAGGCT
Organism: Theocolax elegans; assembly: GCA_026168455.1. Taxonomy (NCBI): domain Eukaryota; kingdom Metazoa; phylum Arthropoda; class Insecta; order Hymenoptera; family Cerocephalidae; genus Theocolax; species Theocolax elegans. The sequence goes on from CM047425.1 coordinate 83,381,557, forward strand.
CGATTCTCAAAACTCGGATCACTCAAATCAGTCGGATCGCTCGGATCGCCAAGAGCCGAGATTTCCCGAGATTCGCCGAGATCCAGAGCGAGGGTCCACGCTCCAGCATCGAAGGGCCAAAGCCAGAGTCCAAGGCAAGCCAAAGGCAAGGGCAAGGGGGGAACAGGTTCCCCGCACCAACTATCTCACACTCGCGCACGCGTACCACTCACGCATATACTCACTTGAATTCCAGTTTGTCTTTGAGGCTGTCCCAGCCGAAAAAGGGGGATGCATAGGTAATTAACCATTTCTTCACTTTGCCGTTACAATCGAAGTAAGGGACGGTCCAGTAGCCCTGGTTCAGGTTTGCTGCCCTACACACACCAAACAACGCCCAAAGATACAGAGGTGGACAGAGAAGACAGAGAAGACAGAGAAGACCCCGGGACCCGCCCCATCCGCAAGCGCATTAAAATAAATTACACGTACAGCGCAGATAACCCCCCGCGAAGACCCGTATATTCCCTCTCGCTCTTTACTATTTACTCTCTCCATCGTCTCGTGTTTTTCTTCATCTCCTTCTCTCGCTCTCATTCTCCTTCTCTTGACCATATTTCCATTTCGACCTCTCGCTCTTGTTCCCTTTATCGCTTTTTTCTCCCGTCGTTAACGCCTCTGCGGCCAGGCTTCCTCTATTCGCAGAGAGTTATGTGGGAAAGTTCAAGCGCGGCATTCAGAAGATGCTCATACCTAGAAAGGAACCAGAGAGCAAGAGAGAGAAAGAGAGAAAGAGAGAGAGAGAGAGAGAGAGAAAGAGTAAGAGAGAGAGAAAGCCTCGGATGTTTTTATTTCAGGTAAAAATTTATTAAAGAGCCGTAAACGTGACGAGGGAGAACCAGGCCTTACCCAACGAGAAAGACCGAGGTCGAATCAAAATCACCCAAAGACTATGAGTATATGGACAAACCTTGAACGCAGCCTTACCTGTAGAAAGTAGGGTAGTGCTCGTATTTTTTCAATGATTCCCCGGTTTCGTTGTAACGCACCATCATTTTTAGGAAGTACTTTTCAAGTTCCTCGTGATTCACGGCCCATTGGTTCTTTAGCACTTGGAACCACTCGTTCTTTGTGTAAATTTCCTCTAGAATACATACAAATATATATTCAGAAACTCGCTACGTCCACATCAACTACACTATTTATTAATCCGGTACTTATTTAATCTATTATATCGTATTTGAGAAAAAATGTTAGTTTTAACGTAATTAGAATATAGTAAAAATTTCACGAGATCATTTTTTAACATTTAGTATATGAATTATGTTTGCTATTTAAAAAATATTCCAATGAATAATCACCCGATGAATTAAGTCTTGCCAAGTCCTCAACTTTAAGTTTCAAGGCATTTCGTTGCTCCTTGTAAGCGTAGGGTGCGAAGTATGTTCGATTGGTAAACTTATTGCGATCCCAATAAATACCAGCAGACCAAATTCGTGCATTTCCAAACAAAAGCGCGACTACTTCAGCGATCATTTGATCTTCGTTCAAGGGTTTATCCGCTATACGTTTGCCAGAGTAAACTTCCTCTGGGTCCGAGATCTGTAAAAATGAGCTAATGAAGTTGGCGAGACGCGCTGCCATCTTTGCCTCGTTTTCGTAGAACTCGTCAACTCCAAATGAAATATCGCCCGGTAACCTCAGCTGTTCCTCCGTATAACTATAATTACAAGCGGAACATTTTTCAAATATATTTTAATACACGTCTTACTCCAATAATATTATTTAATTATATTTTTGATTAAAATTGTATCAAGAATTATATATATATATATTTTTTAATATACATAATATTTTTTATTCCATGATTTTGTATGTACTTACTTTTTACAATTACTTGGGTGGACATTATTAATGAATTTCAGGACTTGATCTATATTCATTTTTTCATCGTGAAAGGAATTGGGTCCAGTTGAATAATTTCTATATTCATAATACTGTTCGAGATATCTTTCTCTTGTATAATTAGATGCTTTTGTCAATTCTGCTGGTCTCTTTTGAATCCCTAAAACAATATTAATTTAGAACTACTTTTAATAAATAACTTCAATTTTGATTCAAAACAAATTTTAAATATTACATCCTATTTTTGAACAATCAAATCCGTTATAATATTCTTCTGGTGATGCTCTCTCAATAATTTCACCAAGATAAGGTCTTCTTACGACATATGGTAAACGCCATCCTGGTTTACATCGGCACATATATCCTCCTCTACGGAAACCCCATCCGTGTAATGGTTCACACTATAAATGAAAAAAGTGATTTGACCTTTACTTATTACTGAATATAATGGAAGATAATTTAAAATGTACAAGATCTAACTTGTGCACACGTATGTTCACATTACTTAATTTTAATACATATATAAACAACTTTGTATATAATATTAAAATTTTTATTATTTATAAACTCAAATTATTAAACAAGTATGATAAATGAAAGAGCTACTATTTTGTATTTGTTTAAATAAATTAATTAATTAATTAATTTACCTCTGTAGTTTCTTGTTTGCAACGTGCAGTATTTGCAAATCTGTTAGGTCCACTGTTTCCTTCTCCTCTTGGACATTGATTAATGTCTATCCTATCAAAATCCATTTCAACTACTGATACAGCTGTGTATCTGAAAATTTATTATAATAAAAGTATGTAACCATAATATGTAATCATAATATGTAATTTATTATCTTCTACAATCTTATACAAAATTAAAATAGCTCTTTATAACTTTATTTATTTCTGTGAAAATTTATTTTTATCTAGAAATAAATTTTAACTTTTATTAAAAATAATATTTTTGTAATGGTAAATTAAATTTATGGAAAATTTAATTTTATTGTAATATGTTTTTAATCATAACATCATACGACAGCATATTTGAATAGTTTGACATTGTATAAATTTTAGAAAAATCAATTTAAAAGTGTAGATTTTTGAAATTTGATTACAGGCCCTCTTTAATCCCTTAAGTGCTTTAATCCTATCGTCCCATAGTATTTCACACGTGTGAGCAGCATGAAAGAACATTCCTGCTTGACCAGTATAGATAGGGCGCACACCCTCTTAGAGGGTCTCAAAAGGATTGGAATAAATTATAATAGTAATGAGGGAGCAATTGTCCCCTAGAATCTGTGCATCTTGCACACAATATAATTTCTTAAAAAATATCGAGATTAAATGCAGGCAGTTGCATCAGTGCATCAATGCCTTCCCAGAAAAGAAAAATCTTACCTTGGTATTTCAATGTGCCTGAACCCTGTATAACGAGGATACAAATCTACAATTGGAACAACTGCTGCGAAAAGCCAACGGTTCGAACGTCCACAATCAAAATAGGGTCTTATCCACTTCACTGGTCCATTCTCCTCGTGAGCACCTGAAATTCAAGTTTAATTTGAAATTTAATTTTTTTAAAACTTTAGTGTAACATTATTTTGACAATATACCTCGAGGTCCATGGAATGTATGGGTGATATTAGTATTATTTGCATATCGAATTTCTACTTGGTACGTTATTTTGGTGTCGTGCCTTGTTGTATCATCCGGTAACCATTTCTTGTACCTAAAAAATTTCAAATTGTTATTTTAAGTCTTTGAGGAAGATACGTAAAATACAAGTTGCTCATTTTAATTTTTAATAAATTACAAATTACAATAGATTGATAGTTTATTATATTTGAAAGCTAGATGAATAATTATATTAAATGTAAGTGAAGGATTGTAGTTGGACTTAATTACCATTCGTTAATTCTATAATAATCCGTTGTGTAATCTTTACTAAGTTGGCTAGAAGGGAAAGCACCGAGGTCTTGTACAGAGAAGGTGTTTCTAGTTGATATCCTTTCAAGATGAACAGGATCATTGAAGTCATCGAGCCTGAAGGTTCTAGGTGCAAACCTAGGCATAGTCTTGTTGAAGAATCCTCGATAGGAAGAAGAGAAAGACATGTTGGGTGAAAAGTAAACAGCAGAGGCATTGATATAAGGATTGGCAGATACGTCAGCCACAGTAGATAGAAAATAATACATCATGCCAGGATCATAAGTATCATTGATGGGTGGTTTATAGTTTCTAGATTGCAGAATGTAACTCCAGTAGAAGCTGCGAGTGAGAGCCATGTTGTGCAAGTGAAGGAGGGCAGTCCGATTGGGGAATATAGGATTGATATTGATCTCCTTGATGTCGGGTAGATGGGAGACGCTATCAACCGGCAGGTAAAGATCGTCGAGGTGTTGTATCTGGCAATTGTCTTGGTTGACTTTGTCCATTTTGTGTCGAATTTCGTCGAAAGCGTCTCTCGCGAGCCAGTCGGGCGGCACCTGTTCTTCGGTGACGAAACTCTTGTCGTTCTGGCAGAGGGCTACGCCCAACAGGTAGCAGGCGACGATCGCCAAGAGTCGCGAGCTCGTCATAGTGTCCTCGTGCGTCGGTGATTGTTAAACCGGTAAACAAAAGGTAACAGGACCACGTTAATCCAACATTCTGAATCTCGTTCTGGTCTCGCGGTCACCTGGAGTTAGAATATTTTCCCTTTATCCGCGAGTTTGGGTGAACGCGTATAAACAACAACTCGGAAACTGGGAACTCGAAGTTTGGACGCGAGCGCCAAGCGTGCGCGAGTGCAGTTGGTCAGAAGCAACTAGCAAGAGGTTCGGGCAACCGCCCAACGTACGATCGAGATTCGAGCCTTCGAGCGCGATCGTAGTACCGAACGCACACTCAATCACTCATACACAGACGGAACACGGACGCGCCGCCGATTGGAATGACTAACCGAGACCAAAAGAGTGGGAGGAAGCAACACACACGCCCATGATCAGCGGAATGTTGGGTTGATTCGAGTTAGACTTAGGACTTAGGTCTGCCGCGTGTTGCCTGTGTCTGCACATATCGTTGAGTAGTTGACCGCTGACCTCGCCTACCTCACGATCCTTACCAGTACTCGGGAAAATCGCCAATTAACCATTCTATTTGCACTAGTGTTCTTAGGCAATTGCTTTTTCTTACGCGTCCCGCATCACCCGCGTGCGAACCATTAAGCTCCGCGATGCGAGTTGCATTACGCATATAGTTGATGTATTTTGTGTCGGTCGTAGATTAACTTGCCTCGGTCATCAAATACCAATTAAGTATGTGTACTGTGTAGACATTATGCAGGCACCGATACCTAGACACCCAAATTAGTCAATTGTCGAAAATTAGTGCTTAACTACTTACCCTTCGCCTCTACACACATACACACACACACACACACACACACACACACACACACACACACACACACACACACACACACACACACACACACACACACACACATATACAGGGAAGACGGGTATTTTTGAACAGGGGCATTTTTGAACTTTTTGAATAGCTCTTTTATATCGTAATATTTATGCTATAATAGGACGATTTTCTTTAAATAAATGCTATTATCTCAAATCCCCCATAGTTACGAGCTATTCCGAATCGATTGTTTACGTTTACTCGAGACCTGCCAAAATGAGAATCTCATTTTATTTTATTTGTACTTCTTAGTTTTTGAAAACACTCTTGCGCTGTACCTTTTGTTCGCTGTAGCTTTCTTTTGATCATAATTACGTTGGAAAATATTAATTTACTGCTGCGCACTGTATATCTAAAGTTTTTTTTATATTTTCGGGTAATTTTGAACACGAACCTTGGGGTAAATTTTAACGTGATAAGTAAGTGGGTGTACGGTGATTTTATAGTATATATTCATCGTGTGTCAAATCTAAAAGAAAGGAAACCTAGTTAAATTTCACAAAATTAACTTTTGTTTTAGTGTGAAAGTTCGTAAGTGTAAAATGTTGTATTGATAAATTTGGTGCCTAAAAAAATTCTGCAAGTTGCTAGAAAGTATGGATTTGAAGAACAATATGACTTTTTCTTCAACCGTAAAATAAACCGTCCTATCAATAAATATCGTGGGTAAAAAATGTGTCTTAATAGCTAGATGCAAGTACTTGAAGTTGCCATGGTCCCAAGTATAAAATTATATCGTTTCCGATAAGAAAAAAAATAAATAAAAAAAAAGTTCAAAAATGCCCCAGTCTTCCCTTATTTTATTATTTTATATATATATATATATATATAAAAATAAGGGAAGACTGGGGCATTTTTGAACTTTTTTTTATTTATTTTTTTTCTTATCGGAAACGATATAATTTTATACTTGGGACCATGGCAACTTCAAGTACTTGCATCTAGCTATTAAGACACATATATATATATATATAAAAATAAAATCATGCATTTGGTTCGACTAAATCACACATGTACGATACATCAGAAATTGATGGATTCGTAACTGATTTTTTTTCGCATTCGGTAACAAAGAAATGTTCTTCTTATACTTATACAGTTAAGTATACAAGCTACCTACGTGCAGCTACTGTTAAATTTCCGATGTCAAATAAAATGAGTACCTGTTATTTTAATTAAGTTCAATCATATTATTTAATTTGCCGTACATTAAATTTATCATACGTACTATCATGTACATGTAGGACTTGGTTTATTAATGGGAAATGAGGGAAGTGAAAATAAATACGTATAGTACTTATATCATAATAGATTTAAAATTGTATTTTTATAAATTATAGTAATATAGGCCGTATTTGTTGAATGATTACAATGATTCGTCTATGTAGCGTATAGCGATGTACAAAATCTAATCTACATCTCCAATGTTCGGGTCGATCCGGTACTTTGAAACCATGCAAGGATCATTGAATTCAAAAATCCGGTTCGAAAGTTACGGAGCCCACAATTTCAATGAATTCTTTTTAAAGGTGTTCCAAAGCATAATTCGCTCTTCTCTTAAGCACCCGAAATTCGTACGTCGCAGTCAACCTGATTTACCACACGACTCTTTCTTTTTATTCTTTTGCCCCCACTTTTCTCTCTTCTCTCTTTCCTCTCTGCTTTGCTGTGCGTCCGAGTGCATCGAATGCAATAGTAAATAACATTCTATTATATTTCTTTATATTCTCCGCATCAAATAAATGTATCGCAAAAAAGGTTACATATATCATCATATCGCTTATATAATTGATATTGAAATTTTACCACGTATCGATGTATAGTTCAATCATTCTTCTATGTTGTCTGAGCAACGATTAATCTTTTATTACTATATTATATATATTATTCTCAGTCTTTTCATTTTGATTATATTTTGTGCAGTATTATAAATCATTCATATTATATATGTATAAATTACTTTAATTATAATTATAATGCAAGGCGACCATTTATTAGCAAAAGTTCAATCGTTGCTGTATAACTAACCATTTTAATAGTCGAGCCCTTTTTGGTTATTAAATATAAGTACAAAAAAAATAATTTTTTTGTAGGAACGACCCAACGACTTGAACAGTTGATCGGGAAAATGTAGATCATGGAAATTAGTAAAGAAAACTCTATTTAGAGGTATTACGCATACATCGATTAAAAAATTTACTATTTTCTGAAAATTGCAAATATAAAGGTAGAACATATTTAATTAATACACCATTTGGTTAATAATTATAAGTTAATACACGAAGGAGACCCTCGAAAATATTATCATGGGAAGTCTTATATTTTCGGTTTAAATATTTTTAAAAATATGTTATCTATTTTTAGTACATTTTTTAATTGATGTAATAACTAACCTATTTTGCACGAACGATAGTAATTAGAAGCCACCGCTTTAATTCTTAAAATAGTGTACAGTAACGAATCATAAGTAATTAATTTCCTAGTTACCAAATGTTTAGATTAAAAAAATTACATCGCTGACAGTTACCAATCGAATAACACTTCATTATGAAAAACTAAAAACTAAAATTCACTAAAAGGCCATTAGAAAACATTTACTTGCAAAATCATGGCAAAGTTCTAAATATAAATTGCTAATGAGTAAAAGTCACGTTTATGTGTCATATAGAGTGGATGCTTCAGATAAGAATATAATATGTATAAACAATATATTATTGATCAATATATAAAAATAATACCTAATTATTTTAATTGTCTTTTTATAATATTTTTGGGTATACAGTGCAAAAAAGTAACTCACAATTCTTTGGTGAACAAATATAATGTGTTTGCCATTAACAAAGTATGTATAATTAAATCGCCGGTAAAACTTAGCATTTATTTGAAGAAAGCGGGAGAGGTAACCTAGCAAGATTTATATCTTTTACGGTCTTTGGGGAACGCTGGGAGAATGCAGGCGTTGATGAGATAATACGACTCAATCAAATAAAACGCTTGTTAGATATTCGCGAATATTTATTCTAAACTTCTTCGAAGTGGTCTGGTTTGTAAAATAATACGGGCTTTCCATTACTTATACGAGGTATCAGATATTCTTATATATTTGGTACAGTGCTGTTAAATCGATAAAAGGAGTGCTGCTGCCATTAACATTGTGATGCCACGTCTGATCTCTTGATCCTAACAAATACAAAGTTCTTTTGTGTGTAGGCGATCGATATTGGTCACCGGCGTACTCTGTGCGCCCTATACTCGATCATAGTAAGTATCGCGTAAAAATTACTACTCGTTCTTCCCGTATGGCCTTAACTTCTCATTACTCTCACGCTAAAATTATTACTTATAATTTATTAAATATAAAAAATAACCTATTTTGCTCAGTCTGTAACTATAATTTAAACCACTTACTTAAACGATTATTTTGTAGTATTTTTTAAACCATGTTAATTTGACCCACGATGCTTAACTAATACTCAATAGGGTTTATTTTATAAAGTTACGGTTTGTAGTGTCGAATGTTTTATGTATTTCTTTCATCAATTAAATAAAGGTATATCAATATATCTATGAGACGTTTATTTTTGATAAAAAAAAGCTTCAATTTTTAATTTAGTAAATAGTTATATGGAAAAAGGTAAAATAAAAAGATAACTTGGCCTAAAAAAATCAGTAAATTTTTTTAATTCAAAATATACTCATCAAAATATCGTTAAATTCATTTTTCTTCCATAACTTTAGACCGCATCAAGATGTTTCTTTTTTTTAATCCAATCTATTCTATCTTAGCTTTCTTTTAAACTTGGGTTTGAGTAATTATTATGTAGTCTTTATTTGTTTTCGTAATTATAAGCAATCAAAATCAAGGGTGTTTCTGGCGAAATTTTTCGTTATTTGCTTATATTTATCGCAAAAAAGAGTATTAGAGTCCAAAATTTCGGGTTTCTTTCTATTTGTATAATAGTGAACATATCCTAGAAATTGGTAAAGATCGTTTTCCTTTGTTCATAAAAGAATATGAATTTACACTTTTACCTGCAGATTCTCATACCAACAAATGTTTATGCATTAAAAATGATATTTTTATTTCATAAGTCACCCTCACGTCCTCTATTATATACCTTTATTGATTGTCGTATAATCGTGAGAAACCACTTTTACCGTACTTACATACTGCACCCATAGCCTATCGGTTAATGATAAGTTCAACTGGTGCGTAAATCACCTGTTTTGTACGCGTTTTACGTAATATACTATTTTAAAGCATTTAAACATTTCCGGATGAAAAATACGTGGTTTTTTAGAAAATATCACTTTGGGGACGTAGATGTACGTGTGTGCGCGCACGCGTGCGTGTACGTACATTCAAATTTACTCCTCTCAGGTGTCACGCGTGTCCCGCAAACACTTTTTTCATATGATAATAAATCCTTTTATACAATGTCCGGTCGACGAAACATAAGGACAGAACAGTCCTTGTTGTAAACTATCGAATAATCGTTCTTTTTTCACGTTTCTCTTTCTGGCGCACTGATACAAAATTAATTGTGCGAGGACTTTTCTACCGTTTTTTACCTTATGTTTAATATTTTATTAATATTTGTAACATATTTGCAACCGCCTTTTTAATTTATATTAGATGTTTATTTTACGTATATTTTTAGTATATACGTGAATCTAAATTAATTTAATTTAACTCTTGCTGTATTTCAATTAGGTCATTAGATCACAGTAGCTGTAGAATTTTAATTATAAATTTTCTATGAAACACTACTGCTGCGTTTGTGTATTTAACTCAACGATACAATACACAGCATTAAATTAATATAAATGACTAGAAATTAATTGCAAAATTAAGGAATAATTGATATAGGTAGGTTAAATCTAAAACAGTTGCCGGTAATAATAGAGGTGGTGAACAACTACATCACGTAGTTCTTAGTTGCAGAACTGTATATATAGTTAATTTAGATTAAATAGATTTGTTTAATTATTATTTATTATACGAAAAGGTTTGTTTGTAATATAAATTTATTTAGTGGTGAGATGTAATTCTGTTAAAATTAGAATTGGATCTTATACAGGTATGGATACAAATGCAATTTCAACGTTTATGCAATTTTTTTTTCAAATTATAATATAAGTACTTCAGTAGAATGCAGTCTTCAAAATTAAAAAAAGGCGCCGGGAATCCACTTGTATAGTAAATACTTGGGTAAATGAAATTTAAGAAACGGCTCTTTATCAAACTCTAGAATGTGTTGACTACTATAAAAATATAAAGAAAGCCAGCATTTGCATATTGTATATATATATATATACTGAGAAAAATTTGCTAGTATAAATTACTATTTTAATGGTAAAAGGAGGACAGACTTGCGCAATTATAAAAATTGCTATTAATAATAGTAAAAATTGCCATTATTAATAACAATTTTTGTAATTGTGCAAGTCTGTCCTCCAATTACCATTAAAATAGTAATATTTACTAAAAAATTTTTCTCCTACTTAATAACTTTAGACCAAATCAAGGTATTTGATATTTTTTTCAAATACAATCTACTTGATCTCAGCTATCTTTCGAACTTAGACTTAAGTATTTATCATTATTTGTTTTTGAGTTATAAGTGATCAAAGTCACGGGTTTTTTCGGCGATATTTTTCGTTATTTGGTTATATCTATCGTAACAAAGAGCGTTAGCGTCTAAAACTCCAGCTTTCCTCATATTTTTCTAGTAGTAAACATATCCTATAGAGTTTCATAAATATCCGTTTCCTGGAGTTGGGACTTTTCTTTATTTTTTTTCCCTAATATGTATATATACATATATGGATGGTTTTCTGTGAAATCGAAGATGAAAAAATGAATATTGCTATAACTGTGGGAATATGTTTTAGAGGTGTCCAGTAGTTCACCTGAATTTTTTCAGATTTTTTCGGGGTCATTATTTTAAGTAACAGAGAGTCAAAATTGACATTTTAGCACTTTTTTGCATTATATGCCCATTTTCATGAATTTGTAGCTCCCAGGGGATGTATTTTTTACTAAAAACATATATATGACTTTTTTATAAATTTTTCTGAATTTTTCATTAAAAATACTTTAAAAGTCATAAATATATACTGTCAGACTCTTGTAAGCCATTTAAACCTTAAATAGTGAAAATCAGCAATTCTGCTCTGGACTCTGGAAACCTAATGCTGTCTAAAAGATGTCTTTTTATAGTCAGAAACTGCCTATAAATTTCCAGAGTGCGTCTAAATCATTGAGAACACTTATGGTCAAAATTACTGGAAAAAGTGCCGAAATATTAATGGAAATGTATATTTGTTGCCTTATAATGATGAATCTATTAGCATGATCATTGCAAAAAAATTTGTGCACTTACCTTGGAGTGGTAGAAAAGTATCTCCACATTTTTCAGTATCAATCTAATCCCCTGTAAGCTGCTAAAAATACAAATATTATTATACAATTATAAAAAATTAATTTTTCAACTTTCAGAATTATGATACTAATCTGAAGGATTACTATAAAAGTATCAACATTATTATTACAATAACTGAAGATACGTATATAAAACAAAAATATATCAGCAAATCAGATCTGAGATTATAATGTGTAACATGATTAATTGATAGTGACAAGTTTGTAAAATTCAAACAATGTATTCCTTAATAATAATAATAATGTTGATACTTTTATAGTAATCTTTTAGATTATTATTATAATTCTTGTAAGGGTTGTAAAACTAAAAATCCAGCATTAGAAATGTTTAAATAGTATATTACACATCTAGGGAGGTAAAGTATTGGTGAGCCTATAGTACACGTAAATTGCCCCCCGAGCCGAAGGCGAGGGTGGCAAACGTGTGCTATTGGGTCGCCATTTTACCTCCCGTGGTGTGTATACTATTTTTTTCAACAAGGAGGCCGAAATTGCAACTTCGTGATTCGGGCGCCGGGAGCGAAAGTGACAGTTTCGGCCCGTTGTTGAAAAAAATTAATTTTTTATAATTGTATAATAATATTTGTATTTTTAGCAGCTTACAGGGGATTAGATGGATACTGAAACAAGTGGAGATACTTTTCTACCACTCCAAGGTAAGCGCATAAATTTTTTTGCAATGATCATGCTAATAGATTCATCGTTATAAGGCAACAAATATCCATTTCTATTAATATTTCGGGCACTTTTCCTGGATATTTTGACCATAAGTGATCTTAATGATCTAGACCCACTCTGGAAATTTGTAGGGAGTTTCTGACTATAAAAAGACATCTTTTAGACAGCATTAGGTTTCCTGAGTCCGGAGCAGAATGGCTGATTTCAACTATTTAAGGTTTAAATGGCTTGCAAGAGTGTGACAGAATACATGTATGACTTTTAAAGTATTTTTAATGAAAAATTCAGAAAATTTTACAAAAAAAGTCATATTTATGTTTTTAGTGAAAAATACATCCCCTGAGAGCTACAAATTCATGAAAATGGACATATAATGCCAAAAAGTGTTAAAATGTCAACTTTGACTCTCTGTAACTTAAAATAATGGCCCCGAAAAAATCTGAAAAAATTCAGGAGAACTACTGGATACCTTTAAAACATATTCCCACAGTTATAGAAATATTTATTTTTTATAATTAAATAATTTTCTCTAATAAACAGTAAAAATAATAATATTTCTAAACTAATAAGTACGTGGCGGAAGAGTTATTGAAACGTACAATATCAATTATAGTAAAATTACAATTGTGTTGAATGCTTCTGGAATATGCGTAAACATTAACACATATACAGTTGTTTTTAGTTTGCATTTAATTATTATTTAAATTGTAGCTATTCAGCGGTAAATCTTAACCCAATCTACTTTTGCAAAATGCAGGAAAATGTAAAAAATTACATTAGTTGGGAAAATTTTTTCACCGAAATAGTCCTCGAATTACTTCTAAGATTTCTTGCGTGCTAATACGCTTATTTGATGGTTTTATAATGAGAATTTGCTAATTATAGTTTTTTTATATAAAATGATTCTAAGCATTTATGACACTTCTGCCGCGGAAAGCTTATACGTTTATAAATGTTTTATTTTGCTGATTCAAACATATAAAATATAAAAATATAAAACTCCCTTTTCAGTTTAATAAGCCGAATAATTTCCTTTCGATACCAGGCGCATATATCTCAAGTAGATTAGCACGTTCCTCATCTTATTAATGAAAATCTTAATATGTATATTTGTTTACATCAATACGTTCCATATTACATGGAGAGAATGTTCTAATAAAAATACCGAGACAGAACGGCAAACCTGAAACACATCTAATGTTCGATAAAATTAACATATTTAGTCATAATATTCAAGAAGAATTTAAATTTTCTGATGATATATAACTAATAAAAACTTAAATAACAAGCAAATTAATATTACCTATTAATTAAATTATTAATTATTTAAATATTACTAAAATAATTATTGGTTTTTTACACTTTTTAATTTGAGTAGGTTCGTTAACCGAAGAAGCGATGTCATAAGTACTCAACTATTACCGACCTAATCGTTTATGAAAAAACTATTCTACCTAAATAATAATGATAAATGATGAAAAACCAAGACGTCAGTGTTCTTCGTTACAGTATTATTGATCAGTGTGCTAAATAGTGTACAAAAATATTAATGTATTCGAAAAAGGAATTGGAATGATATTTGACTGTAAATTGTGACAGAAAATTAAGAGTCGAACATATTTCCAATGCGTCTATTAAATGCATTAATAATTTTGTATGAAATTTAGCACACTGATCTATCATAATGAAATGAAGGGTAATGTTATCTTGGTAACACTTGTTTATGAAACAAAAATACTATATAAAGTATAATTAAAATAATTGGGTATTAATATTGTTGCTTGTTATTTTTTAGTTTATAAACCATCCTATGCCAAATTTTTATTATATATTCATTACTTAATAAAATATAAATAATGGAATCATACTTTAATTTTGATAGAATAAATTAATCAATACGAGATCTATTCATTAAGGTTAATGAATACGAGATCATATATAGTGCTATTCATTTGATTCATTTGATAATATGAAAAGAATATTCAGATAAGATATGAATCTCTTGAGGGTTTGGTTTCAGCTATAGTAGAATGTTTGTATTAGTTTATCAATAATTGTTGATAAACATATCTAATTAATTAATAACAATTAATCAATACATTATTATAGATTTCATAATAGTATATTAAACTATACTTGTAATAAATACAGTTATTATATCGTGAAGTTTGAATGTTGCAACATAAAATAATGAATGTCATGTTTGTATATTGTACCGATTTATATGTACATAAAGAAAGTTGGATACAAATAAATATAAGTAATCTTAAAGAGTGAATAAACCGATACTTTATAGAAATAAAAAAGTGTGAAAACGAAAAATTAGAAAAAATAAGAGTGAAAGTGTAGAAAAGTCGTGGAAGGTAATAAAAGTGTTATCGGTAAGGCTGGATGGTAGTGGAGGCGTAAGCACGAAGCACGTGTAGCCGAGGCACCCGATACAATAGATAAAGCTAGAGTGCGTACTGCGTACGCGAGTAGAGGGAGGACTGGGACGAGCCGCGAAAGTCAGGAGGCGCGACTCTTCTTGACTCGCGGCTCGCGTTTGCCATCCGAGCCTAAAATAAAAGAGAGGGCGTCCGGTGCGCGCACCAGTGACGTCATTCTCGGCAGACCGTTTCTTCACGAGCTCCGAATGCTCCGAGTAGAGGAGAGTTAGGAGGTGCCCGTGCAGCCGCACACTCGAGCCGGATAACTGACTCGTGCGTGCACACACTCGACTCGGCCGACTCGAGCCAGCGAAGGAGAGAGAGCGAGTGAGTGAGTGAGGGCCGAAGGAGAGGGAGAGGGAGAGGGAGGGAGAGAGAGAGAGAAAGAGACAGAAGGTATCGGCCGCCCGCGCTACCTACGCACTCGAGTCTCGAGAGAACGAGTATCCGAGTATGATGGAAGAGATCGCCGCCACCGAGCGTCGGGACCACTGAAGTCTGAGCCGGGACTGCAGGGACTACCTCGAATTCTCCGTGCGCGGTCAATTTCGCGATTCCCGATTATCCGCGACGTTTGCCGGCAAACGCGCTCGATTTGAGCCGGTGATTCGAGATCCCGAGGGCCGAGCACGATCCTCTCTTCTGAAGTAGTTCTTCCAGCTTGAAGCCCGAACTTGCCCGAGGACGTAGTCAGCTGCCGATCGCGCGACTGGAGCAACGATCGACCAACCGGCTTTCCTCGATTCCAGGTACTTGTGGATCCTAACATTTTCCTTCTCTTCTCATCATTTTTTATCGAATCGCGCGGATACCTCGGATTCGGACACCCACCTCGGAACTTTCCCAATAATTTAGCCTTCGCGAAAAAATGAGGTTATGTTTCGCGTTCGCGAATCTAGACGGAGGAGCGACATTCGCCATCCGGATAGGTTACGATTTCCGCCCGCGAACGCTCGGGATTGGTCGGGCCATTGCCGAACGAGTCGGTTCTCGCTCGTTCTCGCTCTTTCTCGCTCGATCTCGGGACATTGCGCTTTTCTTTTCACAAGCGAAAATCGAAAACGTGGAATCGGTGAATCACGCGTCTGGCGTGCATTTTGCGCTCTCTCTCTCTCTCTCTCTCTCTCTCTCTCTCTCCTCCATCTTCGTCTGGTACGTCTTTCATCTTCGTTGCATTCTCTGTATTCTCCGCGGCGAGCGCTCTCGACTCGCGAGTCCACACTCCACGGAGCTCCCTTCGTCTTCGGTGCTCGAGCTGCTTGCGAGTTGCGAGTTGCGAGTTTGCGAGTTTGCGACCCGGGACACGTGATTACGTACATCTCACCGACTTTCCTCGATTCGCAAGCTTCGCTATTTTTCTCTTTCTTTTCGCGCCGATCTCTCTACGCTTTCTGCAAGATTAGGATACTTATTAACGATAATGCCCATTATCTGCATTTCGCGCATATCTCGTATTAACATTCCACTTTTACGATTCTCTTTTTTGCTTTCGGAGCATCGTTTACTTGTACGCTTTTCTATATCTTACCTCTAACTTTATGTTAACGTTTATACGTCTACTCACTTTACGCCATTTATTCAATATTATTATTATTATTATTATTATTATCATCATTATTATTATTATTATTATTATTATTATTATCATCATCATCATCATCATTATCATTATTATTATTATCATTATTATTATAAATACATACACATCTATACATTTTTAACGCAGCTTTATTTAATTATGTAACGTAATTTATTATTTTTTTGCAATTATGCATGGGTATGTGTGAACATACGTAGAAACATGTATAATTATATAATTATACATATTTTTCGTTTACTTACGAAATTTAGGATATTACGTAAACAATTTATTTTATACATCAAACGCACAGGTAATAAACTAATAGCATTTTTTTGTAAATTAAGTTTTTACAAATCTAAACGATACATATATGTTTTAAATAATATGTGTATGTTATTTACCCAAAGGCAAAAGTTATTTCTTCGGATTTGACGAGTAGAATTATTTAATTGGCAAATGGTTTTTAAATGGATCGAGTAAATGTTTCTTTTTAATGCAATTTGTCCTCTTGTCGGTATTTTGCCAGTTGTTGAAGAGCGCAGACACGTACGAACATTTGTTGCGATAAAAATGGACACGTTTTCTGCATTTTAAGATAGTCGGAAGCCATATTTATTATTGTACATTCAGTTGCATCTAATCGTCTGCATTTATAGACACATTTATCCTTACTCTCTTGGGTCAAATAACTTTGTTATTTTTTATTTTCTTTATTACTTATTTAATTATAACTGGAGTATAATTCTATTTTTATGATAAGTTTAACATACTTTAATATTGTACACTTAGTTTATGCACCTTAAAAGTGTGTACAATAAAAAATACGTCAATTTAATTGCATTAACGTATATGATCTATTTATTACGATATGCCCCTGCACATACATCAATACCTGTTTATCGGAGAAATACATAAATAAAGACGGTATTTCGAACTTAAAATTTAGTTGAAGTTAAAGCTACAAATACACCTACATCGGCTCTATAAATTGCAATAGAATACAACAAAATTTTTGCGTAAGCTGCAGGAACGTCATTATAAAACTATACTATATATCTTAAAAAAACGTGCTTTGAAGTTAATATTGAAACTTTTCGTTTAAGAGATTTCAAACGCCAAATTTTTATTCCTACACGCGTCACTGTTAATTTCAATTGTTAATACCTTAGTTTGACGGAATACCGTGCAGTACACAATTTCAACAAACACTCAAGTCCATAAGGATCTTGTTTTTCCAGAATCAAAAGGCGCGATAGCGCCTGACGCAAGTATAGCGCGAGAGCCATTATAGACAACTAATTTAACCCCTCAGATTTTTGATGTCTTTTTTTTCAAGTGTTACTTTCATTTCATTTAAATTTTATTAGTTGTCAATTACATGGTATTTTATATCTTAATAACTAAAATTCGAAATTTGTTTTGTTAAGAGTGCACCTTAATTCTTAGCTTTTTTCTATTGTATATTACCAAAATACCCAATTCATTGTTATAAACTTGATAACATTTTTTAAATTATCCTACATTGTGGTATGCAAGCTTTAGAGTATATTAAATTTCATCGATTAGTCTAATTACATTGGATTAAGACACAAAACCTTTTATAAAATTAATTGATCAAATATTCGCAGGTTAATACAATAAAATTACCTGACTTGCGGACTATAACGGAATCCAATAGAACTTATAAACGGATTTGTAAAATTGTGAAACTTGATTTTGTAAAGCTTGTATTAAGGGATTAGCATATTATGTGTTATCATTTAATGAATTAGATGATAAAAGTTCTTAAATAACATAAAATTTAATTCAAAAAATATAAACCTAATGTTTGCGTAACATTTTAAGTTCTTTAAGTTCCCGATCACTTTCTGCGATACATTTAATTTCTCTGTTTGGTACACAGTAGTTTTTATTAGTTTATTGTCATAAAGTGAATTAGTGAAAAATAATGTATTCTTTTTGTGAAATTCCATGTATTAAACAATAATTGTCAGTATAATACAAAAATAAATTTACAGTGAACATTTAACAGTAGCGATCCATTTTTAGTATTATGCTAATCTATATTGATTTTGCATTATTATTTTTTGTTAGTTTTTGCAATTAATATTTGATTATTATACATTTCACCACTCTGTAAACAAACTGGTCAGGCAATCAATTTTATATTTATGCTTTCAAATCAGAATTATTTGTAGTGCGCATAAGAGCAAAATTTCAAGCTAGCCTAATGTATACTTGAATATATTATTTCGGATATATAACTTTAAAATTGAATTTTGACATCTTAACCAACTTAATTTTTTTCAATCCAATGAAATTGATGAATACGGAATGAAATATATTTTTTACAAAACTTAAAGGATTATTTTTTAATTTCTTGAGGGCCAGGTAGGTTTTAGAGTTTAATTAAAAAAAATATTTTTACGTTATATACAACGTTTTATTGTCGAAATTGGCCAACCTTTTTAGGTTTATTAATCTGAGAATAATCTCATCGCATGAAGAAAAAAAATCTATCTGGCCCACAAAAATTGTAAAAATAATCCTTCTAATTTTGTAAATTAACAAAGGTGGGTGTAAAACAAGTGTCATCATTGTTAAAATATATTTGTTATTAGAGATAATAGGTTCACGATTGCAAATGCAGGGCTTAGCCTTGACGAACAGTTGTAAAAGTGAAGTATTGAAAAAGTTATTTTATATAACTAAAAAGCTACAGGTATTCGAAGCGAAATAACTATTGGTGATTAGATGTGAAATAAATTTGGTCGTTCGAGATAAAATACCTTTGTTAACGCAAGTTCAGCTTGATATTAATGTATGTAAATTTCGTTGTATTTGGTGTGCCGGTAGGACACAAAGTGCAGGGTATAGGTACATTGTGTTATTAAGTGGTCGAAGCGAACGCGCGGTAGATCAGAGGGTGGTCGATGCTGTTAGATAGCGGGAAGGGGCGAAGAACAATTCTTCGAGGAGCAGCGTAAACTCGAGGAGAAAGTCGCGACAAAAGGCTCATTTCTTGAAGCCGCGGTAAGAGAAGAAGTCGCAAGCCAGAAGCTAGAAGCCAGAAGGACGAAGCCCAATTCGGTCAGGGAACCGCAAGTTCAGCGACTCGAAAGGACACTCGCCGCTGACTGGCCGGAACAGAACGGAAATATCCGCCGATATCGGGTAAGGACTCGGCCCTCTTTATCCTTGACCGCAATCTCCTTACTTTTGTTTCGCTTTTACGTGAAATCCCGTTTATATTGCACGCACTTGGTCCCGTGGAGAAACGAGACTCAAGACCAAGTGTCCGAAAGAACTAGAGACCAAGAAAGGTGGAGAGAGAGAGAGAGAGAGAGAGAGAGAGAGAGAGAGAGAGAGACCCCGCATTAGGGTTTAAGTTTCTACCCTCCTCGGCTTTCTCCCTAGACGCATTCGCAGGGGGCGCCGAGGATGTCACGGCTTCTCGGCGATTCCCATCGTCCACCGATCTCGAGAGAGACAGAGAGAGGTAGAGTTGAACCGAGGTGGACCCAAAGACCCGAAAAGACGAGGAGCCGGGAGGAAAACAAAGCTGTGACTTAATAGGACATAACATTGAGGCGGGTTTTATCATGGTAATTTAGATAGCGCCTTGGTCCAACGACCCCCTGCGTTCTCGTTCCTTCTCCTCCCTTTTTACGCCGTCCACATCTCTCTCGCTCTCTCTCCCTCTGCCCGACGATGTGTAGCGCACACTGTACCCGAAACATTTTTGCGTCACACACCTTCGTAGTCCATACGGGTTTCTCCCGTTCTCCGTCCATTTGAAGCCTCCTCTCCGCGATTCCCGTTCCTCTTTGTCTACCCCGGCCTCTATGTTCAATCGAGGAAATTGAGCCTTGTCGCGCGCGCGATGCGCTTTTTGGTCCGAAAGTCTTTCTCCCTAGGCATCGCTAGTTTTTACGATCCTCCTCTTATCCTTTTCCTTATTCTTCTTCTTCTTCTTCTTCTTCGTCTTCTTCTTTCCATCTTTATCTTTCTCTTCTCGTTCTTCCGCTTTGTTCTCGTTAGATTCTGTCTCTCACAGAGTTTCTTGCATCACTGCACCTTGGCGTGCTTGAATGTTGTTCAAATGAATATTGAAATGGACTGTTTCCTATTTTGACTTTTTACCTTCACCCAATCAAATCCATCATCTACCACTGATTATTTACATCGTCTTACTTATGTCTTGGAGACATTATAAAATTGTATATTATTTTATGCACATAGTTTACTTATGCGAAACAAATTTAATCTAATGTCCTTCTTCCACTCCTGAGAAGTTTTGAGATATTTTTAATCAAAGGGAACTTTAATGGAATAAAACCTGTGTATATTCTCATAGAAAAAATTAAAAAAAAGTATTAGATAAACTAATTGTTTAAGAATTACATCAGTACAGCAATAGAGTTTTGTTGGTGAAGAGCTATAATTGAATTTCATGTAATTTGATTATAAAGACCTTTTTGTCTAAAGTGATTCAGGGTTTTTGAAACGGAGTTACGCCAGAGAAAAGTTAATTCAACTGAATATGTTTATATATATAGGTATATAGGCAACATAACATTTTGTAGAGCTTAAAACACTTTTGGTCTATATAACTTAAAATAAAATTCTTAGGAGTTATAATATTCCCTGTTGCTCGTAAATGTACGTGTGTACAAAATTAAACTTCAAACTTGCCTTTCCCCAAATATTTAAAATAACTTATAGCCCATACAATGAAATATTCAAACGAATAAGTATTTATAGAATACATTTAGGAATAAATTTTAGAAAATGGTATGAAAGAAAAAAAAAGATAAATGAGTAAACCGATTGCAAAAGGAAGTAATTGGATGAAGAGTGCCCATGGTTTATTAGAGTAAAATAACCGAAACGAGTTGCATGTTGGAAATAATGGACGAGAGAATCGAGAGAATCGGTTGAACGTAAACGAGAGTAGGAACGGGTAGTTGAGTCTCTGCAGAGCACCGGACTCTGAGTTTTGAGCGTTGGGATAAAAGAGAAAACGGGTGCACTACACAGATGTCGGGGGAGCGAGGGAGGAAGGGAGAGAGCGCGCGGCAAACACGTGGGTGAGGCGTGTGTAAGTGCGAGACCGGACGAGTAGCACCACCTATATGCACGCACGCACGCACGCACGCACGCACACACACGTGCGCATGGAGTAGAAAAAAGCGGGAAGATACGTGGTTGCTGTTACTCGTTCGCGCGTCCGTTTCGCTGCGTATACGAGTTCCTTTCGTTTTCACTGGACCCCATGGGTGGACTTAATTTTTCGTCGGTTTCTCGCGAATTTTCGGGTGTCACTTGTGGGGATTGATCCGAGCTTGCTTTGTTCTCTCACCGGCAGCGACAGCTGCATCACGAACCAGTTGAGTACGCGTACCAGCTAAACCCTCTCTCGCGATTATTTCGCACTGGAAGAGGGTTTTCGTCTTTGATCTTCTTCCTGCTTTCTCGGGATATTTCTCCGCTCTCTTCGCAACATAACGTTTACGTTTGTACAAATTATTCTCGCAAACAACGCATTATCAACTTAATATAAATTACTATATCCATCATATTATTTATTAATATATATATATATATATATAAATCACACAAAGTGCGTGGGTATATAAAAAATAATATTTAAACTTGTTCAGTTATTGGTGGTTAATTGAGAATGAGTATACGCTCTCAAACGGATGTTCATTTGAAAAAATACTTTAATTTCTGAACACGGTGTGATCTATATACTGTACTTTGTCCATTAAGTGGGTGCGAATGCAAACGTTATTATATACAATGAATGAATGACTCTGATCGAGGAATAATTGTAAAGGATTATTCGAAAATGTCATTTAGTACAGGAAGATCGGTAATTTCATTTTGTGAGCTCTAATGGAGGAAAGAGAGGAAAGTAATGGGCAAAGCAACATCACTCATTTCAATTGTAAAACGTCGCCGCGTAAACTGGCTAGGCAAAGAAAGCAGAGCGAGCCAGGTGCATGTGCGAGCAAGCCCTCACCCTGAAAAAATCATTTGACACCGGTTAATTCATTTTCAAATTTAAAAAAAAGTACACACACACACATACATATATATATACACGTGTGCGTTGAGACACGGGTGTCGGTGCCGGTATAGCTGCAACTGCTGCACAATGCACAGGGAAAATCCTTTGTCAAAGTGGTTTATCGGGTCTTGCACCGAGGTTCGCAGATGTCGCTCGGTTGCATTGTAAATTCACCGGTTTACGGGCAACTGAACTATACGCCGCGTATACGCGAGCAGTTACACCGATGAAAGTGCGCGCATTATTATGCACTGCGTTTTATCTATGCAACGCTCGACGCGTAACATTTGCGTAAGTTGTTCGTTGACAGAGATAAACGCTCGCTTTGAATCGAGGAGGTGTAAAGTACCTTGGGAAATATATCCTCGATGGGCCGTCCACCCTAAATTATCATCGTTACTTCAATTTCACATTCAAACGGTTACAGGCGTTCCAATCCACGTTATCTCTGCACCGCTAAGCCGATCATCGAACCTCGAACTTTGACCCTCCTTCTTGTAACAATATGACGACATCTGTACAAATTCAAGGAAACGTTAACTTTGTTTATTTTAAACATTTATATTTTAATTATAATTCCTTCCTAAAAGGATACCCTCCAAATAAATTAATTTGTATTATAAATATGCCTGGAGCAAAAGAAGGTCGGGAAACGAGATTTAATTGCCAAGTATTAGCATCGAGAAAAAGGAAAGTGGAAGGGTTTTTAGGTAGAATAGTAAGCCACAAGGAAATATTATAGGGTACACTCTGGTACTTGATACTTTGATCAAAATTGGTCAGAGGAACGTAAGCACCTTCAATGGAATAAACGATAGATGGTTTTATACCAAATACTCAATAGGGTCAAGAACGGAGAATCGAGTAAAGAGTTAGATAGCGAAAGGATCGATTCACTTCGTTTTGGAATTCACCGAGGCACAAACGTTGACGGTAAATGGGTGCAAAATAGGTTTGCGAGAGAAGCTCGAAGAAACCGCAGAGTCTCGGTGGCCACCTCGTTTCCGAACAACAATATAGAAATTCGGCGCGCGAGCCCGAAATCGCATAATACGTCGGGGCGTCTCATCCTCGAGGTTTGCCCCTCGTTCGTTCGTCCAGTGTTTACCTGCGAAAAAAAAATGTTCTCATACTCGGTGGGGAGAGAGCGCGAGACAGGTTTTCGCTGGGGGTCTTGGCTAAAATAGAGGAGGAGAGGAGCGCGTAAGCCGTAGCGAGAGGGAGAGAGACGAAAACGTGCGCGTACACCGGCTGGTGCTCCTGCTGCTGCTGCTGCTGCCGCTGCTGCTGCTTCTCCTGAGAAAAATTCCGGCATCCGCTTTCTGGGTCGGTGTTGTCTGTCTATCTGTCTGTCTCTTCGGGCTCTTCGGGCTCTTCTCTACCTCCCTCCCCCCCCCCCCCCACCGCCCCATCTTTCTCTCGTTCTCTCGTTCTCTCGTTCTCTCGTTCTCTCATTCTCTCGGGTTGCCTGCCTTCCTCTGCGGTTGTGCGTCGGAGCGCGCGATCCTCCCAATATTTACGTGGGAAACGCCGGCCGCTCGGGCAGATGCAGAGTGTCCGTCGAACGCACAGGCCCATCCCTGGGAGCGCGACAGAGACAGAGAGAAAAACGAGTAAACGAGATAGTCGACGGAGGAGGGAGGAGGGAGGAGGAAGGCCGACCGAGTAGGTGCATTGTGATTGTGCATCGGATCGAGCGTAATTCATCCTTTCCTGGTCTCTCGATCAGCTCTCGGACTCTGGTCACTCTCGTATAACCACGTAGATAGACTCGTACGCGACTTTCTACTGTTCGCCACTGTTATATCCAATACTTGAACATTGACACCCAAATCATCCGCAACAAAATAATAGTTACGTACATTAGTGGAGATATTCAGAGACTTTGTACTCGTTTCTCGTACCTCGTACCTCGTATCTCGTTTCTCTTGCTCTTGTATACTGGCTACCCTATTTTGATAGCCGTTCAAACGTTGCTTCCATCACCTTTTTACGCTCGATCTAGCATTATCATTAGGTGCAGTTGTAATGGAACAGTTTAAGATTATACTTATATACTTTACATTTCGTGGTTCTTATACACTAAATATTTTCTTACTTTTTTTCGTTAGAGAGCTTCCGTGCTTATTACGATGTATACTTTTCTTAAGGTCGCATACAAAACTACACACTTAGCGAAATTTAGTACTTCTTAAATTAATTATATCATCGTGTATTTTCTTATACATAATAAATGTGCAATTACAGCAGTAAATATGCAAAAAAATTAAATATCGAAGTAACTGCGACATTCCTTTGAAGTGAAGCTATAAAATTAATGTTGCAGACATTGATTCTGCGGTCGAATTATTTTGGAAATTAGAAATTAGCATATGTAGTTGTGTATTTTCATAATCTTCAATTATTCTTATTACAATAATACTATATAAGCTGAAAAATAAGTTTTGATAAAAGTAATTGAATTATTTTATTGAGTTTTATTGATCCATTAATTAATGTAATTAAAGGGAAACGTTATGCAAAAGCAAAGCTTTGTCATTATCACTAGTAACTAAGGATGTCTGTCATTGTGAGCTCCATCTATACGATCCCTGTATTTAACTAGACGAGGGGACAAAAAAACTCGCTTCTAGGACCTTTAAAATCTGGGAACACGTGATATATTAAATGTTTAAAGAAACGTATTTACCGTGCTTCTTATAATGGAAATACGAACTAAAATTTGCAATAGAGTTTATGCAATAATATTACATTAACTCCTGTATCACTAGTTAATGTTAAGTACTATTATTGCGCAATAAATGTGTATACCGAATATATTACTGCGAAATTAATGCCTCACCGGTGTAGCCGTGACGCTAGTACACCTTTGATTTTTGTTCTTAAGTTTCATTTTTTTAACTAAAATCTATTATAACACTAAAAAAATTAATGTGTGTAGCCGCAATACTTATTGGTCTGTCAAAGGTACCATATTATTTGTAAATGCAATAACCAATTTTGTCAATGCATTTTATTGTTTTCAACGATGTAGTATAGGTGAGGGACCAATACCATATTTGTCGAAGAGTATTAAAAATCTATGTGGTGAACTTATGTTTCAACTACTAACCTTAAATAATTACGTCAAATTACTTAAATAATTTTGCAGCATTTTAACTTTAAATTCTCAATTTCATTTTAGATTGTGTGGTTTTAATGCTATGAAATATCGTATGAAACTGTTGTGGATGGTGTTTTTTTACTTGGCTCGATGTCTCTATCTCGCTTCGTTCGTGCGAATAACCTCGAGTAAGGTACAAAACCATCTCCCACAACACTGTCATAATCAACTTTAATATTATAATTTAAAATTAAGAAATTTTATCCATAAGTTTGCATTAATGTTTTGTTATTTTTTATAAATATGGGCAAATATAATTGCATCAAATTCATACATATATATATATAGAATAAGTATGTATGATTGTTTCCTAAAGTAACAATGTTTACAGTTCAGTAACATGAAAAAGAAGGTTATATTTAAATTAAATAGTAATTCAGTATAACTACACAATCACACACAGGTGTGTAATATGTATATATATAACGGAGCAAGCATACTAATATAAAATAAAAGTCGCGTCATTGTTCTCTTAAATGTTTGTATTCAATTACTATAGTTACCGCAATGACACTAGCAACAGCAAATCTTTCTGTATTCTAATCCTACAATATCGTCATCGCAGACAACTATATGTTGGTGTTAAAATATGAGAAATTATTATCATATCAATTTTATCGGAAGTGCGTCTAAACAATTACATGTAGTTTATATTGTAATGTTAACATCAGTGATAACAAATTGTATAGGGTACGTAAAAATATCAAAATATTGTCCAGCAACACATTAAATTTTTAATATAAAAAAAAATACTTGCAATATTTTTACAGAGGAGCAATTTCAATGAAAACAATTGAAAATATTTAATTTAATCTAATATAAAATATTAGGTTAAAAATTTGTTGTATCTGTGTAACTATACTTGTAAAAGTTATAGGGCGTTCAAACCGGATATTCGAAAAAACTTAATTTAAAGATTTCAAGTTAGAGTGACGCCCCGTTAGAAAATGAAACAAAACCGATAATTCAAATTTGTCGTGCGCTTTAAACTAGAGTTTTTAGTATACCATGCATAAAATATTAATTTCTGTAATTTATGCAAGCAAAAGTGTCCAACGCCTCTAAACGAGTTTAGACGCAAAAGGGGCAAGGGACCAAAAATGGGGAGAGGTTAAAAAATTGTCTCTAGTGCATTTCGAATTCTTTCCTCTTCTTTTTTATGCGAATATACACGTTCGAGAATAATTCATAATTTTTAATACATATATGTATATATATATATTTATGACCTATCGCGATTCTTTCACGTTTTAATATTTAGTTGCAAAGGGTAACGTTTACAAATCAATTGTAAAATGAAACTGTACATAATGTAGGCTATTTTGCAGAGAAAATCGTAATTTATAAATTAGCATTTTGTCTTTACGTATTGTTTAATCTTTTTCATAGCATTTAACTATTTTAAATTAATTATGAGACTCTGTACCCTAATTCTTACCATAATGGACTAAACGCAGCAAATCTCAGGAACCTGCACTTCATCGAATAGATTGAAATATTACAAGG
This sequence comes from Theocolax elegans, assembly GCA_026168455.1. Lineage (NCBI taxonomy): Eukaryota > Metazoa > Arthropoda > Insecta > Hymenoptera > Cerocephalidae > Theocolax > Theocolax elegans. The sequence continues at coordinate 83,408,763 of CM047425.1, forward strand.
AACTTTTAAATATGATTTTTATCCAATTAAATGGAACAGACTATGTTATTATTGTAATATAAAACTTATATACTTACCAAATGATTTAAATGTTTCATGTTGACAAAAAAAAGTATAGAAAGTTTTAATACTCTTACATTTTATTAAAATTAATAATTTAAATATTCTTAATTTTAAAATTTAAACAAACATAAGTTTAAATATGTGTAACCTTGGTGAATAATTAATTTAACTTATTATCTTCTTTTATTGGCATTATCGAAATAATTGATTATAAAGTATATTAATGTTCGCAAAATTATTAATAAAATTATAAGTCAAGGACCCTTTATTGTAATTAATATTTAATTAACGTATTGGCGTATTTGATGAAATTGATAAGATAAATTTTTCTATATAAAATTTCTTTAAATTGTAAACTTGAATATTTAAAATAATGTGGCATTTATTGTTGCTGAAATGAGAGTTATTCCAAAAGAAGTGTCCCTAAATTGGTAGTGCAGGAGACTTTCTCAAAGGGCTAATTTCCCATAGTTCGTTAAATGGGCGTAGATTGCACGCTGCGATAACTCTATTAATGAAACCACACTACGAGTTTCGTCATTTTCACGGAATTGATTTAAACGAGTGTCTTGCCAGCAAGATCCCATGAACGAGTGTAAGGGTAAAGCCTTCCTAAACGGATGTACGAACCATTTAATAAACTGTTTAGAATGACGGTATTCCTTACTATTCTATTGTAATTTGAATGTGATGCAGTACACAAGTTTACGACCCCAGTTAAAAGTAAGAAAAGTGAAATCATTTAATTAAAATATTTATTTTAATTCGGTGTGTGAATAACGTTAAACGATTCTACCAGAAAAATTGGGGAAACCGTACAGATTTGTGTGGATCAAAATTTTAAGAGAGAGAGTATAAGCTGTCTCGGTTGAGGGGTGCAGGAGGTTATTACGTTAGCTCCTTTTAGGTCGATTTTCGGTCATTGTTCGATTCAGCCAGCTCTTCGCACACTGCCGACACTCATTTTGTTTTCTGAATTATATGAATTAGGAACAGTAATTATAATTGCATACAATTTAATCCTGATTTTTTAGCCTGTACAGTAAGATTTGTGAAGAATGAATTAATATACTAAACTAAAAGCAAATCGATAACTTATGTACATTATTATACTTACTTCACTCATTTCGTCATAATAATGAAAAGTGTTTCAAATTATTCACGTATAGTGTTAAATAGCAAAATCAATATACTTCGAATGAACAAAAATAGATTTTATTCCTTATATCCCCCCCCCCCCCCAAAAAAAAAATAGAAATTACTTTTTTTTCATAAATCGTTAAAAAATGATTTACATTATAATAAAATATGCAAATTTCAATAGAAAAACTCAATTTTTTTAAATAATCCAATAAAATGAGTTTGTCCATCGAAATTTATATTTTTATTTATGTATTTCAGTGGAGAAACGCATTTTTGAAGTGAGCTAATAACCCAATAACTAATAATTATTGGGTTATTGGAAAATTGGTTTATGAGTTATTAGGTTATCGGGTTAATGAAAAAATGAGTTTCTCCACTGAAATTTGTATTTATATTTATATATTTGTTCACTTTTTAACGATTTATAAAAAAAAAAAATTTGGATAGGGGTGGTTATAATGAATAAGCCCCCAAAAATATAGATAACGATTTTTAGTTCAGAGTATGAAGATAGCGATCTTGTTAAGAATTATTACAAGTATTTAAATATAATTTTAAATATTTATTTTAACTAAAAATGATATTTGTACATTAGTTAATAAGTGTAAAACATAAACTATCACATGCGGGTTAAACCGAACATATGAAATGCAAATCTTCGCCTGATCAGAAGTGTAGCGTTTATCATTTCAACAACGGACTTGTCAAATTATATTTATATGATTACAAAGTATGCATAGAATATGCATTTTAATACAATAACTTAATCTAATATACAATAGTATAATTATATTGTTATCGTTAGAATAATGATATATAAGTGATTACCTAATTAACATAGGTTCAAGATGTCTGACTAGACGTTGATAACATTTCAGGAAACTGTTATAATAGCTTGCTATTCGGGTCTTCGGATATGAAAACTATTTAGTTATTATAATGTTATTTAAATTCTAAATCACTTTGATCTACTAGATTCATTTAATGATTCTATATTTAAATTTAGTAATAATAATAAATTTATTTAAGCTTTAAAATTATTAATAATGATGGAAACAGTCCATAATAGAATAAACGCTATATACTTGAAAATAGGCACGGAGAAGGAAGTTCAATAAAAATTACCCAAATGTTCTGTGTAAAATGGTGGCTTTCGCATATGCTTTTATAATTATTGTTCAAAATTTGTATAAATATTAATTATTGCATTAAAATTTTTACCATACCGAATAATAATTTTTCACACTACAATATGTACCTATAACATTTAGATCCTTTTATAAAAAAAATGTTATCCTTGTTATTATTAATCATTGATTAATAATTAGTTAAAGTTTAGGAGCGTCTGATATGGGTCTCATTCGATTTCCTCTCAGATTTATTTATTGTATATTTCCATTATTACAACCAGTTTAAATATGTTTAATAACTGTATTACATATTAGACTCTATTTAAAAGTTATAAATATAACTTTTATATTTTTAGCAACATCACAGGGTGTCTGTAAATTGTTTGCAAACATTTGTTGATTTACTGAAAATAGGCAAAGTTGTTCTAAAGTCAATTAATCCAATATGGAAAACTTTAGTATCTTAAAAAGCGTAATGCTTTAGAATTAACTAATCAAGAAAAAGGGTTCGAAATTTATAAAGATGATCCATGACACATTATATATGCATGGTGATTCATTCACGATGTTCATTTAACAAGGATTTAATTTTTTTTACTTAAATAACTTTTTATTGTTGTATCGATACCCTATTCAATTATCAAAGCATGACTAATACCATTTGCAGAAGTATCGATTCCAAAATGTCCTGGCCCTGTAACCTTAATTTATTGTTTATTGATACAAAAACTTCGGCTGGAATAGCTAATACTCTGTAAAATAAAAATAATGGCAATCTAATCTTTTATGCAGATATAACACAGCTGAACAAAACTTTATCATTGGCATACAATGAAAACATCTCAATTCCGTTTGAGTCTTTGAATTGCCATTGTTCATTTGATTATAATTTGATTGTTTTTCTTATAGGAAAAAGTGAGAATGAATGAGAAATATTAAATATTATAAACGAGCTCTATTTTAAGCGAGATGATTCATTTATCTTTATTCTCTGTCAGAACATCAGATTTCTATTGAGTGGAGAATGCGAGCCACAAATAGGTGTAAAATTATACTTCGCACATAGAGAATAAACTTCCCCTGTTCTAACATTTAAAGAGAACTTCAGTTCACGGTAATAGGATCACGCGAATGCATGAAATATAGAATGATTTTTCAGTGCACAAAAAACGAAAGGACATAATGGCGAGATTGAACGAAACTTTAGTTAGTGTTTAAGAGCAGCGAGAGCGGCGTTTACCAAAAAATTCATCTGCCTAATTCAATGCCGATCTACACCTCGGCGTGTTTACGAACCGACAAAATAAACATCAAAAGCCCTTAATTTAAAGAATCCAAGGAGCGAGATCGTGCGTATTACGGGGGTTTCGCACGAGACGTCGTCGTCCACTATTTGTTTTCGCACCATCGGTCGCGCCCGTCCACGACGACGAGGAAAGGAAACAAAAAGAAGTAAAAGAAGGAGAAGAAAAAAGTGTGGCGAGAACGCGAAACCGCAGGACAATCGAAAAGCAAACCAGATGGAGCCCGTTTCGCACCGCGTGCACAAAACGTCCGTCTAATCAGCAATCAAACATAGACAAGCGTATATAGCTTAGCGCTCAAGACTGAGAATGGTTCAAGAAGGGGCCAAGGGAACAGGAGGGATCGACAACTCCGCAAAACAACAGGGGCTACGAAAAACGGAAGTGAGAGGAAGTGCGAGAGAAGGGCAGTTTGAAGGAAGTCCACGAGAAAGAGAATTAACTATACGAGAGTTAGAGAAAGAGAGAGAGAGAGAGAGACTAAGGAAGAGAGCGAGAAGAAATATGGCAAGAGTAAAAATATAATGAATGTTTTCGATCAGATTATACATTCGTCTGGAGTAGCAAGTTTAAGAAAATCACCGGTGTCGCTTTGTTGTTAAACCATTTTTCACAGGTGCAAACAGCTGTTCAAATATCATTTAATATCACGATATGTTAGAAATCGTATTCTATTAAATAATTAATTATAAATATAGATTGTTCGAATAGAACGATGAAACACTTTGTCTTCCATTATATAACCTTTTATTAATGTAAAATCCCATTTTTTATCCATTTTTGAATTGGAAAACATAGATTGAAGATTGAATCTAGTTATGTGCTATTAAATGTCTACTAAAAATGAACAAGTGAAAAATATAATATCATACAATACCGGAAATATAACAAAATTAGTTGTAAATCGGACGAAATGTTAAAAAGCCTTCTGTAACTATATGAATTTTGAAGTTTATTTCTCGCATTTGAATATTTTAAGGTTATCGTCATTCTATTAAATGCCAATAAAGTGATTGAAAAAGCGCTTCATCATCAGGTACTTACTATCAATTTTTAATTTCTAGTTCTTAGATTCAAATTTCTACTAGAGCGTGCTATTTATTCAAATAATAAAAGTTTAGCTTATATATTGTATATAACTTATATATTGTATTGAACTAACCAAATTTTTTAATAATTAATTGCATAGACAAACAAAAATTTATTAAATTAAAAAATGACAGACATGTTACTAAAACGTTTAGGATCATTTTTTTATCAAGACAGAATATAGAAAAGTCTTCTATATAAAATAGCGTTTTATGAAAAACATCCTATACGTACCTGTATATAAATTTTAGAATGTCACATTGCGTGAAGTTTATCGTTCTGCACTGTATCACTGTGTGTGGGTGTGTCTGCGTGCGTGCATGTATTACGGTAACTATATATCTATATCGTCTATATCTATCTTCTATTATATATTAAAATGCATCCGTTCTCCGGTGCCCGGTGACCGGTGTCCGGCGTCCGTCGGGCGTTGTCCGGTGTCCGGTATCCCACAAGTTGAAAGAATTAAGCATACTATGTGTGGAGTGGAAGGGTTAACGCAAAATACGATAACCACTCTTCATTTATCCCACATGTAACGATAGATGGGGGTGGGATCAAAGGAGGGGGTAAAATTAGAAAAATTCTAAAAATATTTTATAGAGGTTTTCGGTACAGTTGAATAAAAATATGATAACCATTCTTTTTTATTCCCCATTTTAAAGATGAAAGAAGGAGGGGGGAAGGGTTAACGCTGAATATGACAACCAGTCTTTATTTATCCCCCATGTAATGATTGTTGGGGAGGGGAGAGGAGTTGGGGGTTTAATTACAAAAATTCCAAAAATATTTTATGGGAGTTTTCGGTAAAAAATAGTGGTCACAGTAATACGAACACTGACAAAAACAGTACTATTACTCTAATAAATTTTGTAAACTTGAATTTGAATAATATAATATATAATTTAATGTAATATATATTTTATTTGACGAGACGTTTTATTTTTTTTAGTACATTTAAATAGATGTTTTTTACAAACAGTTTTTAACATCCCCTAATTCAAAGATATAAAAGGCGTGAGGAAGATGGATAAAAAAATAAAAATATTATTTTTCATTCATTATTTTTAATATAATACCAAATGTAATTATATAATATTGTTATTTACATTTTTGGTTGCAATTAATAAAAATTTTTTTTATAAAAGATTTTTGAAAATAAAACAAAATTTTTGAAACACAATTTTAATCTAAAAAAAAATTTTATAAATTCAATTATTATGTATAAATATAATTTGTTTGAATGAATAATTGAATATATACGAATTATGTGCTGATTTTGATAATTTTGCATGAAATTTCAAATTGTACGTTTCCTTTCCCAACAGCATGAAATATATGTAAAATGATCAAAGAACAATTTTATATTCTTAGTTTTGTTGTTGAAAATATTATTTTCATAGAAAAATCACACATTTGTTACTAGATTGATGTAGCTTCCTACAAGAAAAGTGTGGAAATATTGTAAGTAATGATATATGTGTTATTACGTATTAAAACTAAAAATTAAATTTCCTTACTCTAGTAAAAGTTTTGTCGTGTCAATTATTTTTAATTTTTTTTAATTGGTTCAGTAATATGTAGAAATATGTGCAGCATCTTTAAACTCTTGAGTAATTAACCAAGATTTATTAAGTATATACAATGTTGCAAATATAATACACTATTATTTTTATATTATTGATTAAAAAAATTGTTTATAACTGAATACTAGGTTAATTAATTATATATTATATTATAGATTGTTATTCAAATAAATTTTAAAATTATAAAGTTAAAAAAAAGTATAATAAATAAATATAAAATGAGTATAATTTCGATCGAGGGAGCGTTAGCGACCGAGGTATTGTTGCTAATAGTAAATAATATTTTTAAACGAGTTATGAAAAAGGTCGTATCAATAAAGAAATATTTTTTTGATTTGCAATATTTGGGCTGATCGATCGAAGTTAAGTCGCAATAAAGCCACAAATGAATAAGTGGAAATAAAATATAGATTTCAAATCGGGTATAAACGTCAATTGCGCTCTCACGGAGAGAAGCTTTAATGTCGGTGGATAAACGAGTGTCCCATTCGTAGGAGGGACCGTATGAAACACATGCAAAACAAAAATAATGAATCGAAGGAAGAAGGTCCGTGAGCATACATTGGTATAAAGTAGATGTACACATGAGCAGAGCCAGAGTGTACTCACGTTTACTCTCTTGCAAACTGTTGCGGGACGGAAGTGGGCTAGACGCGACGCGCGATGCTTTTTTTGCTCCCTCTCTTTTACTCTTTTTCTCTTTTCTGTCCCCTTTTTCCATTTACAAAGCTCGACATAATGCTCCGCCGTTCGGATTTCAGCCTCCCACGACAATGGTTCAACTCGCTCTCTGTCTCTCGCCACAAGAAAGAGGTAAACGAAAAATTTTGAGTAAAACGAGAGAGAGGGAGATATATATATATATATATATAGAGAGAGAGAGAGAGAGAGAGAGAGAGAGAGGGAGAGAGGGAAAGAGAGAAAGAGAGAAAGAGAAAGAGAGAATAAGAGAAGAGGACGAAGAGCAAAGAAGGGCCGGCAAACTGCATTATGCCGTCCGGCAGGACGCGAATCGGCCTGAGAGAATAACAGAAAGGAAGAGAAAGAGAAGGAGAAAGAAAGAGATTATTCGCTGTACGGAGGTCGTAGACGATAGCGCGAATATCCTAATGTATGATGAGGTACATGTGACACATGCATACCGAGGCAATTGGAATTTTATTAAATTTTCACTATTTGTGTTCACTATTTCTGTATACTGCAGAACGTGATAAAATAATGCAAGCTGTTTACATACACTTTATATTGAGAACTGTTTAAATTTTATTATTGGATTGCTCAATCAATTAATAAATAACTTGGATATTTAATAATTGATATAAAGTACGATATTTCTAGCATTTGAAATGACGTTACATTTAATTAATTTATACATAAAATGAGGTTATAAATAACTAAAGTTTCAACTTTTTCCTTTTGTCCTTTTATCTTTTGTCCAATATATTGAAATCCCTTGCTTATAAAAAGGTTAAAAAATCTTTGAAATAAAAATTATAAATATAGTTGTATTATTACTTTTCTTCATAATTTCGAATCATTTGTGATTCATTCAAATTCCTATTAGGCAATATGAGTAGACATACCATATTATGTAAACTTTATCGACTTTGCATAATCCAATACTTAACGTAATATTTTATCGTGCATAACGGAAATTAAAGACAATTTGATTATTGAATTTCGATCGTATCATTATTCAATATTAGTATTTAAATATTTGTTAATTAAATGTTTATAAACAATACTTTAACTATATTTAAATGTTTAAATGTAACAATGTACAATTTCTGTAGGATAAACTACTCTATTTTATCAATTTTGTATCTATTTAGATCAATATAAATACCTAAAGAAAATCACCGTGCATATGTTGACGAAACGCTGCAGTTAAAAGGAAATACATTGTAATTTTTTATTTTTCACTTAGCCCTTATCCAGAGTATCATTTTCTCCTTTAGTAAATATATAACTTTATAAAGCAATCTAAATAGTGAGTTTAATTAAATGTCAAAATAGTTTAATTTAATATACTTTAAGTATAAATAAAGTTAAAATTAAAAAAGTTAGGTTTCGTATGTATATTGTAAAAGTATTGTAAGAGTTTACACATTCAACAGGTATTTTGTTTTCACGGCGACATGGGGATAGGAGAAACGAGTTCGACGTTTCTGTTTTCCGCTGGTTGAAAATTCATTGAATATTTGTAACTTTCCTACTAGGGAAACAAGAATGTTTATAAATTCTTTATAACCATACATTAACCAATGCGCTTCGAATAAGTATGTATACGAAATACTATATAGAGCAAAATCTTCCATGTGTTGTAATTGTAATTACTTATATATAAAGTTACTATTAAATTAATAGAAAGGGTAATAAATTAATAACTTATATTAATTAATAAATAGTACAAGCATTCAATTTTTGGTGGATATTTTGTTTTAGATATTTTGTTGTACTTTCGATCGAAATTTTTATGATACTAATTAATTTATGCGAATTATTTAATTTTTTCACTACCGATTCTTAGAAGCACCCCTATTATTATTCACTTTAATTTACATATACTTTCTAGAAATGCGTTCCTTAACCAAAAGAAATGTTGCAGGAATAATTAGATACTACATTGGGTGATAATAGTTTGGGTGAGAGTTGAAGTTAAATATAAATATTTATACTTATATCTTATCTTGAGTCTACTCAAAATTGTTGAGAATCTCAGAAAAAACATAACAACTCGAATACAAATTCTCAATCATCGACGAAAAATGTCAATAGATTTTTTATCGAATTATACCCATATTTAATTAGTAATTTAAAATTATTAATTGTATTAGTAATTGTAAAGTATTCAAGTCCTAGGTGGAATATAGTAATAAAAAAATTTTAAAAGCTTGTCCAACGCAAAAACCATTACTCCAATTATTAGATTATGTATCTTTTACAAATGTTAAGATATTTGAGAGGTAGCTCTCAGCTCTGATACCAATGTCGATACGTTAAATTAAAAGCTAGAATTTAAGATAGAGTAAATTTAAAACTTTGATTTAAATTGCGTGTCGAACTATCGTCGACTATGGAACAGTTGTATTGTTTATAATTAATGATAAATGATAAGTTAATTAAAAAAATTTTTGATTATCTTCATTCAGGTCGAAATATTGTATGATCGTATAGATTGTCAGCTAACAGTGCACATTATTAAACATTCATTATGAACATTTTGATTCTCGCTCAGTCGGTAATAATGTGGCGCCAAAATTTAATGTCTATCGACTTATTGTCTAGCAAGTCCCCAAAGTTTAAATTGATCGTTCAGATTCTTCTCTTGCTGTATAATATAGTAAACGAACTTGCAAAAATCACATAACTAGCTACAGGGTAATTCATATTTGAGTACAGTTGTTCGATTTGCGAATTAATGATAAATGAGTGTCGTATTCTTACGTCCTACACGCGTGACGAGTGAAATTGAATTTCGAAGTATGAGAGGTCATTTTGACTTTGAAACCGAAAAATTGGGATCTCTGTACTTAATCTGTACATAATCTTTTGGACATAACATATTAATTTTATTGGTACACTCAGAAAAACGTTATAGTAAAAATTACAATTTTTTTCTCAGACTATGGATTCTGAATAATTATATTGTGTGAAAAATAATAAAATAAATTAATGTGTTATAAAAGTTAATGATAACGTAATGTAATTAAAATTTCGTCGGAGCACGCGGTACATTTATTATTTACAGTAGTCGCAGAAAAATCGATTACGCAAAAAGTAACGTGCAATATTTGTTACTGGAAAGCAATATTCTTCTGATTAAGAAACTCGGAAAATGAATGATATTATAAAATGGTAACTAAATAATGTTTAATAATGCACATGCACAGGAAAACGTGTGCGACGAAGCGGGAAATCCAGCAATCAATTTTCCGCATAATATTTCATGAACGCGAATACTTAAATATTCTATATATATATGTAGAAAGGGAAAAGAGAAAAGTGGCTAGTGTCTAGGAGGAGAGGCAGTGGCACAGCCACGATGGCAACAGGCAAGGAGAAAAGTCTGCCAGAGATGAATCGAGCAAAAGCGAAACCGAGGAGGAACAGGTTTCTGCGAGCGATCCCCTTCGTCTCTTTCTCCCTCGTTCGTTCGGTTCTCCCGGGGTCCCTTTACGGTCTCGCTCCTACTCGCAGGTTCACTCGTTTCCTCTCGATGAGCGCGTCGGAATCGCGGATGCTGGATGGCTTGCACGCTCGACCAGACTCCTCTGTGTGAGTGCGAACGCGAACGCCGAATGTCCCCGAAGTTCAGGGCCGTCCCGACACGGATCAAATCCCGCCACTTCCTCAAAATTTCCAAACTTTTATTCCACGGCCTGCTAAATATTTTAGGTAAACCTGGAAACGACACTTTTTTCTAAAATAATCATTTGTGTAAATACTATAATAGTTACACGTGTGATTTATATATTATAGGTATTTATGCTATGCACAATGTATATTGTTGAACGGACAATGTTCGTTAATTATAATCGTATGAATTTGTAATGATTATTGCATAAATGTGCAGAGATTATTAATACCGTTAACTGCATTAATGCACAATGTATTTTGTACCCAAAAGTAGGAAGTGTATCGTGCATTAACGTAGATAATTGAAGGCTCGCAAGTCGTAGAGGTGTTTTTATTTAATAGGTGATTTAGCCCTCAGCGAAGAGAAGTGTAATGTTAAAGGTTTATCCAGGAAAAGACTAAAGATGCGCAAGATTGCACCGGGCATTTCGGAAGAGGGGGAAGTTGAAGGAAATCTCGTGTTAGAGGTAGGTTCGGTCGTTAGACGGTGCGTAACGGAGAGTATCGTATCGTGTGGCTCGCGCCTCGCGGCACCAGTAACCCTGCTGTGGACAACTCAAAGTCGCCATGATTCATCGGACGCGTCAAAGCCGCGAGCGTAAGCTGTAGACGCCGAGCAGTAATAGTCGAGAAAGGGAAACGGAGAAATGGAGCGCGCGAGACTCGAGACAGTATTCTTGGCCTTGCAGCCTATATACAACGAGCGACCGGCCTTGCTCGTTCCGCGCTCCGCCGTCTTCGTCGTCGAGGTTTTGCTGCGCTTCGAAATTCGAATTATTTTCGTGCAGCCGCTACCTCCTCACCTCCTCCTCCTCCTCCTCCTGCGGCACCAGCGTCTCTCTTCCTACCCCTGGCAAATAACCGTTCTTTCGCTCCTACGTCTCTCTTGCCGTCTCGTTTGCTCTCGCGTTCGGTCGACGCCGCCTCATCCTTCGATGCGAACGAACTCGTTCGTTCGGTCTCTTCTCTTCCTCTTGTGTACCCGCATTTCGTCTCTCCCTCCCCCGCGTCCTCTTACTCTCTCTCTCTCCCTCCCTCTGGCATTCTAGGATGGCTAGCCAAAAGCTTGTGTAACCTGTGCGCTCCCACTTGGCGAGGTGCTCCGAGCGAACGAGACCATCGGAAAAGAAGCGTAGAAATCGAAAGGAATCTCCGAAGGTTTCGTTTACCGTCGCCGCTTTTGTTCTTCGACCTCTCTGAACGCTAGTCGATTCCTCCCCTCCTCGCCTACGTCGCCGTCTCGCGCAAGTCTGCCTAGTCATAGAAATCCCCATCTCGTCACGGAGCTCCCTCGCCTCGAGTTTTTGGGGAGTGCACGCCGTAGAGACGCTCGCATCGTGTCGCCGCCGTCTGCGGCTCTTTCCTATACCTATATGCCCTGATCAATAAACTCTCCGTTTCTCTCTCCCTCTCTCTCCCTATCTCCCCCTTGTCTTTCCTCTCTTACCTTCGTTCCTTCCTTCGTTCCTTCCTTCTTCCCTTCCTTCCTCCCTTCCTCCTTTCCTCCCTTCTTCCCTTATCGAGTGAACGTAAAAAGCTTCTACTTTCGGTTAATTGCAAAAATCAGCTGCATCATCAAACAATTGAGATGTACTTTTTCTTCCTGTAGGATGTCTTACCCTCAAAGACATGGTTGATCGTGAAACCACAATTCGTATAAATAGTTGAATTATATAATTTTTTTTACAAAAAAGATAACATAAACGCACGATTATTTGAACACATATTCGTGTATTTTTATTCGTACTTAGAGTTTTATCGATCTCCTTGTCTAGAATACCCAAAATTACGAGTGCCGATCAAAATTGTTTCGCATTTAAGTTTGAAGAGATAAGATGCACATGCAGCTTTATAAATAAAACGTTATCAATTACTGATTTAGTTGCTGATTAGATCTGCTATAATAATTAACAAATAAAAGCATAAAATAATAATTTGTGTTTCTTTGATTTATATCGATGCAAAAGTATCGATGCAAAAAGATACTCGACCCCTTAAAATTTTGCTTTTGAATGTTTTTCTAAATTTTGAGTTTGGAAAAGTGGATATGTGAAATACAGGCATGCTTCAACAATCAATAAATAAGTAAGAAAAAAAACACTTTGTATGAATGATACTACTTTTATAATAAATGCGTTACAAATAATATAATATTTAAAATTGAAGAATTTACGAGCACTTGATCCAGCTAGGTAATCAGGCTTTCGAGTGACCGGAAACGTATACACGGACGTTCCGTACTTCAACCTCACAGGTCGATTAAGCGAATACTTTCATCTCCAGTCTAAAAATGGATTGAAATTTTAATATTTTACGGCGGCAATCGATTGTTTCGCAGGAGCGTAACATTGATGCGCCATTGTCATTAAATGCTTTTTCATAAAACATTCACCATGGTGTGCAACAAATCGTGTTATCCCATTTTATTTAATTTTTTATTTTAGAAATTTAAAAAAAATTTCTATCACAAACTTGAAAAATTTAAGCAAAATGATGATAAATTATGAGATTAAACTTATTTTATTATTTAAGTTAATTTATATAGGTATAGTATACTGGGTATGAAAACGTGGAGCGATTTTCTAGATAAATAGGATAGTTTACTATATTTAAGAGTAGTTCATGATTATTAGTCAGCATTTGACCATCTGATTTAACCAAAACAATAATTGTTAGTTTAGAATTATCTTAAAACGGGGAAATTATCAAAATTTCTTACATGTGTACACTTAACCGAAACGTATTTATGATCAATTCTGTATCATTTTCCGAATCGATTTTGAGAAATATGCATTTATCTAAAATAATGTGTAATGTTCCAAAACACCATTGTATCGACACCAATTAATTGCAATTTTATAAGACGATAAATATGAAATAATATTTATAAAAATTAAAAATTGTTATAATTAATTTCAATAAAAATAACAATAATTGTAATAGCGTGGAAGTATTAAAATTTAGCATAAAAAATGAGAAAGACTTCGGAAAGGAAAAATGTTGTAATACAGATCTCCCCTGTATTTCGATAGGCAGGTCGAAAGTAAAATACTAAAAAATTTAATTGGTATACGTTTGAAAGGTGCATTAGCTGAGCTATCTTAGGTATGAGCATGTGCGGAACGTACGTAGGCTAAGAATGTATATAGCATAATAAAGGCGGAGAGAATAATTGTGTATATCGATGGGATCGAACTGGATGGGGCGGAGTGGGGTCGAGTGGGGTGGGCTGTGGCTGTGGTAGGGTAGTGGAGGGGTGGAGTATAGGTGGGGAGGTACGGTACGGTTCGAATGCGCGGGAAGCCGCACGAGGGATGCGTATACGCCATAGCGGAGTTCAATGACCCGCGAGGGCTTTTCCCCGCGCGAAATTTGTTTACGACGCCAAGGGGGCGATGCGCGAACTCGGGGTCGCGTGAAAATAAAACCGAGGGCCGCGTTGATGCGCGCGCGCGCGCGGGTGCTAAGAACCTGTTGCGCGTTTCCACATGCGCACTCCGAAGTATATAGGTATATACACGGGGAGAGCGCGCGTCATCGATGAAAAAATGCAGCAAGACGATAGGAACGCCGGGAAAAACAAAGAGAAGACCGGCCGGCAACGTGCATAAATATAAGTGTACGTCGTCGATCGAACCCCTTACCGCGCACGCGACGACTGCGTGCCTCCGTGGATTTGCGGATTCGTTCCTTTATTCTCGCGGCGACTGTTGCCTCTCCGATTTGAGTTTGCACAGTGCGTTTTTCACGTCACCGCATGAATGATATTCCCCAGTTCCCAGTTCGCACCAATCAATGTCAACCGACCTGTTCATTATACTTTTATTCTCATTGGGTCATTCACTACCTCTTACGCATCATTCAAAAATATCTACGTCTCAATCGTCTGCGCGATAACCCTTTTATCTACACCATTACAATTATAAACCGACATTGCAGAGAAATGACAAACTTGGAAAAACATATGTATAAGTGTACATAGAGTATGAATATTTAGTAATTCGGAAAATAAATGAATTTGTCTAAAAGTAGTTAATGAAGGAAAGTATGAACGCTCGAGGGAGGAGTGAATTTTCGCTCCAAAGCTCGAAACGAGTCTCGGAGTCTCGGCAATTCTCGGAATCGGCAGGTTAGCGGCACTCCTTTCGCGCAAAAAAGTTAGAAAGAGAAAGACCGAGAGGAAGGATGGAGGAGAAAGGAGACAGAGTGAGGGGGACGTCGAAAAAGAAGGAGAGAGACGAAGCGCGCACCAGACTCGATTTCTGCCTCCGTTCTTTTTCCGTCTCGCTTCCTCTCCCATCCTCTCCCTTCCTCTCCCTTCCTCTCTCCCTCCTTCATCCTCTCCCGGCTGGCTTCTTCTCCCGGTTAATCGCGCGCGCCTGCTTGCCTGCCGCGCGCAAAGGTTCACGAACTCTCGCCTCCCCCTTTCTCTCGCGCTCTCTGTCTCTCTCTCTCTCTCTCTCCCTCTCCCTCTCCGTCACCGTCTCGTTCTCTCTTTCTCTCCCGTTTCATCCGTCTGTTCACTCCCTCCTTCTCTCTACATTTCGGCCTTTTTCGAATCGAAGCGGAGCTGCTCATTCTCCACTCAAGGTCCCTCTCTCTTCTTCGACCTCACTCACTCACTCTCGCTTTTTCTTCTCTTCCGTTTTTGCAAATCCCAGGATCTCTCCGTCTCTTTTTGAATCTCCCCTTTTAGGTTTGCGAAAAATTTCTGGTCCCCACTACGATGTTCTCTCGTGCTCCGGCTGCTCTCGCGGCTTGTATGCGAATCCAGCGGCTTGCAAAAATTTCCGGGGCACCCGGCGACCCAACCGCATCGACGATTTCGAGATCGACAACGAATTCTATATGTATAATTAATGCTTTTCTTGGTTAATTTTCGCGCTTCAAAAGCTAGGTTCATACGCAGCCAACGTATCATACGAAATGTCGATATGTTTAAGGATATACATACATACATACACACACACACACACGTATTTATTCAGAATATATATTTCGCTTCCTTTACGAGAGTCCTTACCAACCTACTGAGACCATTTAATCGATAAGCTTTGTTCGTTCGTTCGTACGTTTAAATTAGATAACGCTCGTTTAAACATAACTTAACTCCTCTTTATTTATCGAGCTTGCTGTAAATCATTCGACGCACATGCATTTTATCGTTTTGCATTCTCAACTCTTGTTCGTTCCATCGCGTATAAGTAACAGTGCTAACAAATATTTTGGTAAACTTTAATTATCGAGAAATAATTGATTGATTATCGTGGGTCACGATACGTCATCAATCTTCATACGTGTTATTGTTACTATGTGAACTTGAAATGTAAAATTAGAAAAATTGCCATTGAACTATACGATTGGAGTAAGTAGAAAATTCGTAGGCTAGAGCCTAGAACACCAGCTAGCTCTAGAGGAGTCGGGGGAAGGGTACTACGATAATATCATAGGAAGTGTTTTGAATGGGGAAGCCAACAAGTGGTAAAGAACTCGTCGAACGGACGATCGATCAACGTTATGCGATACCGCGCGACAACTACAACAACAACGAAGCTTGTAAGCTCGTTTGCTTATAATTTTTTCCTCATGTTGCAATCTATTAATATTAAATTATCAAATAGATGAAGAAAATGCCTAAATTTTACAACGAGCGAGAGGATAAATACGGAAAAACTATCAATCGGGAAATGTGTGTACATCATTTGAGTTAGGAAAAGATATTTTAAGAGAAAAGCGTGGGTATGACAAAAAAACCGCGTTTTCGCAAAAAATGCGACGGGGTGCAGGTATCGAGTATCGCAAATGTTCTTCCCTACAGCCTGTGTATGGTATATCGGGCGCTCGGTTTTCGCTCATATACACACACTCGCGTGGTACGCTCCTGCGCGATCGAGGCGGAGTCCTCTCTCCTTTTCTCTCCGGCTTCCCTCTTTTGCGATAATACTCGGAACTGCGCGAGCAAGCGAGAGGGCAGATCGTCGAGAGGAGAAGAGCGGAGTGGTGAGGAAGAGGGAGAGGGAGAGAACAAGAACGAGAGCGGTGCAAACTGGTTTGCCGTGTGGTGGCCGCCGCCGACGACGACGGCGACGACTGTAGGCGACTGCGACGACGTAGCCGCCGCCGTCGCCGTCGCCGTCGCCGTCGCCGTCGCTATCGCTGTGATGAACAAGTAGAGGGAAAGGGAAGGACAGCGAAAGAGAGAGAGAGAGAGAGAGAGAGAGCAGTGCTCTGGCGGGGTGGCGAGAACAAGGCATACACTCGGGGTCGCGGATTGGCGGCGCTGGTGCGTCGCCCCTCTCTCTCTCTCTCTCTCTCTCTCTCTCTCTCTCCCTGCTTCTGGAGCGAGGGGACCCCTCTACTTAGCTCTCGCGGTCTCCTTCCGTCTCTCTCTTCGCTTGCACTGGCTCCTTCTCTCTTTTTCTCCTCTCCTCTCCTCACCTCACCTCACCTCTCCTCGTCGCTCCTTTCCTCTCCTCTGCCTCCTCTCTCCTCGCGGCTTGGGCCAGGCGCTGCAGCGCTCGGCGACTCCGGCGAGTCGCGCCAGTCCAATTTATGCATTACGGCTATGTAGGCACGAGGCCGCGCGGCACCCTGGCGGCAAAATTTCATCGAGATTTCGAAAGACGGAGCGCCACACACTCTCTCTCTCTCCCTCTCTCTCTCTCTGGCTCCCTCGCTCTCTCGGAATCACGCCAGACCACCGGCTCTCCTCGACCGTCTTATTCCACCCGCGCCTTCGAGAGCCCAGCGTGTGTGCATCTACGGGGACGACCGTCGCCAACTGTGTGCATCGAACGCGAGCAGAACTATCCGGTGCGCGCGCGCTTCATCGTCCGGTGTCCTCGACGCCCGGCGTCGTGTCGGGGTAGTGCTACGATAATCGAAGATCACTGACCGCGAGTGCCTGGACATCTCGTCTCCGTCTCCGTCTCCAAACCACCGAGGGACCAGACCTCCTCGGTCACCACCAGAAGTCGAGTCACCCTGCCGGAGCTTAAATCATCCACGGCGGATGGAAAAAGAGTGTTGGTGCAGCCCGGGCTAGTGTCGTCCGTTCGAGCTCGCGAGTGAGACCCAGCGACGCCCGAACGCTCGAGCGCCCGCGTCCCTCTCGGCCCTCTTCCTCTCTCTCTCTCTCTCTCTCTCTCTCTCTCTCTCTCTCTCTTCCTCTCTCTCTTTCCCTCTATCTCACTCTCACTCTCTCCCTCCATCCCTCCCTCCATCACTCTTCCTCTCTCCCTCCCTCTCCCTCTCGCTCTTCCTCTCGCACCTCTCTTCCTCCTCGTCGTCGACGTAGTCGACCGCGGGCCGAGAGTCGCGAGTCCAGAGTCGAGAGTCCGGAGCGTCCACCTTCCATTTGGCTGCACCTGCGGCGACCGACGCTCCACGGAGGTGACTCGGCGAGATTTCCAGCCGCTACGAGTCGAGAGGCAGTAGCCACGAGGAGGAGGCGGCGGAGGAGGAGGCGGCGACGCCGGTGGACTCCATCCCCAACACTGTGACAAGTGTGTGATTTGTATATTATCTTCATCTATTACACTCCCTTCTAGTGAAATTGGTCAACGCTACCTGGTTTGATTTTTTTATTACTTGATTATGTTTAATGTAAGCACCTGTACTCGCGAGACGGTGTTCATCCTTAATCGATTTTCCTTGTGCGTGGCGAATCAGTCAACTAGTGCTCATTTTGTCAAAGTGGATAGAGAATTGCATATATGGCACGCGGAAGTTTCCGATCGACGCGGATCTTTCTACCGTTTATCCTTATATACCGTATCAGTCCGAATCGCGTTCTTCAAAGTTTGCGGCTTGTCATCACGATTTGTGGGAATCAACAGGTCGGTAACGCAGATTTCTGCCAGGTATTCCCAAAGAGTTGCAAAAGTCGTAAAAAGTTTGCTTTTTTGTTGAAAACTCGTCAAGTATCTGCGAGGCTCGTGGAGAAGGGTAACGGTCTCGCGTGCCCGTAGAATTAAATTCAAAAGTATTCGCCAAGTTGTCATGGTAACCGCGTATTTTCCGTTCAGCCAGGAGCGTGACGGGCACCGGTAGACCGAACGCCGCTATAACCATCGACGCCGCAGTCTATAAACTCGTAAGGATGATTCGTTAAATAGTGCTCTAGTCGATTGAGTAGTTGGCCGAAAAAGTTGTGTTTTTTACGCGCGATCAAAGACGCAGAGATCGAATGCAACTTTGCAACGACGCAGGCGCGCGCGTGTTGGCCAAACGCCACAGGTATATACGCACACGAGTGCACCTCTCGGCTCCCGTGACGCGCCCTTCTATACGGTTTTCTCACTTTCACCACGCGCGTATGCACATTGCCGCGCGGTTCACGTCCGTTGAAGAATACAATTCTGGATTCGAGCATCGAGACTCGACTCGGTCCGCTCGGACACGTGGCCGAGCGCGATTCATTTTCAGCTCCGTTGATCTTCCAGAGTTTCCCGTTTACCGCTCGGACGCGTCCGACTAAACCGTCCGTTACTACTGATTTTCCGATTTTCCCCGTTCACCGCCTAATTCCACAGATCGTTACTGCACCATGTAAGCGATCCTCGATTGCTCCGTCGGGTAAACCAAGGGATATAATTCCGCCCGTCTACTCTTTTTCTTCGTTTACTTTTGGTTTTTACTGTCTCCGTGGCTGGACGAACAACAACAAGTAATATGCAACTTTTCGTTCTCCTTGCTTTCCTTCGTTTTTTCCCAAAGATCGACGTATCTACATACTTATTTCAATTATTTTTGTAAGACTTACACTTGGAATCCTGCTTTATTTATAGCCCCGCGCGAGACAACGGTCGAGCCGATAGCACTTTTTACGTGCGGTGATACTAAAAATGAACAAATATTTGTTTTAAAGATTCATGATTAATTTGTTCGCAAGTTCACCGAATACATAGTTGGTGGTTAATTTTGAATAATCGTGAACGTGTGTGTGGGTGTAGTTAATATTTCTCGTGAACAAATTTGACATAAGAAGCGTTTAAAAACATAATAATCACGTTATTCTAGTTTCATCGAATCGGGTGAATTTAAGTAAATCTGGTTGAGAGGATAGATGAGAGCTAGGTGAGAGCTAGGTGAAAACTAGGTGAAAACTAGGGGAAAACAACGCTCGAGAAAGGTAATGCATAGTTGCAAGTGAGCGAAAGAGGAGGCAGGAAGGTAGAAAGGAAGAAATGAAGAAAGGAAGAAAAGAAGGAGGCTAAAAGGACGGTTGGTTCGAACGGGGGCGCGGGGGCAAGAATTGCATACGCACGTGCACGTGCACACGGACATGCATGTACGCACACGCAGAGAGGCAGCCGTAGATATAATACGCGGCGAGTCGGGCACGAAGCAGAGCGGATATAATAATGGGCATAAAGGCCTGCACGCTCAAAAGAGAGTGCAGCAAGCCAGAGCCCTCGAGCTTCGGGCTCGCTCGGTCGTTTTTATTTCAGTTGCGCCCGTTGTGAATTTGTCAAGTTTTTGCTCTCGACGGCCGCCTCGCCAGTGATGCGCATTCCATTCCGGCGTTGCACCGTCACGCCACGAGCTGTTCTCCTTTCCTTCTTTGCGCCTTTTTCTTTCTTCATTACTCTCTTACCCCACCTCCCCTCACCCGTCCTTCTCACCGTATTTTTTCTTATTCCCTTCTTTCCTTCTTTCATTTCCTTTCTTCGGTTTCGATGATGAGCTTATTTATTTTTCGATGAATTTGTCGCTAACGGTTTTTTACTCCGCAATCCTGGTTTAACGCTTAGACTCCTTTGTTTCTGCATCGACCTGAAGACTGCTACTCTCTTTAATCGTTCGGCAATTCCCACGTGGCCTTTGCATTAACGGTTCAACTGGAATTATCGATTGGTAAAACCAAGATGATCAGCCGAGCGTCATTTGCTCTCGCATCCACTTGCCATTGAACTCGTATTAATTCTTAGTATATATCAGGTTTCTGAATATAAAATATATAAATGAAAAGATAAATGTAGATAATCATAGATAAAAAATCGACGGTCGATGCTTTCCTCGGTTATATGCGAAAAAGGGTTAATCTCGGTGATCCGTAAAAAAGTAAAGAGTATTGTTCTTTCGATCGAAATATAGAAAGGGAAGAGAAGAGAAGAGAAGAGAAAAGAGGTGACGGGACGAGAAAGAAAGAGAAGAGAAAGGAAAGAAAAAGGAAGGGAAAGGAAGAAAAAAAGTGCAGTTGAGGAAAGGAGGAGAGGGAGCAGCCGCGAACACGTCTCGAGGTTGAGAATCGCAGCCAGTTGCGAACCTAACGAACGAATGGCCAGACGAAAGGAAAGAGTATCGCCGTTGGGGAGGGGACAGAGGAGAGACCCGTAGAAGAAGAAAGAAAGAACGAGCCGAGGCGCGTTATCTCTCTCTTTCTCTCTCTCTCTCTCTTCCCCTCTCCCCCCCCCCTCCCCGTCACCCGCCCTCCGGCAAACTCGTACACAAGCGCGCACTCGTTCACGCATATGCAGAATGTTTCTCGTACAGCCGAGCTCGTGTAGTTCGCACCACGAGTGCACTGTATATTGCATACGGCGAGTTTAGAAATTTCGCATACATGCGCGAGCGAGTGAGCGGCTGCGTCGATGTGTCGCCTCTTTTCTCTCTCGTTTCGTCTATTTTGTTAGGCGCGCGAGCGCACATTTGAGTGGGTACGTACGTCTACTACGTGTTTATCGGGAGCATATGCGTGTTCTGTGTGTGTGTGTGTGTGTGCGAGCGCGTGTGTGTACACGGGGGTTCGTCGGCACCAACCAATGGGACCGCGTGCTCACTCGAATCAAGAGAGAGAGACGTATCCACTCTCTCTCTCTCTCTTCTTGTACCGTCTCCTGCTCCTTCCTTTCTTTGGGTCCTGCATGCGCGAGAGCCTGTGCGCTTACACTTGTACGAATCTCACTGTTGCCCGACCAGAGACCAAAGAATGAGATTTAAATTCGGGATTTATTTGTTGTATTATGCGTATTGTGTGCGCGAGCTGCGCCTATAAAAGACGCAAACTGAGCTCTCTCTCTCTCTCTCTCTCTCGCTCTCGGCTTCCTTTTTCTCGAAGGGTTCCAGCCGTACTTTCTTTTCGTCTCTATAACTAACTATACGTCTTTATAAATTTCCTTATGTGTATACATTTATGTCTCTATATCTAAGAGTTTTAAACTGCCACCCGAAATTGCCGATTGTTGCGTTATATACGTTCGATTATGTTTATCGCCGATCACTCGGTTCAATCAATCTCCAATACATTTTTTGTTCGAGCAAGTACCTATATACTTTCAACTTTGCTTTCGTTACATCTGCCTCTAATGACACATGTTTCGCCATCTAGTATTACTTTGCAATTACATAAATATGGAAACTAATCTATTAATCGTTAAAAAATTATGACGAAATGACATATATCATTGTACTTATAGCTCGAAACGTTTAAATTGTGTCTTTACTTTTGTCAGACCGTACTTACTCCGATGGGAGAACCGCGAGCTATTGTGCACCAGAAACACAATGGGTTTGATACAAGCCTGTTTATTCCGAAAACTAAACTTAACGATATTTTTTAAGAAATTTTATCTTGCACAATAAAAGTGAATAAGTTCAAGTAATTATTATTTTTTAAATTTGTTATTTACTATTCAAAATGTTTGAATAGACGTATACTATAGTTACAAGCTCAACATTGCAATACAAAAGATTCCACTTCTAATAGCTAAGCAAATATTTGTCTGTAAATTGCTCGGTACTCGACGTAGTGGACGCGTGTGTTTAAAACAATAAAAAGTAATTGCACGTTTAGTTAAAGAAATTCTCGTGTTGTGTAGCAATAGAACCGAGGTATACACGACTTATTTTCCGAAACGAGTTATCTTTAGCTGTTGTAAAATGTAACGGGAAAACTTGTCTTCGTAATAGTTTCGCGATCGAATCGTTATTCGAATGTCCGAAAGTAACCGAATGGAAAATGAAGAAAATACCGGTACCGTCCGTACGCAAAACTGCGACGTAAAATGTTGAAACGAAAACAAGTAGATAGTAGGAGAGCGTAAGCGTCGGTGGTGCGTCTGCGAGAACGCAGGGAAAAAAAGTGTATTGGATCGGGCAGTGCCGCCGACTGCCGAGTTTCCTGGTGCAGGTAGCGATCGTCGTTCTCGGCGGATGCGGTCGGCGAATTCGCGCGCTCTCCGGGCGGCGTTGCGCGCGCTACCGCGTATCTTTGCGCGTCGTTTTGTGAGCCCCGTAGGTTTCGCCAATCCGCGGCCTGATGGTTCGCGAGTTGCGCGCCGCTGTCGGAGATTCGCTCGGTCTCTCTCTCTCTCTCTCTCGCTCGTTCGCTCGCCTTTCTCCCTCTTGGTGTTTCGCTCGCGCCCGTAAGACGGAGAACGGAGTAGGAGCTTGGCGAGGCGAGGAGCGAAGAGAGACGCAGACACATTGCGAAACTCGAAGGCAGAGAGCGCAACGGAGCTCGGTCACGTTTTTGACGTCCCCTCCGTTTGCGATTGTCGCGCGTCGCCATTTCCTCGCGGTACGTTAGCTGCGAGTGTTTTATCTCTCTCTCTCTCTCTGTGTGTGTGTCTGTCTGCCGTCTGTCTCCGTCTCCGTACTGTGCGAGCAGTATTCGCGCTCGGTTCCCCTCCCCTGCAGCCTCCCCTCGGTCGGGCAGGCTCCGTCGCTCCGTGTCCAGATAGAGGGGAATAGGGGATCACTCGGATCGCGCGCGCGCGCGCGCCTTTTCCGTCTGTCCACGAGTGTCGTTCAGGTAAAACGCGCGCGGCTAGTGTCTGTGCGTGCCTGTGTCTCTCTGTGTGCGTACGAGCGTAGGCCGTGCACTCTGTGCACTACGCGCATTCCGAATAGTTGGCTTGCAGTTCGCAAACCTCTGGCCGATTCCTCGGAGCGATAGCCGAGTCTTCTTACGAAGAGAGCGAGAGGGATTCGCGTTGCAAGATGGAGAGTGCGCCACCACGTCGCCGACACCCGATGCACTCTGCGCGCGTGTGCGCCTCCGCTTCCTAAGTGTCGACCGACTCCGTGGCCATTGTCCCTCGTCGCGTCTCGCGACTCCCGACTACCAGGTGCTGCATTCCGGCTACCGACAACTCCCTCTTCCGCTCGCTCGGTTTCCCCGAGGTACCTCTACGTCTCCTCCGGTACTTTTCTCGTGAGCCGGCCGGCGATTTATTTCATTAATTTTATCGTGTCCATTCCAATAAATTTCCTTTTCTCAGAGTTATTGTTCAATTCTCGCCAGCTTCTGTTCTATTTCGCGCTCCGTCTGTATGCTTCTCTCTCTTTCTCTCTCTCTCTCTCTCTCCATGCTCAACGTGTCTTATCGGCTGTCCGTTGCACTCTCACAAAATCGCGATGTCTCCTTTCTCCGGCGCTGCCATTCGTTGAACAGTCCGTGTTCCCTCGCGAGTGTCTGTGCGTATATAGCGCTCGGCCCGACACTCAACAGTCGCGCTTCTCACCCGTCTTTATCTATCTCGGAGTGTAGGTGCATGTGTGCTGACTGGTGAGCAAGAAGTTCGAGAACGCAACGCCAATACTATATATAAATACTTTGATGGCGCCGAAAATGTGGAACGTGGCGTGTTGACGCTTGCGAGGAGGAGCAGCCGAGCTCGAGTCGGCAAAAAGTGCATCACCCGCGTTCTTCGAAATATATTTTTTCTTTCTCCCTCTGGCCTCTTGTGACTTCTTTATGACTTCTGATATCCCAGGAAACGAGTGAAACGTCGTAAGCGCTCCTCCACACGGAGTTCCCGCGATTCACCGGTCTCGCGGTCTCCGAATCCAAGTAGTGAAAACCCGGGAAAGTCTGGCATAGCCCGTCTCCGCGTATCCGTTCATTTTCCACTTGCAATCTGGCCCGTAGTGGCCGAGTGGTGGGGAGGGAAAATATTTTGGTCTGCTATCCCTGTCCCTGTCTTCGCCTTACCTTCCCCACTTTTCTTCTCTGTCTTTTCAGTCTTCTATCCCCTCCCTCATCACGGTACGTTACTCGACGCCTCC
This sequence comes from Theocolax elegans, assembly GCA_026168455.1. Classification (NCBI taxonomy): domain Eukaryota; kingdom Metazoa; phylum Arthropoda; class Insecta; order Hymenoptera; family Cerocephalidae; genus Theocolax; species Theocolax elegans. The sequence goes on from CM047425.1 coordinate 83,433,450, forward strand.
CGAGGCCTGAGCTTCGAGCCTCGAATCGCCGCGCCGTGTCTTTTCCGCCGATCGTCGTCTTTGGTTTTTTCCTCTCAATTTCGCGACGTTGCGCGACTCGTACTTTTTATGCGCTTTTATCTCTTACTTTTGTTTCGCGGTAGCCACTTTTAGGTTATGTCTTGCGTCCCGCGGCCTCCCGAGAACCGACTAACCGTTTTCATTATTTTTCCGCGATTGCTTCTTTTATGGGTTTGTTTGATCATAAATATCTTTGTTTCTTTCCATGGCATTTTTATTTATCTTCTTTTCCTTTATTAATACCCCATTATTATTTATTTTTAACGTTATTGCTATCTATGGCACTTTATTAATATTACCTTTGTTCAAGTATATTAATAATAATTTCAATGATACTCTATTAATATTATTTTTTGTCTTTTAAAGTTTTAATTAATATGTTATAACTATTAATAACAGCGCATTTACATCTTGTAGATATGGCAGAGGGGAACGGGGAAATAAAGGCAGAGGACAAACAGTCCAAAGACGAAATGGAGTATGTTGAACGAACAGAAGACTACTCCAAGCTCATACAATATGGGCTTAATGAGAAAGTTGCTGGCAAACTCGATGAAATCTACAAGACTGGAAAACTTGCTCACGTAGACTTGGACGAGAGAGCCCTGGATGCGTTGAGAGAATTTCCCCTGGATGGAGCATTAAATGTACTAACGCAATTTTTGGAGTCAAATTTGGAACATGTTTCTAATAAATCGGCGTATTTGTGTGGTGTTATGAAGACCTATAGGCAAAAGAGTCGTGCTGGACAAGGAACCGGCAGTACAAGCACAGCGCCAAAAGCACCAGATGAAGATAAAATTAAGGTGTGTTGAGCATTCTATGTTTCGTCTAATAGAAAAAAATTATTTGACAAAACTGTTTGGAGCTTGAATTTAAAGAAATTAATAGTTCAAACCAAACAGCATTTTTGTAGTACAAATTAATTTTGTAATGTAGTAGTGTTGCTACTAAGTTTTATTTTTTCAACAATCAATCATAGAGATATCTTAAATAAATTATTGTATTTTAGATGATTTTGGAAAGAACTGGCTACCCCCTTGATGTTACTACTGGACAACGAAAATATGGAGGTCCACCACCAAACTGGGAAGGTCCAACACCAGGAACCGGATGTGAAGTAAGAATACACCACAATTATATTTTATACTATAAATTTAATATTATAATTCTATATAGTATATTTAATGCTATATTCTGTCTTAAGGTATTTTGTGGAAAGATCCCAAAAGATATGTACGAAGATGAATTAATACCTTTGTTTGAAAAGTGTGGCAAGATCTGGGACCTCAGGTTAATGATGGATCCCATGACTGGTACAAACAGGGGTTATGCCTTTATAACATTTACAAACAGGGATGCCGCGCAACAAGCTGTTAGAGAGGTATGTTAAATTCTTTTTGCATCTCACACAACTATCCTCCTGTATCATGTACAATCTTATCTTTTCTCATTCCCATTAGTTGACTACCATGCCGCTATGGACTCATTGGATCTTTTTATTTATTTATTATTTACAAAATTATTAGAAATGTTACAAAATTGTTATTGCTACCAGAGCCTACTCTTAATCAAAATGTTTAACTCTCATTGTTTTCATTTTTTTTCTTTTTCAAATATTATCATTTCATTTTGATGGTGCACTTAAAATTTGTATCTTAAATTATTGTACTTTTTTCTTTTTTTTTTGACTTTTATGTTAAACATTTTAGTTAAGCGTTAATATACCTATATGTGGCTTGTTCTGTGTTCGTATTTTAGTTTGCGATAGTAGATATAAATGTTAAATCCTTTTTATTAAAGAGTCCTTCGGATAAATGATAAATATTTTATATCAAGCCTATTAAATATATTTTTTTCGACAAAATTAACGAACAATCCACATGAATTATATTTTCTTTTTATATGTATATGTCCCTGACCATTTTTATTCATAGTTCAAGTACATACGCATACTGACATCCAACTTGAATCCCGAACAAACATTTTGTGTTGTGTAAAGGAGACTTGAGCAACGCAATATTAACAGTGTTCTACGGATGAGTTTCTTTTCCAGCTCTCCTCTTTGCTCAGTGGGCAAAATTGGGAGTGGAGAACCTTCCTGGACAAAATATAAATGAGTAGAAAAAAAAGAAAAAATTAAATAAAGCTAAAACTTCAGACAGTCTTATTGGTTCGGGGAATAACTTCTTAATTGGTCTTGTAACTAATTGGACAGTGACAATTTTTGTAACAAAATTTTGCAAAAAGAAAATTGGTTAGGCTAAAAGATTTGTTTACAGGAGTGCACGAGCGTTAAATATAACGCGAGAGCACGCGCCGGTTTCCTATCTTGTGAAGATTCGAGCGAGAAAGCGCATGTTATAATGCAGATCCACGCCATGCTATAAACTTTATAATTTTATAATTTGTTTTACTTTGTTTTACTTCTATTTTTATTTATTTTTATTTCTAATGTTTTTGTATTCAAAGACATTTTACAAATGGAAAATTTCTATTTTTTTTCACTTTTGTTTCGTTATTTATTATTTTTTTTATTTAACAGTATTTTATTTGAAAAATATTGGTTCAAAGAAAAAAAAAGAAAAGAAAAAAGCAGTATAAGAGGAAAATAAAAAAGAAATTTTCATTTATTTCGTGATACAAAATTTCTTTCTGTTATTTTTTTTCATTTTTTATGAATTAAAACAAAATTAGGCATGTGTGTGTTTTTTCTTCATCCCACAGCTCGATAATTACGAAATAAAACCCGGCAAGAGTCTGAAAGTAAACATTAGTGTTCCTAATCTACGACTTTTCGTGGGGAACATACCAAAGTCAAAAGGCAAAGAGGAGATCTTGGACGAGTTTGGTAAATTAACAGGTAAAGTGAATTCGAGGCGTGTGTTTACCTATACCTTAAATACCTACCTATACCTGCCTCTTCTTACTACCTCTGTACTAAAGTAAACAATAAGAGAGTGGTAGCTTGTAAGTAGAGTTGGTCTGCATCATTGCCACGACAACTATTTTGTCATGTATTACTACGTCACTACTCTAGTTTAATGGAGCATCGATCAAAGAAGAGTTTGTTTGGTTGACTGCGAATGCGGCAATCGGAAAGATTTAGTCGAATCAATGAGTGTTTCTATTATTCGTTGGTTCGATTAAAATTTCCCATTCGCGCGATACCCTTGACACCTGTGCATTCGAACAAATAATAGATACTTTTGGTCAGTCTCCTTGCCTCTCGGTTTATTAGTGAACACAGTAAAACACCTCTCTGGTCCAAGTCTTCTATTCCTCTCATATTTAGGTTGAGTTATGAGTTACACAGATCTTGAATCCTATGCTTAAACAAAGCTGTTGCGCATAACTATCAAGTGACTTTTTCGGCGCGAACCGATCGACCTTTCGACTCGAAAAACACTCGATCGTTATTCGCAACACTTTTTATCAAGCACATGTACATTGATGAGCAACCTCTTTCCGAATTTGACTACCATTAAATTTTACTCGTGTCTCGCTAGTTTTAACTAAGTAAAGTTAAATGCAAATGTCATATAGTCATATAGTCAAATAGTCAAATAGTCAAATAGTCATATTGTTAAATTAAGTAAATAAATCATTATAATTGACTAATTGAATATACAAAATTTTTAACGCTGTAATATTATTCCAGTTCTAGTTGATTACGTATGCCTTTCTATGTTTCCCGCTCTCCTCTGCATTTATAATGACACAATATTAATACAATATTTCGTCGCTCGGTTCCTCGTTCCTCCATTCTGGGAGCCTGGAATCTTTGATTTCTTTTATTTTCTCACTGCTTGATCAATCTACTTAAACTTTTGAGCACTGTAATTCCTATACGCGTGTACACGGAAAAGTACAAATTTACGTGTGCACGCGCATTGAGAAGTTGAAAGTTGTGAGTGCGAGAATCGTCGAACGCGTCGGGATAGCAAAAAGAGGAGCGCAGAGAACGACGAAAGGGAAAGACTGCAAGTAAGAAAGTGAGAGCGAGAACGCGCGCCGAATCAGTAGGATTAAGCGATGCGCTACGAATTACCGAACTCCGACTCGTCGGTGCAACTCCACTGGTTTACTCTACTTTGGCAGCATCTCTTTGTCCTTGATTGGTAAATTTAATTTCTCTAATTCTACGTGGACGCGGTGCGTCGTTAATCGTTATTTAATTACGTATCGTTTGAACAAGAGGCCCATGTCGCCAAAGTATGAAATAAATAAATAAATAAAATAAAAACTTGTCAAGTTGTACGGAGGACACGGATCGACGAGTATCGCGGCCGTGAAAGAGGAAAAACGCGAGCGCAAAGCATCGAGAAAAAAAAGGAGTTAAAAATAATTCTAGCTGTGCCAATCAAAATTCATGACTAAGCCTGAAAGCATGGGGGTTCTGGGAGACCTGGGTGGACCTGCTGGGGCGTGTGTAGCTCGCTAAAAAACGGACAGGCACTCCCACATCCGCCCTGCATAAATCCCACCACCCCGACACCCCAGCCTTACTCTTTCGCATTTACACAATCACGATCCGGTTCCTTACCAATTGGTACAAATCGCAATCCTTCGACTTCTCTTCCTCTATGTGCGAACATCCTCTCGTGTCCTCGAAGGTCACTTGTCCAACTTGTGTTTTTTTTTGTTTTTTTTTGTAATTGCTTTAGTATTATTCTTCTGATTTATCTGGTAAACGTGACACTCTCGTTCAGAGATAACGATGGAAAAGCAATAACGCATCAGACAGAAACAGATACCTCTAAACTGTACCATTGAAACGTTAAAACAACTGATTAGACTAAACTGATTAGAAACTTGAAACTTACCCCCACACGGTCAGTCACAGCCAATATAAGCAGACGATCGTTTCATTAAATGGCAAGCTTAATTGGCCCTCTCCTTCCACATTATTCTTACAGCTGAATGATTATGAGATTCGGAAAGGGAAAAAGATTGGTGTTACCGTATCTTATAACAATCACCGCTTGTTTGTGGGAAATATTCCAAAGAATCGAGACCGAGATGACTTGTTCGAAGAATTTACAAAGCACGCACGTAAGTTGACAATTGCCCTTAAGAATCAGCAGGCAGACAAACCGTTATTTTTCATTACTTAATTTTTTTTTAACTATTTTTTTTGTTTTAATTTTCTCCTTTTTATTTCTTTCCTCGGTGTGAAAGAAGATAACCATGCGCAAAATCGATTGCAAATTGCAACTTTAATGCAACAGGGTATAAAAATATCTGGTACAACTTTGATAAAGTCCAACAAAGTCCGCCCTTTCGATTGTCTCTTTGTGGAACACTCGTGTCAATATTGTTTTCTTTTTGTTCTTAATGTACCAACAGAACATTTAACGTTTGCGTACAAGGATACATCCACTAACCAATTGAACAACTTTACCCCTATGCGAGTTCTTCGAATAATCTGTTGCGACACGTTATTTTTGCGATTACTAATCAGGCCTCTTGATTTCGAATTTTCTAGCGTCAAATTATTTATTATTCAACAACATAATCAGTTGCAATTAATAGTAAACATTTCAATGAAATTATTTATGAGGAGGTTCTTTTAATACATATAGATCATATTTTAGACAAATACGTATTAACCTCTAAAAAAGAATTAATTCATAAATTTTCTACTAAATGATAAGAAAAATTTCCTAAAACTCTTAACATAAAATAAGCAATTGTCGACGAAAAAAAGGGTAACAAACAAATGAGATTCAACTATTTTTTCAACATTTTTTTTCTTACATAAGACTTGTGGGCTGTAATTTTAAATGAATAATTACCTGCAAAAAAATTTGGTCAAGTTCTTGTACTTGCATTTGAACTGCATACTTTTAATTATTTTTTTTATCAAAGATGTTTAAATTTTGAATTTACTATTTTAAATATAATGTTTGGGTTAAAAGGTATATAAGTTTTTATGAAATAATTTTTTATTTTCTTCTTTATTTGTTCAAGCTTTAATTATGAATTTAAGAGACTAGTAAACATTTCTTTGAATTTTTCAAGTCATTAAAAACCTCCTTAAGTTCTTGCGAGCTAATGCAATTAAATTAAAAATTTTAAGTTTTCGCTTGTTTGAGAAAAAAAATTGAATAAAATAATTAATAAGAAAATAAAAATAATATTAATAAAATGAATCTAATAATACTTTGTATTTACAATTTGTCATTTGTAAACGAAATATTCACGTTATATAAATCGATGGTGCTTTGATACAGTTAAGAATAGTTGTCAAGTGAGCAACAAAATAATAGGATTAATTGAATTTAAAACATTCGATTGATTGACGCTTAAAAACAAAGAAAACACGAAGGCAACCGAATAAGAAAGAGATTATTTGGTGAATTCCGTGCATGCTGAACACTTCAGAGTCTGGATACAGAGAGGAACAACACCTGAATAACAAAAGCACAAATCCTAGAGGCAAGCGCCAATGGTCGAAGGAGTAGAGGATCCATTAAACAAATTTAGATATCCATACCACATTTCCAATAATTCATGTAGAAACTCATATCGGACAATTTTTACAATCCTAGCACGATGTACACTTTTTTACCTCCTTCGATATACTTCCCTTTCTGTTACATACAAACTTTTTTTATTTTTTATTTTTAAGATTTTTCTCCTTCGCAGATTTATATGCATGCACGTAAATTAAGAACAACATCTATGACTCTGTAAACGGTTTTGGACTATCCAATTGGCAATTTATTCACAAATTCTATAAATTCAGTGTTTCACTACTTGAGCGTATATTTCTTAAATCTTAAATCGATAATAGATGTAGAAAAAAATGCAAAAAAAAAAAAAAATAATAAACGTTGGGTGCGGTCAGGACTGTTTTTTAGTTGTATCAATTAGTTAGGTGTGTACACTGCTTTTGGGTTTATACATCAACCTACTTTTTCTTTTTATTTTTTTCTGATTTTTGTTGTACTTTTTGTTTAATTTTTTTTGTGTGGGTTTTCAAACGGTGGAAGAAGTTGAATGCGATTGGTGTTTTTCTCTCTTTTTAAAATATAATATGTATCTACTTTTATTTGATAATGCGAGTGGTAGGTACTATGTACAATCTAATGGAATGGAGCTTTTAAACTGAGAGGAAGGAGAGTTGAACCATATAACCCCAGAGAATTGAAAAACAATAATGCGACGGATACTTTATTTAAATTTAAACTTTTTTCTATTTACTTTTATACATTTTCTCTCTTTTTTTTTTAATTTCATTCATCAAGTCAAATAGCCCTTGTTTACAATGCTCGTTCTTATTTAATCAAAATCACAACCTATCTATTAATTTATTCATGAAAACAAAAGAGAGAAAAACGATTCTATTAAGGTAGAGGAAACATCATACTCATCACTTGATCATTCATTACTTTACTCATCCGATCGACATCTTCGAGAACGTAAGGAAAAGAAAAGATTTATTATCGTGTAAACATTTTTGAAAACATATCAATTATTATTTATTTACAATTATGTTAAGTTGAAATTATTCGCAATTAGTTTTTTTGTTCTCTACCCATCAGTATCCATAATTTTTTTTAATTTATTTATTAAAATGATTTGGTTAACTTTTACTTTAAACCGAGATTAACAACCTCATAATCATCAAATATACACTTACACCTGTCATTGATTTTTTCCCGCTATAGCCGGTTTGACAGAGGTGATAATCTACAGTTCGCCCGATGATAAAAAGAAGAACCGAGGCTTTTGCTTCTTGGAATACGAGTCCCACAAATCGGCTTCGTTGGCCAAAAGAAGACTTGGCACAGGTCGCATGAAGGTATGGGGTTGCGATATCATCGTCGATTGGGCTGATCCACAAGAAGAACCAGATGAACTTACAATGTCGAAGGTATATACGTTGTTCATCCTTCAACTGCGTATAAGTAGTATTAAAAATTATGTATGTGTGTAATGTAATATACATGTATTAACATTTCGATTCGTAGGTTCGTGTGTTATATGTAAGAAATTTGACACAAGACTGTTCCGAAGAAAAATTGAAAGAATGTTTCGAGCAGTACGGGAAGATCGAGAGGGTGAAGAAAATCAAAGATTACGCTTTTATACACTTCGAAGACAGAGAGTGCGCTGTAAAGGTAAAGGATGTCGATTTATTTTTAAGTTTTAAAGCTAAATAATAACGATACTTATATTGATCATTTTTATGAATTGGTGGGATGCAAGATATTTATTAATTATTGTTTCGTTACAGGCAATGCGTGAACTAAATGGAAAGGAAATGGGTGGATCTCACATAGAAGTCTCCCTAGCTAAACCCCCATCCGACAAAAAGAAGAAAGAAGAAATGCTGCGTGCGCGAGAACGTAGAATGATGCAAATGATGCAAATGATGCAAACCCGTGGTGGCTACGACAATGCCTTGTATGTAGTTTATTGTGTACAGTAGAAAAATCAGAACTTTCAGCACAATAACTTACACCCGTTTTGTTGTTTGCAAATTTTAGAGGATCTCCGTCGCATCCAGGTATGATGGCCGGACCTATGCCAGTGCGCGGACCTGGACAGGGCCCTCGTGGTACCGGTGCAGGTATGCGTGGTCCATTGGCACGAAGCGATACTTACGGTAAGTTGTCCAACAACAAACTTGTTATTGTCTTAATCGTTCGTTTGCGAGCGAAATTGTTAATGTTCGTTGATATGAAAGTTAATACTTTTTGTTCATTTATTTAATTTATTTTAACGTTTTATTTAAATTATTGTTTTTATTACAAGTTGTGTATTGTTTTAATTTTTTTATACTATTTAACGTTGCAACTCAATCCTGCAATACCGATTAATTGTCCACAAATCTATTTAACACGATATAGAGCAGGCAAACGCATAAATAATTATATAGACATATTCAATAAATAGAGAAGGTTAAATAAAAAAATGTATATAAATAAACGATATATTAATTATTTTCAATAATTCCGTAATATAATAAAAGACTTTCTCGACTAAAAAAGTAAGATATTGCTTCAAACTTTTCCTATTATTTTTATGTAAATTAATTCTCATTAAATTTTAATCTAGCATTCAATCATTCCGCATGCTTGGGGAATATTTTTCACGATCTCACTACTAACCTTATGTGCTTAGACGGATAAAAATAAACTTTTTTAAGCTCGTTATATGATTGACGTAGTTGCATAAACTATTCTCATACCTGGAGAGATCCATTAAATCCACTTTGAAATATTTGAAATACAATATTTGTAATTCTAATATTTTGTATTTGTAATATTATTTTCTTATTAAATTTTTATTGTAATATGTATTGAGATAATAACTTAACTAAGGTTGTAGTGAGATATATGCTACTCTTGAGCAATCAACGCTTTAACATTTCATAAAAAATACTTTGTAGCTAATACTGTGTTTTTAAGGTCCATACGAAATCATTCTTTTTATTAAGTATACAGATAATTATGAAGTTCATTAACATTTGTAATAAATATAAATAAGTTGCACCTCATTACCAATTCACTACCCTACTTCGTCCTATCGATTGACCATCTTTTATCTTTATAAACCGCTAAATCTTATTTACATGCATGCAAGTATTATTTGTTTTGTACACTTATATTTTTGGTGCCAACTAGCACTTGGTGACTTACTTCTTTATTATTTACACGTTAATTTTTCATAAGGTACGAATGAACGCTTACCCAGAGTATCAATTTTAACTTGTGGTGGTTTTTTGTTTTGTTTTATTATTGCTAATTTTATATTTTACATATTTATAAATTGGTAATTTTGTTTTAAAAGTATGATTTCACGGTGAGCGTGTATGTATGACGAGAATTAGAATGATTTTTAGATTTAATTTAGGAAAGTGTGATCAAACGATATCCTTTGTTTTCAGCTCTCAAGGAATTAGGTAAGCCGCGAGACATGTTTAAAATGATGAATGCACCGTTGTCTCGAATATTATCGGTAGTTGTTTGTTTTCTGTTTCCATTCTTTTTCTTTTTTTCTTTCTTTTTTTTGAAATTTTGGTTAATTGTATGAATTATTGGTTCGAAGATGCATGCCCACTTTCAGAATCAAATATTATAAGTTCCATTGTTTTACACAATCACGCGTGTATCACACATTCATAGTTAAGTGTTTTATTTCGAAATTATAAACTTTGAGATATATGCGAGTTGGCATGGATTTTTGGAGTTAACGTACGAGATGGTGGTAGGGTAAATGTTAAGAGGCTCTTTTGTTTTAATTTATACGCAATAATCTTTCGCAAGCAGATTATTTCTCTTCCGATGCGTCGTGCCGGTTGGACTTTCGTTTTTATTTATTAGTTTCATTTATTTAGACAATCATTTCATTTAGTTGAACAATTTAGCCAACGAGTTTTTTTTCTAAGTTCTCTCACGTTTGGTTCTTTACTCTGTTCAATGGGTTGATTATTTTATCTAATTAATTTAAAAAGTTTAGATATTTCTCGTCTCACGAATCTATTGGCATACCACAATATTTACAAAATTATAACGTATCTTTTCCCGGCATGCCTGTTGTTCTGTTTTTTATTATTTTTATTATTTTACTTCAATTATTACTATTATCACTGTTACTTAGTCGTGTAAGAAATGAATATGATATTGCGACGACTAAGCAACATGCATCGCGTTCTACATTTTTGTGCAGTATTTAGATATGGTTTGTCATTGGTTTTTTTTTCAGTTTCGAATTTTTTTATATACAAATATATACACGGTTATGTAATAATAAAGTGTATATTATTTATGTATAGATATGATTGCGATTAAGTTTACATACGCATATACATGTATATACATTCAATATTTTGTTCTTTTTTTCATAGTTGACAACAATCGGTTAACGAGACGATCGGATTGTTGTTGCGCACACAAGACGTGACTAAATTTTTGGGTCTATTTGTAATGTGTGTTTTTATAGATTATGATTACGACTATTACGGTTACGGCGATTATCGAGGTGGCTACAGTGATCCATATTACGATGACTATTATCGATACGAAGATTACTATTTCGATTACGCGCCGCCTCCACCACCTGCCAGAGGGAGAGGCAGGCAGCCTCAACCGGTGGGTCGCCCTTTTTTAAACGTTATTTAAAAGTCGTTCTTTTTTTATTTATTAGTATATTATCATTGTTTTTTCTTTCAATATTTTATTTAATATTAGAATTATAATTTTTATTAGTACAATATTGCTCATAATAGTAATAACTATAATATTGATAGAGGGTAACGCAGTTTAAAAACATGCATTGTCATAAATTTTGATGAAAAATTTAGATTTACTCACAATACAAATTATTATATCCTCTATTATATTAACGTTGAATTGTTTTATGTTGTTTAACATATTAGTTCACACTTAAATGTGCCTTGTGTATTAGAGTCATTAGAATGCACGTTTATTTAACGGATAGGGATAAAGAGATGAATGCTGAAGAAAGTGAAAGGTATAATGATAGAATAAGAGAAAACGAATGTTGAATTTGTAGAAAAATATTATTAATATACATCAGGTACATTTACTTTTCGTTGATCTGACAGAATTAATATAATCACATTAATATAATAGAGTGCATATTATTAGTTAAATAATGTTAAAATTACCTATTCATTTTTTTAAAAACTAGTCATTTTTGTTTAGTTGTTTAGCGAATAGGTACGTTTGATTGTGGCACAGTGTTCGCGGTCTCCCATTATTTTTTTCTTTTACATATTTATATAAATATATGTACATCTGTTTCTTTTAATTACACGATCGTTATACGTTACGTGTTATTTTTTATTTTCATATGTTTTATATTATATACGCATATATATTCATAATTTATATATATATTTTTTTTACATTTTGTTCTCGATTGAGTTTTGTGTTGTATGCAAAGTTATGCCGAGTCTTCCAAGCCGAAACACACTTTCTGATTCGTCTCTTTCATTGCATCTTGTCTTTTCATATACTTTCTCACTCTCTTCTGCTCTCCCACAAATTGTATTTCTACCTTGACTACTTACGCTCTTCCGTTTTAACCCAGCTGAGATGGCGTTCTATGAATAACAATCAGTTTATAAAATCAACTATGTTTTTATGTTACGCTCTTAATCTCATTTTGCACACACACACACTGAAAAAGTAGTAGGTTTATCGCCGTCATAAATTTGAGTGTACTAGCAATACTGCATTGGTAGCTCAAGCTAATTAAATATTTAACTTTATAACTATTTACAATCATTCATTTAAAAGAGTGCATTATCCACAGTTTACTAAATTTATTTTACACCCCGAACGTCAGTCCTCTATTCTTAATTTTTAATAACATTTGTTTAAAACTTTCGACTGGAGTCCATTCTTATTTAACATCTCTTGTATCCAAGTATGCTCGTTCAACAAGGAAATGGAATCATTGACTGTACCTCTATTACACCAATATTAAATACTACTACTTTATAAATCGCGTGTTTATCGTACGATTACAATATAGTCATAATGAGAAAATTTATAATTTTTTACATTTCTTATATAATTTTGTTAAAGTAACAATAAAAATTGACAAAATTTTCGGAACAGTGCAGTACTGCTTTTTCAGTGTAAACCTATTAAAATAAAACTCATTGTTAAAATTATAACACATTAACAAGTAAGATACGGGTATGGTAGAGATAGTAGCATTTTATAATGGGAAACTCGCGGTAAATTATTAAGGTAGGTATGTAACATCGGTGTCGAAATGAGAAAGCTTGGCTTCTCGCGGACAATACATACAAATGATGAACATCTCAGCTTGGAATAATTCGTAACACATTTCCTTTTGATACTTTGACCACTTTCGGACTCTCTTCGAATCCATTTGTAACAATGTTTACTCATCTATTACCTCAAGAATAACACATTTGGCTTTGCGTGCGATTAACTCTGGCTACCAATTATAGAAATATCGGTAATTTTGTAATTTTTGTAACTTTTGTAACTTTTGTAACTTTTGCTGTTAGCTTCGCTGCCAGTGCTCCTAAGCTGGTGATTTGCAGTTTTCTTTTTTCCGCTAAACAGGGATTCGCGCGCTAATATTTTTGAAATCTCAATTACGATTCCAATGATAAATAACAACTTAACTGCACTAGCTTATTCTAACCCGTACCGTTAAAAATATTATTTTTACCGATAATCACGGGCGTTTATGATAGCCTTATACTTCTTTTTAATTTTCCGATCTATATATTATTATAGCTCGATTTATGTACAGTTCTCGACGTGGTGGCGTCTCGCTTTTCAAATCGTATTTCCAAGACAAAATTCAGATTTCGTTTGTGCACTACACGTAGACTGTAGAGACTATCGAGACATATTATTTTCTTTTTCTTTAGTCACGCAGAGAGTGAAATACTGGATCGAAATCTTACGCTCGTGTCGTTACATATACATCCTGGATTAAGGTAAAAGCCTCGGTGATTTGATAATTGGACTAAATTTTCGGGTTAACATAAGTTTTCTTACGCTGAAATACTAGAACTTACTGATAAATTATAGTATTTATTTTATAGTACAATAAATACAATTAAATATATCTTCTGTTTCGTTACATTTCTCGGTTATTTATATTTGTTCAGCGTGGTTATTTTTATATTTTCAATCAGACAGTGATGTATATCAAAATAACGGCATGCTGTATATTAATTATGTACTGGAATTCGGTTGGTTCTCGTGATATTACTATTTCCTTTCTATTACCGTGGATGTTTACATACTTTTTATTTTACGTCAAAGAAACTTTAGTGAACATAATATTTGTAAAAATTCATGCAACTGCTGCGATTACTGGGGCTTTTACTTTAGGAGTATCGTGGTATAAAGGTATTAGCGTGTAAGAAGAGAATTGCGAATTGTGCTTTTGTTTGTTTGTACACCCATCGACCGTATCTCCTCGACTTCGCGGGGTCATTCAAAATTTGCCCACCGCTGCGTTACGGTGGATGAGAACGCATTCAAAAGTTTATGCGATCGTTACATCATTATCGAAATGACGATGCGAAGCCATGGAGAAACGTTGCCACTAACCTGTACGATCCATGCAATATTCCTTAGTTAACTCCCTAGTGACTCGAACACATTGCCACTCTCAAATTGACAAAATAAGAAAGAGAATCGGAGTAATCATATCTGAGCCATGATCGACTTCGGAGCAAACGGGAGACAGTTAAACAGAGAAATGGAATACCGAAGTTTTTCAGATCGCGCTAAGCCGGGAAAAGCGAATCGGAGAGAACGAGAAAGAGAAAGTAAGCCCAAACTCGAGAGAGAGACGATGAGTCGATCAGTCGATCGATCGAAAATCGAAACGCAAGTCGCGTTAACCGAGCACTGCAAACATTTTTTGTACATTGCGAAAAATCGATGATTTTTCTATTCTGCTTTTCGATTAATTAGGCGCATTCGTCTTTAGTTATATTTATAGTCCGAACAGTCGAAAATATCTGTTTCCGCCCTGGTGATCCTCTAATAATCTCCTTCGTTTTTTAAATCCACGATCTTGCGAGGTAATCATGTTCCTTGATACTCATTGTTTTGTTTTTAAGGAAAAGGATAGTTCCGCAACTCCAGGAATCCAGTAACGTGACAGATCCAGTGCTGACGAGCTGTCCCGCCGACAATAATTAATCCAATTACTTTATTTTACAGACATTTTCTTTCAGCCTGTCTCGTGGCTCGGATATGATATAACGATTGCACTGTCTTACCCCAGAAGGGGAGAGAGAGAGCGAGAGAGAAAGAGAGAGAGAGAGGGAGAGAGAGAGAGAGAGAGAGAGAGAGAAATAGAGAAGAAGGGAGAGAAAAAAAGAGCTCTTCAGGCGATCCTGTCGATCCTCGAGGGGGAGAGAGAAATAACGTTTTACCGAAAGAGAGTGAAAATGAGAGACTAACTATGGACGACCAACTTTTTCTCTTGGATAATCATGTCTTTTCTTTATTTTAATTTTTATTTAATTTTTCAGGATATTTGATTTATTTTTCACCGGATTACACTAAGTGACGTTTATTTTATAATTTTTATATTTTGGGTATTTTTTCAGGAGTGTTTTTTTTCTTTCTCACATTACTTGAAAGAATGTCAAAAGAGCTGAATATCTTTGACTCGGTAGATTTATATCGTTTAAGTAAATGTAACCTACAAGTTGGACTAATTGATTTGTTTCGACATTCTCTTAAGATAAGTGTACTCGTGGATGACTCAGATGCAGTTCCAATAATTTTTTCAAACATTGTGATTAGAATATCGTAGATTTTGATGTTTCAGGAGGAAAAGTTGTTCGTCGTCGGGAGAGCGTTTGTGAAAACCTATTGATTTGTCGATGAATTCGTTGGTGATACCTAAAAATGTCTATAGAATGGATTTAAACGAGACTAGCTTACGTCTGTGTAGATGTATACGTACATACGTATATACGTATCTACATATATGTGTATACGTATACATATATATATGTTTTTTTTTTTGTGAAAACACGCTGAGATTGTGAGCTAAGGTGTGAGACGGTGTTCGTTGGATAGAGGAAAGGGAATGGAAAAAAAATACAGTATCGGATCGGACATTCGAGGAAAGCAACAGCGATGGATTCTAGTGTTACACAGCAATTATTAAATTGAAGCATTCGCTTTTGCATTCCCTCGAGAACGAAACGAACGAAGCTTGGAAACGCTTATATGCTTACGTAACACACCTGGCGCTTCGGAAAATGCTTTATATGCTGCTTTTTATACACGCTTGTTTAGTTGACGCTAACCTAACGCATATCTGCAGTACCCTGCTAAACTTTTATTGTTTTCTTGAGCAATGCACAAATCCTTGCTGCCGCTGTTGCTGCTGCTGCTGCCGCTACTGCTACTGCCGTCTACTAACGCTTAAGTTAATCTACGGCGTTAGCTTTTCTGATGCTTTACCATGTATTTATAATAGCCCTGCGAGGAAGGGCCGCTTTTTCACTTCGCGCCGTTTTACGCAAAACCGCTGCTAACTACTTTGCTGCTTTGTTTTTATACCGTACCCTGCAATCCACATTTTCGCTTTGGCGACTCACCAATCTATCTTTCTTGCGTGCGCACACGCATATTTTGCTGAATCTCTTTAAACTATCGAGCTATCTCTCTTTTCATACTTTCTCATCTTTTTGTGTGTCCGTCAGTTTTATCTGATTATGAAAGAAAAATACTTCATACTTGCTAATTTAATTGAAAAACATTCAGAATTAACAAATGCCAAAATTTTTGTCCCATTTATTTATCATTCGAAATTACTTAAGCTGCTGTTGTAGTCCAGAGTACAACATTTTTCATTATAAGAGATGTATCTTGTTGAATCGAAAATTCATATGGAACATAGTAGTTTAAATAAAAAATAATTTATCGATTATTTTTACACTAATTATCATTGATGTTATCATAATCATAAACATTATTTTTTATTAGTGAGAAAACTATACTTAATATACTAGTGTAATAATATTTTTTAAAGCAAGGATTTATTAAATACAATACTTTTTTTATTGTAATGCATCTTGTAGAACAAAACTCCATAGTGATAAAATATTATTTTTTATATTTTAGAAATTAATTATTAATAATTACAAATTTACATCGGTTTATACATTAATTTATTTTTAGGATAAATTAAAGATTAAGAGTCATATAAAAAATGATAACTTCTATTTACTGAAAGATTAAAAAAATTAAAAAGTCACTACAACGCCAGTTTAAGTTTTCAAAAATGAAATTATACTAATCAGATGGGCTAGACGGTCACGAAGTCCTAAATGTAATACATATTGTAGGGTTTTTAATATAAATATTTAAAAATATGTGTTAGAATCTTGATATAAACAAATTGAAATACGTTAAAATGAATAAGTAAGGAGTGTAAATTAATCTTCAATTATGTGAATTTTAAGAGAAGTGATAAATTTAACAAAAATTTAGGAATACAATGAGGAAGAAACTTATGTTTGCGAATCAATTAAAGCTCGTGCGTAAAATTAATTAGAAAAATACATTGGACAAATGAATGATAATTTTATAATAAGTAGACGAGCTCTGTGTTCTTGTTTGCTCTCAAAGAACAATTTAGATGGATTACACAAGTGTAACTGTGATAACGTAAACCAAGTGCTACAGGTGCATTATTTTGTAAAGTTTCCTAGTCAATAGTGCAATCAATGGATTAATAAAACAAAATGTGAAGTATCCGTCTAAAAATTTTTCTTCGAGTGCTCACGATTGTCGCAGCATATAAGCATCATTAACAATAATAAGTTAAATGAAATTATTTAATGTAAATTGATAGGCTGTATGGGAGTGAGAGAAAATGATGATGAGAAATAGGGAGAAAAAGAAAGAGAGAACGAGTGAGCGAGTGAGAGAGAGAGAGTGAGTGAGTGAGAGAGAGAGAGAGGGAGTGAAAGAAAGTTATCGAAGTGACAGGAATGAGGCGAGACAAAGACAAAGAGATCGGTTTGCATAACCGTATGTGGTGTGTTATTCGCTGTTTTTGGCCAGGCTGGACGTGGCCGTGGAGCGGCGGTGGCACGTGGCCGAGTCGGTGGCCCCCAAGCACGTGGGCCAGTTCGGGGGGGGCGCAACCCCGCAGCTTCAGGGGTCCGTGGGCCCCAACGGCCAGCCGCTCGTGGGGGGGTGGTCCGCGCCAAGGGAAGTTTACCAGGTGAGGATGGTCTGTATCTCCGAGACAAACATGTCTCTTTTCTACTACTATTAATGTTACTATACCTTTCACACTTGTACATTTTCCTTCTCTCCTTTCCATTTCTTTTCTTTTGTTTCATTTCGTATCTTATTTTCTTTGATTATTTTCTCAAGTGCGGTTTACTCTTTTCACAGGAAAACCTGTGTTTAATACTGCTATCATTTTCTTTTTTCATTTGTTTTATTCCATTGTTTACCCCCACAATACATGTGCAAGTACTTAATTATGGGTACTCGTCTCTCAGCAATGCTATCTATAAGAAACATTAATCTTTTTGTTTATCAAAAATTTATAAAATAATTTCCTACCGAATCAGAATGAATTGAATTGATAAAGATGACAAAATATGTAAATGCTAAAACAAGAACAAAAAATTATATTATTAAGACTACATTAACTTTTACATTCTCCTTTTAAAGGGCTACCGGAGCCAAATTACAGGGATCTACAACTTTTCAACCCAAAGATTCTATCATATATATTGAATTAAAAATCTGAACAAAATTCATACGGATAGTTCAAAACGTTTTGATTTTTGAAGTAAAAATATTAATGTTTATAATAATTGATAATCAGTAAAAAAAGGTGTAATTTTCCAGACCAAACATCGTAATTAAATTATCAGCTTCAAAATCTGGAAATATTCGAAAAACTTATTCGTTTTTTTATAATAAAATATAACAAATAACCATTTTCAGACTCCGACGTACTGTTAAATGTAAAAATATTTGATGCAAATAATTTTGTCAATCGACCAATCAGAACATATTTCAACAAACTTTCTTCCTTAAAAAATTTCAAAGATACTAGTCTATTGTTGAAAGAAATTTGAATTTTTTAAAAAATAAAAACGAGTATTACGTAATATGTTGTTTAATTCCTAGAATTTCTGACATAACGATGAAAACCCGCACCCTATGACAGCGTTATGTAATGTATAAAGAAAAATGCAATATAACCTGCACGTTAAACTTGATTGTTTTTAAAATACAACTGGGATTGAAATATTTAAACGAAAGTACGTCTAGTTAAAATAATTTCGAAATATTTGAAACCAGTCGAATTAGCTAATAATGTAAATATTAAAAATCCCGGCACTGGCATACGTATTTACACATGTACATCTGACACTTAAAAGAGTAGATCGCACTTTAATCATTGCTAATCTAATTTTGACAAAAAAATAATCATTTAAAAAATGAAACGTAACACGCAAAGATATATAATAAAAATAAAAATTATGATTGATGACACGAATAATAATTGTCGCACTCCTCTCGTAGATTCGTAGATTCACAGTGGCTTACTCGCTTCTTGCCATCGCAAAAAGCTTCTCCTCGTTCCTTCATCCTCGCCCAAGTACATACATAACTCCTCCGCCTCTGCGTAACTACGACTGCGACAACGTCTCCTGCCTGAAAGAGCGACCGAAAGAGAGAGAGAGAGAGAGAGAGAGAGAGAGAGAGGGAGGGAGAGACAGAGAGAGAAAGAGAGAGAGAGAGAGACCGGGAGACTAACAGACTTGACACATATATCTGTGTATACACATATGTGTGTGTGAGTGTTTATATATATATATATATGTATGTATGTATGTATATGTAATATATATGTATAATATATATATATATAAAGAGAGTGAGAAAGAGAGTGTGAAAGTGTGTGACACCAAGGGAACCAAGCTCTCTCGTTAATCCCTCATGATCATATCTGTTACGAAAAAAATCGGTGACACTCGCAAGGCTTCGTTCCTAACTTGTTTTAAATCGCAAATCGATAATGTTTCTTACTAGTCGTAAATGTTTATTTATATCTTCATCCTGTAAATGTACGATTCGGATAGTTTGTTCATAACATTTCTATTAATCATTCCTGTTGTTGCTATTTACGATTATTTAATCTTTTATAATTCACCCGGCACGCGTGCTTTCATGATCGGTTTGTACAATTGATAGTTTACAGAGTCTATGATTTTGTTGTCTCTGCTGGAGGCGAGTGTTTACAGTTCAATCGATAATATTAAAGGCACGCGGAAGATCGAACGATATTCGCGACGTAAAGCGGGGGGAGACGCGGTCGACGCGGTCGACGCGGACCAAGTTCGAAACGAAGCCAGGCGACAAGTGTGCCGGCCGAAAGTTCCTTCGATACAACGTGTAACTCCTCCTGGCGAATCGAGAGCAAGAAGTGTACTATAACGTGTTACATAATTGTTATACCTAGCATTGATTTTCAATAAAAATCTTAACATTCATCTCATAGTTTAAGTTATTTTTTTCTATCAATGTGCAGGCAAAATTCAAACTTTGTATTTTTCTATCTATTTTTATTGTAAGAATCGCATTTAAGAGACGCGTTGACTTTTGCCCGCACGGTATAACTTAACTATGGTCTAACATTGCCTAACGTGAGTGGTTCGGTATTCAAATTCCTTTAGATTAACTTGATTGAATAATTGTTTACTATTGTCAAAGAATGCATCTAAAAATTACTGTAACTCTGCAACGAGGCACGATTAATTGGATATTTGAATACCTGTTCCAAAAAGTCTATTCACTCACTGTAACTTGATTGCTATATTCTATTCACCTAACTTTTTACTGTTATCTACTCTACGTTAACTATCAACTATTATCTATTTATTAAATACTGTTTGGAATATCTATTCTAAATATTTTTGAAAGTCGAATCGACTATTAGTTCATTTTCATTCTTGTAATATTCTGAGCAAAAGTACCAGTGTTCGCTTTATACCGATTACTTGTCTTTTATTTCGAGTACAAAGAATTTCATAATAATGTGAAATATTACGAAAGGGTGGTCGAGTATGAGAGAGAAAAAGATAGGAAGATGGATACTGGTACTTTTGCTCTAGAGTGAATAGATAAGGGGTGAAAAAAGCTTTTCTCTCGAACTGCTATAATCTAACTGTAATGGAAATGTAAGGTAAAACAATAGTCTGACGAAGTGATTTCTGTTGGTTTGGTTCCCGTAACCGTTTGTCTGTTGCGACCGAGCAGCAGGTAAGCGAAAGTTTGACGGGGGTCACCAGAACCAGGGGGAATCTAAACGTCGCTTCCAGAGCAGCTGGGGGAACCAACCCCTCGCCCAGCAACCACTGGGCAACGTGTACGCAATGGCGAATGTGAACGGAGGCGGAGGCGGAGGCGGAGGCGGCGGGGGTGGCAGCGGCGGCGGAAGTGGGGCTGGCGGTACCGGGAGTGCATCGACGAACGAGAGATCCGGAGGCGGTGGCAACAATACCGGCTCGGGTTCCTCGGGTCAAGGTACAGGCGAGGACGAGTGGTACCAGGACTCGTACCAATCCTGGAGCTAACTTGAAACAGCGGGACCCGAGTAGTCGTCATCGACGACGCTACCACCGCCAACAGAAGCAGCAGCAGCAGCAGCACCAGCACCACCAGCAGCAGCAGCAGCAGCAGCAGAGCAGTAAGCGAGCCTGCGCCGGAGTCGGCGTCGCTCCCGCGTCGTGTGAAAGCGTGCGTGCTTGCGTGCCCAGCCGAGCTTCGCGGGATCCGCTTAAACGTTAATTTTCGACCACGTAATTTCGTATATCGTTTGCTTCGAAAGGACGCATTCCCGGTTACAATTTCGGCCTTTTTATACACTAATCACAAGCGGGCGCGCGTTCAGAGTGGCTGGGACTTTTTGTATAGACGGTGTGCGTGCGAGAGTGTTTCAAAAGTGTGCAGTGTATACCGACAACTAAGCGCCACCACCACCACCACCACCAACATCATCATCATCATCATCACTACCACGATCACCATGACCATCTCCACCATCATTACCACCATCACCACCACCACCTTTGCCCCCACAGTTGTTGTGATTTTATAATAATGTACAGTGATGTGCCACTGGGACTGTATTATTACGATCGGAGTGACCGCCCACCCACCCCGTACTAATTAATATTTTATATATCTATATATATATATATATATGTGTGTATGTATATCTCGATATATACATATATATATTTGCAACACACGGTATACGCATATGCGTACGTTACGACTTGTAGATATGCATATGTGCATACGTGTGCGCGTGTGCGTGAGTGCTAGTGCGAGTGCGAGAGTACGAGTGAGACAGAGAGAGAGAGAGAGAGAGAGAGAGTGAGAGTGAGAGTGAGAACCCACACCACCACGTGTGCGGGTGCTTGTCTGTGTGTATATGTAGATATGTACACATATGTATGAGTGTACTGCATATGTATATCTATGCCTATGCGTGTGTTTACGTTTGTATGTATGTATGTATGTATGTACGTGTGTAAGGATGTATGTATGTGTGACAATTAATTTACTACTCTAAGTATACCACTACTGCATTACCACGTTCGTCTTTTTAAATACTGCCAAGCCAAGATCCGTTATCGTGCAAAGCATTTTTAAATACGACGTGTTGATATTTCTTGCGAGATACACATTGTGATGGCTCGTGTACGACTTGTTTTACTTTTTCACGTCTAAGGACACACGAGAATCTTAAAAAGTCAAACGAGAGTGAGAGCGACCGAGAGAAAGGGTACACTAGAAACAAAGGCTCAAAGCCTGAAAGTTTGAAAGCCTGAAAGCCTGAAAGCCTGAAAGCCTGAAAGCCTGAAAGAAATATGCACGAAGGAGCAATAAGAAGAATTAGACTCATCTTACGCTGATACAATTTAGGAAATTTTGAACCATGCAAAATGTATTTTATTTACCCCATTACGAGAAAAAATATTCAATTTTAAGTGCAGAATAACAAATTTTGTTGAGAAAAAATATTGAAAAAAAAATATATACATATATAAATGTACATTAATCGACGAGAGTGTACGAAGCAGATTCAATTCTTCTTTTCTGTTTTGTGCATGCGCTTGTATAGAAAAGGCCGTGTGAAAAGGACAATAGAGCAAACGTAGCCGTAAGCATGTGTAAGTAAGTGTGTATAGGAAAATATTTGGTAAGCGAAACGGGACAAGTAAGTAAGATCGCGCGGGAAACAGCGAGCTATGTTTTCCGAAACGTTTTCTCAAAATTCGGCACAAGAGAGGAATTGCCTTGATCCATCAATTCTCGGCATGATAATTTTGTAAAAAACAAAAAAGAAAAAGGTAAAAACAAAAAGAAACTGTCAGAATTTGCACATAGTTTATCGAACCTCCCGAGATCATCCTGTCAATAATTCATTTGTAAATAAGATATCAGTGTAAATGCACTTACCGACTCTATGGCAATTCTTCTCTTGGTGAGAGTATTTCCGCGCGACTATCTGAGTTTTGCGATAGGTTCGTCGTTTAGGGCGCGTACAAGTATTTCCTTTTCAGAGAAAAGTAAAGTAAAGAGTTGCACGGTGAGAGATTGCGCGAGAGATAGAGATAGAGAGAGAGTGCGAGTGCGAGTGCTAGTGTTTTTGCGTGTCTGAGGTGTGATAGTTAGAGAGCGAGAGAGGGAGAGAAAGAAAAAGAGCGCAATAGAACTCAAAGTTCGACAGTTTAAGGAAAATAAAGAAATGACGACGAAAGCGACGAAGATAAAGTTAGATATGAACGAGGCGAGATAAAAAATAAGAGCGAGTGACATTTTCAAAGTGTGCTCGTGTGTGTAATAACGTATGCGTGAAGCGCGCCAAGCGCGGTTTAGACCTTCTATTGTTGGTCTATAAATGTGTACAGTCAGTGAAACTATTATTATTAAGGGTCAGGCGATTATAAAATAGTGAAGAAAGCGCGAGAGAATTTGTACGTAAATAAAAGCCGTGCGACGAGAGTTAAGCGGATAATCGAAACGACGCTAAAAACGAGTAATAATGATAAAATCGACGATTAAGTAAGAGAGCGATAGACCGAGCGTGCGACGCTCGAAACAAGTTTTAGTCGTCTCTGCGAACGGTGTCTCCGCGGGGTTCGTTCGATGGTGTTTTTCTTTTTTTTTTCTTTTCCGGTAGTCAAACGCAAAGAAGGAAGAAAGAGAGACGGATCATGGAATGTCAATGGACAAGCAATGGACAAGCAATGGAATAATCAATGTAGAAGCTCCGCGCGAGCTTTCTTTGGAGACGAGGATCGGCATAAGGGTTGTTGTTTTGTTTTGTTTTGTTTTGTTTTTGTGCTCGGCTTTGGAAAGAGGGATGTCCGAGAGAACGAGAGACAGAGCGGGAACAAGAGCGGAAAACCCACTTGTACAGTAAAATACTTTTTCGTTCACCTAAATTTTAGATAAATAAACATAAATAAGAAGAACAAAGTATCGAAATCTTACGAGGAAAAAAAACGGCACGCAGTACCCAAGTAACGAGAAAACTCGTCTTCAAAATTATTATTTTTAAATTTTTTATTTCTTTTGTCATTTTCACGTCTAACGAATCGTTAAGTTTTGTTTGTGTTTAATGAAAATTATTCTCGAGACGCGTTTCTTTCGGTAGATAATGTTTACGGAAACGGAGAGATTGTTGAGGTAATTCGCAGCAAGCTAAAGCAAAGCCACGATCGACAGCAAGATAGCGAGAGAGAAAGAGAGAAAGAGAGGGAGAGAGAGAAAGAGAGAGAGAGCGAGAGGGAGAGAAAGAGCGAAAGCATGTGAGTGCGTAAGAGTGTGTGAGCGAGAGTGAGCGAGCGAGAGGAGTAAGGAGAAAGACGGACGGAAAGACTTTAAGAAGATGCGCCATCGAGTTTTTAAAATTAAATAGGGACGAATGAAAGCCGCTACGGTTTTTTATTCGCGTTGTTTTGTATATTTTTTTTTAATATTTTTTTATCTTGTTTGTTTTATTAATTCATTTTAATGACTTAACACAATCGTGTTTTAGAAATACGTAAAAAACCACAACAAAACGAAATATACGAAACAAAATTCCATTCCCCCGCACAGTACACAATAGTGATTTCGATGCTGAATCTAAAAGGTTGAAATAGAGATTTATAAATATACAGTTGGGTATCAGAAACTAAAACAGGATTTTTAAGGATGAGAAATAGCAACGATAGGCTACAATAAATTGAATAATAATATTCACAGATTCCAAAATTTTATGTGACTCCGGACATTTATTCGATAGTTACGCCAATTACCAAAATTGGTCAGATGTTAAAAATTCAAATTAAAAAAAAAGTTAAATCTGGGAAAATTCTAAAATTGGTGTAGCTATCGCGAGCTCTCAACCATTTTTTAAGCTTAATTACATCGTGGAAAAGTATAATGTTGATATTAAAAAAGGTAGTTAATTGAGATTCAAAATTTTGAGATTAAGCTACTTTTCCACGTATACTTGATATAAACCGTGAAGTTGATACGCATTCTCTGAAACAAAACTTTTGTTATACATATACAACAGTCAAAACCATTTACTTATAAAATAGAAAGAAAAACTGATTCTTGGTTTGAAATTGTTTAAATAAACCGAAATAGCAATACATCTAATCTCAACTTGGCTATTTTTTGCACTGCTGGAAAGAAAATGCAACATCAACTCGGCTTCGCGATGAATACCAAGTATATTTACGCTTAAAAATGGCGCAGGGCTTAAATTATACAACTCAATCATAAAGTCGCGGATTAAAATGCAAATAAAATCATAACCTGCACTGGGAATAAATATACGCGAGCGAGCGAGCGAGAGTAATGAGTACGTAAGGAAAAATTAGGAACGAAGTAAGAAAACGCAAAAATCATGACACACTTAGCACACGCGAAACTAACAAAACTATGGAATATAAGGTAAACGTGAAGCGAAATAAGAAGAAATCACACAAGCATACACGCGCGCGAAAATTAAGCGCGCTTACACTTATCCACATACACAGACACACGCACACGCACACGCACACATACAGAGATAATTTTTTTTAGTGTTGAGACTCGTTGTTATTGTTAGCCTGTTAGTTAATTAGTAAGAAGAGTAACAGAGAGAGAGAGAGAGAGAGAGAGAGAGAGAGAGAGAGAGAGAGCGAGAGAGAGAGAGAGAAAGAAAGAGAGAGAGAGAGAACTTGAACAAGAGAGAGAAAGAGCGAGAGTGTTGTAAGTGCGGGCTTAGTTGGTCCCATGTCCCTGGAGAGCCCAGACGCGCCCTCCCCCTGTTCTGGAGATATCTGCGTTTACCGAAGCTTCAATATATATTTATTTTCAGTTAATTTTTTTATTATGATTTTTTTCTTCGAACGATGGCTAAGAGAAAAATGAAAAGGTCTTATTTACGATATTAATGAATTTGAATAATTGCGATGACGAAAATTCATAGTGTATACAGAAAAATTATAAACTCAAGAATAAATAAAATGGAAAAAAAAATTCAAAGAAAAGAAAAGAAAAAAAAGAAAGCATAAGACACTAGATAGACGTAGATAATCATTTATCACTAGATTTATTTACCAGTTTCACTCCACATTTCGGTACCACAAATGAACGCGCACACTTTGTCAATAGCCTATCAACATATCTTTCAGGATGCCATTCGATCACAATTCGACAAGCACTGAAAAAAGCTATAGAAAAAGAAAACCGAATAAAGTATCGATGATCCGTGACCAACGATACATGCAAAACACACACAGAGACATACAAACAGATTCACTGGCAAGCAAAAGCAGCCCCCGGCAAACAATACAATAAAGTCCAACAAAATAAAATATATAAAATAAACTAAAGTAAAATATAATGAAACAACAGGATAGTACTTAGAAAAAGAATCACTTGGTAAACGAAGAAAGGCACCCCGACCCCCCTGGTAATTGCACAGATAGATACAGTGTCTTCTCAGATCAGAGCAGTATAAAAACCGTTGAAAACGAAAGCTAATTGTATACATTATGAAGAACCAATAATGATTTGTATTCGTTAAACTTAAAAGTAAAGCGCGCGCGCAAATGTCAGCTAAAGACGCAGGAAATGAAGGCAATGTTGCAGGTACGAGCGCGTGACGCGTTAAGCGCGAGATCGTTGATTTAAGTCGAAAGGGATGAAAGCGACTAAAAAAATGAGACTAAATGGACTAAGTGGTAGGATCATTAACAGTCCGGAGATATAAATGAAAAATGAGTAAATACGAAAAAAAATAAAAAAATATAAGTATCATAAATAAGAATCATGAACATTAAAAAGGGGAAACCGCAAAATATTAGCGATTTTTTTATGGAATAAAAAAATCAGGTATAGATTGTGAGATGCGAACCATAAAGATCGGGATATACGACCGAAGAGTGTCTGGACACGCGAAGATCGCTGTTGCTCGCGAAGCCTCTTTTATTATTTATGAGGATATTTTGTTAATCTTTATTCACGTTTTTTGTACTAGACTAATATTATTTTGTTCCCCCTTACCCCTCTCCCTCTCCCACTCCCACTCCCACACCCACACCCACTACCCTACCGTCCTTCCCGACACGCGGACGTCGAGCGCGCCGTTAAAATATATTTTTCTAAGGCATGTTTTTTCTTGGCCTCTCGTGCGCGGCAGTTGGCCCACGCGAGAATTGGATTGTGCACGCTCGACGATCGCGAACCTAGGTAATCGCATTCTAGTAGTTTTTAATGATGGTTTAAAAGTAATATCAAAACCTCCCGAGCCCCGTGTCCCCTAGCCCCAACCTCCCAATTCCCCTTTTTCTTTTTAAGGATTACATATATATATATATATATCTGTGTATGTATATCGAAACATCGACACTCGAACGGCCGAAACATCGAGAGGGCAAGCACTTGAACACGGTATGTTAAGAACGTAGGCAAAAAGGGATAACGATTACGATGGATTCGATTTGATTATATAATGGTAAAATTAAACGTTTAAAAATAGGCAATAGGCATATTGAAATAATAAGAAAAACGTAAAATTTATAAACAAGTAAGTCAATATAAGGATTTTTAAAAGCGTAAAAAAAATCGATTTTTTAAAAAGGGAAAGAGGAAGCGTACAGAGGGAAACGGGAAGAGCCGGCGGCGATAAGACGTTGTTGAGCGCGAGTTAAAAAGGAGAGAATGGATAAATTTTTCGCCCCACCCACGAGTTCCATTGGATGATAAGCAAGTAATGTATTCGAGCAAAACGTACTCTCTGTCGTCGGAAATGCGTGACGTTTTAATCAAATGGTAAAATTCAAATCAACACATGCATGGCGAAAAAGTGTTTTCTCTTTACGTTTTTTCTTTTAAATAATCGAAATACTTAGGCAATCTAAATTCCCAATCCTCAATTCCCCAATTCCCCAGAATATTCCCGGTACCTTCCCCAGTAATAGTTATTTTGAAAAATTCCACCCGAAACCTTCACTTTTCTCGAGTTCAACCCCATCCCGTTTTACTCCCTTCCTGGCTAGGAGATGACGAAATTTCCCCGATCCTCTTTATTCCCTCTATTTATATAAAAGCATAATATTCGAGGATATGATAATATTAATATTAACACAATACGATAAGGATGAATATTCGCTAATATCATACTGAGTGGGTTTTTGTGAAATGATAATATTCCAATATTAAAAATATTAAAAAAAATTCTGGTCTTTGTCCGAGATAGAGAGAAAGAGAGAGAGAGAGAAAGAGAGAAAGAAAGAAAGAGAGAGAGAGAGAGAGAGATGAAGCGGGTTTTAAGAAGTTGCGAGAATTAGAGTGCGCGAAAGCGAGTGAACGGTTGAAAGAAAGAGAGAAAGAAATGCGCGTGAGGTTGAAAATGGTTGAAACATCGGAGCGGAAAGTTAGGCGAGTGCTAGTAATTCTTTAATAGTGAATACGCAAATATTATAATTGAATTATGTAATCGTGTAAGCGCAATGCATTTAACCCCGAGCTAAATTTATCGAGATAATCGATTGCGAACAAAGGAGAAATTCAATTTTCGAAATCTATGGACAACTTTGACAAATGAACGAAAAATCAGGAACATGGCGGCGTGTGTCAATGCTGCGTCGAGACCGGAGCGAGCGCGAAACAGCTGATGACGATTGGGAAAGAGCGTGCAAGAGTGTTTTTTTTCCGACGAGAAAGCTTTAAAATTTACGCATATATTTCGAAATGTATTTTGTAAAACTAATTAGATCGAAATTCATACTTGAAAGCGTTAAATCATTAATTGTGATCGACGAAATGTAATTTCGTGACTTTTGTATCTGCGATTCAAAATTTTTTAAAAATCACGGACTATACGCGATTTTCTATATATATATAAATATATTTATACATATAAAGTGTAATCGTAACGGAACGATGGTAAAAATTTTCCGACTCGATGTATACTGTACTGGCATAAATAATAGTTTGGTTAAGAGCGTGAGAGAGTCAAGTTATCGAGCGAAAGAAAGACTGAGAATGAGCTTGCGGGGGGCAAGGATAAAAAGAGCGGCGCGTCGTGACGATGTTAAAGAAAAACCGAAGAAAATGAACAAAAAAAAAGAAAAAAAAGAAATAGAGAATTCCCACGACCCGCTGGCGATGGCGGAGGCAGTTCACGGTGACACGAGACTTTAGACTGATCTGTAGGTGTACTAGCGTTAACGTAACGTTTCTTAAAAAAAAAAATTCAACGCGTGACCCGCGATCGCGACCTGACTAGCCGCGCTTTCTTCCCTCTTTCGGACGGTGTCGCGAGGAAAAAAAATAACAAAAGTGACACTGCCGATCTTTGGAAAATTTTGTGCGTGGGTCTTCCCTCTGTTCTTGTTGTTCACTACGTTTATTCATTTGTTCGTTGTTTAGAAAAAATAAATAAAGTAACGGGAAGACCCCTCGGAGCGATGCGAGTTCGGTCCGTTCAAATGCAAATTGTAAAAAAATGAAATTTTGATTGTCCGGTCTCAGCGGTTTTCGTTGTTTCGCAGCGACCGTTCCGCATAGGATCGAAGAAAGCTGGCCTAGCAACTGTTAATAGAGAGATAGCAAAGCGAGGCCGCGTTCGTCGCGGGTTAAATTTTCTTTTTTATAAACATATATGTACATATGTATACATATGTTTGCATATAAATCCTATTTCCTTTCATCCTTTTTTAACTCGTTACCTTGTTCCCTCCGAAGAGGTAGCAACGCGAAATGAGTAATGTTACGCAGACACTGTGCGCTGGCTAAGCCGTTGGCCATTTATTTTTCGTTTGCCCCGCGACTATTTCGCGCGATTTGCGACACATACTTGAACGGATGCATCCTCGGGAGTGCTCGTTAATGTTGTCAAGAGAAAGTTAGAGAGAGAGAGAGAGAGCGAGAGAGAGAGAGAAAGAAAGCGAACGAGTGAACGAGCGAACGAGCGAACGAGAGATTGAAAATTTTTGTTTTCTATAATTTTTTAATATTTTTTGTGTAATTAAAGAGGGGGAAAAATCAGAGATGATACAGAGAGCGAGAAGAAATATTATGTACAGTGGACGACGAAAGCGCGAAATGAAATGAAGAAACGGTTGAAAACTCTCCTTTTTTGTAATTTCCGCGCTCGCGCGCGTGAACGTGGTTTATTACATATTTCGTGGGCTCGTTGACACGATATGAATTCACGTTGATATTTTTGTCACGCCAAGGCGTGCGTTTTTTAATTATATTATAAATATATTATATATTATATTCCTGCGAATATGCATTTTTGTGAAGTGATATGTTATTATTTAGCGATATAATTAGTGATGATTTATAAGAAAGATTGAGCGCGCGAGGAAGAGCGACTGGCAAAGGTTGCGTGTGCGTGTGCGTGTGCGCGTGCGCGTGTATGTGCGCGTGCGCGTGTGTGTATGCGTGGGTAAGAGAGCGAGAGTGAGAGAAAGGGTAAGTGCTTTGGAAACAGATAAAAATAAAACATCTGGCTTCTATATAAGAAAAAATATACAAAAAAATTAAATTACAGAGATGTTAAGTTATAAAGAAATTATCGGCGAAATTGTGCGACTATTGTAAATTTATCGTATTAACTATGCGGCTTCTAACATTGAAAAAATATAAAAAAAAACATTTATCAACAGGTATCGCAACAAATTATGTAGACACGCGTTATATGTAGAAAAATTATATAACTCAACGACGTCAGTTAAGTACTGATAATATTCGACCATAGCTTTAAAATAATGAAAAAGGCAAAACAACCGATGTTTCATGACTATGTATAATCGAGAGACGTTCCGCGCCACGTTTCATGTCAACTCCACAGATTTCGAGTAAGTGTGAAAAAAGTATGTGATTCTGAAAGAAAAAAAAACAAGGCAGAAGAAAGCAGTTAAATTGACTAATTTGTAAGAGAGTGCGAGAATGCGCGAGAAAGGGAGAGAGGGAGAGAGAGTATGCTCGCGTGTATCTGAGGGAGAAAGGATGTGTGTGTATGTGTGTGCGCGTGTGAGTATGTGTGCGTGTGTGTGAGAGAGGGAGAGAGAGAGAGAGAGAGAGAGAGAGAGAGAGAAAGAAAGAGAAATAGACAGCGAAATTTTCTTCTTTTTCCACATCGCGAACTAACAACAGTACGACAGGTTTTTTCTTTAATTCAATTTACGCAAAATGAAAGTATGAAAGAAAAGCAAGGACGACGTTTTTATGATAACTAGAGAACAATACATTGTTGATAAGAGTGTAAATCGCGAAATAAACAATGGATCACGTATTTCAATGGACACGTTTAAAGGAAACTCCCGGACGGAAATGATGAACATTATTCATGTTCTAGGACCGAATTTTTTTTGCACCTGGTTATGGATTTAATTGTTAAATAATTAATTTTTATCTTTCAAAAGGAAGTATCCTTTTTTATATAAACCGTAATTTTAATATTCAGCTACCGATTGCTTTGCTTTCCTTTCTTCTTTACTTTGAATAATCATTTTTCCGCAATTTTAAAAAAGTTGCCCCCCCCCTAATTTTAGTGTGAACGTAGTTAAACATTATGATTATAAACAATAAATTTGATAAAAAAAACAGCGTTAAAATATGGTTCCTTTTCGAGCTAGGAGCTTGATTTAAAGTGTCAAAGATTTTGTGTATGACCAGATGTATTCTACATGTCTCAATAAACAGTTGTATGTGAATTACCTTTCTTAATTGACAAGTTTTTATTTATACCCACTCTCATGCCTATCATTTATGTTAACCAACGTAAAACTAAATTTTTTCTAAACATTTAAATATTTTATGCATCAAAAGATTGTATTTGTTGTATTTTATTAAAAGTGATAATTACATCATATGACTTTATTGCAAGAGTATTTTCGAGAGCAGTCTCTGCATCGTGAAGGTACAGAAGTAAGTAAATAATAATTACAATTATTTATAAACAAACCATTGTATATTATAAGAAAATGTACATGTATAATTTTGGTAATTTATAAATCTATTAACTATTATTTGATGCGTATATATAAATTGTAAATTACATATTATGTTTTATTAACTACACATAAAATCTGTGTATCTTTTAGTCTTGACAATAGAATACGAGATTGAAAAATAGATAAGAAGTATTAAATAAGATATGACGTACTTATTGAATCTACAATTGAAAATGTACAAATGTTCCAATTCGAAAGCGATAATGAAATTGGGTAGATAAAAATATAAATTATTTTTTACAAAAGTGACAAATTAAAAAGAATAAATATGACGTAATACTTACTTTTGAGAAAAATTATCAATTGTTACGTTTTTGACATACGTTTTTCGTGACTGTCAGATGTTTAAAGATTGTTTCAGAGGTAATTCAGCATTTCCTAAAATAATAGTTACAAAACATATGTTTACAATACATTACACAGATAAATTTTAAAGCAACAGCAAGATTTTGCTCGATAGTTTAATCTCGTAGTACTTTTGGACCAACGCCATAGATTTTCATCAATTCGGATTGATGCTGCAGTAGAAGATAAAAGTTTTTCATCAAACTACACAATTTAAGTAAAAAAAACCGCTGCCAATTCCATGGCATGCACATACTTCAAAATAAATTATTTGCTCCAATATGTAACATATTATTTTAATATAAAATTTATTATTCATAATTGAGGCCTGCGATGGCTCGGCCGATTAGGGCGTTGGGCTCGTAATCTGGAGGACCCAGATTCGATTCCCGGCCCCTGCTGATTGAAACAAGCACCACTGGCGAATGTATTTTCAACAAGTGCTTTCTTCACCAAAATAATAAAAAAAATTATTTATAATTATACCGTCTCAACCTAGCGTTGAAAGTGAGAACTATTAGTCTAAATATGTCTATAAGCTGACGTTTTCGGTTTTTTTCTGCAATTTTTAATGACTGCGTTTTCTGTTAAGAAATAATTATAAAAAATTTGTTAACAAGTAAATTTAGAATACAATTTATTAAATTTTTAGAATATACAAGAAATACCTACAAAATACAAATATTTAAATATTCTCAATTTTGTAAACCTACTATACATATATTACTATTAAAGGTCATGTATTATCATGAAATAAAAATGTGTCAAAAACAACTCTTTATATTATACTTTTTTTTCAAGAGACACTTAATGAAATGGTTTGAAATTTTTACTGAAAATATAAGCTCCTATTATATTCTATTACCACGATAGTTTCCTCCACTTTGACCAATCAAAAACTTCATTAAAATTTTTGCAATGCTCAATTACTTCGTTAATATCAAATATTTTTAATCCAAAAAGTATACAGAATGTTGTTACCATAAATATTACCTTTTCCAAAAAGTGGATTGAAAGCTTTTTACGCCCAAAAGCATTTGCCATAGAAAACATTATTTTTTCAGTTTTTTTTTATCTTAAACTAGTGAATATAATTACTTGAAATTTTTACAGTATATTGCTACTATTATGTTCTACTATCATGATTTTTAACAGATTCGACCAATTAGTTTTCGAGTAATGACAAATTGAAAAAATCAGTTTTTTTAATAACTTGAAAACTAGTATGTAAGATATTTTGAAAAATCTAAATCGTGCAACACTAAAAAAATTTTAAAACTAAATTTTTTAATAATTGCAAAATGACTAAAACAAAAGCAAATCTACAGATTCGAAAACAAATTTTGTTCCCGAATTCAGAAATGCAAAAAAAAATTTTATGCCTAAGCCCAGCGATATTGACCGAGTAGTTTTCGAAATATGCTCGTATACGTACAAACACACACACACACACACACACACACACACATCCATACGGACATTTTCTAAAAACACTAGATTTGGACTCTAGACATGTCAAAACGTACTTCTGGTATGTTTTTAGCAAATCGAAAAATTGTACTATTAGAAAGTTTCCTCTATAAGAAAGCAAAAATATGTTAGCAGTAGTTTTTACTAAAAATCAAATCAGCGTTATAAATGTTCGAAACTTATTTGTGAAATAATCTAATATATATTAAAATATATATCTACTCCATTAATCCTTTTTGCGAAAAAGTGCTGCTTTTTCAAATTTTATAATATAAGCCTCATTGTATAAACTTAAATTAAAGTTCAAATTGTTCCAAACTTTTACGAATATTTTAGAATTTTGCAAGAATTAATTTTGTGTGTATAGGTAAGTTATTTAAAATGTTCAAACAATATTATGCATACAGTGAACTTACTATCATATATTTTTATCTTATATTTTACATAGACTTTTCATAAAACCATTGTCCTTAATTTAAAAACTCTTTTAATTTAAATTAAATTTTATTTAAATTAAAATTTGAATTTTAAATTCGTAAGTATACATTGCAAAAAATTTTAATTATAATTTGTATTTCAGTCGATTTCCCATAGTATTTGCCTTTCTTTCGCATACTATCAATTAGACATTTTTATAGAGAAATTAAAAATGATTTAGGAAAGATTTCAATCAAAGAATAGGCAACAACCTAAAAATTAAATTTTATAGCTAATTATGAGATAATGATAACAAATAATTCACTTTTAGGGTAAATCTAAGTGCAATTTTCATTATAATAAATTAATTAGCAAAACCTTTTAAATACGCTAAAATAACAAAAAAATAAGTCATTTTATAAACAATCTAAAAACATTGGTTAAATTGAAACATTACTCGCACTATGTGTACTGAAGAGGAGAGTCCACACTGTTTGGGAAACGGATCTTCACCAAACTCTAGGATATGATTTCTATTATAAAATTATAAAGAAAACCGGAGTTGCAGATGCGCTGAGAAAAAAAAGGTTACTATAAATTTACCAGAAAATATAGTGCAATAATTTATAATAAAACTATTTATAAAAATTGTAAGTACCATTTACAAACAAAAATTGTAATTTAACTATATATTTAAAAATATTTATTTATTATAATTTACTATATAATATTTTTATTAAATTATTAAATTATTCTAAAAGTTATGTCAGAAATAAATAGAAAAATAATGTTACAAATGCATCATAATTTTTAGATTTACTACAATTTATGCCAATAAAAAGATAGTTAAGATGTTGTTTTTCATCTTTTATTTTGCTATAAAACAAATTATATCTAGTTTATAAAATGCACATAAATTCATTTTTACATATAGGAGAGGACGGGGCTAAGTTGACCACGGGGCTAATTTAACCTTTTGGAATATTTTCACGCAGAATGCATTTTCTAAAATTGTGCCCTGGAAAAAAAGTTACTTACTCATTTACAAATCTTTGTTCTGAGATACATTTATAAATTTCAAAGCGCTCGAAAAGTTAGTACCAAAAAACTGTTTTTGCACTTTGCATTAGGATCTTTTTGTTCGTGCAGAAATACATTTTGCGAGCGAAAGAAGAATATTGCAGTCCGCGGCGGTAGACAGTTAAATTCTATACATAACAGTCTTTGACAGTTAATTATTAACAGAGTTACGTGCATTTAAAGTCATTTGTACCATTTGTGGCTAAGTGGCTCAAAACCGTGGAGCTAGTTTGTCCTACCGAAAACACGCGAATTTAAGTAAATTTTACGTTAGATTCAAACTAAATTGAACAATAGTTCTTATGTGCATGTATTTGGTATTTTATAAAGACCCACAATTTTATTCCACAATATGTTTTACGATTACGCAATATAATTCCAATTTGCTTATGTACAGTTCAATAACCCAACCTGCATTTATAAACCTCTTTATCGAGCTGAACTTGCTTTTGGGTTAAACGATTATTAAAAAATTGACAACTTACTTCAAGTCGTCATTCAGGGCCGGAGTCCGTTATTATCGGAGGCTCGACTCTGAATAACGATTTGAAATAGTCAATCATTTAACCAAAAAGGTTAGTTGAGGACCACTGTATCCGCATATGGTCAAATCTACAATAGTTTTAACATTTTATGTAAGCGAAACATGTTATTTTTTAAAGTCTGTCATTTGGTTTCCTGAAGAGGCATATCATTGTATTTGGGCTTAATTAGTTTGTTGTACGGCCAATCAAACAGTTGTCAATTTTGAGGAAAGTGGCTAAAACGGCACAGTTAATGTGTCGTTAAAAGTACGATAATAATAATAGGATATGATTCTTAGCTTTAATGAATACTCATCAAACCGCAATTATTTCTTTTATGCCACTGTTCCAAGACTGCGTCGTCTATGGAATTGAACTCTGCAAAATATTAGAGATTGTAACTCCATCGAGAGATTTAAAACTATTTGTTAAAATTTCTGTGTATCATATCTCTTCCTTTTCTTCTTTAGTCATTTTTATCTTAATTATATTGTATAAGGACACATTGTCCATCGAATTTATTAAATGAATAAATAAAATTACTAAAATTTCAGGTTTTTTTATTTACTTTGCTGAAAAACGTAACTGGTTTTGTACTTTTAAGAAAATATTAACTGTGGCGTTTAACCACTTTCCCCAAAATTGACAACTGTTTGATTGGCCGTACAACAAACAAATTAAGCCCAAATACAACGATGTGCCTCTTCAGGAAACCAAGTTACAGATTTTAAACAGTAACATAAAATGTTCACTTACATAAAATGTTAAAACTATTGTGGATTGCCCATATATGTTTTTCTAATATGATGGAATAAAAATATTTTTTTTTGCTCAAAAATGGGCGGAAAACACAGTTCTCTGCTAAAAAAAAGTAATTAGAAACTTATTTTATGCATTTTTAATTGGGTTAAGAAAACATGATTTATTTGGGGGTCAAATTCCGAATAAGTACCGGCTAATTTATATTACATATAGTCTTTTAATATAAAAATATAATTATATTAATTTAAATTAAAAAATTTCGATATAAAATTTATCGGGCTTTGTGAACAAATATGCAGTGGTCAAAATGCCAATTTATAATTTTTTTTTTAATTTTTTGGAAAGGCTTACTCTGGGACTTCCACCAACCGTGGTGGACGAAGAATATTATAAGTCTCGCTTAATAAAGCATATTCGTTCACGAAGCCCAATAAATTTTATATCGAAATAATCTGTAACGAACGTTAAAACATTTCTATTTTCTTAAATTAAAAAAACTCTTTACTTTTAATACGCATGACAATAGTTTAAAATTAGTAGAAAAAAAATCTACTTGATTTTTTAGTGAAAAAATAAACAAGATTTTCAGGTTTTTGGGATAAATACATTGACGTATTCTTTATAAGCTTGACAAATTTTATTTTACATTTCGATTTTTTTTAATTCTTTTTATTGGAATTGAGTTCATCCGTTCCTATAAAACGATTAAATTTCTTACAACGCTGTACAGATAATTTAATAATGTATATTTTGATTTACACACTTTATACAATTTATAATACAGAAACGTCCAAATTGCAATTGAAAATTAATAATTTGAAACACGTAAAAAACGTAGTAAGGTTTCCGGATGCGGTAACTTTGGAACAATTGTGAATTAAATATATAGTTGAGAGTATACACATGTACATTTATACATGTATATTTTATTTATGTGCACAACTTTTGTTCAGCAATTTTCGCAATATATATGACTAAAGTCAACGATTCTCTCTTCATTAATCCAAATAATACCTGTTTGCTACATTTTTTAGTAATTGTACGTTACCTGCATAAAAGAGTAGTTTATGCGTATTGTTCATTGATACAGTTTTAAAACGTAGCGTTTTCTCAAAAAAGCACCGTTTTAGATGTATTTTCTATGCAAATTAAGAGCATATTTAGTAATAACCATTGGCATATAAAGGAAAGTAG
This sequence comes from Theocolax elegans, assembly GCA_026168455.1. Classification (NCBI taxonomy): domain Eukaryota; kingdom Metazoa; phylum Arthropoda; class Insecta; order Hymenoptera; family Cerocephalidae; genus Theocolax; species Theocolax elegans. The sequence continues at coordinate 83,471,370 of CM047425.1, forward strand.
ACGCACCAAAGTAACACTGTTCGATCTTGGATGAACGGTACGTCTGACCGAAGTCAAAGGATTCCACTTGAGCCTCCAACATTATCAGTGATCGGTACTAAAGACAAAAAGCGGTTCGCGCGATTCGATGGAACCTCGGGTTTGTTCAGAGGCGTGTTATCGGTAGAGCATTCGTTCTCGTCCCGACGGTCATAAGCTACGAATTGCGCGGATCACGCGGATAGGAAAGAGCTCCACCGAGCCGGCCGGCTACGTTCGTACCCCTGAACCCCTCCCTCCCCGAGAATGAGCACGCGGCTCCGCGACGGCGCCGTACGAGTCTCGCCACCCGGTGGGCTAGGGGCGAGAAGCCAAGGGGGTGCCCTCACCCCTCGCTCGCGACCTCTGCCGTCAGTCGTGATTGCGCCCTCGTCTCGAGAGCCCTCGGACTTTGCGCTCCTGGCCCGCGGTTGAGTTCGAGTTCGACGGAGAGAGAGAGAGAGAGAGAGAGAGGGAGGGAGAGAGAACGGCCAAGTTCGGTGTCGCGAGGTGGTATGCTGGCCCAGGCGAGGTGGCGGGCCGAGCTCGAGGGCCCAGAGCCGAGGCGGATGAACTCCTCGGGGGGCAGCGTCACCGGCGAGCAGCGAGGAGCGGCTGGTGCTGCTGCTGGCTTCGCTTAGTCCGCACGCGCGAGACGGCGCCCTCACCCGCTGCGGGTGGGTGTACTCGTGTCGGTGTGCACCAGTGAAACTCGGAGCAGAGACACCCCGAGAGAGGGAGAGTGAGAGTGCGTGGAGTAGCCGCGGAGGAGCAACGCCGCCGAGAGGGACGCCTTGGCAGTCCGAGCCCAGCACCGAAGCACCGCCGACGCCGAGGGGAAGCAAGATGCACGCGAGTTCGCTGGTGGGTGATGTCCCCTATTACCAGGCGTCCGACGCCAAGTTCACCTATTGACCATCGCACGCGTTCTCCGCCCTTGCCGAGCGCATGGGCGCGGTTCCGGTTCCTCTCCTCTCCTCTCCTCTCCTCTCATCTCCTCTCCTCACCCCGCCCCGTCCTCGTCTGTCCTCTGCTCCTCTCGAGTCAGCGTTTTCGCGATCCCTTCGTGCATTCCTCCCTTCCTCACGCCCGATCACCCTCCGATTACTCGACTTCACGAGCCGGGTTCTCCGAGGAAACGCGCACGGCCGCAACCTTCTCGCTCCGCTGTCGCTACTATTTACATTTTATGACTTTCCTACATTATGATTAACTATATGTCAAATAGGCGTTCGTCGATAAAAAAATTCTGAAATACTTCTGAAGTACTAAGCGCGGCGTCGATTAGTGTTTTATAACTCCTAACAACCGTACGCTGTAACGTACACTGTAACTTTCGTATTGTCAGTATTATTTGTACATTAATTCCTCTTCTAACGAGGTTTGTTCACCGCTCTATTGACAAACGAATAAACGTCACGACTGTTTAATCGTCGTAAACTTTTATTCCTTAATGTTTTATGTGCATAGTAACGATGCGTTTTTTAGTATCACTGTAAAAAAATTAGCTCGTTTGGTTTGACGCATACTCATTCGTCAGTGTCGAATGTACAGTAAGCAAAACTGTCGATCCGAACGTGCGGGCGGAATCGCCGAGTCGCGTGCAGAGGTATTTAAAAGTCGTAACAACCGTTTGAGATTGAACGGTAAGATTTAGCTAAAGTTCCACGCGAGCGGTATTTAAAACACTCAACTTGCTCGTTCGTGCAGCGCTAACGATTGCACCGGTGGCTACTAACGGTGTGATTCCTCGACGCATCCAACATCCTCACTGCAAGCGTATCGATATACCCCCCGAAGAAACCACGAGGACTGACGGTTTTATCTGTCAAATTTTTCTTACGGTTCTTTTGGACAACTTGGAGAAGGAAACGATAAATTTCCGTCGTTTCTCGCGGAAAATAGGAGCGTTCGCTCTCGGTTTCGATGTTTGCCAAAAGACGAGAGAAAAAAAAAAGAAAAAAGGAACACTATAACGAATGCGCGCATCGAGGGCGTGGCGATTTCGATCGCGAATCTCGGGCTGCCCCTTCGGCTCCGACCCCCTCCTTCCGCGACTACCCGAAAAATCGGCTCGCGAAGGACCGATGCTTTTTGGCTCGTAGAAACGAGGGCGTGTCGTAGTGCGACGCGGACCAGGTACCGCTTGCCAATTGCTCGCCGACCTCGCGCGGATTTGGAACGTTCGCTCGCCAGAGATTGCGGTAAGAAGTTGCAGCTAAGAAGTTGGACCCGATACCCCAACTCCTTTTCGCTCCTTTGTATACGATCCGACTGACCGCATCCTTTCCTTCGATGTCTCGCACTTTCCTTCTTACAGTTTCACAGTTTCGCTTTTAATTTACCTACATGTTTAACCACTGAATTCTAGTACGTTTCTCTTTCCGCCACATTATCTTTAATCGACCGTTCGACTCCTCGGATTAACCTTTTTTTAAGTTATATTTTTAATTACCCTTTGACTATTGATATGAAAAGCAGTCAATGTAACAAAGATTATGCACGCGTTGACTTCTTTTGCAAACATATTATAAAAATGTAAGAGAAGGGCTTCAAAGGTTTTAAAAAAGATTTTTAGCCTCTTCGTGCTGGACCGTTTAAAATTCCTCCTGAAATGAATGTTGAAAGGTTTCTTTCATACGACCTTAAGCAGATCTTTTATACTTATATATCTTTCAACCTCTAGGGTAATTTTTCACTATACGATCTTTTGAGATAGATAATTTGAGTCGAACCCGTCAGTGGCCGAGTAAATTTTCGTTTACCTCGAAATTCATATTTTCATTTTAGTCAGTATTTTTTATTTGACGCTATTTATACATCTTAGCGCTCAATTAAATAGCAATTAGTCTTGCTGATTTACCGGATTAAATGCTAACCAACTAATTAATTGATTGTGTTTATATAAAGTAGGAATGTTAAAAATTCTTCTTTCTATTTTTATGACAATTACTATTGATATACCAACTTTCAATGTTTCTCAAAATCATCCGACACTTTCGGTAATGTCCGTTACACCATGATTCGATGTACATGCAACTAAGACACTGCGAGAAAGGAATATTTATCCTAATGAGGAATATTTATCCTAAGGAATATTTATCCTAATTATTATTTATCCTTATGAGTTGGGGATATTATTTTAATATTGCATAATAACTTGTCTTCTTTACCGTATTTCTTCAATATTAACTTTTAGTTGCCAACTATTAAAACATTAATAGATGCTATATTTTCTAAATAATAACTCCAAATCTAAATGACAATGTACTTATCTGTTAAGAAATAATAATTTTCCCGTAGTTAATTCATCAGTTCCTAATAGTTAAAATATCATTTGTCGTAGATATTTTTTTCTGTTAGTAAACGTTACAGCATAGGACTGGTAATTACTGTTTATTTTTGTTATGTTAGGAACTATATATTCTGACTTAAAGCATTATTTTGTTTTAATTTTATAAAATATAAGAATGTTTATTCTACATTTCTCAAAAAAATGAAGATTGACTGGCTTACTCCTCACTACGTATCAATTATATCGTCCATTTTTTAAATTTTAAAACAAAGAGTTTCAGAGCTACTAGATTAATGTATTTTGCAAAGAAACTGAGTAATAATCTATACAAAAAATTTTCGTGTATCGTATAAAATACAAATTTTTAATTTATCTATTTCAGACAAGTTATACGCCACTAAATTGAAATTAATTATAAAAAAATTAATTATAAAAAATTATTAGCGTACTAGATAGAAAATTGTAACAAAAGTTCAACTATTGTGATCTATTTTGTGGATTGAAACTATTAATAATTACTGTATTTGATAAATGCAAATTTTTTGAAAATATATTTACTGTTTACTTTTGTTATATACATTTAAAAAACGTAATTAAAACGTTTGAAAAAATCATAATCTTTAATATAGTTAAATTTATGACAAAGTAATCACGAATAAAGAGTGTAGTACTGTTAAACATGAGTTTGTGTAGTTCAATTAATTCTAGTATTGCCTTGTTCTATAACTTTGAAACATGGTGCTGTATCTATCGAAGCACTTCTGTTTTTTAAAATATCTATATTTGCTGAATTTTATTTTTGTAACGCTACAGAAAAATCTACCAACCATGATATACCAGGAGAGCAATAATGTCTTTGATGAAATTCCAATACCTTCGGACAGCTGCGTTAATTTTTATTTTTATAATAATTATAGCAAACGATACACGTACAATTGAAAATCTTAAAAAATAACTTGTATATAATTTTGTCTTGTGGATACGTAAAAATAGACGAGAGTCAATTGTACGAATTAATGTATCACGATAATATCTGATATTGTTGAGTTGCGAGATCAGTATCTAGCTTTTGATAGAGTAAAACAGGTGATGAAATTAGGATAATCGTCTGTCAAAGTGACGGTTAATATAGAAGGAAACGTATAAATAGATAAAAAATGATGCGAGACGTTTGGTAATACGAAGCTCTGGGGTACGTTATCCGATTCTATAGATTAAATGCTAAAGACTTTTTTTCATAAAAACTTTTAATTTCAAAACGTTAGCGATCCTTTTCAGACCTTTATTTTATGCAAAATGTGCCCTACATAATATACGACTACTTTTTAATAGAAAAACTAAAATTTCGATGTGTGATAGAAAATGTTAGTTACAAGTACATCCTCTTTAAGAGTAATTAGAATAACAAACAGGTGAGGGTTTTAGTTTTAGGTTAAACAGTTTAGAATAAAATGAGTATTAATCATTCAAATCGGCAACATCGCTGGAAACCAAATTTGTAACGATATTGTAAAATTGATGAAAAGTATGTCGGTCGGTCGGGCGAAAACCACCCGGTTTCCAAAGGTTTGTACTTCTCGAGCGATCATTCTTTTAATTTAAATAAAATAATCCTAGTACGTTGATGTAATTGTAAATTCGAAAAGTTGTCCACGAGGATTTAAAGATAAATGAAGAAAGGGATAGCCGTGTCGAGGGAGGTGGCGCGTTGACCCAATAACCGCCGGAGGTCGCGGCCGCCTCGCTGGGTCACCGGGCTTTGTTTTCGATCGGCGCAACGTTTATCGTGGCTTGAGTGCTCGCCAACCGAAACGAAACGAAACGAAACGAAGCGAGAGGATACCGGGTTTCGGATTCCGGGATTCCGAGTTCGAAACTCGTGAGACCGAGACGAGTAAGCGACCGCGAGTCGTGCGCCTGCAGGCTTTTTAAGGCTCGACCTCACTCGGAATTGGGACGACTGTTGGCATACTTCTTCAAACGCTTTGTCGTATACTTTTTGGCACGTTTTCTTGCGCTCGCGCGTGCACATTGCGGCACGTTCGCTCCTACCCGGTTTTCACGCATTTCCACCTTACAAACATTAGCTATTGCCGAATAATGGACTCACTCGACTCTATACCTTCTCCCTTTCTCCTTCATTCACCATTGTTATACCACTAATTTCCCAGCTTTCACAACCAACCAATTTTTCAAATAAAATATTTCACGTTCAGATTTTCACTTTTCCATTCCAATTGTCTACGATGCCTCAGCTTAAGGCATTTTAATTTTTCATTTCTTATGCGTGCGTTTCTTTCTGTCGAAGAATAAATTTTAGCTCGTTCAATTCATAACGTTAACATTTCTTCTTTACTATTATTTACTAGTATTGTTTATCGATGCATATCAAGAATAAAATTATTATGAAAGGATTAACAAAATTAAATTTTTAAGATAAATTAGCTTGACTATATTTTTTTTATAAAGCATACACGGCTGTTTATTTCCCATTGTTATTTCATACATACTCTTTATTTGTGAGCGAAAAAAATTCTAGTGCGAAATATTTACTTACAAGGAGACCCTCATATGTTTGGGAAACGGATCATGCCCAGCTTGTAGTATATGTTATCTAATATAAAAATATGAAAAAAGCCAGAGTCGCAGACTCTAACAATCGTTTTTTTAAAAGTTATACGCTGTTAAAGCAAAATTTCCAAAAAAAAGAGACTTCACTTTAAACGCTTATAACTTCTGACCTATCAAATATTGACATTCAAACTAAAGTTTACTAAAAAGCTGAGATAAAATAGATACATTTTAAAAAAAATTACGTTTAAATCCGTTAAAATGGAGCAGAGTTATAGCTGAATTAAGAATTTGAAGAAATTTAGCTTAAAAAAATCAATAAAATTTGTACTGCCCAATTTTTGTTTAAAATTACTTCTAATTCTTAATTTGGTTATAACTCTACTTTATTGTAACGGATTTGAACTTACTTTTTTTTGAAATGTATCTATTTTATCTCAGCTTTTCAGTAAACTTTAGTTTGAATGTCAATATTTGATAGGTCAGAAGTTATACACGTTTAAAGTGAAGTCTCTTTTTTTTAGAAATTTTGCTTTAACAGCGTATAATTTTTGAAAAAACGATTATTAGAGTCCGCGACTCTGGCTTTTTTCATATTTTTATATTAGAAAACATATACTACAAGCTGGGCACGATCCGTTTCCCAAACATATGAGGGTCTCCTTGTTAGTGAATAATCGAGTTCTGCTTTATTACACTACTTTTTATTCTTTTAGTGTAAACAGATATTACTTATTTAAAACATTACACTACGTAAGAAAGGCAATAGATAGAGCAACGAAAAATTTAAGCAATATCCGCAGAAGCCTCACTGCATTGACTTATTTTTGTATTAATAATATTTTTACGAAGCACAAAAGACTTGAATAATTTTGAATTTGTAATTGTTTGTGAAGTTGCAGAATCATTTTGTATTATTAAATTGTCACGGACGTCGCCGGACGACTTAGGAAATATGAGAAGAAGTCGAGTGACAGATAAGAAGTGTCGGTCGTATCGTCGATGCTTCGTCGGGTGGACTGTAGTTCGATGTTAGCTGAGCGCGCGATTCGTACCCTGAGGTCCCGGGGTCGAATTCCGCAGTCCACCTTTTTATTTCTCGTTTCAATCCTTTTCATACGTAACAAAATATAACTCGATAAATAGAAATATTTATTAATATAATAAGTACGGATAATTCTAATTTTATGCATCAAACAAAAAGTTTAGTGACGAAATTCAACGTCAATGCTAATCTGCATCAGGTCATTGGATGAATAGGCACAAAGGAAAAGGAATAAAAATGTATGACAGCTATAAAACCATGTGTACATTTTACGAGAAAAGAAAATTTGAAACTGAAATAGGTTTACTATTTGATCGAAGGAGGTGTATATACAAATATAAGGAACATTTTCAGATTTCACTACGTTTATTTAAGACAAATTTTTGTGTTAAGCGCACATTTACTTCCAGCTTCCTTACCGTGGTAATAAATTTTTAAATATATTAAATGGTTGTATAAGTTGTTTAACCACCTTTTGCCATACACCACTTATTGCAAGCTGAAACGATTACGGTTGATGTTAAAAAATGTGTTTACATATATTTCAACATTTTCACAGTGGTATTTTTCCATTGAGTTTAATTTACTACCGATAGGATCATTTGACATTGGTTTCGCGCGACACTCGAACTCGAAAGACACGCGCGAAGCAACGATAAACATCTGTCTCCTTCGCGATTCCGATAGTCCGCCTGGCGAAGAAACCGCGCGGTTACGAGGCACATCGCGTGATCCTAATTTTGCGGATAGATGGTGTGACCGAAAGACAAAAAGACTACCTGGTTCGTGCGAAACGCTCGGGAAAAGAATCGACCGCTTTAAAATAACTTGAGAATTCTGAGGATCAGTCGCTCGATAAACTTGGATCGATACCGTCTTTTCGATTTCGGGGATGGGAATAAAAGCCGAACCCGCGTGTCTATTCGAACGAACGCAATAAATCTTCCAGAAAAGTTTCCGATTCATTTCGCTAACGATTTCGCGTAATTATGCGTGCTGCTACGGGAAGCTCTATACGATATACTACACGGTACACCGATAAGACGCTTTAAACTTTTCAATATATATATATATATATATATATATATATACACACACACATATATGTATATATGTAGTTTTAATTAAAATCAGGTATCGATAAACGTGACAAATACCGTGCTGGGATTCGTTTAATGTGAAAATATGTCAGTTGAATGGAACGAGCTTGCCAGAATTGGAAACCTTTCGACCAAATGCGTTAAACGTTAGGAATTTGGAAAGTGTATTCGGATAACTGGCTTCGAGCTACTCTCGTCGGATCCAATCATTCTCTACTTTAATTTACTCTTTTTACACTTACCCTGGAAATTCGCCGAACAATCTACGGTGCGGCTGACGAAAACTTTGTACCGAAATTCCACTACTGTCTGCGGTTATTTAGATTTTAATAGCCAATCTAAGAAATAATAATACAGTATTTCATTATCGAAAAATCTAACGTAAACTTTATTATTCATATGTATAACGATAATTTGATAACGTAAGTTTTTGTCTAACGCACTCATTGTATCTATTGATAATCTCGTTCAAATAATACTTTAATTACACTAATAACAGTAAAGCAAATTTATAAGCATCTGCTTTCTTAGAAAGCAAATACAAAGCTCTCCGGAGAATTTAGTTTAATTTTAATTTAAACTCATATCTATATCTGCACAGTTGATTCAACCAAAATCAATTTTAAAATAGCTGATGAAAAAGAGGATATTATTGCCTCAAAATAATGTACTGTGTCGCGTTTAATACAATTTTGAATGTAACAAACTTATCTTATGGCTTCTATCCGAATCGTTCCAAAGTCAATTATGTATACGCGAATCGAATGTTGTTCGAGGTCGCTGATTCCGATATTCTCGTTTATCCTGCTGACATCTTGTAAGGTTTTGTGGGAAATTCAGAAATAAAGTGTACACCGCAAAGGTTGTGCCTATATGTTGCACTCGAAAGACACGAGAGAAAAACTTAGCGAATGAGTTAATCTACATCAAAATTAAGGGACGGATTTTATCCGATCTGACGCATGACGGATAAAAGAAAAAGAAAGTTTTATGCAAAATTTAAAGGCATCTCTCGCGTGAATGTCCGCGGATTGGATGAAAACGAAAAAGAAAAGCTAAAACTGTGAGGGGCTCTCCAAGACACGAGGAGACGAAGGGGAGTCTTTTTCTTTCCCCCCATTTCTCCCCACAGCCGAGAAAACGGCCGAACCTCGTGATGCGAGAAATCGTTAATTCTGCATTGAATTCATTAATTTTTGTAGCCGGCTCGGCTAGAGATCGTGCATATTATTCGTTGATCGTACTGTATCTACGACCCAGCTAGATTAAATGATTTTTCCGTACTCGAATAGAAGTTGAAATAAAAATCGCTACGCGGAGGAAGTATATTTGATTAGGAAAGTTGCCGTTAAAGATTACAACTGTAGCCGAACGAGTAATTGTTTATCGGAAATAAGCACATTTATCTGAGGGGAGAAAGCCGAGAGAGTCGAGAGAGCCGAGAAAGCGACAACGTGGCTGGGGCTTATGGATCGTGCCACGTGCATTTTGTTTACGGGAGAGCGTCGACCCAGTTTGCCGCGGCCCCGCGAAGGGCGTGGCCTCCTCCCTCTCGCTCTCTCTCGCTCTCTCTCGCTCTCTTTCATCTGCGCGCTGCCTCCTGCTGTCCCCCAAGCCAGTCTAACCGAGATACATCCGAGATACCGAGGGCCAAGAACTCGAAGGTCCAAGGCTTGTCTTCTTTCTTTTTATCTTCCTCTTTTACGGCTATAAAAGCTTCCCGATTAATCCATAAAATCTCAACGGTTTCTTTAATATCGAATACGAAATCTCTTATTTATTTGTTATTATTTTTAGCTTAATAAATCTCTGCAGTTATAAAATTATTAACGTTATATTCCACACAATTATTAGCTAGTAAAAATTCAATTGGAAATTCAACCTGCCACTTAAGATAACGGTTTCTTCATTTTATACCTTTCCTGGAAATATAACTAATACAACAAATATTAAAACGACCAATTGACAAATTGAACATTAAAAAGTTTTACCGATCTACTATGTATGCGATGTAGAAAATAAAGTTTTTCAATGTACCATAAAGAAATATATCTCGATGTATATGTGATTAATAAAAATAACCAAGTACGAAATTAAACTTGTTTAAGTTCGTATATATCGCGAATATCGAACCGTCGGGTCATCACGGATAAATTGCAACTTTGAGACTTGTGATTTTAGTGCTAATAGTAGAACCATCTAAACCGTTTTCAAAGCTAAATCAACCATTTTATATGCTATTATTGCTCATTGGTTATAATTCACGAGTTGTTTCAAAACAATTTGATTAGTTAAATACAAATGATACATATATTAAATGATTAATACATTTTATAACGTATATTGAATACGTCATTACCATCATAATTTAAGGCGTTGTTTTGGGATCTTATTCGTTATCCCCTCCCCCCCCCCCTCCCCTTTTCGTATTTTTATTTATATATTTGGTAATCTTTTATCGATTCATGAAAGTAAAGTAATTATTTGGGGGGGGGGGGGAGTGGGGTATAATGAATGAATAAAGTAAATTTTAAAGAGTGAAATTGTAATATTGATAATTATATTCTATGAAAAATGTTTAAAAGTATATTCCTATTATGTTGTAATGAAATAAAAAAGTGAAACAAATTAATATGTCGTATAATCGTAAGTATTTTATTAGATATATACCTTTAGACAAGGCTGAAAAAACGAATTCGTAATTTATCGGGAATACTCGAATCCCATTGACTTTATGCAATCTCTTTACTTACCATTTACTTGTGGCAATCTCTTTGTCATTTATTACGTACTGCTTAATAATGTAGACTAATTGTGTGCAACATGCGACTGTCGATACGGTTGAACGTGGCTGGGTTTGATAGCTCAATACCATCAACGATCCGACAAAGGTAAAGTGAAAAATGGATGATATTTAATAGTGAGGCCAAGTTAAAAATGGTAGTTTCATCGATCCGGGCTTTGGCGTCGAGAGGATCGGAGGGCCTTTTACGGAGGTAGTCACAACCGAGATGTGGCTGAGCACAGCTCGATTCGCTCCACTTGCGCCTGCCCTCTCTTTCTCTTTCTCTCTCACTCTCTCTTCTCGTACGGAACGGGATATACGTTTGCTTGCATTCCGCACACGGGACCGCATAGTTTCAGCGAGATGAAAGAGGAGGGGGAGCGAGCCTGCGTTATCGGGAAAACGAGAACGTTTTTCGTGGTCGATGTCCTCATTGAGAGTGGATGTTGTTATCGACAATTACTGGTTACGCAATTGATTTGGTTAATCTTCATTCTCGATTGTTGGCACATCTAAAGAATTTCTATCTTTTCACTCTTATTATTCTCAAAAAATTTCTTTTAACATTTGCAATGCTCTGACGTCGAATAGTCTCGAAACACTGTTTACTCTTTATTATACAATTTTTTAATTATTTTTATATAAATTAAAAATATGCACTTGCTTTACTAAATCTATACACAACAAAATGTATGAACTGTATATAAATGAGTATACAACGTAAAATAAAAATAATTAATAAATTTGAAAATATATAATAATATAATACCTCGAAAATTGTTTCAATTAAAAAAATGATTGGATAGCGCACTTGGTTATGCCCTTTATACAACTATAAATGAAAATCGTTTATTAACATTTGCATTGCATCTACTCGATCCGAGTTTTCACTTCAACTTCGGGTTGAATATTCAAGTATATCTCTAATTATTAAGAGGTTTTCGAACCTAAATTACAGTCATCTACACTTTTGAACTTTATATTCATGAACAAATTCAATAATTATAATTTAGAATGTATAGAAGAAACTGATGCAGTGTCTTTGTAACCTAAAATAATTTTTTAAATAAAGAAAATAACAGTGAATTGGTAATTGTCAGTCATAAAACTGATAGAAATGGTAGTAGTAATTTCATACATAAGTTATATAATCAAAAATATATTGTACGTTCTAAAAAGGGTTTGTTCCTATAAAAGTAAATTTATTTATTTTAAAGAAAATAAAGAATTTTGTTTGTTCTAAAGGTTTGATATATTCTTAATTATATTTTAGAGATTAATCTTTATTACGTAATTTTTAATGGATTTATTTTACAGTTTCAAATAATTAAATTATATATAGGTATATAGAAATAAAGTAAAATAAAATTAGTTGGAAAAGATCTAAGTTGAAAAGTATCGTCAAAGATGAAGCTCGAATCCAATTAGTAAAACAATTGATTAGGTGTACTTTACACAGCTACAATTTGTTCGGTTGACTGTTCGATTAACTACCAAGCGTAGAATACCTCATAACTATTTTCCAGTCTATAATTAGATTTGTGTTAAAGAATATAAGACTATCGAAAAAGCAGATGAAATGGATAAAAATAAAAAATTAGTCTAGTAACATATGAAAAAGTGAGAAACGACGTTGAAATTTGTTATCTCCGTAGGACAATGTATTTACATATATATTAGCGTATTTGCATGTATATCGGTAGAAGCAGAACGCTTGGTACAACTGCGTCTCAACAACGTTAAATATACCTTCAACTGTTTCGCTTTAAAGCATTGTAAAACTAAACGATATTTACAGGAATAGTGTGGGAAAGGTATTTTTTCTTTAGGATAAATGCACAATAGCGTCAGAGTACTCGTCGCAACTCGGCACAAAAAAGTTGTAAAAATTTTTATTTTAGTTAAAGCTTGATCCCTGACTCAAAATTAAATAGTAAAATTTTAAAATTAAAATGTCTTATGTCTGTTACATTGCAATTATATTTTGCGTTCTCGAAAAGAAAGTTTTATAATTTGAAGGAACACATTTGAAATCATTTTGATTAACTAGATCAGTTTCTTCATAAATAAATAGATGATGTATTTTTCTACGTTCGAATATCGAATTCGTAACTCATATGCAAATTATAAAGAAAAATTTATCCGGCTTCGGTTGCGCATATCAGCGTAACTTAGTCGTTTTGTTTGTATGCCGACAAAGTCGTATCCCATTTTCTCGGTAATTTCTCGTTTTTGTATTATACATTTTTTTTATTATTTTTTTGTAGTTAAACAAGCTAAAATGAAATTTATGTTCGGACGAAAGTAATTTTACAAGATATACTTATTTTCCTTTGGTTATCTTCATATTTTGGCTCAACGGTACGAAATGAGTAGATGAAAAATTTAGTCGATACAGGAGCTGATAAATTGGAGGAAAATATATTTATCTTTCGACGAAAACAAATGCGCGAACTCAAAAAAGATCAAAGATACATTTCCAGACTCTAAAGTGGATAGTGCAACTTTCATCTTTAAATAACGTATGGAATAAAATATCTTACCAAAAATACCAAAACCAATTCTTCGTCAAGTATCGTATTTCAATTCACATTGAAGAATGTTTGAATGATCGATGTCTTACCTTAGGGAATCGGATGTTAAATTACCAATTCTCGAGTAATCGTTTTATAATACTTAAATCTAAAGTTTACCTAGTGTAATCTGATTTTTTATGACATACTACGAAATATGGAGTTTATCAGTATAAATCTCATTTTTAACTCATCTCGCTCGTCATATAGGTATGTCGATAAAAAATATAATTTTTATTGTTGCTTATTTTACAGTATCTACCTTTGAAATGTTTGGAATGCTACTATAATTTAAGGATCTTGAATTTAACATTTTTTTAATAATTACTTTCAAGTTTTTCGGACGTCAAGCATTTCTACATAAACTATACTTTGCAAAAGAAATTTGAAAAAATTACTAGTATTTTAATTGCTGATACGCCGTTAACAGTTAGGGGTTGAGACGTGAATAAAAAATTGACAATAAAATCTATATATTACGCACCTTTTAATAAAATACGAATAGTTAAAAAATAAGATCGAATGCGTCAATTTGTCGTCAATTATAGAAGAAATTAATATTTTTTACAATCTTTCAATTTCAATGTGTCTCGATGTAGGTTTCCTTTTAGGGCATAGAATTAAATTGTACGTGTGGTAAATTTGATTTTTAAGTTGTGGAAAAGCAGAACGTGCAAAGTTTTATCGAAATCTGTTTCTCGTGAGTACGAGACTCGGTTGGAATAGTTTGTGAACTTGAACATCAGAAAGTATAGCGATGATAAAAATAATGGGGAAACTCTCTGAAAGCGGAATATCCCAGTTTCGAGTGAATGCACGTATCGCGGATTTGTACGGTGGCGATACGATCTTCAAATAAATAATCGTAAAATGTTGAAGTGAAATGTGTAGGAACGTTCCTCGAAAGAATCATAAGGTCGATGGACCTCGGGAAGAGAGTGACGCGCGCGCGTGTGCGAACAAATTTACCCTCCCGATTATTATTCACAATCTCGTAAGTGCAAGTTTGTATGCTCGCGTATAGTGTTCTTACCTACGAGCGTACAGGTATACACAAACGAGAAAAGGTAAGAGGAGGTCGTAAGGTCGAAAGGTAGTGGGTGTACGCAAACACTTACGGGAACCGCTGTAAAATGCACGTGCACACCTCTCACGAGAGGAAATGTGTAAAGCGGGCGTACCGAGTCTCGAGTACACCTCGACTACAGAGACGACTCTGACGACACGCGTGCGCTACCGCCTAAGTAACCACGACCGAGTACACGTCTCCCATGAATATTTTTATCGCTAATTTTTCCCTACTGATTATATTTCGTTTGTTCCTGATAATTGTTTGGGAGTTCAGTCGCTTCGCGCTGCAAAGTAGACAAACGTTACGTTGGAACGCGGTAAATATGCGTTAGTGCTTTCGTTCTTTTGACTCGATCTTCGTCTCGAACATTTCACCTCAATTCTGCAGTATAATGTGTAACTTACACGTTGAGTGTACGACTCCGTAATCTTGCGTATTCCGTGTGAAAAGCTCGTTGTTTCAAATTGAAAGGCACGTGTTTAATGCGTAATTTGCATTTACACAAATGTACCGTAATGCAAGTAGAAAAATAATTATAAGTATATATTATTACGATAATAGGCAGTTTGTTCTAACTCGTAAAAGTAATCGTACGATAACAATGAATTACGAGTTGTAAATGTGGAAATGGTAGTTGCAATAGTTAAATTAGTGTACGCAGGTACTGTTCTCGTAATGTTGTTTTTATTATTGAACATATCATTACTATATACTTTATGTATAGTAGAGATCCGTAATTTTGTGGTTGCATAGATTTTGCGTCTGCGTTTAGTGTACAAGTGGAATTTAACTGACTTAAGCCGGTGAGAGCGTAGTAACGAGAGACAAGATTGCAGTTGGAATCGTTTGCTATAGAAATAAGAACAATTGCGGCTTATCCGCGAAAGTAAAATGTTGAGTTTTAAGGGAAAGTTTGACGCGAAGAGGCCGCAATGCAAAGAGATCGGGCTCGCAACGCAACAGCTCGGTTTCTCGACGTAATTGGGTACTATGGACCGAGACTGCGAGAGTCCGAGCAGAAGAGTTCATCGCGTTTGCAGTTGGCGTTGAGAAACGAAAGAGGACAAGCTCGAGTCGCCACTCGAGTTAGACAAGAAGCTCGGTACTCGGCAGTCGGCACTCGGCACCTCGGTTATGCAAAAGACAAAGATCGAGCTACTGCGTTCGTGGCCTTACACCCACCTCGCACCCAACATACGCGGGTACGTTACGCTGGCCTTTTCACGGAACGCGAACACTTTTTTTTATCCCTTCCTCTCCTCCGAGGTTGCCGCCGAGTCGGATGAACAGGCTCGAGTGTATACACGGATTGCCCTCGGGAATCTTCGGAGTGTACCCTTGGAGTACCGAAGTATGGCGAACCGAGCTCGAACGACTCGTAGAGCCAGGGATCGATGGGACCACCTTCGTGAAGGCTCCTCCGAAAAGGAAACTGGAGCTCGTACTCTAGGGTACTCAGAGTTCGGGGCCGCCTTGGGGGGTGAAACCTATACCTTTCTTATCTTCGTGCTCGGGAAAATCCTCGCGATCGCGGAAAAGGACGTCCGATGCAAGGATGCCGCCACCATTTCCTTTCGCGTCGGATCGTAAAAGAGACTTTTCACGGATAGGCGTACGGTGTACCCTCTTGATCTCTTTTCTACTTTCTACACCCTCGGGGCTCTTAGACGTCTACGGCGATCATTCGATTGCGCTTGGATAGTTGAATGGTATAACGTCTACCTGTATAGATTTCTAGAATTATCCACGTTTCATAGGGTATATCTCGAACGATAAGGTAGCTCGATCCACACCTCGGGTAAACTCGCGTTCTAAATTATCCTGTTCTTACTAAGATTAAGGTTCGCCTTACGACTTGACGGGATTCGTAATCTACGAGGACTCGTCGCCCACCGATAAGCGACGCCTCCTCGACTCGTACCTCGACGAGCTGCCGGTGCGCTTAACTCCTATACGGATGTATCTTCGTGTCTGCGCGATGCAATCGTCGCTCCTCGCGAAACACGCGAGACCGCGCGCGAGCTCGCCTATCTACTTACTGCGAATAAAATACGATTCGTTGACTCGACTTTATTGCCTACACTCCGAATTCGAATTTTTACATTTAATATCAGGACGAGTGAGTGCGTACAAAATTACATGTGCATTACCATGATTTATTTAGGTTTGGAATTTTGAAGCTCGTAATTAAAATTCTCTACAATTTTTGTTTATTTCACGACTTTGATTTGATTTTACGTATCACAACATTGAAGCCGGGAAAGTTATATTTTTTTAATCATTATTTTTATTATTAAATTATATATTTAACATAATTTACCATAACCCATAGAAATATTAATAGTTACACCAACAGGCTTCCGTAGTGAATACAAATAAGCATATCCGTTTGTTTTTGTTGTGATTTAACTTAAATTGAATCAACAAATAATGAGTTTTGCGAGTTAAGAATTAATTATGAATTATAAATTACACTGTATTAGTTAGTCGATGAAACAGTAATTATTAATTGTACTGAAGTTTAATTGGCAACTCGAAATACAATTACGAATTAAACTCAACTTGAATTGACCGGTTAAAAATAATTTAATTCTTTTGTCATATAGAAGATTGAATAATGCGCAACAATAATAAGTATAATGTAGTTCATACGCGTGCATGTGAGTGGGGTATATGAAATTGTTGTCTTGGCGCGCGCAGGCTTGGTACAATCGATATTTTCCACGCTACTTATTGTTAGTCATAAAGCTACGCATATAAATAGACGTCGGGCAGAAAATGACAGTATATCGGATGCGAGATTTCCCTCGGTATCTCAATCGTGGTATCCTCGCAAGAGTCACGGTCAAGTTACCTCTGTCCACGCTAACTGGATTCTTTGTATGTACATGCCATGCCTACGCGTACATTGTGCATGTATGCATACGTACACACTAGCCCACAAATGTAGAGAGAGAATTTTCTAATAAAAATTACCGTGACGGGCCGGTAAACTTGGGACGTATCGACTCTTCAAGAAAAATTCATCTAAGCCATTGTAATTTTTATAACGAAATTATCGCAATTTTTACCATGTTACCATGGGAATTTTTAGGTCAGTGATTAAATGTACCAGGTTTACCGTGGTTTTATCATATCAGAAGAAAATAATCTTCGTATGGATTATTGAATTAAAAATAATAAATATTTAGTAATGATATATGGCATGCTCATTTGCATTTTACTCGCTTGGAATTATCTAAGGAAAGTTATCCAAGTATATGCAAATTCAGGTAACTTTCTCCCTCTTTCCCACTCTCATCTGCATACTAAATTACATATTAGTATTTTTTTCTACATTTTCCTAACCATTAATACATTTTTACAATTACTGTACGTTTACATGCTCATAATTACATATGTTCGGAAACATCCAAACAAGGGTCAGCAGATTCTCTTTTATTTTCCATTACACATACCCTTTAAAACGTGAATTTATACATAACTAATACGTGTTTTATACACAGTAAAATATAATTACAAGTTTTCGCGAGAGACAAGTGTAATTAATTTTTATCACAAACGTAACATCAAAAGGTATCGCCGGTTCTAGGAATCTAGTTATTTTTCGATGTTGTGTGCTTGTAAACATTGCGTAATATCTGCGTGTAAAATGTACAGCTATATTTGTTTATATTTATATTTATTTATTCCTTTCAAGAAAATTATGTTATATTTATCAATAACAGTTACAAATAATTTAACAACGAATTTTATCGCATATTATTAATTGCTCGTAATTTAAATCGAACAAGTAAAAGTTAGGGAATACCTTTCCATGTTATACACACCAAACACGCTACGACTTTGCACATTGCTATTACGGTTGATTGAGACTCACGAACCAATTGGAAGATTGATATCTGATTATACACTTTTGAATCGGTAACTTTTTAAAAGATTCGCAAAGCAGAATATTAAATAATTTTGTGACAGAGAAAGTTATCGCTGCATCGGACTGATGGCATAGTATCAGTTTTAATGTCATACAATTACCTTGGCACTTGTAAAATGTTGTAATTATTCATCAATTATTTGTTAGTTTTCGAATATATAAATATAAAATGGAATAATTTATTTTTGTTATTTATAATGAAAGTAATTTATTCAGTTATTTATCGATTGCACGTTAATAATTAAGTACGCGAGTAAGTAGAAAAGTTCAAATTTAGTCAGACAAAATGAGTAACTCTTCGATTTAAATTCACTTATACCTCTTTCTTGTCTGCACTTGCTGCCTGACTCCCCTATCTCTTTCTCTCTTTCTCAGTATCGACTCGGTATTCGGTAAAGCCCCCTCTCTCCTTTCCTTAGCTTCTTCGCTTAAGACATTATCTAATAATCGGATACGATCTAATGATCACGTCAAACTAGTATAAGTGCACAGATCTAGATATAGACGCGATTTGTAATGCTCGTTAGCTGAGTAAACGAGTGAATAGGTGATTTTCCAAATAGGCTCGAGGAAAAGCACTAGTTCCGAGGTTAATCGCGAGGTGAGCTAGACGTGCTTGATTCCCTGTCGAACGACGAAGCCTTTGACGAGTCGAGCTAAACAAATTTTCACGGATAGTAAACCCACCGCCAAGTTCGCGACACCGACGTCAAGTTAGATTCGCGTACGTTCAGCGGAAATCCCTCCTAACCGAATAACGCGATTACCGAGTACTCCGATCTCTTACCACCTGACACCTATTACCTTTATGACAATATCGCGGATAACCAGCCGAGTTTATCGAGTATCAGTGCCTTATTCATTTGACGTTAACAACTTCCTTTTTCGCGCTAAACACTTCATCAAAATTCATACAATCAAATATTTTGAAATAATTATTAATTATATTACATCTGCATCTAGTTATCAATATCAAATATTTAGACACATCGCCTTTATTTGTTTGTTCATACGAAAATAAATTATTGGTTACATCTGATATAGGTGTAATTCATGTATAACAAACCAACTATGACATTTTAAAAGTTATTATTAAAGAAAACGAACAAACAGAGGCTAGTTGATGTTTGTTTTATGCGCAATTAAAACTACAACGTTGTATTACCTTTCTAAACATACTAAAATTAACCATGCGCGCTCCGTGCGCTCTTGCGTTTTTTAACAGTCATTATTTGAAATATTACGCTGACTTATTTACTTAAAACAACACTTTTTAATAATATAATTAATTAATAAATTCATGATTTATTATACTCCGATTTTTTCAAGAAAATTCAAACATTACGTTTTTTCTGCGCTGCCAAATCTAACCTACAATGTTTTAGACGCATGCGCAAAACGTAAACAAATCACATAGCCGTTTCACTTGGCTTCACAACATCCGGCAATCACTTTTTTATATAAGGAATCTTATTATTTAGATTTTAAACACACATCCGATATGTAAGGTTTATAGAAAAACTTTACTATTATTCACATGTTATCGTGACAATTAACTTTTTGAATGTAAATATGATTTTTAACCTGTACAAAAATCTTTACCGAAGGAAATATTGAATAATATTATAATCGTAATATTGACATCCAAAATAATATATCGTACACGCGCTTAAACAATCCCGAATGCACCATTTTGCGAGCTGATTAAAATTAAACGATTTTTATGTTTCAGAATATCTGGATTAAGTTTCATCCTTCTTCCCATGCCTGGAACAGACACTGACGATATGGTAAATTAATTAATTAAATTACAAATTATTACTATACGTGTATAACTTTTAGACATTCTACCGTACATGCGTTGCCGCGCGTAGGTGTATTTTAAAATCAAACGCGTCATTAATTAATGAGTTTTATGTATAAGAAAAAAGAATTATTGCAACTAAATGTGGAACATAATTATTCAATTCAAATGAGAATTTTAGTCGATATCTCCGAAGTACAGTAATGTCTGCATTTATGCATACCAATTCGGCATCCCCTTGCACGAAACATTCCAATACATTCAATAATAACAAAAAGGAATCTTAAATGCCATTTTGAAATTTCAATGAAAAAATAATTTTATGTTTGAAAGTGAATAGTGATGTTTAGGTGGTGACACGTAAGTATTCAACAGGTAATAAACGAGCGATTCGCAATGAAACTTAAAACAAGTTTCTTCGAATCATTTGTCACGGATTTAGGTGCACATGTAATTATTACAAGCATAACTCAGTAAAACAAACTATTTTTAATGTTAGTAAATAAATAACTTAACAAATTAATTTTAAATTGATTGTATACGATGAAGAAAGGTGCTCAAAGTATTCATAAGGGATTGGTAAAAATAAAGTTTATCGCGAGAGTCGAATATTTTTTAATGCTAACGGGATGTTGGTCCTAAGTTACAGGGATCTACACCTTTCAACATAAGAATTATGATGGAAGTATTGAATTAAAAATCTAAAAAAATTCATAGGGGTAGTTTAAAACAAAAGCAGGGGCATGACGTTTTGATATTTTAAGCATAAATAAATTTGTTAAAAATAATTGAACAAACAATTTTTGGTCGGTAATTATTGGTCTAAAAATGTATGAATTTTCAATGTAACAATCAGAACTTAATTACAAATTTAAAAATCTGAAAAAAATTGAGTATACTGTTAAAACATATCTAAGAGCATGACGTTCAGGATTATTTCAAACATTTATGCACTTGTATATAAAAAAATATTAAAAATGACCATTTTCTGACGATTTACGGCATCCTCTTAAATAAAAAATGCTTGGCGAAAATGGGGGTGTTACCATAGTTATTTAATACATCTGTCTCGATATATTTTATTTAAAAAACTTCAAACAGTATGATCGATATACGAATGAGCTAAATATAAGCGAAATTGGATAGAAGCTCTGTTAGATAGAAAATGTTTGATCCGCGTGGTTCGTTGAAACAGGCGTTAATGCGACGTAACAGACGTGCCGTGAATAACGTTTTATATCCCGAATAAATGTTCCGGGGTTGCGTACACGAGAGGGCAAGAGGGAGGATTGGAGGGACAGCTAACCCCAGCTCGCCGGAACTTTGTTTCACTTGAAAAAACCGTTCCAAAATTTCGAGCGGCGAATCTCGCAACCAGGCAGCTGGGAGTGACACATTAATGTCTTTCCCGTTTTGTTTTGTTCCCCAACAGGACACAGTATGGCTTCGGTACTCTGGCACGCCTCTGGGAGTTGTCTCGCTTCGCATGCCTTCGTCTTCCTCCTGCTGTTACTTCCGCGTGCTACTACAGGTAAACTTCCTAGACTTTAAATATATACCTACTACACTTCCTTACCCCCTATATAAACAATCCCCCCGATTCTCGATCTCTTTCCTGGATCCTACTCGATACATTGATTCCACAACGATGCGCTTTCGATTATTGAGAATGTAAAAACAATTTTTTCAATTCTCAGTCGCATACAAGTTTAAACTATTCCGGTTAAAGCGTTATTGCAATTGCTTGTTGTAAGAAAAAAGCATTCCCAAAACTGCCATATTACTATCAGAATTATTCGCAGAAGTGAAGTTAAAGCTGAAACGGTGACGAGGTTTCCGATATTTATCTTAAATAATTAACGCTCTTGAAAAACAACAAGGATCAACGATGTCGTAAAAGTTTAATCAAGAATATCTCCACCGAGAAAGCGACTTTATTATTCAAAACCTGCTGAGGTGATTGTCTATACTCGAGAATTGTTAAATCGAAATCTAGAAATAAAAAAAAACACTGGCGTTTAATAGAGGGACGAACGATAACTAGAACGTTGAATAAGTAGCACTTAAAGTGAGGTTACTCTTTACTCCGAGTATGTACATTACAAAGAGTTGACGTACAAGGAATTGCAGTAAGAATATTTGTTTACCCAAAGGGAAATGTTAATTATTTAGTATCGTATGTAGTAGAGCGTCTACATAAGACGTAAAAATAAATCACAAGTTATATTCGTACGTATCTCATGAATCAATAATGCATAGGGAAGTATCTAGTATCTGCCACTCTCGGTCGTGTAATCTTTAAATTTTCATGACCAACTAGAAGAGTCTCGTATATACTTGCAGGTGTACCGCACTTTCCTGTAAGTTAAAAAAATGTTTTATCGTACAATACGAAGATACTCGGTGTGTATGTACTAGAAATTTATTACCGTTTGAATTCGAGCCGCATTGCAGCTAAGATCGAAATATCATTCTATTATTTAACGGTTTGATAGAAACGAATAAATAACACGGGTTTTTCACCGCATTGTTACGAATAAATGAGGGAAAAATTGGAAGGAGAAAGAGAAAGATCAATCAAAAAAGCATAAAGTTAAATACTTGTTTTTCGCAATAATGGAGAAAAAAATGGCGCATTAAGTCGTAGGAGGCACCGAGATGCGTTCTCGTAGCACCAATTCTCAAAGAACGTGCTCTCGACTCGTAAAAACATAGCTGCGGTACGCGAGAGGGAGAGAAAGAAAGCGTAGCGAGAAAGATTTACGGTCTAATGATGCCCCATAAATGTCAGATCTAGCGTTAATGGCTCTTAAGCCCGAGACACCTCTAAGCTCCATATTCGAGCGACACTCGGCTTGTTCTCCTTGCGATCTCGGTTCTAAGCTACTCCCGATGATGGATCTTCAGAGTCTCCACTTTCATTATTCTCAGCGTTATTGTGCATATGTGCAGTATACGTGTATTATGTGCTGCTTTGAATCCGATTATTCCATTAGCATTCGAATCGATGCACCACTGCATCTGATCAATATCGCGCGATATCAAATCGACGTCAAATCATCGATGTATACCTTGCAATAATATATTCTTATAACGTAAGAAAATAGTCTCTCTCTGACAAAAATATTCATTTCCTTTTCCACAATTTTAGTAAAAGAAACTACTAACTGTCATAATATCAAAACATCTTTTTCAATATACATACGATATCTTTACTATTGTTACTAAAAGTAAATACTTACCCGAACGTAATGCATTTAATTCATTTAAAATCTGCATAATTATATCGTACGTCTCGTAGATTATTAATAAAATTTAATAGAGAAACGCAAACAAATCATTTCGTTTGGTGGTTTAGCGAATAAACATAGGTAAATAGTCGGTTATCCGTATCAAAATATTTCAAAACGTAGTCTATACACTGTGCCCATTCGCGCATTCTCCATACACGCACTTTTATAAAATGTAAAAACTGCGCGTTTTACATAAAAAAAATGTAAAATATATGCATCGAGTTTGTCTATAGCTCCCTATTGCTACTAGTACATCGATTGCAATTCACTCAACTACATTGACTCCTATCCGTTTGGAGTACACTGATCAATTATGTATTTACTTATATACATTAATCATCTCTAACGTTATCGGGATTGAGTCATTAGAATCTATACGTCAAATCTAATACATTTATATTCAACTATTGAATTAATAATACAAAACGAGGGTATTTTCCTCGAAAAAATTTTTTTATCAAATATTTTTCTGAAAAATGTCAGTATTGTTAGATTACATTAAATTCGGTTCCCATTACTAAATCCATCGAAAAACGCAATCTATTCAATTTCTTTTTCAATGCTAGAATTACTTTATCCAGTTTTCCTTTTTGTACAATGCAATTATGCAACCGGCAAAGTCGTTTTAGTTTGTTAAAAATGTGCATACCGGGCTGTTAGATTTTAACCGTGTCACGTGTTAAATCTACGATTTGACTCCGTTTAATTGACTAACGCTCGTATCGAGCGCGAGCGGTCGATTTTATTAGATTTATCGAATTTTTTAAAGGGAAATAATTAATATCAATTTGGATGTACAAAGTTGTTGGATGACTGTATCGACTACCGGAGAACAACTTTTCAAATAAACGTTCACATCGGAAAACAGTCGGTATAACAGCGGTATTGACAAAGTAATGGTACGTAAAGTGTGGATTCAGGATTCCGAACTAATATTGACAGTTTACTCGTAGTACAATAATGAAGCATTAAGCGCTGATTATTCACGTTCAACTATGAAATATTTATGTTCTTGCAAACAAATAATAATGGTGGAACGATCTTACCTTTATGCAGTGTCGGTTATAATTTCGCATAAATTTTGATGAATCGACTCTTTTGTTCCGTAAGTAACTAGTTTCATAAGTATACGTGTGCATCCGTTTATTAATGGTTTCGACGCGGTACGAAAGTTAGTATACTGTAAATTGACCAAGGTAAAGTAAACTAGAATCAATCACAAGACACAAATATTGTTATATTTGACACGTCTAACAAAACGATATTTTAGTTAAAGAAATAAAGACCAAAATGGATTACTCATTATATACTATTTTAATCCTCCCTACCTTATTGACGTAAAATTTCACATAAAATTTAACATAAATAAAATACAATATTAGTGCAATTCAATGAGTTTATTACCTTTCGTATATTAATTAGTCGCTTGTGCTCTAAATTTTAGGCAAAAATAAAAATAATATTAAACTAGTTTTTCAACATAATGTAGTATTGTTAAAAAATTTTATTGCAAACGGTAAGAGATTTCTCAAAATCTTATAAATTATATCCCCTTTAAAATAAAAAGGTAGGTAATCTAAAGGTAAAGGCCAGTAATTGATGAATAACGAATGGTTCTTGCCGTTTGATAGAGTGCGATCAGAGGTTTATAAGCATCCCGGATGGACCGCAGAACGGGACGTTCCACGCTCCGAGCCTGGTCAATCCGGACGGCGAGTCGCGTCAGTGCGTCTACACGTTTTTAGCGGGGCCGCATCAGCGAGTCGAGCTCGTCTTCACCAGCTTCAGCCTTCGCGGCACTCCTCCCGAGTAAGTAATCCGAACGCTAACGCAAACTGTTTCCACCCTGCACGAACAAATTAATCTTACTGCGCGCTTTCGCTTCATCTCCGATCTAACCTACCTAGGTCTACTTAACCACTTTGGAATTAGACTCGCTCTGGAGAATAAACTAATGATATAAATCTTGTTATCAGTAATAAGTATAGTAATAAAGTATGCGGTACCGAATACGTTCCTGCTTGTTTTTACTTGAAAGCGATAATAAATTATGAAATAACAATTTTGACGGAAAAAATACATTATACAATTGTTTGTATTGACTTTGCCGTAGAACTTACAATTACTAATTTCAAAGTCTATCGAAACTGTGAAAATGATTTGAAATAGGGATACGAATGTAACACATACGCAGGTGCGCGTCTTACAGTTTGGCCCACTTAGCGGCGCAAGTACGAGGAGCTTTCGTACAACTTTGCGCGCTCTCTGGTCTATAACTATTGAGTGGTAGTTTGACACTGAGGATGTTACCTCCGGTGAGGTTGAAGGAAACAGGGATCTTCGAGCTCCAGCCTAATAAATTTGGCATGTGAAACCGCTGCACTCGATGTATCTACTTCGATATTTAATATTTTAGTCAATAAATACAAGTCAGGAACGTTTAAAAAGTCACTTAACGCTAATTTTTGTATTAAAAATGTAAACTCGTGGTAAAGTTTCTAGTGTTTCTAAGAACGTTAAAAATTCCGTTTCTAGTGAAGCTTAAAAGCTCATTGTTAAAAAAAGTTAACCGTCGCATCTAAAAGTTCAAGTGAATTTGATTTTTAAAATTTAAAGTTGGTATCGATTTGTATCGGTTTTATTTTACATCGATTATATGTTTATTTCACAATAAAATTTTCTTTTTAACCGTTCGATATAGTTAAATATATCAAACTTTATAGAAGAAGAAAACGACGCGATTGATAATATCACATTTCTAACGTATTATTTAGAAACAAAAATATTCGCTATAAGACAAATCTTTCTCTCATAAAATACACGAATGAAGAGGTTGAAAGTTCGAAGTTGAATTTGTTATTGCAGCTCGAGTATCGCTCTTACAGAATAATGTACCGTATATTAAAATTGAATTATACAATTATTAATTAAGTTACATCCAATGTTAACAGTTCCGCCATAATGAAAATTAATTTATCGCATCCTTTATTATTTCAAGATTGATTTATTCGCGTAATCAAATAAGTTAAACATTGCTTCAGTACGTAGAAGATATACTATAGCTTGTAATCGTAGATCGATCGGAGATGAAATATTTAAGCATAACGAGATTGCGAAGTGGTAAATAAAATTATCATCTGTAAATGTCTCAATTACCTTATGGAATATAAAAAGCTTGTCATTTTAAATATGTTTATACTAATAGTAAGTTGCAGTCCTGAGATAATTGTGTTTATAAAATTTAAATATATACAAGATATTTTACTTTATGGATATGTAGAAAATTGTGTTTACGTTTGTACAGATCTGGACTCACGTTTGTTTAGTGTAGCACTTTCATGCGTGCCTGTTGTGTCAATGTTGAACGAATTACATCGTCGTCCGTTTATCGGCTTTCAATTGGCAATTTCATTTTTTTTCTTATAGGTTTAGTGTATTTTCCTTGAATTATTTATAACATCCTATTCTTTTTCTAAATATATGTGCGGTTTACAATATATTTATCTCCCTGTATTCATAAACGAAAAGAACGTCCGTTGGTTTGAATTTGGGTCTTACAAGAATACGTTTAATTTAGAGTTAATATTCGATTGTATAACGAGTACACGTTCCGAAAGTGCAATGGATCTCTTATATACGTGTGTAGTTGTACATTGGATATACACGTGTGCGTGTAACTACATATATTTCTGAATCTGTGTTAATTTATTTGAAACGTTTATTAATTATATTGACTGTTTTATATTTGTAAACGTAATTAAATCGTTGTACACATAAATGTTTGTTCGTTACGCGAGTACGAGGGGTCGCGCATTGTTTTTATATAACCTGATAACCATGTTGAAAGATAATAATATAAATAGGTATAATGTGTTTAATTTACTGCACACATTTGATCGAATGCATACATAATAAAATTTTAACGTTTTACAACCATTTTCCTCGCGATAATCAGTTGTTCAGCGTAAATACATTACGGAATAGATTATCAATTTATTAAGCATATTACTTTTTTATAAGACGGTATAGTCATTATATTTACACAAATATACGTAAACCAGTATTTACGACTCGTTTTGTAATAAAAGCAATAATAAAGGTTAGCGCGGTGTAGCGCGACATACCAGTCCATTGTAGCTTTACTGAATAATTCCGGAATGAATACAGATAAAGTTGACATTGATTTTCTCGCATCGTATCGAGCAATCCGTAGCTCATTATCTATATGCATTTCTCAGCTACACGTAAAACGACGCGTATACCTTTGGATAATCGAAATCGAATGACTGTTGAGCGAGTGACAACTACTTATACAACTGTACTTACGCGAGTCTTCTTTTACTATTTTATTTTTGTGCATTCGCCGCTGCTTCTTGTGTTCGCTGATGGATGTCACAGTGGAGCCGCTGTCGGAGAATTACCCGCGTAAGTATTTACATTTATCAGATCTTAGCTCGTTTTATCGGTCTCTGTACCGTCCAGCATTCGCAACTCAATCATTAACTGCGACAGGATATTCACTCGAAAAACCATCCCGCGTGTATGCTGATGATTTCAAATCAAAGCGAGTAAATATTACGCGAATTCAACCTGATTTTCGGAAACAAAAATATGATGTGAATTATTTTAAAGAGATTACGTAATTATGAATCATATGTTTACAATCTTATTATTATTAAATGGCGAAAAATCATTTCATGGAGTGAATACCTCCTTGATTACCTGTATATTTATAAAACATTTAAAAGTTTTATTTTACTCGTCAACAAAATACTATTTAATATATTTTTAATATCGGTAGATTCAATCTGGTTAAAATTATAATTATCATACACTTTAATGCTTTTACGTTCGACAGTGTAGATATAGTTAGTAATAATAAGTAATGCACAAATGTTAATGTAATATTTTCGTGATTTAATACACGAATTCGCTAAGCTCTTGTAAATACTACAATAGTTTAGTATCGTAGATACAAATTGCCAACATTTCTTACTACATTATGCATTATAATTATTATCGTTTCCTTATGTAATAAGGTGATAAAAACAACCATATAATAAAATAAATATCGTTCGATATGCAGGTAATTAATACGTGGTCTCTATTTGGCATTTGCGCATTATTGTTTAAGATAAAAACAGTAATAAATAGAAAAATTTACAATGTTACACAATTTGAGTGAAAAAATTTTGCTTTTCGAAACCTTCGAGGTGTATTGTGTGACTTAGGTTGGTATATTACAAATAAAACTAAAATGTCTTTCGCTTGAAAAGGATGAAAGTAATGTGTTCGATGTCTAGAGTTACTCGATGTTTGTCCAAAGCTATTTGTCCATGCTTAAATTACCTAAAAAGTCAAACATTTAAGTCTTCGAGTCACTTAATATTCCAACGTGCTCTAAAAAATATTTGTACTCTAACGTTACTACTAAATATCCAGTGCGTATACTCGTAACCGTCGGAGATAATTGATTAGTAATTGTTTCAACAAACTTTCACGCGCTCAAAGTAACATTAAAGTTAAAACGGAGAATACAATGCACAAAAGTATATCTTGGATAGTCGATTTAATTATTGTTTCAACTGTCTAGACCGCACGATTAATTGAATCGACTTAACTAATTGTAAGTATATCACTATTCAAATATTTCGTGACAGTAGGTATATTATAGACGCGTATAAATCGAGTATATAACGATGAGATAGGATAAAAATATGTAAAAGTAACAGCAACATAAATAATGAATAAATATTATTTTTTATTTTATAAAGTTTAATGAAATGTTATTTCTCTTAGATTTAGATATACAATTATAATTAAGTATTATTATGTAGCTCGCGTAGTTCGTTGATAAGAATGTCAGGCGGTTGAGTTATTTATAATAATCGGGAGTACAGAAGGAGGGTACCTAGTGCACGTACTCAAGGTGTAAAATGGAATTGCAGTTGTGTTCACGAGTACATGGACGTCTACACGGAGATCCGGACGGACAACACGACCAAGCTGATAGAGACGCCGTTCGGAGGGCGATACTGCGGTCCGATTCCCCCTCGCAAACGGGTCTCCCTCTACCAAGGCATAGCCCTCAGCTTTTATACCGACAAGAATATCACGCTGCCAACTCTTTTTGACGGTCGTTACGCCTTTATAAATGCCTGTGAGTACGCGAATCCACGATCGACCTCTATTTCGGTCTCTTTCACCTTAATCATTGTACATATTGCCTCTTGGTTACGATACATTACTATATACCCCCAGCTATTTCAAGGCGCATTCAAATTGTTTGCACTTTGATAATTATTTGCAAATTAAGCGAGGGGCACTTTCTTATATCCCTTTGGCACAACGAGTAAATTTTGTATGACGCAGCTGAGTACGAGATCGGGACACCGGCGCCGAGTTTGCCGTGCTCGTTCACGGTCCACGCCGACGTCAAACGAACTGGTAACATCCTCTCGCCAACGTATCCGGGCACCTACCCCAAGGACCTTGTTTGCAGCTACCAGTTCATTGGTCAGCCCGCGCAAAGGGTGCGTCTCGAGTTTCGTGACTTTGACCTCTTCTTCGGTGGTCCTCAGTAAGTACAGTTTATTTACGCGGCACCGCTCTATCGGCCTTTGCACCGTAACTATTTTACATTTATTTTGATTCTCTCGAAATTATTATTGTTAACGGAAAAGATTTCGCGCATCTTAATCTTTAACACATTTCATTTCAAATTTTAATATACTTCGTTCTACATATATTTACAACAAGATTTAGAATAATGTTTTATTTAAATAACTTATAAAATTATAACTAACTTAAAAAATTAGTTAATAAAAAATTCGTTCAAAATTTAGCTGTCCGTTCGATTATGTGAAAGTGTACGACGGTATCAACAACACCTCAGCTGTGATCGGCACGTACTGCGGTCAGCAAAGAAACCTGGTGCTTTATTCCTCCGAATCGAGTCTGTTCGTTCTCTTCGTCACTCTTCAGCGGACCGCTAACACGCAGAATCGCGGCTTCAAGGGCATTTTCGAATTTTCCGAAAGCTTCGTTAAGCTTGGTAAGTCCTGAAAAATTAAACATCATTCCCGACTTTCCCGAAAGGTAAAAATGGATTAACGTAATAACATATAATTTGTAGACTTTATTACAAATTACGGTGGAGAGCATATACGAGGGACTGAGTGCGACCAGAAAATTCTGAGCAAGAAGGAATCGGTTGGGTTCGTGGTTAGTCCGAATTATCCATACCCCTACATCCCGAAAGTGGTATGTCGTTACTTCATCTACGGGATGCAAGACTCGCAACACCTCGAGCGCGTCAGACTCGAGTTTTCGACGTTCGTTATACCGAAGGGCGAGGCGAAGGGAGAGTCAGTACAAATGCTATATCAAATCAATCGGTTGTTTTACCGAGTGTGCCTGACGTTCAATAAATTTACTAATATCGGTTAATTTACAGTTCAAGTTGTACCGACGGATATTTGAAGCTGTACTTGAAGGGCCAAGAAGCGACGGACTCGTACGATAAGTTCGACTACGAGCTTTGCGGTAAGGATAACAATCCCGTTCACGTAGTGAGCGATGGCCCAAGACTCGTGATGGTCTTCAGCAGCGGGGAGCAACAAGGTCGAGGTTTCAAAGCAAAGTAAGCTTTAAGAAAACTAATCTTTGGCCACCCAAGCGAGTCGGGTAGTGAGACAGTGAGGCCACAGTTTTTGAAACCGGCTTTGGTATACTTTACAGATACGTTTTCGAAACGGAATACAGGATACCGGGGACCGCCTCTCCGGATGGCAGCTGCACTTTCACTTATCGGAGTTCCTCGCGAAAGCGCGGCGAGTTCAACTCGCCGCGCTATCCTAGCAACTATCCAAGCGACACGAATTGTACTTATCTCTTCTTAGCCACGCCGAACGAGCAGGTGACGCTCGTATTTGACCACTTCAAAGTGAGAACGAAAAACTACAACGTCAGCGGGCACTATGGGTATGCCAATAACGTACATACATTTTACTATTTTAATGCACGTATTACTTTACCTTGGTATTAAATTAAACCCTCGACCGATCCACTGAACGAGCAACCGCAATAAAAATACTTTTGACAAAGTATAAGTTTCAACATTGATCTGCATTATCTGCATTATATCATATATCACAAATATATTGTAATGTTCATGACAGAGCGGAGTATTGTCAAGACGATTGGGTGGAGATCTACAACATGTACCGGGACAACACGGAGAAGCTAATAGGCAGGTACTGCGGTATGACGGCACCGGGTCCAGTCGAATCGACTCTCGGCGCACTCGGTGTCAAAGTAATACTGCACACCGACTCCGATCTCGTCTATAGCGGATTCAAGGCGCGCTACATCTTTGAAAATGCAAAATCTATATTTGGAGGTGAGGTACTTCGTTTCACCTACGTATTGCGCGTTACGTTATACATCTTTGCGATTACAACTATTTACATTTCGAATTACCTTGTCAAGTTATTTTGTTTTGACTATTATCGATTGGTCTGATTATGGTATGACTAGGGTCTATTAATGGCAATCGTACATTTTCAGACTGCGGATCGAACATAAGCAGTCTTCATTACGGCATAATTACCAGTCCGAATTTCCCGAACAAGTACGACGCGCCATCGCGCAATCTCGCGAGTAAGACGTGCAATTGGTTCATCAGTGTGCGACCGAATCATCAGGTTCTGCTGAATTTCGAACTCTTTTCCGTCGAGGGGGAACAATCTGGTACAAAATGTTTTATCTTTCAACGTTACGGAGAAAAAGATTTAATAATCGAGATAAACTGTGCAGCCGAGACTAACCTCGAGATCGTTTTACTTTTAAGCTCGTGGATGTCCAGCAGCCGTACTCCGTATGTGGATCTCGCAACATAGCACGCCAGTGGAATTGTGCGGGGTCAAGGAACCCGAAGAAAAGTGGAGTCACATTTCCGATGACCACGACATGCGACTGAGGTTTTATTCTCTTTTATACTTTACGGGCACAAGTATTTAACACTTTTTTTTATAAAACCTGCGCACAACTGTTCATAAAATCTTAAATAATTATAAGTTTAAGTAATTTAATTCGTTAATAGTATTTCAGCATTTAAACTTTAATAGAATGTTTAATCGGGATTCGAGTGATCGAGTATTAATCTACGTAGTTTAACGAATAAAAAGATTTAAAATTCGGGAAAATTGTTTTGTTTCGAGCAATGGTGTAGTCACAGTATTGAATAAATTAGTGCGTCTCTAAGGGAAAGTCGTTTCTTACGGGTTTATTTGCATCTTCAGTCAGTTTGATCGAGAGCTTTTTCACTTTTACTTTTTATTCGTCGCGAAGAACGTTACAAACCCTCGGTGTCAAGGTTTCGGTCGTTTGGCACAAGTGTCAAGAAAGAAGGAGATAACGATGAGGTATGTTTGTTAGCTTTTTATCAGCCGACAAGGCGGTGGGCCAGCAAGGCTTCCGGGCCATCTGGACGGAGGTGACCCAGGACACCGAGTGCCTTGGCGGTTTTCTCTGCACGCGGAGCGGCTACTGTATCGACCAGTCGCTCAAGTGCAACAAAATCCACAACTGCGGACCCGAGGACACCTCCGATGAAGATCACTGTAAGTCTGCCTCTTGGACATTCTTCTCCTTCCTCTACGATTAGATTTGTTGACCACCGACCACCGAGTCGTTGACCTCGCCGTTTATTTATATATACATATATATACATATATATATATATATACACCTATCTCTCTATCTATTTGTATATATGTATATATACATATATATATAACTATATATACATACATCTAATTATCTTACTCAATAACGTTAATCATATAATAATATTAAAACGAGAAGCTAAAGACAAAAATAAATTATACGATATAAATATTAATGAGCACTATTCTAAATGGCCGCTTGTTCGATGTTGGATCCGCTTCCACCTTTCGATATTCCATTTGTATATACATGTATATGCATATCAACATATGGTATTTATGTATGTATATATATGTATATATACATAATATTTGTTAACTTTATCTTCTTGTCTATACGGATAACTCTGTATCCAGTGTGCTTTCTTTAATCTCGCGTTCAGGTCAACGGGACAAAAATATACGTAACAAATTTTTTACCCACTTCATTAATTAGATGATAAAACCGACGATAATTTACTTTTAGTATTAAATTATCTAAATGGGAAAAAGGTGAAATATTTCAAATAATATAGTTAATTAATTATTCCGGAAATAACCAAGTTTGCTGAAGACGACATCTTCGCAGCTCGTTGCTGACGTGATACAGAGTTACCGACTTACCTATATATATAAATAATTACAGTACAAACACACGTGTATAATATGTATACATCCGTATCTATACACTTAGATATGGTGTTACTCTACTGCTCTGATCTCTCTGTCGTTTCTCAGACTCAACACTTTCACCGCTCTAATTTCCTAATGAATTTCTTTCTGTACAAATTATCTATAGGTATTTCACGCTAACGCACATCTGACAACTTGTGACAAGCAAAATACTATATATTTGTGTATAGATTTCGGTCGCATTTGAAAAAAGCAAAGTACGTACTTTGCGCATACATGAGAAAATCGTTCAATAAATTTATTTTAAAAGAAAATCTTCCATTACACTTAATTGTATTGATGTTGATAAAATATAATAATTATATCTACTCGATTAAGCGATATATTTTATTGATCAATTTTCTATGTATGTAAATGTATATATATTATTGCATGTGCTACTACAGTTTGTATATTCTTACTCGAATACTAAATTTCTATTACCTGTATACATATATCCGTATGCGTACGTGTACGTATACGTGTATACGGTATTTTCTCTACCACTGTATACATGAAAGATAAATGCTCATAAGAGGAAAAAAAATGCTCTATTTACGTCGAATTACGTCTTTCCAGCCTCACGCAGACGAAAGTCACTGCCACGCACTTTTATATTATATGATACTGAACGACTTGTGGAGAAATGTGATCTATTATTTAAACTATACATTTTTACTGTTTACTTAACTTATTCTATTCTTCCTTTTCTGCTCCTATCTCGTGTCTACATATACATATATATATATTTTTCTTCACGATCAATGTATATTGAGTGTTAGATATCGTTGAACTACCCAACTCTTTCAGTCACACTTTTTTCAACTTCAACTGGAAAATCAATGTTCTTATTAAATTAACCCGTAGTAGAGCACCACCTTAACTTAACTATTTGGATAGCTATAAACTACACTAATACTAATTATAACTCGTACTACATTTCAGAATTAACCATTTTGATTGTGCGTTAAATATTCAGTGAAACATTTAATTTTTAGATCGAATGAAGTGCATAATAACTTAAATGTAATAAAACAACAATTTAAATAATGAGACAAGATTTTAGACAACTTAAAATTTGGTATTAACGTATGCTTATCGAATTATTCGCAATGTCACTCACGACACGGTGGCATCTCTTCTGCATATTTTCTGATATTTCAGGTAGATCTGATACATCGGTACAGGGACTGAAAGGGTAACCATATACTTATCTAACACTGCACGTAGCATGTGTGTGCATATATACATATATTTATAAACTTACCAAGTATATATCGTAATTGTACTTTTTTCTCGGGAGTATCGTTTTGTCCATTTACAAAAAATGTATAATAATGAACAAGGAAAGGATTATCAATGGCGTTTCACTTGGAGCATATGCAGAATGTTTCCAAGCTAACCACGACGTAAATAGAACAAGTTTATGAATAACGAGAGATGATATATATTTTTAAGGGGTTAAAAAATACCTCAGCGGTTGACAACTATTAGGCAATGCTCGATCGGCCCGAGAGCTAGTAGAGATATCAATGTAATGTCAGACATATAGCGTCTAACCGCGCACACTCTTGTCAATTTCACTAAATTATTTTAATAAATTAATCGTGTGTTAAATCATTTAATTAATAAGTGTATATTCTTGTATACGTGTATACATACAACTAAGATTACAGCACAATATACCGTGGGCATTTTCGCATGGAGATGCGTCGATAAACTGTGGGCGCAGAATTTAATCAGCAAAGTACAATTGATCAATACAAGTTTCCTCTATTGCTCAACGTTTACTTTTATCGACGAATTTTCATTTATCGCGCAAATGTGTATGCTCAAAGCGAAAAAATTTAGGTTATACTGGTAAGATTAAGCAACAATGCAACAAGTTTTACCGAAAAGTGAAACAAATCAAAATTCAAAATAGTTTTGGAATTCTCTTTAAATACGATTATTTTAAACAAAATATTGTACAAATATATAAAATACAAATGTAGAAAAGTATCTTTGAATTCAACTGTCCAGAGGTTAAAATCTATACAACAAACTGAATATTAGCTGCCACAATATTAAAAGTATATTACATGGAAATATATATATACTGCTGACTGAAGAGCTGACTATATTAAAACACATAGGTACATCTATATATTTTTTTCCAAAAGTTGTTGATAAAATGATATAAGAAAACAAAATTATATCTTTAAAATGAAAAAGTTTAAGAGACTATTAATACCTTATATTAGAGAAGTGTTGTTGCATCAAATATAATTGTATATCTATATCAGTAAGAAACATTATTAAAAAAGTATACATATATATTATATATTAAGCTCAATGTATGCTAAACAGTTGCATGCTAATAAATGTAAATCGTCGTCTCTTTTCATATTATGAGTTTAGATTTGTCTAAATTATATTTAGAAGCAAACGATTTCTACATTATGAAAGAATATTTAAAAGTGTTGCAATGGTTGAAAAGAATAAATATTTTTATGAACAAAAAGTATATAGAGCACATACATTTATCGGATAGAAATATTTCATAATAGTAATTAAAGGGATGAAAATAATTAATTGCCAAGAAATTAATAATTAAATCATGGAATTATTAATTACACGAATATTTAATTGATAGTTATCACAAGAGAATATTCTATGTACATTTATTTTTCGTGAAAGTATTCTTGAAACGGTAATCTACACAATTTTGTCCGATATTTTATTGCATATAGTTAACAAAATATTTTTCAGAATTTGCTAACATACGAAAATTTTTAAGCAAAATAGTTTTGCCGAGAGTAATTTTTAACAATATAAATGTGGTCTCTATACAAGTTAACTAAAAATTAAATGTCCGCGCAGTTTATAGTTAAATAATCTAATTATTTATTAATTACTCATTAAAGATTCAAAAACTTTAATATCCCTGATTAATAGAAATATTTTTCAAATAACAGAGAATAATTAATTGTAAAAAATAAAGTAAACAAATGACGCATAGAAAATGATATTATCGTTACAATAGTGTAAGTGTTTGAGAAAATGATATTATCGTTACAACAGTGTAACGTAAGAAATTTTACGTATTATTGGCCAGCGTCTGTAATTTTGCACACATTTATTTGAACATTAGAAAATGGTAAATCTTTGTGATCTTACTTTCTTTGCACAACTTTTAAATTAGATATTATTGAACAGTAAAATTCGTCTATAATTCAGAAAATAATCTGTATACTGTAAGGAACACACCTTTTTTAAAACCGTAAAAGTTTTTTTCACCCAAACCACCCGAAAAGTCTACTTTATTGACTTCAAAGGGGAGAGAAAAATTGTATTTTATTGTTTAGGAAGTACACATATTTTTTAGTCTCGACGATCACTTTTCAGTCTGGGGTGTCATTTTTTAATTTCCGTATTCATTTGAAATTTTTTGCATGGCTCAAAAAAATACAAAAAAAACAGGTAAATTTTAATTTCTATACAAAGATAAAAACATTAAATTGTCACAGAAAATGTTATATACACTTCGAGAGTAAGAGACGATTCTTTCTTTAGATGAATTATTGCTTTCGCTAAGACTCGGACAGCAAATTTCATCCGCGGAATTAAACGCCAATTTTACTCTCTTATAGTGTGTATACATAATTATTATATAATTATATGAAATAAAATTTCTTGATTATCCATTTCTAGTTTAGACATTTTAAACATTTTTTAAACATTATACATTTGATTAAAATGAACATTCTAAACACTCATCATAAAAAGTTGTCTTGTATAAAAACAACGCTGACGTCCAATAATAGGATATTTCTCTAAGAGTCATTAAAAATATGTGTTTTTAGCAATCGTTTGATGTGTTTGTGTAAATGATAGCGATTTAGAAAATATGCGACTGGTTACATATACATGAAATAATTACTTAAATTGATATCATTGAATCGGAGCAATACATTCTAGTGAAGCAATATGAGCAAATATTATTTTAAAACATAATATGGAGTTTCAATACTTTTTTCTACAAAATATATTAAAAAAATTATTTCGTTTAACTTTTCGGAACTGGTATACTTTATATATCGTTTCTCTACAAACAAAATGTAGTACTGATTATTTTATAATTAAAGTAAAACCGAAAAAATAAAAGTAAATAATTTAATTTTATACATTAAACATTAATGATTTATATATTGTTTTCCTGAAGTTGAATTGAAATGAGACTATCTGAAAGGATCAAGCGTTGAATTCGAACGGTTCCTTTAAATTGACCGATCAGTTAAAAATAGGCAAAGTGAAAGATTGTAGAGATATTTGGTAGAAAAGAGGGATGATACTCCAGAGAAGACACGCAATGTCCGTGAAAGCGGTAAGAGTGAGGGAAAGAGCGAAAGAGGTAAAAGGGTGGGTTTAGCGATCGAATTGGTTGGTAATCGTGTACGGGGTATGGCGTATGGCGTATGGCGTATGGCGTATGGCGTATGGTGTATGGTGTATGGTGTCCTCGCACAGGTGCAGCCTTGGCCTTGTCGGCCCCAGCGCTGGCCGGACACACTGCCGTGCTTCCTCTCTCTCTGTGCTTTGTGTTCGTGACCATCTGAGCCGTTGATCGAAGATCCGGCATGCCTCTCACATGAACAAAAACTCCCCTTCTTCTTAGCCGTATCACGTGAGTCTTATCCCATCGCACAACAGACACATAGACAAGCCTGAATTGTCGGAAGCGCTGTCGCTGACGCTGCTGCTCTCGCTACCGCTCCTGCTACCGCTGTTGCCGCCAGTGCCGCTGCCGCTGCCTCTGCCGCTGCCTCTACCGCTGCTGCTATACTCTCGCTCTGTCTTGATTTCCTTCGTTTTCTATATTTTGTTTGCTTGCAAACGTGCTCTATCCTGGGGAGCGCGCATTTTTATTAAGCTAACAAACATTCTCCAGTCGCGTCGTCGACGTTCTTTCAAGATAGTACGATAAACATACTATCTGCATCACCTATACTTTTACGACATTTTATTGCTCGCCAGAAGTCTCGAGTCCAATTCTCACGGAATAACGACGCTAACGAATTAACTCAACGTTACACTCATCTTGAACGCGTAAACGACTGCACCCCTCAATAAAATTCAGTCGCAGATCAGTTCCACAGTTATTCGAGTAATGTATCTAAATTTTCAAAAAAGACAAAGACAAAGTTACGTCGTTATTCCTACAGTAGTAAACAGTATGGAAATTGTGCAATAGAGACTGCTACTGCCATTACTTCGCAAGCGCTATATCTATATTTTTTGCGCATATGCAATTAGTGATTATTTGAAACGATAAATTTCATTTGTCAATAGCGATTCAAATAATTATGTTTTTTCATTAACCCGTAGTGATTACACGTTCGTTATTGAAAATTAGACAAACTGCAAAGTGGATCGTGCACGGTAACGTGATGGCTGTACTCGTTCGTTTGACTCGGGCGCAAGATGTAGCAATATAGTGACTTACTGCTTATTCGCACGAGAATCATTTTTAAACAATTACAATAGTTTATTGCTTACTCGGCTGTTGTACAAAAACAAACAATGATAATTACGCTTCTTAAATTTCCCGTCGCATTCAAACTCTGCATTACTTTTGTATTTACGATTCATTGAGCTTTACCTTTAGGGATGAGAATGTTCTATTTTATTTGCACAGTGCTCGAGGACCCAAGTGTCTTTCCGTCGATTACGATTTGCATGTCGGAAGTGAATGTTAAGCTGATGTGCCTCAAATACTAAGATAATAATAATTGCGATCAAATAATTGCATGGATATCTATTATTTACTTTTTGCTCTTCTACTTATACTTATACTTACTTATCTTTCTTACTTTCCTTACCTACTTTCTTACTTACTTTCTTCATTCGTGCTTGTTTACATTGTAGAACATTCTAAATATTTCTATAATATACTTATTAAATGTATGATGTATTTCTCCTGTGCTCATAATCCACAAGCTTGTCTTTTGCGGCGCAAGCAAATAGTTTCATATTTGACCAGTTTTATTTGTGCACATGACACTTTAAACCAATTTGTTACGAAACATTTTCATTGAACGATAACGATTAAAAATATTAATTAATTATTCAAGTTAATAATTATTACTTGTCAGACATTACTATTTTGACAGTGGAACTTTTTGCTTGCTACCTGATACAAAAGATGTGTCTTTAAAAAATGATGTGAATCGAATTTTGATGATAAAACTTACGTTAAAATATTTCGTCTTTGAATTGTTTAAATTAATTAGCAAAATTCTAAACTTCACGTCATTAATTTAAAATAATATATATACATACTATATGTGATATTGAAGATAATTACACTATTTCATTACATACATTGCTGCATAAATTTTGTCGTTTTTCGATTCATCTGCAATCGTTTGTAAAATCATAAAAAAACATTTTTTATTTTGGCACTGAGTTATCTTATTCACTAAATAAATAAAATTATACGTATGATTTGGATATACGGATATACGAGAGAGACAAGTCATGTACAAGGAAAGCCTTGATTAACCTTAAGCGATGTCATGGAAAAATTAGAATAATACCTATATCGTGATCTGTACTGTTTAAACTATGTATTTCTGTTTCTACTTCTATTTCTATTTCTGTTTAGTCTATGTATTATACGATTATTTCTTATTTATAAAAAACATTGTAACTTTAAAGACGTTCTGAATAAAATGTTTGTACAGAAAAATCAATGTGTCTCAAGTTATTCGTGTACTTCCCGGTCCTGGTTAATCGAGGTTGACCTTTTCTAATATTTTTACATCGTTTTCAGTTGCCCGTAACTTTATACTTTGCTAAATTGTTACGATTCAATTTACTACACATTTTATTTTTAAATTATTATTTTTATTTTTACATTTTTGTACGAACTTCAAAAAAGTTTTTAATATTATTTTATGGGTGTTCGCAAAGCGACAGGAAGTTATGTAGCAAATGATAAAAATTTTGATAAAACGGGGACACTATAAATTGATTCAATTAAAATTTTTTTAAATCGCGCTTTAACATTGTTTTTTCATCGGGTGATGAGTAAATTTCAATAGAAATCATTTAAAGTGTAAATTAAAACGCACTCATGGAAATTCGTTTTCAATCACCAAGAAGAATCTTTAATTTCGAATAAGCTAATTTGAAAATTCATTTAAAAATGTCACTACTGTGGATGTTAAATTATTATTTAATACATAATTTAAATCGATTCTTCTTGGATTTTATCTTTTAAAATTGGAGAAACAAATAGCAATACAATTGAAAGTTGTGCATCAATGATTTTCGGTTGCACTTGTGAAAGAGAAAGTGTTTCTAGAGTGCTTAAAATTCAAATCCATTACAGTCATCTGTGTGCAAAAAACTACGTAAGTACGCGCTCACGGGCTAATCACTTAATGTACACATACATACGCGAATAGATGTGTCGTTTAATAAATTTTAAAGTTGAAGTTTGCAGTTCCATATATATATTTACAATGTCGGTCAGTTTCATTCCTGATTTAGATAATTTTAAAACACATTTTAACGGGCTAATCGATAAACACTCGGATGTTTCTTAGAATCAAGTATATAAACCTCATTTGAGATTTTTTTGTAACTCTAAGATAGCTTGCAGATGTGTATCGAAGAAAGATTTCTTACGATTGATGAAGATCTACATAAACACACAAAGCGAAGTTATTAAACTATACTATTAAATTGTATCAGATTGTATACTAAATGAAAACAAATTTTTACGAAAATTATTAATCAAATCACAGGTATCGTTCTTTTAAGTATTATAATTACTATACATTTATTTGTAAGTATAGTATAAAGATTTAATTACATTGATAAATGGAAGTACAAACTAATAACTTGTAATTTATTAACACATATAGATTTGCAGTGTTTTCATTTGGGGTCGTATGATACGTATCGGTAGAAGTCGCTAACCAAAACTATGAAAATGTTTGAAAAGGTACCGTCAGTTATCAAATAATTCATTTGCCAAAAACGTCGTTACTTACGAGATATAATGCAAGGAAAGTCCCGACTGTTAAAACAAAAGAATTGTTTCAACTTAAGCGTTGATACATTTGAATATATTAAATAAATAAAAAAGTTACGCTTTATTAAAAATACTTTTTCTAGTATTGTTATTCAACATTTTCAAAATTCTAGAATAAGTGAAACGTCGAAATTAAAACTATTAATTTATGCTTTTACCTGATTACGGATCAATACTTATAAATAGATATAGCATCAACACAATTGGATTGGCATTACGTGATGAATATACGCGATACGTATCAGACGGGGTCCGAGCTTCCGCAAGACGGTACAATACGAGAAGGGACGAGACGAGACGAGACGAGAAGAGACGAAGGACAGTAGGCTCGAGGCATAGAGCGCTGCGCATCCCGTAGAGCGTAGTGGGTGCACCGGTGCGCCGAGGATGGCCCGTGAGGCGCGTCGCGAACCTCGTACTCTCGTGCAGGTGTAGAGCTCGGGTGTGTGTTGCAGGCACAGTGGCTCCGCCGCCCGAGAACTACTACGCCTTACCGGCGGGGAGCGCCGGCCTCGCGGTTCTCGGGCTCCTGGTGGTCTGCTTCGTCTGCCATCGGCGACTGCGACGCCGGGTCCAGGAAACCGGGCTCGGACACCTCGACGACCTGCAGCAACGGGTGGACGAGCGCACAGGCCGGTGCTTCCATCACCACCACCACCAGTACCGGCAGTCCCAGACTCAGCAGCAACAGCAGCAGCAGCAGCACCAGGGCCTCCTGCACCACCACCACCATCACCACCACCATCACCACCACCACCCGCACCACCACCGACAGGGCTCCCAGCACACGCGCACCCGCAACGAAGAGGACGAGGAGGAGCTCGACGTCGACCTCGACCTCGACGTCGATGTCGACGTCGACGTGGACATGGACGTTGACGCGGACGAGCAGGGCTCCCTCGCCGGATTCGCCGGGGACTACCGGCTACAGCGGCAGCACTCGAGCCCCCAGAGCGAGAGCGACGCGGAGCTCGAGCTCGTCGAGGACGAGGACGAGACGGACCGTCGGGAGCGTCGGGAGCGCCGGGGGGGCCCCGAGGAGGCCGAGGAGCTCGCGGACGAGGGCAGCACCAGCCCCGACGAGAGCTGCAACACCGCTCGGGGACTTCGCTGATCCCGGCTGCGATCCGCCGCTTCGCGCGCTTCTCGACTCATCCTCAAGCCTTGCGGGGCGATCGACTGACTCGCAGCTGCCGCATCTAGGTATGCACCCTCCTTTCACCGGCGTTACCTGCGTAATCTCTTATCGTTTATACTCACCGCCGCCCACCCATCCCGACTTTCGTTCGAGGTTCACTTGCATCTCCACGATCCGCGACACCCATCGAACCGACTACGATGTCTACGCATCTGTGCTCCGATACAGCAGATATCATGATGACTAAGCAATGATTTATTAACTCTTGTTCTACACGTGTATTTTTACAATAGCGGTATTGCGTTGTTATTATTAAATGTCTCGTCGTACTACGTCCATTGATATATATATATATACCGAGCGTTTTTTAACTAAAATACGGGGAACGAATCAGTATTATCGAGCTTCTTTCTATCGAGTTATTTCGATTGGCTACACTTACAGCGGCTCGTGTGGAATCAATCTCTTATCGATGACTTTTTTTTGAATAAACCAACCGCTCGTTCATCCTATTTGCATTGCGTATTATTTGCCTTCTGCATAATTGTGCGTCGTGTCGCGCCTTATTTCTG
Organism: Theocolax elegans; assembly: GCA_026168455.1. Taxonomy (NCBI): domain Eukaryota; kingdom Metazoa; phylum Arthropoda; class Insecta; order Hymenoptera; family Cerocephalidae; genus Theocolax; species Theocolax elegans. Next base: position 83,515,032 of record CM047425.1, read on the forward strand.
TATAATCGTCCACTCGCGCATGGACATCGAGTCTGAGAGGATCTGAAATAGACCAATTGATCGATTAAAACTGTACATTGCGTACTAGGTTCTCAGTCGTGCAATAACTATTTTAAGAAACTACAGCTACCTAATCACCTTTAAGCTTTCTCGATCGACTCGCGTAACGTTGACGTACATTTACCACATGATCGAGCACGTACTTCTTCACTTGTCATTTCCTAAAGCTGCTAAGTCGATTGTAATGCAAAAGATAAATTCGTAAGAGAAAAACATTAACAATGTCACTTGGCATGGGTTTTTTTACGAACGTCGTCAACTCGCATGCGTCTTCCACCCGATATTTTCAAAATTGTAAGGTGAATGTGTCTAAACCTTTTAACCTCTGAATTGTTCCGTATATCTCTCAGTTCCATATTTCCCGAAGTTTAAAACCTATTTTGTGTATACCAAAATATGATATACGATAGTTTCCTCAATTTCATTTACGCGCGTAAGAAAATCTTTGCTAAGGTAAAAATTTAGGACATCTCCACGATAATTATTTGCGAGCGCAAAGAATTATTGTATCAAATAGATATAACGTACGATCCGATCAGCGTTCGGTTTAAGCGAGCGAGTTTGAATTAAACTACAGCGTACATATATAAAATACGTATATATATGTACATGGCACCCTCGAAACCTGACCTTCTAAGTCAAAAATAACGTACGTTTAAATATATAACCGAATAGTGATTTAACTATATACTTCGACCATGGTAACTTTTTGCAACGAAACCTTGACTCTCGTTCTTCGTAAAATAAAAAAGTAAGAGAAGATAAATAAAATATTGAGGCATTCGCGTCCGGCTGCTCTTCGAAGAGCACGAAAAGAGGAAACGATAGTGTACTTTGTGACAACTACGGGGAAATTAACGATCAAATGTAATCGGAAACCATAGGAGAACCATCTGTGACCCGCGGTCCTCGTAAGTATATCGATCGAATTGAGGTTGTCAATTATTCTGCCCAAGTTGCAAATGTTAGTTTTCAATTTGCTATAACTATACGTGAAATTTTACAAATTTCAATATAAATTTTACAAAACGCGAGAAACGCCGTATTGTCCGCGCACACTGCGTGTATAAAAAACAAGTATTTCGAGAAGACAATTGCAGGAGCGACCCCAACGAAAGCAAGAATCAAGAACACGAACAAAAAAGCGCGAGCAAGCTCATCGCGTCGAGGAGGAGCTAAAGCTATAATAATTATAATGATAAAAAAACGTTTTCACATTGTTTTCTACGACGCGTATAACTTTTTGCACGAATATTTTTTCTACACCGACGACGACTATACCGACGAATTTTCCTCGTTCACGACGTTATAACGAGGTAGCACGCGATGGATTATAAAGGAAAAAAATATATATATACACACACACATATATATACAATTAAAGTCGATATACAAATTTCACAAAATGGTAAAGCTGCACATATACCTATTCACACACGGAGCGTGAATCGCAATGCGGGAATATTTAATGGGGAACACACACACACGCGCACACGCATACACACACATATATATATATATACACAATATATATATGTGTGCGTGTGTGTGCGCGCGTGGAGGGATACCGAGTAAATACACAGAATATAAAGTAAATGAATATATATATACACGGTCAAGCTCAACTCTTTGTTTTCTATTTCAAACGCGGCACAGGGCGGGTGTGTCACGAAAATAAATTATGTATACATATATAAATATAAATACAGGCATATACAGTGCGAGTATGAGTATCGAAAATTTTTGGTGTGCGATTATACACTGCACGATGAAATTCACAGTTCGAGTCTTGAAGATGTAATATGAATGTTGAAAGAGAGAAAGATGTTGACATGAAACAGATTATATATAACAATTATATATTGTATACATGCATTATATATTCGTTATAGTCACTCCGCAAGTGGTAAGTCGGAAGTCGAGTGTAAGGAAATTATGCGAACGAACGCGAGAAGGTGTAACGTACGATTACGTTTGTAGACAATTTTAACGTGTGGACGCTTAATGAAAACTAAACTTTTCACTCGTTCCGCATATCTTAATTCGACGTTCGTCCTTTTTTCTACGGCAAGCTTTCTTAATTTATCAACTTTTTATTAAAAACCATGGTGCAATTATTGTTATTGTAATAACCATGGTGTAATTATATCGGGAGTTTCGTTATGCAACATGTCTCCTCGCTACTGTACGATAAATTATGTTTCCATTGAGTCAAACGGTTGTCGATAAAAGATTCAAATAGATTTTTTAACACGGGGAAATTTGAATTTTTTAACGGCCTTGACACTCGTTCGAGAGTTATGAAAGGAGGAAAGGAAAAGGTAAAATAAATAAAAGAAAAGAGATATAGTCGTAGCCAGGCAGGATTCGCTATTGGTTGTACATTATTTGCAGGAATCGCAGGCGTATGGGGAAAAGGCAAACCATTGCCCTTTAAATTCTAAAGCGAGAGAGTGAGAGAGAAGGGAGAGAAACAGCAGCGGTGTTGAATAATACACGTGACAGTCGTAACACCGGGGCGCCTCCGATATGTCGAGAAAAAAGTTGGCCGATGAAACTGGCATACTGATGCGCTGGTGTTACCGACTGTTTTAATTTCGCAGCGTGGAAACAACGATGAAATTTTGAGGGCGCAAACCTCCGAGTTGCGCCGACCGACTGCCGCAGCCAAGCTGGGCGCGAGCGCGTTCGCGCGCAAAGGCCCCCGTTAACGACACCGAGCCGAGCCGAACCGATTCGGGACATATATTTCGCATAAAAACGCTGCCACTGGAGCTATACCAAAGTATATTCTAAACTAAGCTAAATATAATATAACTAAACGAGTAATTAGTATAAATTAATCGGTCGAACGGATCGAGCGTATTTTGCGATGGAGTTTCTCGTCGAATCGTGGACGCGCGTCCGTGCACTGCACCTATCGTACGCGTACTCGCCAAGAACGACGGGTAATAGGTAGCAGCTACGAGACCTAGTACTACTCTCTACAATTTTGGCTATCTATTTGGCGATTTACCTTGAGTACTTTGTTCATTCATTTGTTCATTCGCACGCGAGCAATGCACATTCATCGCGAACGAGTCTCGCGAATCTCTACCACGAGGGAGACTTTCAACCCCGTTTCGAACGATTAAGTGTAAGCGATTTTAGGTGCGGGGTTCGGAAACAACGACGACCAAGTAACCGCGAAATCGACTGTTTATCGATACCTCTACTCCTACTCAGAGCACAAGTATTATTACGAGAGCAGTATTACGACTTTATTTTTTAACTTTTATTCTCAACTAATTCTTTATTTCGCTACTCATTCCTTTTCTACTCGAACTCGAAATATTGCACGGTTTACCGTTCTATCGATCGTCTTCTACGTTTATCCTGTCTTTTATTTCTAGAAAAAAATTATGACGAGTTATCACCTCGAGAAAATTTATAAATTAATTTATTCTAGTTTACCCGACATCAAGAAAATTACTATAATCATAATATCATCCGGTTACATAATGGGTAATCACGCGTAATTAAATTATCTGAAAGTTTAATTGCGTCGTGCTTACGCGGAACGCGATCACCAACGCGTTTTCTCTCGTATAAAACATATATTGGAGTAAACTTCTTCTATAGGTTCCTGAAAGCAAATCATGCAAATTACCGGATTTTTTGAGGAAACAAACATGGTTTTGTAATCGAGGTGCGCAGGCCTCTTTTGACGAGTCTACGCCGCGCGACATAAATATCGTATAATATTCCTTTTTGTATAGACGCGCACTAAACATTTCCACAAGGATATTCAAAATTTGAAAGCCGGGAAAGGGAATCGGAGAAATGTGCCAGTCTCGTTGCCTTTTCAAAATTAACTGTGTACACGATAATCGGTGCGTACTGCTTCCGAGGCACCAACTCCCATTGTTATCGAATTAACGTGAAAATTCTCGTTACCTTGCACAAAGCGCGCAGTGGTTATGTTAAAAGCATGCTTCAATTAAATTTTATTTCGAATAACTAATTATTATTGAATTTCAAAGTTTTGTGAATTTAACGATTGCGAAATAAGGATTAACAAGATGGATTTAAAAAATTAACGAGTGAGCTCGGTAATCCAGAGAACGAGGTCGATTTTAACGAAGCAACGTGTGTCAATGTTTTACGCGTAAAAACACGTGAACGAACGCGAAAAGGGACGACGAAGGTAAAATTTGCGCGCAAAAGAGGATGAATACTTATACGACAAAGATTTGTAAAGCAAGACATTCGTAATTTTTTTGGTTTTTTTTAACAAAAGGTATAAAGAACGAAGACATGTTTTTAAACGCGAACGAAAAGTCGAAAAACCATATTTTAGAAGAAGATTGGTGAAACCGTAGAAACGTACATAAGAACAGAGCTGCGAGTGCTTTATCGCCGTTTCATCCCGCGCGTATTTTCTATTCGTGATACCGTGCGGGCCACCCCGGAAAGTGCTCGAATAGTCGACTGCGTCTTCAAACGGGTCACTGCTTTTCGTTCGTGCGATCGTTATTCGTTCGTTGATACACCGATATACACACTTTTCGAGGATATTTTATTCGTATGCCGTTACAATAATTTTTTGTCAAAGATTCGATTATTTGCGATTTAAATATAATAATTAAGCGTATTCTGTAGAAGATTAGTTCTCGTAACGACCAAGATCGAAATAACCGTGCAATAAATGATACGCGTACTCGTTATATGTATATTTTCGGGTGCCTATACAAATATGAACATTTGTCTGATGGTTATCCGTTATTTTTAGTTGAGAACTCTATTTTACTTTACTTAGCCTGCAATTCTTCAATAATTATTGTTGATATGTGAAAAAATTTAAATGCGTTCAACGATGAAATATCATTGATAAACTGATGAATTGATGAATTGATGAAAAAAAAATATATATAGATATATATATTCGAGTATATTAGACGAGGGCGAAAGATTGACGAGAAACCGTGGCATTAGAATCGGAATAACCAAGACAGTTGTGCTTTATTGTATTTTAGGTAAATGAATAAACAAAAAAATCAAGTAATACACAATAATGTACTCGCAGTGAATTGAAAGAAAAAGCATAGATTATCCTGGCGTACGTTGACGCTTTAGTATATTTATATAACAGTGTGAATGTGATCGTCGCGTTAACGTAACGTAATAAAATATAAGTAATATATATAAATACAATGTAACATTTGATATTTTTGTTATGGCGATTCGCTTTATTTCTCCAAAGCAATTTTTTACCGGTAAAAGAGAAACTTTTCTTATATTTACATATAGGAAATTTTAATCTAAAAGAAATCTATTTGTATTACCCGAAAAATCAACGTTTTATTGTAAAATATGTAGCATCTAATACTGTAGTACTAGTTAGACGAGCGAACTATCCCGATAAATTTATAGTTCGAAGAGACGAAATTTCATTCGAAACATATATACAGAGAAGTTGTACGTATATTTAGTCCTTTCGAAATCTCTAATTGGCTTTAGTGCTGATACTAACCAAATAATCCATAACTCCGAATGTAATAATCATTTTTAATCGACGTACCAGTGCGATTAAGAGCGTGTGGACACCAACAAAAGAAACGCGATTTATTTTTTATTTAATTGTTTCTGCAATTATTTGACGAATTTTGTCAATTCAAAGTTTAATTCAACAACATTTGGGTAGAACTTTTGACTTCTCAAGACTAGACTGTTATAATATGGTTATCCCATTACCTTAATCGTATTGATATATTACCTATTCATAAGATTTATAACTCTTGGATTAAATGCTCAGATGGAACATTACAAATTATCAATATTTTTTTCATACGAGTTAATAAATTAAATACAAACATTCGCATTTACTTTTGATTATTGATTAATATCCTACAGCTTTTCAGCGGTTGCTAAAAATCGGATCAAATAGATCGTTTTAATATCTCGATTCTATATTTTTTATGATATCTAAGAATCTTTTATGATGCGCGTGAAGAAATAATTTAGTGATTAACGGGAATTATTTAAATTAAAACTATGAGATAATGTAAATATTCTGAATTATATTTATAACAGACTTATACTTACAAGTTATTCTCTAATTTAATGCAATCATAATTATTATTCTTATCTTTTTTTTTGAGATTCTACAGTGAATTTAATGTATCTTGTATACTATATACAACAAGTATGGATATGTTTTTCTAATTTTTCTAATTATAAACGAACGCATCATCATTTTTAGTGGAATAAATACTGTAACGTGAACATTGGTTACATTATTTAATTGTTAATTATTCCTCAGCGTTCGAAAGCAGTTTATTGTCTCTTTAAAACTCTTGAAACTCTTGCAATAAATGTAAATGAAAAATGACACGATGTAACCTTTATATATATAAATAATAGGTTTAATTGTAACGAACGGTTTCGTAATTATCGTTTTAACTGAATGGGTATGCGTAATATAATGATTTCGAATGTAAAAAATATCTGAATGTGCATTGTCTACCGATTGTAACGATCTCCGTAAACATTTCAATGTCAACGATTCCTTTCGAACTTGCGGATAGGACCATTAGAATTATTAAGATTTCAATGAATCTTAACTAACGTTGGGAGTAATAGCTATTAAGTCACCGGATAACGAAAGGTATGCAAACGTAAGAAATTTCGATTTATGCGAGAACAGCGTACCAGCACCGTTTTAAACTCGTTCAGTCGCATCGACGTTGTCGCGAGGACCGCCTACCGAGGTTCAAGCACATTTTATTAATCAATTTACATAGAACTCGCGTCAGGCACTTTTAAAGCTCAAAATACATTTGAAAGATAAATTTTGAATAAAATTCGGGAATCTAGTTTCGTGAATCATTGGTCACTATCTTTTACGACAAAGTTTTTAGTGCGAAAAATCACAAAGATGCTTCAGGAGGGAAAAACATTGGGAGTTCGTGCAGTATACGAACAAAGAATAAGAAAATGTAGATCGAGCGGTAAACGCGAGAGTTACGCAAATTATTACGGACGCAGACTCGTGAACGGCTAAAAGCAGGGATCTTTAACTGTGTTACTCGGTCCATTTGAGAGGTAAAAATTGACTATTCGCTCAGGAAGTCTCGCGATATTGAATTTAACATATTTACCGAACAAATTTTGCACAAAATTTTTTATTTTATTTATGAAACATTGTTTTTTAAAGCGTTGGCCACATTATCTTGAACCACAGTTGTAGAATACATTTTTGACTTTTATCAAAAATATTTAAAATCTATCTTTGCCAACTCTCAAATGTAGTGAATAATACGATCGAATGAGAACAGGAAGCATAAGATCTCCATAAGCGCGGTATCGATCGAGCTTTACGAACATGCACGTTGTTTTTATGGGTTTCAGGTGATCGAGCGCTACTAAACTGTAAATTTTCATAACAGATCTTTGATAATCGGACGTATCGAGGTAACGCCAACTCATATAGATACATTTTTTATTTATACGGATATGCTTGAAAAAATGCAAAATATTGATTATACATATACACGTGTACATTTCTAGGTATATATATATTGCCATTTTGAATATTGTTACATTTTTCACTAAAATATTTTTACAAAATAAAAATTTCTAAGAGAAACTTTCCTTATACCAATTAGCGCAAATTTATATGGCATTACCGATAGAGTAATGCATTCAGTCCTTTTTGTCTACAAAAGTAAAATAAAAACGATGAAAAAAGATTCGTATCTCGCTAACGAAAGGGCTGCAGAAAATATTGAGGTAACATTTCAAAGATTAAAATTCGTTATTTTTTATATTATTTTTATTCTCGAATAATATTCAAATTAATCGTGTTGCTGAATGTCGGTTACGAACTGCATATATTTTGCAAACGTACGTAAGCGTTAAAAATAATTTTCACTCGCTAAGTATTTCGGGTAGGATAATTTAATGTTTTATACCACAGTGGGAAGTCCCTTATAATATACAAATACCCAAAATCATAGTATATTCCTCAGGATCATAGGTGCGCGTTTGCTCTTCCTTTATAAAACGTTGGAAACCAATGTTTCCAAAGAAAACTGTTTAAACGTCAAGCTTTGAAGTTCGAGCTCGATACCACCTGCTTTATCGCACCGGGTTTATTTATCACCCTGGACAGAAGTATACCTAGAACGTTGGCATACAAAATAATAGTACACTTGATCTCGCGTGACGTTACAGCGTAACGAGGAATTTCGATAAACTATATGTTTCCGTTGAAAAAAAAGGAAGAACAAGAACGTGCGAATTCGAGTCAGAGGGGAGTACAGTAATCGAATAATCGAGCGGGTAGTCGAGTTCTCTTACGTTTGCAAACGCATCGAAGGATAAAACGAGTGCGCGAGCGTGTACAGTCGACTAATACGAGATGAGTACGGTCGGGTTTGATGATTTGGTCGTAGGTATAGGGTATAGGTATATAGGTAAGTATTTATCGAAGCGTACGATATCGCGGTAGATGAATTTTATACTCCTCCCTTGGGTCCGCGCTTGCGCACACGTACATAACGAATAAAGTCGCAGGATCGACGAACGCGACGACGAACGTTTTCTTCGACGATGCTAGCTGGTTTAGCACGCTCGCGGAGCTACTCTAGCAACTCTAAATACGAGAACAACGACCCGAGATCGCAGCGCACCCCATACTTCTATAATCAACCTGCGCTTAATGCTTCAGTTATTTCAATTACTTTTCTCATTTTTGTTGTTCTTTTTTTCTTTCAACAGGCACGTTCAATCTTCCGTTCGTTTTGTTTTTTAAATTTATAGTACACTCGGTCGTATATTGAACGTCGCGAGCAGGACGTCACTGCATTATTTACCCACGCAATATATATATACATAACGGAGGGAAAGTTTCTCCGGGCGGTCCGTCGGATTTGAATTTGTATAAGTAAATACCGGGAGCTTTTTACCGTTCGATATGATTTGCGTCTTAAAACTCGCGTAAACTTCCGGTTATATTTGTATACCTTCCCCCGTACGAAGAACATTGCCTCTACCCTGGCCAATACTTTATACGCATTTGTATACTTTGTTTCTACGAATCTTCACTGTTGAATCCGTCGATTCTTAATCTTTTTATCTCTACGTATAGTTACTTTAATGTGAAGACGCTTTGTCGCGCATTTTATTTTTAATATCGCAAAGTTTCATTCGATTGATCGATGTGTGTACGTCTTGGTATAAAGGTAAATTGTACGAATCTATAGGAAAAAGCTCATACGCGTAACTCAGGTTTACGCAATGAAATTCGATGTTTCGCGGTAGGTATGGCAAACTTTGATATAATTACTATTTCTTTCTCATATAAAGTTAAAGTAAACTTATCCGAGTCATCTTTATAAATTTAGGGAACAATTTGAATAACGATGCGTTTTATTGCACAAACAGAAATACGGTGTGTCTAATCGTTCCCACTCGCGTAATTACGTAATTACGCTCTGCCCTGCGAATCAAAGAAGTGTTTTAATCCTGACGCAACGGAAAGCTATCATCAATATAATAAGGTTCAAAGAAAGGCGAGAAGCTAGAAGACGAATTTAGCAAAGTGTATGTAGATACATAAAAGACGGATGGTATTGAAACAAGTTTAACATAATATTAACACTTATACGATACTTAGGTATGTTTAATACTAACGTGAAATAAATATCGACGCCTTCGAACGAAAAAAGCACAATTCAGATTTTCCCATTTAAATTAATAATGAAAATTGTGGTTTGTACGTTTTTTTAGTCCAAGGCGTTGATGTATTTTATGATATTCGATTATTTACATTTTGGTACATAGAATAAATATTGTTACTTAATATTTCATGAATGATTTTGATGCGTAATTACGCCGACTAAGGGCACGAATAGACATCGTTAATTACCATGACCAAGACAAGCAGCAGCGAGGTAAAAATAAAGTAACGCGTATTATTATTTGTGTGGCGTAAATATTTTCAATAATTTACAAATAAACAGGTTAATCTGTAGCGATCGTTTCTGATCATCGGGGAAGATGCGCACCTGAGTAATAGGTATAACTTTAAAGCGGCGAAAGATGCGGTTGTACGAGAGATAGAAATAAAAAGTGAGAATGATCAAATGTGTGTAAAAGAATGAAGAGGAATGAAAAAGATAACGAATTAAATAGCGCGTAATAGCGAGACCGAGCATGAGCGAGAGTTTTAAATTATAACGTATACTTATATACGGGATGAATCATTATACATTGTTTTCTCCACACAAAAACAGTATAAATATATAAATATTATACATATTAAAGTATAAATATATATACGACAAAAGGATTACTACCTGAGTAACTACTGTAATTAATGTAAGTAGTAAGTAATGAACATTTACACTGTTAACCGACCTAGAGACCATTACGAGCGAATTGTCAATGTGGTGTCTATGAAAGAAAAAAAAACAAAAACGAATCCTCGATTATGAGAGTAATACAATTTTTTAATCAAACTTGATCGAATTACTAATTTTATATATACCTCGTTCTTTCCGGCTCCAGACTCCACACGTTTATTTACTTTTTTCAATTTAGAAGAATTTTAATTTTTGTGTTTACATACCTTTCAGACTTGCTGTTCGACGGTTAATTCACCAGGTAAGACATATTGTTTGGTATTGTTGGTATTGTTGGTAGTTGTTTGTTTTAAGGAATTCAGAACGTCATAATTTCAAATTAGGGAAAACAATTTCTCCTAAGTTAAATATTATGTAAACGTTACTCGTAAACAGAAAAAACTTCTTTGACATCTCTAATTCCAATTTCGTACAGTTGCTCGGTTATATTAAAAAATAGTTAAAAATTTTTAAGTTTTAATCTATTCAAATACACGCGTTTCAAAATATCTGGATCTTATTTATTTTAATTTGCATAATTTTCTTTTCATTCAAAATTTTCTGAAAAAATTGCATTTATTTAAAGACTTTTTAGGAACTCCTATATGAATTCTTTTTTTCGGAAAGATTAATTTTTTATTAAATTTATGACCCATGCCTTGTTAGTTATCCAATTAGAAGATTTGGAGTTTAATGCAACTACGTAATATAAGCATGTGTATACTTCCTCCCTAGAGATACATAAGTATAAACTGAATTAGCGAATTTATTTTAAAATAATATAATTCAAAATTTATTTGTAAATTTAACACAAAACACTTTAAATCTCTAAGTTTAAGGATATGTATAGGTATCTATGATATTATCTATGATGATTATCTATGATATTATCTATGATGATCTAATGATATTAGAGAAATTATCAGAAAATCATATTGATGTAAAGTTTTAAAGTAAATAAAAAAAATATGTTTAATGAAGACAAATATATTTTCATTCCATATAAAAAGCATCTATTATTAAAATGTTACGTAAATATAATATGCTGTACGTGCACCTTGCTGTAATAGGTAGGTGCACACACTCAGACTCGCATATACACATACGCGCGCAAGCACACGTTCACTCGTACTTATAAAAAATCATTTGATTACATTAAATTAATAAAGTCCAAAGTCCAAACAGCCGCTTCTTAAATATATAATAATTTTTATAATATAATATATTTTTATAAAATAAAAATTTACATTTGTATATTCTCGCGCGTTTTTCGTTTGTATATTTAGTAATTATACACGCAAAGGTAACCAAGCATTTCATACGCACTTAAACATTTTGACAAAGGAAATTACACTACATGGTTTTTATTAAACTTTTAGTGAGTAATATAAATAAAATGTTGCGTTAGAGTTTATTTTATGCGTTTGAAATACTCGATGGAGATTATTAACTACTTAACATTAACTACTAATGGAGATTTATTCTAGTACGATATACAATATATACTTTTATGTCCCTGTATTTATTATAAATAGTCGCTGGAAATCTGTCATGGAGCCGAACGCCAGTTTGCTCAATGATTCTCTATTAAAGCTACCTCGACCACTGCGAGGTACCGTTACATTGCACTGGTTAAACAGAAGAGTTTACTCAGAGAATTCATCTACAATACGTAGTTAATCCATTCGGCGTTTATCTCATAAACTTCTAAATATTGTATCAATGCGAAATTAGTATTTATATTCTCAAATATAAATCTTTATATATTGTTCTACTTAGTTCTGTATTTGTTAAACAAACTTTTTTATCGATCAATTGACAAGAATTGTAAAAACTACTGTTCAAAATTATTATTTTTAATGTTTGAAAGGATCAGTTACATTTATTAAAAGCGACAAATGTTATTTAACTTTAGATGATCCATTTTTAATACAAAAAGTCAATAATTAATTTGTTTAATTAAAATATCTTTGCTTGTATCAATTAATTCTCTGAGTACATACGATACTCCTCCTAACGTTTTCCTATATGTATATAAATATGTACATACACTCACATATTTGTGCATGTATATAATTTGTAATGAATGATTATACGTACATGAATGAAAAGTGTATAAAAATACTGTGAGTTTGGAAAGTTATTAAGCTTGCCGAGTACATTTTACTTAGGAGTCTACGAATAAAATGCATGTACGGAAGCACAGATAAGTTGTACCGGGGTTACGAAATTCGAAGTTTAATGGCTATTACGCATACTGGGAAATCTTTTTATTAACGACCACTTGGCACAGACAAAATACTCGGAATGGAATACTCGGCAAAGCTCAATTAATAAATAAAGATTACGCGAATAATTTAAAGATTATATGAACGGGCGATGATTGTTCGTTGGCTCATCGTATATTTACATGATTGTGACATCGCTTACCCCAATGAAGTCGGAAACGCGAGTACACGAGAAACTGCGAAGCTACAAAGAGGCCCTTTGTCGATTTAGACATGGTAACTTCTACAATAAAATAATTCGTGTATTTACACTTATATAGATTGTCCTTCCTTATCGAGATGTGAAAGTTTGTTGAGATTGCGAAATATTGAGCAAATTGGAAAGAAAATATATTTTCGTATCAGACACTACTACTTGCGGGACATTATTTATTGTAGAAAACACGCGACGATTTAACTTTTATAAAAAAGAAAAAAACATTTGGATAAAGTACAGTCAGTTAGCATTACTCAAACAACATTTCGCAATAAAAACCAAACGCCTTGTTTAAACGTGTACACTTTCACATCGCCATTTAATGTCAGCCTTAACCCTCCTTTATGTAAATAGATAAAATATTTGATGCACATTTACATATATGGAAAGTGAAGCTCGCAAAAACGTCAAGTCGCTAACGACAACATTTATAAGTTGAGAGTAAATATTATCCTTATTTTTGACGAAAGTGTTTAACTTTTATCTTTCTTCGAGTTTTTATACATGCAAAACCTTTTTCTTTTATTTGGCCATGAAAAAAGATGCTTATCGCATTCGCATTTTACAATTTAATCCTTGTTATTAAAAATCTGTTGAAAATAGTTATTTATTTTCTCTTAAAATAACTACACTTATCGTATCTTTTGGCATGTACTAAATTTCTTATTACATTTTATATTATTTTTATCATTCCGCATTGGCTTCTACTCCTCATTATAATAGAATTACATTGTTCAGTCCGTTCGATTAGGTCTCTCTTAATTTAAATTAAATTAATAACGCTTTATACATAACTGTATATAAAAATTTATTATAGCTTTGAAATAAATCAATTTTACTCCTTATAGGAAAATGTCATAAACTGTTCTATACTCGTACTTACATAAATACGAGTATGATCATTTAATATTTTTTCATTTAATTTTATTAATTTTTATAATTAAACAAAAGTAATAAATTGAAACTGCAGAATTAAAATATATTACCAAATTATGTACACTTAAATTATTTTAAAATCTATCATTTTATATATTAAAAAATAATGAAATTTAAATTATATCACTTCATCTAACTAAAAATAATAAATTATTCTTTTACGTTTATTATAAATGCAATGATACTTCTTATCAATTATAAAAAAATTTTGAACTGGATAATAGTCATTTGACACAATTTTCGATTTCATCGATTAGATACATTTAATAATATAGTACTATTTTATAACTTCTGCAATATTAAAATAGTTTTATAATTAATCAATTTATTCACATATTGTTACTTTTAAGTGAAATCGTAATTTGTTTTACCAATAACTACATTGATTATAAAATTATTATATACAGTGCAATGCAATGTAGTAAAACTATTTAAGATATCGCTTTTATTTTTTTCGTACAAAATCGCAGTTTTCTTTATAAAAAACTAATAAATATTTAGTATGAAACTATGCAATAGTAATCCTTTCAATTACTTTCTTTTAGTTCTATTACAATTACAATTATGTAAAAATATTTATTTGAATTTATAATACTATAAATATTAATCTTATAAAAATCTGTATTCTCTTTATTCTTTAACAAAGTAGTTAAATCAATTAATTAGAAAATCGTTTTGTGTAATTTTAATAGTAAAAGTTTCTTGTTAAAACTTATTTTATTCTATACAAAGTATCTCGATAAAATAATTTTCCGTAAATTATTTTAAATACAAATATTTTATACGATCGTTTTATAAACACGTAAAAAAATATTTCGTTTGCCATTCTAGATATAGTTTTTGTAAGATATCTAGTATCGTTTCAGATAATTTTTTTAATTTTTTCTCAAAAATATTCTGAAGAGCAGGTTTTTAAAGACAATGCTGATATTTTGCAATCCTATTTAGACCTATACGACAGTTCGCCCACTAAAGGACATAAATTCAATGGTAGGCCTTCGTCTTTCGAAGTATATTGTAAAATTACTCGCTTTACCAGCTAATGTTCACGTTGTTGTAAAAATTGCACGGATAACCATTAACGTTATCAAATTTTTATTTTTGAATTCACTTGGATAATTTATCGTTTGCATGTTTGGTTGATCTGCATAGTGCGTTTCAAAGAGAAAATGGTTCTCCGTGAACGAAAACGTTAAACTTGAACGTACTGCTCGTCATCGGTATCGTTGCTGCTGTTGGTATTTTGGTGAGCAGCATCACCAGCTCTGTGTATTCTTTCGTAATCAGGATCGTAGCCGGAGAGTCTTTCGTAAGGTGGCTCGGAAGCAGCGGTTCCGACCGTGGGTTGAGCAAGACTGATGTACTTAACACTTTCGTAATTAGGATCGCCGTTACTCACGCTTTCGTAGTTTGGATCGACGTCGCTATCCGCTTCGAGTCTACAGGCCACCGAGGCGTAGTTGGGCTCGGGCACTTCGTGTGGCATGCTTTCATAGTTAGGTTCCGAGTCGGTATCCGGGTCTTCGCATCCGATAGCCGATCTTTTGCGCAACCGCACCCTTTCGTAACCAGGATCGTCACTGCTAGCATTGCTCACCTGAAGATTCGCAAACGTTCGTCAAATATTTCATCAATTTATAATTATTATAATGTCATCCAACGTTGGAGACTTATGGACAATGCCACTTTCCTTCTCTTCCTCTATCTTACAAATATATGTACAAGCACGTTCTTTGATGTACTAAATATATCAATTTTATCAATATCGCTTAGCTAATAATCAAAATAATTAAACTTGCGGGCTAAGAGTAATAATTAATTTATAAATCCAGTAGCGTGCATTAAATCAGGCAGTCAAAATTAACTTGAATGAAAAGAATTGTCAGAAATTCCAAAATAATTCAAGATATTTTTAATTGCTTACCTGTCGATGTTTGAAAGGTAACGAATAAATTGGCAGAGCATCAACACCGTTCCGAGAGAGGGGTTTTAAAGTTTCGTAGTTGCCATCCCCAGGTACACCGAGTCGCTTACCAGTTGTTACAGCCTCGTACCCATGGTCTATCTCGAATTCGTCCTCGAACGGTTGACCGTTTGTTCGCAGTTGTTGCTCCACACCCGCTGTATCAGACTCCCGCCTTAGTGCTTCCGCGGACTCGTGACTCGACCAAGAGGCGCGACTCAACTCAATTAAGCTTAGCTTGCGACGGGCGGTTGGACCACTCGTAACTGTCGAATCCACAGTGAAACTAGCGACTACGCTGCCGGAAGCCTCGTCTTCAACGTTGTCTCCGGTTCGTTTCTTTTTCATCACTTTTGCGTACATGTCTTCCAGCGATTTACCCGACGACACGCTACCTGTTATTTCGCGATTGCGTTGACCAAAGTGTGAGAATACATTACGATTTGACATCGCTATTTGATAGTCTGGTATTGAAATTAATGCATTACCACTTATGTTAAGAAAAAAAATAATAAAATAAATTGATAATAAATGACTTGCTAATTAATGTTAATCAATGCAAAAATTAAACTTAAATGTGCAAGACGTGCGATAATAACAAATATTAAAACGGTAGAGCATCTGAATGTAGCTCGTAGCAAGGAAGCCAGCATGTGTCTGGAAAGCTACAAATAAAAGAATGAGCGATTGTATACCTCTGGTACGATCGTCAGATTTATTACGCTTGTCAATCATCGCGTACAAGTCCATCGGGTTCTCGGGAGGTGGTGGTAACGGTGAGTTAGCTTGGCGCTTCTCTGGTTTCGGTGAGCTAGGATTCGCCACCGAACTCGTTGCGCTCGACGAAGAAGCTGCGTTAAACAGGTGTACGAGAAATGATAAACGAAAAAAAGTTAAGAGATAGTGAAGACGAGAAGCAGATTCCCCGCAGTAACGGAACGTACGCAAATATGAATTGATGCATAATGATAAAATGTTAACTAAAAATTAGCTATGAAATTATAAAATTAATAAAACCAACAAAACTAGTTGTTTTATAAATTTAACTAGACGTTGATTGTTTTATCTTACGTTTTTATTATGCTTTATAATAACAACAATTGTAAAAATTTATATTTTGTACAGATTGATAACTTCTTTTTACAAAATATATGCTCGTATATTTATCTCGTACGACAGTTAAAGAAGAAATGTTGATCAGATCAGGTACTAAGGAAAAAGATTACCTTGCCTCGAATGTGCGTGCGCTACATGCCTAAGACTGTCGACGCTCGGTGGTTGCGGCGCTAACACATAAGAATCTTCTAGGCGCATAGATCCTTGTAAAACAACATTATTAGGTGGTTCGTTACTTAATGGAGGTGGTCTATTTACTTCCGCACCCATCGGTTGAATTTGAGCATACGTTTCGCTGCCACTCGTATAGACTTTATCTGGTTCATCGATTGCGGCATACATTTCATCTGAAAATTATCAGACTTTAAAAAAATGTGTCTGTGACTTGATATCATTATAAATATACAACGTACTTTATAAAAATAAATACAATTTATTATTTCAATAGGATATAAATAAATTTAATTTAATCTAATTTAATTAATTTTATAAATATAATTTAATATCTAAACAACATCCATAAACATGCACTAGAATATAAATCCTTAAACATCTATCTGTAAATTTTAAATAAAATTACTATAAAATGTATGAAAATCATGAATTTACAAAATAATTTAGTAATATTTTAATAAAATAGTAATATTTAATTGAGACATGAATACATATTTTTTTTAATCTAAAAATTCTTGTACTTTCTGTTTTAAGCTAATACTTTTGAGTGTTTAAATGTACAATTTAAATATCTTTTAACATCAATATAATTGTAGACGAATTTTTTTTATATTTTTTTATGTATTTAAATTTAATTACAACGTACCAGAATCATCAGATACCGTTGCATAATGCGGATCGGTTATGGGTCGACTCGTTTGTCTTTGTTGTTGAGCACTTTTCGTTTGTGCAATTATATTAGCTAAGGGTTCTCTTACACTAATACTTGTGTAACCCTCTGTAAAATATTTGAATTAAATATATCTAATATATATATTATACAAACACTTAAGGAGGTGGCATATCCGGTAGGTTACCGACTGAACAAAAAGAGATAATTATTCCATTTATTTAAAAAAATGCACAATGTTATGTAAAATTCGAATACAGAAGCACTAGATAATTAAATAATAAGTCATTCTAGGAAGTTTCAAGTCAATACAACAAAGACACCTTAAAAATTTTCTGGACCGAAAATGTATGATTGTTTGTGATTCTTTCATGCAAAAATTTTTTAGGTTGTCTTTGTTGTATTGACCTAGAACTTTGTAGAATGACTTATTATTGAATGATTCAGTGCTTCTGTATTCGATTTTTGCATAAAATTGCGTATTTTTTCAAATAAATGTAATAATTACCTTTTTTGGCTCGGTCAGTAATTCACCGGGTAAGCCACCGCCGTAATAGTTATTATACTTATAATAAAAACATTGTTTTAAGGTGTAAATAGTAAACTTTATTTACTTGAGTCTTGTGAATCACCACTGAAATGTTGTTGGTTGTTGTTGTTCTGCACTTGAGGAGGTTGTGGTAAAGGCATGAGTATTGGTGGTGTCATATATGGCAGATCTTGATTGGCTTGAATCCCCCCAGTAATAGCAGTGGCAGCTTGTATGTCTGGCACAGGCTGTTCCAAAAGAGAATTGTGCGAAGAGGACCTACGACTTCTTGGTGGAGCAATTGGTAAATTTCCACTAGAAGATGTAGAAGGCTTTGCCATGTCAATTGTATGACTGCTCGTATTTCTAAATCAAATATAATTATAACATTAATGTTATATTATTTTTAAATTTCATAGTATATAATTTCTTATTAGTTTATATTGAATATATATTGTTGATGTATACTATTATATTGATTTATACCTGTTATGTTGAACATTTTCAGTCTTTGGAACATTTTGAACTTGTGCGTATGGATGTTCTTCTGCAAATAATTTTAAATGAAATTTAAAGTTAAAATATATTTAAATTATGATGCAAAAAGACTTAAGACTATTTACCACTGCTTGTTTGCGGAGTTTTGAGTCTAGCATATAAACTGAGTGTTTCATCTTGTGAACTTTGTTGTGATATGCTTTGTTTATCTCTTTTATCTTTTCTATCTTCATCTGCATAATTAATTGGAATTAAATTAATACCATTTTCTATATCATTCTCATTTTAAATAAAAAGAAATAGGATTAAATATAATCTTTACTTTTGTCTTGAACAGTTGCATATAATTCTGATGGATCACCACCAATGTTCTCAGTGACTTCGTAAATGACATCTCTTAATTCTACATCTGGCTCACATTCTCCATTTTTATCCTTTGGAATATCTGGCAAGCTTCTATTCGCTGTGTTGCTTCTATTTAAAAAAACAAAAGAAAAAGCATTATAATTTTGAAAATTTAAAAATTATTATATTTTTTAAGTGCAAAAAGATATTTATTGCTACTCGTAAATGATTATAAGATTTTTAACCCTCCTGTACAAGATGAGTACTTATTCATAATATGCATGAATTTCTTATCCAAATCCTATGCAGGAAAATTAATTTGTTACAAGTTTTGATTTTGTAAGAAATTTATAATTTAATTTTTATAATTTTATTAGTGAGCATTCTGATACATGCTACATGTTAGACCAAACAGCCTATTAAAATGTATAATAAACAAATGAATATTTAAAAATATAAATATTTATATCAGATCAAAACTATTGTGCATAGTCTATAACTAATTCAACCTGCAACCATATCTATTTTGTAATGGCAGTTAGTACAATAATATATGTTATAAAGGGTAAAGGAAAATAATGAATAGTAAATGGGATTTTATAAAAACATCCACATCCATAGTAGTAGTAAGCTGTAAAGAAATATTAAAAAAGGAAGAATTAAAAAATTGCAAATACTTGTATATTTTATAAAGTATTCATGAAATTAAAAGAACTTTTTTAATATTTGAATCTAGTAGCCATAATGCAAAGCAAAATGGAAATGTGTGTTAATTTTTAAATAATAGGACATGATTCCACATGCAGCCATGCGGCAGGCTTGAGGAAGAGACCTTTTTCCGCTGCCATCTATTATATCCTGCGGGACTGTATGTACTCCTTCGGATGTTGTAATTCTACTGAACTCTTCACTGTCAGGGTGGGTAATCGTAACCATACCTGCTAGTCCCAGAAACTCGCTCCTGTTGTAATATGGTTTTTGTTATCCAGTGAGAGGATCACAATAAAATGTATATTGTTGCAAAAATTTTATACAAGTATGAGTAACATAACATGTTTCATACAATTATATATTTATATAATTTTAACATTTCATTTTGTAAGAACATATGCACTTTGTACTATGTATGGTGCTTATTAAAACAGGTAAGTTTTAATGTATGAAAAAAAAAATACACGGTGGAAAATAGAAATAATAATTAAAAAGAAATTAGTTATTTTGACAAAAACATTAACAAACATGATGGTAGGTAAAATTAATATTAAAAAGCACACTCACTTGTTGTCATTACGCCGACAACTACATATGCAGGCAACAATGAGGCCAACAAAAGAGAAAAGAGCACCAACAGAGATGACCCAGTAACACCAAGCATCTTCGTTGAACAATGGATGTACCATGTTCTTGAATCAAAAAGAAAAATTTGCCTCTTTTGAAGCCTTGCAGATGTACCACTGTTGTCTTCCTCTGGTTCAAGTCATTTTGAGATTGTATTAGCAATATTAGCAGTTGTCAAAAGAAGCTTCGTTGAAACTTCTTTCATTATTGCAGTTACAGGCATTAGTAAAATCGCATCAATGCATTTGTACCAATGATTATTTAACTCATACGTCAACGCCCATAATTTCGGCAAAAAAGATGAATCTATATAGCGAAACAGTAAGACAGTAGTTGAACGGACTCAACAAAACTATCTCGAAATTGTCGATGAAATTTGTGGTAAATGTATCAACTCGAATTTGAAATGGTCTCGTAGTCTCCTCTGTTCGAGTGGAGCATGTCAACAAAAAGGTATATAATCCGCGCAGAACGTAACCTCAATCGATGAATCATACGCCCAACAATTTGTGGGAGAGAAGCGACGACGTCGGGATCACCAAACCCCCTCGAATCACTGCCGTACTTCGTGATGATAGTGAATTCAGTGTACTGCTTTTATCACATATTTCTGGGAAGAAAATAATGATAATCGAAATCCTTGCAAACGTAATGTACTCATATTTAGAGCAAGCCATGTAACAGCATACGTGTGCACTTGATGCAAAAAAAAAATTAATTTTTCTCTATTGTAAACATACTGACGCACACTTTTCCTGCGAACGAAACGATCTCTCTCTCTCCCTCTCTCTCTTTCTCTTTCTCCCTCTCTATGGGCCTATAGATGTCTGTCAGTGCTATAATATACGCGCGACTAGATAGAATTTATACTGCATATATATATACCTATGGATATGTGGGATATATACGTTTATACATCGTATAATGCATGTAGTAGACAGTAACAGACTTATATGTACCGAGATTACCGAGTACATAACGTGTACTACATATGTACACTTTCTATACACGAGTATAATTTAACATTGTTTGATTGCTGTATATATTGTATTTATTATTATTATTATATAAATAATTTAATTGTAATTCGGTTAATTCCAACTTTAGTACAAAATCTACGTTTGTAATGGATTTTTTTTCTAATACTTATTAAATAATATCCCGTAAGATACATGTTTTGCTATTTGTTTATATAGGTTTTTTTATTAAACAATTATAATTAAAATCGTACAAATACCTACATGTATTTTCAGTATACGTAATATAAAATACAATTGTACATTGCCATTGTTTTCTGTATGGTGTAAAATCAAGTGTATTTAGTTTAATAATACACCTAATTAATATTATATTATTTAGAATTTCATATCAAATATTCAACATATTGCGATAACAAATTTTGGTTGATAAATCTGTTTTGGATAAGGTAAACAATAAAAAATAATAATATCACAAAATACTTAAATGTAAAAATATATATCTTTGAATAATTAAAACTATTTGTATTTGTTTAAATTTATTTTAATATATTTAAAACAATATGGTAATTGTCCAAAACCATATACTGTTTACTTAAAACAAAGTTAATTGTTAGAAGTATTAATTTCAAATTAATTTAAATAGTTTTCAATGTTTACCAAATATAAGTAGTAGGTTAATTAAGGGAAATTTTTATTTTTATCCGATACGTCGAGAGATGAATTAGGACTCCATTTATATACTTAACTTATAAGTATAAAAAAATAGTCATCATAAGACTCATGAGTAAACTGTAAGTGTAAAGAATTTAGAATTACAGAGTTCATGCTTATAAGTAGGCGTACCAACCGCACAGAAATTGTGGTTTTAAATTATTTTTATTTATTAATAACAATTAAATATTATTTATTTAAAACATCATGTTCTAATGCGTTTGAAATTGGCGCACTCTGACGCGTATACTGTCGCGGATAAGTTTCATGCGATACGTAACTTGATGCGAGTAGACAAAAAAGAAGCAATATTTCACTAGAGATTAACTTAAAACCCAAAAAATATTTTAAAGATATCCTAAGAAGGTTATATTTTCATACACGTGATAAAATCTGACGTTTAAAATTTACATTTTGTCAGTTACTATAGCAAATTTTTTTATTTGTAAAATAATTTGTTGTTTGTTCACATTACCTTATTTTGATCCAGAAAATAATGTTAATTCTTCAATGTGTCAGTAAACGTCGACTATCCGGTGTACAAAATGTTTACAACCAAGCTCGTTATTTCTCAACTAAAACAAAAGAAAAAACAGATTTAATGTCCGAATTCAGAATGAGATTACCTACACTCCCACCTAAGAAACCAAAACATGAGCCTTTTGTCAAAAATTTCTTTATGGGAAAATTTGACTATGATCTTTTTGTTTATCCAGAACCACAAACACCAGAGAGGTAATGAATTTTAACAATAATTAGCAATATTATTTACATTAACATGCATTCTTTTAAGTACAAATAGATTTAATGTATAACTTTATTAAAGAAACAATATAAAATATTAATTTTAATTTAAAAATATTTAAGTTTATCAATTATGTAATTATGTATTAATTGCCTTCTGAGTGTCAAATTTTGTACAATAAATCTTCCATACACTGCTAAAATATATTTTTACTTTGCTTGCACATAAAATAATATCTTTTTGTTACAAGTAACTATTTTAAAATATATATATATCTGCTTAATACAAACAGTAGCGAACTTTGTATTAATAATCTATAAGTACAAAATAATTATAACAAAACTAGTAAATTGGTTACAACTTATCATATTCACCTCTAACAAAATTCAATTACTTTATAAAGATCAAGTTCTTGTGACTAAAATCGATGATCAATTGCAAATAGTAAATTATTTTGCATAACTTAAAAAAGAATTTACAAAATGAATAAGGAAAAATTAACTTTGGCAATTATATCTAAATTTCGTCCTTAACATATATTGAACAGCAAGTATGCATTTTTCAAATATATTGTGATTTTTATATTTAAAACATTTTTACAATCTTATTATTTAGTATTAATATAAATTTCTTTAAAATAGTGCAAACTAAACTAATTTTATTTAATTGTTTAATGTCTAGAATGTTAAATTTTGTGAAAGATGGTTATACATTAAGAGGATGTAGTAGCTAATTACAGATTTCTATAATGCATTTTTCGTTATTTAAATTTGTTTTTTATTTTTAGATAATTATTGCTGTCATGGCACATTTGATATGTATTAAAAAATACGCGATGATAAAAATAGTGAGTAAATATCAAAAATTGTAAGTAAATAACGAAAAGTACGATAATGTCGGTAAGTTTGTAGTTTCGTATAGACTATGACATCCTCTTAATGAGACTTATAAATTTGTATTGTTGTTTTTGAAAATTCATCGATCTGCAATGTTCTTTAATTTAATTCAAATAAAATTAATAACTTAAATTAAGTTATAATAAATATTTATATATCAATGACAATTAAAAAGATATTCAATAGTTACAATATACTAAATAAGTATAAAAAAAATTTTTATTTTATAAATGTTTCATTGTATTTGAATTTTGAATAAAAAATGTAAAAATTTTTATTTGTTTTGCACAACATTTTATATTACAGATTCAATGAATTTCAAGAATGGTTAAAAGTTCTTCAAAGTTATATGCAAACTATCAATCCTAAAGAATTTGAAAGTACTAATAGTATACCTGGTCATGTACTACAAAAGTTACGAGAATTAAGAGTTTTTGGGTCAAAAATTCCTGAAGAATATGGCGGTTTAAATTTATTGAACTCAGAGTTCATGCAGGTTATTGAAACCGTGAGCAGAGTTCCTTCGCTTGGCTTGTTTTTGACAAAACATAGTTTGCCGACTGTAGATATAATAAATAAATATTGTTCAGTTGAGCAAAAATGGAAATATTTACCTAAAATTGCAGAAGGTCAATCTTTGGCATCATTTGCATTTACTGAAAAAGACAGTGGTCCCGGACTTAATAACATGAAAACTAAAGCAATAAAATCTAGTTGTGATAAATATTGGTTGCTTACTGGTGAAAAAACATTTATTGCAAACGTAAATCTTGCAGATGTGTTCATTGTATTCTGCTATGTGTTGGAAAGTGGTGAACTAGATGCACGACCAGAAACTGCAACTGCATTTTTAGTTGATGCAAATACTGAAGGTGTCAGCATAAGTAAAGATTATGTTGAAACTATAGGTCTTAAGGGTTTCAAATCAGGTAGAATAAGTTTAAAAAATGCAAAAATTCCATTAGAGAATATGATTGGTGAAATTGGTGATGGTAGTAAACAACTTGTTGATGCTTTTACTAATTACCGTCATGTCTATTCTTCTATCAATATTTCTATACTTAAGAACTTTTTGGAAGTTGTTGCAAAAGATGTTTTAACCAGAAAACATTTTGATGCAAATTGCTATGAACTAGAATCAACTGAGAAAATTATATCTGATATTGCTTGTTCAATTTATTCCATGGAAAGTGTACTGTACATGACTACATCATTACAAGATATGTATATTGATCAAGATGTGCAATTGGAAACAGCTATAGTTGAGCAGCTTTGCGCAGAAGAGTGTCTTAAAAGAATTGAAGAAAGTATATGGCTTGTAGGTGCTAGAACTCCTCTATCTGTAGAGCCTTATGAGCAAATTATTAGAGATGCAATTACTTTGAATACATATGAAACTGCATTAATAGATACCAAAATTTTTACAGCTTTATTAGGTCTACAGCACTATGGAGCAAATATGTATGAACTAATAAAAAAATTAAGAAATCCATTGCAATATCCAAAAGAAATTATTAATAAATTATTTAAAACTCCAAAAACATTAAAATTAAATTTAGAAGAACATTTGCACCCTTCTCTGAGGGAATGTGCAGACTTTTGTGATAGAAGCTTATATAAATTGAAAGAATCAACCAATATTTTGTTAACACGAGAGGGTCTAGCTATAGGCAATAAACATATAGATCTTCAGAGACTTAGTGAGATGGTAACACTTATTTATGTGTATATTTCAATTATAAGTCGTGCATCTCGATCTTACTGCATTGGTAATAAAAACTCTGAGGAAGAAATAAAAATGTGCATGATTTTAGCCTATAGATTACAAAAACAAGTGTTTAGTCTAGCTGAAGATATTAATTTAAGCGAATATGCTAATGGCGATTATGTATCTAGAGAAGTAGCAAAAAAGACTTTTGAAAGAAAAACATATATTTTGCCACACGCACTGCAGAGGAATTATTAAAACATTACAGCATTTTTATTAAATGATAACAGTGCTTGAAATTTTTAATTAATCTTTTACAGATATTTTATAAAGATTATATGTTGTGATAATTATTGTTAAAAGAATTTTTAAACGTTTAATTATCAAACAAATAATTGTGAAGTTAAACAGATTTATTCAATTTTCAAGTATACTACAGAAGAATAAAAAACAATTTTTATGAATTTATTGATTGTAAGATTGTAAATAATTAACATATTATGTAATATAATAAATAAATAGTAAATAAGCTTTTTTTGAAGAACTGTTTATTTTACACCGTTTTTTGTGTGGACGTTATATTGTATACAATTATCTCACTTATCTGTCAAACATTATTTACTCTTTGATACAGTAAATCGAGAGTTGAAATAGATGATAAATACAGTGTAATAATTTTCAATTTTAAAGAAGACATAATGATGAAAATTGTACCCATAAACTTTTGGGTTTGTTGTTCAAGACGTACATAAAGCTACAGTTCTAAGATTGTTACTTTCTTTTGATTTTAAAATATATTTAAAACAAAAATAATCTCTCTTTTCTTTTTACATATAAATTCTGGCTTGCATTAATAATTCAATCTTACATTAAACTAGTAATAAAAATGCAATGAGCATGACTTACTAAAATATTATTTCTAAAGTTTCTTGTAATCAGTAACTTGTTAATGCTCATTTAATAACGTAATTTAATATAGTAATTAAAATATTGAAGAGATTATAAAAAATATAAATAAAAATATCTTTATACCACATTTAACTATATTAAATAAAATAAAAAATTTTATTTCGCGAGAAACCAACAATGTAATAATAATTGTAGTTATTTTACATTTTAGAACGTGACATAAAATTTGTCGCTTTTTTAAACTTTCGTATGTCCTAAGTACGTCGATCGATGGACGGTACCTATTCTCTTTTCTTTACTTTCTACAAAAAAGATCACGCCCCATTTATATTTTAACGTCTGCTGAAGAGATCGCTAAGTTTAGAACTACAGCCTCTCAGATTGGACGATTACATGTTCTTCTCTATAGGAATCCGTTGTCGACCAACAACTCCTTGCACAGGTAAATATTAGGATAGTGCCAAATTCCAGTTGAAAATGACGATCACTGCGAGCATTCAGCTTTAATTTTGGTATCAAAGTCGGAAGAATTTGTAACTCAAAGATCATCTCGTCACCACAATGCCTACACCTGCCGATACAGCCACCCATCGGGTACAATAGCAGCAGTGCAGAATTATCTCTTGCATACCTACAATCATTCAATAATTCAATTAATATTTACATATTTTAAAAATTTTGTAATACAAAAACAAACAAAAATAGTAGTTCAGCATATGATAAGAAATTTTAAACAAAATAAAGTATAAATCAATCAAACAAAACAATCTAGTAAAGTACCTTAAAATCTGTCCGGCATTTTTTTGTATTCGACTGATAAAATTATGGAACATTTCATCACCGTGTTTCGGTACGCTTTTCTCGTATTTTTCGACACTGGCATCGTAACCTTTGGAATCGTCAGCGGTATCACTAGACTGACCAGCCATTGCTTCTGGATTCGAGCGCTGATATTCAAGGAACAAGTCACGTACATGCTGCGGTACTTCAGATCCCACGAATTCCTCGTCGACGGAAATGAAAATTTCAGTAAAAATAAGTGGACTTTTGCCTTTGCATTCGGTGTGTTGAACAGGAAGTGGACTAACTTCCTGTAGTAGGCTAATTAAATCGCAACGCGGTTGAGTTGGCGTATCGATGCAGACAACCTCGCTCTCCTCACCTTCAATCTCTGCCGAGGCATGCGGCGAATCTAATCGACCTACTGCACCCACACCCACAGGCGATTCCACGCTTGTAGGACTAAAAATCATAAAGTTTTTAGTTACTTATATATTTCAAGTTTACAGTATTTGCATATGTTACAAATATTGTTATAATAAAATGAATTTAATAAACATTGTAGAAAGTAATATCAACCTGTTCGCATTAGGATCATCAACTTGCAATTCTGAAAAATCAGCTTTCAGTTCTTCTTCGTAATTACTATTCTGTGCTGATAAACTAAATTTATTAGGATCGTTCAACAATAAGTTATTTCCATTTCTTTCTGAAACATTGTCATTCCAAGTGTCTCCCCAATCATCAGCATCAGCCAACCAACTAGTTGCACTACTTTGAACTGCAGTGCAGGAACTTGCTAGAGAATCGGTATTAGATGCTTGCTCCAAAGATTGAACTCGTAAACATGTCCAGCTTTCATTTTGGTTCCAGCAATTAGGATTCATACAAGCAAAGATGTAAAGTGTTCTATGATACTTTGAATTGTCTAAAGGAGCATAAATTTGAAGAACTAACAATTGATGTAGTCCACATAGCCTGCATTGAGGAGAAATTGAAGTCATTTGTTCATTGTGCCAATCCTAAAATTACAAAAGTTTGACATAAAATAATAAATACTTTAATTTAATAGTTACTAAAATTAAATTATTATTAATATTTATATGAAATAATGAATAAGAAATATTTTAGCATTAAAAGTGGTTGATTTAATGTACTGCAGCAAATGCAACAAATGCATATTATAAAGATTACAATTCATTGCTGAATTAAGAAAAATCTTTTGGCTAGTAAATTATAGAATGAATCAAATGTAAACTTACTGGTTCACCACCAATCTTATTTGTTGTAAAATTGACAAGGGTACGATGTTTTTCCGTGACATACTCATCCTCGTATCCCAGATAAATCTTAGTTCTGACATCGTGAGCCATTTGAATGTCCTTTTGTTTAAATTCCCAGACAAAGAGGTTTTTGGTCAGTCCTGTAACCGCCTAATAAACAATAGTTTAAAAGTTTTGGTTGAGCGAAAGATGAAGCGATTCCTCTTGGAAGCAGGCACTTGAGCAACTATCGCAGATTCGCAGCTGTGTAATCCTATTGCAGCTGTTGACCCGTGCAGCGGACATGCGTCGTCGCTCGCTCGACGTCTTTGGGAAATCGGAGCAGCATATCGGTCTCGAGTAACGCGTGCGCCTTTTTGCAGTTCTGGGTTTATCGATTTTTCGCCTCCCGTTTCTCTCTCTCTCTCGTTTCGAAGCGTCGGACATTCGCGCAGGTCGACTTAAACTGAAAAGTTTATGTACTTAAATAGGCGGTAGATCATGTCATCGTGGTTTACGTTTACAGTTAAGAGACATTTTAGTACTTACTTTCGGCTACTATTCTGTTAAACTGAACGATTCGGCGCATTTATCTTATATTTTAGCACGTACAATTATCGGTAAAAACGTCGTAGAGCAACCTTAAATGTAAAAAATGTATCAATCGTATGTATAAAAGTTAACTAAATATTCTCTGCAAATTGAAACGTAAACAATGAATTTTGATATTCCGAATTTGAGGTTAAGTTAACTCGCAGCAGACGAAATTCGCAACCTTTTGAGAATTCTATAATTAAATATTTTTTAATTTTATCAAAGAATAATCGATATTTAAATTTAGTAATCACTTACAACTCTTTGTTTTACGAAGTGATATAATTTGATTGTCAACGTGTTTCTGTATTAAGTTTTTAGGTTTTACTCTCTTTTGTTTACACGACCATTGAACCACGACTACGAGTAGAAAATCATACTTTCACACGTGTTCAAACCACGTGACTTTCAAGCTTTGTAGGCGGCAAAATTCAGACTTTCAAACAATCGCTGAATACCAACTAGCACTGTTTAAAAAAATTTGGCCTGATGACTACAATAAATGTACTTGACTGTTCACGTGTGTCATTTGGAAAAAGAAATAGATTTCTTTCATCATTTTAAATGGACGGTATTTTAGGAAAAGAAGATTCGAAAAGAGATAGATCTATATATAGTTTATCAAATTATAGATGTATAGCGATAATATGCAAAAGTTCATTAAAATAATTATTTATTTATTTACCAGAAATATATTGCAATATCTTAATTTAAATTATTTTTCTTGTGCTGTTTGTGAATTTATAAAATCGGCGCATTTGAGTAAGAATAATGGAGTGTTTATAAACCTCTTACTTGACGTGAGATATACAAAACTCGTCACTTTCGTTGTTCGTTATAAGAGTATACGTAAACAATTACATACTTACGTTCTTATAAGAAAAATACGCACAAGTATTCAGAGTGTAATATAGCATTGATAAAGGATAATAAAACAATATACCTATGTAATAACAGGTTGATATTCACAGAGTAGTCAAGAAATATAAACTTTTATAAGCTGCCAACCTTCATGTGACAAAATCGAATCTTTTTTATTTCCATTTACGGCTAGATCATTTTAAAAAATATACACCGAGGTTATAGGTACTCAACTTTATATTTATTAATTAGAACCATCCTTATTTCGTTTTTCAAGAGACAGTCACTATATGTTACAGAATTTTCAATATCCGTGTACTATATTTTTATATCATGGAAATATTCAAGCAAATGTTAATTATATTAAATAAATTATTTTAGCTTTACCTTTTCAGAATTTACAAAATAGTTATATTTAAAATGTAAATTGGTTGGTAACGGTATATGTATTTTCCACGTGTAATTTTAACGTATGTGAACATTCTTTATTATTATGTGTTTAAAATAACTAGAGGAAAATATATTAATTATTATTTTATCTTATGTATAATTGTCAATAACTTATAGGCTTAATTGAAACTGTTTATGAAATATACGCTTACACGTAAGTAATTTACGTGAGCTATGTAGACAATTTTTTGGCAAATTTAATTGATTTATTCAAGCAATTAAATTTAATATGTTACACACGTAAAAATATATGTGAACAACTGGAGAACGATGATTTGTTCGAATAGCTCTATCGATTCAAAAGTTATGTGAAATTAAAAATAATTACAAATTCTCGTATATTGCATATGTTTTATAGCAATATTTATCGATAATTTTTAAGCTCATTTTTCCCTAGATTATTCGTAAAGGTCGAATAACTATTTGTAGAGTTCTTTAGAGAGAACCCCGAGACACGCGGATCTTTTTATTTGGTCCGAAGAATTATATTCCGCGCAGTTTCAAACAATTTGGTTTCCCGGAGGTTAACTATTTCTGCTTGTAAGTATAATATATTAACTTTCAATGTACAATTTTTTTAGTATTTTATTTTACTTTATTTAAACTTATTGGTTCGAAAAAAATCTTTTAAATTTAATAAAAGGCCTAGGTACGGGAATAAATATACCAGACTCTTCACATTTTAATACAATATATGCGAATCCTTAAAGTTCGAAACTTTCCTTCAATACACAATAATTCATATACCTATATATACATAGGTACAATAGCGCGTGGATATATATGTGCGTGTTAATTTTATTTATACATTTTATTGCATTAAAAATTAAGTTATACTACACTAGTGTTTATATTATTTTCATAAATATAATAAATTAAGCAGTTGATCTTTAAATAATTTAATCTACGCCGATAAAAAAAGAAAAAGAATTGACATACTTTTAACAAAAGCACGCAAGTACAGTTATAATGGACGAATTTAAATGCAACAAGAGAAAAACCTCACGCGACTATATATTATATATAAACTGCGCGTAAATAAGTAACTAGCGACGATAAATTTACTAATTGGATAATAATTTACACCTATCGCAATGTACGTTCCAGTTGAAATAATTGATGGATTATCAAATAATAATGTGAAAAACTGCGTCCAGTTTAATACCTGTAACTATAGCTTTTGTACAAATTATGATATTACACATTTTTATGTGACATATGGTAATATTTTTACAATATTGTAAGAAAAATAATTGATGATGATAGTCCGTAGTTAGAAGAAAAAATCAATGTATACCTGAATGTTTTATTGTAAAATTTGAAACATGTATTTTATTACACGTGTAAGATATAAATGTTTAATTAGACATTGCTTAAACATTGGTGATGACGATACAACATACTCGATATATATAAGTAACATTATATTTGAATGATAAAATTTTAAAAACGGTTTGCTTTTCAGTGTAAATAAAAAGATAGATAAAACTGATTTATTAAGGTAAATAAATAAAATCTAAATATACAGATATAAATTTTATAGTTTTGTAATTTAAAAAATTGGATGTGTCTTTTAACGATGAATTTTCAAGTGTCCGTATCATTCCGTACGCTTACGAAATATTTCGATTGTTGAAACATCGGTCAAACTCTACATACAACCTACTTAATATTATCGAATATAACGTGTATCGTAAACAGTTGATTGCGCAATTGTAGTTAACGTTATCTCCAAATTGAACGGAATATACGAAAATACTTATTAATTGCTCATATGGAATGACTATTAAAAAAAGTAAGAAATAAGTATTTATTTACATTGCGACGTACCCTAAACAGTAAAATGTACATAAAATAGTCTCCACCACGGCACCGATAATATAACTGAGGAGAATAAGTAAAAAGTACAACGATTAGCTCGGAAGACGACTATTATCGTGAATCACTGCACCCGAGAAACGTAAACAAAGAAATAATAAAGACGAATGAAATTTTGATGTAGGCGGTATAACTACGGCGTTATAGATAGACAATGTATACCGTATACCTATGAAATTTAAAAGCGTAGCACTAATCATTAAGAGTGTATATATATATATCGCGTGTTCACTTTGAACAATAGTGGACAATGTTTAATTATTGTGTTGCTTTGGAATTAGGTACGCTTGGAAATTTAATCCGGAAGTTTTTGAATCGCTAGATGCTATAAGTATTTATATATACCGCGGCTCCAGAGTATACACGTAACGAGTAAGGTGTACGGGTGTACCGCGTATCACAATGCGTTCTCACGCTGGCCCGAGTAACCTCGTTGTCACTATCATCTACTTAAATGATGTAGAACAATCGCGAGTTGGGAGTTTGGGACCCACCGTAAGCCGGAAGCTTTCTCGCGAGACGAATAAAAGATTCAAACTCTGATTTATAAATTTTCTGGGCATCATGTACGCGTCGCGTTTAATAGTGGATCTATACTCATCTATACTTATGTATGTCCGGTGTGTACCGATAACCGATGGATCATGGACCCTAATCTAAGCCTCCAAGATTAAAAAATAGTCGCATCGATGATCGAACCCCGAGATTCCCGAATGACCAGAGTCCAAGTTCCAAAATGTACCTATAAGAAATAAAAGAGGATGGATGATTGAGCCTATGACGACGCGCGAAACGTCGCAACTCACAAGCCGATTGTCGAATGCCGATTCGCCGAGTCACGTTCCGGCGCTCCCGGTTTTTCAAAGTTTTTCACCGTCGTTCGTCTTCTCTTTCGACCCCTCGGACCGTGATCGACTAACGCGAATCGGAAACGTCCGAGCTCACATGCTCGAACGCGACTCGTGCGTCGATCTCGCTATATAGACATATCGTATTATGGTATATGTAAACATATCTTGTATAAGCGTATAGCGATTCGCTATATCCATTTTTGGTGGGTGTTGTATACAGTAGGTATGCGTTATCGCAACGAAGACCCCCCGCGCGGACCCGGTCGAGAAAATTCTACGGTGCCCGAGCCGCCCGAGCGCTCCGCGATCGACACGACTCGATATAGAATCGGAATACGCAATTCCAAAGTTGAACGATTCCCGAAGTACTCGCGCGGATAAGCGACCAACAATCACGAGAGAAGGGAAGAACCTTCGAATTTCGAGCGAACGTCACCTTGACTTTTCGCGAGTCGAGTCGGAGGAAAGCGTAATTATACAATCGTCCTCGGCGGTCGTCCGACCGAACGAATGCGAACCAAATACGAATAGAGTGCCGACTTAAGAATCGAGACTTGAGAGAGAGTGAGACAGTCTTGCGGAGCGGACTGCGAGATCCCTGTTTCGGCGTTTTGGGTGCCGAGCTGAACCCGCGGCACGGAGTACGGACACGGGCACGACCGATACGATACAGATAGGGACAAGCTCTCGCGAGTGGTAAGTCGGGCGAGTGAGAGCGCAAGC
Source organism: Theocolax elegans (assembly GCA_026168455.1). Lineage (NCBI taxonomy): Eukaryota > Metazoa > Arthropoda > Insecta > Hymenoptera > Cerocephalidae > Theocolax > Theocolax elegans. The sequence continues at coordinate 83,548,878 of CM047425.1, forward strand.
GAGACTCCGAGACGAGAGTCGAGAGTCGAGGCTGCGAAGCGAGCGCCTTGCGGCCGCGGGCCAAGGAGACAGAGAAGGACGGAGAGTGCGTGAGTGCGCGCGCGCTCGCGTACGCGTGTGTGTGCATGCGCAAAGGAAACGACGAGTGGAGAGGGAAACGGTAACGGTATAACCAGACAGACACGGAGCACGGAGCAGCGGCCTTCGCACTGACAAAAGCCAACGGCGCACGGCACGGCACGGCGCTCTCCGCTTTCCGCTCTCGCAGTCGCAGTCGCCGAATCGCGAACAAGTACCAGACACCACGACTATCGCGCGGATACTCTCTCCCTCCGTTTCCCTCTCGCGGAACTGCGCTGCAGGAAAATCGCTAAGTAGCTCGTGCTATTCGTGCAGTGCGAAACCTCTGAGCGAGAGTGCGCGAACGATCGAGGAGAAAGAGAGAGAGAGAGAGAGAGAGAGTAGCGCTCTACTCCGTCCGACAAAGAGTGTGCGCGCGCGCGTGTGTCTCGCTCTCTCGCGCACGCATACAGACACACGCTCACGCTCACACACACACACACACACACGGGGACACGCACAGGCTGATTCACCGTCTCCGGACGACCTCGCCTCGGCATCGACTTGGAAAGTGCTCGGAGCAGGGCCCTTGGTCGCCTCGACTACGATCGTCCTGGGACACGGTCGCGTGCGAAAAGTCCCAGTGTCTTTTGTCAGGCATACACCTATAGCTGGGACTGTGCGCGAGTCCGAGACCGACGGTGATTCGACGATCTCCTCAGGAAGAGAGAGAGGAAAGGGGACCACTAGAACAGCGAGGCAACAATTTGCCTAGCGAATCGCGACTCGCGACTCTTCCGACAGCTAGTCGAGCGAGATCCTCCTGCCTGCACCCTGTACACGTCTCCGAGGACTTTCCCTACGCTACCGAGGAATGTCGACCCCCGCGAGAAGACGGCTCATGCGGGATTTCAAAAGGTAAAACCATCCTCTTTTATACGATTAATATAACCTGGAATCGAAACACCACTCTCCCTCTCTCTCTCACTCTACCTCTACCTCTACCTCCCCGTCTCACTCTCTCTCTCTCTCTCTCTCTCCAGATCTCTCGAGACCGAGCTCGAGTAGTAGACCTTCTCTTGCAATATTTTTTCTCAATTTCTCCCTTTCCTCGAGCGTTCTCGCTCATCCATCTCTCTTGCTCGCTCGCTCTCTCGTTCATACGATTGACGTTTATTGCGACGTCCACGTAGCCCGAGTGCTATGTCCTCGAGATTCGAGAGTGAGAGAGAAAGAGTGACAAAGACAGAGCGCGACGAAAGGGACACCTTCTGGGCTGACGAGATACGCACGTCGATGACGTTCAATTTTATTATTAGAACACTTGTAAAGAGGAGAGATGGATCATCTTTTTTATAACTACACGCTACGCGTCCAAAATTGCCAGTCTCGTGATCTTCGACGTTTTATGTTGCAGGTTACAGGAAGATCCACCAACTGGAGTCTCAGGTGCCCCAACTGACAACAATATTATGATATGGAACGCTGTCATATTCGGGTAAGCCTTTTTGTTTTTATTAAACTGATACCTTGCTCTTTACTATAAGTATACAAATAAACACTCGATGTTATATATTACAAATTATGGTATCAATATCTTCTTTTGTTACACTGCTAATAGTGTAGTTTTCTTATTTTTTTTTTTAATTTTGCAACTGAATTCATTGACATCAACTATTGTCTACAATATAATTTTATAGTCCTAGAGGAATGATCTTATGCTTTAATCCTGTTTCTAAATCAATAATTCTCTTTTCAGACCACACGATACTCCTTTTGAAGATGGAACTTTTAAACTCACGATAGAATTCACAGAAGAATACCCTAACAAACCACCAACGGTCAGATTTGTCAGTAAAATGTTTCACCCAAATGTTTATGCCGATGGTGGAATCTGTTTGGATATTTTACAAAATCGTTGGAGTCCAACGTACGATGTTTCTGCAATTCTTACATCAATACAGGTTAGTTCAACAAAATTATAGTATCTAGAGCATAATGATTTGCAAAATTTTGCTGTTTTACAATCGTTTCTACTAATGCCTTAACAGCGGATGCAATTCATCAAAGTCGGGAATCTTCGCGCTAAACTCATTATTTTCAATCAGTTTGCAAAAAATAATTAACTTTAACATTAATTGTAAGATCATTATTAACCAAGTTTTCAATGCACAATCAATAAAATTAAGGGGAAATAATTATTGTAAGAAATTGTTGTTTTTAAATTTGCTTGATCCAAGCTCCTATAAATATAATTTCTTTCTACATAATGAGATTTATTAATAATTAAATGATTTATGCAGTTAAATTTGTTTGTTTACAATTTCTGTGAAACTATAAGTTTGTAATATATTATCAATGTTTATCAATAATTTAGGACATTTTTAAATAGGTTTGTAGATATAATAATTATTTTGATAACACTGTAATGCAGTGTTTAATACATCTGTAAAGAATTTTTAGAAACTTGACAATTACCAATTAAGTCTTATTAATATTTCCCTTTAATAAAATAAACAATTGAATAGATTGCTGAAGTTGATTAAATTGTTTAGTAAAATTTCGACTTTTGTGTGGTTGCAGTCGCTGTTAAGTGACCCAAACCCAAATTCACCCGCTAATTCGATGGCGGCACAACTGTACAAAGAGAATCGGCGCGAGTACGAGAAGCGAGTGAAGGCTTGTGTGGAGCAGAGTTTCGTGGATTAGTTGGAGGCAAGAAATCGCCGCTGTCGCAGCAGCAACTTAAGGGTACGGTATACTGGCATCATATTACATTAAATTTTTATTTTATTTCGAATTTAAATATTAATCGTATTTTTTTATTTTGCATATGGTATAAATAAATTATTTCTTATGCATTCCATTTACATTATTAAATTAAAATTGCTAAATATCGTTTTCATTTTTCAAAATGTTAAATATTATATACATTATATGAGGGCTTGTGCAGAAATTAAATTAAATTTAAGTTTGACTTGTTTTTCCAATTGGTATTAGTATAATGTATATTATGTGTAATCAATTGAAAACTGTAACCTTTGCTGTACATATCAGAATAATTTTTATAGACACTATGTGCTGAATGAATTAAAATTGCTTATACATCTTCATTTCTTAAACTGCTGCTTCAGAAAATTCGGATATACTTTTCGAATTTTCAAAACTAAAAATCCATAATTTTTATACAAGCAATTACATCTCAAGAGATTTTTAATACTCTTTTTAATTTTCGTAATATGATATATTTCTTAAAATTATACAAACATACAGTAACTACTTTATAAAATGTCCATGAGTCAATTTCTGCACAATCAGTGCATTCACGTTTCAGTATTTTCCGCACATATAACATTCATATGAAAACTTTCTTTGCTGCGTTAATTTACTGATTATTACCAAAAATACTGGTAGTCCTTTTTTTGAACTTATAAAATGTGTCGATTATTCTCTTTGTGATATCGTAACAGAGGGTGTCTGATTTTCCTCAATAGTTTGGGAACTAAAAGCACAAAACTCTGTTTCTTTTCGGATACTAATGTTAATTCATGAGAAAAATAATGTTCGCTGTCAGTTTGTATGTTCACAAGATCTCACGTTCTTTTTTTTTCGACATCATCGGTGATTGGCAAAAATAATGCGGTTGCGTCAAATTTTCGATAGTCGATACCTGAAACCGCGAAAAGCTGGAAATAAATGAAAAGAATGATGAAATATAAAATCGGTTCAATTAACATGGGAGATTGTTAATGTACTAATAACAATAATCAGCATACAATACAAACTCTAAGAGAATAACGACCTCCAACAATTAAGATTAACTATACATAAAAAATTCAGTGTGTAGTACGTTGACAATTACCTTATACATATATCTATTTCACATTTGATGGATTTGAGAAGCTTGTTTGATTTTTTTTTTTTTGGAGCTTTTTCATTGTTCTCTTAAACTTGGTCTTTCTCCAGAATCTAACAGCTCCAAAACATTGTCCACTTTGTTGTCATTTGATTCGTCACCAAAAGTTTTATTATTTTCGAGTATTTCGTAAAGTAAATAGGACGATTTCGCAAATTGTTGGACTACTCACAATTAACAATTGTTAAATGAAAAAGATCGTGGTTTTCTACAATAATATTTACCATTTTCCGTAATGAAAACCTTCATAAAGCAACAAAAATTTTTTATCAAATTATTTCGAAAATAATAGCAAAATACAGTTAGTTATAGAACTAAGAGTATATAGTACTGTAGTACAAAAATAGTACAACAATTTTTGGGATATATGATTACACCCTATATTATACAGCAAAGGTTAATGTTGTCTTTTCACAAACATATTTTTTAAATTTGAAAATAAAATGAAAAAAATAAAGTATTTCTTGTTAAACTAATTTAAATTTGAAAATAAAATGAAAAAAATGAAGTATTTCTTGTTAAACTTATAAAAAAATAAAATTAAAAAAAAAACAATAATTTTGGATTTTAGTTTTGTCAGTATACTGTACCCTTAATGGCAGTCGGCTACAGCTACAGTGTACATCAGCAATCGCTACGAGGCGTGTCGAAGAAGAGAGGAGAGCTAACGTGCCACCCCATGAATTGGAGCTAACGCCTTTGTGCTTTAGAACTTTAAGCATGTCGACTCCCTAAGTCTCTGATTCGATTAAAAACGTTGTACTTTTTTTTTCTCTCTCTCTCACTCCTTTACATACCAAACAGTCATAAACAATTCACTTGTTAGGGTAGTCCCTGTTAGTAATTGATTTAAATTTCCTGTTTTGTTATTATCAAATATAATTTTCTGGGTACATTTTATTTATAAAAGATACATATAACATTGTGTGTAAAATTTTATATCAAAGAAATCAAGAAAACAAGATAATATTTTGATTACTGTTAATTAAATTTTTGTTTAATTGTTCAAAATTTATATCGTTCACTAAATTGTAATGTACATACACCAATAAAAAATACATTTCAACATAAATCAAAATCTTGGAAATTTAATTTATTTTTATACTTTAAACAAATCAAAATTCATCAACTGCCAATTTTTAAGTTTAATTACGCTTAAAACTGAAAATGAAATGAATTTTTGTAAATTATGACTCTTAAGTTTGGCACACGTAAGTGTAAAATTTTACGCACGCATCGTTCCACAAATAAGCGAATAATTGAATGTAACAAAAAAGAAAATACAATATTGAAAAATAAGGGCTACCCTAAAAACCACGTACACACGTGCAGATATTATTAGACCGAATTTTTACAATGTTGTATAATAAATTAATATAAAATTGTGTATTTATTTATTTGAATACTGCGAAAGAGCCAGCCAATAGAGAGGAGGCGAGGCGGTAAAAGAGGAGCTTTACGAAAAAAGAAACTAATCTAGTACATATATCTATAATTATTAAAGTATTAGGAGTTATGAATGAAATAAAATAATTAACATTAAGTAGCTTTTTTGCTTCTGAATTCTAAAAGAATTTAGAAGCAAATCTATCTCTATCATGTTATTGTATAAAAGAGCGCAAAAGTGTACTTTTTTGGAATTATTGTCATTTAATTATTATTATTATTATATTTATTTTGCTATTATGATTATAATTATTATTACTATAGTACTTGTATAGTACAGGAAAATTCATTCACTTATACATATAAAAAGTATATATACACGACATATAATAAAATGTATAATTTCAATTTTTATACACTGTCTCTTATTCTTCTACCTATATAAAAATCCTTCATTACTTAAGTAGAAGGCGACGTTTCACTATTATTTTCAAGTTATTTAATTTATGTTTCAGTCACTTCTTGATGAGCCAAATCCAAATTCTCCTGCCAATTCTTTAGCTGCGCAATTGTATCAAGAAAATAAACGCGAATATGAAAAGAGGGTGGCAACGGTTGTAGAACAATCTTGGTTAAATTTTCAAGAAAGCGGTTCAACAGAAGATCCTCGCTGACATTAAATAAAAGTACATCACAACATTATTATTTTTTATTACTATACTTTACTATATTTAAAAAAATTTATATCATCTTTTACAAACCCTACTTATAAATATTTCTAAAGTTACAAGTAATTTGACAAAATTGATAAATGATACAAGTTTGTTTCAATGAAACCAATTTACACAATTAGAATTTATAATTTACATATTATAGAAAGTCACTTAAAAATGATGATGCATTTATTATTACATTTTATATTGTAAAATCATTATATATATATAATTTAAATGATTTTAGGTATAAAATATTACAATAATAACAGTTTACAAATGCGATATTTAATAATTTAACATTTATTTTAAAAAATGTAATTGTATAAAAACATTAATAATTAAATAATATATGCATTTGTATTAAAATATTTCATATAATTTGACTGAGTAAAAGATATGATCTTTTTACAATTTATATTATTTTTCTTTTTCAGGTATAATTCAACGCTAAATACCTCGATTGATGCTGATTCGTACATTTCTCATGTGATCCTCACTGGATAATTGTGAACATCATTAAGTTCACATATCTTTGTGATTTGTCTTAGATTTTCGATAGCAAATGCTTGCTAATCGAACATTGCAATATTGCAAGTGCGCGCGCGTGTGAATAAGTGTGTATGTATGATCAAGAAAATGTAATTCCTTATTTGTTTAAATATTAGATATGAAATGAAAGTTTCTTTGCACAGTCAAATATATGTTTTATTCTACCTATAATATAAAAAGCACAAAATTATTTATCAGTCGTGTGTATTATACAATTTCGTTTTCAAAACGATTTTTATTTAAAATTTTTAAAAATTAAATATTTATAGAATTTTTACTTAATAATTAAGTATTTATAAATTTAAAAGTGTTCATATTTAAAACTAATGCTACGATTTTTCTTCTTTTTCTTTGTTGTAAAGTGCAAGCTCTTTAAGGAACTGAGCTTTTGGCTTCATTATATTTGGTCGGTCACCTCTGCATTTAGGACAAAACCACTTACCTTTAGGCTTGGTACTTAAAGATACACATGAGAAATGAAACCATTCAATGGGACATAAATCATTATCGCATAAAATCATTTCTCCATAGGAAATTTGATCACAAAGACAATACGTAGGTTCATCCGGATCTATAGCTAAATCATCTTCGGGTGGTGGAGGTGTGTCTTCCCGATGTTGATTTTGTTGATTACCTTGACGAGATTTTCGCTTCTTTTTCTTGCCAGTATTAGCTGCATTGGTTCTTTTTTGATTTCCATTAGAAGAACTAGGAATATTTGAGGATCGATTTTCTGACATTACAATCATATCCATTGCTTGTGCAGATTCCACTAAAGTTTCAGTTCTTGTTCGTCTGGCTCGTTTTGTTGGTCTTTCATTATTATTAGCATTGTTACCAGAATTAGAATTGATATTTGAATTAGAATCTCTGGCTGACTCACTAGTTTCTTGTTCCTTACCAAAATCTATAATAAAATTAATATAATAAAAATACATAATTTGAAAGAATTAATTTACTTTCAAATAAAGCAGAATAACTTTTGATAATGATTGTCATAATTAAAGATTAAAGTATGTTCATACCAAGATTTCTAAAATCCATATCCAATTGCCTTGTTTTATTTTCTATAAGATCTTGTACAATTTGCACAATCTGTAGTTTTTCATCTCCAATTTCCTGTGCGGCAATAAGAGCTTGTTGTATTCGTAAAAGTGCACGAGCTTTGATAGATCCATTAGTGTCACCTTTAGAAAGTACCTCTTGGTGCTGATCAACTTCGCGAAGGTAAGCTATAACAAATATAAATAAAAAATTAAAGACATACAATTTACTTATCATTTTTAACAAATTGATATATTATTTTCATGAACTTATTACTATATTACAAGCCTGAAATTATGTTTTATAAAATAATATTTAAATAACATATATTCAATTTATAAATTTAACAAATCTATGAAAATTTTTAATAGAAATCTAAACAAATGTTACATTAAATAATTATAAATAAATGTAATAATTTTTCTTTTAATTCCAATTTTTGTTGTAAACTACTTTAATAGAGATAATATAAAATTGTTATAATTAGCAAAATATATGGAAATGGCAAGAAATGATATATTGACCATTAAATTTATGAAATGTTCTCTGACAAATGAAGTGTAAGTCTTAAAGAAAACGGTACAAATAAAGGTAAAGAGAAAACATTTAATTTGCGGAAGTAAATAAATAAAATATTTTTTACTTTGACAAGTTGCGTCCAATTCCCGTAGTCTAGACAAATGCCTCTGTAAGTCATTTGGCAGATTCTCGACACAGTCGAGATAATTTTCAATGTAAGTTGCTGAGTAAAGGGCTTCAACGACTGCTTGATTCAGCATCGTGGTACTTATTATTCAAACGGTACAAACGAACATCCGTAACTGTAAGTTATGACAGAATTAACTATGAATTGCACAGTTGCAATTAGAAACGCGCTGGACACTGCGTGGCCATGTTGATGCTTTCAACTCAAGCTTGGTGGGGGAGGCGGTGGAAAATAAAAATAAAGATGTCTGCTCGATCGGTAATGCGGTTACTTCTTTACCGACTAATGATCAATATGAATTGTATTTAGGTATATATAAGAAAATATTCTTATATAATAAAGTAATAATAACATTTAATCATAAAGTAGATATTTTTTGTACCTTTTCCTGATACTATCATTTTTTCATATATTTCGAACTCTTTATAATAATTAAAGTTTGCTCAGAGTTGCAAAAAGAAAAAGTAGATAAGCAGTAAAAGTTACTAAAATATAAGTTTTTGATCTTATAGAAAAAATGTATTGCGATAAAAGAATGAATGTTATACTAATTTATTTTTATAACACTTCTACATCTTTATAAATAACAATATAATATAATTACCGCATTATTTTATATATTAGTATATTAAAATGGAAAAGAATAATAGTTAAAATTGAATATAATTATTTAAATGCCAATTTTTTAGACTATAATGCTCAAATTTAATAGCAATAATTGATAGAATAAGTCTCAGATATTAGACATTCAAACGCAGATTTTATAAAAAAATCACTTCAACGCAACAAATGGATTTACAGATTTATAAGAAAAGAATTCAAATTATAAACTTTTCTTAAGGTTTCCAACTCTAATTGTTGATAATACTAAATTAATTATATATATATATATATATATATATATATATATATATATATATATATATATATATATATATATATATATATACGCCAACCTCTTCAAGCTAAACAAAAACGTTTTTGCCAACGAAACGTTGCACATAACATAAAAATGGTTTTCTTATTTATTTTAACCCACCTGGTTCTCAAGAAATTGAAAAATATTCTTTTTAATACAAGTATTATCATCATAATCTTTTAATGTATGTCATAAAATTTAAAATGAAATTTAGTTGAAATACGTCAATTTTTCTATTGTAAAGTATAGATAAACTATAAATTTCATTATTATTCTTCTAATCTTACTCTTAGGTCAACTTTGCATAATGAATATTTAAATAATGAAGATTCCGCTTTGACCAACTCCACACTGAGAAAAAAGTTGAAATAACAATTAGAATATTGTCTAGTAATGCGGAGGCAGACGGACGCAATCCAAAAATTTACCATAAAATTTACTAGAAAGCTATTAATTTTTACTACAATTCTGGTAATATTTACTACAACTTCAGTAAAATTTATTATACACTATGGTAAATTTTTGGATTGCGTCAGTCTGTCCCTGCATTAATAGACAACATTGTAATTTTTACTACAACTTTTTTCTCCGTGCATATACGTGACTCGGATAAAAAGAAAGAAAGATAGAGAAAATTATGTTATAAAATAAATAATCAATTATATCTCTATACAATAAATAAAGTCACGAGAAGTAAGTTGCAAGTTGCATGTTTAATTTATATATAAATATTTATATTTGTACGTTAGTAATCAAGTTTTAGATGAGTTACGTAAATCGTTCATAGAAAATGAAAATGTATTTAAGTGGTAGTGCTTGTGTACATGAATTGACAATATCGAAAAACGATCTATCGTTGTCTTTCTATATAGTATATTATCCAAAAATCTACTACCTATATAATTTATCTCATTCGATGGCTTTAGACATCTTTCGCGTGAACCTTATGGCTAAGTACTCCTGATAAATACAATGATTATCAGTTGATTCTTTGTAAAGTGTGGAAAAGTTTCAAAAATTATAAATTTTTTATTGTTTGAATACTTTATGACTATTTTTTAAAATTAAATGTATAATAAAGTAAAGGGGTTAATCACTGTAAAATAGAATGCAATGAAAAAATTTGGTATGCAAAATAAACGTTATATTTCAAATTGTATTTCGGATCTGAATTATATACCTATGTACACCTATGAAGCAAACACTTGAAATATATGCGAGATGCTCGAATATGTCATCGTACATATACGATAAACCTTTTCGAGTAATTTGCCCCTGTAGAAATACAACTCAGAAGTACATGTTTATATATATAATAATTGAACCTGATACCTAACTTGTTGGTATTGAACTACTTGAAAAAAATTGAACAGAAAAGATTCAAGATAATGAGCGGATTAAAAAAGTAGCCACAGTTAGCGTTAATGCGTTGCCTATATAGAAAGGGATGAGATCGGTCATCGGATGATCGGAGGACTCGACTGCTGGAACGCGTATATATTCTATATAGAAATACAGAGAGGGTGGATGCCCCTTCCCCTTCCCTTGGTTTGAAATTCGGGTTTAGCGCGCGCAGAACGGCCTACGCTGGTGCGTCGGAGGAGAAGGGGGTCACTCGGGGAGGGCCAGCCACTGCCGGGTCAGGAGTAGAGCGGCAGCGGGTGGCAGCGGGTTGCGCGCGTGGTACTTGGCTCGAATGACAGTCGATCCTGGTCGACCCGGCCGGTACGTCTACTCCGGTGCTCAATACTCGGTGATCGCGTAAACTTCCCCCGTCACCTGGGACACTGGGACCCGGTGCGAACGACACCACAGTGAGAGCACATGATCCGGTGATACAGACCGAGGACCGTCCGTGACTCAGCGAGCTACGAGCTCCAGGATGCGGCCACAGAACCTTTCGTTTGCCGCGGCCTTCTTTCTTCTATTCGTCGCTACCTTCCGATACGGTAAGACGTGAATTACGTATACAGTTATAACTCTAATTACCTTCTATAATCTTGATAAACCTTCAACTATGTGCACAACGCAAGTGATGAACTCCAGTTAAGAAAATCGTCTTGTTCGAAAATAGAAATAGTCTTATTCGAAAAGATAAAATACCGTAAATATTTGAATTTTACATAAACATTGCAAGATTTTGATAAATTTATTGAAATATTTACCATATTTAGACATTTTTTCCAAAAGAGAGATATAGACTTCGAGCACCTGTTTAGTTTTAAAATTTTTACCATCCTATAATACTTATTCAAATCACTTAAGTACTTATAAAAGTTTTCCTGTATAAAATTATGTTTCGTTAGATTGTTTTAATTAATGATACCGAGTACTAAAAAGTTTAAACCCGTAATTTTCTGCAGACGCGTATGTATGCCTCTTATACGATGGTGTAAAAAGTTCGTTTACGATGTAGCTATAGATAATCAAATTGTTTCAAAGTACCCATACCGCGAATGATGTGTATTTTCCTTCTCTACATTGTACGCTTCTATTAACTTATTCATTTTTCACCTAGATTCACCGCGTTCACGCATCGCAAAATCTGCATTACATAACATGAAAAAACGAAAAGACCGATACATTTAATTTTTCTAAATCATTCGTTTTTCATTGTTTGAGTACATAGGGGATTTTATCACGCGTCAAAATTATTTGTAAAGAGTGATATCCTCTATTATTTTTTCAATGTTCTCCATAATGATAATTTCGCATTGTAACCGATTGCTTCTGCGTGTTCGAACAATTAACACATTTTATTTTATTTGTTAACGTGTACCCTTATATTTAATCTCGTATAGTATACTTTGCTTCTATCAACAACAAAATTTATAAGTATACGTATCAAAGTTAGGGTAGGTTAAACGTGACGCAAATTTTGGCGCGTATGTCTAGGTATAATACAAGTTCAAAAAGTCTTATATTCAAAGCAAACGTATATGAATTCTCTTCTTGGAGGAATCAAAGTACATCGACACGCGTGGAAAAAATTTCATGGGAAAATCATTCGAAAATATTTCTTTGCAAAATTTTGGAAAAATTGTGGCTAATCCCCAAAAGCCACAATTTTGCTAAATTTCTGCCATAAAAATGATTAAATCTGTATAAAAATAATGTTAATTTACACTGCAAATCGTTGCAAAAATTATATTTATTTCAAATTTAAAAAAATATCTCGCAGAGATTCGAACCTTCGAAAATAAATTGAAGTTTAATACAACTGTTTTTCATATTTAACCTTAATTTAACATATTGATATTAACAATAAAAATGGCTCAGTTGATGATAGAGCAAAATACTTCGGAGTAAAAGGTCCGAGGTTCGAATTTCTGCAAGATAATTTTTTTTTAATTTGAAATAACTGTAATTTTTTCAATAACTTGCAATGAAAATTAACAATCTGTTTTTAAATTGACAAATTTTGCAAGGAAATATTTTCCAATGATTTTCTTATGAAATTTTTTCTTAAGTCTACTCAGAACCTATAACGTGTGTATTCGTTAATGTTGTTACTAAACATTAGCATGCATCCAAAAGTTTTTCATATAGGAATTTTTATCATAGTTATTAGTCATAAATCATAGTTATATCTGTACGAATAGAATCCGAAGATTATGTAACACTTTGGTGCACCGTTACAATTTCTGATTTCTATAATATAGTAGAATGGATAGCATGTATATTAAAGACAACTCGAAGACTTCGCAATGGCTATTAATATTCGGTTCAAGAAATGATTGGACAATAATATTCAATCTACATTTAAATATCCATGAAATTTGACTTACTTATTGGATTGTTTTATCTATCATATAGTACAAATTTGGCATGAAAAGCTTGTACAAGACACGGAAAATCTGGAATAATCGGCGAAATAACTCATAAAATAACATGAGCAATTGACTTTTTTAGTCTAAAATACACAGTAATTATTTATTTTATTTTAATCTTTAATCTTTAACTTTTATTTAACCCATTAATAATTATCAGATATATTAGATCTGCAAACCCAATAGAGGTAAATAAACTACCTGTACATAGGCTAGGGTTCCACTTATATACTAACTTAAACTAATTAGTTAATGATCAGGTGCATTTCTGCAGCCTATAACTAATTTATTCTTAAATCTAATATACATATTTTATTTTATTTAATGTTCCAATGAATCCACTTGACAATTCAATATTTAATTGATGTTTAGCTTTTTTGGCAGTAAATGTGTCTTGTAATCGTAATAGTTATTATGAAAGGTATTTCTGTCTTTAAATTAAGGGTAACTCAGAATTGCATAGAGACAAAAATTTATTCGTATTTTCTTATCGTTTAAAAATATTGGGTTTCAAGTAACACTACAAAGTAACAGTAATTTAAACATAAACTAGATTTCTTACATAAATAATGACTTTTAATTTAAGCTAAACAGAGTTAAATGAATAATATGAAGAAGTTGACCAAAAATCATGCGGAAATTATGTTGCAATAAAATAATGTCAGTTATCATATGTACTGTATAGTATGAATGTAACTTTAAATTTTTGTTGTAATATCTGAAATGTAACTTGTGATACACTATCGGAAAGTTTTTTAAGCTATAAACTTAATACAAAAAGCAATGTTTTCGATATAATTAAGGTAATATTAGCAATATCAGAATGTGGATTACTGCTCTAATTGATCAAAGTGGTTGCATCAAATGTCATATATACAAGTTTTATTTATCAACATTTATATACTCTTACGATCTCATTTGAGCACTCATCTTTTTACGCGCAGTTGTCGTAAGCTTCCCAACGAAACATTTTCCTGTTACTTATTGATTAATCTCATTCCATTTAGTTAAAAGCCTATTGCTACCAGCGAGTATTTATTCGCTTCCTGGATCTGAGTAAAGTGATGATACAGTTTTTGTACACGCTATAATTTTAAAAATACAATCGGTAACAATTTAATAAATATGTTTAGGCAAAGAAAAATGGTTAATGATAAGTCATTTTCAATATTTCTTTTCTCTAAATAAATTCGCAATATTGCAAACAAATAAAATCCGGTATAGACATTTGATATTCCGAATAAGACTTTAAGAACAGAATTTCAAAAAACTTGCATGCGAGAGGATCATAGCACGTATAGTAATATGTTTAGCGGAATCGCGACCGAATAACGTATGCAAAATTACAACAGATCCTGTACAGAAGATTTTGGGGGATACCAAATTATTACATTACATTGTTGCATTTCAAAAAATAAACAAGTTCAGTCGTATAAGTATGAGATATAAACCTCGCTCTTTCTGCATTATTCTAGAAGTGCGCAAGATATTTCGTTAGTTTGTTTTACATTCTCAAACGTAAATTTCCGCTACAATTTCACATTCACTTCTCTTCGATGTACTTGGATTCCTGTAACTGCAGTAATTTTTATATTGTACGCTTGCATAATCCCCCTCCTCACCCCCGCATATGTATTCGGATAAGTATGATAAGTCGATTTAAATTTTGGTATTTTTAACCTATTGTAAATTTGTAGATAAAGAAACTACTTCAAATCGGGTGCGTGTAGAATTGAAATTTCTATATATTTAATGGATTTTACTCAACAGTATTGGGTATTCAAACTTGTACCTACTTCCTTCATAGACTTTTGTAATCGTGCATTATGCTACTAGTTTTTGCAATGCATGAAAATAAACTGATTTGATTAGTTAACTGATTCTACAAAATATGAACACACGCAAAAATCTGTTTTTGACAGCATCAAATTTACGTGAATTACCTATAAACAAATTTTGGTTAATAATGAAAATTGAAAATCGAATACTTATGTTGAATCGCATACCATCATCACGTATTGATTTAAACAATTTGTCTTCACAGATACAGAAATTTAATAGCCTAAGATACATACGAAGCAGTTGTTATTTTAATATTAATACATTATGCGCTACTAGACCACTGCAGAATCGTCAATCATTCAAATATTCAACTAACAAATGACATTCTTATAAACGTATTTTTACAAACATTTGTTATAATTACAAATTTAGTAAAATAATTAGTGAAAAATCTATACGAAAAAATGAGTATTCATGAGCTACAATAAGGAGTTGCTGTATTTGATTTTTTATTCGTTATATATAAAATTGTTAAATTATATCAGTGATATGTGCAATGTATTTTAATGCAACCATTGTGTTATTTGTTTTGAAACAATTTTGACTTACATTAACTGTATACCGATATTTACTCGAGTAGAAATTTACTACGGTTAGTTGGATTGATGATTCGGTCTGAACCCGGAATATAATGATGTTCTAGTTCGGTCCGGATATGAGTTTCCTAAATTGATGTACTGTAAAAATTTCAATTTACATAACATTTTTTTCAAAATTAAAAATTATTTTAATTATTTCTACAGCTTCTCTAAGCATTGACAAGCCACCAAATAAATAATAAAATATTTTTTCTTTTATTTAAAATCAATTAAAATGTATCTTAGTGACAAAATCCGGCTCTGATCAGGGCTGAGAATGTACTTATTGGAAAATCTATCCGACTTTCCGGGCCTTGCAAGAACCGCATTACATTACGTGTCCGGGCCAAGTGCGGTTGCCGGATCAGGCACGGACAATTATCTTACGGCATCGGAAGTCGTAACTAGGATAAATTTTTATGAATTTGATATAAAATCGTGTGAAATATAAGTTTATTCTAGAAACAATTAATTTAATGTTATTTTGGCAATTGATTGTCGTAATTTTTAATTTATCTCTTCGTCTCTACTGAATAATTTTTACGATTAACCTTAAGTCTGATCTATAAGATTATAAATATAATATATGTTTCAAGAACTTTAAATATAAAATGGTAAAATTTATCAAGGCAGAGATAATTTGATAGTATTGCTTTCACCTAAACATCTAGTGGAAAATTAAGACAAATTACTTGATTAACTTGAACTGATGATAACTGATCCATTTTTTATCTCTAACAAATTCATTATCTTCGGTGTACTAGCAGATTCAACATTTTATTAACTTATCGTAAACCTCCCTAGCTTATTATTTATCTTAACCCAATCAGAAATGTTCCCACGATAATCAATACGTTTTTTGTTTTTTAATATTATAATATATTTTATATAGTAATGAGTCAAAACTTTCAAATAAAAAAAGAAAAATATTGTCTCGAAAATTTATCATATCTATTAGATCAAGAATTCATCAAGAAAATGCACCTATGTATAGAATGTGTCGTACTGCCAATAGTATAATAGGTCAAATTGATATAAACACAGCATCTTTGATTTTATTTATGAATTTGATTAAAACACATTTAAATTCCTTCTTAGAGTAATTGTACTTTTAATTTCTATGCTTATATTTGTTATTATCTTAAGTGCCATCAGTTGTAGTATTCATATGCAATGCAAGGGCTGTCCAGCCCGTAAACTTTATAAATAAATAAATATTGTATATATGATGCACAGATTTTAAACTATGCTGTCAATGCAGTTTCTATCTTTTGTTCAGCAAACTAAACTAAATGTTTTAATTATTCGATTATATATCATTTAACAATTGAAACCATTACTTTCGAATGTATCGTAATATAAAAAATTAAAATAAATATTATTTCAAGTTAGAACGGTATATTCATATCGCCCATGGTGTGTATGTATAGTATAAAAGCTAATAAAATTAATAATCAAGATTTTGTTACTATTGATTGTAATAAAATTATTCATAATACTACTACTTACAATTACTTTACAATAAAATTGACATATAATATTTTATTACAGTCCTTTTGAAATTTATATTGTGTTAGACTGTACACCCGAACTGTGTCAGTGTTCTACAATTGTAAAGTATAAATATATCTTACTTTTCCCCTTTAAGCACCAGAAACAGGGTGGCATAGTGTTTGCAAACTTTAGCATCACGCATGTATAAAATATTACTGATAAATATATTTATAAATTGTGAATTTAATGAACCAAGTATATCATAGTAAAGATATATACCTAACCTTAAATCATGAAAAATAATAATTTTTAGGTAAGTTGTTTCATGTTTTGCAATAGATCCTTTATCTGTCAATTGATTTAATTACTTTAAATTTAATTAAACGGAGGTAAAGGTATTCATCTGTTAAATTTTCCAAAACTTTTAGTAAAATTATAAAAATAATTTTTTTTAAATATGAAAATATACTTAAATAGTTTTATGTTAAGGAATTTTAACATCTTATATTTTTCTACATTTCGATACGACTCTGGAAATGAAAATATATATTTTATTTTTTGGTAAATTAATGCGAAATAATAATTAAATAAATATATAATTATTGTTAATGTATGGCTAATAACACAATTATTGTAATGTATGAATTTTAATGCCAAATTCAGACCATGTGGTGCGTACAATTTTAAAAATTCTTTCAACTTTTTAAACAAATTTGAAAACAAGTACTCTATAAAAATTGTCGTAATATAATTTGATATGCATAAGATTACTAATTGATATAAAAAAGATTAAAGAATATTTAAATAGGAATAAAGCATATAGAAAACCAAATATAGCAATTGTATAAAGTCACAGGTAATTCGTGAAATCTGAATCGATTCTAGTAGAGGAAATCGGATTTCGCTAGAAAATCGGGAGCAGTAGCTTCGCGTCGACCCGAAGAGAGCTCGTTGGGACACGATTCGCGATCGTTGAAATAGAGTAACGCATAGGAATATCTGCTGGTGTAAATGTGCATTGACTAAAGCGCGCTCGAGCGAAGCGCTACAAGCGCTCGCGCTACAAACGTTAGAAGACTTCCCTCGATGCCACGAGAAAACGCTTGTTAGTGTGTACACCTCTCCTTAGCGGGGGTGAGCTGGTTCAAGTCGAGTAGTTTCATTGGAAAATGGTCGTTGCTCTTGAACGTTTGTCTCCTTGCAATATCTACGATAGCAAACTACTTTTGATTTTTCTGACAATAAATAATTCCAGGTTTTTCGTATGGCATCGACAATACATAACGATTTTTATTACCGAATTTAACTTTAGTCGATCGGTAATTTGAATATTATTTTATATTTATATATATACATGTATAAGATTATGAAAAATCCACTTTACTCACTTATGCAATCAATTTCCGTTTTGTTAATTTGCACGTTGTTAAAAATGTTAGAAAAAATATATAATGGACAATGGTAAAAGTAAAAAATTTGAGCTTGTCAAGCAGTCGCTTAATCACTGAAACCCTTACGCGGTTGTGAATTCGCCGCATCCCCCTTTAATATTTTTTACGACTCCTCCAGTAACATGTATCTTATCAAAATGTAAGTTGCGGTTACTCAATAAGGTTAATGCGCAAATATATTCCATAACTCAACTATATACCAATATCAATCTACCTATTGAAATAATTATTTTTAGTTTTGCATCAAATGTAAATTACACGATACAATGCCATATATATTGTCAAGATTAAGTAAAAGCGTATCCATTATCCTAATTCGATTTATTTTAATAGAAGCGATTCATCTATTTACACTATAGTATGCAGAGATAAGTATAAGTCGTTCCTCACATTAAATGCTTAATATTTACTTTGGGATAATTAAATTGCAACTTCCGTCTGCCGATAACGTATGAGTAAAATTAAAGTACATTATTTACCGAGAATTTAAACTGCAATAAACCATTTGCAACGTCCTTTAAACTGCGTGATTGCTAGATACTGATATACATTCTATCAAAAAATATAAATATAATAAATAAGTGAAAAATATATTGTAGGGATCTATTATCTGTCATAATCAATAAAATATTGTAAAGATGCGAATGTTTAAGAAAGCAATTGCCTGTTAAATATAATTACTCCCTAAATTTGGGAAGTAATTCATCTAAAGGAATTATCACCTTTTACTATCGAAGTGTAGCTATATATAAAAATTTCCAACTCACATTGCCTTGGAAAAGATCAAATTATTTGACAGCAACGATAATTTGATTTCTTTCTTAGTATATCAATTTAAACTTTCCTGTATTCATAATATTATTTTGGTTACATCTACCCAAAAACGTCTTAGCCAAAATGGTGTTAGTTACTGTACGTGTATAACGTGAATGTGAGGACTAAAAGGTATATCCCGGCACTGAAAAATGACTATTTCGGGAGTAAAAAGTAATTTCACTCCCCGGTTCGAAGTCAATGAAGTGAACTATTCGGGTGTTTTGAGGACAAAATTATATTTAAGTTATGAGTTTAAACATTTCAAATGTCAAATGTAATGATTAAAATTAATACAAATATTTAGTGGATCGGATAAAACAATATTTATTTTAGAATGTACACCCTTCATGGTCATGATAAAATCCAAAATAACGATTTTATCAGGATAAAACAGTATATTTCTGTGGAAACGTTAATAAAGAATGAGACATTTCTATGCAAGTGCATTGGTACTTTTCTTCTTGCGTTTATCTATAATGCACATGTATGTACATTCACTATAGTTAACAGTAAGTAACAACAACTTAAGTTATTATTGTCTACATATGTTTATTTGTTAATATGTTCCTTTGATTATCGATTAGAGGGATATTGTTTTAATATTGTACCGCGTACCACAATCAGATTGAGCCGTATTAATCCTGTTAATATTATTGTGGTTTCTGTGCGTGCCGGTGAATATGCGATGGGAATACGAAAGTCACGTAATAAAGAATTTCATTGGAGAATGGTAGGATGAAGACATAAATTCAATCGAGAAAAAGTCATTTTTTATAACACACGCATTGCACAGTATTCTCGGAATTAGATTTAAAAATAGGAATTTAAACTGAAATAATCGTTTATCGACGTGTCCGCGCAAACAAAGTCGATAGTAATAGAATATCGACAGCAAAGAAACGAAATGATTCAGCATGATGAATTGCATTATTTACCTCTGCACCAAAGAATAGTCCTTACAATTTTGACACTGCGTAAATGGAGTAATCGTAAGGAGGTTAATCTGTCACATCATCTGCAAGAACTAGTCTAATTAAAATTAAAAAAATGAAATTTTTCCTACATTATAATTGTTATAATGTTATTGTTATTTTTTTATATTGACTGTAAAATGTATATATTAATATCGTTCTTTTCTAAGCTCTAAAAACTCAATATCCTTTGCACATACGTATGCCGCATGCAGTAGGAAAGCTTGCAGGAGGCTTCGAGGTATAAACCTCTGACTCAAGAAATCTTTCTGCAAGTGTCAATACTCTATAGAACGTGTAGAGTATGAATATGCATTGGTAAATAGATTTTTTTTTAAATTTAATATATATCATAACTGCGAAGTTAGTAAGCGTTGCTGCAAGAGCTGGTATACCTTGGGGTATTTCTTTAGCTGCTATTCAAACACTATCGGAATTATAACAAAATGAATTGATTGCTATACTTATAAGGGGATGTCAGACTCAGAAAATGGTAATTTTTTACATTTTTTTATAAACAAATAAATAAATGTTAAAAAAAACCTTGAAAGATCAATAGTCTTGGCTATTTAATATTGGTTTTGTCTTGGTATTGCTCTCTTATGTATTGTCTCGAATATTGTTTCGAATTTCGAGACAAAACAAGACAATACAAATATTATTCTTGATATCTTGCGAAGCCTTATGCATATATGAATTTTTTTAGATATTTATTTCAATATTTTCGATATAATTTTTGGGTTGAAGGGTGTAGATTCTTGTAATTTGGGTCTGACATCCTATAAAGCTCGATTTATAGAAAATTACGTTGCATCAAAATAATAGAAATAAATTAAACAATATAATATCCAATAGTTTCATTTGTTGATATAATATTGAAGAAATAGAAACTAGAAAATATTTTGAGCACATAATTGAATTATTATAAATAAATAGTAAATAATAAATTTATTATTATTTTAGTTAACTGTTTGTCTGTTCCTCGTATTAAGAATTGTTCAAGAATAAAAAGTATCGAATGAATTAAGTCATCGGAATGAAGGAACCACAACCAAGAGAATAATAACTCGAACAGCGTGAGGCGCGAGGAGGGCGATGGATAGCGGCCGAGGGAGGAGAGAGGCAGGGAGGAAAGAAGCCCCGGACGCCTTTCTCGTTATCGGACAGCGTTTCCGAGTCTTCTCTCTCCTTGATTATTTGTCACGTTTCTTCCATTCGACTTAGACTTCCTGCTCCTTTAATTTGTATCTCTTTCAAATCGAGCAGTCCCACTATATATAAACGAATTATCCATGCGGTGAAAGATTTCTTTCGCAACGTTTATCGCTTCTTCGTATCGAAATGATGGAAACCGTGATCACGAAATTTTAAATAAGGGGATGGCTTACTCGGTAGATTACCGACCGAGCCAAAACAGGTAATTATTACATTTATTAAAAAAAATACGTACTTCTATACAAAACCCGAATACAGAGGCACTAGATAATTAAATAATAAGTCATTCTGCAAAGTTCCGGGTTAATACAACAAAGATAACCTAAAAAGTTTCTGCATCGAAGAATCACAAACAATCGTACATTTTCGAGCAGAAAATTTTTAGGTTATCTTTATTGTATTGACTTGAAACTTTCTATAATGACTTATTATTCAATTATCTATAGCTCCTATATTCGGATTTTACATAAAATGACGTATTTTTTAAAATAAATAGAATAATTATCTTTTTTTTGCTCAGTCGGTAACCTACCGGTTATGCCACATTCTTAAGAGAACTTATATTCAACAACTGTAACATTATATTCGGAATATTGAATTAAAAACTAAAACAAGGCTGGAAAGAAAGTTTTTAAACATGGAAAAAGTTGAGTGCGCTGAATTACTTGTTGGTAATTAAAAAAATATATTAAAATTATTTATTTAAGAATCTGAAATAATTGATAGATATCGTGCAAAACGAATACTTATGAATGTTGAAAGATCATCCTCTGACCTAAAGTACATATACACAATTGTTAAGTTATAGTTTCTTTATACGTCGTTTATCGAGGAAAATAAAATCGAAGGGATCAACGTCCACAACTTTATTTGTTTTATTATTTCTATATTGTTTGTATATTGGCCAAGAAATAAGTATAGGTACGAGTTAAGTATAGTCGACATAAACTCGTTATAACAAAGAGTACCATCAATTGAATCGATTTGAAGACAAATGTATGCCAAAAATTAATTGAAAGCAATAATAGACGAACGTTGATAGACAATCGATTAGAAAGAAAGCGGAAGGCTCGATTGAACGCAAGCTCTATAGACTATTTTATTTGTTACGTGATTATTAGTTGTAATACGGCTCGCTGCAGCGATCTGGAGTAGTGTTTGATGAAACGATTCGATCTAGAGACGTAGATGCGACTGTACCGAACAAGACAACGAATTGCATAACAATTCTCGTCTGTACTTTTATAGTTATAGATCCGTATATATACTTATTGCACATGTTTAGCCTACGGTACAGCGATCGATGCGCCCTTACCTTCGTGACTCGACCGGTTCTTCGTATGTTTCTTATTATTTGTTCCAGTTTTCACTTATGTATCGATATTAATACTTTTTTCCACCTCGATTCATAATAAAGTTACGTTATCCTCTTAACCATTAAACGAAAATTTCTTGGAAAAATCTACACCTTCGCAACGTTGGGAACATTCATTTGATTTTCAACCAGATAAATTTATTCTACAAGGTGCTTATAGTCCACGATTATTTATGCATATATAGTTATATAGTTATATATATAAGATTAAGCAATTTTAATAAATATTCATACGTTTAACAATTTGTATCGCGTAACAAGTCAACCGTGAAAATTAATCTACCTTAGACTTTGCACGATTACTTATATTAAACTAATTAAATCTCAACATTGTTACCTTAAACTATCACAAAATTATTGTAGTATACTTTAATGCCACTTTTTATCTTTACCGTATCGTAATCACTAACATAATGGATTACTCGCGGTATACCCATTGAAATATAATATTTCATACAAAGAATTAATCCAACACCTAGCGAGTGAATTTTTTTTTTCATTTTGTATGATAATTAGTAGGTTGACGTAATATTTACATTGCGATTGAACTTGGCACTACGAGTATTCTTTGTCCCAATTATTTGAAATTAAATTAAAATGTCGACAAGAAATGTTTATTATTACTCAATGAGCATATGCAAACAATGCACCAAAATTCAGGTAGTTTCAAAATAATTGAATGAGTGCAAGGTAATTCTGTTATCATAACGTTAAAGGTATTTTATCCGCATTCATATCAAAAAGATGCACCCAGTAGAGAATTTGATATCCATTACGTGGAAAATGAATCGCATCTATCACTCGTGGAACAAATAAGTAATATCGACGTTATCGAATGATTCGAAGGAATGGTTAAGGGAAGAGTCGTGGATGCATCGACGGTGCACCGCCCGCTCGAGTCGACTCGCGATGGAATCAGGAAATTTTGCCGTAGCTCTGCAATCGCGCGGGAATATCGAGCGACCCACTTTCCCTCTCGCTCGCTCAAGCGACCCGCGACAGCTGGTTCACTTCCGGTACCCTTTTTCGACAGTGCCCTCCACTTACACACTCGACTCGTCCTTACCTTCTCCAACGAGCGTCGTACGTCTCACCGTTCGGGTATATGAGCAATTACACCATTGAACATTGTTTTCGTTACTCGACAAATTTTTATGGATCTCGGCGTAATTCGTTCGTTATATTTAAACCTTTTTCTCAAAGTAATTTTTGTACTCGATGGAGTTCTGATTGTTTAAAAGATAAATTATCATATTTCTGTGAATATATACTCAATAAAATTTCACAAATAAGTGTATAAGATGGTACAAAAGTTATTCATCTGGAATTATGAGAGATTGGAACTCAATTTAGTTTATACGATCTCGGAGATCGAAAACAAATACTTTAACGTGTTAGTATAAAACGACATACTTAGAACAATAATTATGTCGAATACAGGTTACAGAAACCAAAATTTTCTAACTAGAGTCGGTTAATAATTTTAACATTGATTTGAGGTGACAAGAACATCCGTAAGTAGTAGCACCATATATTTTGGCGGACATCCCAAAACATTATAATATTTTGCATCTTTAAAGCTGAACTCTATCGAGTCTACACATAAATACGGTTGTACTACTTGTTTATTCCTTGACGACGAACCCAATTAATAAAACTATTAATCTTTTACGGATTTTAAAAAACAAATTATTATACAATTTAAACCTTAAAAAACTATAATTTTTTCAGTTTAAAGGATTATCCTTTTTCAATACAATTCAAACAACAATTCCTTAAGCTAGAAAGAATTCTAACAGTATACGTCATTTTACTATATCTGGAGAAAATTCCAATAAAAAATACTCAAAAAGCAGTTGTAATTAAAAAACATTCGTTGGTGCGCGGACGGGAACCAATTACTGAACACGTTATTTGTTAATACGTTGGATATGTATAAAGTTGTCGAAAATAATTTTTCAATTGTTTTGAAAAGACACCTAAATTAATCAAAAAAACGATTTTCAGCTTTTAGAGTAAAGTAAAATTGAGAAATTATAAAAAAAAAATTTTTTATTAAATGAAAATATATTAGTAAAAAATTAATTTTTTCATGCAAAAACAACATTACTTTATATAAATTTTATTTTTTAATAATATTTTTTTATATAATATACAGTAAAATGTTCAAATTAAAAAAAGCCTGTGTAAACTTTGAACAACTACTTGAAAAAATAAGCACAAAAAATTTCAAATAAATCCAAAAATTGATGTGTCACAGGAAATATTTGACACCAAACACTATTTTTGATACATTTTTCTGTAATCCATCTTGTTGGAATTTTCCAAAAATACAAATATGCCATAAAAGTTTAGATCATAAAGATGAAAAACAAAGTAAATTATAATCTCTCGTGAATTTTGATTGAAACTAGATTTATCGTAATTAGTAAAACTACTTCCAAATATATTTTTTCAAGTAAATTTCAGATTACGTAATTCACTATTCAATTTTGACATGTATTGTTAAACTATGTAAGATATATTTTTTATATCTTTCCGTCACCGGAGACCAATGAATTTTTTTTTATATCGCAGCTTTTTTGAGTGCTTTTTACTGGAGTGAGTTTCATACGTTCCTCAGAGAGGATCAAATTGTTTCTACGGTTGGAATCCTCGTTTTATTATTCTAGAAATACACCTGTACTAATTTTACGTTTCTTTGATATGCACTAAAATCTACATGTTATCCTGTACTATTTTATGTAAAGTAGTATATAGATTGCAGGATTATTATTATTAATTTTTGTTCACAATTTATATTTCCATTTTGAATTAATCTATCTGCCGTGGAGCTTGTTATCGATAAACTTAATTTTTTCAAATATTATAATATTAGTAGTTCCTCGCTCAATACGTCGAGTACCATAACAACTCGTATTTCACAAGCGCACTAGAAACGATTGACTACTCGAAGCAATAATTATATGCAACGGTCGGAATATTAATGATTGACTTAACATCTGTCAAAAACGAACGGATTCGGGTGATTAATGATTATTTATCAACGGGTTTACAAAAGCGTGTCGGTTGTCGAAATTTTTTCTTGAGTACTCGGACTAGAAAATGAGAAAGATGTAAATTTTTCTCTCACGTCTCGACGCTCACTCTTGAAATTCACTCGAGCGAAGCTTGACACTTATGACTCTACAGAGAACGAGTAGCATATAGAAAGAGAAACAATGGAAATGGCGGTACCTCGTCCTTTCTCGTTTAGATTTATTTCCTTCTTCTTTTAAGACGATAGTGCAATTTTTGCAGCTTCTATCAAAATTTAAAACTTTAATGGTATTTGTGAGAATCTTTTTGCTCGATAAGAAAACATTCATTTACAGAATGTATATTTACATATAAATTTTTTTTCGTTTTTCAGACTATTCAATAAGTACCTTGAATATTACAATTTAAACAATTGACTTGTATTAATCAAATTTGTAATTTTTTTAATAGAATTAAAATTGCATATTTAAATGCGATAGTGTCCTATTTTCTTAAAGTAAAACTAAAAATTTTTTTCGATAAACATTTATATTTTACTGTATTAAACTGATTATTAGTGTATTAAGCTAATCATCTATACTTGTTTGGCTTTTGTCCATGTATCGACAGCTTGATAAAAATTTACAGCTGGTTTACGAGGTTTAGAGCTTCCAGTAGCTTTTGAATGTTCTTACGGTAGCATTTCTGTCCGAACACGACATTTGTAATATTATTTATGAATAACCTGGTTTACCGAGAATCCGCTGTGTATAGTGCACAATTTACGAGACCATTTTTATTACCGATTCGCTTTCAGATTCCAGTTCTTTGAATGTTGACATTAAACTCCCAATACAATATAGTAAAATGGCTATTCTGTGTATTATGTAGTTTTAAACTTTTATATAGGTATATATATGTTTAGTTTCACATGGCTACAAAGATACGCTTCAAATATAGTTTTCAATAACAAATTGATTTTATTTTTTAATAATATTACGAGAAATGTAACTTTTTACCAAAAATTGGTAAGATTTCTACCGGGAAAGTAAGTAACTATTACTCAAAAAATTATTGTTAATATTAACGGTTTATAGCAAAATTTTATTTAATACTTTGATGGGTCGCATAAATGTAAACATTTATTAGTAAGAGTTATCAAATAAATTTTTTAAGCAGATTAAGTAGTTCAGTTCGATCTGAAGAGCAGTTTTGTGAAACTTTCTTTGTACAAAGTAGAGTTTAATGCTTGTTCTTTTAAACTTCACTTTTTACTTTGTACTATTTTTACTAAAAGATAATACTGTTTAACAATTTTACCGCAATTTTATCTGGGATATATGCGTTATTAAAATTATTAATGATATTTGTTATTTTAGACTTGAATTCATATAAATAAACATCTGCTACTTAGAACATTATATTTATATGTGAATTAAAAAATTGATTTAAGAGTAAAGCCAACTTTAAAAATAAAACTTTTTATTATTATTAATGTTGCAGAATTTTTTTAAGTATTATTAGCATAATCAATATAGTTGTGGTTCGGAGTTGTAGAACGTGCAAGTTAGCCCAAAAATGGACAACATTTTAAATTTACTGTTTCTTCGATTCCTTTACACAGCATATTGCCGAAAAAAATAAAGCTACTTATTTTATATTATACGAATGAGTCACTGATGACAATGTAGATGATACAAGTTAACGCATTCTGTCATTTTAAATCGGTAAAGGCATCTTTGAGAACTACCTATCTTCTCACTGAAATGATCGTTAAGCCCATGTAAAAGTATTCACAAAGTGAGAATCTACTCGGTTCCTTATATTGGTGATCCCTGCTAGCACGATAGACGGGTGAGATACGACCGTTGCTACGAAACGAATTCCTCCAGGTGAACGCACCCTCCGTAGAAAGAACTTTGTCGAGTATCAGGTGGCATTCAACTATCTCGAATTGATCGCATAATCGATCAACCGCAATGTAAACCGCGGAAATTTGGTTGTCTCCCTCTCTCTCTCTCTCTCTCTCTCTCAGGCACTTTTTCTTTTACCGAGAACTCAAAATCATTCAGTGCCCACTTTTAAGTCATATATTTAGTAATCCGGAATTAAAGGTGGGACACCGAGGAATTCACGACCTCGGCTGGGTAGAGGTTTTGGCACTGAGCTTGAAGGTTCACCTTGTGCAACGAGCACGGTAGTACGCGATCATACGTACGTTACGTAAGGGAGTCTCGCGCTAATGGTTTGCTGCGAAAGAGTCTCGACGCTTAAACCGGCATACGGTTGATGAAGGAAAAATTAAAACGCCGATTGCAAGCATAGCTATTAGTTCTTTGGAGGTCATCGATTCGCGTTAATTAACGAAAAAACGTTGCTTCTTTAAAATTGCGCTTAGCCCTTGACTTTTTCGCCTTTTGTGCTACTTTGAAATAAGTGTTGGAGAATACGTTTATCATGCATTATTTAATAGTTGCCTTATATTAAATCTATTAATACACTGCAGCAGTATAGTTTTCAAATGTAAATAAGAAAAATAACTTCAAATGTCTTAATGTCTTTCGTAACATCAACATTTATCTTCTTTCTTTTTATAACTTATTTATATTTTTTAAACTTCTTAAACCGTACGTGTCATTTCAATGATTTTGAGATGATTTTGATTAGAATCTGCACGAAGAGAAAAATGTTAAATATTGTAGTATACCAACATGGTAAAAATTTCATTAAACTTTTTTTGATTTTTATTACAATATTGGTAAAAACTTAAGCAACCTTGCATATACCAGCTTTTTAGCATAAAGATTTCGGTAATTGTGGGGAATATGCTTCAAGTCGAAGTTTAAACGATGGAGGTTTCGCCCTTGAGCTAAGTGGATTTTGCACCCGTTGAAGCTAGTTCGATTAGTGAACATTGCACGAGACTATAATATACGTTTCTTGGTGAACAGATTTTATGGAACGATCGCTATATACATAGGAGTGCCTTATATTTTTTGGAAGTGTAACTCGGGTTCTTTGCAACTTTTTTTTATCGAAGAACCGTGTAATTGACGATAGGTGGTCACACTTGACGCTTCTTACTATCATTTAAGTTGAATGTTAATATATAACGTTAGCGATATGCATATATAAATGTATTACACGCACAATAATAATATAATATAATAAATATAATAATAACATATATCGACGATAAATATAAAGTTGGAAAACAATCTAACGCATTGGTTTGTTATTTATGTTTAGGTGCGGCAGTAATATGCTACCAGTGCAACAGCGAATACGATCCGAGATGCGGTGACCCATTCGACCCTTACAGCCTCGGAACGGTCAACTGTAGCTTTCAACCACGACTGGAACATCTGAGTAACCTGGAACCAACCATATGCCGGAAAATCTATCAAAAAAGTATGTCCTTCTTGAATATATTTTTCCATTACCCATATAAAAAATGCACTACGCCTATCCAAATATTGAATTCATTATTTTTCATCTATACATTTCTATCATTTTTCAGCGAATAATTCTTAAGGTTCTATCTGCACATAGCTCAATAAAAATATTAACGATCAAATTTTCTAGTAAAGTGCTGCTTCTGGATTCAGTGTGCGTAAAACGTAAAAGCACAATTTTTCAACTGATTTACTCGCTAAATTTAATTTCCAACTGCTGGAAAAGTTGTCTAACGCAATTTGAACGTAGGATTTCATGTTATACGCTCGCTGCACATAATAACGTACTGTTTCTGTACTTTCTTAATTAGTGCATGCGCGGTTACCATTTATTTCCATATACGTTATTCTAATACTTCACTACAATAATACTATCATATTGAATACATTAGTATTATATTTCATTAATTGATTAACCAATAATACCCTGTTTTACTTATACTCTATATAGTTTCGAGTAATTACGTACTTTCTTTCGAGTCAATCAATGTGTTCAATAATTCAAATTGGATAAACAAGGTCAGGATTAACTGCGAGTATTTTATCTATTTATGAAATCAAGATTTTAAAATATCGGAAAAGAAAGAGTGGCGACAATAAAAGAGACATAGGTCAATATCCTCATCTCCGTGGATGCCGTTGTAACGCAAAACTGGGTCCGGAAAGGTTCGTTGGGTTATCGAGACAAAACGCAGCGGGGTTGTCTTTGTCAGTTTTTGGCGAAAGAGAGAGAGAAGGAGAGTGAGTGAATTTGGCAAGTGTCGAGGCGGATGATCCTCGGTCCTCCTGCACTTCGGGCAGTCTGCATTGCGGCGTCCCCGTACCACCGGACACGCGAGGTTCACCCTCTTCGTCCTTACGTAACTCGCTTCGTTCATCTGATTTCCGGCAACACGACATTTCACCTACATCATCCAACTTCTTTTTCTTCTTTATCAATTAATGTCGCTTTTATTTCGTACATCCAAGATATTAATTCTGCATACCAATTCAACATCTAACGAATGGAATTAATAATCATTCAATTACTCAGAGTTGTCCATGTTTATACACAAACTTATCAGAGAGACAAAATTCCATCAAAATTGTTAATGTTGTCCCAATAACTTCAAACTTAACTAAATCTTTGGTCAATATTCTGCGTGATATTACAGATTTTGTAGCTAAACTGTTCGAACATAAGTATACTTGTGCCCTGGACAAAACGCTAATTTTTCATTGATTTTCTTTGTTTTAACTCCTAATAAGATACAATTTAAAATTATATTATTTATCAGTACTATTAGCTTATCCATTTTCAAATTGTAACTATTCCAAATAAACACAATATTTTAATATAACACACACTATATTGTAAATTATTTAATATATCTGAAGCAATAAAATACTAATAATTCTTAAAATAAGTTAAATTTTAAAGTTAATAACTGTACCAGAAATATATAAGTTGTTATTTGTAAATAGGAGGTTGGATATAATATTTTTCTGTGTTACTGATGTTTGTATTTTTCATTGCATAATTTTAAAAAGAGCAATAGTGTTTCACACATAGGTATGTTAAATCAAAGTATAATCATGTACAATTATTATAGCCGTAAAAATAGTACACGTAGCTTATATAATACTACTCAGCCTATTTGGTTGAAACAATCGAACTCTTCCTTAACCGCGCTGAAGATCCCGCGATATCGTTAATAGGCTTTTTTTACATTTTTCATCCATCCTCTTTCACGTTACACATATTATTAGCTGAACCTAGAATCAGTTATTTAAAATATCCTGTCCAATTACTGGATTTTACATGCTTTTAAATGTCTCGAAATCGATATTTGTGGTCAGCTGAGGTATACAGTACCTGGCTCTCTCTGGTCTGGGTTAATCCACGCGCCTCTATTTATGTTTAATTTTTTCATTTAACCATTATTCAAACATGTTCTAAGATTTTCACCAATCGAAAACTACCAAATAAAATATGTTCACTTACAAAATATTTCAACAAGACAGTGTCAAATTGTGTAATGTTCCTGTAATAATATGGCTTCACGTATCAATTTTTATTCTGAAATAAACAATTTGAAATGTTATGACAACCTCGCTCAATAGGTTTACATAAAGTAAAAGTGTTTAGTCGTTCACGAAGACGAAAACTTTGCACACTCATTATAATTAATACATAAAAAACGATTGTACATAGTGTTTTGTCTATTTTTCTTTAATTTGGCTAGTTTAACATTAATTACATTTAATTAAACGTAAACGACGAAACAGGATGAAACACGCGACCGAGTAATTTGATTTTATGCATTCTTATATACGAGTACAAAAAGTAGGATAACAAGGCTCGCGTAAGTTCGATTGACCCTGAAAATGGAAGCGTTACGTAACTTCGCAGTTCGTGCAAAGTGTTGATTGCCTCTGGGAAAAGTTGAGAATGCCTCTTACTATTCTACATAGCCTATGTTTTTACGACTTTATAAGGAAGCATTCTCTATAATCTTTGAATATTTAGCTACCCAGTGCAATAAAATAATTTAACAAATAATTTAAAAAGGCGGTCGATGTTAAAATAGACTAAAGTATAAATTTGCCTTTTTTTTAATAGAAAATTACGATTTTTTTACGGATGAAATGGTGTTTAAAGAAAATAAAAAATAAAATAAATAAAAGAATAGAAAATATAAATATTAATAATGTTAGGTAAAGATTAAATATGTTAGAATGTGCAAACAATGAGCACTTTGTGGATGTATTACAGCATACGGTAAAATTCGAGTGGTACGAGGGTGCGGAGTCGTGGAAGACTTGAAGGCAGACGACAAGGAATGTCTCAAAAGAAGCGGAACTCACGACGTACGAGCCCTTTACTGCTCGTGCACCACTGACCTTTGCAACGGGGCTGAAACGAAAGCGGCTTCAATGAGCTTACTTTCTTTCCTCGGTCTCGGCGTGTTGCTCCTCGGCGGAATACCTGGAAGGCCTTAGGGTTCGTATTCAGATACCCGATCCGTCATTCTTGTCTAGCCGGTAATTTTCATTTACTTTTTTTCTTTTTCCATTTCTTTATAAATATGTTTATCCCTAACATTGGCAAAATTTTCGTTCTTTCTGTGCCAATAATATAAAATAGAAATTTGTGCAACCGTGGTATTATGTTAAATTTACATTGAAATTGATTTGATACGTTTCTAAAACCAGAAGAATTGTATTATTGTTATAGAGATATAAAATAGTTTACCGTCACTGGAACTTTTCCAATATCGCATTCTTTCCGTACGTGTGCAAAGCTCATAAACGTGTTTGTTTAATTCCAAAATGTAGAACTATAACAAATAAAAGTCGTATACAATTTATTTACGCTTTTTTCAAATTCAGATTCATTTAAAATAAATAATGCTTACATAATAACAATTTAATTTGATAATACTTAATAAATAGGATTGTATTTCCTTTACAACTCCAAATTTATATAGACAACCTTTATAATTAGGACTAACAAAATTTCTGCCATGGCATATATTTTATTAATGATATAATAATATTGACACACTTAAAGATAATATAAAATAAGAGTAACAATTGACGCATACGCTTTATGCAGGTTTATAAAGAATCTCGCTAATAACGTTAACAAGGAATAAGAGCCAAAAAGTTGAGCTCCGTTGGAAGTAAAACTAAACGATATAGATATCGAGGATTATTGTTCTCTGGCAAACAAATAATATCGAGGAGCTCAAGACGTGTCGAGTCGAGAACACTTTGTCAACGTAATGGACCAGTGGAGTGGAGAGTGAATAACGATCGTGAAGCATCGAAATTAATCGCACCGCTTTTGGATGAATTAAATACGAAAAATCATGATGTTCCCTCTTTTAACCAAAAAGTACAGAGAAAAACTGAGATTATATCGAATTTGACTATCTAATGAGTTATCAACCGAGATATCTCGAAAAATAAATTTTCAAACACGAGCTTGAACTGTATAATCTTAAAATATTCTTAAAGACCCGTGTGTTCGCATTACAGCTTTCGGAGTATAGAAAAACCACTCACTCTTGATAAATATTCAAACGCGAGTATGTGCTCGTTACTTTCTTTTTTGACTGGAAAATTCGTGTGTTCGAGAGTCGACGAACGCATCAGGATAAGATACACCAGAATGGTTACTCGATTACTTTATGCCCAATATGATCCTTGACTTGATCGGTAAACTCTAAATAATGGAATCGATTAATTTTTTGAGAGTATTACAAATTCTCTCACTACACAATCGGGCAGTACTACAAGATTATCGTTACTATTACTAGTACTATGTAGAATAAGGAATTATCAGAATAAAATTAAAATCCTGAGGCTTTGACGCAATTGAACGCGATCGGTTTGGCTTGGGTTACGTTTATCTGCAACAAATATGTGACAGCGATCGAATGCGTTTATCGTTTAGCTGTTGTAACGTACAGTTGCGATAATTATCGAATCGCTCAAAAAGCAACCCAGATTTTCATTACGACAAAGCATTGATAAGTTTATATTCAAAAGGCTTAAATATGCGATTTCAATTATAAATAAGCCTACCGACAATTCATTTTTAAGTGCGTCTAATTGATCGAATTCTATCTTAATGATGTTATCCTGCCTTACAGCTGTGATTAATACAATGGAAAAGGGTATATTTCATTAAAATAATCATTAAAAAGGTTTAATTCTAAATATCGAATTTGCCAACTTGTTTCTAATTAAATACTGAAAAACTAAACATACGGATATTTAGTGCAAGTTGCACGTTACTATCGATACTCATACGTCTAAACACGGAAGTTTGAAAAGAGCGCATTAAATTCAAAGGACGTTCAGTTGAGTCGAGGCCCTAAATCAATAGAGCGGAGGGATTAACTTGTACATTACTTATAAATTTTAGGCTAGATTAGCGGAATAACAGAGCGAAAGAGAAATATGCCTCAGTCCACCTTCACCTGCTGGTTGCGTAACTGCGCTAATGAAAAAATCGATTGATGCGCTCGCAAGCTCCTATATAGTTTGTAATAATGAGTGTATAATAATAGGATTTGTGATTAACCAAAAATAATTTATCAATAGGCTTCTTAAAAGACAACAAAAAGTCCTGTATAAGAGCAGGGCAATATTCAAACTGTGCTATACTCACTGCAATTAGGAATTTACGAATTAAGAAGATTAAAATTAATTCGTTAAAATAGTATAATGCAAGGAAAGAGTCCAGATTCAGAGAGCAAAGAGTGTGAAAAAGAAAGAAAAAGTAGTTTGAAAATAAAAACAAATATAAACTACGTGCTTCGCAGCGTTCGTGAATTGATAAAGAAAATGCAGACTGTCACGATAAATCTCCTAAATAAGAGATAATTCAACGAACGACGGTTCCGTCCTGTGTCAGGACCGTCAAGATCCGATTTTCATATTGCTTTTAAAAGGACATCCCAATCCCCTAATATTAAAAGGAATTGTCATATTAAATTAATGAACATACTTGCTGCTATATTTTAACCCATTGTACGTACGGCTCATGTTCAAGACAGTAAATTTCGTGAAGATTGGAATGAAAGAGATGATAAGTTCTAATTTATTTTAGTAATATATCATATAATAAATATAAATTGTTATTATCAATTATGATTATTTTTAGCGTTTTTATCTTTTAAACATTAACGTTCAATCGATAAATAATTTAGTAAAACTATGTTTATATAATTGTAAGTAATATCCTTATTTTAATAAGAAAGAAAAGATTTGGATAAATATCTATATATAAATGGTTAAGCGCATAAGAATCGTAATAGCTCTAGAAAACAGCGCATTTAGAATTTTTATTATTAATTTTCAATAATTCCATTTTTCTCCATTTCCCTAACATTTCATCGGTTTTACAAATAATGATAAATAAATATACACCACATTTCCATATTTAAAGAATATTATACTATATATAATAGGATTCAAACATCAAACGAACCTATGTGTGATTTCTTTAATTACAATCAGAAGTTTATATAGTTGCATTTCTATTTCTGTTAACTCTAAAAAAATCTATTTATTTATTCTTTTTTTCGAAGAAATTCACTTATTTCTACGAGAAAAAAGGTTTCTGGTTAAGGTACTGGTATATTCTTCTTTTTTATTTTCATTGTAGATAATATTTGGAATTTACGATTTGTTTGATTTTTCCTAAATCGCACTTGCCCCAAATCTATGCATTTAATACAAAAATTCTTTGTATACAGGGAAAAAGATCGTTGTACCCATAAAGTCTTTATTTTTTCCTTTATTATATATTTACCTTCGATAAACTTTTTTTCTCTCCTTCTGCTTCTATTTTAACGTATAGGTATATTAAAAAAATGTAAAGTAATTAAATCATTATTAAATTGCGGTGATTCGAATCGAATATGAAATTGTGGATTCTGTCGTGTGAAAATATTAAAGTGAAAGTAACATGTTCTTTTGAGAGGCAAATCGCATAATCGAACCCGTAGAATGCAAAAAGAAAGTAAATTAATGTTAAAGTTCAAGTCCTTCAGGAGCAATAAGTATATATGTACTTAATAGCCGTTTGAAAGTAGCTCGAGTCTACCTCTCTTGCGTTATCGTATAAATCGATTGGCTCACATTCTTTTGATACAGAGAGTCGCACACTCGTCGAACGAGTACGTTGTCACTGCTTTTTCAAAAAATCCGGTACCGCGAGATAAATATATATATATTGTCTGATACGATACGTTTACAAAAATGTAGATATATAACCGTGCACCTGCCGCATCGAAATGGCTGCCTTATTATCAACCGTCCCGAAAACCTGCAACTGCTTGTAATACTCCTGAGGATGGTACCATCGATGAAAGTCCGAAATTTAAATTGAACTAAATCGATCGTTGCGTATCGAAATGGTTGATTAGACGTTGTGCTGTATACCTTCAGTTTCGATGATAACGATCGTTAATGATTTAAAACATCCATTAGTCACGATGGTATAATATGTATGTTCGAACAGCAAGTATTTGGTGTTGTATCTATACACGCGCAAACGATACAAATATCAAAACTAATGTACTTCAATATCTCAGAATTGCATTACAAAATGATAATGTCTTCTTTTTATATAAATTTAAAATATTTATCGACAGGGTCGTCCCACTCTATAACATTGTAAACCACTTACGAGCGTCAGTTGCAAAATTATATTGTTAAAATTAATATCACAATCGCAAAATAAGAAACTTGCGGTGGTAACATCATCGCAACGTCATTTGTAATAACGTTTTAAGATCACAGATCGATGAGAAATAAGTACTAATGAACAAATGAATGAATTTGGATAAGAACTAGGCACGGTCGCAACGAATAAATGCGTATTATATTGATGATTGTATCATCAGCAATGACTCGAACGATTCTAAAGATCAACATGACATATCAGAGAATAGTTTTAATCTAGCGTACTCGTATCTTGTACTAACGTAAATGGTTGACTCAAGTATTCGGGTGGAACGAAACTATGGTCGACTCGTAGACAACGAAAGACCAAGATTTATAGAAATGCATTTTGACACCTTTGCATTATTGAATCTCACGTTTATATTGAAATTAATCTTGGCACTTTAATTATGTCCAATACTCGTGATTCATCGTGACTGACGATCGAAATATGTGATTCGCTAAGTGGTTGCACGCGTCTACCCATTTCGTCTTCGCGAACGCAAAGTTACTACACAGTTATATATACTATACAGTTATTACACTTGTAAGAACCGACCAGTTTATTTTTTTAACGAGATGTGAAAATTCGTTTATTAACGAAAACGAACGTTGCGTGCAACAACGATGGTGGTAAGACTATTTTTGAGAATATCGAAAAAATGTGTTTTGCGCGCGTGTACATCGGCGTAAAGTTTTAACGGAATCGAGACCTCGCGATCGACGATAAATCAATGTAAAGTAAGGATAAGACTCCATACGGATACCGAACAATGAGATAAGAAGACTAGATACCGAGATGCGGTGTATACCATCCTCGTTACCTCCAATTGTATCGAAAGAATGTTCTAGTCGATGTAATAATTCATTTATTTGTTATTTATACAACTATAATTAAATAAGTATATGCCAACCGACATTATTATATTGAACACACAGATAAACACGTCTTGTATAGAGAATTAATACTATTGTATCAATAAAGCGTTAAATGTTACCAAAAATAAATCACCACTTACTTTATTTGTGTGAACCTTATTGTGTAAATAATCTTACATTCAGTATATCAAAATATCTAATAATCATTTCACAAATGCAGAATAGCTTGTAATCTTTTGTTATTAAAGTGTCAACAATCTTTTGTCATTAAACATCAACACTCAGGACGATTACGTATATCCCACAGATTTTCGTATACACGAAATACACTTTTTTTTGCCCACTTCGCGTAAAATAGTAACTTACGTATTTTTTCAACGGTCTTACCTTGCATTTTATGCGTAGACTTAAGTTAATTCACTACAATTTTCGATCTTACGCAAAATAAACATGTAATCAATTAGAAAAGTAATCAATAAAAACTGAATCTCTTTTATTTAGTGGCACATTCTCAGTAGAAGTACCGATATCCGTCGACAATAAAATTATCAAATCGGGTAATCGGAAGAAAATAGGTAAGTATACGCATCATTTTTAACTAAACGGATCTGCATTTCTTTTCTTTAATTTTTGTACAGTGAATAGCCATATCGATGATATCACCAGCTCTTTGTAAATACAGATTTTGTTAATACTGCTCCTTTTTAAAATTGTTAGGGAATAGACCATCACGGTCCATACTAAAATTTAATAGATGCAAAATAAATCTTCATAATTAGTTTGTGTAATTTTGCATAAACATTGTCCAATTTATTTTAATTATTTATTTGGGATTAAAATGGGTATTTCTAAATAAAAATTTAACTATGGAAAGGAAAGGTTAAGAAATTAAATATACTTAATATTAATTATTCAGATTTGTTTAAATATATTTTATTTATAGGTAGTATACAAATTTTTACTGACAGGTACTGAATACTATAGTACAACTTTATCGAGAAATCTCGATATTTTTAAGGCACCAAACAACATATATATTTTATTAAAAAAAATACTTTTTCTGTTATAAATATTCAGTCGCAATTATAACAATTAATTGATTTAGACTCATTTCACTATTACCTAGTCTTTACTTTATTTATCAAAATTTTAACTTACTTCATTATAAGATTATTATATTACAACTGTTGCAGACAGTTGGAATGGTCATTATCAATTATTTTAGCAAATTCTAAATATTTAGTTTTGTATTCCAAAATTGTTTTATTTCCAAAATAAAGAATTCTAAAAATAATGTATTTTATTTAAATAAAAAAAACCTATTTTATTTTTTTTATCAAACGCGTTATCCTTTATTATATCGTTTTATACCAATTTAGTTTTGGTATCAATAATTAATAATTACTAAATTAAAGTTTATCATTTTTTCACGTTATAAAATTTTTTTTCACGTTCTTAAATTACAGTAACTGGCACCTTTCTTGACATTCTAGGCCATCTGAACATTTCTCTTTGTGCAGGTCATCACTGTGTGAATCGAGGTCCTTCTCACAAATACGGTATGCGATTTTTCGACTAGTATTATTAAGATTTGTTGTGTGCAATTTACAATTCACATTGATATTTGTCTCTGATTATATTGCATGAGACAAATTAAATTCAATAACTAGGCTTTACCACTATGTGTTCGCGAGAACTGTGACATTTGTGACTTTTTTTTCTTCTCTAACCACCAGAGGAGTAACAACTTGCAGATTCACAGACACAAGAAGAGGATATGTTAGTTCTTTATCTAAACTCATCACTTGCTTCTGAAATTAGAGAAATAAATTAACTGTAAAATAAATTTAATATGAAAATATTAAAATTCCACGACAACATAAATATACATATATTTTATATTGGCATGCATTTTCGCTAAAAAGATAGGTACAGTGAACGCTAGATTAAAATATTTAACTTCAAATATTTTTTTTTATATTAAGTGTTTGTTTTGACTACAGAAATTCGAAGCTGCTTTCGAAAACAAAAGCATACAAATCTAAATAAACTTTTCAATCGATTTATTTGTTACTATATCTTGGTGTCTCAACAAAAACATACTACTACACATTATTTTACTTCCAATTATTGTATATAGAACTTTTTTAACGTTCAGAATTTGCTAAACATTTTGTTAAAACACGTATACTAAATACAACTGTATAATGACAATATAAAATATCCTAATTTAAGATATTTTAATGTTTAAGATTACTAACAACGATTTTGAAAGGTCATTTTTTCAATAAATATATTTTCCAAAGAACTTCTCGATTATTAAAATGCATTGATAAATACTTTAATAAATAGACCTTACCTCTTCATTTTTGTGTAACGATAGTCTAATTTGTCCCGAATCTTGAAAGTATTTAATTTGTCTTTGTTCATTTAATGATATTAGAGAAACCCTAAAATATATTAAAATATATTATTTAATGTTTGACTTACACTTAATTAAATTCTATTCAAAACTTACTTTAAAATAATGTTGTGTTTATTGTGATTAGCTTTTATATGTTCAGAATCCAGTCTATTAAGTCTCTTGAACCTCAATGTCGTAAAATCTAAAGTAACAATAAGATCTAAACCAAAGTGAAAAGCTGTCCAGCGCCACACATGTTCACCTGGTCCGTCAACGCATCTTGCACAACGGAAACATTCTCTTGAAAAATCTTCTTTACTTAGGTGTGTAGGCCTGAAACGAAAACACAGAATTGTATTATTTGCATCTATTTACACATTATTTAGGCAGTTAGATACCTAGACTTATATACTTGTTTTAATAGCGAACGAGTGACAGATGGAATTTTTTTCAGGAATCTAGGATAAATCGAAGGAAAGGATTAAATATATTCTAATCATAAAATTATTGAATTACAAGCAAAAATTAAATAAGAACTTAACAATGAAAATTTGTTCAATTACCCTGTATCTTTATTAGCGTCAATTCTTAAAATGTGTAGCCATTGTTCTTTATATGATTCATGTAACCAGTCTTCGGGAATTAAGTTGTCGTTTTCTAAAACTTGAACATCTTGATTATTTAGTAACAGATATTTTTTCCGAAGAGCTCTAAATGGAGCACTGAACTGTTTGCCTTCCTTTGTTGCTAAGAATGATTCAGTCCAATGGTGATTTCTAAAGAACTCATCCAAATCTACAGTTTCATCTTTCTTTTGTATGTGAACAAACAACCTAAAACAAACATTTAATTAGTTTTACTTACAGATTTATACTTTGTACAGATAACTATTTTTTAATATAAACTTTATGCATTCTTTTAATTTAATTAATTGTATTAAAATATTATTATTTATTATTTTACACAACATTATTTTTTATTTTGCACAAGTGAACATAAACTTTTAATTAAGAAATTAAACTTATTAGTCTAAGTTTGTTTAAAAATGGTTGTATAAATAAGAATAAAAATAATAAATTTTTTTTTGATAATTGTCACCCTCCATTGTTGTATTGATTGAAGTAGTCGATGTTGAGGGTCAGATACATTAAATAATTAACATTATTTAGTCCATGCACGACGTTTCGTCTGCTTGATTTGCAGACATCTTCAGGTGCAAAATCGCCGCTCGCAATTACAATATGCCATGGGTAGGCATCGTCAAGTAAACCTCTCAAGGGACTAAATAATGTTAATTATTTAATGTACCTGACCCTCAACATCGACTACTTCAATCAAAAATAATAAAAGTGTAAGATGTGTTAGACAATTAAACATTAACTGCCTTTAGTG
Source organism: Theocolax elegans (assembly GCA_026168455.1). Taxonomy (NCBI): domain Eukaryota; kingdom Metazoa; phylum Arthropoda; class Insecta; order Hymenoptera; family Cerocephalidae; genus Theocolax; species Theocolax elegans. Next base: position 83,590,115 of record CM047425.1, read on the forward strand.
TACAACTAGACCAAAGTAAAACTATGACAATGGAATACATATTTTATTACCTACCATGCTCTTAGCATCATGTAAATGCAAAATTCTGTTTGTAGAGCTACTAAATCAGGGCTAGCCACAAGCTCGGCCATTAAATCTGGAGATATTTCTTTTAAGAGAGAAGGATGAACCGATCCATGTCCCATTATGTTAACTTCTAGCCATCTTTTACAGACATTTTTTACTTTTGGCACTCCATAAGAAACAGCTGCACTATAATAAGGAACTACAGTCTTAATATTTGTAGTCTCTGTCATAATTTCAGAGCATTGATCAATAAGGCCCTGTAGTTGAAACAGAGTAGCAGTTGCAAGTATTGATATTACATCTTTTGGCTCAAGGCTAATTTCATCTTGGTAAAAAGATCCAAGCACAACGGTCAGTGCTATAAAAGTAAAAGTAAATTTTATTATTATTTATGAAAATTAAGAATTTTTTTAATGTTATTATGAACAAGAAGATATGATCAGCCTGCTCTATTATTTAGTCGCAATTTAAAAGAGAGTCAAAATTTAATAAAATAAATACACAACTAGAAAATTTTTGAATATTTAAATTTTTAAAACCATAAGAGCTCAATTCTATAGAATCTATAGAATCCCTAATATAGAAAAGTAGGTTAATCATGGTGGACTCATACTTGACAAACTTTCACTTTTTATTTTAAGAGTCAGGATGAAACTCTCCCCTCTCACAAGTTAAAGAAACAACTTGCGCAAACTAAACAAACAAATATTAAGAAATCTTACAGTCAAGTGTAATGTTGGGGTCAGCAATTTCTACACTCACTAATTTTTCGTTAGCTTCTCGCCAAGAGCCAGAAAACATGCTAGCAAAGTATGGACTCTGAAAATAAATACATTAATGTAATAAAATTATTTGAAATATCTTATAATAGATTGCAAATTATACACATACAATAATATTTACATATAAATAATAATTTTTACTAGAAGTAAATATAAATCTTTACATGCTGTTTGAAGGGCATTGTAGCCTGTTGAATAAATAAATGAAAATAAGAATTAAATAGATTTATTAAAATCAAATTATATAAAACAATAATTATATTAATATACTACAAACTTGTAACATTTAAACTATTTTTCATTTAAAAAATAATTTAACTGCTATGGTTTTGTTTTTTTTAATATTAGTAAACAGCAATAATTTGCAATGTTTTTAGACGACAAGATAGTTACTTGGCTTATGTAAACTTTATGTAGCCTCCAAGCTTTCCCAAGCATTAGCACTGTAACATCACTGCCTTTTTCTTCTTGAAATAGCGTCTTGTAAATATATTGTGCAGTTGTAAGTAATTTTCTCCTGTAAATATTGAGGACATTACATTTACATACAGGAAAATATAAAAATAGCCATAATCTAAGAATAATGCTTAAAAGTAGCATCAGTCCAATCTCATTTATGGAAAAAAGGATTGTTAGGATGATGTCATACGTGTAAATAAGGAATATTACCTCGCTACATTGTATTCTGAATATTTGACAAATCAAGTCATCAAGCAGAACTCTGCTTTTTTTATGTAAGACATAACAGATTCCAAAATCCTTATATAAACAAGAAAAAAAAAGAAAAAACAGGTTGACAAGAAACAACAGTCAGGTAATAGCAGAAGAGACAAGATTGAAGATGGGTAGAATCGAAAATTATTTTTAGCACGAAAGTTACCTCTTTGGCGTTTGCATAGTTTTTTCAATGAACTGCGATTCCGATTCATAATCGTCTTCTTCAATGCATTTCCTCTTCCTGCCTCTGTATACGGAATTCATCGCACTATTAGAAACGGTGAGCAATCTGCTCGCGTAGTTCCCCATCGCGATTTAAATGTGTAGAGAACGTTTCGCGTTTTTCGAGCGTTGCGTTGTCGAGAAGTAAGAAAATAAAGCGAGAATACTTAGCACCTTTTCAACAGACGAGATGAACGAAGGAAACGTTGTTGGGCAGAGCGCGTCCGCGTCAGGCGTACGCGACGAGCATCGCGGTGCCCAAGACCGAGGTACGCAACGGCGAGGCGAGATCCGTTAAAGCACGACAATCACTGCGACACGAGGTAAACGTTGAAGATTCGACGTGAATCGAGAAGAGGCTCGTGCCGCCCCAAAACGTAAACATTCCCGGTGCGCGCAGTGTGCGCTCGCTGCGCCAGCAAAGGTGCCCGTGGCCCGTAAAACTCGAGTCGAGCCGAGTCGAGTCGAGTCGAGTATTAGCGTTCGAGCTGTCAGTGTCTTTCTCTCTCTCCCCCCCCCTCTCTCAAGCTCTCTCTCTGTCTCACTCTCTGTATAGGCAATAGTTTATCTTTCCCCCTCCCTTCAACGACAGCAGCTGTTTTTCGAACCTCTTTCTCTCCTTTCCCGAATCCCGAGTCCCCTGTCCCGCCGCGCGACTCTCGATAGTCCCGATACATACACGCGCATGCCGCTCAGCGCCAATAAGAATCTGTAATATTGTAACACCTACGTGATCCTACATCCTAGTTCCTTACTACCGTATATAGAATCAATTCGTAAACGTTCAACTATACCTATAAATGCCTGCGTGCGCACCTTCGCTTCACACGAATTTGTCACTCTTAAGTGACTTCACGGTCAATTTTCACATTTTTACACGTAGAAGACAGATCCTATACTTACTATCTGAATACAAATTTAATCAAGTTGCAATTTTGCTTATTTAAAAAAACTTTAATCGAAACATATAGAGCATTGATCTGCGTAATAGATGTTTTAAAATTATCATTTTTAAATGACATACGAGAAATAAGAATATTAAAAATAATTTTATGTTATGTTATTGAACAATAAAGTATGGTTTAATCCGTAAAAACAAAAGTTTCTATATTTATCAAGTAAATGTCTTAAGTGTTTTCCAGATGTATAATTAAGTACTTAAATTATATAAATGCACATACACATTATACAACATTGTTGTATAAGCGAATAAATTAAATTTGCACTTTCAATCGGATAAATGTATAAAGCGCACGCGCGTGCAGGTATCGCGTAACGGCGCGTTAAGTTAAATTTAAAAGTTAACTTTTCTAGTAAAATAAAAACTAATCATAAAATGCCTTGCTCGACTTTTTCTACCCAATAATTTTAGCTGTAAAAATTTCTTAAATTATCAACTAGTGCTTGAGTACTATTAGCCCGGGATAATAAGGTTATCATTTTTCTTTCAAATATCAAATTATTTGTTAAGATTGTGTTTTTAATTAATGAACGTATTAGAAATATATCTCGAATATGGATGCCGAATTAGCATGCATAATCCGGAAATTACATCAATGAAACTACTATGCTTGGAAAAGTACTTATTGTCGGATGTTTTATATATATATATATATATATTGAAACGCATCGGTTCTCTAATGTAGGGCAAGATTAATTTTAATATACAATACAATATATGAAATAAGTTACGAAAAAAGAAATATAGAGCTCATTATTTACCTACGCTAATTTTGAATCAACATGCTTGTGCAAATGAGCACGTGCGCATGTAAATAAATTTTAATTTAAATGCGTTATGCATCTTTACGTGCAATAATATAATTTTTGTATTCAAGTGTTAATTCCGCTAAAATTTTCATTATTGTTCGATGATTGATTAATGTTAATTAAGTAGCTACCTCTAATAGAGAAAAAATACTGAAAAATATATTAGTGCTAAATCTTACTTCTATTGGAGATGTGATACCCAAATTACAGGAACCTACCTCTAAAATCCCAAAAATTTAAAAAACTAATGGAATTAAAAATCTGAAAAAATTTACAGATAATGTTGAAAGCAAATAGAATACCGTTACAGAGCGATTTTTTTCAAAATAATTAATTTAAAATGAATTATATAGAAATAACCATTTTTTGGTCGGTAATATATAGCTATAAAAACAAAAATCTCGTTGATTTATTCATAAAAAAAAATTTGAAAAAATTCATAGACTATCTTTAATGTAAATACAACACCGTTACAGAGCGTTTTTTTTTTGATAAAGTATACTGTTCGCTTAAGAAAAAATAAATAATGATTCTGTTTTAATGGCACCTTTCAACATAAGAATTATGTTAAAAATAATGACTTAAAAATCTGAAAAAATTCATATGGATAGTTTAAAACAAAAGCACGGGTATGGCGTTTTGATTTTTTAAGAAATAAATTTGTTAATATTTGAATAAACAATTTTGGGTCGGTAATTGTTGGTCTAAAAAAGCATGAATTTTCAACGCAAAAATCAGAATTAATTTACAAATTTAAAAATCTGAAAAAATTTGAATATATGATTTAAAACATGCCTAATGCCTAAAAATATCAAAAATTACCATTTTCTGAGTCCAACATCCCCTTAATAGGAATAGGTGCGTATAGCGAGTAATGCATATGCACATGAAAATATAATCTTTTTCAATAATTATAATCAATGTACAAGTTTTCAACTATAAGAGATGAGAGTGAAATAGTATGTATTTGTAACTCCATGAACGTTATATAAATGTTGGGTGCCCAAACCACCCTCTGCCAAAAAATTGATGGTTAATATTTAAGAGTAGGTACAATGAAATAAATAATTCAAATATTTTAATTGTAAACAATAAACTAAGCTGCAACATAAAAATCATTTTTTATTATCAATTTTTAAAAAAGTAGCACTAGTATTTTGGGAATCAAGCTCCTTTTTATATAGAAAAGCATAATTGTTATCCTAGAATTTTATTCTGTACTTGATTTTAATATTATATTCTTTAAAAAAAACGTGTAACTCATTAATGTATTAAATTTTATATTGATAATGAATTTTATTACTAATTTAATAAGAAATTGTTTGAGTTATAATTTTTATATAATTGACAAAAGCCAATTTGCAATGTATTTTGTAGTGAGGTGTTGCGTTAAATGATTTAAGTGTTTAAGCTTTAACAATATATTTATTTAAATATACAGGAATTTATACATATATTTATATATGTATACATATTTGTGCACGTACACATGTATACATATACACATACATATGTATATATATATTTGTGCAGTTGCTTAATATATTTATTAATATATCACCCATTCAAACATACAAGTCTCATGTCTCATATGGAGCAAATTATATTAAATAGCTGTTCAACAAATTTAATTGTTGATAATACAATAATATATTTGTTGAATATTCAGTCCACAGGATAAGTGTTTTATAATATATCTTATACCATCATTGTTAAAGAGTACTTGAGCATAAAAGTTGTATAATGTTAATTTTTGTTATTGCCAATCATATTGTTAATGTAAATAATACAAAGTACACTGGTTGTTTGCATAATCTGAAGCTTCTCATGTAATAGTTTATATTGTTAGATACGCGAAATGTAAAGGGTTGATTTATGTTGAATATGATCATACAATCTGAAACTTCGATAGAATAAATATATATATTGTCAATAAGAAGCAATATTTTTGATTTTTAAATTTTACAAGATTTTCTATAAAACTAATATTTCTAAATATTTAAAATAACAAATGTAATTAAATTAAATAGATAATTAAAAAAATTCGTAATATATAATATATATATTATACCTTCATATAATAGTATAACTAACAGTATAACTATTTTATAACTAAATTAACGTGAATTGAAAAACGACTACTTAATTTTAATTTTTAATGTATTAATAATAATAATAATAATGATAATAATAAGGCCTTATCACATTTAAATTTATGTAAATAAATATAAATATAAATTTAAATAAAAAATGTCATCATTTCCTTGGGCCAAAGTGAATTGCTGTATTGATATCAACACTATATGGATGGTAATGAAGTTGAATTTTATTTTTGGGGCTCGTTCAATCTAAATAGTTTGAAAATTTAAGAGCAAACCTCGAGGAAGCTCACTTTGCCTTTTTCTTTAATTACAATATACGGACTTGCTAATAGTGAATGCATGCAATACAGACAAAATTTATTAATTATAGAGTTACTTCAGTAGAACCTTCATTGTTTGGTCTTTATATAATTATCGCTAACAAAAATTGAGTTGTTTTACATATTTGTTTTAGTTGAATGGATCTAACGAATATACAGATTATCATGCAAGCGATTCTCGATAGTATAAGAGTTTGGTGACAATTGATTTATGGTTTTATTACTGTCTTTGGGGATTCCTACAATCACCCGAGCCTTTAGACGATTCCGTGAAGTCTCTTTGATGCTGCTGGTACTGGGATGGTTGTTGCTGTCGATGATTCTCCTTCAATTCTCTGTCTTTGTAATCCCTATGGTACTCTCTGGTATCTTGATCTCTACGATCTCTTTGTGACTTATGACCTTTGTACTTTCTGTTTCCCCGGTCATCTTTGTAATTACCACCAGTGTTGTGCCCTCGTGACCTAAAGAAAGGTGGATAACTGGTACTACTATCGACGCGAACGCTGCCGTTTCGAAGTTGTGGTAACACGGTGTTATCGACCGAGTGTTCAGCCTCCAGGTCTTGCCTTTCTTGGTGATGCCTACTGTTTCGATGATAATCCGATTGTGAGTTGTGATCGTAACTACAATTTACACACGTTTCAAATAATTATTTTACGGTTACTTTTTCCCATCCAGAGATTTGAATTTTTAGATTTTTTCATTATCAAGACCAGTCTTACCTATGATTCCCTCTGGAAGTACGATGCCAATAACTTTGTGACTGCAACGGTGGAAATTTGTGGTAATTTTCTTCTTGAGCTTGTCCCTCGCTCGACAAAACTCGATTGTGATAAGCATTTTGAGATCCCCGGTTTCGACTACTACCACTTCGATTACTGTTACCATTGCTATAAGTATTGACGGATTTAATATTTGCTATTTCCTTGCGTTGCTCTTCGTTTTCTTGACGCAATCGTTTTACTAAAGCTTCAGCATCGTCTAAACGGGATTGCAATTCTACTTGCTGACATTCGACTAAACTGTCAACTTGAGTGCCAGTATCCGTTACCTTTTGTTTTTCTTTTGATTTCTCCATAAGTTCTAAAGTTCTGAAATATAGTGTAAGTTAAAATTTTCGCGGGAACTGTATAACTGCACAGGATACATTCGTACTCTACAGGATGTACTCGCAAAACTTACTTTTTTTGCTTTTCAATCACTTCCGATAAGTAAATGTTACGCGTTTTCGCTTCATTTAGAGAGGTTTTTATGTCCTGTAGATCTTTCTCCAGTAATTCCACCTGAAGAGGAGCAACGTTAACATTTGTTGGACTTCCCTGCTGCAAATAAAAAATTCAGTTATTCAAATGTTCAAAATATTCAAACGTTTGCAGTATTAAGTATATTTCTCGATACAAGAGCGAAAATTGAATTGTATGCCTCTACCAATCGGTCCATGAGTATTAGAACTATTGTTTGATACACCATTGGGAGAGGGAGAGAATTGTGAAACAAAAAACATTTTGTATTATTTATTTTTATTATTTACTTTTGGTTTCGCGAACCCATTTCCACTCTCTTCGGGAGAAGAGGGACTGCTAGGTGTATAATTTGTCCCTTTTAAGAAGACCAATTGAAACTGTAAATCTGAAAATACAATGCTTCATTTAATAATCTAATTCAAGTTTTAGTGCAGATAATACTGTCAATGTAAAAAATATAAAGGTGTATCCCATATTTGATATATTTTTATCAAATTATAAATTATAAACTTTGATGGAATATTACTTAATTGATTAACACATTCATAAATTAATTATCGAATATGAGTACCATACTCCAGTAATTTAATTAAATTTTAAAAACTGTTAAATTTAATGAGTTTAAGTGAAAATTTTGTGTTTGTACATAAAAACAGATTATCTAAAAATAGAATTTATTGCCTTAATTTTTCGTGAACTAATAGTGCATTTTAATTTGATAAATGTTAATTGACGAACGAAATATATTAAAACTATTTAGTGTAGTCGTCAAAATAAACGATTAACTAAATAAATAAATGTAATTAATTAAAGAGTGTAAAAATATGTAATGCCTCTGTTTCTTTGTCGAAGTATCTCAACTTCTTGATGAAGAGCAACCAAAGTTGCTTGATGTTGATCTTGAAGAAATTTCATATTTTGCTCCAATTGGATAACCTTATCGATGTTGCACCCTTGAAATTTCCCTTCGTCACTTTCGTCATTTCTATTGGGCATTGGTATTATTTCAGGCGGCGGTTTCTTTCGCTAGAAAAACATTTGTTTCGTTAAAGTGTACGTTTATTTACGCAAACTTTAATTAAAATATGACAAAATAAGTAAGTAAAAAACTCACTTGTGAAAAAGGTACGACTGGAAGTTTAACGAGAACCTTGGAAGTCATGTTTGATTAATTAATACAGCGTATAAGCTTAACTTTTATCCAAAATGCGAAACGTACTCGTACAAAGAATTCTGCAAGTGAATAAATAAACGTTGATAAGGAAAGAGTCTGGGTGAAGCGATCAAGAAAGGTAAAGGAAATGGGTGTACTACTCGATAAAGCTCAAGAAATAAGGATCGAGGAATACAAAGCGAAGTTCCACTTTCGTCGATCGTCGGTGAGTGTCGGTGCAGTGCACTCGCGAAAAGTTGCTTCGACTTATAGAACGAATATGCCGTGCATACAAGTACCTTGTGCATATATACATACTTGAGTACGCTAGGCGAAATGATTGAAGGGAAGTAGAAGAGAAAAGAGTGTAGAAGGAAGTAGCGGGAACGCGCGATTGCGCGGTGCTCGTATTCGTAGAGGGATGGTAAAAAAAGCTCGTATCTCAGCAAGTAGCAAGGAGAAAGCAGCAAACTCGGAGGTGGTGTGTCCAGTGGAGATCAAGGATCGAGGTTGCGGTAGCAGGGCGTGGTGGACGACTCACCTTGAGCTGGTTCTCGGTGATGCTCGAGCCTCGAAGAGGAGGAGGAGGAGGTGGTGAAGGACGGGATCGGCCCGGCAAAGGAAGACGTCGTCGGGTCGTCGGTTTGTCGGGTCGGCGGCTGCTGGCGGCACTCTAAGGAGGAGGAACGACTGAACGAGCCACCGAGCGGGGGTATAGGTATTGATCCGCTGTGCGATCCGCCGCCCGATCTCCCGCCAGACCGTGCGCCGTGCGTGGCGAACGGCGCGCGTCGTGCGTCTACCTAGCTATATACTCCTACTACCACCGCCTCGCCGCTCGCCGCTCGTCGCTCACCACTCGCCACCCCTTAACCCCTTACTCGCGCAACCGCCGACCGCACCCCTGCGCCGATCTCCGCTCATCTCCGCTCATCTTCGCTGACCAGCTCCTCGTCCTCGTCCTCGTGGCACCTTGGCACCTATATGCCTATACCTGCTCTCGTTCACTGTACGGCCCTCAGTACCTACAGATAAAAGCTCGTCGGCATATCGACGCTGCTCCGCGCGGGGTCGCGTGCTCTTTCGAAGCTTTCGCGAGCTTACGTGTACCCCGCGCCTTCCGAGTCCTCGATTCACAGTTCCTCGCACCCAAATGCTGCATACCTCTCAGTGCTTCAACTTTTACGCTTGGGTTTCCCTCTTTTCGAATTCCTATACGCGCAGTGACCCAATCGTTCCTTCATTTCTATACTTATAAGTGTATATACTATATATATTATTCTTACTTCTCGAAAGTTATACTTCAATCAAATAATTGGACACCGCTTGTGCTTATATACATATATATACTTATACCGTTATACGTATGCGTAGCTTTAGTCAATTCAACAAATTTTATCGTTATTTATTAACTAATTTTTAAAATTATAACTATTTCGCAAAATTATCCATTAAGTATACTGCAGCTTGTTGCCTATACACTCAAATTGAAATTAAAAGAAAAACAAATAAGTATATATAAATGATAAACATTTCATTTTCGAGTTGATTAACATAAAGTATATATAATAATCCAACATTGTTACGTATATATATACACATATCCATAATATATATTATATTTATTCGTAGTTAAATAAAATTATATATATATATATATCCATTCTATATATGACAGTTATTATTTTCGCTAAATTCACAAAACGGTCAATCGCATATTCGTGCCAGTATAAACGAGTGTTCAAGTATACTGGTTAATTAATTCATCTTTTTTATTATTGCCGAAAATATCTTTTGATCTCGCTAAGTGTATATCTATATATATATTCACGAACCGAGATAGATACCGCCACACGCAACGACCGTATACGTGTATGTATACATACATGCACACGTACAAGATGTACGCCTACCACGCCACTCACGGCATTGCTTAAACGTCAAATCTAAAGTTCGTCTGGCTCTGGCTCTCCATTCTCATATACGTGTATATAAGCCGAGCGAGAGAGCTCTGAGCTCGTTTTTGGGACAACTCTCGCGCCCGCGCGCTACTACTTATACATTGGCTGATTCTTTTCTGTAACTGTTTCGGATATCATTATTTGTTTTTATTCAATAATTTATCGTCTCAAGTACGTGGATTTTCTTGGGAGCTGATAAGTACCTGGTTTTTAAGTACATTCAATATGGATCAACAGAATATTTTTCTAAAATTTGTAAAGATTATATTCATCCGCTTATTTGTGAACCTTATCACGAAGAGTTCTCTCACACGTAAGGAACAATTATATACACATTTTATTATCAACATTTATTAAACAGTTATTAAATTTTTATTTTACACTTGATTTTATGAAAGATACATCTTAGAAAGACTTAAATCTCTTCTTCTTTGTCCATTAGATCTTTACAATTTTTTTACTAATGACTTTTTTCAGATAAGAGCTTTTAATAACATGCTTGGGAGAAAATCCACTTAATTATATAATTTATTGTTGAAATATTGAGGTAATCTTTATTTAGTTTGTTAATATTCAATAGTTAATAGTGTAAATAATTTAATAATTTGTACTTCATTTGTACTTAGTATACGAATGGGTCAAACGCTTAGTGAACCAGTTACCACCAAAAAATCTGCCTGCTGTCGAGATTCTAAATATCGAGTAGGTAGTTCCTGCATGCAAGGATGGCGAGTCAAGATGGAAGATTGTCACGTTCATATACTATCTTTACCAGATGACCCAGATGCTGCATTCTTCGCAGTCTACGATGGACATGGAGGTTCTTATTTCTTGAATTATTTATTACTTTTAATTAAATTTAATACACAAATCACATTTCATTTTTTTAGGAGCGGTTATGGCACAGCATGCAGGAAAACATTTGCACGAGTATATAACTAGTCAGAGTGCTTATAAAGAAGGTAATATCGAAGAAGCTATGAAAAAAGGGTTTCTTGAATTAGACAAGGATATGCAAGCTGACGAGCTCTTGAAAAATGTACAAGCTGGTACCACTGTCATTGTTGTTCTGATCAAAGACAATGTTTTATACAGTGTAAATATTTTTAATATCATTTTATTTTATTTATACGTACATTTAAATAAATATATGTTTAATACTTCGTTTCTTCTCAGGCTAATGCAGGTGACAGTAGAGCAGTGGCAAGCATTTCAGGAGTTACTGTACCATTGAGTTACGATCATAAGCCAATGTTGCAAGAAGAAAAGGAGCGTATTTTTGCAGCTGGTGGATGGGTAGAATTCAACAGAGTCAATGGGCATTTGGCTCTTTCTCGTGCTTTGGGAGATTTTATGTTCAAAAAGAATGAACTTAAAAAGCCTGAAGAACAAATTGTATCTGGTATGATCATTTTAAACTAGATGCCTATGTATAAAAAGATAATTATCTGTAAATCAATTTTACCAAGTACCTTAATTGTTTGTATGTATAGCTCTTCCTGCAATACAACGTCACGAAATAACAGAGGATTGGGAGTTTGTCATATTAGCATGCGATGGTATTTGGGATGTAATGAACAGCGAGGAAGTAGTTAATTTTATTAGAAAACGCTTTGCTGACGCTGCAGATAGCGAAGATAAAGAAACGTCACCTATAGATCCGGAAGAAATATGTGAACAATTAATTAGTCATTGTCTTGCACCAGATGCTTTCATGGGCACTGGTTGTGACAATATGACTGTAGTTCTTGTCAGTTTTCTTCATGGCAAACCATATTCAAATATGCTTCTCCATTGTCGACAACCTCCTAAAAAAGAAGACTCTGTCGAATCATAATATCTCTTCCAAAGCCACTGTAAATATCAACCGATTTGTGATCAAATGTGTACATCTACTTCAACCAATATCATTGTTATTATATTTTTTATCGTATCTTCTTCTGTTAGAGCTGTACCGTGAAGTTTATAAATATTTTTATAACTAAAAGTATGATTTATGTGCAATAGTTTTGTAAATTTTGTTTCCATATTTTTATTATTTACAATCCCGATCTTAATGGACAAAAACAATTTCATTTCGCATAACATTAATATCAGTAATAACAAAATTTTTGAGGCTTATAATCCATATCGGTCTTGTATAGAAGTGACTGCAGCATTGGCAAGCGAACTAAGTCTCCCAGCTACCTTGTGAACACCTTGCCTCACACTTTCACGAACATCGTCAAAATCGACACCACCTCTCCCTCCAATGTTCATTGAAAGCGATGAAGTCGGAGAAGTTGGACTCGACTGGCCAGTGCCAAAATAATCTGCCGAAGAAATACTTGACGAACCTTCAAAACGTCGCAAATTGTTCTTTTGTTCCCACTGAAATTTTATTAATTACAGTTATTTTCTCTACTAATGTTATAAGTTTAATAAATAAGTCAAATCCGACCTAAGTTATAACTAAAGTTTTTAACTTTGTTTTTGAATTTTTGTACAATAAAAATAAAGAATAGTACTAATATTTTTAACTCTTGTGTACAAAAAATTTAATGTTATTATACTTTCAATGTTGACTATAAATTATTTTTAACTGTTCTATATCATTATCATATGCATGACTTTATTTAATTTTGTCAGTAACATTTTTTTTACTTACAGCACTGTCATTATTTTGTGCATCGCGGAAATACTGATCTGAACTAATTGCCTTTGCACTACCAAATTTCTTTTGTGCTTCACCTTCTCCATTTCCCTTATTGCTACTATTACTTTTGGAATTTTTATTATATGAATATGATGATTGCGATGATGTTTGTTGTGAACTAGAAAACTGCGATTGTACCCCGCGTCTTGAATCCGGTTCTTCTTCAATAATGTATTCGTCATTGACACGAGATTTACTGTTCGAAGAGCTACTGCGTACTAGTACTGAATTTCTAGTTTGCTCTAAAGAAGTTATTAAATTATCAAGATCTGTATCAAAGTCTCTTGATGTCACTTCTGGTGCAGTTATTACTTTGGAAGATGATTCTTGTGTTATCGTCTGCATGTCGTTTATAGCTGAATGACTTGCACCTCTAAAATAATAGAAACAAAAATTAACAATATTACATCACATTACATACATAAATTATCAATAATTACATTATAACCAATAATATAAGTATACACCAACTACACTAAACTTACCGCTTTGTGTTAAAGCCCATTCCAAGGCGTTCAGCTTGATTAGCTTTCGAAGGATCCATTTTACGAGCTCTTTCTTCAACTTTCTTTGCCTGTTCTGATAAATTTTGTTCATATCTGTAAGCTAAACGTTTTTCTATTTCTTCTTTTTCTTCATCATTTTTAGGAATTTCAATTTCTCTTTCTCTTCCAGCTTCAGCAGCAGTTTTTTCTATTTCTTCAAAATTTGTTTTTATTCTTTGAGCACCTAAGCCATTTGTTTTTTTTCCAAACTAAAAAATAATAATTTCTACAATCTAATAATTGGAGTATTATTTTTATTATTTCTACCATTAAATAATAAATTCAAAATTATCAATAATTTCTGAGTAAAATTAATATTTAATACATTTAAATTTAGTTATTTACCCCTCCTGGTTTTCTAGGTTGAGCTTTTCTAATGCCAATAGTGGGTTTCCTATCTGATGTACCAAGCAAAGCAGACTCTGAGATATTAACTGATGGTCCTACAGATTCCTTTGATAATTTAGTTTCATCAACTGCATGAATGTTATCAGAATCGTGTACTTCATGGCTTTCATTTATTAGCTTTGTTATAGTATCAGCATGAACATGATCAGTAGTAGGCACATTGGTTTCTGTACTATTTACATCAAAATTTTCATGGGCTTCAAAGAAGTCTACCTCAGCTTGATTATTTTCTGGCTCATTATGTTCTTCTACATGTAGCTATAAAATAAATGTGAAATCATTTTATTTAAATACTTTTGTTTGAAAGATTATTATAGAAATGTCACAACACAAAAATTTAATAAAAATAAAACATTTTTTTAAATAATTTTTAATGAAAGCAAACAAATATGTGATTATACACATTAAGAACTGTAAATATTGTCAGATGATTTATCAAAAGAATTTTTTACTATAAAATAAATTAGATAGCACAATATTTGTGAAAAAATGTTAGCATTTGAATTGGTGTTAATAAACAATTATTCAGTGGCTTGAAAATTCAAAATGTTTTTCAGCTCACCGATACTTGGCTTTCAGTTGAAGGTAGCTGAACCTATAATTTTTATTAGTTTTATCAAATAAGTACATAAAACTGTTAAGATAGTTATCATAATAGGAATTTATTATGATAAGAATATCATAATAAATGTTTATACAAAACTCACCTTTGTTCCATGATGTTGCATGCATTGAGCAGCAGCTTGAGACAGCTTTTGTTTATATAACAAAGCAGCTCTTGATGTGTACTTTTGTTGGGCATCATTAGTTGTACAGTTATACTGTGTGAAAAATTTCCTCTACAAATAATAATATTAAGATAAATAAAGTTGACTAATAATGATTAAAATGTATTGATACAAGAATTAATAAAAAAGTAAACATACTGCATTAGCATTTCCTCCTAATTGCATATTTCTTAATTGCAACCATGTCCAGTTAGTATCAAGTTGGGTAGATCTTACAAATGTCAAATGAACTCCTAAATTTCGATGAACTGCTGAACAATCGATACAAAGAAAAACGCCATATGTAACACTGGACCATGCTGGATTTTTGGCATTACAGTCGAAGCATGTCTATTGCAATCAAACATTGTCCATGAGTCATTAATATATATCTTTACATTAGGAAACAGCTGTTTCCAGCAACTGTTTTATTACATATTTACATAATTATAAAAGTATAATTTTTTGCTTAAACTTAATAATTGAAATTGTTATTAAATATTTGTGAAAGTTGACAAACATTATTAAGTACAAGAAAACAAAATAAAATGCTGCGTGCATCAAATGATTCTATGGCATGCAGAAGCATTAATGTTTAATGAACGTTAAAAAATCGATATTACCTATTTTTTTATTCTTTTAATAATAAATTTCAAGAATAAGGAAGAAATAGTACCTTATTTGCCGGAAGAGCACGTAGTCTTTTAAACACTTCTTCGATATCACTTTTGCTTGGTGCTTGATCTGCCATTTTTGACGTATCATAAACGAGTACAATCAACAGTGGTAGTATACCACGCCACAGTCCACACGGCCACACGGATATATACTTTCTAACAAAGCATGGAATAGATATTTACGTATACGATCGTCTCTTCTTCCTGCGTGTATGTGAATTTCGTTTTTAAACGTTGGTCATAGAACACATTGTAAGTAGTAACGTTGTGGCAACAGTGTCTCTCCTAAACTGCTGACGTTTTACAATTTATTTATTACTACTATACTTAGTAATTACCTTGAATTTAAATATCTTAGAAATTATCAAAATTATTTACTTAAATAACAAAAATAATTTTTCAGTTAAATACTTTTTTAATATTTAAAAAAAATTCTATATATTGCAAACAAGTTACAGAGTTTTTTGTTTCTTTGCATTTTTATTTAAACACATTAAATTACAGTAAAAATAATTCACGTTGCTTATATTATATTATTTTTTACTTAGTTTTAAGTTTTTAGTTGTTGAATAGCTTTTGGCTTGTATAAGCCAGGCCTATGTACAGATCAATTTATTTGATCTTTGTGGAAGTTGCAATATTATATTTATACTATGTCTGTAATTTTAATAATCTGTGTAATTTATTTATATTAAAATTACTATATAATAATTATTAAATTATTATATAATAAAAAACATTTTTAAATTAAATTATTTTTTTATTAATTATAACAATTTATTTAATTTACATAATATAACTATAGAAAATAAAACAGTCTTTTTTCATTTTTTTATAAATTCTGTTCGCTGTTGTCCAGTACTTGGAGAATCACTTACATTTACTTCTTCTTCTTCCACATCTAAACTATTCAATCTGTAATTGAAGTAATTTTTATAATTGTCAATACTTATTGGCTTAAATAAAAATACGTATAAATCTTACTCGTCTTGCTCCAAACTATGCAACATTTGAAATCCAGCATCTAAACTTGGAGGAAATCCCATTTCTGGATCAAGTAATTGAAGTGTTGGCACTTCCCTATATACATTTCCAAACTCACCAAGTTCATCAAATTGAAGATTGTTTGCTGCTTCATCTAATTCCATTCTATAAAAAACATGATTAAACTATGAAAATTAATACAACTATTATAAATAATAATTGCAAAAAAGTACATTACTTTGCATTGCAAGTATTTAATTCAAGTTGACGTTGTTGTTCCATTTTCTTTTCTACTTGTCGCCTGACATTTTTTTCATGTCTAAGAACATATTCTTCATAATAATTATGTAATCCAACAATTCCACCTACATTAGCTTCTACTAAAACTTTTTCCATTGCATCCTTCAAAAATAAAAATAATGGTGAACTTTTTTATAAATTATAATAATTTGAAAATAACTTACTGGAAATCCATAGTTTCTTTCTTCTGAAGCTACTTTTAAGAGCAGCCCTATCCTCTTTAAAAAATGATCAGCAACATCGGTAAGAGTTGCAATAGCATAATCGGATGCTTTGTCAAACCCAATATGGGCCAATAAAATTATAACTGCATGCTTTAATAGTCCTTGTGCCGTTGAAGGTTTTAAATGAGTAATATTAGCACTGCTTTTAAACCTCCTAAGTAAAATTAATAATAAAATGATTATTATTAATATTATTACTAAATTGTTGTTTCATAAATATTTGAAATAAATATTTTTATTACCTATCTGGCTTATGTGCGATATAATTGCATGATTCTTTTGGAATTTCTTCTCTAGAATGTTCATCTTCGATAACAGTTATGTTTCGTAAAATAGTTCCATCCTCCTACAAATAAGTAACAATAATTATGAAGTTTAATTTCAGATATGTAAATGATAAATATAATTACCATTTCCCTTAGTTGTTGACGCAAATTTACAGTGTTTAATACATAAGTGTTTCCAAGAGGCATTCTAAGCAAAAAATATACATAATGAATTTTAACTGTAATGTGACAAAAAAATTATATAACTAAAAAATATTTTTACTGAATATATTCAGGCTGCCTATGCATTTGATAATCACAATCTGAATTATTAGAATCATCCATTACTTGTCTCCAAACATTTTCTATTATGTCTGGAGTAATGACTTCTTGTTTATGTGTTTCTCTAACTGGAAGCTCACCCCACAAACCTCCAATATTATGGTTTTTACTTGATTTCATATTTATTCAAGTATTCTTAACACTTTATAAAATGAAAATTTAAACAATATATTTTACAATTAATCGTTAGTGTATTATTACACTATACACTAACAAAAGTGTATTACTTTGTATTAATAATTTACATTTTTAAAAAATTTTTGACAAGTATTTGTTTACACATTAAAAATTCGTTGTTTAATCTAATTTGTGATAAATCAATTTAAATTTCGTTTCTTAAAACCATAATTACTGTTTGAATTAATGAAATAATGAAAAGAATACTTAATATTAATAATCTGTTTTCACCAAAATTTATTAGGATGTGTGTTGTGTGTGTACACACACTCTTGTAATTTAAAGGTTATGTTTTGTTACTCTCTCTCTCTCTCTCTCTTTGTAATATTTGTATCTAACTGCACGGGTCTACTCCTACTGTCTATTATGAAAACATATATCATATAGATGTACATATGCATACTTACATATCAGACGACAGTAGGTTCTATATAAC
Source organism: Theocolax elegans (assembly GCA_026168455.1). NCBI lineage: Eukaryota > Metazoa > Arthropoda > Insecta > Hymenoptera > Cerocephalidae > Theocolax > Theocolax elegans. The sequence goes on from CM047425.1 coordinate 83,608,276, forward strand.
TGCCAAATGTAAGCTGCAGATATTTTTTGTGCAGAAAACGTATGTAATGTTAGAATGTTATGAAATAAAATAGTATTTATTTCATATTTAACGAATTTCTTCTTGCATAATGTATATAATGAAGAAGTATTTTTCAAAATTATTGATAATTAATAAATATTACAATATTTTTTTAATTAATGCAATTGAATTCAAGACATAAAAGTGTAAGAATTTAGCCTAGTATTGTTATTTAAACAAAGAATACAAAAGTTCATCAAACTTAATTAAACATCATAGTCATGTTTTGGATATAATAATATAAATTATTTGTCATTTGTAGGTAACGCGAAATAAGAGGTAGGTGTATAAGAAAAAATAAAAATGGAAAGTGTAGCAGCATCTATCTTACAACGCGCAGTAGAGAAGGATAAAAAAGAACAGTATACAATGGCACTTGTATTATACCAGGAAGGTTTACAAGTTCTTGTTGATTCTATAAAAGGTATATTATTTAACTTTAAATGTGTCACATAACAAATAATGAAAGGATCTTTATTATTTATGTAGAATTTCAAGATCCAGTTCGAAAAAAACATTTTCAAACAAAGGCCAGTGAGTATATGGACAGAGCTGAACGGATTAAAGCATTAATTGAAGAGAGAAAGTCAACAGGGAAATATAGAGAACATATGAAAATTGAAAATGGTTCCGTTGGTTATGGATATGGTTCAATATTTGGTCGATTTTTGGATGCTACAGTAACACAGATTTGCATTGAGGACCCTTATGTCAGAACATTTCACCAGGTATAGATTAACATAAATATTTTAGATTTCTTTTAATGTAGATTAAGGTTACTATTTAATTTGCTTTCTTCATAGTGCTATTTTATGTCTACTTTCTTTAAATTTTTAATTAAAACTAATTTTATTTATTGTTTTTAACGGTAAATAAAAACTGCAATTTAATAATTAAATATGTATAAGTAATGTTGTTTGTATATTTTCAGTGTCAAAATTTGTTAAGGTTTTGTGAATTGGCTGTTCAAAAATGTCAATCCTTATCAAGAGTGTCTGTAACCACAACAACTGATCCCCATGATAAAAATAGTCAACTAGCAAGGTTTGAAGAATTAAAAAAGAGTTTAGCTAGACACCTTGTAACGCTAGAAATTAAATTTTCAGAAACTCTTCATGACAGACAAGTAGTGTAAGTTCTAAATATTTTTTTAGTATTTATTATTTCATTAATAAGGTAAAAAATAAAAAGTGAAAAAATCTTTTTAGACTTAGTAATGGTTGGATAATCAAAATTGGCCGTGGTTTAGATTATTTTAAACCACCCGAAGGAAAGTTTGTTCTCGGTTACTGTGATCTAGAATTGCGTCCTTGCCTTGAAACAATTGTTGATATTTTCCATAAAAGTCAACTTACGGAAAATATTAAATAAATGTGAAATGTGATTAGTTTAAGACTAAATAAATTAATTTTTTAATTAATATACACTACAATATGAAAGCTTTTAAATAATGTATATTATTTAAATTTATTTTTTGTAATCTAAAATATATATTGTTTTACTTAAAGTAAAACAAGTGAAAAATATGCCGTCAATTTGACAAATATGTTCATGTTTATTACGTTTTAGTATAAAACTTAATAATAGTAGTATAAAATACAGAAAATATTAGTTCTGAAGTTTGGTAGAATGTTATTTAGTTTAATACGATTAGAATAAGGCTTAAAATTATCAATTTTGTACATTAAGTTAAAAGCTGGCAAAGCAAATTGAAGATATGATGAATAGGTTTTAATTGATTTTTATTATTATATTATGTACATATATTATAATTTTTATAATCATAAAACATTATGTGCTAGACTAGAAAGAATTTTATCAACAAGTACTTTTTCGTGTACATACAATCTTTGCATAAAGAAAATACAAAAATTACAGATAATTTTAAATATACGTAAAAATAAATTTTATCATATGCTAGGTACAAATCTCACTGTTGATCTATTGCATATTAATTAATAAACTATAATTAATATGCTTTTAAAAAATAGTTTATGTAGTTCTTACATTTAAAGAGTCGAAAAGCTAAAATACTAACGTGGATTCGAATATAAATTTGTTTGTTATTAATGCCGACTCTTTAAAAGTTAAGATTTCTAAATCAATTTATATTAAATTATTGTGTACAGTATTGTACGTATTCGTCTAAATGTATAATTTAATTTTATAATTTTAATTATAAATAGTATTATTTTGTATAAATCTATAACGCATCGATAAATAAAAACGAACACAATAATGTAAAAAAAATAACAACAATATTGATGTGAAACATATTTTTCATATAATAAATTGGCACTATATTTATTGTACTTTGACATATATATTCATTTTAAAATTATATTCCAAAAATGTGAACGACTGCGCACCTTTGGAAGAAATACTTATTTTTTAAATAAGTAATTTAAATGCTGTAGGAATCAAGATGCTTTTAAAAATACTGCATTATCTTAAATGACATGTAAAAATATAAAAAAACATCTCGTTTTTTTAATTTTTATAATCGCTGATCGCGTGTAACTGTTAACTCAAGTAAACCTATGCAGCAAAAATATCTGTGTAACAAATCAATATGAAATTATTTTTAAGTATTCGTACATAACTTTCTTACCAATATAAAACTATTTATTAAGTAAGGACGGTCAAATTTTAAAATATATAAGAAAAACTTATTTATTGACAACTATAAGAGTTCAGAGTATTTTGTACACGAATTATAAGTTGCATGAAAAAGATGTCATAAATTGAGACTAAAGCTTTGGTAAGGAAGTTACATAGAAAAGAGCCTTTTAGTTTAATAATAAACTGCTTTCAAAAAATTAAATTCTCATTAGATTATGATTCTCGTGAACTGTAATGTCTCATGGTTGAATCGAGACGTATCATGTAAAATTAATTAGTCGACGTAATGTATACTAAATTTAAAACATAGTGGGTTGAATTACATACATTTATAGTTTTTTAGAAAAAAAACTCTACTAAATATATATTTTTTAATTTAAAAATATAATAAGTAGAAGCTCTTTGGTTTATATAATCTAATAATAGATTACGCGATATTTATAACTATTGAGCCGATAATTGTCTGCAATAAACGGACAGTTTTAAAATAAAAATTAAATTTATTATACTTGAAATTTAGTGTATAGGGTGGTTTCGAATTATTGATTTATAGTGTAGTATACGCATGTATAGATATAATTGTCACAATTGTATCTCGCGTTAGATGGAATGGGAATGACAGTCATAAATCTACGAATCTCCTGTCAAATCGAAAATAATCGATTTGTAGGAGAGTTCAACGAGGGCTCGAGTCGGAAATTCGAGCAATGTCTATCTGCTCAGCAGCTATTTTCCTGGCCACCCTTAAGGATTTGGTGGTACGAAACGCGGTGTCGTTGGGTTGACTCGAGGAACAAACTCGACCACTGCACTCGGCCATGGGTAGGCAATCGGAACCACCAACAGCGACGACCTGCTTCGCGATCTCCGGATCCACGCAGAGTCTGGTGAGGGCATCTTTGGTCGTTGCCTCGAGTCGTCGGTACTCGGCCTCGTGTCCCGGAGGTCGCATGCGCAAAAAGCACACCAGGGCGACCGAGGCACGCGTCACCGCGAGGTGTTTCCGGGCTTCGGGTAGTCGTGCTACTTGCCCGATGAGCGATGCTACTTGCTCCATCACCCACACGCTTCCTCCATTTGATTTCTTAACGCACCTGTAACATAAATATAAATCGAATAAATTTTACATAAGATGGAGAAAATCTTTAAATAAAATAATACAAGCTACGCGAGAAGACGGAGAGTTAACGAGGAAAAAAAGAGGTGCAAGTACCTGAGAAGCCTCTTGATCGCGTCGGAGTGTACGATGGGCCCAATGCACCGCCTTGAGAACGATAAGTGGTTGAGGGCCGCGGCAGCAAGCAGCAATGTCTGTTGGCAGGAAGTCTCCTCGGCGAGTTTCGCGAGTGCCTCGACCAGTCGAGGAGCGAACGGCTCGACGTAGGGTAATCCAGCTCTGTCCATCCAGGGAGATGTCACCTGAACGAGCAGCGCCGCGGCTTCGGATCTCTCGGGTTGTGGGGCAGTCTCCGCCCCGAGGACGTCAGCGAGAATATCGGGGCCACCTTCGGCGACGAACCGGTCGAGTGCCTCGAGGCAGCAACAGACACTGGCGAGAGCGCGCAAACAGGCACACCGAAGCCCCGAGGTCAGTCGACCCGCGGAGACGAGGCTGGTGAGGAGGGCGCGGACTCCCGAACATCGCGCCACGCTCGCTGCTGCCTTGGGTCCTGCGAGTCCGAGGGCCGTTAACGCCGCCAGGGCGCCACGAGCCGCGCTTCCGCCCTCGCGTGGTGCTTCTTCCAGCCCGCGAACCACTTTCTGTTTTAACGCACAAAATGTACAATCTTATTATCCGATTTTCATTCGATTACTTGCGATCTGCCTTTAAATTAATCATTTATACCTATTTGCAATACTATTCACTAAGCAGATAATCACCTACGTCTATTTTGGTAAATCAATTTTCTAACACACCTATATATACATTTTTAATCTAGGTTTGTAAAGTTAAAATTCTTGTTTTTGAATTTGTTACGTATCGTAGAACATTTAAATTATAAAACAACTATATCTAACTTATAAAACCGAACTCTCCATGCCTACATCTAATTATTAGGTATCGTAAATAAAAATGCAATTAATCTGAAGAGTGTAACATAGATCTATGAAACTATGAGTTGTTACAAATTGTTAAAAAATAGATTTGACAGTATACATACAAAAGCCAATGAGAAGCAACTTATAAAATGATTTAATGATTATTTTATTAATAACTATTCGCGGATAAATTTGGTATATTTAAATTTCGTAAGTAAGAAATAATTCCAATCAAGCGGAATAAATATATACGATATTACAAGACTTTCGCGTGCCTTTAAAAATTGTATAATACCCAACCACATCACTTTTACATGGCACACTTTCGTTGACGATTAATTAAATAAGTAAGTATATAGATTAAAAAGTAAACATACGTTTTTGTATGCATGAAAGTTGTTTACAAATATTGTTTCCTTATTCGATTTTGAAATAAAAAAAAATTATTAGCTGTGACGCGATGCATACTGAAAGTTACGTATAATAATTGCAATTAACTAAATTGAATATTCAGTAAGTTATTTAAAATTGATCGGATTGCGTAAGAGGTGCAAATATTGATAATGTAATTGTATTTACCTCGATATAATAATCAAGTCTGTTATCCAGTGCTCGATCGACATTGTGTTTCAAACGCCCAAGTTCGACCGCGATGTTCCGTTGATTCTCTTGATACGCGATTCGTCGAGATGGCGCGGACCCAAACTTCAGAAGGATCTCGGCAGCTTCTGACTCGATAGACTGAATGAGCTCTCGCTCCACTCTACTACTTTTCGAATCACCGATTAATCTGAATTGAGACAGGAAGAATTATTACATTATATGTGGAACCCTAGCCTATGTACAGGTAATTTATTTATCTCTATAGGGTTTGCAGATGTAATAAATCTGTAATTATTAATGGGTTAAATAAAGAAAGAAATAAAGAAAGAAATATATTGGGTTAATTAAAATACGAGTTAGAGAGTTAATTTTATTTTCAAGATTTAATTTAACATTTGACCAATGTTGAAAAATAGTTGAGGAAACCTTATTATTACAATGAAATACACGGAGACCGAGGATAATAATTTGAATAAGATTTACCGTATAAGCTGTTGATATCGCTGTTCAAATCGGTCAGCTGCGTCGACGACCTTCTTGGCCGCAGTGGTGGCGGAAGCGGTGAGAAGCCTCAAATCCCTACTCTCGGGTTCGTCGTCGGTGTGTTTTCGGCGGGGCAGCGATTTGCTTTGCAAGGTCGCCATGCACTCGTCCTCGACGTCGAGGCGAACCTCCTCGAGCCACGCAGTCACGGGTGCTCGAACATCCGGTAGGAAGACGGGTGCCCGAGGTTTCCGAACGCTTTGCAACAGATACCTCTCGTCCGCCGAAGGATCCGCGATCTCGGGCGCCTCCGACGCAAACAGAAAGTCACCTAGTGTCTCCCCCGAGCTAGAGTTCCTTCTTCCCGATTGGTCTTCCGCTTGGACTTCCGGTCTCCTGTAAATAAATTACCCCAATCCTTCATTTAGGTCTACGCTAACGGTTTGTATTTATAGGATACGGGTTCGTTACGGGTGTAGAGATAACTTTTTAAATGTACCTCGTACTTTCTTACTTTCCCTTATCTTACTTGAAAATACTATATTCTTAATTCGTCTAATGTTCACCATTTATTTTTATTTTTATCTTTACTACCATTTCAATGTTAATACATTCTAATATTTTTAACCTTGCTAATTTATATTTTCATTTACACACTCAGTCTTATATATTATTTATTTATAGAGACAAAACTGTACTTGTACCACTCGAGTGTCTACGCGAGCGAGCGTTCTTGTTAGAAAAAAACAACGGGTAACCTTTTTCCTTTGCATTGTTGCGCGAGAAAAATGTTGATGCGGAAACGCGATCGAAGACCGCTCACGCTTTTTTTTTAGACTTGTACTTATAATACATTTTTCTCCCCTAACTAATCGATAAATTTAATCTATAAAATACATATATAGTATATGCAAAGACTGTTAAAAGGTTACCATCTCGTACGCGTAAAATATATTTATTAATTTGAAGGTCATTTTTTTCATTAAAATTACACGTAATTTCGAAAAATTTAAAATGCATGCTTGATAATTCATAAAGTAATAATAATTATCTGTACTAATGGATCGCATAATTATTTGAATTAAGGGAAATTATTTTTTTTACTTTTTATTGTTTTACATATATAAAACTATGTGTGTGTGTGTGCAGTGCAGTATAATAACCTATATATTGATTAGGTTATTTAATAATCAAAATTACGTAATTTACGATCATAGATAATTATAATAATGAGGCAAAGTACATCCATTTGTATTGTGCGTAAATTAGAAAAAATGACAATGTTAAGATAATCAGTGGGAAAAATGTTTGGTATCGTAGGTATATAGATGTGTAGAGGAATAGAATGTAATATCGAAAAGCATCGTATAAACGAGCCGCAGGATTGTGACGTTTACGTGGGAATGCGAGGGCTATACCGAGTCACCGCGATGTCCTTCTGGTTGACAGACGCGACCTTAACTACTTTCCGACTTTCCGTCCTCGATGTATACTCGCGGCTCGCGCATCGTACGTACACGTGCGGTGGAGCATCCGCTCTATTGACCCAACCAAGTATATCCGATAACTTATCTCCTTTACTCGATGCACTCGGCGCCTATAGTATACCTATATAGTATACCGCGCGATCGAAGGATGTAACCGCGGCAATTTCGATACTTTCGGAGTTCAATGACTCCGTGTACTTCATTCCAAGGTGTAACAATAAAATCATCCTTGGGCATAAAAAGACGCACTAAATTCACTGTTTATGTGAAAATCTAATTTTCCATAATTTAAAAGTATAAATATACTTTTGTTTAAATAATTATTTATTTTAAATGGTACTCGGTACGATGAGTCATAGTGTGTTACTTAACGGGATGTCGGAGTCAGAAAATGGCCATTTGTTATATTTATTTATAAACAAATGTATGAGTTTTTGAAAATATCCTTAACTTCAAGCCCTCCCTTGATTTTTTGTTTAATATTTTCGGTATAATTTTTGGGTTGATGGGTGTAGATCCCTGTAATTTGGCTCCGACATTTGTTATTACTTGACTACAACGGTTTATAGATCTCCTCGTAAAAATCTGTGAACGCAACCGTATTTTTTCCATCATCAACTTAATTTGATAAATATATATATTGTAATTATTTCAAGTAAAATGGTCTTTTAACTATATCTTTACGCATAAGCGCGCTCAAGCACAACCAGATTGTCGCAGGATAACTTTAATGGAAACAAAAGCAAGGTTCGCTCTAACTCTAACGCTTAAATTAGATTAACCCATCGCTTTTGATAGTGCGCGAAATAGCGTTTTAATCGTCGGTAATCCATTCTAAACTATAGTACAATATGTGTATCGAGCGTGCAAAGGTGCATTTGCAAGATTTGTAAGAAAGACGTACTATAATGTTTGTACCAATTGTCATATAGATATTGGAGGAAAATGTATTGAATGCAAATTTCAAATGAGCGTAAGTACGAGCGAATCGTACGTAAAAATCTGAAACCGAAAGGAAACTCATCCGAGTGGCTCTAAGCGTGAAATCACGATATCCCGGAGTCTGGTATATATAATATACTGGTTGTATCCTTTCGGTGACTAATCCGCGCTCGGCTTATCGTCTCTACTCTCTCCCTCCTCCCCCACCAGGGACTCGATCCGAGTACTTCGACGCTACGTGTGACTATGTGTAGAACGCACACCTGCGCGTAACTTCAAGTGGAGATACGTATCGTATAGATGTATGTATATACACCCGCACCGTAAATACCGCGAGAGAACAGAGAAATATTCCTCGGGTGGCCGACTCGGTCTTTTCTTTTCTCATGATTATTCGCGACGCGCGAGTCACCCGGCCAGTCGATGAGTCCGCGCATTGACTCACGTATGCCCCTCCGCCCCGCCTCCTCCCGACTCGACTCCTGCACGTATGTATATACGAGAGAATGTGGGACTTCGAGTCACATATACTTAATCACTGCGCTCGGGCTAACTTTATACTATTTCAGATTTATTTTTTTTTTTGTTTCGTCGCTTTTTTCACTCCTTGCTCTCGACATTTCCGTTATTTACGAGCGCGTTCACTCTCGCTTATCGAGTTTCCTTTCCTGATACCGAGAATCGCGATGATTTGTGATTTATTTTCTCTTTTATACACGATACAGGTAAATAGGAATAACTTATCAAATTATTGATTCTTGCGTTATTAACGAGACGAGATTTATATAATTACTTGAGTTTATAGTCCAAATTTTACGGTCGATGACCAGTGTCAGATGCAACTGGGCAAACCACGAAAAAACTGACCTCGTTATTGATTTAAATTTATTTAAAGCGCCATACAATAAACAACTTCGCTTTTAAGATTAAACAAGATATATAATACCTGTCAATGAGCTTTCTGTTATAACAAAGTAAACAGGTCACTGACTTTATTAGTAAACAGAAAGATTTTCTATTTTTTTATGATAAACGTACGTTATAGATTACTCAATGATAGAGCATATCGTTTATATTGTACATTTAACGATAAAGATCTGTCGTTACATTAATATTTTCATAAAAAGTATAGTTTATTTAATCAATTTTTAAAAAAGGTTCTTCGATCATTGAAGAACCTACATACTGCAAGAGTGATTTTTTCGTGAGGTTTATAATACTTAAGTATCACATAAGTATACGCACATTAGTGCATTAAAATAATGTGATAATTTAAACTTATTAAGTGAAATAATATTTTAATTGTTGGCAACACTGAGAGCATCTTTCTATATTTATAACTTTACCTTTATACTTTCAAGAATTTATTAAGTGTATATATATATATATATATATATATATTCTTTGCTGTTATTATTAAAAAAAAATAAAATGAAATGAATAAAACATTTGCCATTGTAAGTACAAATCGACATTTTATTAATATTAATCGTTAATTATATGTACAAATCTATATATTTTTGTAAATTGATAAAAAAAGTTGTTTAATAGTGTTGGATGTAAAAAATTAAAATCATTGAGAATTAATATAAAAATAAATCTTAATAAATAGTAACCGCGTGACGAAACATGAACGAAAAGAATATCAAACGACTTCCGCGCGCAACTTTATAGTTATATGTATGTGTGTGTATATATATATATCGAACTGTAGTTTCCTCTCTGACCGGAAACTAAAAAAAGTTAACTCGACCTCGGGTAAAATCTTACAAAGCGCATTCCTCGTTCGGTGCAAAGTAGTACGCGTAACACGATTCGGACTCCCACCTCTGGTGTCGAGCTCGAGGACTTATCGTATAGCTTATGGATGCGTCGACGTTCGCCGACGATGACTCGGAGATTCGCAGTACGCTAATCGTCGAATTAGTATATAAACTATTATATATATATATATATATATAGAATGAATCGCGATGGTGGGCGGGACTGCGGCGGTATACCCGAGCCTCGAGGGTTTATCAAAGTCAAACACGCGTACTTGTATCGCTATAGCGTAAAGGTGCGATTTCCTCGTTTCATTTCCTTCGTAAATTTTGATGTTTAACAAGTCTTTTTTCTTATCGGCGATAGATATACTCTGACACTCAAAATTACAAAAAACTCAATGTTTTCGTAATCGCTATGCATCGATTGCGTTCTCTCTATATATAAATACATAGTTCTTTGTGCTTTGTTGGTACGATATCAAACAGCGGGCAAGCTGATATTCAATGTCGAGAATTATAATAATTTAGTTTCAAGTGTTTCTTACATTAATTTCTAATTTATTGCATATATAATTAAAGTATGAGATTTTTTGTTACAAACCACTTTTGTAAGTATATATATATATATTTATATGCATATGTAGATGTAATTATGCAAACAAGGTTGTACCGTATAGATATTTTATATTCGAATTGTCACACATTGTCGTGCAGTTAATTTGTAAGTAACTGTTGATTGATATGATAACGGTAAAGTTTTATATAATTTGGATTTTTTTAGTTTCAATACCTTTTGCGCATCTATCAACTACAAATCTGAAAACTTATGTATTTTTTAATAATCATATTATCATAGAAATTGTATACTTTTTACTTGGATAAGCGTATGCATATGTTCTTTGATTTTCACTAGCTTTGTAGTTGTGAATTTTTAAAAATGCTAATTGCTATTTAATTTTGTCAAAATAGTATTATAATATTTTAATTTTATATACTTTTAAAATTAATATTAAGTAGACTGCCTTATTTCAAAAGCAGTAAACACTGTAAACCAAGTTTCTTCAATTGGTGTTGTCATTCAAAAAATAAATAAATATTAAAACTCAAAATATACATCTACTTTATCTGTACATACTTAGTATACGAACTAATATAAATGATTTCTAAATAAAAATAACTTTTTAAAAATTTTACAGAAAATATTACATATAAGTGGTAGGTTGAAATGTATAGTCATAGTCTAAATGTACACTTATTATAATTTAAATAAGTAATGTAAGTAAGCAAATGAGATTTTCTTTATAAAATGGCAAAAAACAACTAAATTTGTGTATTGCAGTATAAATTAATTCTAAATCAACATGGGTAATTATAAATCAAAACAATAATAATTTATAATTTGCATTTAAATTAATCGTTTGTAAAGAACAAATTAATGTATACTTTGTACATTATTGCATTATTGTTGTTAACTTTCCCATTAGGATCCCAATTAGCCTATAATAATGTCGAATAGGGACTAATGAGTGTGCCAAGTGACCTAGACACACAATAATAAAAATGTATTAAGTAAATGTATAAAGTGTATAGGAATTACCCATGACAAGAAAGATCCAATTGATGCGTCCGGGAAGCCGGTTGTCGAGGATCCTGCTTAGGCGTAGAAGTATGGGCAGGTCCGTCGCGCCGGCGACTGCTACGGCGGCGTCGTCGACGTCGCGGCGACCTCGGACCGCTCGCCGTTGAACTGTCGGATCGGCCCGAGTCCGAGAAACCTGAGTCTTGACTGCGTTGGCCCCGACTCGCCGGGCTGAACGACCGTTCGGCCAGCGTCAACTCCGCTGACGGCGTTTTTCTCGTTGTCGATGCCTGCTCCAACGATCTGTAAACAAAGGGGTTCTTTAGTCTCTTTTGCATCGTGGATCTCCTACGCTACTACGAAGTTCGAAGGGGAGATTAAACATATTTATGCGGTTGCTTCTGGTTGCTCAATTTTACTCTTTTTCGGATACTCCGTTTATCAAATTAAAATATCAATCTCGTACTTTTTTTAGTTTTTATATTTTGCATGACTATGTCTATTATGATTATTTTAATGTAAACAAGAGTTCGACGTGGCATAGGTGCTAAATCACATGACTTATTGCGAGCGTAACGATTTGTCATTCAGTTTACGGCGTAGTGTGAAATTCGAAATATTTATAATTCCTGCCGTACCTGATGTTACCTGATTTCGCACATATATAACTACAGGCACACATACATTTATACGAAACGAATGCATCAAGTTTATTTCCATCCTCCAAGAACTCATTAATATCTTAGTCATCTCTAAATCAGCTGTATATACACCTTCGATATCAAGAAATTACATATACGCGTCGTGATTCATGGGGAAACTAATGTAATTTCCGTGTTGATACTTCATTGGTGTTTGATTAAAAAATCAATCACTATGCGAATGATAAACTTAGCATTGCGTAACAACATAGAATTTACATATATCTTTAAATGCATTTACTTCGATGGACGATGTCAACTGATAAATTTTTGATTGAATCCGGTCTAGCGCGGAATTCGCATAAATTATGGTAATACACTTATAGCTATCTTGGTAAATACGTTACGCGAATTAACAAAGATTTGCACGGAACGACGCACTGGCCACAATCCGCAGTTTATAAAATTACGAAGAGAGAATATCTGTTCTAGAAATTGTTGCGAAATTTCAAAATTACCTAGTTTGTTTTTCTACGCGCATGGAAGGATTCAATTACTCGATGACTCACCTTGCGCGCAAGAAAGAATTCTCCGTGAGAATTTAAGTTTTTTTTTTAAAATCTTGATAACAGGTTGTTTGTTAGCTGCTAATGATACCGTATTTGTCTTTTTACACCTTAACTTCTAAATACATCCTCTTGAAAGTTGAACGTTTTTTTTTAAATATATTATTCTCGTTTCGATTGCTGAATGAACATCAGCATTTGATGACAAGTGAAAATTGGAAAATGTACGCGCGCGTAAATTAATGGCATCGGATCGTTACGCGAATTAATTATCGATTGATGGTATATCGATTACGTAAACGCGAGTATCGTTTTGTTATTTAATAATTGCATTTAATTCATTAATAGAGGTGATTCATTTTCCTGTTCTTGCCCAACATTTGTTCAAGAAAAGTCTTATCGCGTACCTCACGGGAGATAAACTCGCGAAGCTAAACAAACGTTTTCTCCCCGTTGATTAAAGATAAACAAATACACCTTCGGTATAAACATTAAACATTTAAACATGATATAGTTATTAGATTATTTTAGATGCATTTTTTGACATGTATGACGATATAAGGAATCTCGGTGATATCAACGTAACGTACAAATTTACTGTTTACAAATGCATCGTATATTCGTTGTCGATTAGCCCCACTATGGAATTAAGTACGACAATAACGATGTTGAATAATAATAATAAAAAAAACTACTAATTATTAATCACTCAATGATTATCGGTAAACGTATACTTAAAATTTTCTTTTAATTATTTTTATGAATTTATAACAATTTTACGAAAAAGTAGAATACAATGAAGCACGATTTAACCAATTAGTTGCGTAAGCGCGTGAATGACTACCTACAGATATTTCCAATTGCTAAGATTGTAAATATTTTTTTCCAACGTTCCGCACCACTGAAAAAAATAACATAATCTGCTGTACGAGTACCTACGCCTCGATAAATGGCCAAATACTTTTGCGTTTACTTTACTTTTACTCAACGTTCAAATAGGTAGTCTACTTTTTAAATGACCTCTTCTCATTACGCTCGACTGATACGCACAAATGTGCGCTTTAAATTTAAGTCCATACACATGTATACAATCAAATCGTAGTTTGATCGTGCCAAGGCGTTACTAAACCGATTACATGGATCTCGTGTCTACTAGTCGGTTATGTTTAATTACAACTCTGCCAGCTGCGAGTGCGACTGATGACGTTGCAGCTGCACCCGCGTAATTCTATGCCGTCCCATACAGGACGGTATATTCCATCGTTTGTCGCATCTAACGCGACCCAATTGCAATTTTTACGGCCAAAACTTTATATAGGGGTGACCATTAGTATTCTTAAAAAATTTTATAAAGTCGTTATATTTTCTTCGTCCACCGTTAGCCAATTCGAAATTTATATAAGTATTACAAAGTATACTACAAACTATATTCTATATTTTTCTGATAAAAAATGTGCAATGCTATTTTTGTTTATTTTTATAAATAATAGAAATATTAATTGTCTGTTAAAAGTACTAACTCCGTATACTGGCGGACTAAACAGATGTTTATACAAAATATCATCTTTTTTATCGAACAAATAAACGGATGAGAATGTATTTAAATATAGCTGCACAAGAATATAAACGCGCGAGCAACGACAAATAATTGATAATCCTTGCCGGGTTGTATCGATCGATCGCGGGAAAGTTAAGTATAGAGCTAACAAAATACAGAAGAAAATACATCTGGAGCAGCCGATCACTAAAATCGAATTGGGTCGGACATTATCTGCGTCGATAAATTAATCAATAAAACTGTACCAAGTGTATTTCGGTATGTCTCGAAGAGAAAGAAATATCACACCGAAAGCAACGAGGGAGATCGAGATGCATAAATACCTGACGAGGAGGGAGGACTCTCGTCGTTCCAGGTGGATGACGGTCGTGTTCTCCTGGTCGGTGCTGTCGCTCTCGCGGTCGACGGCATCGAGGACCTCCTCGGGTTCCCCCGCGATCGCCAGCTGCTGCATGGCAGGGAACTCCGCAGCCAAGTCTTGGCTCTCCATCCGACCCCAAAACACCCTGGACTGGTACCTCTTGAACCCGCTCATTTTCTCTGGTTTGTCTGCACCGAGTCGCGATCGAGCTCACGCGCTCCTTCGCATTTCCCGCTCTAGTCTCGAGGGCGAGATGCCACCGGAACACCTGAATTTCACGAGTCAGCGAAGCGCGATCGGACTCCCCCACCGAGCCGGCCGGTCGCGTGGCTCCGAGCCCCTTTCCGTCCCTTCCCTTACGCGCGCTAGCCTTATGTCGCGCTTCAGCTCCGACAACCCCCAGGTGTCTAATTTCCCGGGTGCTTCTGCCTCGTGCGTACCTCGCACACCCAACGGAATCCTCTGCTGGGGCTCTTCCTCTTTCTCTCTCTTTTCCCCACCCCTCCGGCCCTTCTCCTTCTCCTTCGTTAGCTTTTGTACCCCCGCAGCTGCGATTTTATTGGGGTTATTCGACTAGTCGAGTCCGCACCTACCGATGGGCCCCCTTGCGCTCCTGGTTTTTCCCGCTCGGGTATCCTCCTCTCCTTCCTTTCTCTCTATGCTTTACCTATATACTTTATTTTCTTTTGTGTACATCTATATTGTGACAAACTGAATATCGACGATCGAGGATGTAGGCGATGCTGATTTGCGGGAAATCCGGTATTCACTTACGCTGAGCACGAATCTCGGAAATGAACGGTAGCTTATTCGTCGATTTGGTCGGATCACCACCGGTTAACGAGACCGCGTATATGGACGAGCGTGTGGTACGCACCGGTCCTTTCGATACGGCGCGCGACGTGCGACTGACGGACCCCAGCTTGAGCGATACCAAGTTACCAGCTCTTGCATCCCGCGACACGCGCTTCTCTCCCCCTCTCCGTATGCGCAGCCGTCTGCCGTTTAAACGCCGCGCAAACCTTCGGTGTATTGGGCTTGGCTTGGGCCCCCCTCGACCCTCTACGTATTTACCTATATATGACGACTCTCTTGAAAATTTCGGGTGCTGCTTTCTTCGATTACTCGAATATACCCAGTAACGCCAGAATCAATCACCAATTTCCTTTCTTTATATCGCTTCATTCTCTTCTTCCTCAAAATGTGCAATTCTTATTTATTTTATACGTAATAATATATATATATATAAACAGCAAATTTCGTTTTTTTTTATTTCAATTACTTCTGTAATATTAAATTATAAATATAGTAATATACCGTCACCGCTTGGAATACTTTAAATTTACCTTACGTCATATTAATTGTTCAAATTTCTATAAGAATAATATTTTGAACGCATCCTACTATTACGGTTTTACATTGGAAAACAGTTATTTAAATAAATTTGTATATATTTTTATATTGTTACTGTTATAACGTGCAGGTACATTATATATGACAAATGGGATTCTCTACCTTGATACACGTTATCGGAATACTTGCTTATGTAAAATCTCAAGATTATAGAAAAAATTATCATCGATCTAGATAAGGAAGTGCAAGCGCATCTTAGTTTTGAGACCAAATGAATTTCGGCACTTGAATTTGAGTGGTGTGAGACGACGACGCGATCTTGGGGATAAGGATAAAAATTTTTCATTTTAAATTTGTAGGCGTGTACTTTGTGTACTCTTACTTACATACCGAGCGAAGAAGGTGCACATTATCATGACAATACTGCTATTGATGCTCCATTACGATTGTACCTTTAATTCTATATTCATAAACTGCCTTTTTCAGAATTCAAAATTGGCTTTCGTGGTAATGGGAAGATAGGTAAAGAAAATCAATGCCGATTGTCCTTCCGTACAATATGAATGAACGTTTTCTTCATTTTAATATCGGTTCTTGTACAACAGTATAGATGCGTATTCATATTTAAATTTCACTACCGTAGCGTTAAAATCAATTGAAAAGACTTTCTATCTAAAAGATTAGTTAATTCAGAGAAATATTAAACAAAATGTTTTTAGATCGGTTCTTATATTTAGGTGTATATAACTCTTCGGAAAATTAAATTAAATTCTATAACGGTACGAAGAAAAACATTTGCTTTTATTTTTTATTTTATTTATTATTATTTATTTTATTTATTTTTTATTTTAAAATAAATTATTTTTTATAAAGTATTACGTTTTAATCCTTTTTTTAAAAATGTATTTAAATGAGCAATATCTTAATATCTTAATATTAATAATAATTCAATAAATGTTCGTAATAGCTGTAAAAAATTACTCAACGAAATTATTGTTAAATTTCTTTATTTCTTCAGATGTATTTATTTATCAGATACATTAAAATTTGCAGTACATAAGCTCGTTTAGGTTGTTTGTCTCTTAGGCGGAAGTCACGGAAATTGGAAAAAAAAGAAAAAACCCTGTAATAAGAATATCCAAACATCTGGACTTGTGTTTAAAATTGACGGTGCATATCTTAAGGAAAGACATAAAAGACTATAGACGCACAAAGGTAAAAGCGTAGGGACCAAAGGTAAACCTGTACGACTTTACGGCGCCCGCATGTAAAATCGCAAGCTGAGTGCGTAAAAACGAAAGCCAGCACGGGCCATTGGAGGGAGGAAGAGAGAAGGAGAGAGAGAGAGAGAGAGAGAGAGAGACCGAGATTCCGACAATAGCCGGCGTAACCGACAAAACCCAATGCTTTTCATCTAGCCCTCGGTATTTTTTTTCGAGGGGATGGAAGAGAATCGCGCGCTTGTGTATCGAGACGCGTAAGCTAACCCCCCCTCCGAAAGTTCGCCGAGGGGTGAGAGAGCCCGACGGTACGCTGGGCGTAACGACTTTGCGGACCTTTAAACAGCTTCGTCGAGTATTCAAATCGCAAGGGGTTGTACTCGAGGTTGCCATGGGATGGGCTTTTGCCAACTCGAGATAAACGCCCGAATTTCAAGGTGTTGACTTGTTGCCTACTTGATTTCGTCTTATTTATTACAAATACTATTCCTTTCGTGAACTTTCCAATGCATTTTACTTGCAGAAATATATCTACGCGATGGTAAAGATTTATATTAATGTATTGGTACGCGTGCAACATATATATACAACGTCAAAGTGTCCAAGTTGGCGCCGTTACAGCAACGATTGTATACCTCTAAAATTCTCCTGTAAGTAATTTAGAAGAGCATTCAATTTTGAAATATTGTATGCGCGGAAGCATGCTACACATATTTTCAGTGAAAACAGATACTTTCCGCTTTCGGCTAAAAATGTCTTTTCCATTTATAGCTCGCGTCGTTTCATTTAAATACCCGTGCGGCTTCCCGCTAACGCGTATAAGGGAGTGTCCTGCATGTTTCTGGATAAAAATTCATTTTTCAGAACGTACCGAATTTTTCATATCACGTAAAAACATATAATACTTAATAATTTATAATATTGACGAATATCAATATTTTTTTATTGCATTGTCGCTTTTATTATATTTTAGTCGAACGTAAGCATTGCAATCAATGACCGCGTATTTTACAAAGTTTTTATTCAGTTGTCTATTATTAAATGGTATTAAGCCAACTTAGCAGATTGCTAATTCCGAAAGAAATTGTACATCGTGTTTGCATCGACACTTTCTGTTAAAGCAATGATGCAATACTTCTTTCATCGTGATTACACGTAAATTTTCAGAAATTAATGGCTATGCGATGTTTAATGTACTTTTTATGTATACATCAATTCAATTTATATTTAAATTTATGTATAGGTAATACAAAATTGATAGATTTTTTCTTTCATGTATAAATACATCAAAGTCACAGTAACTTGATAATATAATTCATCCTATTTCATTCAGACGCGGGCTATTTTTATTTTCTATACACTCTAAGAGCTGCATTTATTTTTAGACGAAAGAATTGCGTCTGAAAATTAATATAATTAATCGATTTGCGCGGAAATAAATATAGTGTATGAAACGTTACATTTTTACCAAATGCTGTAAATTGTTTGCAAAAATTCGAATTTCCCGGTTTGGTTAATTCAATAACTTTTTGAATGTACCGAAAATGCTATTGTCGAGCGTCAAGAGAAAATTCGATTTAGGCTAATTAAATTGCAGTTCGCGTAAGGAACAGTTGTAAGGCTCTGCAGCCTATGATATCGTTACGGAAGACAGAACGTATACAATACGTGCAAATCGAGTTATTTGGTACTTTGGAGTTTAGTCGGATAATCGCAAGAGACTAACTTGAGAACTTTTGTAATTTTACGAATTTAATATATTTACAGACTTGGTATATGCATAGATAATCAATTGCGGGTTGGAGTTTAATGTATGTTATTACTGCTGCGCGTATATGTGTGTGTGTGTGTGTGTGTATTAAATGGTAATTTTATGAGTTCCTGAAACAATATTATAATATTTATTCGATACTCCTACATTTTGTAAAAGATTTAAAATATTTGACATCTAATGTAAGATAGATACAATTCCATAATTACAGAAAGTACCATCGCACTAAAATTTTTAAATCACGTCCAAATAAGTTTATCATATTAAAAAGACTATAGTCTCTAAGAAATATTAAATAAAAACGCGATGAACAGCCGAAACGTTACTCATGGTCAGTTAAAATTCGTCGAGATTTTTCGAAGTTGTAGAAATTGTAACGAATGGTATGTAAATCCGGTGTAAAGATAGCGTCGGGAGTATACCGACGTAGGTTTTCACGGGTATCGCGAGGGCGAGAACGAGTCGATTACCGGCATCGTCGCTCACCCGCGCGCTTATGGTTCAAACGCCAGGTGTGACACCCGCGTTTCCCCTCGTTACTCGGCGATGTGTACGAGGGGGGCCGGAACGAGGACGAGCCGAGGGCGGGCATTCCATTTGCGACGGGCGCACGCGCCCCCTGGCGCATCTGCTTCCGCGATCGGGATCGCCGGCCACGCGTACGACCCGCCTCGCTGCACCGCGCTCCCCCCCCCCCCCCCCCTTTTCCCTCGCCGCGATACCCCGCGCGCGCACGCACGCGAGATATGCATCTCGTACCTCTAGCCCAGACCTCTCCCTCCCAACCTTGCTCTCTCCCTCCCTCGTGTCCTTTTTTGAACGCCAACGCGTTAGAGGAGGCATTCTTGGCTTTGATGCGCCGCGTCGCCTCGAGACGTTTGCAGGGGGGGATGAGCTCTCGAGAATGTGTTTAGGTGACGGAAACCACGAGTAAACAAATGGTCTTTTTATGCCCCAATTCCGTTAACGCCACATATATATATTTTACAATTTTATTCTAATAAATTGAAATGTTAAGAAACATAAACTTTACATGAATTACAGATACAAGATATAGTAAAGGTTTATTCAGTTCAAATAAATATAATTTGAAAAATATATTAATTAAAATCAATTTATATTT
This sequence comes from Theocolax elegans, assembly GCA_026168455.1. Classification (NCBI taxonomy): domain Eukaryota; kingdom Metazoa; phylum Arthropoda; class Insecta; order Hymenoptera; family Cerocephalidae; genus Theocolax; species Theocolax elegans. The sequence continues at coordinate 83,628,451 of CM047425.1, forward strand.
TAACTGAATATTTATCTACAAAGAACTTATATTTGAATTTATTGATAACGGTTTTACATAATTTTTTTTATTAAAGTAAGAATAATTATTAAACAATATTTTATAATATATAACATTATACGTTTTGCAGTTTAATACAATAATTAAACATTATCAACAATTTAGGTTCTATTCGAATGTCTATCAACTAATTGCGAAGAGATAAAATAGAGATAAAATTGATTACGTATATGTACGCTCTTTTAATCACAATCCGAATTTAAAATCGAAATTCTCGTATCAAGGAAATGTGCGAAACGCGCTACAGCTACTCGGATTTACAAGGAAGAAAGGGATCGCATACGCGAGATATACGAATAAGGATGCATGCGTCACCGGCGGCGAACTATTAGATTTTTGTAAATGTCCGATGTCGGGGAACAGTTATAGATTGGGAGTTCGTTGCGGAGTTGTTTCCCTGCAATCCCATTAAGCGCAGCTAGAAAGCGATTTTCCTTTTGCATTCTTGAACGATGAGAGGCTCTCCAACTGCACACGTGCAACTTATATATTACGTTTCGGGTCCTTTTGACCAATCCAACTATAGTTATACATATATACTTGATACACACGCAGACACTCTTGCTTGTACATTAAACTCTCGCGCTCGCGCGGGAATTTGGCTTACTTTCTTCTGAATATATCGTTTCTCCTCGAATCGCGTGAATCAGCGATCGCTTTGTTCCAATCAGCCCGAGTTTTCGTTATCACTGCGGCTCGCTTACCGCTTAACTTTCTACGAAATTTCTTAAAATAAAATTTTAAATATTATTTTTATAATTTTAAATTTAGGCGCGCTAACGCATAAAACGTGAAAAAGCCGTTAAAGTTTCTCGAAGGAAAAAATAACGAAAAAATGTGTCCAAGTGCTTGCGCATTAAAAGATAGAGTGATCGTACTCTCAAGAGATAAAGTGCCTCGGAAATACCGCAGACGATCACGAGACCATCACCCCCAAATCCTCTCTATATTTTTACGCGAGATAAAAGCCCGATTTTGTTCGAAAGCTCGGATGAGAGACAGCGACAAGTGCATCCGAGTCGCGTCGAGACATCGGATTGTCAACGGTAATTCGACACCGTGAGCGTCTCCTCGGATCTCCGTATGCATCTCGCCGCTCGCGTCGTCGCCAGTCGCGATAACTCGAGCGAGAGTGCGCGAGGATGAAAAAGGCGCAACCCCTATTGTCGAAGCATCGTAGTCGATGGGGGACAGCCGGACAGCTGCTACGAGCCGTTACGTCTCGCGACTCGCGCTCTCGAAACCCAGCATTCTATTCACACGCATGCTCTCACTCGCATGTATATCGACTATCGCGGCATCGATTCCTTTCCGCGAGAGACCGATACGCGTTACGACACCTCTCTTCTTTCAATAATTTACCTTTGACACTTTTCTTCGGTAACTCTCAACGAATTCTCGGTTCTTTGTTCACTTCTGAACTTCTGGTCTGCCCGGAATACGAGTAATTGTTACGGTTTTTATAAAGCCTTTCTTTCTAAAGAGTTTTCGTCCCCCCTTCGAAGCGACCTCCTAATTTAAAAGACCTTTTTAAGGTAATGAGATCCTTCGCTAATGAAGCTTTTTCACATATAACCTGTATATTTGCGAGATCTTACAGACTTGTATATTCTTAATTTCCTTGAAGTTTTAAAGCTGTTCTACCTTCTCTTATAATCTCAATCTCTAATGCACTAGGATCAACTTTGCAAAACATACCTGCAAACATTTTATCACGGTTACAAACTTTTCACAACGATGCATTTTTTTTCTTCAGCTTTGCAAAATAGGTAATAGTAAAATTTTTCAATTTTTTAAAAACATGTTCAAAGTATAGATTTTGACATGTCTAGAATCCAAATCACGTTTTTTTAGTAATATCTGTATGGATATGTGCGTACGCGCGCGCGTATGTGTGTGTACATATTACTTCTGTTTTGCTGAAACTTAGTCAATGTTGATTTGGACAGTTTTTTCTCTTTTTCCAGACTCGAGAAAAAATCGTTTTTGGATACATGCATTCGCTTTCTTTTTATATAGCCAATTTTCGTTTTTTCAAAAATTTTCTTTAGAATTTTTTTACTGTTATACAAAATATTTTTCTTAATTTGGCCACATGTAATTTATAGAGAATAAAAAAAATATTTGCTCTCAATTTGGGTTTTTCAAAATATCGCTACTAGTTAATTAATAATTAATTTGTCACAACTCTGAATCGGTTCATTGTGCTGAGAAAAATCATGTTGGTAGAACATAACAGTGGCTATATACATAAAACAACGTTTTCGGACGTAAAAAGCTTTCAATTCACTTAAAATTTTAGCAAAAGGTAGTGTTTGTTAACAATGATCCATTATATTCTTTTCCATCTCATAAATTTTTTAAATAGCAAAGTTTGAACTTTATATATTTTTAGCTGAAATTTTTTATTGCTCATATGGGTCTCAAGTAGGTTGAAACATGTTGCGAGCTATTTGCAATATCTAAATTATACTTTTTGGTGTACAAAACTTGGATAATGCATTAATCTATGCCAAAACAATTATTTTCTTATGACATGTTGAATAATGCATTTTTATATTCGTATAGTAATTTCAATCAAACTTAAATATATTTACAGAGCATTAAATAATTTTGTTAAGGTTAATTAAACTTCATATTTATATTAATTTTTAGAAAACCGACACGGTGGCGGAGTGGCGAAGACGCACCTCGGCCGATCACGAAAGTTAAGCAGCACTGAGTGCGGTTGGCACTTGGATGGGTGACACCATTCTTGTGCGTCTTTCGGGATCGGTTAGGTGTTTTTCCACACTTCACAACGTGAGCGGAAGGTGTGGAACATTCGGTTTCGATGTTTGGGCCTACGCAAGGTGACCTGAACATCTAAACAGAATGTTTCAATGTTACACCGGCCGTCTCGGGGAAGATTTTCCTACAAGGTTTTCCCTTCGTAACGGGCATAACCCCGGGCGAATGCGAGACGGTGGGGACCGGGATGGGAGAAATTGGAATGTTTTCACCCCCACACATAGGTGGTAGGGGTGTCCCTGTAAAAACCCGTTTAATGGGTATACGGGGTGATGAGCAAATAGAATAGAATATTAATTTTTAGAAAGGTACGTGTCAATGAAGTGAAAGCTTTTTTTTATTTCAATTGAACTCAACAATCGACTATTTACTAATGTTTCAACTGAAGTTAGTTATACAAATAAATAAAATAGTAAATACTTGAAACTTGAATAATAATTAAATAATAATAAACAATAAGATATATTTGTATTATAATTTTAAGGTACCATACGTTTTAGTTATATAATTGAAAAAACTGTTATTTATTAAATTATTAATATAAAAACGCTATTTTCCTATGAAGTTGCTATATCATATTATAAATATTCCATAGATTTAACATTTACTTATATGATTTAATGTAACCCGCACCCAATTGTTGTTATCAGCAAAATAGACTAATAATTACACTTTTTAAAAAAATATTCTATTAAAAAAACAAATACAAATGCAATGTTATTATAGTTGATACACTATAAAGACACTTTTAGAAATATTTAAATTTTATAGTATTTTGTATTCAATCCGTACCCCGTTACAGTGTATTAAAGATAAAATGAAATTTGTATTGTAAGTAATTTAATCCTAGCTATCTTTTATAATTTCTTACATTTTACATGCAAAAAATTCACTAAATACTGTAGTTAAATTTTACCTATTTTTTATGATACATTTGGGCAACCATTGTAATAATGCGCTTCATAATAAATATCTTGACAATATATAAATTTTTCTCTGGAGCTCAAATAAGCTAAGAAAATTATAAAATTGAATAAGAAAAATAAATAAAAAAAATAAAAAGTAAAATCAAAATAAGTAAATTAGGAACGACCGACGGTAGGTAATGCGCACGTGCATAATATAACCATATAAGGAATCGAATTCGGAGCCAGACGGACGGCAACCACGTGATCGTCTTTTCGACTTTCAATGAGTCGATTTATATTCGATTATTCTTCTGCTCTTCAAAAACAGTTTTTTCGTAATTATTTTTTTTTATTCTCTTTATTGAATATTCAAATGTTCAATATTATTACTAAGCAATATTATTTTAAGTGTTTTTTTTAGCTATATAATAAAATCAAGGCATTATAAAAAAAAATAAGATTGAATTTTGTTCTCCTCGAAGCTATACCGGATCGAAACTCGATTTATCGAGGAAATGAGATGCTAGGCTAGGATCCATGTTTTCTCTGGAGTGGGAGTGATCGAGTTGAGAGTTGTGTTCAGTCCCAGAGATTTGGCTTATATTTGCTTTAACAAATAATTTATTTAACAACTAAATCAAAATGGTAAGTACTTTAATCAATTTTCAATATTTGAAAGATCTTGCATGTCGAAATTAAATATTGTTTATCGAGGGAATCAAGCTTAAAATTCAATTACCGGTGAGCCGACTTTGTGATGACAAATGGCGCACGTGCCCCATTTTTATGAAATAAACGTACCTTTATTTAGCCATTGATCCTTAATAAACTATTATTTGCATTAATAATTGTCAATTTCTCAAAATTATAAATTTTATCTCTAAATATTGTCGACAGTTTATGATTGCAAAATCGCACTAATTATCTATTTATTGGTTATAACCATAGGCACGACGCTAATGAAAATTAGAAGTACATTTAAATTTATTATTTCAAAACTATTACTTGTATTAATATATTTTTGTTGCAGGTATCGCTCAATCCCGTACGAATTTTAAAAAATGAAGCAGAAGAAGAAAAGGCAGAGATTGCCAGGTTAAGTCTTTTTGTAGGTGCAATTGCTATAGGTGATCTTGTAAAATCAACCTTGGGTCCGAAAGGTATGGACAAAATTCTTGTGGCTCATGGACGTAGTGCAGGACAGGTAGAAGTCACAAATGATGGTGCTACAATTCTCAAAAGCGTTGGTGTCGACAACCCAGCAGCCAAAATCTTGGTAGACATGTCACGAGTACAGGATGAAGAAGTGGGCGATGGTACCACTTCTGTCACAGTACTTGGTATAATTATTTATTATTGTATTCATTACTTTAAATAGATAATCTATTCTATTAAATCACCTAATTTATATATTTTTTAAGAAAAATTTTAAATAAATATGTTCTTGTTTATTAAGGAGATGTCGGACTCAGTAAATAGTAATTTTTAATATTTTTTTTATAAACAAAAGAATAAATTTTTGAAAAAATCCTTAACGCCACGTCCTTAGGCATGTTTTAAACAGTATACTCAAATTTTTTCAGTTTATTAAATCTGTAATTTAATTCTGATTTTTACATTGAAAATTTATGTCTAGACCAATAATTACCGATTGAAAATTGTTTATTTAATAATTATTAACAAATTTATTTTTTCTAAAAAATCAAAACGTTGTGCCCTTGCTTTAGTTTTAAACTACCCCTATGAATTTTTTCAGATTTTTTATTCAATATTTCCAACATAATTCGTATGTTGAAAGGTGTAGATCCCTTTAACTTGGGTCTGACATCCCGTTAACTTATATTTAAGTCAATACTTTATATTAAATATCATTTCCTATCAAAAATTATAATTCACAATAAGTTTTTATAATCTTTTTTTACATGATGTCTGACAAGATGGAATATTAATAATTTGTTTACATGTTTAATTTATTTATTTAAAGTTTAATGGGTATTAAGCCCTTTTCAATTGATTTACGAATATAATAAAATAGGTAGTATAAACTTATAATAAAGAAAAATATATATATAGGTGTTAATTACAGTATGAGAAAGGAAATAGTGTTTTACAATCATCATATTCTTAATAAACATTTAATTATAAATTTAAAAAATCTGTATTTTTTGATAAGTGGTATTTATTGTCCATTTTTATTTTTATGAAAAAAATTTGTAATTATAATAACTTTCAATTTAAATATTTATGGATTCATACATTGTTTATTGGTGAGATAAATCTTCAATTTAAAGAGATATTAAATCTAAAAAATTACCATTCATTCAATTTTTGTTGTCTATGCAATTTATTATTTATGAAGGAATTTTATTTGATCCATCAAAATGTTGTTAAATGAACATCATGGTTTGTTCACTAAAATTGACCGAATTTCTTTATTACTTAAGAATTGCCATTATTAAATAACAAAATTGTGACTTTCTAAAAATATCTCTATTATACTCAATTTACTTTTATTTGCTATGAATATTATGTACTAATGAAAGACTTCTAAGGATAAAGGGTGCATCTCTAAAAATTACATTGTAAGAAACATGCATTTAAAAGTTTTATATTACCACAATAATGAAATTTATTAACAAAAATTTGTTAAATTTTTAAAGATATAATCAACATTATCTAATAAACAATAAAACACATTGAAAAATTTTAAAAGAGACTTTATATATATATATATTACAAAATCAGATTTTTATACATACAACTCATGTAAATACATTAATAAACAGATATAAACAATTTTAATAAACATTAATTGTCATTGCAGTTAATATTAAAAAAAAATAAAAAATCAAAAAGATTTTTTTTGTTTTTATGTTTATTTAGGACCAGAGATACATTAAAATATACATTATAATGAAAAAGATCATTTCTTGAGTTAAGCCCTTTTCCCTTAGAAGTCTTTAATTGTTTAAACAAAACTGATCATCTAATTTATCAATTTTTAGTAGTGATTGAATTTGTTCTGTATGTTATCACTACCAAATTTTTATTGATTATTTAAAATTTATAATTTAGTTATAGTTTGTAGTTCTTTTTCTAATGACAGATAATTGAAAAATTAATAATTTTAAACAATTTGAATTATTTCTAGCATCTGAATTACTGAAGGAAGCGGAAACATTAATTAATCAAAAGATTCATCCTCAAACAATAATTTCTGGATGGAGGAATGCTACTGCTGTTGCAAGAAAAGCATTAGAGAAAGTAGCAACTGATAATTCTGCAGATCCAGAACGTTTCCGTGAAGACCTACTAAATATTGCCCGTACTACATTAAGTTCCAAAATTTTGTCCCAACATAAAGAGCATTTTAGTAAGTTAGCTGTTGATGCAGTTCTTCGTTTAAAAGGATCTGGTAATTTGTCTGCAATTCAAATTATAAAAAAAAGAGGAGCAACATTAGCAGATTCGTTTCTAGATGAAGGTTTTCTCTTAGATAAAAAGCCAGGAATGCATCAACCTCAAAAAATAACTGATGCTAAAATTCTTATTGCTAATACGCCTATGGACACTGATAAAATAAAAGTATGTTTTATTGTTTACTTCCAATACATAATTTAATAAAAAGTAAATACTAATAGTCCCAAATTTTAGGTATTTGGTTCCAGAGTTCGCGTCGATTCAATGGCAAAGATTGCTGAGCTTGAATTGGCTGAAAAAGAAAAAATGAAGGTAAGGATTATATTTAGAACTAGGCGTTCTATAAAATATATACCTATGAATATGTACTAACAAATTACAATCGTAATTTGCAGGACAAAGTCGAAAAAATTATTAAACATGGTTGCAATGTCTTTATAAACAGACAACTTATTTATAATTATCCTGAACAATTGTTTGCTGATGCTAATGTCATGGCTATAGAACATGCAGACTTTGATGGAATTCAGAGATTAGCTCTTGTAACTGGTGGAGAAATTGTGAGTACGTTCGATAATCCTGAGCTAGTAAAACTAGGGACGTGCAGTGCGATTGAGCAGGTTTGTAATTGAATTTAATTTTTAAATGAAAAATTTATTATAAATAGTACTGTAAGTTCCAATTTTTAATTTTAGATTATGATCGGCGAAGATACAATATTGCGTTTCTCAGGCGTATCTCTGGGAGAAGCATGTACTATAGTTATACGAGGCGCTACTCAACAAATTTTGGATGAAGCAGAGAGATCATTGCACGATGCTCTGTGCGTCCTGACATCAACGGTGCGCGAATCGCGAATTGTCTATGGAGGTGGATGCAGTGAAATGGTTATGGCGTGCGCTGTAGTAAAAGCAGCAGCTGCTACTCCTGGTAAGGAGGCGGTAGCTATGGAGTCATTTGCCCGAGCTCTCCAACAATTACCTACCGTGATTGCCGATAACGGTGGTTACGATTCTTCTCAACTGATTAGCGAACTTCGTGCTGCCCACAATTCCGGTGCTTATCTTATGGGATTAGGTAACTATAAAGTTTATAAGTATACTATAAACTTATTTAATTTTTAATTTATATCAAAATTTTTAAACAATTTAATAAATTATTACAATTTTTTATCTTTGAAAATATTATTATTATTTTAGATATGGATAAAGGAGAGATTGCTTGTATGAAAAAGCTAGGTATTACAGAATCATGGGTTGTTAAGAGGCAGGTACTTCTCAGTGCTGCAGAAGCAGCAGAAATGATACTTAGAGTCGATGACATTTTGAAGGCAGCGCCTAGAAAACGAGTTCCCGATCATGGTCGTTGTTAAACTTTTCTACTTACAAGTTTTTTACTAAATTAATTCATTGCTTCATATAACGTATATTATTTGTCGAAAGATTAAATGTTAATGATACTTTTATTATAAGCACACGTTTTTTCAATTCAATCGAAAATCGTCGCAAATTACAATACATAATTTGTCATGTTGACAAATAAAGCATTTACATCCAATTCAAATAACCTACACTTGATTTTTATCAGTATAAAAGTTTGATACTGTTGCTAACAAATATTTTGAAACAATTTTGCTAGCTTAAAATATCTTTTACGAATGTACATTTTCAATAAAAAAAATTACTACTACATGAAAAATATAATATATATTTTTTGGTGAACTAGTACATCTTAATATTTTTTACTCTAGATAATAATTATAATGCTTATTAATTTTGTATTGTAGTTAATATACTAATAAAAGCCTAAGATATATTAGTTTTCCTGCATGTACTTTAATATTGTATAGGTTGGTCAAGAAATTTAAATACCCTTATTTATCAAATATTTTCACGACTTTAATAAATATCATTTCATATACAAGATATAAGAAAACAGCTGTATCATTATTTGTACAATAATTGTGATGCATACCACAATACTTTACTTCTACAAAAATCACTAACAAATTTGATATAATTTATATAAAATCAAAACAGTGGTAGGGTCATTGCATGTGCTTTAATAAACAAGTGGAATTTTAATATGAAAATCGTAGCTTTACGTCGTATCCCAGTTTATCGAGGTTTGGTGTACACGCGTAATTTATCATTGGAGGTGGTCCACACATAAGTACTATTGTGTCAGGTGAAGGTGGATACATATGTTCAGAAATCATACTGTCATTAACAAAGCCAGTACTATATTTCCAACTCTCGCTACTTGTGTCAATAGTATACCAAATTTTAACTTGGTCAGAATGATTTTTTGCAACTTCTTCTAATTCATCTCTTAAAAGAATGTCTTTTTCAGTCTGATTAGCATAAAGTAAAGATACTTTTGTTTTGTCTTGTGGATCCTTAACAATAGCTCTAATAAGCTGCAACATTGGCGTAATACCTGTACCTCCTGCAATCATTACCACCTGTAAAACATATACATTTATGTTAATAATGTATAATAATGTAAATAAAAATATTATAATTTTCATTAATTAAACTTACTTTATCAACAGAATATTCTACAGGTGGCTCTTTCCTAAGCAACTTTATAGAAAATTTACCACGTCCATTATAAACAAGTCGACCCGATGGTCCTCTAAAATCTATTGTATCTCCTACTTTCAAGCTTTCTAGGTGTTGGGACATTTTTCCACCTTCAGGGAATTTAGGATGGACATTTTTAAAGTAAACCTAGAAAAATGAGCAAAGATTAAATAATATAATCTTTAAAAAATAAATTTTTATAACTAGAATTTTACTTTTACTACAAGATCTACATGTCCATGATCATCATCACTGGAAACTGGAGTGTAAGCGCGAATAACAACTTCTCCATTGATATTTGCAGTTAAATGCACATGTTGCCCAATTGGGAGGCCAAGTACATGATCCGGAGTAGGCAATCCAAATCTGTAAAGTCTAGTGTCATGACTTATAACTTGTTTTTCTATCAGTGGTAAGCTGTATTTAACTGTGGGTTCAACAAGAAGTATTTTCTTCTTTTTGACATCTTTGAAAGACAGATATAATTTTACTGCTACGCCAACTGCTATTAATGTCCCAACAGCAGCTAAAATAGGCAGAACCTGAAAATTACATAATTTTATCTATATAAAGTCTTATGGAATAATAATAGTTAGATTAAAATTATTTAATAACATAAATTCATAATCTTTATTTAATACATTTAAAATAATAAAACTAAAAATGGTGATGGTCATGGTTAAAATATTAATAATAAAAAAGTGACATTGTCATTCTACAGCGATAAATTAAGTTATTTATGGAGATTTAGAAGTGCCTGTATTACGTGTGAGAAAAAGCGCTAGTGCATTAATAATCGTGCACAATTGCACAAGCATAGGAATGAAGAGACCTTGAATTTGAGGTTAACGCTTTCAAATGCCGCCTATGAAAAAGTTGTAAGAAAAAGAGAGGGAAAAAATGAAAAAGAAAAAAAAGACAAGGTGCAAGAGAACGAAATAAAATAGTGTCTCCTATACGTTAAAATCTATGGATATTCTGGGTTGTCTAAAATTAGAATCGATCGGTTAATTACCAGTTGTGAATTTGACATCGGAGCGGGATGAACGAAGAAAGGTCGAGAGCGAGACGGTATCTCGACGACTCGGCTCCAGCGCGAAGCACGTGGTCAATGTCTCCCTCGTCAGTGTGACTGCGTGGAACGCAAAAGCGCGCGCGAGAGTGAGAGGGAGAGAGAGAAAATATGTGTAGTATAGGTATTTACAGTCACGATCACGACTCACGACGACGAATGGAAGCGAAGGTCAAAGAAACACGGAGACAGACTGTGAAAGAATAGGCACGTTCGGAATCTCGAATAGCCGCTCGTAGAAGAAGAATTCAAAGCGATAAGGGAGAGAGAGCGACGCCCTATTACGAAATAGGATTGAGGTTGAGCTGCGAGGCCTGCGAGCCGGCGCGCATCACGGCACGACGCACCTCGAATCTTATTTAGACGGTATTCCCGAGAGAGCGAGAGTCCAGCCACCCGAAATTTTCAACGAAGAATAAATAATTCGGTTGCAGGTGCACGGAGATCGGAGAGCTGTCTCAACTCTTTATACTTGTAAACTCGTGTATATAAGTCGTACTCATTCCTCCTTTTCTATACGTTGTACAGTTGTACTTATACCTATTATAGGTATATATACGAATAACGATCATGACAGCTCCGTTTACTCGAGCGAGTCAATTGAAATTAAAAATAATTAATTGGTTCGCACGGCACACCATATACCGAGTGTACATTATTCTAATAGAATTTAAAATTTAAATTTACATCGATTTACAAGTCAACGATTCAAATCGTAGGCCACGCGCTTATTCGGTCTTATTATCAAATTATACTTAATTTCATTTGATTGTTCTATTACGTTTGTTAACAAGCGCAGCTGCATACCTTTAAAAAGTGAAGTAATTGCATTTTAATTCTAATGAATAAGTATATCAATCGTTTATTTGTCGAAGGTCACAACTAATTCGTTGAAAATTCTAGCTGCATCAGGAATATGTACTTAAAGCAGAGAGCGAGTTAAAACTCGAAATAAGCAGTGTCATGTTTGAAACTTAAAATTGTATATTTAATACCAAAATATAACGTTAACTGTTAAGTGCAGCATAGTAGAAACGAGTCGAAAATTGGAATAATAAATATTTTATTCCCCATAATTGATGACAAACGATTGCAATTACATCCTTGGCAGATACATAAACGTTTAAGTGAAGTATATATATACATATAGGATAATTGGCACGTAGGCATCGAAGAGTACCGAATAGCATATATGTATAATACACTACCGTATACTGCATAACGCAAGTACGGTGTAACCTCAAAATTGTTTTACGCATCGATCATATTAGATTGTAAAAAGATATGAGGGTAATAGAACTCGGTACGGTTTGTTTATTTGAATACAAATTTAGTTTGCCTGACGACGCGTGTCGATTATTGGTACAGTACAACCGACAGCGTGTCAAATCAAATGCTCGAGGTTACAACAATATATAAACGAAATCGAATCACGTAAACACATTGGAAAAGCGCGCTTTTTCTATATACTTGTATGTACTTATATGGTCAGTGTATATTATAGTACGTAATGTGCTAATTATAAATATACTTGATTAATAAAGTCATTAAAAAATGTTTCTTTCGATCCGCGGACGTAAATTGTTGACGATAAGAAAGTACCTATAGCTATAGCTCAGGATACTTCAACCGCAATATTCAAACTCAAAGCCTATAGCAAGTGTGCAGAGGCAACATCGGGTATCGGCAATTCAGAGATCACCAAAATAGAAGCTTTCGTGTCGGATTCTGCACTCGTATAATGCACACACCATTTAGGCAAGAGAGAGAGAGAGAGAGCGAGAAGAAAATCGGGATAGCGAAAGGATAGACCATATAGAACAGAATTAAGAGGAAACGATACGTTGTGTAGAAGGTATAAAAACAGGTTTTACCTCGGAAACGCCGGTCGGTAGCTCCTCGACGCCGCTCATCCTCGGCCCTGGCCCGTGACCTTCCAAGTTCGAAGAACGCTCACTCTTCGGTGCGTATCACAAAACTCGCGCGTTACACATTATAGGTACACCTATTTGGATTTTGGGTATAATCGGGTGTCGTAGTCGACTCGTTTGGACTTACACTTAACCAGCCGCGGAAGATCGAGCGGCAACCGTCGTGCCTCGGGGACGCGATAACACTATATATTTAGAGGGGAGATGAACGTGGGTGCACCGTGCTATATGACGTACTATGGCCTACGGCCTACGGGGTGCGGGGCACTCTCGCTTCTCCTACTTGCTCACTTTTTTATTCCATTCGGATAACTGCTCGACTGGCGCTTCTGTTCTATCGCGCTTATGCTTATACTTATACTTATACGCTCGCGAGTCGCGTTTGTGTCTTACCTACTCATCGTGAATTTCTATTTTGAATTGTATTTTTTAGCGTACCATACAATCCTTTGTTTTCATCATTACATCGAGATTTATTAGACCTTTATATCGATCAACTGATTTGTACCATTGATAAATCTACAGGTTCACATTATACCGATGAATATATTATGATAATAACCATAGATTAATTAATTGCAATTACCCCATCATATTCAACCATTAATCATTTTCAAATACTTAATAATAACAATGATAATAATAACATTAATAATAATAGTCATAGTAATAGTCAAGTAAAAATTCGTTTATTGTTTGAAAATATTAAACTAATTATTAACTTTCTCGTACGTTCAGGTGTGATTATAGAAATAGAGCATAATTTAATCAATAAATTGGGATATAATATGGTAATTCTAGCAAAACAGTTTTCTGACATTAATAAAATCCCTCCTTATGTGCATTTAAGTATATGTTTGTTTTTTTAATGGTCATCTCATATTTAAATTTAGATTAACGTGTTTTGATTTACCGTACCTATCGTATTTGTTACTCTACAACAATAAGTATTATTAGTGCAGCTGATTTGTCGACAGTCGGCTCAGTTAATACGCTATAAGTACACACATCGGATAGATGTGAATTCCATTCATTTGAATTATAAAGAGTAAGCACGATTATTTTCTTCTTAAAATAGTTAACAAATGCGTAAATAAATTAAGTACATTTATTTGGTAAGAATAAATTTCATTCTGTAAAAAAAATTAAGAATTTTAATTTATCGTTATCAAAGTTAAGTGCAATAATCTAAATTATAAATCTGTCATTGATAAATCGAAGAATTTCCAAAACGCACCAGCAACGTTACATTTAATTTATTACTTTTATCTTCTCTTTATTTTTTGTTGTAAATTTCTATACTTAGATTTTTAGATTCATCTATATTATTTTAATTTATTATTAGTTAAGGTAATTATTACAGTCTATATTTAATTTTATAGAAAAAATGCCACAATTTTTGCTTCAATTTACTTAAATTTTTAACTTTCCTAAATCGTAAAACCTTATTAATTGATTTAAAAAAATTCATCGTGAGAAGAAGAATCTTACAAAAAGTTTTGCGTCATTCGTGATACTGTTTTATCAAACCATGTTTATGAATTTTTTTACTTAACTTGTATTGAACCTATACGTACAACCGAATATACTTAATATTGCATATTCACACACGAGGCATATTAAAATATGCCCTCGATAAATTTGTGTAAATACTAATATATATATATATATATATTAGAGGTAGATAAGAAAAAAAATTGCTGTTAATAAGAATATGTACTTGATGCGTAATCGCATATAAAAAACATTGAAATATGTATCAAATATGTGTATTGATTCATTTTTATAATAATCAAGAATTACGTATATTTAATCAATAAGAACGATTATATTTTTTAGTATTCTTAAATAAGATAAACTGATGTAATTTTATACGAAGGTAAGTTTTATTAAAATTTTACGATGTAAAAACAACGTGTATACATTTATGTGCTGATGTGTGTGTGTGTATCTGCATGTACGTATGTCGAAAATATTCCCACGTACATACGCTCATCTCTGGTATCATTAAGAAAAACAAACGTCTATATGTATATTCCTTATGTAATGTGAATGTGAATAAGGAAGATTTCACAAGTTACAATTTCGAATCTTTTTTTAATACTATATACTTATAAACAGAGATTAAAAATTATTTGGAAATTTAATTATAAGTTCTATAACATTTTTTTTACAATTGTTTTTGTACATTGTCATGGTATTTACGCAGTTAATTTACAACTTATTTTTTATTTTAATTTACGAATAAGTTTTATTTATTTTTAAAATAATATAGTAATCAATATAAGCAATTGCAAGTGTGACAGTTATTATAAAATTATAATGAATACGTTGTAGAATTGTTTAAACATGTAAAATTATATTGTGAATAAGATATAGAAATACTTCTTGAATAAGCCTCATAATTTAAAGGCAAGCAACGACTGTTATTGTTGAATATCAAATTTTATAAAAATGAAATGTATATATCTGTTTTAAATTAAATAATAATAATTGTAAATCTTTAAGGCATTCCTTTATAAAAATATTATCTTATAATTATCTCAATTTTATAAAATTTTATAATTTCTTATACGGAACGCAAACCATGTACTGCAAGTGTCGTATTCTAACCATTTAGCTATATACCTCTACAACGACACGGTGCAACCCCTGCAGCATTCGTCCCCTTCTCTCGTTTATGGCAACTTGACAGCATCTCTATTACAACTATGTCACAGTATGACGCTTATGGAAATAGGATATTATTGTTGTAATAAAATAAATTTGACTTTTACAATGATTTATTTGTTAATTTTCAAATTATTTTACGAAGAAATAAGAAGTAATATATAATAGTTGTGAATAAATTATATAAAATTTATATACAATTAATTTTTGATAAGACGTTTGTAAAGCATAATTTATAAAATCTTTTTGTAACATTTACAAATGCTTTTACACGAAATTTGAGAGCTACTTTCACATGTATATATAGAGTTATTAGTTCACAAGTGTTTATCACACATATAATAGGCGATACGGGACCCCATCCTGTCCTTGACACAACTCCGATTTATGTTATACGTATATATGTATTTATCAAATTCCGGCCAATTAAGTTTTAAGGCAGTGATAAATTACAAACATTTCCTAAAATAAAAAGAGATCGTGTATACGCTTGTCACGAGATGAGAGCAGTACTGAAGTTTCCTTCCCTCTTCGAGCAACGCCACTCACACGATGTTGCGTCAATTTATTTGGTACGCATAAAATTACATATTGAATTTTTATGTATTTACGTTATATTACTCAAGTGTATACATCCATAATTTTAATTTTTAATCAATTTTTATTTTTTATATCATAAGCTACTACCAAATATAAGGTCAAATATAAAATATATTCGCATGGAAAACGTTGTGCATAGGTTGTAAATTGTGTGGTGTTTCTTGCAGTGGGTACAGTAGTGAAAAATTTATTTAATTTCACTAATTCGTAATACACGTATACACGTATTTATTATACAATATACTTACGCGATGCACATTTAATATTAATGCGCATTTTTCGACCGACGTGTAGATGTTTTAAATAGTTTGTTTTGTTTATGTATAAAATTGAAGTAAAGTGAGTGTATGCATATTTTAATATGTACTTAAAATTAAATTTTATTTTATCTTATTATCTTATTGTCTGAATAAACAATTACTCTCTATTTACCTATCGACGAGGAAAATGTATGTATTTATTAACACCGGGAAATGAATTTTAATTACGTGCATTACACAAATAGTTTTTCACCTGATGTAAATAGGTCTCTATAATTGGTCATTGCTTATCTAATTATTGAAATATTCACTTAATGAATTAAATATAATTTTTTCATAATTAACCAAAGTGTTAATTGTCAATGCTTACTACAATAAAGGTTATCCAATCAATTTATAAAGTATTTAGGCAAATAATTGTCAATATTATTATCTTATTTTTTATACCTTATTATCTTGTAACCCCTAAACTAATTCTTCTATTAACATTCAAAAAGCATTTTAACTTGTAAGCTAGTTTAGTTTTAGCCGCTGTAAGGTATAGTCAAAATATTTTTATCGAGCTTTCGGCACTTCGTTGGGAATGCTATATATATATATACACATATACATATATGTCTGTGTGTGAATAAAAATTCTAAATGAAATATTGAGACTTCACTTCAAAATACTTAGAATATATAAATCTTTTTTGTAGGCATTACAATTAATTTTTTCTCTTGGTAGCTAATCAGGACCTTAAAAGGGAATGTCGGACTCAGAAAACAGTAATTTTTTACTTTTTTTATAAACAGATGAATAAATGTTTTAAAAAAATGTCATGTCTTCAGACATGTTTTAAACAATATACCCAAATTTTTCCAGATTTTTAAATCCATAATTTAATTACGACATTTGGGTTGAAAGTATAATGCCTTTTTTGACTAATAATTCTCGAACCAAAATTGTTTACTTAATTATTATTTAAAAAATTATTTTTGTTAAAAATATCAAAATGTCAAGTCCTTCCTTATATTTTAAGCTATCCGCAGGTTTTTTTTAATTTTTAATTAATTTTTAATTCATTATTTTTGATATAATTTTTGGGTTGAAAGGTGCATATTCCTGTAATTTACGTCCGACATCCCATTAAATCAAGGTTTCTAAAATCTTAGTAAATAATCGAAAATATAATATTTTTAGATCTACTAAAATTGTTCACATTTTTGATCTAGTATCTCCATTGTAATCCTTATACATCAGATATTATAAACAATAGATAACAGAAACATTAGTGAAATGAGAACTTGCTAAATGATGTAATATCAATTGAAGTAGCGGTACTCAAATCGTTAGATTGCAAAAGTAGCATATTATATATACTAGAATCAAATATATAATTAAGTAAATAAATATAATAATTGTACAATATTGTACAAAAATAATGCAATAGTAATTTAGTATTGTTTATTTGCAGTTATGTAAACAATTATATAAACTAAATGTTTTGATATAGGACCCAAATAATATAAATAAATTACTATAACATACGTAACCTTTATATGCTTTGTCTTTTTCTACAATATATCTATAAATGGGGAAATCGCTTGCGATTATGATTTCGGTCGACCAGTATTGATGTCAGCGCTGTAACAATAGATTACCAATAATATACAAAAACGAATCTATTCAAATACGTATTGCTAATATAATAAAGCCGCTAGTTTTCGTTTCTGACTAAAAACCTGCAGTTACGTGTGAACAGCTGGAATATTGTTTTTAGAATACAAAAAATACTAGTCTGTGCACCTCTTTTAAACACAAATGTATGCTACGTGAACGCACAACCGATACACATAAAATGTTTATTATGAATATAAAATTTTAGTAGAATTAATGTGAAATATAGACATATATTGAGAAAGTTCAATTTTCACTAATTACGTATCTATAACTGCACTTAATAAAATTTAGTTTTTCCATATATCTATTGATATTAGGTTTTGTGCAACGTAAACATTACGCAGAATTCATTTAAATTTAGAAGTATGCATTTCTGTTAAAAATATATTCTAGCACTTTTAAAATTGCAAATATAATAATAATTCAACAAATGTAATATTACGTGAATAGATAATGATTTATTATATTTGTAAAGAATTTTTATAACATTTAGAAAAAAAACTTATCAATTATCAATTCATAATCCAAATAATTATTATGTATTACAATAATTATCGCTAATATTCACCAAAATTATTAGCATAACAATATTTCACATTCCGTCGGGAAAATAAAATAATCTATTCATAACATAGAAATTATCAGTTTAAGAATACAAAAAGTTGTTTAAAATTACTTGTAAAATTAAATATCATTATAAGATTGAATTAATCATTGTTGTTTTGAAAAATTATTTTCGTAACATTATTTTCCAAATCATGGATAGTCTAAGAAAATTATAATATGTTTGTAACTATAGTCACTGAGACAAAGTATAAATGTATTAACATTATACATATAATATGTATAGGATTAATTATATACGATTATCGCAGATAAAGGATTTTAATTAACGCTTTTAATTTGATTAAAAAAAAAGAAAGCTCAAATATTTTAATTTGGTCAAAAGTTACGGAAGAAAGAGGAATAAAAAGATTGTTTGGTCTAAAAATCAATACATTTAACCCATTAAGAACTAAACAGATACAAATTTTTTTCGATTTTTTAGTTATTATTTATAGCATAAATCATACCTTATCATAATGTCAATTTTTGTTTACGTATAGCTTTCGATACCTTCTTTCAAGTGCCGTAGGAAAAATTTACCTATCAAATTAAGAATAAAAGGTAGAACTACTTTTCTGAATGTAAAAATGCAAAAAAATTGCTTTCTCTTTTTAATTAATTTTTTTCATAATAAAAAATTCTTTTTAACTCTTCTGATTGTAAACTAAAGTTTCCTTGATTGCTATACGTAAACGCTGTATTTTTTGTTTTACATTACTGATAATCAAGATAATCAAACAATTGGATTTGAATGAAAATTTACAAACAAATAACGAAAAATGACTGAATATAGCCATTTTTAGTATACACTTTTAGTATAGTATTTCTTGAATTTTAGCCCAAACTATCTTTTTATTCTTCTTTCTTTCGTAACTTTTGACCAAATAAAAAGTATTAAAACTTCCTTTTTTTTAATTCAAATCTACTGGTTCTCAGCTTTCTTTTGAACGTAAGTTTGAGAGCATATCTCTATTTGTTTTAGAGTTAATGCAACCAAAATCAAACATTTTATTTATGGAATTTTTTCTTATTTGCTTATAAATTCCGTAAAAAGGGGCATTGGTATCTGTAACTCCGGTTTTCTTCGTATTTTTATAGTATAAATCATATCCTAGAGATCCGTTTTCTGAAGGCCTGATGCTCTCCTTGTAAGTAATATTACACAGAATTGAATGAATAGCAACGTTTGCACTTTAAAAAAAATGCGTGAAATGTAAGATATTTTCAATTTAGTGTTTTTAAATTTCTAAGATCGTATAAAATAATATTTAAGTTTAATTGTTAATATTTACGTAATATTTGCTGCAATGATTGTTGCTATTGAAATAAATAACTATAAAATGTTTGACATGGTTTCATACCATTAAAATGTAAGAAAGAGCGCAAACGATTCGGTCTACAAGGATTTAAATAATTAGTATTCGGCGTTATATAAAATTATGAATATTTATTAGGGGAGACTTAGGCATTTTTGAACATTTTTTTTATTTATTTTTTTCTTATCGAAAACGATATAATTTTATACTTGAGACCATGGCAACTTTAAGTACTCGCCTCTAGCTATTAAGACAAATTTTTTTACCCACGATATTTATTGATAGGGCGGTTTATTTTAAGGTTGAAGAAAAAGGCACTTTGTTCAAAAATGCCTCAACCCTGGGGTAATTTTGAACATACTCTGGGGTATTTTTGAACTTATTTGCGATTTATTTTTTTTTAGATGTGAAGATTAATATTTTACAAGCTAATCTAATGGAACTTCAAATCCATACATTATAGCAACTCTTAGAATTTTTCAGGCACCAAAATCAATACAATATTTTACACTCACGAACTTTCACACTAAAACAAAAGTGTTATTTTTGTGAAATTTAACTAGGTTTCCTTTCTTTTAGGTTGGACACATGATGAATATATACTATAAAATCACCGTGCACCCATTTACATAACACGTTCAAATTTACCCCAGGGTTCGTGTTCAAAATTACCCCAAAATCGAAAAAAAAACTTTAGATACACAGTGCGCAGCAGTAAATTAAGACGTAAGTAAATTAATTAAGAAGTACGTAAACAATCGATTCGGAATAGCTCGTAACTATGGGGGATTTGAGATAATAGCATTTATTTAAAGAAACCGTCCTATTATAGCATTAATATTACGATATAAAAGAGCTATTCAAAAAGTTCAAAAATGCCCCTGTTCAAAAATACCCCAGTCTCTCTTATGTAAAAATTAAAAATTAGTTTAATTTCGCAATAGTTATCAAATCTACTTGATGGGATAAAAGAAATTTTTTCAAATATTTTATGCATACATTTAAGGTATGCAGATACTTTTAACAATTTACACGTATTAAGCAATATTTTCAAGAAATGTTTCATACACAATTATATAATAGAATATTATCAGCAACATCGATATAATGTTTCACACTTGTCATTAAAACTATTATTTGTATTTTTTACTGGAATATCATGACACGCAATTTAATTTTATAGGATATGTATAATTTTCATTATAAAAGTTGAAGCATTTTATGTCGTCGAACCAGATTTGGATAATTGTGATCGACCCCAATGTTCGCCAATCGGTAAATTAAAACTATCAATGAAGAAACACTCAAATATATTATACTAAGGAAATTTAACTTGTAATACTGAATTGTTCTATTTTCTAGACGAAATCTTTGTGAAGAATATAAATCTTGATACAGAACCATGCAATGACTTTTACAAATTCGCTTGTAACCGTGATAATACGAGTATGTATAATGGTGGTTTGTTCAATGCGTATTATAAAAAGTTTGATGAAGGTTTTATACAATTACGAGGTAACTATTTTTATTTGGTTCGTTCGCGTGTTATACAAGTATCTGCAAAACATTTTCCATTTTATTAAACTTTTTTATTAAATTCAAGTTTCTGAAAGTTTTTTTGCATATATAAAATTTAATTATATAAAAGATTATTTCTTTCAACAATTGTTTTTAACAATATTCGCTCAGAAAAGTCAATTATTTATTTTTTTTAACTTATTTGTAGATGAAATTGTGATTAATAATTTGAATTATCTTTTTTGTGTATAAAAATTTAATGAGAGCCATAGCAAAAAAAATTTTTTTTTATTAAGATATCTCCCAAAGTCAAAGCAAACCCGTTATCCAAATATATAATCGATTCTCTTTTGTTTTTAATTTCAATTAGACTATCAATTTTTGTTGAAGAATTACGTGCTTTAAATTTTCTATAATTTTATAAATGTTAAATATATATTGATTCCACAACCAGATCCCGGTATGATCTCTGGAATTGATTTCCAGGTATTATTGGATATATTTTTTGTATTTACGTAATATTAAAGAGTTATATATGCTGTACTCACATGACTTGTTAAATCGCATCGATATATAAATTACAGACATACTGGATAATCAATTCTCAAGCCCAGAAGAGAATAATATTTACTCGTTAAGGAAGGAAAAAGATATATACCGAAAATGCATTTCACATGGTAAATTAAAATTACTTAGATCGATGTGTACCTACGTATTACATTCGAATTTTAATATTACTTTTGAAACAGATGTGAATATTTAATGAACGTCTCATTGAATTTTATTAACAGAAACGCATACGGAACAAGAACAAAAGCATTATAACAGTACCTTAGCTAATTTCGGAGCAGACCGAATTTATGCAAAGAATAATAGAGACAGGTACAACAATCAACAGACATCTTGGCAAAAGCAAGATTTGATATACGCGACAAAAGGTTTTGGTTTTGCTTTTTTCGATGTTGACATTATCGAACACGTAGTAGGGCATCCCCCTGACGTTAAAATTGAACGTTCTATTCAGGTACGTTGAATTCTTTACATCGATTCTCTATGTATGACTAACTGGGGGATATATTATGCTTAATAAACGATCATAGTTTTGGTAATATTAAGTATTACTCGAATTCGTTACTCAATCAAGTTTTTGGATTATTTTGTTTTAGCTAAGTCCAACGTCGGACAATGTACTCGATATGAACGATCTATTGATTGAAAAATATATGCCGGACGAAGATAAAAACTCGTACCAGCCAAGTGAATCTAAGTACACGAAGCTGAGAAATTTCATTAGTGAATTTAACAAGGTAGAATACAAAAACACGCACTTACCAATAATTAGTTAATGATTAACTAAATTATTATTTCAAACTTTTACTGTATTTATTTAGATAGCGCCAAATCAAATGTACAGTACGGTGGATATAATACCAACACGACTCGATGATTGGACAAATACATTTATAGAGTATAAGCATGACAATAAGGTATAGCAACAATTAATTATAATTTTTTTTTCTATACAAAATGTAATTTTATCAATATTATTATAAAATATTACAATTAAAAATTTGGAAAATTATGTAAAATTACGAAAATGATTACATTTTTTACGTAGAAATTATGTATTTCACATGTTTAAAATTATATATTTATATGCAGATTGACTGGATGAGAACGCTAAGTGACTTATTTTCAAAAATTAATTATCAAATATATGAAGATGAACGAATCTATATTAAAGATAGAACCTACTTCGAGAGATTAATCGAATTTCTTCGTTTGCCGGAATCTTCTACTATACGTAATCCACTGTTATTTTATACTAATTTTTAATATTTATTGCCTTTCTTATATTTTTCTTATATATTCTTATATAATGGCTTCCTCTAGTGGATTACGTTCATCTGCGATTTATTTCAAAGACAATAGGGTTTGTGGATAAAAAGTACGAAGAGAAATATTCTATGATACCTCCTGTGAAAGGGTACGTTCGTTTTTAAAGCGTAATTTACGAAATTTTAATACGACACGTTAATAACAAAACTTTCAGTATCAGTTTATACCGATAATAAATAAACCGTGTTTATAGATTGAAATGTACTCCGGGAATATTGGTTGGAACTGCACACTATTACATACAGAAATACTTCCCGAAAGATAATCAAGAAACGGTAGGAAATTCTCGAATCCAAACTATTTGTAGATAAAGATAATCATTTACATTATTTGATATAGATGGCTGACATATTTCAAGCAATTAAAGGAAGAATAGAGAAGCAATTGGGCAGCGATGAATATAATTATGAAGCTAGATCCCACATTACGAAAAACTTCCTAAGAGAACTTAGAAATTCAAATGTTATAATTGGGTATCCCGATTGGTTAGCAAATGAGACTATTGTTTCTTCGTTCTATGACGGAAATGTAAGAATAGAATTTATTTTCTTAACAATGTCGTAGAATATTATAGAAAGCTAGTTTTTAATTTAACTTTTAGAGTACCGGGATTTTAGAGGCCATATCGCCCTTAAGAAAATGGTATAAAAGGTATCTTATATCATTAATTGGTCATAGGCAAAAATTTGAAATCCTAAAAATATTATATTTTAAACTTTTTTATACTATACAAATATGCGATTTTAAAATATTTTTCGACACTGAATCCATCTCCAATATAAAAAACAAAAATCTCAAAACAATCCCTATATACTATAGAGTAAAAATATATTTGTTCAAAAAAAATTGAAGAAAAAAATATTGGTTTTTCGGTCCTCTAAAGGTTAAAATTAAAAAGTTTCTGTATAGAGGAACAAAATTATAGTACTTGTGCAACATAATCTAAAACATGAAATGAATATTATACAGTAGCGTTTTCAATGCATAATGTAATATGTGATACCAAAGTTTTACAAGAAAAACTTGAATTCTGGTTTTATATTTCAGATGCAAGTTAGTGAAACGTATTATGTTAACCAATTTACCGTTATTCGATTGCTATTACGCAATAAATTAAAATCTTTGCGCGATCACAATATGCCAATTTTTGAGTGAGTATTTATTAAATTCAAATGAATTATTTCTTATACATAAATATAAATAATATAAAACCAAATAAAATATATTTAGCGTGAAAGTACTTTTGAAGTCTTTAACATTGGATCATATCGAATTTTCGCCGGATCTTAAACAAATAAGTAAGTATAAACTAAATTACTGTAAATGTATAATCATTTTTAATTTACTTAGAGAGACTTGATTAAGAATTGTATTTATGTTGCAGTACTTCCAGCAAGAGTTTTTAATGAAAATAGTTATAAATTCCTCAGCGCTCAGCTATTTGAGTAAGTGAACATGTATATGTAAAAAGTGATTAAGCGATTGTTTACTTTTTAATAATATTTTAATAGGTCTATTAACTACGGAGCTGCTGGAACAGCTATTGCTTCGGAACTTTATCTGCAGTGGTTGAGTATGTTTTCACATCTATTCGCACATATAATGTTATAATTAATAATATAATAATATAAACTATTTATTTTCAATTTATTCAAATTATGTTCGCCGAATAAAATAAGAGATTACAAGTGATTCATACAATTTTTAAGTTATTTGTATATTACTTATTAAAAATTTAGATTAATCTAATCTTCCCTTAATAGGTACTTACAGTTAATTAATAATAATTAATGATTTTTAATACGTTAAAATGTTCATATGTACAGATAGAATTACGTACGCCAAATCACCATCATCGTGTATGCAGCAGAGGCAGTACAGCTTTTACCCATACGTAAGAATCATGCGAATCTTTAGATTTTATTTTAATTGAAAAACTGAATTTTCTTGGTTATAATTACGAATAAACTCCTTCCGAGCAAATTTTGTCTTGTTTAGGATAAAAGCGGTTTAAAAGGTTTTTTTTACAAATATATCGTTTAAATATGTTTTAGATTTTAATAAATTAAAATATGAGTGTGTTATTTTGAATAAATAGAGTAATAAAGAATACCTTTTTACTTTATAGTCGGACGAATACGTTTTGAAAGGAGCTGCTTACTTGTTGGGATTACGCGCTTCGTACGATGCTTGGCCAAACAAGGATTCATCTCCAGTTCGCTTCAATAAGTTCGGAGCGTTGACGGTTTATCGTCTTTTCTTCTATTCCTTTGCGGAGGTATATATGCATAAGTTATTGTCGGTTTCGATCGAGTTTATATAATATACGTTTATGTATACCTACAGAGAAAAATTGCACTTTTTGACGTTAACATTTTGTTTTGCAGGCAATGTGTAATGCCGGCGCACAGAAGTACATAAATGTCGCGGTATCGAATAACGAAGGATTCCAATTGGCCTTCCAATGCTTTGAGAATCACGAGTTGTACAAAAAACAAAAATGCGACCCACTTAAGTACGAAAGATTAATTTAATTATTTTATTTATTATAATTAAGCCGTATTATTTTTAAGTAATTATATTATGTATTATGCATATATACATATATAATATATTATATAGTTTATCTTCTTAGCAATATTTTATATATGTATAACTTCCGAATCTCATCTGTACATTTACCATATACTTGTGTATTAAAAATAATCTAATTTACATTATTTTTACGTAAAAAATATAATGTTTATTAATACATCGTATTATTGTAGTCGTGATACCTGTATTAAATATGTACAGTAAATAAAATTTATTGTCAATGTTTGTACTAGTTTAATCACCACAATAATATGTTAAAAATTTTTATATTTAATTGTTATTCTTATACGTATTACATGATCATATTTTAGAAATATAAAAAAGCTAATATTTAATTTTAGCAACATTATAATAATTAATTATTTTTTCACCCTAATCGTCTTTATTTACCTCTATAAAGATAATAAAACCACGTTTTATTCCTTTATTTAGTTTATTTTCCGTATTATTTTCGTTTTCTTATATTCATAAATTAATGAGAATTTTATATTTGCTTCAGGAGTAAATATTCCCTCAAGAGAATTGCTACCCAAGCTTCACACGGGCATAAGCGTCTATTTTATACTCCTGTGGTGCAAAAAATATTTTAAGTATTTTTAATATAACAGCTTAATAATATATTTGTACAATTAATTATTTTAATTACATTTAATGTACAAAGAAGTGAAAAAGTCGTCCCCTTACATTACTTTTATAAAACTTTTGAATCAATAATTTAAATATGATATTATTACGTTTACATTAAAATAGTAAACGTAACATTTTTACACTATAAAATTGATTTAGTTATGTCCTTTGATATATAGAATAATATTTTAATTAATGCGGTATAAAATATTTTCGCAAAACTAATTCTCAATTTTTTTGTTTATAGACCCAATGTTTTAAATTCTTAATTGGGCGTACAATTAACCTTTTGAGCTTTACAGTAAAAGCTTCTTTTTTTACCTAACCGTCGTTGATTATTTACTCTTTGAAACAGTTTCTTTCAGTACGATATTTTAAACAAATTTTGGGTTGAGATGAGTAATTTTTGTTTTAAACTGTTATTTGTTTTACAGTTGATTATTAATTTTTAGCGTTAATTTAAACAAGATAAAAAATAATCTTTAAATAGATACATAGGTTCGTTCGGAATGTGTATTTTTTATAGAATCTATAAAAAGTGTGATAAGTCATTTTGTTATATAAGTGAAAAACCATACCAACATTTACTTATATAATTATACAGATATAGGAAAATATTTGTAATTATATTTAGAATTTAGAAAGGACCACTTTTAACTTTAGCGACTGCAGATCGTGCTGTTGTCGCCTTGCGTATATATACATAGGTATATAAGGTTTATGTAAAATCAGTAGTAGCCTTAACATATCAGCTGCGGCTTTACAGCTGTACTTAGCATGATATATTTTAAGGTTAACTTAAAAAAGTAACATCATTGCAATTGCTTACAACAGATTAATAATTATTTTGCTTGAACACTTTTCTATAAGAGAATACTAATGGCTGTTCTTCATCGAGCTTTATTTACATGGTTTAATTTAATGATTTTTCTCATTTTGTTAGTTCTAAGACTAGATCAAAGAATACAATGGAACTGGTTTATAGTGTTTATACCAATGTGGTTGTACGACACAATTTTGTTGATATATATTGCATTTAATATGATTTTATTCTGTAAAAATGCTCATGACCGACTTATCAGCCTTCGACGAATGGTAATTTTTTTATTATATTTTGTTATTTTTATCATTATAGATTAGTTTTATATGTTTGTATTATTTATTTAAATGTTGATATTTTCAATTCAGGTAGTAAATTTTAAAACTTATTGTCAATGAATCTGTACACTTGTGAAATCTAAATGCTCAAATTACTAATTTTTAGGTATGGTACATGACTGCAGTATTATTAAAATTAAGTGGACAAATACTTGTATGTTTGAAATTGGAAGCTTTACAGTGGGTATTACCTGCTAAAGCTGTCCTAACACCATTCTGGATGCTATTCGCAGCTCTTGCAGTTGATGTTTTTATTCATTTAATATTGTCTACAAGGCTTGTACAAGTGTAATATTTATATCTTCCACACTAACTGGTATGTTGTTTATTATATTTTTAAATAAATTGATTATGTAAAATATACAACAAAATTTGTACCTGTATTGCTTGAACTAATTTTTTACTGAATTGTAAAGTAATTGATGCTTATTGTTTATTACTTATTGTGCTGTCATTATCTTGAAATGTAAATGGAGATGAAACACTTGTTCTGTCAATATGAGATAAAAGAAGCATATGCGTTATAGAAGCTCTATAATATCAAGTCTTTACCTCTTGTCATCATAAAGAATATGTTTTTATACCTTTGAGAAGATAACTTATATAATATTGTAGCAAACGTTATGCATGCTTGTTTAGTTCTGTCACAAAATACTGAGAGTAAAACTCTGTTTCCTAGAAAAAATTCAGACTACTCTAGTCTGTGGTCAAACATTAGAAGATTCAGTCACGAGGAGGGAGTGAAGCTTACTATAAATAATCTTGATGAGCCAAGGATGAATAGGACAGAGATATAAATAAGTAAAACCAAGATCTTCGTTATCGAAACTGCTGTCATTAGTGTTTTGTTGGACAGTTTGGAAGAGTTCTTTTTTCAAAATTTTAGCCAATTTTGTTATATTCTTGTTAATGGAATATTACATCATTAAAAATTTTAAGTGTTTGGTACTTGATAAAAGTGAGGGTGCAGAGTGAATAGTACTTTAAAATTATACTTTCTTTTGTTAATAAAATATCAGTGCCATCTTATTTAACTATGCAAGAGGTAAAAGTTGCATCAATTACAAATATATTTCACTATTTTCATCATTCATCCACGCATTAGGGATATATACTGTAAGGGAAATAGTAGTTAAAAATAAATTCATTTCTCAAGGATTTTAATTATAGATTTAAATTTAAATATTAGTTTTAAATTAATTTTAATTTGTTTATTTTAGATCACATTTACATTTATTTTACTATGTACATGCTTAAACATGGTACATCAAGGTTTAGCTCAAGCTCCTGTATCAGTAACAGAGGTTTCAGCTGGACATTTGGCAGAATTACCCTGCCTTAGCAGTGATGACTATCACAGATTTATGTTTTGGCAACTAACTAATGATCACATTATTGGTCCAGGAAATCCATTAGATGAATCAAAATATAACTATGAAGTACTTACAGGAAAACTTTTTATTAGGGTATTTATGCTTTTTGACATACAATAAATAATAATTCTGACAATACCTTAAATTTGAACATTGTGTTTAAGGGAGTATCAACATCAGAGGCAGGTTTCTACAAATGTGTATCAAGGGGCCTTGAAGATAACTCTGCTATTAAAATGCATATAGTAGAATTAATTGTAAAAAAAGATTTTCATGGTGTAACAGAAAATTCATTTGAGGTACAATGAAATTTTTTTAAAAAATTATAATACATTTCAATATTTATTTATAATATATTTACACACAGCTGTTTTCAAACACATTTTAGACAAATCTACTTCGAGGCATGGTGATAGTTATGGTCATTGTAGTAGGAATTGCCTTAACTCTTTTAATAATTATTTTAAGACGAAGAAGAAATCACAGATTTTTTGGTAAGACTTAAACTTGTATAAATTAAACATTAAAATTATGCATAATATAATTCCTAACGATTAATAAATACAGATGTCATGGACGAATCACGAGAGAATTCTCCAGAAAAATATGTATCAACCATTCAATCTGCACCTGTAACACCATCACCCAGGACACTTGAAAGTAGAGGTATAGACAATATGGGTTTGGATATTGATTTTCCAAAAGTGCTCCAACAAATGCAAAAAGGACAACCATTGTAAAAAACGATTTTTATATGTAGTTAAAATAATTATAGTGAAAAATAAGTGCTGGTGGTATTATATTATTTAGAAGGTACTGTATTTTCACTTTTAGTGGATCTGCAGAACAGAATAAATAATAATCCAATATAAATTGTGTGATATAGATTTATACGTCTATACATATATTTTTTAAACTATTATAAAAATTAAGGGACTAAACAAAAACTATTCTTTAAAATTGCGAATCTAATTATTAAACTGATTACTTGCTATAAATATATTTTTTATGTCTGCTGTATGTAATATATGTAATTACTGTACAAAAATGTTTAAGATATGATACATAAAAACTGTAAATATTATTAAATAAAGAATTTTATTTACTTAATATTATTTTATGCGTAAAAATCTATAAATATTCAATGTATTTTATACATATAAACTATTTAAAAATATAAATATAAATTATATTCAATTAGCTTTGAGATGTACTAGCAGCAGTACCCGGTGTTGTATCCATTATACTATCATCTATACTTTCACGCTCTTCATCTTCATCTTCTTCAGGATCAACTTCAGTTTCAAGTAGCCTAATTTTTCTTTTATTTTCACTCAAAATCGCAGCTACTTTTCGAGGACCGCTAACAGCTATTAACCTTGGTGAAATGTCTTGGAATGGTTTAGATAAATTAGGATCAGTTACATCTTTTAAGTTTATTATAACCTCTGGCCTCATATTCTGCGTATCATTTAGCATAGCATGATTTAGTGGAAGTTGAATTAAACAAGAAGTATTATTTTCTTTATTTAAAATTAGTAAACTAAGAAAATCCTGTGAGTAAAATTGAAGATCTGATAATCTCTGATCTTCAGTGTATTTTGATGGAGTTGCTGGAGCTAATAGAAAAAATAAAAAAAATTAGTATGATGAAATAATAATATAAAGCTAAAATCATATTAAAATAATTTTAATACCTTGTTTATTTCCTAAATCAATTCTGATTGATTTGGATATTAAAGGTTCATTTGTATCTGTACAATTAATTCTAAACAACTGAAGTATTTTATTATCTAAATAAGGTACAGCTATCATTAAATTGGCATCAGTTGTTACAATTTGAGAACATAAACTAGTAGTTACTGAACTTAAGGGTACAACTTGTTGCTTAAAATGTTGCGTTAAATCTTGATAGGCACAGACAAAAACTTCATTTACTGCTTTTTTAAGAGTTGAATGAGCTTGAATGAGAGAGCCTTCAAAATCTTGCTTTATAATAAGGGGATGATCTTGTAAACATTTATTTTCCATTAACATTGAAGCCCATTCACTTCCTTCAGGACTGAAACACGTCTGTAATGGTTCTTCTCGTAAATAAAGCCCCAATTTCTCCAAATTTACTCCTTTTCTTTTGCTTGTATTTAACTCTATTTTATCAAAACCTCGAAGAAACTCTGCAATGTACGTCAAATCTTGTTGACTTACTCTATTCATTTCAGGTGGAACTCTTTCATCGTTTAATCTTAATATAATACTACAAAGCCATCTAAAATTTTAAGATTATAATTTTAAATAAAAAAGTGTGGTTTTAATTAACAAATCAAGAGAACTTACATTATAAAGGCTTTATAGTCACGCATGTTGTGATCTATAATTTGTTGTATTTCCGAAGTTTTAGCAAGGAAAGACTGAACCGCACTAAGAGCATTAGTAATTGGTGTTTCGTCTCTAAGTCCTAAAGCTTCATAAGGTCCTCCAAATCTTACCATCCCTCGCATTTCAGCTAAGTGATATATCAAAGCCATTCCAACGCTACTTAAATGTTTCACAACCAGTTTCTGCAAAGTATATATTTATGAAGTCTTTGTAAACATTTACATGGCTTTTAAAGTATTTAAAATATTACTTGAATATTACTGTAGCACATAACAATGCTATGCCCTAATTTCTTGAGCCCCTTCTCAGTGAGATCCTGTAATAAAAAATTAACTAAACTTGGTGTAGGAACTCCGATCATTAAAAGTTCTAAAAAATCTGCTGCAACACTGCCTGGTGGTTTATCTGCAGCATACTTAGCAAGTTTTTCATCCATTTCTAAGAGAATAGTTTCCCAAGCTTCAGAAATAGCCATTAATGTGCGTGACAAGTAATCCATTAAGCATTCGATGTGAGCTTGTATTTGCGCTATCTATTATATAAAAAGTTAAATATTCATCCTTGTATTTATTATTTGTAATCAATGCTATGAACCTACTTACATTTAAAAAAGCTTCACTGTTTTGAAGTAGACAGCAAGATAGTCTCACAACTACTATAGAATCTGAACTTTTCCAACTTGTCCATAAAGCTTTTCCTGCTCCACCACTGATTTCCAAAACAGGCCCATTACCAACTGTAATTAGACCGCAGTAGAACATCCCAAATATGTATATCATTATATTGCCATTTTCTTGACCAAGCTATAAAATGTTAAATTATCATTTTTTATATGCCCTTTTATCACCAAAATCTACATACAGGTAACATAGTTTACCACTCAGTAGATTTTACTTATGTAAAATTTTTTTGGTTTAATAAATAAATAAATATATTATTTGCATTTTTATACATAATTTTTACAATTTGATTACTTACAAATAACATGTCTAAGGTTTGAGAAAGGAACTCTTTTCTTTCTGGTTCTTGACCAAAACTTCTGTTTAAATTAGGTAAAGGTGGTAAATAATCACCAGTGCAAGACAGAGAAATTTTTTCATTTGCATTGTTACAGCCTGGTGGAGTTAAAGACAACCATGCAATACAAGTACAACGGTTGTCAGATTTCAGGTGAGTTTTATGTACAATATTTTTATTTTCAATATCAACCAAACATAAAGTTTTTGAATTTGCATAGGTAATAGCAATGAGTTTTCCATCAGGTCTCCAGGCAATATTTGTTATTGTTTCTCCTTCCTCGGAAGGACTTAAAAGCCAGACTCTTTGCCATGTTAACCGATGCAAAGCTAACTCTCCTAAAAAAAGAAAAAAGTGAATTACATAAAAATTAATATCAAGGTAAAATTGCAAGTTAATTAAAAAATGATCAAACCTTTAGAATTAACTATTGCCAAAAGATCCACGTTAGGGGACCAACGCATTAATATTACTTCATTGGGAAGCTGTCGTTCTTCCAGTTGCCTTATTGTCCCCGACATTTTTAAAATTCTACTCGACCGATAGTTGCAAAATATTAAGTTTTACAAAGAATCTTGTTAAAATCTACATTGTATATGTGTGTGTTTTTAATTTTTAAGGTTAAACTTTCAGACACCGCAGTATTTTGAAAATTGCTCGACGCTCTTAGCGCCACCATTTACAAAAAGT
Organism: Theocolax elegans; assembly: GCA_026168455.1. Lineage (NCBI taxonomy): Eukaryota > Metazoa > Arthropoda > Insecta > Hymenoptera > Cerocephalidae > Theocolax > Theocolax elegans. Next base: position 83,661,584 of record CM047425.1, read on the forward strand.
CAAAGTACTTTTTAAAGTAAGTAGTCGTATACGAACTGGGATCCAAACTTATATAAAGAAATTTTGGAAAAAATATAGTACTGCTTAACTTAAAAGTATATATATATATATATATATAAAAACACGTAAAAATTAGTTTGAAAATTGATAAAATTGAGATATAGTTTAGACAAATATTCAGAATTAAAATCCCTTTAAATATTTTTGTCGGAACTGTAAAGTACAGTCATTGTTCATAATTTGGGCACTGTTCGTTACATCCCTCCCAATAACCCAATAATCCTTCTCTGTAATAGGGAAAAACTCGCTTTTAGTTTATAATTTTAACGAAGAATTAACATTATAACGTTGTTCAAAGGGTCTTGGCTTTTATCTTTAGAAATTATTATATATGGTCATTTTATCAATTTTTAGAAAACAAAATACTTTTTTTGGGATAAGGGTATACAACGAACAAGAATCTACATTTTGTGCAATTTATTTTAATTTGGTACAAATTATTGAAATGGTAAGTAGTGCAGTCTTTCGAAAATTGTTTATTATATCAGAATAAGTATTTATACTTGTATAACTTTAGATAAAAATCATATGTAAACAGCCATACTTTCAGGACTTTATTATTTTTGTGACCCTTTCAGGTTATTTGATGCGTTCATTCCTATATGTTTTATTAATATCACTAACAAGGAGAGGACACAGCCTTTGGAAAACGGTTCTTCACCAAACTCTAGGATATGGTTTCTGCTATAAAAATATGAAGAATGCCGGAGTTTTAGTATCCAATGCCCATTTTTACTATGCAAATAATGAAAAATCTCGCCGAAAAAACCGTTGAGCTTGATCGTTTATAACTCGGAAACAATTGAAGATGTAAATTTAAACTAAATTTTAAAAGAAAGCTGAGATTAAGTAGATAAGTTTTGAGAAAAAGGAAGCTTAAATATTTTAATATGGTCAAAAGTTATGGGAGAAATAAGAATAAACGAAATTTGGGCCTAAAAAAATCATCAAATTGTAACTCTAAATTTTCCATAAAATTTTGGCTAATTCTTATTTTTTCCATAACTTTTGACCATGTTAGGATATTTATGCTTCCTTTTTTCAAAACGTATCTACTTGACCTCAGCTTTCTTTTAAAATTTAGTTTAAATATACATCTTCAATTGTTTCCGAGTTATAAGCATTTAAACTCAACGGTTTTTTCGGCGAGATTTTTCATTATTTGCTTATATCTATCGTTAAGGTGGCCATTGGACACTAAAACTCCGGCTTTCTGCGTTATTTTATAGTAGAAATTATATCCTAGAGTTTGGTAAGGACCTGTTTTCCAGAGGGTGTGGCCTCTCCTTGTAAATTTGTTATAAATTATTAGCCAAAAGCTGTACAATTTTGTCAAGATAATAAATAAATTTAAAAATCATTGCTCTGTGTGTTGCATGCATTTAATGTATATATACGTGCGCAAGAATTAAAACTCGTTGACTTCGCCGTGAATGTCAAATGAAAACGCAGGGGAACAAATTATTTTTTATGTAAATTCGTTGAAATTAATTATCTTAGACATAAGATATAATAAAATTGTTTACCTATTACAATTATATAATGAATATAATGAAACACCAGTAATGAATAAATCTATGTGTATGTTACATAGTGACTTGATAATTACGTATATGTAAGTATATATAGTACTTATTTACAAGACAAGCAAGGAAATGGAACGGTTGGGTTATATATGTATATCTATGAAGGGTACAGTCACGATGAACTTTTTTTAAACGTATCATTCAACTATAGCGATTAGAGTGTCGACATATTTTTAGTCACGGATGCTGAATGGACTGAGCTGACCTTGAAATCTTCAATTTTAAATCTAACTATAGCAATAGTAGTTCGACACATTTTTTATTAATCGATTTCAAATTTTGAAAACGTGCAGTTTTTCCTTGTTATTGTAAACATGTAAAATGCAATCATTATTAAATATATTAATTGTACAAATTTTACTAAAGTTTTATTATTCTGAGATTTGTATGTAAAAACAAAGACAATATTATAGTGAATAATAAAATTTGATTTCAGATAGTTTTGTATAATAGACGAGACCATCATTTTTTCACTTTATCTATAAATTTCATATCTTAAATTTTTTTTTTAAATATGTAAAATATTTCTCATTCCTTTATTTATATGCTATATAGATATACTATAATTATGAGAAATTTTTCATATTTAATATTTTTAGTATGAAATGCTTAACATGTAAATGTTTTGTTCCATATCTACATTTTGAGTAGTTTAATAGTAAACTATAGTTAGTTTGAAAATCAACGCGTGTCAAAATTGTATTGAATTATAATTTAAATAATTTTTCGGTTTTTAAAATGTCGTTAGGAAAATTCCTGTTATACCGATTTTAATTTTTCAAGAAGAAGGTGTTGGAAGTTTGAGTGATGATTGCTTCTGCGCGTAAATGTTATTTAACGATAAACCAAAATTTCAAAAAGAGAGGTATCGTTTCAATTTCTTTTACTTTATAAAATAGAAAAAGCGAATGCTGATAAAGAAATAAAACTGATATATCTATTAAAGTTATAATAAAAAAATCTCACTAACAAAACTTTGTTCTATATGCATACTTTATAGGAGATAATTTAATTGAATGTATACATATACGCGCACGACAAACTTAAAAATTGTAAATGTTTCTTAAATAATATTCTGTAAAATATTGTGTTTGTTGATTAATTTAAATATGTTAAACTATATATCAACATAATTTACAATTATTTTGACCCCGCGTAGTTTAAAGAAACGTAATTTGTTGTTTGTAAAAAATGTTATGGTAGTATGTTATAGTATTTGATTTGATACGAGAAAGTGAATCTATTAAGATTGTCGCGGTCAATGTTTAAAAATAATATACGAATTAAGTTTATGTGTAAGTATAAAAAAGATTTTGAAAAGGTAGAGTGAAAAAGTGAATCGGTGATGCCGAGGCGAGCCTCGAACCCTTTGTATACCTAGAGGCGCGTCAAGCCCATCACCAGGAGAAAGTATGACAAAATTTTGTAGGAAGGGACGGAGAGGGCGGAAAAGGCAGCGAGGGAGGAATAAAAGCCGTTCGCGAGTAGGTATAGAAAGAGAGACAACAAAGAGCGGTCCGCTCGCGCGAGACGGGCGACAAAGAGTTGGCCGATAGCGAGCACGAGACGACGGGAGGAGGGACCTTCTCCCTCCCTCTCTCTCTCTCTCTCTCTCTCTCTCTGCGTGTCTGTAAGAGAAGGAAGAGGCGAAATAAAAGGGGAAGCCAAGCCGGAGTTCGGGAAACAAAAGAGGTGCTTGCATTCGAGTGGCGTGAGGTGTGAGGTGCGAGGCGCGAGGCGCGGGCCGTGGGGTCAGCCGTCAGACTCGCGAAGGGCCAAAGCGAAGCGAGAGTAGAGAGGCAGGCAGGCAGGCAAGGCAAGGCAAGGCAAGGGTCCGGGGAGGGTGCGCTTGCGCCACGCGGAGTTGGGAGTCGGTAGAAACAAAGCTACCCTGCACTTCGAGGCACGAGGCGCGAGGCGCGAAAGAGCGCGCGGCAGTTTGACCGTACGCGCGGGAGACCGCACTCTAAATCCGTCGCGGCGAGCCAAGGCAAGGAGGCGGAGGAGACAGAGGTGTCGGTGGCTTCGGAGGCGGCGGAGAAGGAAGCGCCCGGTACCGGGGCCCGCCGGCCGATAGTCTATTATCGCCGCTCCTCCGACTCGGGTAATCGGAGCGCACCCACCGGTCACCTCGTACCTCTTCCCTCTTCCTCGTGGACGGGCCTCTCGCAGCCTCCTTGGGAGGAGAGCGCACCAGCAACCATGATTCGAGTCGACGAGACCGATCCGGTCGGCGGTAAGCTTGTACTTCATTCCATCTCGACTTGTTTCCTGCTTTTCTTCCTCCGACTACCTGTACACCTTCGAGACAAACTCGCGTTTCTTCTGCTCCTCTTCTCAAACGTAGATTCATCGAAAATTCACGCTGACGGTTAAGTGCGCAATCAAATTTCATATATATAAGTCAAATCTACTTGAGTAATCATTATATTTTATACGCGTCGTACGTTATGTTATTGCAAAAATAAAAGTACGTACAAAATAAGTACCGTTTTATAGTTATCTTCGCGTTACGTCGAAATCGTCGGTGGTTCGCTTAACGCAGTTAATTTCGTTAAAACTTTGTAGACGCGTGTCTGTATTATCGTCGTTAACGGCGAAATATGTAAATAATGTTCGATATAATTTGATCCCACGGTGATTATATATTCTTTCCGATAAATTTAAAATTAACGCGCATTTGTTAAAAAAATGATGTAATAAATAAAAAATGTATGAGTATTATATACATTGAACAGATATCACGAAACACGTGGAACTCGATAATGGTAATTGAATAAACTCGCGCTCAAAATAAAACATTCGATCCGCGTTTAGTAACCAAGCGAGAATATACTAATTGTAACCCGTGGTGCTATGGAGATGGCAGATGTCGTGTACATCGATGTAGGTGTGCCTAGCGATAAACAGTTTCATTCTAAAACAAAGGACAAATATTTCCTGGTGCACGAACAATTAAGGACAATCGAATTATAATTGTTACACCTATCTCGGTAGGTAGGTAAATTATGTTGTTTTGCAGTAAAATTGACCTTCGTTTGGACACAATAATTAATATTTCCTTACACGGAAAGTGTGGAGTATGAGTAACAACGAAAATGTAATAACTATGGATCTAATAACTATAGTTGAAAAATAGGTAGGTGCATCGAGCTGAGCTGGTATTAAGTCGGATTCGAGCCACGTCAGACTCGAGAGTCGATGCATCCTATTATACGAGATTCGCAACTCTGTGTCTGTAGCAGCATGACGGTACGCGAACGCGATCGATGCGTTGAATCTATAATGAATCTCAATGAAATAATGTCAAAGGTTAAAGGTATAAGCACTCTCGTAAATATGCGCGGAATCGAGCGAGGGCAGCTGTCAAGTGCGATACGAGTCAACCCAGCCTTACATAATCCGAGGGGGCGAGATTTAGTGAAAATTCCCGCGAGAATAAATAGTTTCGGGCAGTGAAAGCGGCCTATATATTTACGGAATGCAGAATTAGAGCAACGCGAACGCGCTCGTGCTCGTGCTCGCGGACACTCGCGAAGTTTATTTCGGATCGCTGCCCCCTCGAGTCGCGGGAACACCCGAACACCCGAACACCCGAACTCCCGAACTCACGATCGATATTCGTAACAATTTTTGCCATATCAATCGTTATACCGCGTCGATCCAACGCCTAACTGGGACGCGTTACGCGAATTTTCGATTCTTCCATTACCAAATAGAGTATTTTCGTATTGTTATTCCGCGTCTTCGATATGTCTCTCAAAGCAGATACTTATTATTCTTCCGATCTTGGTTAACGACACGCTACTCAAAAATGTCCATATTTATTCTCGTGCAGTATCCAAGTCGATTTATAATCGTAATACGTGTACATTTAATTTAATATGCGATACCGAGCACATTATTTATTTTAAATGTCACATTTCGAGAGATTCTATGACTACCTGTGGGCTGTGTACCCATGTAGCGCATCAAGTGGAATGCGATCTATATATGTTTCTTAAATATTTCAACTATCGTGTTAACAAATAGGCAATTAACAATTGCACAGTTGCTTTATGTAACGTCATTATACTATTTTATTACCGTTTAGCAAATTAGTATATGCATCTATACCGAAATGGAAAACGTAAACAATTAAGATGGTACATGTACATTGTACATTTGGATAACATTTAAATTACCATACATCTAATATTGGACTTTAATGAAATAAAAAAAAAAGTTATTTGGCAACAGTGCCTACTTTTCGTGTGCGTACAACTTAAATTTACCCATATCTAGACTCGTTATTATTAACTTAGATATATAAATAGAAAATATAGAAACCGAAAAAATTATTTAACGTCGTTTCACTTACACTGATCAAATGTTTACAATAATAATGCTTTCACCCTTTTATCGAACTGTACCGATATATTATTTATAAATTTTTTCTTCAGAATCGATAAATCCACGCAAGTGTATTGTTCTTACGTGTATCACGATAGGTTGATGCTGATTGTTTGAGAATGCAAGCAAATGTGTATCAATATTTTAGGCCTAAAAATGTTTATCTTACAAAACAATTATTTTAATTGAAAAATATTAGATTTCGTGGAAGGGGGAAGAGGTCACCAACTTTTTCTAATGCTCAAGCAACTTTTACACCAATCAATTTTTAATATTTCGAAAACTTGTCAATTTTTATTATTACTAACTATCATAATTGTGTAACGACAGGCTGGCATTTACTCCATCAAATCGTGTTCCATTTCCATTGCTCATTGTGCACGAAACTTACTTGGACATTGTTCAAAGAATGAAGTCAATATGCTTCTTTGATACTTGGGCGTCTCTTTAACTTTCCAATATACCGATACGGACAATTTTTTTTATTCAATTTAGTCAAAATGCATTCAACAAAATTTAATTAAATTGTCTAACTCATTGTAATATATTGAACCAAAAAACACTTATTTAAATTAACTTTTAAAACAAATGTATACATTTATTTGTATAAATATATAAATATATTTTATTGTAGATTTTTTATCGATAAAGTATATACCTATGTAGCTTTTATATTATTATTGTTAAACAATAGAAATAAACATAACGTTCTAATCATCGTTCAATAAAATTTTTTATTTTTAGAATTTGTATATACTTTGTGTAAATCATAATTTTATTTAAATTAAAAAAAGTTTATAATTTTATTGTTTAACACTGAATCCACATATTTCCATTGCAACAGATCTTGGTCATATCAACTAACATACAAAAAAATCACTGTTGTGTACTTTGAAAAAAATGATAATACCTTTCGTAGTCACATTCTAATTATCAGTAATATATGGTTTTAAGAATATATAAATACATATACACACCCACAGAGCTACATAGGTGCATGTTTTCCTATATGTTTAATAATTTGAAATAAAAATGATATTGAAGTGCATATTGGAAACACGTTGGATATCTGGAACAAAGAATTTCTCATGAATAACATTCAAAATACAACCCCAATTGTTAAATAAATAAATACGGAGCATACTGTTTATGTGGATTTAATCTCAGTCTAAATTTGAACATGTTGTTTAAATTGAAGAGAATAACGACGAAGCTGCGTAAAAAATGTCCTGGTAATCACGCGATATATATACTTATAGGAGTATACTTGTATAAATAGTCAAAGAGGAAATTTGCACGTGTCGCAAAATAAGGGGAGATAACTATACTTAGACGGTTATTAGTGGGATTAATTGTTAAAAAAAAGTGAAGCGAAAGGGTTGATCGCGAGAACGGATCAGCGGGACGTTGGAGCTTGGAGGCTCGGGAAATTTATCGCTAACTAGGTCGTGGGCACTCGGGCGGCGCCGGCGAAAATCCGTCGGTCGGCGCGGAAATAATAAAGCCGGCGCGTGAACTCGCCGACGGGCCGGGGGCGACGACGTTATATAGGATCCCCCATGGACCGGTCGAGCCCTCGCGAGCGCAACACTCAAGCCCGAACTATTCTTAGTTCGCAGCGGCGTGCGCGCGACCACGGAATTCTTCCCGCCGGCCAACCAACCGAGTGTATAACCGGACGTGGTCTCGGTCCCCACCGAATTTCGCCTCCAAATGGCTCGATCGAGGAAAATCCCCTCATGCCATTTACCTCCTATCCTCTGTCCTCCGGTGTTTTCAGGTGACACCGGAATCGAGCTCAATTAAATCAAACGACTCCAATTCGTTAATCGAACCTCTTTCTACTCTCTAACTTCACTTTTATTTGCATAGTATAGCTTCCTGTTTTTTCCTGCACGTTGCGTTAGACTCGATTAAACTGTATCGACTAACGTTGCTTTGTGTCTTTCTATCAAGTTGATACGTATCAAAATATATCGGTGGTATAGACATACGTCTAGAGAATTTATTTAACTATACAAGTTTTAATTTAACTATACGTTAATATAACTTACAGCTTTTAATTAATTAATTATAGGTAAACTTTTCCTCGTGATTGCCCTTTACATCGAGAACTTGTATGATTCACTATTTTCAAACATTATAAGGCTTCCGGAATTGAAACCTTAAAATTGGATCGATTCCTTACACATAAAGTACGCACGTTAAAAGAGATTATATATTACTTGAGACTGGAAACGAATTTAGTTATTATCTTTGAAATATGTTCCTTTTTATAGAAATATTATAAATGCATTACATATTTTGACATATCGTTATGTATTTAGAATTCGTGTCGCATTTGTTTGATAATATCATTCTGCATCAATAATTCAAAATTATCCGAGTAACGTTAAATTCTCTTGTTACCGCAAATAAAATTTTACGCGTTTTAAACTTCCGGGCGTATAATGTGATTTAGTTGAGAAATTTAATTAACTAAAATGTTTGCCAAAATGTGTACTTATTGAATCTAATACTAATAAATTGTTAAAGAACCTACAGTATATCACGATATTTACATCGTTTACACTCGTACATATCCACATAAATCAATTAACTGGTACTTTAGACTTAAATATATCTATATATTTACATTTTCATTTGATACTTTTAAACTTGATAATGAATAATAGACAATAGTGCGATGTATCCCTTTTAAAGTGAATTTAATACATTATACATTTTTATAGTATGTAATTATTAGTCAGCAAGTGTACACTGCTGTAGTAAATTTTTTTTTTTTTATATTGATACCTGCAGGAGAAACCAAAGTAAATTTGTACAATAACGGATGAATGTGCAGTGCCAACACTTTCATCCCAAGTTACTGAGTTTATTAATTTTTCACTCTTTATTTCTACTTCTCACTATTTTATATTAATTAATTAATTTAATTTGAATTTTCGTTTGATATTAGATTGAAATGACTCTCTTAATAGCTGATTATAATTTCAACTAATTAAAGTGGTAGTAACATACTTTGAATCTTTCTTTTAATTGCACATTACTTTTACGAAGAACGAGCGTTAATGTTTAATTATGTCTTTCTTTCTGCATGAACATCACAAAACATCCTATAAATTTGATATAAAATATCTCAATTTCGAAGGATTTTCTTAGTAATTATCAATATTTAAATATCTAATTAAATTTTAATGAAATGTAATACACACGAAGAAAAATAGAAAAGAAAAATTTATTGTAACGGGATGTCGGAGTCAGAAAATGGTCATTTGTGATATTTTCTTATAGACAAACGAATGAGTTTTTGAAAATATCCTGCCCTTCAGCCCTTCATGCATGTTTTAAACAATATACCCCAATTTTTCCAGATTTTGAAATTGATAATTTAATTAGGATGTTTGGGTTGAAAGATTACGCCTCTTTTGATTAAAAATTACCGACCATAATATATTTATTCAATTATTATTACAAAAATTATTTTTACTTAAAAAATCAATCCTTTAGGCCCTCCTTTGTGTTTTAAGCTATCCGTGTGAATTTTTTGCAGATTTTTAAAAGTGTAAATCCCTGTAATTTGGCTCCGACGTCGCCTTAATGATGAATAATCAAATTAAAATCGATGAATTTTATATAATACGTTCAATTTGGCCCCATATCAAAAACTATTATATTATGAAAATTAAGATTAGATAAAAAAAACATTAATGTGTAAATAAAAATTGTAGTATACGCATATTTGGGCATAATGAAGTATATAATTATCTTTATAAAAGTATGAAAATTATTTCTACGGCAAGTGTACGCATTAGCATCTCTCCCTCTTATAATTACTTACACGTGTTTATGGCAAATCAGTTACATATAAATAAATAATAAATAAATTGATAGTATTAATTGATATACTTATGTATTTTTCAGAAATCGAGCCGAGTTTCCCCTATAGAGACGTGACTGTACGCAAGGGCGTCGAATTCAAGGACCATTATGACATCCAATCCGAAATTGGCAGGTACGTCCATGAATTTTCGAGTTCCGAAATCGACGAAACCTCCGTAGCAATCCATTCTTAGGTCTATCCAATTCAAGGCTAAATGCGTAAACTCAGTTCATGCTTTACTATTTGTGTACGGGATAATTCTTCCAAAAGTTAACAAAGTTAATTAGTATTTAGATTAGATTAGAACTTTTTATAATTATTTTATTATTTTGTTGTCCAATAACTTTTAATCATAATTAATTATTAAATATATAAGACGAATGTTATTATTAAACGTATTCATTTTCTCGATCATATGGTCGTTTTATTTTTTATAGAATTAACTTTCTTGCCTCGTAACCCATTAAATTTTAAAGACACAAACTTCGACGATGAACTCGTTGGCTTAAAATCACAGTTTTCTTTCTCTCGGTACGCCCTCCAACCTTCAATCCATATTCATCCTTCCGTTTCTATAAAAAGAAAGCTATCGCAATGCAAAAACTCAAACAAAATTCAAAGAAAGACAGACCTGTATACGTGTCCCCTTTTCAAGTTTTAAAAGCTATCTGATTCAGCTATTGAATATGTAATACAAATTAGAGTAACTTTAATAAATAACGATGGATTTTTGATAAACAAATTAATTGAGTACTCATTTCTACTTGACCTCGCTACTCACAAATTCAAATTTTTAGATACTTTCATACCTTGCAAGTCAATTATTTGTCTTTATTTATATTTAATCATTTCCACAATTTGATTTTAATATTTAATAATCAATACGTATCACAACTATTTGAATATACCATGGAACAGCACTAACATCGATAGTATATATTATTCCTTTTTGAAAATAAATAATGAATCGCTAATCGTAGAAATCACTTCAAATAAATACCGATTTAATTTCACCATTTATATAATGTGCAATGTACAATTTGATGTTGATACGTCCGATTATTGAATCGAGGAAACTGGTCGACAACCGGTTACTCGAATGTACAAATAATATGCGCAATGCTCTTAGATAAAGCGTAAAAATTTAAAAAGATTTATCAAAAAATTGTCTGACGTACGGTACCAAATAAAGTAATTAACCGTCTGAATTAGCAGTAATTTGAATAGTTAATAAAAATTGTCTGGTGGATCGTTAAACAAAACGCGCTTAAATGTCGAGAGTCGAAAATAATAAATTTATCGAAGAAGGAAAAACAGGGAAACGGAAAAGTCCGTTATATACGTCGAGCAATGAGCAGTAGGCACAAGCATAGGAAACGGCCGATAAAACGGAGTTGGCTGACTGGCGCGGGCGGCGGCCGGCATAAAATCTTGTTGCGAGGGCGGAAAAGGGAAGGAATAGATCACGCGTGCGAGTAACGCGCGTTTGGCAGGCGCGGCCGGACCGGCAGGAAGCTGCGCGCAAAATTGACGGCGGTGCCTTTTGCGCGTTCCTCCGGTTCAAAATATATACGTATATATACGAGTGAGCTGTGAGTTGGTCGTCTTGGCTCCTTTGTCCGTTGTCGGCTCGTCGGCTTTCCGACGCGGGGGAGTCTTTCGAGTCTCGCTCGACTCTCCCAGCTTATACTTGAGTTTTAGTACCTGGGAACGAGATAGTTACGGGGATCCAATTACTTACGACTAAATGACTATCACCTTTATTTGCTACATTTTTACTATTAAAAATATCTATTCAAATCCAAAGATAAAGATATATTTACTTACTCTACTATACTGCCAAACATTGGAAAAAATTATGGATTGATCGATCACTCGATAAATAATCATCAGTTCAAATTTTGTGTTGAAGAAAATTTAAACCGTTGAGTTAAATATTTTGATAGGGCTTTAATTAGCATATTTCTTTGAAAAACTCAATATGAGTACATAATATTAAATTAGTAATGTAAGAAACATACTTTGATTATCATAATTTTCACCAAATTTAATAGTAAATATTAAAGCATAAACAATTTATGTATTATTTTTCTTATAGTTACTCCATATACCTTAATCGATCACTATACGTTTTATATGAATTATAATAATAATAATATCCACCACCATTTGTCTCATTGTATTTAAAATTAAGAAACGGGTCTTAACTTCATTTTTATTTATTAATCATTATTGAAATCAAATTACAACGAAATACGTTCTGATAATTATTTATTATATTACCTTTTATAACGACTTATCAAGTAATTCAAATAGTAAAATATTGATATTGAACCGCCATAAATACCAAATAAATAAATTTATCCATATTTGACCACATTCTTACGAAATAAAGTTAAATATTCTAAGGCTATTTTTTATTTAGATTTTATAAAATTAAGTGATACTCTTACTTCTTCCATGAATTTGTTAAAAATAATGATCAAGATCGTTATAATTAAAGCTATTAATAGAAAACTATAGTGGCATCTGTCTAGTTAAAAAATACACGAAAAAAGAAAAATAATTAACCAATCGTAATGACCTTGTTGAACATAGCTTCAACTACAGACGATACTCTGTATGGTAATACCGTTTGAATCAACAATTGGGTAAAGTGCCAATGTTTCGCCAACGTTACTTTTTATATTGCACACAATATATTTGCTGTTAAATAATATAAAGATGATAATTAATAAAACTAAATTAGAACGAAATGTGTCTACCTAGTACCTGTTCTTTTATTTATGATAATCGTGTATATATTAATTATTTATATAAAAATAACAAAAATTAATAATGCACATATTTTAATTGTTTTATTAATATTACAAAATTGACGTGTTGTCTAGTAAGTCTTTTTATTAAAATATTGTAAATGACTTGGAGTTAATACACTTATATTTAAAAAAAACTCTCGTTGTATAAAAAGATATACTTTTCGCTAGTAACACTTGTACTCTTAATGCAAAAAAAATTAGAATTTCCATTAGAAGTTGCGTACTTCAAATATATTTATCATGTTTCTTGTAATATACTAAGTATATGGTATACGGTACACAGTGTAAGTGAAAAATATCACAGTAAAAAATTATCCCATATAATTTTAATAGTGGGAACATTTGACACGTGGCATTAAAGTAATTTTGCAAAAAGAACAATTATAATTAAAACAATATGTTTTATTTAAACAAATATAAATTCTAGTAGGAATGTATGACTAACGAAATGTATATGTTTTAGAAAATAGAAATTGGCCACTGTTGTGAAGGTGGCTAAGCAATGACTATTTTCAAACGAAAACATTAAAGTAAAAGAAGTTAAAGAAACTTTTGTTCTCTTTATATGTACAAAGTAAAAGAAGATCTGAGAAAATCGCTCGTATCTTTACATATAGATAATGAAATAAAATGTAAATTCATATTTCCATCGCGGTATCAAATAAGGAGTGAATAATAGAGAAAAATGAAGGTACTCGTGCAAAACAATGTACAAGTTTTTAAACGATATCTAATTTTAAACGTTCGAGGACATTTTCCACGCTTGAAAAAATGATCTATCAAAGTTGAAAAACATATGTACTTAATATCATGAAACAAATGCTCGGTATAGATAGATAGCTATATTGTATTAATCGTTGGCTAATGAGCCGAATAGCCATCAGGGGTGAAAAGAATTCGCATCACGCGGATTGTTTGGTGCTTATGCAGATGTTTCTCGCAAGATCAACACTGGCACGATAAATAAACGTTAGGTATAGTCGCCGCTCTCGCGTATCTTCTTTATAAATAGAACGAAATTTTTCGACATCTATAACGCGAGACATCAAAGTCTAGAGAGTCGTTTTTGAATTCTTTTCAAAGTCGTCGTCGCCGACGTCCTCATCGTCGTCGTGTCGCTTTCAGATTTTTTTGCGTTTTTTTATATCGATGTTTACACTGCGCATAAGGTTCGCTAAAAAATATTTAAAACATCTTTCTGGTATCGATTGGGACACTTATATTTTAATTTATTTAAAAGACAAACTCCCTTTCCTTTAGTCAACATCAGTTTAACAAATTACGTTTATTCCAAATCGGTTAGAATTTTCAACGGTTATTCATTGTTCAACAATCACAATCTTTGATTTTCAATGAGTTTTATCTCGAGCTTCCTCCTCGTATAAAGTTAATGTACATATGAATAAAAAATAATGTTACTTACATTAAGTATACCATTATTTTGCTTCGGTAAATTACATTCTGCAATACGGCGCGTATTTGCATTCCTGTATAACTTATGTTTATGATGTTTGTGAGAAAAGTACCCCATAAATTTGAAAAATGTCCCTCGCTATGACGAATAAGTCCAAGTCGAAGCCAACATTCCTAGGACTTTACACAGGAACTTGATGCTTCATCTCTGGGTTGGATAATTCTTGAGTTGGACGCGCACGAAACGCTCGATCAACTCTTTTGAATGCACTTTTCCTACTGCGAATCGTTTAGCAAATTAATTAATAAATAAAACATTCCTATATATTTTACGTATATATTGCAATATATTAAAATTAAATAAAACAATCTATAACAACTTTGTTCATTTTGAGCTTTTGCGATGTAATTAGTTACGATCTGCCAATTTTATTCTAATACAAATTTTAATAATTATTGTGACTATAGGAATCACTATAGCATTATTGACATGTGTAAAGAGAGAATAATAAACGTATCATTTGCTGAACGTTTAGATCTTAGCCTGAATATTATATTCTTCTGTAACCAGAATTAGTTACCTTTGGAATTTTGTAAATATGATAGTATTTAGAATGTATGTATATCATAAACATTTAAAAAATCAATTAAAATGTTGTTATTTAGTGTCGCAAAAATTAAATTTATCGATAAACATGCGTATGTATATATTTGTTATTTCATTATCATTATGATCGTGTGTTGTTATTTTTAAATCCATAAGTATTATGATTGGCAAGAGCGTCTTTAAATTAATTGTGCATTTACTAAACTTTATTTCAGAATTTTTAGCGTGTTTTGCGGCTCAATACTATTTCAATCTGTTCGATGATTGCGCGCATTCTAAAATAGTTATAGATTGGCAGGTGTAAACAATATACACGGAAAAGTGCATCAGCTAAATTGTTTTGACGTCTCACAAGTTAACTCCCTCATTTTCTAAGAAAACGTGCGGAAACTTTCCTTTTTAGTTCGCATTTCGTTTCGCGCACATCTCCGAAGGTTGAGAGTTACGAACTACACGCATGTCCGCACATGATCGAAGGTAAAGAGCTATATATGAAATTTCTAACGCAGTTATAGCTTGTAAACAATCAGTCCCATTCAACGATTAAGAATTTTGGCAGCGCCTCTCGTTTTTCGAGATTCCCTAAAATTTCGTAAAATTAATACAACACTTGGTGATTCAGTGCGTCGAAACATTGGGATTGAATCATCGAATGCGCCGATTATGCATACTGCAGGTGGTCGGGATTTTTCGAAGGGCTGCGACGGTAGAAGAACGGCTCGTCGAGGCGAGACGTCGAAGACGAAGCAATCAAGGTCTCGGCGTGTCTATAAATAATGGCAAGCGGTGCGCGAAGGGTCGGCGTTCGTCGCTCGGGGTCTCGGATCTCCCCCTTTCTCACCTTGCTCTTGACACGCGCGGGCTCGCGCGACATCATCCTCGCAAGGGGAGACGGACGTGACCGTTCGCGATCATCGACTACCTTGGATCGACAACCCTTTCTTTTCGGCACTTTGAAAACTTCGCTAGCTTGATCATCACATTTTCAGCGATACACAATTTTTCACTATGTAACCCGAGCATATCTTTTTTATACTATACTATTGCTTTACTTCATCTTCAAATATTAAATGTACTCAAAACTGCGTATTTAGCATCATGGTTTCTAAATTATGATGAATATAATAATTTTATCCTTTATTGTAGTATATCCGAAATTTACGTCAAATTTAATCAAATTTAATATTTACACATTATTTTATCTATCATTTTAGAAAATTTTTCATTCACTAATCTTAAATCTCCGCTTCTTTGCCAAGTTTTAAAGAATAGTATTGAGTTGTATATTTGTCGAAACCAATTTCGATTTTCTTTCATCTGCAATACCAATAAAAAGCAAGTAATAAAATTCGGTTCAACGTTAATCATTATCTTTAAGCTATATGGCTAATCAAGTGAAAACCTTCGAAGAAATAATAAATATAATGCTTTTGGAAAGCTTTTAAAAAGCTTTCGATTGTTTTTTTAAATTATACAGTCAGATAGTAAAAGACCATTTAATAGAACTGTTTTATCTTATAAATAAATTAAAAAGTATTTATTATTCTTTAACATAATAACATCTTTGGACGATTTATGTTTTATTACATCACGTATTGTATTTATAATTTTAGAAGACGATGTTACGACTTCATTTTCTTCAAATTCCTTACTCTTTTTTCTGGCTTGGTTCTCTGTCTATTTATCTTTATGCGTGTCCCTTTTATCATTTTCTCTTTGAATCTTTCGTAAAAAGACTGAAAGCTAAAAACTCGTGAAAGCTAAAATTTCTATGAACCAGTGTGGCCCACCAAGCGTAAAGAGCTTTATGAAGATTCTTATACATTTTTTTAACTGCAACAAACAAATTATAAAATAATGCATTATTTCCATAAAATAATTCTATTACCTGTAATGCTAATAAGTAATCTCATAATTCTTTGCATCATTTAAACCATATTTGATAGTTAATTTTCAGTGACCAACATACTATAATACCAAAATTAGTAATCAACATTAGATTTAACAATTTCAGTAACTTATCATTTGTACTTGAAAAGTGATTTTTATTATTATTCAGTACTTATTAATCAAATTAATTTCTTTAAAAAATTGGAAATTATTTGTTATTTCTAGAAATATATATGTTATAAACCAATATATTATATCTGTCGCAATACATTTTGATAAAATCGTCTGTCAAAGTTTTTTTGTTTGTAAGTAAATTAAATCATCTGAAAATTTAAGCAATTTAACGTATATAAAATTCCTTTAAAATTAAACTCATTAAAATTAAAAAGGGTATTTAAATCAATAAGTTTTTAAAATTATTACTGGTCACTGGAGTGGTCCACTTTATTTATTTATTGTAGTATACGTCATAAGTGTATAGTTAGTATGTTTTTAGCGTTATCTAATCAGTCGCATGTGCAAAATATATCGAGTCTTGGACCGCTAAATCACGGATCTGAAAACTATTATCGATATAACAATATTTTAATATGCAAAATTTAAAAAATGTTTAAAGTTTAAACAATTTGAATTGATAGTAAAAGTTTTTATATAAATTTTGGTACGTTTGAGCATGTTACACGGTTCAAATATACGTTTTTCTGTGGTTTAAGTTCGGACCAAGGCCGTTTTTTTATTGAATTTTCAAAATATCTTTTTCAGTTACTGTTAAATCTATTGAAAAGTTTGGCGAAAAGGGAGGCAAAACTGACATATATAAATGCAAAAATTGCTGTGCTTCGAAGATATCGATTCAAATTCTTATTTAATAAGTTATTTTGATTAACCCATTAACGCCCAAATGTCGCGATTTCGAGAGTTAAGTTTGAGGTGTTGTTCTGCAAAGTAGAATCAATGAAAAAATGTGAAACTGAAATATGATATGTTTTCGAGGGTGCTCTTTTTAATGACCATAGTTAAAATTTTCAAAAATCCCTTTTTGCCATGGAACATTGGGAATTTATGCAAAAAATCGGATTTTTCAACTTCAATTTTTTTTTTAAAACTCAAATTTCGATGCCTATTCGGTTAGGTATATGCCTAAAACCTATTCAAATCGCGGCATTGGGGTCTGATTTTAAAGAAAATACGTTTTGCAAAGTCGGAAAATTTTTCATAATAACAAAATGGCGGCATAAGCGAAATATTTTTTATTTAAACTTCATGATTTTTTTACTCAAAATCTATCGACTTTCGGAAAAAATTTTATAGAATAAAAAAGTTTTAGAATCAATCATAGAATGCGTTTAAATTTTTTCAAGACTTTTGGGAAAAATTTTTAATTTTTGAAAAACTCGGAAAATCGAAAATTTGAAAAAGAATTTTTTTTTTATTGTAAACGTGTAGGAACATTGTTTGTTCAATTTTAAGACTTTTAATTTCTATAAAATTTTTCTTTAAAATTGTGTACTTTTAAAAAAATAAACGCAATTTTTATCCCATTTTTAAACAGCAATAAAAAAAATTTAATTTGAATAAATTAATATTGTATATTAATAAAGAGTTCTTATCTTAACTTATTGAAAGTGAATTATACATATTTTTTATTTTTTTGCATAGATCTGTTAGTCATTAAATTATTGAAAAATGTATGCTTGGATATCGAATGTTTTTAATGTATTGCACGTAAAATTATATTTTTTGTGCAACTAATGGTAGGTCAACATCTAATGTTTTTAAATTTAACTTGTTGCAAGCACCTATTTCTGATTCTTATATCGTCGTATAGGAATGTATCGACTAAGGGGATATTTGGACAGTTACACATCTAATACGCGGAAGTATAAAATCACGATACAGAACAAATACAATAAGTATACAAATAATCCTATGTTATAAACATGAGTACTATAGATTTTAATAGTACAAAATAGTACTAAAATATATTAAAATTATCATCATATCTATATTTACTTGACAGCTTTAGCTAAAAGAAAAAGAAAAATTATACCTTTTTAAATTTTTTATTTTACGCGATATCAAAATATTATACATTGTTAATAAATATTAATTTCAGTATATGATACCTTAAAGTATGTATTCCGTATACTTTTTTCGTACTTAAGTATTTATTCTTATCATCAAACGAGTTTTTGTCTATCGATCGATATGTACTTTTATTGTTTGGTCGAATCGTAATAATGAATAAAATAATACTAAAATATTTTATTTTAGCTTTTATAATATAAGTGTATTTATAAGTGTATTTATAAGTGTATTCTAATAATTAGTGTATAGTTAAATCGAAACAATTACAAAATATGCAATACTACAATAAACAATTATTAAGCTTTTGATTTAATGAAAAAAATGAAATGATAATAATCAAAAGAGGAAAGAGGACGAGGGAACGAAAAAATAAACTCATATAAAGATCATGATGCGATCTAAAATCGCAGATTTCGGAAGGTTCGTTTAATGACGGAATTCGGGCTTCGGTCTGAACGGTTGCGTCGCGCTTTACGAGACGCGTAAATCACGCAGTCGCGCGCGCGCGGGCGTTCGAGAAAAGTTTATAAGTATCTCGATGAACTTTTCGCCTCGATGAATGGCGCCCGTGCGATTCCTCTATTTCGCTATACCTGGCTCGGTGCCAGCCTTTACTTCCTTTTTGACAAACGAGATAACGAATTGTCTAAACACACACGCGTTGGAATGCAAAACGATTCGATCGTATAAGATCCGCAGAATTCCGAAGCAAAAATATCGACGAGGTTTAGCGTCTTGTTCTATCTTACGATTAATTTAATGGGATCTAATATATTTTACTTAATCTATGAGAAGAAAGAAGAACTACAATTTCTCTGTTTCGCCCACTCGAGTACAATCGTTTTAAAACAAGAGACCATCTATTTTTTATACAACTTAATTCTATTGTGAAAGAAATTTAAAGACAGTTAGACGTAAAAGAATATATAAATATTAAAAGAAAGGTTACTCTAAAGTTAATTTTGAAATTAAATGATCTAATTTGCGAAATTTTGAAAATACACTGTTGCCGATATTTTAGTAAGTATTACCGCTTATATAAATGAAAAGTTTATTTTACCTAGAAATGTATATTCAGTGTGACCGTTCATTGTACGAGATTTTATTATTTGAAAAAGTGGTTTCAAACACGAAGGGAAATGAGCGTATATCTATTATAAGAAATTGATTCTGCAGCTAGTAAGATTTTTTTTCACCTTTGAATGTATTAATTATAGCATTAAAGTATAATAAATCGAAGTGATGTTTTATTATTCCTGGTTACAAATGTACATATGTATAACAGTCCAATAATTGACATCGTGAGTGTAATTTTTAATTTCAAACCTTAATTTATATTGATAAAAATGTATTCGTCGTGCATCTATTTTAAAGATGTTTGTGAAAATAATTCGATTTACTAAATGCATACAAGCGAGAAAAAGATGATTAATGCGTTTATAAACATTTTTAGACGACAGATCTTATGATAAATGAATGTGAAAAATGAAAAACTCGACATACTTGATTTTTCGGTAAACCACGTTTGAATTCATTAACCAAATTCTTAATACATAGTCAGGTATGTTTCACTAAAACTGTAATTAGGAATCGCAAAAATGACAAAGATCTCCTTTGGGTATTGACGATACGCATTCTAAAGTTACTCTAATTTGTCCGTGCATAAATAAACGTGTCAATTATTTTGTCGTAACTTTTAATTGAGTAAATTATACAAGGAATTAAACTGAAAATTTGAAAATTTTGATTCGCCTGCTACGTTAGTGGAGTAAGTGTATCAAAAAAGAAAAGTAGGTACAAAGCAAAGTCTAAACTCGGTTCTCGTACTTCCCGAACAATCGTGAAGGGGTGAGGATTGAGGGGCGAGGGGCGAGGGGCGAGGGGCGAGGCTCGCGAATATATAATAATTGGCCGGGCCAAGGAGAAGCGGTGCCAAGCTCGCGTGATTTCGAAATCCCAACGAACCGGGTAAAGCGTTCTCGCTGCAAATCGAACGCCGACGAGAGGGGTAAAGGGTACGAGGGGCAAGTGCATTAATTGTTCGTTAACGTCGTGCGCAGAGGCAAGTTTGGCACGGTCTACCGATGCAAGGAAAGGAAAACCGGGCTGACGCTCGCGGCCAAGGTGGTCAATACCACGAGGAAGGAAGACAGGCGAGCCGTTGAGCGAGAGGTCGAGATCATGAGGAGATTACAGCATCCACGGCTGATACAACTCTATGACGCCATCGAGAACGGCAAGCAGATCTACGTAGTCCTCGAATTGTGAGTATACCTACGTACAATCTACATCTACATCTGCGTCTAATACATCTAGTCTTATCTCGTTTCGACGAGTCGTCCAAGTTTCGTCAAGGTCGCTCGAGTATAGGGATCCGTATGAGTTTCGTTTTCCTCGACAGACCAGCTGCTATGTAGCGTGGCACAATAGGGATCCAAACTGCATCCGGCGAAATTACACTGCGACGATTATAATTAAACGCAGATTTTCCACTTGCCGACAAGGCATCCGAGTCTTCTTTCAATGATTCGTCGAATAGATTGATATTTATATTCGAATTAACGAAATACGTTTTCTTCAGTTAAACTACAACCAATATTTTAAACATTTCAATAAACACGATTACGAACCTTTGTGCTTGGTTTTATTGACTACACATATCTTAAATTAAACCAACTAACCAATAATAATATTTTTTATAATTTCCATAAAAAGAAGTGTGTTTATAAAATTTGTAAAAAAATCACTTCCATTTTAATTGGTTACAAGTAGCAAACAGTACACAAAGATATACTTACATTTTAATTGAAAACTAGACAAATATAATAACGATCTAAAAATATTAAGTCCCAATATTCCAATTTGATATGCAAAGTTATAAATACTGTAGTTTTGACACAAACTAACTTGTTACAACATTGTAATTTCTATACTTGTATTAAATTAAAAAAATTATATTACGATTATTATTAATAAATGTATTAATACTGCCATTATTCCACTTTAGAATCGAAGGAGGCGAGCTGTTCGAGCGGGTGATCGACGATGACTTTGTTTTGACAGAGAGAAGTTGTGCCGTGTTCATGCGACAAATTTGCGAAGGGATTGAGTTTGTGCATTCGCAAAACATTTTACATTTAGACATGAAGGTTATTCAATACATTTTAAATTATTTGCATAATTTTAGCTTTAAGAAGAAAATAAGCACAAGGTACATT
The DNA here is from genome assembly GCA_026168455.1 of Theocolax elegans. Classification (NCBI taxonomy): domain Eukaryota; kingdom Metazoa; phylum Arthropoda; class Insecta; order Hymenoptera; family Cerocephalidae; genus Theocolax; species Theocolax elegans. The sequence goes on from CM047425.1 coordinate 83,683,540, forward strand.
AATTTACAATATTAAATATATTAAGAAACTTAAAATCAAATTCAAATTTATAATAAAGGTAAATATTTCTATCAAGTTCTCTACTATATTCGGAAAGAATTTAATATCAAATATCATTAAAACATCAGTATTTTACACATAACACTATAGCTTAATTAATTATTGTTCATCACTCGATCAAAAAACAAGAGTAAATCTATTTTTTATTTACTACACTTAATTGACAGAAGATGAGGATATGTATACAATATTTATATCTTACGTTCATCTATACGTTGTCAAAATAATTGAAGATTACGATTCGGTATATCGCAAATTGACACTACATTACTTTCTTCAGCGGTTGTTAGTTTATCACCAATAAATTAACAACCAAGTTTATTATCAAAAGTACTCAGATACAATTACTTACAATTACAAAGATCTAACTGAGAAGTAAAAAATAGCGTTAATATTGTTAGTCACGTAGATATACACTTGTAGGACAATGTATAAAAAATAAACATATTGAAATGTTATTAACAATGATTAACTTGTCAAAAAATATAGCCCGAGAATATACTGTGCCTGACAAAGGAGGGCAACCGTATCAAAATAATCGATTTCGGGCTTGCGAGAGAATGGGATCCGAAGAAGAAGCTTCAGGTTCTATTCGGTACACCGGAGTTCGTAGCGCCTGAAGTCGTCAATTTCGATCAAATTGGATTTGGCACAGATATGTGGAGCATCGGTGTAATCTGCTACGTTTTGTAAGTAACTCTATATAGCTATTACACTTTCGATAATTCAATTACATCCGTACCTTCTATTTATCTTCTCTTGCTAAATATTTTATTCATCAGATAATTATTACTTTGATGCGAACGTACAACCTAGTAACATTTTTTAAGTATATATTTTTATTGCAGTACGTATGAATAATACACATTTTGTTTAGATTATCCGGATTATCACCATTTATGGGCGACACGGATATCGAGACGATGGCTAACGTTACCATTGCAAAGTATGACTTCGATCACGAAGCTTTTGCCGAAATTTCCGAAGACGCCAAAGACTTTATCAGATGTCTCCTAGTTAAGGATATAACGTAGGTTTTATTATTATTATTCCAAATATTACATAGAATTAAGTTCCGCGTTCGTAAATTGCTGTAGATTTCCTCCTATACGACAACATCTAACTTTCAGTTGCTTATTTTACGTCATTTTTATATAAATATGTAGTTTTTAAAGTTTTTCTCATTTTTATCCTGCACGGCAGCTTTATTCGCTATTTCATTGAGATTTCATTGATTTTAATAATTATTTGCATGATTTAATTTACATAATTGATAATTCAGCGAAAAATTCACGTGGAATATACAAATGGATCGTACGAAACGTAATGTATATTAAAAATAAATTTTTGTGTCGCAAAAGTTTGAATTCATAAATATTGCTTAAAGTAATAGATATTGTGTAGTGTTACAAATCGACTTGAAGTTATATAAGGAAATTTGAAAAAATAACCACTTCCTCATCGCGAATCAACTCTGGTTGGTGTATAACAATCATTAATTTAAAATAATATTTGTACCTTCGTCCACAAATGAGCAAATATATGGACACATCAAAAAGAAATGTCGGCACCGCGTGAATTTTTTGCTCGCTGATCTCGCATGACTAATCACTCGATACACGCATACGCCCCACACATTAATTCATCTACCCGCACTTTCGATCCGATTGCCTGAAAGAATCCGTTCATTATACTTACTACGTGTCGATGATGAGCAAAGAAAAAACACGCGTCCAAACCGCGCGTCCAATGAAATATAAGGTAATCCAAGCATACCGATCGAGAGCGCGCGAGACGGCCGAGCCGACGAGGCCAACAGTCGGTGGCAAAACCTGACGTGGCTTCCTGTATGGATAATTTCAGAAAACGAGCGGGCGCGAAGCAGTGCCGCACACATCGGTGGCTCGTCCGGAAGCCGAGCCCCAAGTCACCAACTCCCAGGAACACAGGAGCACCGACGACAACGAGGAAACCCAAGACTACGAGTGTGGGAACGACGACGGGAACGACGACGACGACGACGACGACGACGACGACGAAGGCGACGAAGACAAAGACGAAGGTTTCCGCACCGACGTTGACGACGAATCCGGTGAAGGTGAAGCTCGGGCCACCGGATCCGGTCGCCTCGACCAGTTTCGGGCACGAGCTCGACGTGACCAAGGACAACCTGCGACTGTTCGTCGAGCGTTGGCGCGAGCACCCGGACAGTCCGTACACCATCGAAAACGGACCGTTCGAACATCGGAACTCGCGAGAGACGGCCTCGATGCACGGACACAGCCCCTCGCCCTGCGGAAGTATATGCAGCAGCACCGACGACTCCCAGAGCCCGGAAGGCCTGAATCTCGGGTTGGCTCTGGAGCGACGGGCCTCCGAGGGCCGAGGTCTGGGCAGAGGCAAACTCGACCCGGCCTCGCAGATCCTCCTGGCTGAGGAGATCGTCCGGCTCTCGGAGCATCTGCGTGCGTTCTCGGTGCCGAAGCCCGAAGAGCCCAGTGTCAAGGCTCTCGAGACCGCTTCCCGAGTGAAGCAGCCTCAGTCTCAGCCTCAGCCGCAGCCTCAGCCGCAGCCTCAGCCGAAGCCCAAGCCGAAGCGAAAAGAGGCGAACGAGATCTCGGAGAAGCTCTCGAGTTTGGCGTGCCGTCGACGAACGAACGGTACCGCGTTCAACGGCGCGCGAAGCCCGACCCAACGCTCGGCGACGAAGGAACCAGCCCCGCCGGCACCGGCAGCATCGGGGCAACCGAGTCCGAAACGAAGCGCGAGGCTCGAGGTAGATTTGACGCCCCCGTGGAGACAAGCGCGGGCGAAGCATCGGTTCGGCGAACGGTGCCGCGACGTACCTCGGATCGCGACTCTGCAGGATCTGCACAAGAACATGAATCTGGACGAGCCCACGAGCGCCAAGAACTTGCTGCTGCAGCTGATCGACGAATGGGGCGAGATGAGTCGGCCCGGCGGTCTGGGTGGCCGGAAGAGCATCAGCATCGACTGGCGGGGCGAGGATTCGGTCGGCCGCAAGTCCATCAACTCCCTCGCCGAATACTTCCAATCGGAGCAGCAGAAAGTCACGAGTCCTCCTGCTACTGGACACGCGACCTCGATACACCGCTGAAGAATCCTTTACAAGATTTTTTTGAGATGAACTTGTTGTGTTTGATGGGCGCTGGGACCTTCCACGCTGCAGTGCGCCCTCGACGTCGCATCCACTTAGTGTTCGATGGGTGATTTTCGGTTGACTGGTGCATCGTACCCTGGATCCGAACTCGATAAAATGCCGTCAAATTGTGTGTGTACTTACCCATAGTAAACAAATAAGTGTCGATAGACTATATTTCTCCAAGTATTCAGTGGCAACCGTTTAACGGTTCAAACTCGATGTGTAACGAAAAGTGTTCGATAAACGTACCTAGTATTGCACCACTTTTTTTAAATTTAGGTAAACCGACGTTGTCTAAGTTGAAGGTTATTTGAAATTCACTCTTGAGGCGTACGCGTGAGATGCAGCGTAACTCCGTGATTCGACATTCCCGATCGCGTCTTCGATTGAAACAAAGTGCCGCAAGACTATATATCTCGAGAAATGTTGGCGTTATCGTTCAAGCGTCAAACAGTGTACATACGTTTTATTCGATCGACTCTTCGCGGTGGTTGCGGCTTTTTCTAATTTGATTGACACTGCATATAAAAGTTGTTTTTTTCATCGCTTCGATAAGTATACGTTTAAAGAGGAGTTGCGTCGTTAATTGCGTCGTTTTGCGTTGTGGGCTAAACTCGGTGTTTACTGTATATCCTATATTGTATTTGTACGAAAATCGATTGTAAAATAGCCATCGTTCGTTATTTTCCGTTTAAAAAAATAACTCGTAGATATTTCAAGGCGTACCGATACGCTATACTTACGGTAGCCGTGATCTCTCGCGCGAGTTTTGACTTTAATCGAGTCGTTGCGATCCGCTTCGCTTCCTATACCTAGCTGTACGAAAATAAGTGTTATTTTTCCCTTTGTCCGTTAGTGCGGATGCGAGCTGGGAGCAGCAGCGAGTGGAACGGAATGTGGATTGATCATGGGAGAGTTATTAGCGCACGAGAAAAATATCGTTATCCATTCGTTGAAAAATGTATTCGTCGTGTATATGTATAAACTTTTTATCGGTGTACCGTTATATACGATTTTATACTATAAGCAAGCTAGAGCGACAGAATTTATTGAAAAGGGATGCGAGAGGACCCTGGCAATTTCCCACTCTATATCGTCACTGCGTCAAAACGACATTCGGACTACTATTTTAATTATCTCTTTCTCCATTACTAGTTAGCTGAGTGATACAGTTTAAAAAACAATCTCGACGAGGTAAAACATTTGTATAAATGAATACAGAATATTTTTATAATTATACCAGTATTTAACCAGTGTACCGATACCGTTTGTCTTTATTCTATTTTGGCGCTTTACCTTGCAATATATATTGTACACAATATGTCAATGTCATTAATTTAATTATTTATTATGATTATGATTATTGCGACTGCGAGAAATAAGAATGAAATATAAATAAATTAAGATCAATAGATTTAAATATATATTGATGTGTACTCTCGAAAGTTCCTTATTTATCCTTATTAAACTCTTGCGTACATAACATGTACATACATACATTGTGAAACTACTAACGCATTATCATCGTTTGCTGCTAACACGGATACTAACAAACTCAAAGTACTTTATTAAGGTAAATAGTAATTAAGGTAAATAATGCCCAAAAGTTAAGGTTCGGCAAAGAAAAATTGTTCCGACTTACAGTAAAAAACTACTACACAGTATAAATATAAAGTATATATTTCTGGTTCAATTAATTTTATCATAATTTGCTACTATTCTAATAAATAAAAACTTTAAACATAAAGACATGGTTCATTATAAAATGTATTTATAAATATTATATTTTTAAAGAAGTTATGAAGGTTTTAAGCCGAAAAAGTCTTTTTTTGTGTTCTTGCCTCGGAGATTTAAAAACTTTACCATAAAATTCTAAAGAAAAAAAATTGTCGGTATTATTGGAAAATTGAGGAAACGAATTTTTATTGATTTCTGAGATAAAAAGCTTGAGTGAACCAATGCAAAATTCTTAAATAAATCTTTAATTTTCATAATATATTATTTATTAATTTTTACCTGTTCTTCACAGTTGCAGGGCATTTTCAAGTGAACGATAATATCAAATTTCTTATTTCTAGCTTTTGTTTATTATAAGAATAATAAAATGCATATTTTCACTTGAACTTACTTGCAAATTAATTGACAGGACTTAAAATAATCTTTCGGATGAACTTTATGGAGGGTTTTGCAGCACTGTTTCTACAGATATAAAACTTTAAAATCGGAACAATCTTTATTTTGGTGAACATAAACTTATAGGTGGTAGTGAACATTAATTATCACCAACCTAACTTAAATTAAATCTAAACGAAGATAAGTAAGCTAATCCAAAATCCTTTAAGACATTTTATTATCATGATTAAAAATTACCTAAGTCATTCCGACTAACTTGTATTATTCTAAATAAGGATTGATTACAGATTCAATATGCATTAAATCGTTGAATAATATTACGATGATTAATATCAAACGAATAATATAAAATTCTTTTGTTTAGTGAAACTATTAATGAGTTACAATAATAATTCTTTGTAAACCAAAAAGTAAATTTTATTTTTAATTTCACATAATACTCATATATATGATACTACTCTCTAAATACACGAATTATAAGAAAAAAGTTAACTGTACTGAAGCATCGATATAAAATTTATTTCTAAATTAGTGTACCATTACTTTAAAAGTTTGAATAAAGAAACTATTTAAAGTCGGTGTGACAATGGTTTCATAACTAAAACATTCTAACGATAACCTTGCTAGTTAATAACGATCTTTTAACAAAAACGAATTGGAGAAACGATATTTACATATCCTCGCTATCGTCATGACAGAAAGAGACCAGGAGCAGAAAAGTTGCTGGAACATCGTTGGTTGGAAGCACCTTTGGAGAATCCCATATCCAAAGTGAGACTCAAGCGATACGTAATCAAGAAACGATGGGTCAAAGCTGTCAACACTATTCTGGCACTGCGTCGTATGGGGGCCCACATCAATCTCGAGCTCGTCTGATCCTTTCCAATTACTTATTATGCGCAAGAGCGCTTTTCATTAATTTACTAACTAAAAAAATTATTCTCGGTCAAAGTTACCACCTGTTTCAAACATTTATCCTGGCTATTCAGCCTGGATAAATATCATTTAATTGTTTATACTCGCTCAAACTGTCATTGACACGTAGTTTAGAGGATATAGTTTGCAAAAATTTCTACAAACCACTATATACACACACCTTGATTAATAGTATTCAATGCAATTTTTTGCAGTCTTAATATTGGAATTTAACTTTCTAGGGAGACGCAAACAATTAAATTACTGCCAATTGCAACCTAAATTAAAATTTCAATCAACAATTTTAATAGTTCATAGTTTTATGCAAGAACGAATGAAGATCGATTTTTGATAATAGCGAACAGAAGCATACACTATTTTCTATGTGTTCAAATAAAACAATTTAATTTTCGTGTAATAAATTAAAAAGATGAACATAAAAATCTTCACGAAAACAAAATATACAATCGAATTCGATTCGAAAGCTTTGTATAATTAAGTAATATTTATAAAAATACAAGTCGCTATTGTTAAAAAAAGTTATAAAAATATTACGTAATAAAAAAGTTACGTGAATTTGATAATTATCATATCATATTATATTAGAAGCATATATAAAACGATGGAATTGCTTAAATCAAATTTAATAACCTTTTCTGATAAACGTGATACACGCATAAGCGCGATAAAATTTAAACGCGGTTAAACTAGTTTTGCTTCCTAGTATTTGTTAAATATATATATTAATTCTTGTAAACTGCTCTTTCGAATTTTAGGTATTAAATTAATAAATATATTAAATGCTGATTATAATATAATTACAAAACATCTTTTATAAATAATTATTTAGAATTTAGTATGTAATATTACCGAACTATAACAATGAAGCCATCATATGTTTGGGAAACGGATCGTGCCCAGCTTGTAGGATGTTTTCTAATATAAAAATATGAAAAAAGCCAGAGCCGCAGACTCTAACAATCTTTTTGCTTGTAACTTCTAAACTATCAAATATTAATACGTAAACTAAAGTTTAATGAAAAGCTCGGATAAAATAGATATAATTTTAAAAAAAGCAAGCTCAAATCCGCTAGAATGGAGCAAAGATATAGCCAAATTAAAAATTAGAAAAAATTTATCTTAAAAAATTAATAAAATTTGTAGCGTTCAATTTTTGTTAAATTTTCTTCTAATTCTTAATTTGGCTATAACTTTGCTCCGTTCAACGATTTTGAACGCATTTTCTTTTAAATTCTATCTACTTTACCGCAGCTTTTAATTAAACTCTAGTTGGAATGTTAATATTTGATAGTTTAGATTCTTTAAAGTAAAGCCTCATTTTTTTTTTGGAAATTCTGCGTTGTTTTTTACAGTATAGAAAAACATATCCTTCAAGCTGGGCACGATCCATTTCCCAAACATATGATGGTCTCCTTGTAAGTTCTTTACGTTATAAATTAGATTTCAGTGTTTACTTCTAATTGCTAATTATTTACAAGTAGTTTATAAACTATTTAGCTTTAACGATACATGCCATTTAAAATTATGAATGTTTATGAATGAATACAAATTTCTCATATTATTTTATACGCATCAAAAGCAAACAATAATACACGCGAACCCGCATGTTCTAAACATACAGCGATCAGACACATTAAGCATATTTTTGCACTTAAGAGTTAAATAAAGAAATGGCGAATTAATTAAATTATTAGAATATAACTTTAAACAATTAATAAAAATATAAGTTTATCATTATTACTGTTCAAATATTAAAATGTACATGATTTACTTTTTAGTAAATTATTTTAAAATTTAAAGAAAATTTTATACGTATATTATATATTTTACTATACAAATTGAATGTAAAACTGACACAAAAGTTACAAGAACTCTTTCAAATATGACATTAAAAGTGTACAGGATAAACTAATAGAACAGGTTCAATTATCTATATGTATAAAGTCGTACTCATGACCATAAGTAGTAGTTATAAATCTTTTTTATATTTTTAACAAAAGTATATAATAAAATTAATTCGTATATTATGTATACATATTTCACGTACTACATTATAATTTTTTACATTTTATGGATCTTCTTTAAAACTAAGACTATTTTAGGAAAAACAGTTTTGTTACAAAATTTATCACTTAACTTTTATTTTTTTATTTAAAAGCGAGAGTGAGGACGAAGATATTTTTAATATAAAGACGAAATTATATATATTCAACATTACTTTTTCACGTAATTATTAGGAAATATTTAATAATGTTACTAAAATAAATAATGCACTGCCATTTAGATGCAATTATCTTTTACATAATTTCAAAGTAGATTGTATGGTCATACCGCCGTTACATACACACACGCGCAGCCACATCCACACATTCATTCACACATACCGAGAAAATGACAGTATTTTTTGTCCACCCAAAATGTAGTTTTAATCTGAAATATAGGCTACGTCACTGCTTATTGAATAATAAAATTCAGTTTATTTTTAGCGTGTTTTTATTATGCTTGCCTTTTCTTCGTTTTAGGTTCAATATTTAATGGAAAACATCTCGTTAAATTGACATTTTGTCATTTTAATTGATTAATTTAGCTAACGATGATTCAACGTCGCTCTGCATGGGTATATACACGCTAAATGTGTTTTTATAATAAATACAAAATTGTGTTGCACACAATATTTTTGTAACTATACGTGGAAAGATCGACGCTATTCGGTACCTGAGATCGAGACGTGAATATTTTTTTTCGAAACAGAATACGAAAAATAAAAAATTAGTTAGTTGATTCGTCTTGCAATAAAGTAAGCTGCGCCTCGCTCAAACAAAGCAGAGTAAATTATTTTATCTCTCGACTTATTAATCATAAAAATATGTTTCCATGTCCACAATTTCGAAAAGTAATATTTTGTGCATAAACGTCAGTGCCGAAAGTACGTATAAAGTGTTGCAAAAGCCCAAGAATAATTGATCAATTTGCAAAGCTATATATATAGTGACTAAGTTTCAAACGTAGTTTATTAGTGTTTAATTATCGAAGTACAGTTATGCGCAGTATCTATAAAAAAATGTCTACCTATATCGATCCAATTTTCAATTGTACAGCGCAATCTTTGTCAATATATACCCTCTTGATACGAGTATCTACATTATAAGTTGGTATTTCAAGTATTATTTGTAGTATTCAAAACCTATGTATTTATATAACATGAAAATATATTACTTTTAGTTATTAAGTAATGAGCAACGTGTATATTATCATCTATAATTACGCCGCTTCGATATGTATAACGAACCAATTGACAATTATAATGAACTTTTGTGCATATTTATACAAAATAAAGGCAAATTTCTCAATTATTTACAATAAAGGAATAAAATGCTTACTTTTTTAACAATACAATACCTCGAATTATTGTTTAACTTAATTATTTCACCAGAGTAAGTAAATGTCAAAGTTTTAAATTTGACGCCATTCAAATTTATAATTAGATTGCGCACATTAGGTGGCAGCACTATGCAAGATCGTCCGATTTTAAAACAACAGCTGATTTTTGTCTCTCGTCTCCGCGCCTCTGCTCGGCGTTGCTCGGCGTCAGGCACGCCCCGCACGCCGCACGCGTGTGGTTATTTAATATACTTATAACGTTTGTTGACGTTTGTTTCGCCGCTGTGTGGTTAAGTTTAATCTATTAATATCTTTCACGATGGTAAGTTTTGTTATAAATATGTTGTAATAAAAGAAAAACTCATTAGGTCTATACTTTTAATCTATAGCTGATTTGAATCGTAAATATTGTATATAATTTAACTTATAGGTTAAATGAATTATTATTATTGTCAATAATTAATTTAAAAATGAAAAACTTAACATGTTTGCTAAATATCTGATTATATACAGAGTTTTACGAAACATAACTGGAGTCCCTATGCCAAAGTGTACGATCCTTTACAAGCAGGCAGTATAGATGGAACTGATACAGAACCACACGATAAAGCAATAGCTAGGGCTATGGTTGCTCATTACGAACCACCTCATGGGTTAAAGTCAAGGCCGGATAGAACATTGTTTGTATCTAGATTTGGACCCAGAATAACTAAATACGACTTGAAAGAAGTAATATTCCTTATTAACAAATATTATTTATTACTCTAACTAAATTTTGTTGTATATCACTATTCTAAGTAATATCTTTATAAATTTTAGTATTTTTCAACATTTGGTGAAGTTGTATCTGCAAAAGTAATATACGACATAGTCACAGGAGCTTCACAGTGCTATGGTTTTGTGGAAATGAGGTCTGCGGATGATGCATGGAATATAGCAAGGAGAACGTCTGATTTAATTTTGATAAATAACAAGATTTTTGTTGATTTAGAACTTTCTCGAACTATGAAGGGTTGGAAACCAAGAAGATTAGGTATGTATTTACTTTACTGAAAAGATGAAAATGTGTATGGTAATTAAAGTAGAACAAAACAAAATACTTTTGCAGGTGGTGGGTTTGGGGGTCGAAAGGAATCTGGACAACTGAGATTTGGTGGAAAAGATCGACCATTTAAAAAACCATTTCTTTTGGATTTACATAAATACAACAAAGGTTGACAATTCCCTGAAAAGAATGTCTCTGTCTTCAGAATAATATGTAAGTAGATTTAAAAATTTTATTGTATGGAAAAATAATAGAAATTAGAAATAATAAATCACTAGAATAATCGGTATTGCGCGCACTCATCTGGCAACTTGATTTCTAGGATTCGAGGAGCAGTGAGCTGTGGGCTGTGGTGCGACTTGGTTCCCTAGTATCTTCTGGGACTCTGGTTTGTACGTGCGACATCTCGTCGAGTTTTTGCGCGATAATCGGAATATAAGCATGACGCAAGGCCCGCAGGCACGCAACTTTACACCGCGGGGCGTCACGACGCCCTCTCCCGACATCCCAGGGCGCCATATATGGCGGGGCCGAGGCCTGCATCCGGAGACCTGATAAGCGGCGCGACTCGCGAGGCGCAAGGTCCTCGCGATGCCTCCGCCTTCGCTGCTTTCCCGGTTCCCCTAACCCCCCACCTGCACAGCTGCTTTTTGTTTACCCGCTCTCACCCGCGCACTCGCCCCTTTCCATATGGATCGTCGATGCTGGATGAAAGTATTTATACGTACGGTTTCATCGACTGTAACTGATACCGCGTCCGAGCCCCTGGCTATATCATTTTTTAGACGAATTTATATGGTTCTACAAACACTTTCGTAACATCATTCTGGTTTGTTTCTCTTTTATTAATTTAACTTTTTCGATCATTGCGGGTACGTTTTATTTAAATCATTGACAGGTTGTGTTCATCGTTGTTATCAACCGTGTTTCTCAGATGTCGGTCTTAGTTGTAACGTATTTACAGTGTGAAAAATGTTCGTAATGTTAATAAATAAATTGTAGAACAAACATAAGGCTTTATTTTATTTATATTTCCAATTTTTAGTCTGTACTAATGAATGTTGTAATAACACTGTTATGTTTTAGAATTATTTTTAAACAGATATATTTAACAGCTATGTAACTTGGAAAATAAGATTTTGCAAAGAATTGTGAAAATCTTCTCGTACTTGTCATTTCTGTGGTTCCGATTAGTAGAGAGCGAACAAACATTTTTTTTTATGCACTTTGAAAAATTTGAACCCTATCCGACTCAGTGTACTTTTGATCAGTATTTTCGATTCCATAAATTATTTAACTTCAAGATTCAAAACGTTTTAATTTCCCATTTATCTTGTAGACGGAACTTGTCGGTTTATTGGGCACTAACGAACTTGGCGATTCCAACCAATTCATTATATAGTAAGAAAAGATGCCAATTATTATGGAAAATTTATATATACATACATATATTAATGATTCTCTGCATCCTATGTCAATGTCGTGTAAATAATGAACATCTATCAAAAATTTTCACATTTGATTCACAGATTTTATGCATATTTAATCTTAGTTTAATACATTTATTAGCGTATCTGCTTTTTACAACAACAAAATAATTAGTCATTAATTTAATCGAGTTTTATAATTTTATAACTATGTTCTGTGTTAACTTAAATATTAAACGTTAAATCTATTTAAATTATCTTCTATCGATATATAAAAGTAACCACGATTACTTTACAAGTTCTGATTAAAATATACTTAAACATTATTTTACTTCTTCAAACTAACACATTTATGTAATTCGTATTGTATTAATCGGTGTAAAAAAAATAAAGATAATTGTCAGTATATCTTTAATAATTAATAGTTTTAACGCGTTTATTCTAGAATTTTCTAATTTGCTGTTGGAAGTTAGTTTTGAAATATAGTAATAAAAATAAAGATTACGTAGACGTCATCCGTTAAGTTTTTTAAGCGAACGTTTAAATAAACAAATAAATAAATGAGAAAAGCGCGAATATTAAATCTGGGTAATATAGGTAAACCGGGTGTATTTATATATACCTACATTATATTTTGAGTGTACTTGACTTTCTCTGAATGCTACGCAGTCCGACTGCGAATACTAAATTTACGTAGGCAGCCTTAGCAATATGAACTTCTCTCTCAGAATTATAATCAATTCGTATACCCGTAGTTGATAAATAGATGGATAATAACTTTATCGATTAAGCATCTGTGTATTAACTTTATCATTAAATTGTAATTTAATAAGTAATGACATTTATTCTTGCTTTATTTTTAAAATAACTAAATACCTGTTTTGAATAATAAAATGTTCAATATTAAAAAATAATGAACGGCGTGTATAGACTAAAATTTTCGTTATATTTGAAATATACCTAAGTATAATATTAACTTAGAACTTAATTAATAGTTAGCACTAAATATATGAATACAATATTTTGCAATCGAAAAATATGTTTTATTCATTGTTTAATAAAATAATAAAGTAAATAAAGATCAAAATTAGAAGCATATTTTATTTGTATATTCGCTAGGTGTGCATGTATGTAATAGGAAAGTGTGTACATATTTTTCAGAAGTATCACTCGAAGTAAAAATAATATGCGAAATAGTAAATACTCAAAGCAAATTGAAACTTTTCCGTAATAATATAAGCAGAAAAATATAATAATCTATAAATAGAAGGAGATCGAGCGATGAAAGCTGTAAATAAATTTGAGTAAAAGTGGAAGACGTCGAGGCAGGCCGTACGCGCGCGATTTGAAACGAGATCTCTCGGTACTACAGCAGCGAGTATGCGCGAATCGCGGGGTAGGGAAAAAAATTGCAACGACATAAAGTAATGTGCTTGACGAAAGCAGGAACGGTGACCGATAAAAGGGCGAATTTTGGCAGACACGCGTAGGAGAATGGGGATGATCGGTATAGTTGAAAACGAGATAAAAATGCAGACGAGCCGCGTGTCGGTGGCTCTGGAGAATGGGGCAACCTGGTCAGGATTTCCAGGGCGTCGAGTGCTCCCACCTCTCGGTATCTTGATTTCTCGTGGGTTTGGCAGGGTCGGTTAGATGTAGGTGTATGTATTCCCGTCGATCTGCCTCCCTCCTCTTGGGTGTTTAACTCGAATTTTCGGCTCGATCCGACAGAAATAGGCGGGCGGGGCGCGACGCGTAGGGCCCCGAAAGCTCCCAAGAATAGCCCCGGGAGGAGCGAAGAGGGCGGCGAGGGACCGAGAGAGGTGGTGGAGCCTCGCGAAGAGAGCCACAATCGGAAAGCCGGAGCTCTCAGAGCCGCTCTAGCTGTCGCGCGGACTCCACATTCCAACGGCCAAAGCTCCCGTGTGAACGTGCGAGGAGATTTTCTGGTTCGGCTCGGACACTCTCTTTCTCACACACAAGCACACACCCACACCCACACGTACACAAGCACACGCACCTCACTCTTTTATCTCGCACACAAGCACTCGAGTGTAAGTTTTCTCTAACGAATCTAAGTCTCTCTCTATCTATTTCTATCGCTATTTCGCCTCTCTCCCTCTCTCTCTCTCTCTCCATACTTAAATATTTTTTATCTATCTGACTTTATATTTTCGCTTTCTGTGCGAGTGTTTGGGGGGTAGCGACATGGGACTACGTTGAACGAACGTCCCGGGGCGTTCGCTCGAGTCGGGCTCTGGCTACCCGGTGTGACAAATAATTGAAATCCGCAAGTGCCGCAAGGAACAGCAGCTGTGTTCGACTCGACGCGACAACAAGTGTTCCGAACGCGCGTGTCAAGTGCGATCATCGGACGAGTGAATCATCGGACGGTTAGGATAATTCACGACGTAATTTTGGAATCGCGCATCTTTGGACAATGTGAGTTTTGTGACAGGTTCAGTACGTGCAGTATCGAAGGAAATAGAGAGCGAACCACCGAGTGGTTAAGTCGATTTGTCTACTCTCTCACCAATCAACGGATCTGGGTTTCAAATTCGTTTATAAATATAATGTGCCTCAAGCTATCTCGAGTTTTGTTTTTCGTATAGTTTTTCGTGACGGGACGGGTATGATCGTTAATGTTCGGCAGGGTCGTAAAATTTGCCAAACCTCGGTACTCCGCGCTCGAGAGTGACGGAAACGGGCGCGAGGGAGCACCGATAACGGAGGAGAAACGCGAGAGTCTACGATCACCGCTAGCCGGTTTCTATAATTAGCCGATTTGGGGAAGGGATCGACTCCTTATAGAGCTTGCGCTCGCCCGACCCGAGCTTGCGCGAGAGCCCCTGGCGTATCGGATTACTGTCTCTTATTCGCTACCGCCATCGACACCGCACCTCCACCTTGTTCCTCTCCCTCGTCCTTCTTTTACCCGCAACCTCGATTTCTCCATTTCTCGATCTCTCGATCGTTTGGACATTTTTTTGCCTACCTGAAAACTCAATGATATTCTAGGGAATCCCTTAAAGTCCAGCTAGAGATCAATTTTGGTGGGTGATATCACTGATATCCATACGACTGACCGATGCGATTCAAATAAATTATGCCTGCCTATCATCTTGTGTGCTTTCGAAAAACATCTATTTTCATCTAGTCCCATTTTTCATTAGATTCTCTAGAGCTGCTTATAATTTTAACGTTTGTAAACAATGATTCTTGTATATATTTGTGCAATAACAACGCGATCTTTATTTTATCAATTAATATTAGAAATTACTACATCCAAACTTGGCATGTAGCTTATCTCAACGTAACGCGTGCAATTTCGAATTTTTCGAATAGCGTAGCCTAAAGTTAAAAATTGCTTGGCTATTGATAGATTTTTTAACGACGGTCCTTCCAATTATAGAAGTGCGAACCGTACCAATCTCTCTTCTGTTCTTCCGAACGTTTACGGCAAACCTGCCCAATAAATTTGATAAATATATATATAGATCAAATCGATAAAACAGGAATCATTTTTATAGACGTACAAACAATTAGTTAACCTGCAAACAAATTCTCGATCTCGCTATTTTTAAGTATGCTGTAATCTAATGTTTATTTTTTTATTGCAGCGCTTTAAACTCCCGCAAACATGTCGGACGACGAGGAACAATACTCGTAAGTATATTTAAAATAGTTAGCTTCGTAATTTGCTTAGTCGATTGCCCGTCATTTAAAAAATTATAATTATCATTTTTTGTAATTTCTTGTACTTTTAAAATTCGTTGTTTCATTTATATTTTATCTTATGATAATTCTGTTAGATTTTAGAACGGGGAAGGAGAAACGTCCTGTAAGCTGTTTTACGAAAAAATACTTTAGCACCGTAAAAGAACTTGAATGAAATAATAGAGTATAGTAGCCTAGTACTACTGATCTAGCATTATTGCTGTACCAGTTTTTCACGGTTCTTTAGTAGTTTTTTCGTTGAAACATAGTTAAAGATATGACATCATAATTGTATAATAGTTGCCAAGATTGCGAATATTGCGATATAAGTGTCACGTAAATGTATCCCTTGGTTTAACTCTTGTTTTTAACACGCAGACGTAAAGTTCCTTGTAATTTTCAGAGACATGGGTTAAATTTTGTCGATTAACGTCATCCACTTGTGTCTATATATGTATACGTGTCTTTACGTGTAACCATTCGTTGATCGATCCACGTATTTTTACCGCGAAATCCCTAACAATTTTAAATCCTTGTATTTGTATTTTTTGTAAAAAACTGATCCCAAAATTTTACAGCCAGCATGCTAATCTGACATCTTGATTAACCTATATGTTTCTCCATTTATTTTTTACAGCAGCGAAGAGGAGGTCGAAGAAGTGTAAGTGTTTCCTTCATTTCGTTACATCGACTTGTTTCGTCCAATCGAATTTGAGTGATCGTAATAATTAACCCATTTTTCCTTTCTATTTACAGGAAGTAAGTTGGAGCATCCGGTACTATATATATAAAACCACTTATCAAAAGTTTTTACTTATTCCTTTTTTTTACAATAATATTCATAATTGCAATTTGCCATAGATTTAGAGCGTTCCATAGCCCCGATAGCAAAGCTGTCACTTTCAATAGATATGCATTAAAAAATATAAAAAGAAATAAAAAAAGTAAATTAGTTGTAAAGTAATTAAAATGCAAATATAAAAGAAAAATGTTAAAAATAAAGGAGAGTAAATGCCGAGAACGTTGGAGTCTCCATCGCGGTTAGTGCGGATGGTACGTTTTTGTATCTATCAATAGCCTGCGTCCGCTGGGAGAGACAAAGGCCCCGCGCGGCCTCGCGGATTTTTCTCCCGTGGTGTTTTTCAGCGCGGAGGCGGCTCGCGAGTATTTCGGAATTCGTCGTACGTTACGCAACTCGGCGTTTCGATAATCACGGGAGAAAAGGACCGAACCGCAAGAAAGAAGAGCAGAAGAAGCAGGAGGAGGAGGAGGAGGAGGAGGCGATCCCCTCGAAATGCCGGCCGGTTAAAATTAAACCGCGGTGTTTCCTTCACGAAAATAGAGCGCGCGTGGATAGCGCGACTCTGCAACGCCGCCACCCGTATACGAATTTAGTAACACGAAGCCGAAACGAGGATTCGTCGACTCGCTCGCTCACTCACGCGCATCTCTCCCTCGATTTATGGACCGAGAGCAGCCGCGCTTCTTTCACTTTGCGCGATTTTCGAAATTTGGAACCAACGCGCTCACTTTTCCACGGAGATGAATATTCTTGAATCGATGGTCGTCAACTGTCGCCGTATGCGCACAAACATGATTTTTGCAATGACAATTTCATACAATTCTCTGATAAAACTCCGCGTATTTTTATGACATAGCAAGTTTAGTGACAAGTTCCAACAATATCCTCGAACAGAAATATGATTTATCTTAATTTTTGTCTTTACAAAATCGGCCTGCAAAATAATACAAATCTTTTACAGTAATAGTTACAATATATTTTGGAACGATACAATTAAATACCAATTATTTTATTTAATTTTAGTTTAATATTAGCATTATTTTATATTTTCAAAACAACAAACAAACGTGGCTATAGAACTGAAATACCTATTCAAGATATATTTTTCTCCGTCTCAAAATAACGAATAAATAAAATCGTGACGTAAATCATTTGTCGAATTCTTGAAAGCGCTTTGAATATAAACATCGATATGTCGTGGTTCGTCGTGATTTTTGAATCATACAAATTATAAACTGTACCAACACCGATTGGAAAAGAGTGAAAATCGCCGAGCGAACGGAAGAACAAAGCGAAATATTAAGTAACAACGATTACCTAGTAAGTTCACGTGAATCCGCGTTTCGTGTTATTCTTAGAGATGAAATATAGACAATAGCTCGAATACGGAGACGATACTGCTGACGATTATTTTTGGCTCCATCGTGGTATACATCGAGATAACTCGCTAAACGATGGAACTGAAAAACGGCGATTAAATATATTTTGACGCTTTGTATATTGCATTAATAGTTTTGAACTTATAAATTATCTTAGCTGCGTTTTGAGATACATAAATATAAATTCTAGAGATTTGGAATTATTTCAATATAATACTGATTATATTGTCGAACTCGCTTTAAATTGTTTTACGAGTGAAATTCGAGACGGCTAGCGATAAATAACATTGATAACTCTCAAACTGAATAGTAAAATTGTATTGAGAAAAAAATACAACAATGACGCAATATGCGAGTAAGAAAACTATTGGTACATAGAGATGTAAGTTAAAATAATTCAGGATGCTTTACAAAAACAATTTATTTGTATCTAGTAAATATTTTTTTTCGCGCGCTGCCAAATTTCATTGGAATTTGTTTGCATTAGCTAGTTAAATATATACTGATAAATAACCGGTCGGTTGACGTACTTCAACTGAAACGTTACTTTACGACTTTAGGTTAAACGATCTTTGATCATTCAAGTAAAATTTAAATAATCGCTGATAATACTGATAATACATACATACACGCGTATATATACCTATATATTTTTAACACGTCCATGTAAGAAAAACGCATTTGCCAAGTATTACATTGATCGTAACTTCAAATCTCTAGAATTTTTAAATTTAGTCGAGTTTTAGAGGAGACTCACGTCTATCGTGCTTACGATTCTACCATCACATACTATAAAATAAAAAATATTAATGAGAATCCTTTTTCATCAATGAATTAAATGAGCCCCCTTTGAAAGTAAAATGAATTTGAAAGCCAATAACTGACTCTGGTTTTTCTCTTTTTTTTTTATCTTTCCATTTCTCTCTATCTATCACCACAAAAAAACAACACACAAACCAAACCAAACATCGCTTCAATTACCAAATCCACCGTTCGACCGATCGACGCACGCGACGCGCGTACCTATTCGATTTGTTCGATCGAAAGGCAACCGGAGAAGAAAATCGAGTAAGTGCCAGAGTTACTGTCGTACCATTTTTTTTCTTTGTTTGTCTATGTCTATTGTTTTTATTCTCATTATCTGTTATCACTTTTATTTTATTTTTCATTTTTATTCATTGTCGGTATCGTCCGCTACTTAAACATACTCGCTCTATTACAATTAATTACGAAATGTAGCACGACGATTTTTCTCTCGCTTTTTTCTATTATTTTTTAGCCACTTTATTTGTATATTTCTGTATACTTTGTATTTTGTTAACGTAATAACAGTGTCGTCGTGCTGCAACTGTCTGTTGCTGCTACATCTAAAAAAATTGATGAATTATTTATAATATCTCTGTACCTACTTCTTATAATTTACCAAAATATTTATTTATTTTACTTTTTTTTAAGATGCCGCATTACTTATCTCTTGTGTATCTTTGAATAGCCGTGAAATTCACTCACCAATTCTTATATGATCTTGTGTCGTTTTTGCCGTAATTATTCTTAATTTTCGCAATAATCGCTGCTCGCCTTTGCTGATTCTACTTTAAGCGCACATTTTAAGCGACACTTTTGATTTATTTTCCTGTGATGTCTCGTATTCGACTTTGATATACTTAATATCTTTCTTATCTTTCTTTCTTTTGCTACTTTCTTTACATACACTTGACAAACAAAATATTTTTTTCAACTACACTCTAATTTAGGAGTATCGCGTAATTTTTTTAATACCAGTCAATATTTTCTTTTCCAACTATTTTTAAACATATTTTTTATACTTAAAGATATATTGGTGCATTCAACGATAAAAATAGATATATCATTGAAAATAATTCTGTTTTTATTGAAAGCCCATGTAATAAGTACGTGAAATAAAGTAAAGTTTACGCGATACTGCTGATCTAGAAGGAGTTTCGAAAAAGTATTCTGCCGGTCAAGCGTAAAATAAGCAGCCTCGATCAATGTCCGTACAGTAGGCGTGCGATTGGTTGATAATAACATTTTACTTTTTTTCTTTTACTTTAATATGATAATATGTGTAAGGACGATCTAACGCAATTGTAACATGATGTTGACAGTATTACGTAGGTCCAACAAAACTTATTCTTAATATAAATGTTTTTATTTTACATCTCTTGCAGCTTTCTGCATTGTTTTGCATTATCGTGCATATGCAACTATATAATCTCTAAGTAGTTTGTAAAGAAACACGTATTTTTTTTTACAACTTTTTACAAGGTATTTCGCATATTTCTGGCATAAAACCTCTTGTAAACACGACACATGTACTTCAAAAATAACGAATGCGCATATACACACAATTAAACGAATGCGCCTTGAATTGCCTTCTTGTCCTATTGTGTGATGTGAAAACATTTTGAATAGACACGAATATTTTAGTCTCTTGGTATCAAAAATACCATTAATATTCGAATTTTCTAATGAATCACGTGGAATTCAACTTTTCTTCACATCCTGTTCACAGCAAAATTATTTGACTTTCCTTAACGTTTCACATACTCTTACATTATATCTATCTCTATCTCGCTCACTCTCTTATTTCTACTCTACATACTTGACACATCTATCTATCTATCTATCTGCTCACAATAAGCACTTATACTACATCATGAATCTGCTGCCAATGCTCACTCTTGTTCGCGTGCTGTAGTATATGTGTATTATTCTTGTTATTCTTGTCAGCGCGCCCACATTAGCCTGCGGTCCGAGCCTTCCACGGTGAAGAACCACGGGCTCGAATCGCACTGGCTCCACGAAAATAAGAGGGGCAGATCGCTTAATACATGCAGATTGCCGTTTATTTTCACTTTTATCGCTTCCAATTTTTTTTTTTTTCGTTTACAAAAACTACACGAAGCTAAGTCTTTCGCTTTCTACATAACGCCACAAATTGAATTGCACACTATGTTGATAATGTAAAAGATCATATCAAATGATTGAGGTGATTCGCTGTAATATCTTTTGATTTTTAATTGATTAATCCGCTGTAAGTCCAAGAATTGTTGCCAATCAGCGAATGGCACATTCCGTGCTTGAATACCGAGGTAATTAAAATCCGGCAATCTGCATAAAAACGATCGACGTCAAAGTGTGCCATGATTACTTAACGAATCGTTAGAGGCTCATGCTAATGAAAACAAATGTAAACCATAAATACATAAATAAAATCAAACACGATAAACAAATTCATTTAAATAATAAACTGTAATAAAACCACAAAAAAATATATGCTTTGAAGAAAAAAAAAAGTACCAACGCACTTGTATAATTTAATGAACAATCAGGATGTGAAAGACAAGCTTGCTATTGATTATGTTCCTTAAAGTTTATTAACCGAAGTGTACTTTCTCTTTTGTAGGGGTAGGGCATCCCAAAAGTAAGTTGAATACTCGAGGTTGTTGTTT
Source organism: Theocolax elegans (assembly GCA_026168455.1). Lineage (NCBI taxonomy): Eukaryota > Metazoa > Arthropoda > Insecta > Hymenoptera > Cerocephalidae > Theocolax > Theocolax elegans. The sequence continues at coordinate 83,705,056 of CM047425.1, forward strand.
ATAAACGTCGTTAACATTTATTCGTTACCCAGCTGCTCACAATACATTCCCTTCTTTTAATTCACCCGTCTCTTAATTTCTACCGCGGACTTCAGTGAAACAACTTCTGTATTCACTTATAGAATCGTCATTTTATTTCAGTCCATTATGTGTCTAATATTAGCGCCACCCGTGACAGTTATTTTTACTCGCTGATTTTGAACCTATATCGAATTCTATTATATTATATATTTTTTAAAATACTTGTATATTTAATTTATATACATTAAATATTTTATTTTATCTTTTGTACTTAAATATTTGTGCAATCAATATGTCGTATCATAATTAACGTAATATAGTGTCTTCGACATAATTGCTTGACGTTTTAACAATTATTAGAATATTTATTTCTGTTTTAAATAAGTTGTTTCAACTCCAATTAAATTAAGTTTACTTTTCCTTTGAAAACGTACACGTATCCTCGGTACGTAAAATAATAATTGTTAAAATTCATAAGCAGAACTCACTGAAGTCCTCACAATAATCAAACTACTCGTGTTAATGTACCAATTGTATCCCCCAACTGCCTCTCGTCTCTCACAACCAACGTGTTACGTTTTACATTTTGTTTGTCAAATAATAATCATTAACGAATGAGAGTTTTTTTTGTTTTTTTCACATCACTGTGCGAACTGCGTCATCCTCGCCCGGCGTCCACTACGCGATCGTGTTTTCTTTATCTAATAATAATAATCGCAATAATAATAATCACAATAATAATAATCACAATAATAATAATCACAATAATAATAATAATATAATAATAATAATGACCACATAATATGTGTATGTCGTGAGTATATATACCTATATATATGTGTGTCTGTACTGAATGTGCAGGAAACCCCGAAAACTCATCGTCAAAATCACACGACTTGTGCTCATCCATTTTACTCAATGTGTACTTTTAATTTCAGCGATAAATATTTTTATTTGCGCCGATAGCCTAAGCCTCTCGTCGATGAACGACTTTTTATCTCGTTACTATACTCTTTTAACGTCTAAACGGGGAAACGCGATGTGGTAGACATGACAGAAATATCTGTACAGCCAACTCTAAATACGTTGGACTTGCTTGTAGATTATTAATTTTGTGATTGCAGTAGTGGTAGCGCGTAGTAATTGTTGTTTAAATTACTTAACGATATTACTTTAACGTTGTTGGAATGTTGGACAGAGTAGTATTCGACGTAATATTAATACTGTATCTATATATATATATATATATATACGTGTATAACTGCCATTTCGTAATAGTAAGACGTTGACCTGCTGAGCCAAAATTTTTTCGTGTTTATTTATATTTAGTTGACTAACGTTTTGTATACTTGAGTATTACGTATCCTACCTGTTTTTAATAACTAGTAGTACTTATTTTCAATTATAGTATTAATATTAATTATCGCTTGATATACCGGCTAACTTTACTTTCGGAGTCAACATTGGGAAATATTAATTTTTCTCTTTTTTTTTAATTATATTCTAATTTATTGACCGATGGAACCGGTGTGAAATCAAAAAGTCGCATAGTCGAGACCGTTTTAACTGCATTTCCCTCAAACACATCGCCGAAAGTGTCAACGTGTCCAATCTAATTCTGAATTCGTGTCAAACGTTGACGAGCAACCTTGGAGGAATTTAACTCGGTCGCGCATCTTAGGATTCGCCAAAGCTTCGATGATCGGCCTTATCCGCGGTCCACGTTTTTTTGGCGCGATTTTTCTCGCGGATAAAATTTTTTTCTTTTTTTTCCATGGTACGTAGGAAATCGACACCGATTCCAAGTATTATCTCGCACGATTAAACATAAGATGGTAAGAGTAGATAAAATAAATAATAAAATCGTCCGTTAGGATCTCCATCTCCATCTCCACGTGGTCGAGTATCGCGCTGGATACATTGTATATTAATTTAGTAGTCGAATAATCAAAACGGGATTTGAATATTATGGGGACGCGCAATCCTAGCGATAATAAAAGAGTAATAATTGACATTGAAAAATTGACAGCCTCTGTGAAGTCGATTGTTAATTAATACGCATTGACACCAGTCTGCAGCTTAATACCTTTGTACTGTTCTGGCTTAATTGTTTCTGTTGTTAGCCAAAGTGTTGAAGTAAAAATTGATTGAATCGGTTGGTTGTGTCTGCGCCATAAAAACGCCTCTGTCTCTGTCTGTTGCGTGTGTGTCTATCTCTCTATGTGTATAATATATCATTGTCCGCATTGTCCGTTGTACGTCCGCTTGTCCGCATCGGCAATTTGATTAAGGGAATGGTAGCAAATTGAGTTTGGGTAAGGGTGGATCGTGTTATTGCACGTACCCCGAACGTATTGAGACTCTTGAATTGGCGAGGAGAGGCGGACGATAGTACGCGGCGACGGATATTGAGACCTTAGATAGAACAAAGTCCGTTCGCTGCCGAGACTAAAAAGAGTTACTTTTGTTGTTCTCGCTCTACCTACGCGTGTCCAGGGATTCCGGTGAGAATGTCGAGTTCATGAGGGTAAGTCCTATTTTTTACGTTTTTCTCTTATGCGGAATGTATTTTTTTTAATCAGACCAAGAAATGCTCATTATCAACTCTCAGAGTATTCTTTATTTATTACATATATTTCTTCGAGGATGGGCAAACTTACGATTGTTATATTAATATCAAATATTAAAAAAATCGTTCCGCTACATCTTTTCAATAACGAACAATATTTAATCTTGTTATTTAACCAATATTCTTAAACCAACAGAGACAGGAACAAAAGAGGAGCGATCTCGACGAACAACTAAAGGAATACATTGCAGAATGGAGAAAACAAAGAGCAAAGGAAGAGGAAGAGCTCAAACGGCTCAAGGTATAGACATAGTTTTTCTTACTTTGACTCGTCTCATCTCATACACATACATGGAAATACAACATAAATAAGTCGTATTACTCCGTTTGTAATAAAACTAATATTATATACCGGTATGAAAATGTGCAGGAGAAGCAAGCGAAACGCAAGATCTCGCGTGCCGAAGAAGAGAAGCGACTGGCCCAAAAGAAAAAGGAGGAGGAAGAACGTCGCCAACGTGAAATCGGTAAGATCAATATTCATTCGTACAGAAATATTAAAAACCGTGTATTTCGAGTGCACAAAGCTCATTTTCAAATTTCCTTATCATTGCAGAGGAGAAGAAACAGCGGGATATTGAAGAAAAGAGACGGTAATTCTTATTTATTAGCCATATAATATTAGCTTAAGTAAATGATTGAATAATTTGTATAATACATTTGTAATATCGTTACAGACGTCTCGAAGAATCCGAGAAAAAACGTCAAGCTATGATGCAAGCGATGAAAGACCAGGCGAGCAAGAAAGGACCCAACTTCACCATCACGAAAAAGGACCTGTCTGTTAGTATCCGTATCTAATTAAATACTTTTTAAATTTTTAAGTAAAAAATGTTTGTTTCGAGATTAATTGTGTAATAATTAAACTTGGCTTACGACAGTCGAAACCAGGAGTGAGTAAATGAAAAAAAATTCATATGTTTAAAACAAAATTGTTTAGGGCAACCTCACTTCAGCACAATTGGAACGTAACAAGACGAAAGAGCAGCTCGAAGAAGAGAAGAAAATTTCACTGAGCATTCGTATCAAGCCCTTGGAAATCGAAGGACTTGGCATCGAAAAACTCCGCAACAAGGCCCATGAACTCTGGGAAGCCATCGTCAAACTCGAAACTGAGAAATACGATCTTGAGGAGCGTCAAAAGCGTCAGGATTACGATGTAAGTGAAGACACGATACTTCTGATGCATCGCTCAGTGAATTCACGAGGCTAATAAATCTTTCTTTCATTTCAGCTGAAAGAACTGAAGGAGAGGCAAAAACAACAATTGAGGCACAAGGCACTCAAAAAGGGTCTTGACCCTGAGGCCCTTACAGGCAAATACCCCGTAAGTACCTTTACATTATTAAGTTCGAGAGCTTTAAATAAACATCAAATATGAATAATTATACAAGTATTAAATACTCTATTTTAAATGTCTGTGTTTTAACACATTATTTACATATAAAGATTTCATTAATTGAATGAGGTAATATTTGTTAATACATTTACATCTACACAACTAATTAACTAATCGTTAATCAGTTGTGTAGATGTAAAACGGTGTGAAATCAAAAAGTCGCATAGTCGAGACCGTTTTAACTGCATTTCCCTCAAACACATCGCCGAAAGTGTCAACGTGTCCAATCTAATTCTGAATTCGTGTCAAACGTTGACGAGCAACCTTGGAGGAATTTAACTCGGTCGCGCATCTTAGGATTCGCCAAAGCTTCGATGATCGGCCTTATCCGCGGTCCACGTTTTTTGGCGCGATTTTTCTCGCGGATAAAATTTTTTTTTTTTTTCCATGGTACGTAGGAAATCGACACCGATTCCAAGTATTATCTCGCACGATTAAACATAAGATGGTAAGAGTAAATAAATAAAAATCGTCGCGTTAGGATCTCCATCTCCATCTCCACGTGGTCGAGTATCGCGCTGGATACATTGTATATTAATTTAGTAGTCGAATAATCAAAACGGGATTTGAATATTATGGGGACGCGCAATCCTAGCGATATAAAGAGTAATAATGACATTGAAAAATTGACAGCCTCTGTGAAGTCGATTGTTAATTAATTACGCATTGACACCAGTCTGCAGCTTAATACCTTTGTACTGTTCTGGCTTAATTGTTTCTGTTGTTAGCCAAAGTGTTGAAGTAAAAATTGATTGAATCGGTTGGTTGTGTCTGCGCCAATAAAACGCCTCTGTCTCTGTCCTGTTGCGCTGTGTGTCTATCTCTCTATTTGTGTATAATATATCATTGTCCGCATTGTCCGTTTGTACGTCCGCTTGTCCGCATCGGCAATTTGATTAAGGGAATGGTAGCAAATTGAGTTTGGGTAAGGGTGGATCGTGTTATTGCACGTACCCCGAACGTATTGAGACTTTGAATTGGCGAGGAGAGGCGGACGATAGTACGCGGCGACGGATATTGAGACCTTAGATAGAAACAAAGTCCGTTCGCTGCCGAGACTAAAAAGAGTTACTTTTGTTGTTCTCGCTCTACCTACGCGTGTCCAGGGATTCCGGTGAGAATGTCGAGTTCATGAGGGTAAGTCCTATTTTTTACGTTTTTCTCTTATGCGGAATGTATTTTTTTTAATCAGACCAAGAAATGCTCATTATCAACTCTCAGAGTATTCTTTATTTATTACATATATTTCTTCGAGGATGGGCAAACTTACGATTGTTATATTAATATCAAATATTAAAAAAATCGTTCCGCTACATCTTTTCAATAACGAACAATATTTAATCTTGTTATTTAACCAATATTCTTAAACCAACAGAGACAGGAACAAAAGAGGAGCGATCTCGACGAACAACTAAAGGAATACATTGCAGAATGGAGAAAACAAAGAGCAAAGGAAGAGGAAGAGCTCAAACGGCTCAAGGTATAGACATAGTTTTTCTTACTTTGACTCGTCTCATCTCATACACATACATGGAAATACAACATAAATAAGTCGTATTACTCCGTTTGTAATAAAACTAATATTATATACCGGTATGAAAATGTGCAGGAGAAGCAAGCGAAACGCAAGATCTCGCGTGCCGAAGAAGAGAAGCGACTGGCCCAAAAGAAAAAGGAGGAGGAAAGAACGTCGCCAACGTGAAATCGGTAAGATCAATATTCATTCGTACAGAAATATTAAAAACCGTGTATTTCGAGTGCACAAAGCTCATTTTCAAATTTCCTTATCATTGCAGAGGAGAAGAAACAGCGGGATATTGAAGAAAAGAGACGGTAATTCTTATTTATTAGCCATATAATATTAGCTTAAGTAAATGATTGAATAATTTGTATAATACATTTGTAATATCGTTACAGACGTCTCGAAGAATCCGAGAAAAAACGTCAAGCTATGATGCAAGCGATGAAAGACCAGGCGAGCAAGAAAGGACCCAACTTCACCATCACGAAAAAGGACCTGTCTGTTAGTATCCGTATCTAATTAAATACTTTTTAAATTTTTAAGTAAAAAAATGTTTGTTTCGAGATTAATTGTGTAATAATTAAACTTGGCTTACGACAGTCGAAACCAGGAGTGAGTAAATGAAAAAAAATTCATATGTTTAAAACAAAATTGTTTAGGGCAACCTCACTTCAGCACAATTGGAACGTAACAAGACGAAAGAGCAGCTCGAAGAAGAGAAGAAAATTTCACTGAGCATTCGTATCAAGCCCTTGGAAATCGAAGGACTTGGCATCGAAAAACTCCGCAACAAGGCCCATGAACTCTGGGAAGCCATCGTCAAACTCGAAACTGAGAAATACGATCTTGAGGAGCGTCAAAAGCGTCAGGATTACGATGTAAGTGAAGACACGATACTTCTGATGCATCGCTCAGTGAATTCACGAGGCTAATAAATCTTTCTTTCATTTCAGCTGAAAGAACTGAAGGAGAGGCAAAAACAACAATTGAGGCACAAGGCACTCAAAAAGGGTCTTGACCCTGAGGCCCTTACAGGCAAATACCCCGTAAGTACCTTTACATTATTAAGTTCGAGAGCTTTAAATAAACATCAAATATGAATAATTTATACAAGTATTAAATACTCTATTTTAAATGTCTGTGTTTTAACACATTATTTACATATAAAGATTTCATTAATTGAATGAGGTAATATTTGTTAATACATTTACATCTACACAACTAATTAACTAATCGTTAATCAGTTGTGTAGATGTAAAACGGTAGCATAATCAATTTTATAAATAAGGAATTTATTTAATTAACGTTAGATGACAATTTTCAGCCTAAAATCCAAGTCGCCTCGAAATACGAACGTCGTGTCGACACTAGGTCCTACGATGACAAGAAGAAGCTGTTCGAGGGTGTGAGTATCCAATAATCAATTCCCAAAATCGACCCACTTTTTTAAATACTTAAAAACGCTATCATTCGAAGAATGTTAGTTAGCAAATTAGTTGTTTTTCCATTCCCTAAATACTTACGAGAAAAGAAAATCATCGCGTTTGACTGACTTACAGTTCAGATATCACATTCAGATATCACAGACAGTAAAACAATCATCCCTCTGTAAAAATAATTTAAAAATCGCGATAATATTTTGACTTGAATTGACTTAATCGCAGGGATATAATACACTTTACGCGGAATACCATGAGAAACTTTGGAAACAGAAAATGGAACAGTTCATGAAACGCACCAAAAGTGAGTTGACGGAAATGTTACGATTGATGGGATGTTCAACGTGTTTGGGTTTTTGTTTGCAGTTTTTTGTACCCAGTATATTCATTCTTTCGAGATTTTTATATATTCTCTATTTTTTTCTATGATATACCCAATTATCAAGTTAGAACACAGACCATTATGAATGTTTTCTCCACACTTTACCAATCGTTACGCACAATAAAAAATATTTGCTTTTTCGCAAGAGGAAGTATTTTTTTCACGTTTACTAATTTAAATGAAAAATTTACGTTCAAGTTTATAATTATTCATTATCATGTTTGATTTAACGGTTTGGAAAGTAGTATGAATCAATACCAATTTGTTATTTAAAAAAAACTAGGTGTTAAGAAGTAAAATACATATCACGTGATAGTGAGTATAATTATTATTAAATAAAAATCTTGGATTATTTATTAACGTAAATAATTTAAAAATTGTAGTGATTTGGGTGTCACGTTGGTAAAAATATTTAATTGGAAACCTCAAATTGCAAACTCAAAATGACGATGGATTCAATCGAATATTTAAATGTTTATTACCTGTTCTATGAATGACTCATTCATTAGAGACTGTTGTCCCCAGTGACTGACCAAAATGATGTGACCCATGTTAATTATCTATATACGACTACGGAATATATACTAATAATATTCACATACTTATACTCATTCACCCAGAAACGAATGCAACAATTCCATTTACATATTGATTTTGTGATTACCCGATACAACCGATACAGCCGATACAACCGACCTCCGATTAAAATCATTAAGCAGGTGTATATCACTTTGTATCGTATTAATCAAATTCCGTGATTGATTCCACAAATAAGTCCTCGATTTTCTTTGGAGCACTAAGGCGGATGATTAGCGAGAGTCCAGGCTAAATATGAGGTGACCCACCACCCCTCTGCCCGATGTGTGAATATTCCTAGCATGCGATGGTTTTTGTCCGTTGTTGTTACAGGGTCTAACGGAGGCCCAGAAAGAGCACATCGAAAAGGCGTGGACCCAGCAGAAGGAGCAGTTCCTTGGCCGCCAGAAGAGTACGTATCACATTCGTTATTTGTCTACTCCTTACTTAATAGTTTTGAACGCTGTGGTATCATTATTTTATTATTTCAATCCTCCGGATTAATGGAACCTAATTAATTATACATTTTTTCTTACACTCGTTTGATCGATCAATTTTTTTTTCATTTTGCAAATTAATTTACGACACTATTGTGTTATTCAAATAGCAAATTACAATTATATCAAACAAATACAGAGTGCTGTTTTTTTAAGAGAGTAGGCCTGAGTTAAAACGAAAAAATAAGCATATTTTTGTTACGCAGTCAAAATTTTATTTTTGTTATTATATAAACAAAAAAATGTGAGGTTAAAGTACTTAATGAGACCTTCAATTTCCAAGCCACTGGACCTCAAAACATTATTTTTAGGCCTTACAATTAATTCCTGTACTCGATACCTCAATTTCCTGAATTTTGTCGCATGGGACACTTTTGCTCGACGACTATTGGACCAAATTGAACGTAATCAGGCTCAAAAGAAAGCTATTGACACATACTAAAACTTTAATGGGTTACATTTTTAAATTAGGTCTTTATTTCAAATTTGCGTACCATAAAATTTAATAATTTATTTAAAAATTCTTAATAACTACATATTTTGATGCACAAATTAGAAATAAAGACCTAATTTAAAAATGTAATCCAGTAAAGTTTTAGTATATATCAATAGTTTCCTTTTGAGCCCGATTACGTTTAATTTGGTCCAAAAGTGGTCGAGCAAATGTCCCATACGATAAAATTCAGGAAATTGAGGTATCGAGCATAAGAATTAATTGCAAGGCCTAAAAGCAACATTTTGAGGTCCATCGGCCTGGAAATTGAAGGTCTCATTAAATACTTTAACCTCAATTTTTTTGTTTATATATAGTTACAAAAATAAAATATCGACAAAGTAACAAAAATTTGCTTTTTTTCGTTTTATCTGTGACCTACCCCCTTAACTTACCTTAAGATTTAATCAATCAAACTTCCGGGTTATTTATTTTATTGCAATTTTTCAATTTTTATCAGAAAATTAAAAAGCCACATAACTCACATAGTTAATACAATTTAAAAACTATATAAATATATTACGATTTCTATACCTATTATTACTGTTATTGATATTATTATTAAACTTTTTAAAATTAATATAATATTTTTCTTTATTGCAAAGCAATTTAAAAACAAAGTGTTTTAATCAATTAATTTATTAACGTTACCTATTGGAATATTAAATATATGCTCGAATTAGTAAAATTTAAATATAAGGGGTATTCCACGTGAAGTGGTCCAATAAAAATTTTAAAATGCGCCGAATTTGGTGTACACATTGCAAATGTTTTTCAGAATCAAGAAAAAAATTTTTAGGTACTGGAATTTATTAGTTCAAAGATATTCTAACATCAAAAAGTGAACTTTTTCAGTTTTTTGTCAACACAGCTGGTCATCGCTATTTAACCTCCTTCAAATCTATCAACTTTTACTATAGAACATTATATGTAACATCGTTGCTAATTATGTCTAGAATTTATTCCATCTGGGTTAGAATTTCTAATTTCAGGTAATGTTAGATAAACTACATGTCAATATCAACTTGAAAAAAATCTAACTTCGCCACAATTGATTTTTTATCCAAAAAATCCAAAGAAGCTTGGAGCAATACCTTCAAATGATCTGTAGCATTTTTATGGCCTTCAATTCTGTAAAACAGTTATGATAATTTAAAGAAAGACAAAAAATTCACAAAAATTAACATGGTATTTCCTATTTAAATTTTAAAAAAAATTTCGTCTTTCTTTAAATTATCATAACTTTTTACAGAATTGAAGGCCATAAAAATGCTACAGATTATTGAAAGGTATTGCTTCAAGCTTTCTTTTGGACTTTGGATAAAAAAATCAATTGTGGCGAAGTTAGATTTTTTTCAGTTGAATATTGACATGTAGTTTATCTAACATTTACCTTGAAATTAGAAATTCTAACCCAGATGGATAAATTCTAGACATAATTACAACGAATGTTACATATAATGTTCTATAGTAAAAGTTGATAGATTTTGAGTTAAATAGCGATGAACCCAGCTGGTGTTGAAAAAAACTGGAAAAATTCACTTTTTGAGGTCCATCGGCCTGGAAATTGAAGGTCTCATTAAATACTTTAACCTCAATTTTTTTGTTTATATATAGTTACAAAAATAAAATATCGACAAAGTAACAAAAATTTGCTTTTTTTCGTTTTATCTGTGACCTACCCCCTTAACTTACCTTAAGATTTAATCAATCAAACTTCCGGGTTATTTATTTTATTGCAATTTTTCAATTTTTATCAGAAAATTAAAAAGCCACATAACTTACATAGTTAATACAATTTAAAAACTATATAAATATACATTTTAATTTACGATTTCTATACCTATTATTACTGTTATTGATATTATTATTAAACTTTTTAAAAATTAATATAATATTTTTCTTTGCAAAGCAAATTTAAAAACAAAGTGTTTTAATCAATTAATTTATTAACGTTACCTATTGGAATATTAAATATATGCTCAAATTAGTAAAATTTAAATATAAGGGGTATTCCACGTGAAGTGGTCCAATAAAAATTTTAAAATGCGCCGAATTTTGGGTACACATTGCAAATGTTTTTCAGAATACAGAAAAAAATTTTTAGGTACTGGAATTTATTAGTTCAAAAGATATTCTAACATCAAAAAGTGAACTTTTTCCAGTTTTTTTCAACACCAGCTGGGTTCATCGCTATTTAACTCAAAATCTATCAACTTTTACTATAGAACATTATATGTAACATTCGTTGCTAATTATGTCTAGAATTTATCCATCTGGGTTAGAATTTCTAATTTCAAGGTAAATGTTAGATAAACTACATGTCAATATTCAACTTGAAAAAAATCTAACTTCGCCACAATTGATTTTTTTATCCAAAGTCCAAAAGAAAGCTTGGAGCAATACCTTTCAAATGATCTGTAGCATTTTTATGGCCTTCAATTCTGTAAAAAGTTATGATAATTTAAAGAAAGACAAAAAATTCACAAAATTAACATGGTATTTCCTATTTAATTTTAAAAAAAATTTCGTCTTTCTTTAAATTATCATAACTTTTTACAGAATTGAAGGCCATAAAAATGCTACAGATTATTTGAAAGGTATTGCTTCAAGCTTTCTTTTGGACTTTTGGATAAAAAAATCAATTGTGGCGAAGTTAGATTTTTTTCAGTTGAATATTGACATGTAGTTTATCTAACATTTACCTTGAAATTAGAAATTCTAACCCAGATGGATAAATTCTAGACATAATTAACAACGAATGTTACATATAATGTTCTATAGTAAAAGTTGATAGATTTTGAGTTAAATAGCGATGAACCCAGCTGGTGTTGAAAAAACTGGAAAAAGTTCACTTTTTGAGGTTAGAATAACTTTTGAACTAATAAATTCCAGTACCTAAAAATTTTTTTCTGTATTCTGAAAACATTTGCAATCTGTACCCAAAATTTGGGGCATTTTAAAATTTGATCGGACTACACGGAGAGAAGAAACAAACCAGCGTTGTATGAACGTTTCTGCAACCGTTACCCGCCGTGAAATCGTGCTATGGTTGCGCGATATCCATACTACTTTTGTGTGATTCCATACCACGTTGGTATGGTCGTCATACTATTGCTTGTTTAGCCACGCCCCTGCGCGTTTTCACCTATGATGCCTATGGAAACTTTTGGCAGGGCGGCCATACCATCGCGGTATGACATCCTGCAACTTTGCGCTGACAGCCTAACCTACAACGCTAGTCTGTTTCTTCTCTCCGTGTACTTCACGGGAATATCCCAATATGTACTTGCTGTTTTTAAAAAATCGTAGTTTCGCAAAATCCTCATTAATTCATATATAAAGTTTATAACTGTTCACAATCCTTAACATAATGGTATACAAGAATTGCATCTAAGGATATTGATATTGAAGATGGATTTGATTAATTAATTACAGGAAGTAACTAAATAATTTTGTTCTAGAGCATGTCACGATTTACAGCTCGTATCTTATATAAATTTATATTGCTTTTTGATTTTAATACTTGACTACTTTTACGTAAAATTAAATTTAAAAAAAGCTGTATCATTTGACATCCTCTTATTAAGACTTGTAACGTAAAGTAAAAAATTTGTGATAAATCGTAAAAATAGTGCCAAGACATTGGAAAAATTAAAATGAAGAAGAGGGATTGAAATTCTTCGATAACAAATAATCTTAACGTTAAGTAGTAAAACTGCACAGTTGTTCAATGACGTATTTTTGTTGCATCGTAAAAAAAACAGCGAAGTTGCCGAAGTGGTTCGGTGAGAGGCCAGGCAAAAAGGCCGGAGATCCAGAGTCGCCGGAAGGCGAGGAAGACGTGAAGGCCGCGGCCGACGACGACCTAGAGGAGCCGCAATTCGACGAGGAGGAAGAAGAAGAGGAGGAGGGAAGCGAGAAGGAGGAGGAAGATGAAGGAGAGAGGAGGAAAGGGAAGAGGAGGGAGGAGGAGGAGGAAGAAGAAGAAGAGGAAGAAGAGGAAGAAGAGGAGGAGGAATAGACAATGTCAAAGAGTGTACACGCACGAGCCACGACATCGCCGATCTTCCTGTAGATCTGTCGGGAATTCCGCCACCGCATTCTCCTCCGTTGCGAGAACGCGCGAGTCGCTCACTCAAGACTCGCTGCTTCTCTCTTTATCTCTCTCTCTCTCTATCTCTATCTCTCTCTCTGTCTCTCTCTCGCTCTGTCTCTCTCACTGTCTCACTCCCTCACTCTCTCGCGCTCTATTTTTTTCTTATCATTACTATGTTGTTACTATGTAAATGTCATAAATGCTGCACGATAAATGCGTCGCTATATATATATGTGTACAATTACCTCTTTTCAACTTTCCATCACCCACGTTTATTTACTTATTTAATTATTATGTATTATTATTTCTCTTCTCCTCCCACCTCAAAGCCGCTGTAACCGACGACGTTCGTTGTTATTACCTTTATTTACTCTTCCGAAGCTGTAATGACATTCGCCAACGCGAGAAACGAAGATGCAAGGACGTGAATTGTCCACAAAAGAGATCTAATCAACGTCTCGCTATCTACACAATTATTGTCTCATTGTGCTAATATTCTCTTCTATTATTGTACTTATTTATGATTAAAATTAATAAATAATTATTATAATACAAATAATGTATTACGCACGTAAGCAGATCGATTATTCTATAATAAACGTATCTACCATGTTTACATATAATATATATATATACCGTCACATACCCAATTGTTGATCAATTAAGGCAAATCTGTACGTTCATAGAATAATTTTATGTTAAAAAGACTAATAATTGTATATATTTTGACGCATGCAGAAAGTATAAGTATTAAACTTCCTTTTAGCCATCTCAGAAAAACAAAATAGCTGCCATTTTTAAAGTAAGCAAGAATCTAAGAAAAAAAAGCGGGAAGTACCAATTTCTGATCAGTAAATTTTCGGTACATATACCACTTTCTAGGTCCATGTCAACGCGCCAGAATGACATTGCGCCAGAAGCGTATTACGGACGGTTTCCAATTGAGAAGAGAAGGTGTCATTGCGCCAGCAGTGCCGACAACTTTAACGCGGCGAGGGCGCCAAATTCAAAATTGTATGCCTATATATGTATACACGACCCATATGTATATATATGTGTGTATATACACACGCACACACACACAAATATATGTATGTATGTACATATGTATATATGTGTGTATATGTATATGGTTGAAATAAAACAATATATATATAAATTGATGAATCGGTACTTATGCCGACACACAAAAAATCGGAAAATTAGCTTGTGAGCCCCGCTTTGACGTTATAATATTAATGAAGGATTGGAGTTATAACGTCTTTCGAGGTGCCGGAGGCCTCCGGCCTCCGGCACTTCGAATGAGGTTATAACTTCAATCCTTCATTAATATTATAAGGTCAAAGTGTGCTTTTTTAACCCGTGAGGGGGTATTAGGTATTTGGTTATTGGGATATTTGGGTTATTGGTTTTTTATGCATTATTTTATCAATTAATATTCTCCCCCTTATATCTGAGTCGTTACATATGTTTATAACCTCAAAACACCAAGATAACACGTAATGTCACCATAAGTACCGATACTGATGTTTATATATATATATATATATATATATATATATGCGCATTATTTATTTCTTTATAATTTAATATGATTATTAAATGGCATGTGTGTGTGTGGTGTACACATTGCTTTATTTCAACCATTAATATCATATTAAATTATAAAGAAAATAAATAATGCGCATATATATATATATATATATATATGTATATATATATATATTGTTTTATTTCAAACATATATACATATACACACATATATCATATGTACATACATACATATATTTGTGTATATATTGTTGTGTGTGTGTGTGTTGTGTCTATATATATATATATATAACACACATATATATACATATGGGTCGTGTATACATATAGGCACGCATCTAAACATAAGTAAGATATATGCAAAATAGCATACAATTTTGAATTTGGCACCCTCGCCGCGTTAAAGTTGTCGGCACTGCTGCGCAATGACACCTTCTCTTCTCAATTGGAAACCGTCCGTAATACGCTTCTGGCGCAATGTCATTCTGGCGCGTTGACATGGACCCACTTTCTATTTAAGTCTACTAACAATTATTGATTGTTTAACCTTCAAATTGTGGGTAGCAACGTTTAGATTTATGTAATATTATTATTTTATTGAAATAATACACTGATCAGAATTGGTTCATGATCAACAATTGGGGTATGTGACGGTATATATATACACACAGTATGGACCAAACAGTTTTTCTCAGCCGTAAAATCTACACCTCACGACAATGGGCATTGGATTTCGTATTTACAATCGCACGTCAGCATAAATTCAATAAATTTGTTAACCTGATTTTATTAACAATTTTTGCAACAGATGCTATTTACCATATTTATAAATTGGTTTGTTGTCTTTGCGAAAATCTATAAATACCATTTATATATATAGTACTTTAAGAAAATTTTAAAATACAGTTATTATATATTTAATTAATAAACGTTTTAATACACAGGTATATTTTTATGCAATATCAATTTAACAAAAAAAGTAAGCATTACTATTAAACGAAATTTTTTATTGATCACTTCAAAATTTTCGATATTATAATACGATATAAAACATTGCCTCTATTTATATTCACATTTCATCGGACTACACGGAGAGAAGAAACAAACCAGCGTTGTATGAACGTTTCTGCAACCGTTACCCGCCGTGAAATCGTGCTATGGTTGCGCGATATCCATACTACTTTTGTGTGATTCCATACCACGTTGGTATGGTCGTCATACTATGCTTGTTTAGCCACGCCCCTGCGCGTTTTCACCTATGATGCCTATGGAAACTTTTGGCAGGGCGGCCATACCATCGCGGTATGACATCCTGCAACTTTGCGCTGACAGCCTAACCTACAACGCTAGTCTGTTTCTTCTCTCCGTGTACTTCACGTGAATATCCCATAAATATTGTAGCTTGCTGTTTTTAAAAAATCGTAGTTTCGCAAAATCCTCATTAATTGATATATAAAGTTTATAACTGTTCACAATCCTTAACATAAATGGTATACAAGAATTGCATCTAAGGATATTGATATTGAAGAATGGATTTGATTAATTAATTTACATGAAGTAACTAAATAATTTTGTTCTAGAGCATGTCACGATTTACAGCTCGTATCTTATATAAATTTATATTGCTTTTTGATTTTAATACTTGACTACTTTTACGTAAAATTAAATTTAAAAAAGCTGTATCATTTGACATCCTCTTATTAAGACTTGTAACGTAAAGTAAAAATTTGTGATAAATCGTAAAAATAGTGCCAAGACATTGGAAAATTAAAATGAAGAAGGGATTGAAATTCTTCGATAACAATAATCTTAACGTTAAGTAGTAAACTGCACAGTTGTTCAATGACGTATTTTTGTTGCATCGTAAAAAAACAGCGAAGTTGCCGAAGTGGTTCGGTGAGAGGCCAGGCAAAAAGGCCGGAGATCCAGAGTCGCCGGAAGGCGAGGAAGACGTGAAGGCCGCGGCCGACGACGACCTAGAGGAGCCGCAATTCGACGAGGAGGAAGAAGAAGAGGAGGAGGGAAGCGAGAAGGAGGAGGAAGAGGAAGGAGAGGAGGAGGAAGAGGAAGAGGAGGAGGAGGAGGAGGAAGAAGAAGAAGAGGAAGAAGAGGAAGAAGAGGAGGAGGAATAGACAATGTCAAAGAGTGTACACGCACGAGCCACGACATCGCCGATCTTCCTGTAGATCTGTCGGGAATTCCGCCACCGCATCTCCTCCGTTGCGAGAACGCGCGAGTCGCTCACTCAAGACTCGCTGCTTCTCTCTTTATCTCTCTCTCTCTCTATCTCTATCTCTCTCTCTGTCTCTCTCTCGCTCTGTCTCTCTCACTGTCTCACTCCCTCACTCTCTCGCGCTCTATTTTTTTCTTATCATTACTATGTTGTTACTATGTAAATGTCATAAATGCTGCACGATAAATGCGTCGCTATATATATATGTGTACAATTACCTCTTTTCAACTTTCCATCACCCACGTTTATTTACTTATTTAATTATTATGTATTATTATTTCTCTTCTCCTCCCACCTCAAAGCCGCTGTAACCGACGACGTTCGTTGTTATTACCTTTATTTACTCTTCCGAAGCTGTAATGACATTCGCCAACGCGAGAAACGAAGATGCAAGGACGTGAATTGTCCACAAAAGAGATCTAATCAACGTCTCGCTATCTACACAATTATTGTCTCATTGTGCTAATATTCTCTTCTATTATTGTACTTATTTATGATTAAAATTAATAAATAATTATTATAATACAAATAATGTATTACGCACGTAAGCAGATCGATTATTCTATAATAAACGTATCTACCATGTTTATATATATATATATATATATATATATATGCGCATTATTTATTTTCTTTATAATTTAATATGATTATTAAATGGCATGTGTGTGTGTGTGTACACATTGCTTTATTTCAACCATTTAATAATCATATTAAATTATAAAGAAAATAAATAATGCGCATATATATATATATATATATATGTATATATATATATATTGTTTTATTTCAAACATATATACATATACACACATATATCATATGTACATACATACATATATTTGTGTATATATGTGTGTGTGTGTGTGTGTGTGTGTCTATATATATATATATATATACACACACATATATATACATATGGGTCGTGTATACATATAGGCACGCATCTAAACATAAGTAAGATATATGCAAAATAGCATACAATTTTGAATTTGGCACCCTCGCCGCGTTAAAGTTGTCGGCACTGCTGGCGCAATGACACCTTCTCTTCTCAATTGGAAACCGTCCGTAATACGCTTCTGGCGCAATGTCATTCTGGCGCGTTGACATGGACCCCACTTTCTATTTAAGTCTACTAAACAATTATTGATTGTTTAACCTTCAAATTGTGGGTAGCAACGTTTAGATTTATGTAAATATTATTATTTTATTGAAATAATACACTGATCAGAAATTGGTTCATGATCAACAATTGGGTATGTGACGGTATATATATACACACAGTATGGACCAAACAGTTTTTCTCAGCCGTAAAATCTACACCTCACGACAATGGGCATTGGATTTCGTATTTACATCGCACGTCAGCATAAATTCAATAAATTTGTTAACCTGATTTTATTAACAATTTTTGCAACAGATGCTATTTACCATATTTATAAATTGTTTGTTGTCTTTGCGAAAATCTATAAATACCATTTATATATATAGTACTTTTAAGAAAATTTTAAATACAGTTATTATATATTTAATTAATAAACGTTTTAATACACAGGTATATTTTTATGCAATATCAATTTAACAAAAAAAGTAAGCATTACTATTAAACGAAATTTTTTATTGATCACTTCAAAATTTTCGATATTATAATACGATATAAAACATTGCCTCTATTTATATTCACATTTCATACATATAAAGTATATTCATATAAAGTATATTATTAAAAATTTGGTTAAAGATAGACAAAAAAGTAGAAGTAAGATATACATTTTTTTAAAATATTGGTACAGACGCATCAAATTCGTTGGTTTTACTAAACTTATTATTAATAAACTTTAAAAAAATATTCTATGGGGATGTAAATGAATGCTCTTTATTCTTCTAATATTATAATAAAATATATGGGTATATTTCAAAAATTTGTCATTTTGGTGTCCCTCGACTATGAACGGACTTTATAAAAATAATAATCGGTCGGTCTAGGTATTTGTGCTTCTAAATTTATAATTATTTAACAGATAAAACAGTTTCGAGTACTTTCGCAAAGGCCAAATTGACATACTAAAATAGGTATGAGTAATTAACGTACTGAAGTAGAAATGAAATGATCTACAATTTTTGTGGAGTTTTAATATGTTTATATTGCAAAAAAGGATGTGTCTGTTAGAAAAACTAAATAGTTGGTGATTTCAGTACTATCACTCATTTTTATCACTATTAAATATTGTTGATTTATCTTTATTTATATGATGTAATGTGTAAGCAATAATGTTGAATTTTTATGCTTATTCTTGTTCTTAAAACAAAATATTTGACACCTGCAAAAGTGTTATTATAAATAAAGTTGCATTAAAAAGAATAAAAAGTGTCCTCGCGTATTTGAAACCAAAATAATCATTTTGAAAGCAGCGCATGTTTAATTTATTATTTATTGGCTCCATTAGAAGCGTAAAATCTTACTAACAGTTTCAAAAAGATACACGGGTTGAATGTTAAAGTCGTAAAGGTTTTTTCAAAAAGAATAAAGAATTAAAAGAATGTTTGCAACAATTAATCAGCTTTAACTTATGTTCATAAAATGAAATACGTAGCTCATTAAAAAAAAATATTTTTTTATTTTTTAAACGCAGCAGACGTTATAAGCGAGTTACGTTTGTAAATATTTAATACTACAAGATTTAATAATACAGAAATATACACATCAAAAAAATTTGTTTTATGTGGTGCAAGTATTATTTTATTTAAAAGAAATGTCCATTTTAATAATTTTGCACAAATTAATATCATTAGAATATTATTTATTTATTACTATAAGACATGAGAGAGCCAGAAATGAAAAGTAAAAGTGTAAGATACTTTTCAAAAAAAAATCTGTATTCAGATTGGTAGAAATTTTTGCATGGTTCAAAATACTTGTCAATTGCAGTTTAATTTCAGTGCTTTCAATTGCAGAAACTTTTTACGAAGTTTAAGTAATATTTAAAAAAATGTTTATTTAAAATATCAATTTATGGTACGATTCAAAATACTTGTCGATTTCAGTTTGATTTCAGTTCTTTCAATTGCAGAAATTTTTTATATTAAATTTTTGTAATATTTAAAAAAATGTTTAATTAAAATTCAAAGAAATAGATAAAATAAGGGAGTTAGATTTAAAATTAGTTATCAGATAACAATGTCAGATTCAATTGCAGAATTTATTTATCAGATAACAATTTTCAAAGTTTGATTAAAATAACACAATACTTGCGGGTTTTGACACCTTCTTGGAAGGTGTTTTTGATATAATATACATGTGTGTGAAAACATCAAAATGTGTGCTGATGGGAATTGAACCTTGTATCTAAGGATATAAATACTCGAACATTTATAAGCGACTTTGAATAGAAAATTTTGTTGAAAAAGCAAAATACAATTGAAGCAATTTTTTTTATTATTAAATATATCATTTGTTACCGTACTACTGCTATATGTATATCTAATATTAAATTTTAATATTTTCTTGCCAAATAGAAGTGAACAATTAGTATTTCCATTCAGTAGTTGTGAACTTTTCAAATTTTTTCCTTACAAATATATTATTATTTTTATGCATAGTAAGATTATCATTGTAAAACATATTTAATGTGTATATTTTTTTAATAAAGTTTTAAATAGAAAAATATTATGATTAATTAATTGTTTAATTTAAGCTTTTACATTCCAACATAATTTTTAATTTTCCATGTACATTTTTAATGTAACCATAAATTTTGGTTCTGTGTATGTAAACGTTAAAAACTATTAACCAATAGATTTCTAATTACAAGTTGTAAAACAAAGTATGGTATTGAATACACATTATTTGCATTAATAATATTGCCATTGTTATAAGGAATAAACATTAATTTATTCAAGTATTGTTAAGTTAAAAATTTTATATTTTATTGATTTGTATATAATAACAATTTTTTATAAAGATATTTATCGTACATTGTAACTACTGTAATATGTAATACATTGTTATCAAATGTACTCTCACCAACATTTTTATTTATTCGGTTTAGTTTGGTAATATAAAGTTGAACAAAAAGAGATCTAATTACTGGCTAACTGTGATAAACATCTCTAAACAGCAAGCCATCATTTTAATATAGGAACTTATTTTTATATAAATAAGAGAATGGTACTGCATTGAGTTTACATAACTATAAGAATACCTATAAAAATATTGTATACATTACATCTTACATAAACTATGCAAAATCATTTGATAAAATAAAGATTATTAAAATAATACCAAGAAGTTATGTATTTCCATCCCATCATTGAAATTGTACGCTTCATTGTACACTCCTTGCAACTAAAGTTTACGAAGAAAAATAAATCTATCAATATATCGACATTTATCAGTAAATAATAATGCAATGTTTGTAAGAATATTTTTAATAAAATTGTTCTGTACAAATATTTTTTCTTAAACACTAGTAATTTTTCTATTTATTTACAGTTACACTTTTCTTTTGCTTTTTCAGTTCTTTATTCACTTTCTTCTTGAATTCGTTAATGTCAATATCACCTTTTGGCTTAACAACTTCTACTTTACTTTCTTCAGGAGGTACAAATGCCTTAACCCTTCTCTCCTCTCGTTTTTTAGTAGCCTCTTCGTGCCTTGCTTCTTGTTCCTTTCGTTTTTCGGCTCTCCTTTGTTCTTCCTTAAGGAAGTATTCACCGGAAGCCAATTCTTTATCAATTATTCTTTCTTGTTAAGGGGGCGGGAAAGGTGTGTATGGTTTCTTAATTTTTTTATTCTTTGGAGTTTTTCGTTTGCTCACATTTTTACTATTAAACTTGGGTAAGAATCTTTCCCAGTTTTCATTTTTCAATTTGGGATCCTTCGCAAGTTCTCTTTTAATCATTAAGGCTTTAATATTATAAATAGGATGAATATTCTTTATAGTATCTTCGGCGATACGCCGTACCTTCTGTAAACCTTTATAAGGCCCCAATGCAGCTACAGTTTGACCTTGCACTAATATATAACAATTTATCAGTAATTCGATATACTTTAAAGTACAACCATTAGGTCCAATTAGCCTTTGACGCGTTTTAACAAATTTTTCCTTATTTCTAACAAATCCCGATATTTTAATAATATCAGCACCTATATCGTCTTGTAATACACGAACTGCTTGTTCAAATGGTACAGAATGGGACATAAATTTTATCATATCACAGAAATATATTACGAATAATCATTTACTTAGTTATGGTTCTATCATCTATATTAAGTTCTTTTAAATCATCAGATAAAGAAACCAATTTATTACTATCATCTAAATATTCATTTTGGACTGAATAGGCTGCAACTTCAATTTCAATCAAACTTAATTTTAATTCTTCTTTAGTTATTTTTACCTGAAATAATCATGTATTATTAATATACTAATAACAACAGATTTTTTAGCTTCAAGTAAAACTCTATAAAACAAACATATAAAAAATTAGGATTTCGAAAAAAATTACATAAAGTAATCCTAGCATTAATAGTCAAACATTTTAAGTGAAGATTTTAAATTTTTTGAATAAATGGTTCCAAAAAAATAAAATAAAAACAGGAAAATCTAATTCAAAACACAAAGAAAAAAATACTACATTGTCGTTACTATAAAATAAAGTGTCCTTTTCTAGGATGGTTCGAGTGAAAAATTGTGTGTACACTTCAGGAGAAAAAGGCGAATATTCCCTTAGATGAATTACACTAAAGGTTGGGCACCAACTTTCATCCATGGAAATAAACGCCTATTTCACTCTTATAGTTCATAAATAACTGTTATATATCAACATTAAGATTAAGAAATACATAATTTATGGTGTAGAAACCTTAAAAACTTAAATATTTGTTCATTTTCATTTAAGGTATAAATAAAATTATCTTTGATAATTAATTATTAACTTACTTCGTCCAATAATGTATAAATTTTTTCTATTTTAGAATCTGAAACTTTTTGTAGCCATATCAAGTAATCTTTAATATACAATTGATTTAAAATGTATCTTGGTTCATGTGAATTATTAAATAATGAATGAATTTCACAAAACTGTTTTAATATACATTTTTTTCCTGAAAAGAATTTGTTTATATACAAATACATTGTTTGTTAAGTATAATAATATTATAACTAAAATTAATAAATAATGTATTAATAATATATATTTACCTAATTTAATAATCCTCTTGGTGTCTTGCAAAACTTTCATTGAAACATCCCAATTTCTGACTAATGGATAACATAAAGATCGCCTCACACTACTTAACACTACATCATGAATATCTGAAAAATTCTATATATACATTTTTTAGTTAATAATTATGTAATTAATTAGTGTTTAACCATTTATATTATAATAAAATGAGACTTACTTGGAACCATGATAAAGTTGAACTAAGTTTATTTATTGTCCAACCACTTTCTACATTGTTTTCTCCAAAAGTAGTACGTTGATTATAACAACTGGCGTAAAGTATATCAACCATACTATATAATACCATTGTAGTTTCATTCTCATCTAATAGATACTCTTTGTTCGGGAGTTCTTTAAGTAAATCTTTTTCCACATCTAATTGTATATCAGCTTTATCAACATTTTCCCATTTGCTTGTATACGACAGATAGGGTTCAACAATATCAACCTCCATTAGATCTGCCATATAATGATCTTCATTAAAACTACAATACTCGTGTTCTTCGCGTAACTTCTTTCGATCTTCCTCCAAAGTCTTATCTGGTAATGGTAAATCTATAATTTCTTGAATCCATTCAGTCTATTAAAAAAAAGAATGTGGTATTTAATAACATATTTAGTCACATTATTGATTATAAATTGAATTTGAATTGAGTAGTTATAATTATTCAATTAATTAAATTTAAATTTTTTTAAATTTTATTACAAGCTTTTAAGTAATTTTCTTATAAAAATTTAATCATGAATTTTTTATATCTATTTTTTACTATTTTTACAATTAATACATTTTAATAATAATATATATTAATATTGATGTGTACAACCATATTACAAGTTTAATATTTTGTAAATATAGTTATGTAAAACATAATTTCTAGAATGTGTAGCACATGATATTAAATCCAATCTTTTAAAAAGTAGTTAACTTACTTCAAAGTTATAAAATGATCCTGAAATCTTATTTCCAAACCCATATTTAGGAGGAAAAAGTGATAATTCAGTACTTTCAACTAAAGAATTTTCTTTTGTACAAATATTGCCTTTTATATCATAGGTACTTATATTATGTTCATCACTTTCTTCACTACTGTCATCAGAATCATTTTCATTGTTTTCAAGATGATTATCTAAAGTAAAATAAAATTTTTGAACAATATGAAATTTGAGTAGATATATATTATTATAAATTGTGAACTGTACAAACCAATCACTTCAATAGTTGGTGGGTGATTTTTTTTTATACTAGATGGAACTAATAATGTTGTTACCATATCCAAATTAGAAAAATACTCGCCTCTATGAACTTTTGAAAATTTTAAAGTAAAGATTCCTTTTTCACAATCATAATTACCTGTTGAATCATCATTTTCTACAATTTCTCCTGGAAGATTCAACCTGATAAAGAATTACTATTAATTATTTCTTAAATAAAAAATTTAATATAATTAATAAAAATAATATTTAATAATAATAATAATAATAATAATAAAATATAAGCATAAAATACATATTACCTTAAATAATAAGGTGTAGAATAAAATCGGAAATCAGTTCCATCAACATGAGTAACAGTGTCTTTAATATTAGCATAAGGTGCATGAAGAATTATAGTGATTTCATTATCAGTTTGAGATAATTCAAACCGTGGAGTTAACATTTCTTAGTCTGTAACTTGTATGCAGTTCTTAGGATATTTCTGCTTTCCTACTAAAGGGACATTTTTATTAATTTAACGGTAAAAAAATTGTATCCAATAAAACTTTAATCAAACTATAATATTTAGTCTTGAAATTAACTAATTTGCTTAATATTTATAACTAATTCACCAATAACTGAGAGTAATAAAATAGAAACTAAATAAACAATAAAATATTCTGTTTTACAGACTTTTGTAATTTAATTACTATTTTAATTTTATTTTCATTTAATTCCTTTTATGTCTAATATTGAATATTCATTACTGAACAATGAATTATTTATTAAAGTAATTCATTTTTTACTATTTTTTTAGAAATATCAAATATAAGATATATATTAAGCTTATTTAGTAGAACTAAAATAATTTCAAAGTTGTACATTACACTTAACTGTTGCAAACTGGGATTCATAACCTATTATTAATTATTACTTTTATAATTTATAGAATGAGTGATATCGTATTGAAAGACCTGTTAATAAATAGAATAATAAAGATAATGTTGTAAGGAAGAATACGTACGCAAGAGAACCAAAATTGAAAAAGGTTGCAAGGAAAAACGTCTAACGTACTCCACGCATTATGTAGCAAAGACACGAACCACGAGGTGCGCCGTGCCGCGTGCGTAGCGTACTACCAGAGAATATAGAAATACTCTCCCTTTATATATAGAAGGCCAGAAACGCTGATTTCTTGAAGTCGCATGCCGTCCCCCAAGAGCGTTAGTTCGCTCCCCCATAAGGCAGGCGGCGCGTCAGTCGACGCCTCGTATTAGTAGCCTATTATTTATGGCCGATTCGCGCGGTAATTCTTATTGTTACCGACCGCTAATGGTAAGCAGTCAGTAAATTAAATCTGGCTCACCATTTCCAATAAAAAAACGTTATGCAAGATTATATTACATTAATTAAAGAAAGGAATCAACAAAATTAAACAAATTTTCTACATCACAAACCTTGAACAACAAACGCAGGGCGATGAACATAAATCATTTTAAGGCAATCTCTTTCAAATTGATGCGTTGGTCGAGTGGTTAAGCGCTCATACTTGCGCAGAATCATTTTTGCCCCTGGTTCAAATCTTCTGACTTTTAATTTTTTTTTTTTTTTTTTGCAATAGTTATCAATTGTAATGCATTTTAGTTTTCCAAATATTGAAAACGCAGCACATTGAAAATAATAATTTAGATATTATAAATGTACATTTTGTCTATATAAAATCTGCATACATAAACATAAATAAAAAATTACTCAAGAGCAATTAGAATAAAAATAATTACTTGAAATAAAATATTGCAAAAAGAAATAAAACTGTTCCCAAGGTATTTTACATATAAAAAATAATTTTCCTGCTCTTAGCTAATATCAATAACATTTGTAATTTAATGTTTAAAAATAGTTGTTAGTTAGTAAAAATATAAATAAATATAAAATGAATATTAATGTACAACAATGTTATTAATATTACCCGACGGAAACCAGCGGGGAGGTGGCAGATATTCTTCCATCAGGATGGGAAGGGATGGAATTGGGTAGGTTCAATTATTTACAGTGTTAGTAGATATTGGGTATGAGGTATGTTAGTTGTATACACAATTATATTTACAAGTAGCAAGATTCCAACATTATAAATTGCAACAAAAAGTAAATAAAATACACTCTGAAATAAAAAATTAATTATTTAATGTTATAAAATAATTGAAACGAACGTGAAAGAAATATAAAAATACTTGGGATCTTGCTTAAACTCTAAGAGAGAAAAAGAAAATGAAACAATGTGGATATTTTATTTTAGAAAATTTAAAACGTATCTTATAATTAATTTAGTTTTTTATTTATGCGTCCTTAAAAGTTTTTACAATATTTTTACATTATTTACATTTTTTACAATATAGATTATTGATTTTACTATTAACGCGATAATTTTTGCAATTTAGCGCAGGGTTTACCCGGTATAAAATTGGAGGAAGCAGAGCTTGTTTTACAATTAGCATCGCGATAATTTCTAGATATGTACTTGAGAAAATAAAAAATATGTACTCTAACAAATAAATCAATTATATAATCTCTATGATCTTTACATTCAGAAGAAATCCAAAAATCAGAAAATTTACTTGAAATAACTGCAGTTAAAGATTTTTTACAAAACAAAGCTATATTTTTTTCAATGTAATTATTAAAAAAGTCTTTTTTAAATACTTCATACGCGGTCAAAATAACACTAAAAAAATCATCAGACGGAACTTTTAAATTACCTAATTCGTTTTCCGGAATTTTATAAGCTTTCCAAAAAATTAATAAATCGTCATTGTTATCTAAGCTCTGACTTCCTCGTGTTAAAGTTAATTCACAATTTTTACACCCGAATTTATTTAAACATTTAAACACGCAATATCCTGCAACGTATTTCATCGCGCATTTTTCTAAAGTTGTATCTATTATGTCAGAGTTATCTTTAACTACATCAGTTTCCGGCTCGGCAGTAAAATCAATGTTAAAATCATTATCAAAATATTCTGTAATTGACCACGTTTGCATTTTTAATTCTACGTCCTTTTTTTTACGTTCTTTAATAGATTGAAGTTCTTTTTTATCTTTCTTGACAATGTCCGAGTAATTATTTAGCAAAGTTAAACATTCATCTGGTTGACAATTAGCGCCCGGTGGTGGAAACAATAATGTTGTTACTGTAGCGTGCTGAAAATTTTTTCGTAATTGCAAAGCTGTCGGGTGCGTATTATTTCCGGATAGTGCTCTCATTATCGCAAAAAAGTTTTCAAGTGGATCCTGATTTAATTTACCTGTTAATAAATAATACCGTTGTTCTTTTTTTAAATCTTCCCAAAACATCAAAATACTTTTAATTGTTAAAATTAAATTTACGAAACAATCAGGATACTTATATTTAAACCCGGTAAACATTTTAATTTCACTTATCCAGTGTATGATATTAATTAAATATTTTTCGACTTCCGGATTGTTAATAGACAAACCGCGTTTTACAGGGTTTGGATCGTTTGGATGTCGCGCATTTAAACAATCAAAAATTTTATTCATTTCCCATAAAAAATTCGCAGTTTCGACGCAATCAGGGTGTTTTAATTCATTAGTTTTATGTCCCGCCATCATTGCACGCGATACGGAAGCACTGAAAATTTGAACCGCTAGTTTAACGTTCATTTTCTGAAAATTAGTCGGTTGTAAATGTCGAGTTGTTAATTTAGGCGCTGCTTTGCATGTTTTACCTCTTTCGAGTTCTCTTAATTCACGAATCGCATCCCACGAAATGGAATTATTATTTATTACATAATTATTATTTATTAAATTATTACGCCAACATTTAATAAGGTGAGGAGTATCATAGTTAAAAAATATTTTACGATCGTACCGTTGTATATAAGGAGCATCTTCCGTAATATTTAATTGTCGAATCGCACTTTGATTAGACGCACCCTGATCGCAAGTCATCATCCTTATTTTAAGCCCAGTTTTTTCAACTTCATCAATTAAATCGTTAATTATTCGCGGTAGAATTTTATCATCTATTGGGCCTTTTGAAAATGCGAAAAAAATGGCCTGTTTCCAATTATGTGATAATCCCGATAACATTGCAACGAACGCCGTATTTGCGATTTTATCATACCGGTTATATTTACCGAGATCAACAAACCCTTCAATATAATCGTCTTTTAGATTGTATTCTAAACACGGTTTAATTGCCATTTCGTCCCAAATTAGTACGCATTCTTTTTCATAGTCCGTCATTGATTCCGCTTTATTCGATAAAACTTCAAATAAATCCGAATTAATACCCGGTTGTAACGTTAATTCATTAACCCATTCCTTCATTAACGATATACACGGAAGCGCGATTTTTTTTTTCATCTCTTAAATATTTATAAGCTTTCGGCGATTTATAATATAAACCCAACGCGAAATATTTTTCATCTTGTTCCCACCTTTTTTTGAAATCGCGATGATTTAACTGCATCTTTAGAAAAGTAATTGAATTTTCATTTAAATAATTTTTCGCAGATTGAAGTAATTGGTCCTTTGTTAGAGGTTTATTTTGCTTCTCATTTAATCTTCTAATTGTCTGCTGTAAAATTTTTTTTTGCGCTTTCAGATTTTTAATTCTTGTTAATAAAATATTTACATTGTCTGGAGGATTAACACGATTAATTTTACAGCGATTTACATTAACATTTTTAGTATTGCGGCCTTTTATTGGTTTTTTACATTTCCGTATTAAAACTTTTTTAACGGTTTTTGAAGACGTTGCAATTGTTTTATTTTCTAAACAGATATCTTCAGATAAGAGATTAGAATTAGAATCAGAATTAGAAGTTGCAGAATGAATGCTGTTAGTTGATGAAGAAGCACTACACATGCTGTCACTAATATCTACAGAATAACTAGCCCTTGAAGAAGCAGAAGTAGAAGCAAGTTGGTTAGTAGGAAGAAGTAAATAATTAGTACTATTTGAAGAATGATTGCATGCACCACCACTACTACTACTACTACTACTACTACTACCACTACTATCAATACTAATTTCATGCGGAAGACTATTTGGTTGAATAACTTTTCTACCCACACCATAAATCAAAAAATCACTTTCTAAAAAATGCTCACTGCACATGCGCTTACAGTCCAATTGCTGAGAATTCAGTCGCTCAAAATCTTCATTACCAGATCTCCGAAACCACTCCCTTTTGCATACATTAAATAAATAATAATCAAACATGCATACATGTACAAAAAAAATAATTAAAGTTATTACTTCATCATATTTTTAATTATTTAATTAACACAATAAATCAGTCGTCCAACAAAATATTTTACATTCAGTGAAATTTTTGTTTATTTTATTAAATTATTATATAAAAAATAAAGTCCAGACTAGCATAATGTAAATAATACAATTGTTTATTCAATTTACTTTTGCTTCTTTGTAGACGTATCTGTACACTAAATTCTTTGTAAACTATCTGAAAGAAATCTTAACGATTCTTTAAAACACAGGAGAAAACTTCGTCGATTTACTATTAAAAGAATAATTATTTTTATTAATGTTTGAATAAGCAACATTTTATTGCTTTCTATTAAAAAAATATACTTAATTTAATCTAGTTTTCAGCTGAGAGATGCGAAACTTTTTTAAAATGTAACTAAAAGTATTTCATAATTTAATTGTTTCAATTAAGTAATGTAATGTTAAATATTATAACAATTTGAATATTAATTGAATTACCGATGAAACTTTTTTACATCCAACGTGTACAAAATGATGTCAGGCCTGAACAATTGAAACTGGCTTATTAATGGAACAAATTTGTGTTAATTTAAATATTTGTTTAAAAAGTACTCCAAACAATTATTACTTTATTAGAATAAAGCGTAATGAAGATTTTAAATTTTTACAGAGAAAAAGTACTAGTGTTTACAATTTTTTTTCATCCAAAAATATCATTCATTTTCTGTATCACGTATTTTTAAAATAATTGTCTATTTTTGCAATAACTGAAAAATAAATAAAGCTATTTGAACAAACCTTCAACTAGAAGATAAATAACTTT
Source organism: Theocolax elegans (assembly GCA_026168455.1). Lineage (NCBI taxonomy): Eukaryota > Metazoa > Arthropoda > Insecta > Hymenoptera > Cerocephalidae > Theocolax > Theocolax elegans. The sequence goes on from CM047425.1 coordinate 83,735,399, forward strand.
AACTTGTACAAAAATCGCCATTCCTCACATACAACTATTTACATGTGAATAAAATCCAAAAAAAATCGTTTATTAAAAACCAAAACTCAACTCTAATTTACAAGCATTTAAAAATGCTTTGATTTGCATAAATACAGCTTATATACACACACACACACACACATATCATTTATTTATAAATGGTTAATTGATTCAATAATGAATATAAAAAACCTCAAGCCTCACATATAATATACAATCTCTACTTAAAAACGCAATCTTAAAATGTTATTTGCGTACTGTAACAAGCATACACATATTATAGTGATTCGATAGATATACGTTTTACTAACATACATACTGAAATAATATCAATTTTTCCGAAAAAAAGCTCAAAAGTAACCTTCAAGTGCGTTTGTATGTTGACTTTCCAACCAAAAGAAATACATTATTTAGCCTTTATACAACATGCATATATCATTTAAATCAATTAATAATGCATTTTTAACTATTTTACCAATAAACATCTATAAATAAATCGGTAAATATTGATTTAAAACAATGTTTATACCGTTCAATAAGAGGGACAGGAACAAAATCATATGTACGTAGTATGGACCAGCTAATAATTTAATTAAAATAATATTAAAATTGCAAAAACAGTCTGTAATCGAAATCTACGATATAAAATCTATCCCCTAATGCTTAAACGATCATATATAATCCTCTTATTAATATATTAGAGTCAGGAAACATCGTGCGACAATGCCGACTTTTTCCGTCAAAATGTTAATCGAACTATATTTTGCCGAGTGCACAGTTTAATATTTTTCCGTAATTTCCCCAGTGCTTCATTCTAATTTATTTCAATTTGTAAACACAGTTAATAGACTAAATTATTTAATAAAATTTTTTTAATCATTAATATACATATACTTTTCTTTTAATTCGTATTACTTTTTCTCTGTTTAGTACGAGGTACACTTTTCTCGAGGTGTTTATTAATAAGGTTTATTAATATATTATTAATATTACTAATAAATTACTTACCTTACTCTCTCATCTTTCGGAAATCTGTGAAATGTCAGATTTTTTTTATCGGACGTCGAATTCCGGCAATTTTTGTAAGCGCAAGTAACTCTTGGCATTTTTACACAAAGATTGTATAATAAAACAGTTAAAATCGATACTACTTTTACAAAACTATGCAAGCAAGCGAGAAAACTACACTGCACATGCAAGTAAACAAAGATGTTACTACGTCGGCAACATATATATTGTTTTAACTCGCGCACTATTTTCTTTTGTTTTGCTAAAGCATGTATACATGTATATAGGTAACGGACGATATTACGGACCAATAGCAAATTATACCGCGAAAATATTTTATTCAAACATTCCATTTTATTTAACAATAACAGATAATTGAATTTTAACACACACATAAACAGGCATATATTGTAATATATTTACTTAATCAAATATTAATTAATACTGTAAGAATGTTAATAATGAATTATAAGTTTCAAAATTAAAAAACTTAACTTTTGTATAAGAATATTTTTTATATACAAATGTAGAAATAAATATTTCGAATCGAAAATTGTACAATTACATAAATTAAATTATTACAGAGATTCTTATTTTTTAATTTTATTTCTCAATTTTTTTTTCAATATTTTGAATTTTTGCATAATTAGAATGCATTCATTTATTATTATTAATTATTAATTATTTTATTAATTAGAATATTGCAAAAAAAAAAAAAAATTAAAAGTCAGAAGATTTGAACCAGGGGCAAAAATGATTCTGCGCAAGTATGAGCGCTTAACCACTCGACCAACGCATCAATTTGAAAGAGATTGCCTTAAAATGATTTATGTTCATCGCCCTGCGTTTGTTGTTCAAGGTTTGTGATGTAGAAAATTTGTTTAATTTTGTTGATTCCTTTCTTTAATTAATGTAATATAATCTTGCATAACGTTTTTTTATTGGAAATGGTGAGCCAGATTTAATTTACTGACTGCTTACCATTAGCGGTCGGTAACAATAAGAATTACCGCGCGAATCGGCCATAAATAATAGGCTACTAATACGAGGCGTCGACTGACGCGCCGCCTGCCTTATGGGGGAGCGAACTAACGCTCTTGGGGGACGGCATGCGACTTCAAGAAATCAGCGTTTCTGGCCTTCTATATATAAAGGGAGAGTATTTCTATATTCTCTGGTACTACGTTGTGACTTGTGGACGCCGCGCCGCTGCGGCGGCATACTCTGCATTCGGCCCGACTGTACTTAGCAGATTACATTATATTTAAAGTATGTATATACAAGCTGTATATTACATTCTGTATTATTGAAGCCTGAAATTTGAACTGACCAGTGGATACTGACTATTAGTGAATAAGGATTGGTAATTTTTTTTTATATACATAATGGATGTTGCGTGTACGTACCGTAATACATACGTCACTTTTTTGTATTTATGTTAAATATAAATAAATAATGCACTAATAATTAATAAAAGGAAATAAGTCATTTACTAATCATTTTAATAGGTACTTTTGTTTATCTTACGAATATTGTCATCAATATATCCATTTTAAATTAATTTTATTAAAGCATTAGAAAAGTGTTTAATGTCTTTATTGATCACTACGAACCAAAATAAAAATAAATTGCCTAGCTTTCGGACATTTTAGAGACGTCCCTTTTCAAGGCTAATAAAAAATTATATTTTAATTATTATTAATCCTTATAATGTAAAAATAATTAACTACACAGAGTATAAAAAATCTTTTTATAATTGTTTAAAGGTACAACACATTGAAGTAAACTTGTACGTTTAAACAATTGCACAAAGATTTTTTATATGCTGTTAGAATAGTTAATTACTTTTTACATTAAGGATTTTTAATAATTACTCTGAAACGTCCGAAACGTCGGCAATTTATTTGTATTTTGTAGTATAAAACACTGTTCTCAACAACTTCCTGGACGAACGATAACTTCATCTTCATCTTAAATAAAAACGTACAATTATATAAGTAAATTTATTTTTTTAATAGTAATTACAAGGTGAGTTTGAATGTTTTAAGTATGCATACAAATATTTTCTTTGATACAGATAATTCTTGTTACAAAATCGAGGCACTTACCAGTATGAACATTATTTTTGAAAAATTTTAATTAACATCACTTAACCTTCAAACAAGAAATTATTATAATAAAAAAGAAAATTAATTACAAGCAAATAATATAAGATTTTTTTACACTTAAAGCGCCAAGAATTTACTCATTTATGAGTAATGAGAATAATTTTTTCGATTTTATTTCACGACTTCGATGCAAATTTAATAATAATGAGCCAAGTCTTTACATAATAAAAATTAATGTAATAATGTACTAGTAAATATACAATTACGAGTTCACAATCGCCTAATGTTTAGAATAAAAACAACGTAATATAAACTAATCTAAATGTACTTTGAGATAGTCATAGTAAAATAAATAAATTATGCATCGATTGATATATACACAAACATAACGCAATTGTGTTTTTTAACATCGCTTCTGATTTTTTATGGTTAGTAATATATTTTACAATGTTTCATCCAATTTAAAGATTGGCTAATATTTACAATTTTTATATATTGATGTAAAAAACTGTTTAAACACTTAACGTATTATCAAGCTTACTAAAAAATCACCTATTCAACTATACGTTCTCAGTTATTAGTAACATTATGAATGTTTCCCATTTAACGCTAAATTTTGTAAACATTAATATCGTTGCTCATTTTCAGTCATTATAAATGCTTTTTTGATAAGATAAATATTCGCTACAGTGTTTGATGTCATTATACTTATTATGAACATTAAAAAAATTTTTTTTTGAACAAGTGGATTATTTTAATTAGTTATTATAATTATAAACAATAAATAATTAATTAGTAAGTTAATTAACACTGTGACGTGCCAACCTTTCTTTGGGTTTTACCGTTACTATAGATTTTGCTGCTTGTTATTAGATTAGATGTAAGTTAGGTGCGAAACCATCTTTGCATCTAAATCTTGTTGCAGACTTATTAATCCGGGTTTTATGTGTAAATTGAGACACATTATATTAGCACACATTGGCTATTATAACTGGAGTGTGTATTTGAGTATATTAATTATATATATTATGTATGTATTATACACATTTCTATCACCGCGCATTGGGCCATAGAAATGGTAGTGTGTGATTTAATAATACTTAATGAATAACTATAAATTTTATATATATATATTTACAATATTTATTTATTTAATTTCATTACAAATCCTTATAATAAAAGGACTTGTACTAATAAAACTATGAAATCTAATGTAAATGCTACGAAGGCTTATCAATCAATGAATATTGTATATAAATTTCCGTCCTTTATATACTATCTTTACCTCATTAGTACAAATCCTTTTTAAACATTTTTCGTCATATTTTACATTAATTTCGTATTTTGATTTTTTATTTTAAATCATATTTTCTTTCTTGTTTCTATATACATGTAATATTATCTAAAATTCTAATTATTTACAAGAAATAATTGCATATTTATTTTCATATCCTATGCATTTTTGTAATTACTTTTATTTTATAATTTTTTTTATTAATTCTATAACCTCAATTATTTCTACATTTAAAAATAATCTTAAATTCATTTTTTAAACTTACAATCGTTTTTTATTCTACTTATAAATTTCACTTTGTCTTTTACACAATTACAAAATTAAATATATTATAATTTTTATTATTTTTAAATGTACAAATATCTTCGCATACTGATTTTGCATAAACATATAATTTTTGTAATTAATTTCTGTTTTGCCGTAAAATTAAAAATTAAATTCTTTTTTATACATTTTAAATTGAATATTTGTATTTATTTTATTGTATAATAATATTCTATTTACAATTAATTATTCATTTAATTATAAAATATTTATTTTTAATATAACTGCAATTGCATTTTTATTATTTCTAAATTTGCGCTTTAAATCGTGACACGCTATAATTCTAAGAATTTACATGTTAGTCAATTTCAGCTGACAATATTCTTGTGGATATTTACATTTATATATAGTTCATTGATCTTTCTAAGAAATCTATTTTGATGACCTATATCCTCTTATATAAATTTACGTATTTATGAAATAATATAATTATATGTAGTTGTATACGTCACATTACCCCCCCTTAAATAATATTTAAATTTAACTAAATTTTAATATTATTTAATATATTATAAGCATTATTATTTTATTTTATATTTTTATTACTTCACACAATTTATAAATATTATGTTGATCATTTGACAGTTATCATACAATAGACAGCTGTCTCAATCATACATAATTTCTTATAGGTAGTTTCTATTTCTACTGAATAATAACATTTTTTTTTTCTTTGTTTTCAATTTAGTTTTATTTATTTTTGTATATTTTTTTTTATAAATTCTATTTCTTTTTTCTTTTTGTTTATTTCTCTTTCTGCCTCATTTATTAATTTGTTAAATTTCTCTTGGAGTGGCGTCCATTCTCCTTTCCTCTTTTTTGCTAAAAAAATATTTTTTCTTTTATTAGATAATTTGATAGACATCATTTATTAGACCTCTATCTCAATCTATATGTATATATATATATATACCTAAGGGTTCCGGCACATATTCCTCCACCGCTGGTTTGGTGGAACGAGTTGTTCTCACCGGAAGACGAGCTGTGATAGTTTTTAATTTAGGGTCCGTCCTGTCCTTAGGTTTCGTCTGTGTCCATTTGTTATTCTTTTGTACCTTTAAAGTTTGGGTGTATACCCCTGGACGGTAAAATGACCCCTCATCTTCTCGGTGAAAACCTTCCTCGCTGGCCGTCTTTTTTCCTACCCAGTGTAATCGGGGTGGAAAATGAATGGCCTTTTCGCCAGTTTGTACTTGGGTACAACATGTACCGAAATTTTGTATCTGTGTCGATTTATCCATGATTACTAGTTAAACTTAAGTTTTGAGTCTTATTTATACTTGTTTTGCAAAACTTTGCACCTTTCTCTTTTGAACAATATTCTTAGAAATTATTTGTTTTGATACCCAATTTCCAGAAATCTTCGTTATTTAGTTTTGATTTAACTTATAATAATGGTTATATATATATTAATTTTTCTTGGAATATATATTTTAAAATCCTATATTTATATAAAAATGTTTCAAATTTAATTCTATTTTATTTATAAAAAATTTTTGTTTTCTTTTCTTTATCCACAAAAATATTGTTAACTTTACAAAAAAATTAATCTCTATAATATATTTTCATATTTGATACATGAAATTTTCCTCTTTCAATTTTTGTTATGGGATCTACTAATAAATATGTATCATATCCTAGTTTTTTCGCTATAATATACGGACCTTGCGCAACAGGCATAAATTTTGCAGTAATTTTATTTTCATTTTCTGATATATTTAATGCTTTAATTAATACATGATCATTTATTTTGAATTCATAATGTTTTTTATTTTTATTCTTATTCTTTGCTCTATTAATTAAAAAATTATGCATATGTTTTCTTGCATTATTTAGTTTTTCTTCATATGTTAATTCATTATTTTGTAAGTTTATATATTTATCCCATACACGAATTGGCTTCTTATTTAAAAATAATTCTATCGGTGTATAACCAGTTGTCTCATGTATTGTTTCATTTATTATTTTTTGTACATAATCTATTTCTTTTGCCCATCCAGTGTGTTTTTTCAAAATAGTACGGTAAATTCTCCCTATTTCACGATGAACCCTTTCAATAATATTACTTTGAGGATGTCTTATTGAAGAAAACATAGGTTTTATATCATTTTTTGTTAAATAATCTATCCATTTATTACTTGTAAATTGAGTACCATGATCTGATAAAATAGCCTTAGGTTTCATAAATTTTTCAATATATTGATCTATTTTTCTAATTACGGATAACGTATTTGCTTTTTTCAACGGATATAATGCAACATATTTACTAAATACATCTATCGTTGATAAAATATATTTTACCCCCCCTATAGAAGTAGGTAAAGGTCCGTAAAAATCAATCGATAATATCTCACCAGGATTTTCAACAAGAATTGGTTGAAATTTAGAGTGATACTTAATCGTAGAATATTTACTTTTTTGACATATATCACACGGTTTTATGTATTCACTAACTTTTTTTCTTAATTTTGGAACATAAAAAAATTCTAAAACCATTTTATATATTTTTCTTGGTCCTACATGACCATAAAATTCATGTAATAAAATTATAAATCTTTTCATTATTTTTTCTGGAATTATAATTTTCAAATTATTTCGTGATATTTTACAAACATATTCATTTGATATAACATATTTTTTAGAATTTTTTGATTCTATTTCATTTATTATTTTATTAATATATTCATCCGATCTTTGTAATTTTTTCAAATTTTTAAAACTATCAATTAATTCTTTATCTATAGATTTTTTTATTATAGTTGCAATTATTATTTCTGTATCTTTTAAATCGTTTGATTCATTTATATTTAACCGACTTAAATAATCAGCTGCTTTATTTTTATGTCCAGGTAAATATTCTGGTATTATATTTAAATCTTGAATTGATAAATTCCATCTTCTTAAACGTGAATTTGTAAATTTACAATTTTGCAAGAATGATAAAGCTTCATGATCTGTTCTAACTATAATCTTAGACGCGCCCCTTAAATACGTATCCAATTTATGTAATGCCCAGACTATTGCTAACATTTCTTTTTCTGTTGTAAAATAATTTACTTCACTACCTTTTAATGTACGACTAATATATGTTATTATTCGTTCTTCACCTTCTTCATCTAATTGTGATAAAATTCCGGCAATCGCGTAATCACTTGCATCCGTAGTTAATATATACGGTTTTTTCGGATTTACGAAATTTAATATTATCTTATCGTCAAATAATTCTTTTATTTTATCGAAAGCTTTTTGTTGCTCTTCCTTCCAATCATATCTTATATCCTTTTTTAGTAGTTTGAGAAGTGGAATAGTTTCTTTTGAATAATTTTTTGCAAATTTTGTGTAATAATTTAGAAACCCTAAGAAACTTTGTAATTCTTTAACATTTCTTGGCTCTTTAAAATTTTTTATAGTTTTAATTTTGTCTGGATTTAATTTAATCCCTTTACTGGTTATTATATTACCTAAAAATTTAATTTCTTGTTTAACTATATTTGATTTCGCAAAATTTAATCTTAAATTACATTTTTCTAATCTATTAAAAAATATATCTAAATGTCGTAAATGATCTTCAAAATCTTTTGACATTATAAATATATCATCTACAAATGATAATATAAAATCTAAATCGTGTATAGCTATATCAAGACCTCTTAATAATGCTGCACTACTTATTTTTATACCAAATGGTACGACATTAAATTCATAAACTTTATTATCGCAAATAAAAGCAGTATATTTTTTACTTTCTTCCGTTAGCGCGATTTGCCAAAAACTATTTGATAAATCAAAATTAGACATAAAATCCCGATTTTTACATTGAATAAATATCTCTTCTACTCCAGGTAGAGATTCATAATCATCTACGAGTTTATTATTTAATTTTCTTGCATCCAAACATATTCTTATTGATCCGTCTTTTTTAGGTACAATTACACAAGGATTTATATATGGGCTTGTAGATCGTCGAATAATACCGAAATCTAACATTTTTTCTACTTCCTTTTTCACTCTTTCACGATATGCTATAGGTATAGGATATGGTTTTGAATAATATGTTATTTCATTACGTAATTTTAATTGATACTTGAAATCTAGAAGTTGTCCTGGGGTTCTTTGGAATACGGTTTTATATTTATATATTAAGTTTTTTAATTTATTTTTCTGTGTATTATTTAAAATTACACTAGAATTTATTTGATCATTGATTTCCTTTTCGGATATATCATAATCATAGTCTAAATTAGACGATTTATTGTTCCAATTGAATTCTAAATCTTTATTTTCTAGATCATCCTCAAATTCAATTGACATAGTTTCATACTCTTTTGAGCTTATTTGTATTTCATTAAATTTTATATTACCGATCTTTTCCCCAACTTCGTATATAATTTCATTATTAACCGTATCAATTAACATTTTTAAAATTTTTTGAGAATCATAACCTAATATACAAGGTCTTATTAATTTTGGTATTACTATAAATGTTAAATTTTCCATTAATCCACCTATATTTGTTTTAAGTAAAACTTGTTGCTTAATTCGTGTTGATTTTAAACCCGTTGCACCTTTAATAATTTTTCCTGATATTGGTAATGTAGGTTTATTCTTGAATTGATTTTTATTTTTATTATAAAATTCTTCTGATATGCAAGTTATTTCACTCCCAGTATCTATTAAGGCATTTATTTCTATTCCTTCAATTTTTATATTTATTTCAGGGCATTTCTCAATTATTTTTTCATTTTTAACATTTTCATTATTTGGTTCAATATCATAAATTAAATCTTCACGAGGATCTTGAAATATTGTATTTATTTCAATGTTTTTAGGTTCTTGAATTTTTTCAGTTGTATTTTGTGTTTTTTCCTTATCCGAGTTACAAAATACAACTCTTTTTAGTTTCCCGAATCGGTTTTATGGATTTGTATGCTTGAATCATTTTTTAAACTTACGTCTAGTATATCTATATTATTATAATCATTTTCATATTTTTTCTCATATATTGGTTTAATTATTTTTTTTATTGGTTTAACCGTTTCAATAGCATTTATCTCGGTTGAGTTTCTTTTATTTTCCCAAGATCTATTTTGTTTATTATATCTTTCAAAATTTTCTTTTTGTTTATATTTTTCTTTATATTTATCATTTTCATTATATCTACTTGGTTGTTCAATTTTCTTTTGAGAATTATCATTTTTCTTTTCACGAATTTTATCTGCGTCAAAATCCGCTAGTATTTTAAATAAATGACTTTTATTTTTTACTTGTTGTCCCAAAATTGCATATCGTATTGATTTTTCAAAATGTTCACTAATTTTATTTACTATTTCTGTTTCAGAAAAATCCATATCTAATTCTTTTATTAAACCAAATATATAAGTAGCATATTCTACTCTTGACCATTTATTATATTCATTATATTGACCAAATTCTACCTTTCTTTTTGCCGATCTTTGTAAAGTTTGATTCCAATATCTATCTTTAAACACTTTAATAAATTGATTAAATGTTTCTATTTCTGATTCTTGTATATACCACCATTCTTTTGCTGAATCAGTTAATGATTGTGATATGCTAGCACATATTTCATTAAAATTTAAATTATAGTTATTAACATATTTTTCTAAATCGATTAAAAAACGCATTGGTCGTTCATAAGGCTGTCCCGAAAACTTTGGTAAATCAATTTTAATTTTAGGCATTGATTCAGTAGAATTAAATGTTTGATTATATTCAATTACTTTTTCATTTGATTCTTTAAAAGATTTTTCAAGATTTTGTATTCTCTTATCATATTCCAATTCCATTTCTTTTATTTTATTTGAAAAATAATTTTTTAATTCTAAATATAAATCATCATTTAAAACTAATACTTTTAATTCATTATTTTCTATTCTCAATTTTTTAACTTCATTATTCACCATTTTTAAATTATCAGATAACACTTCATTTTGTTCTATTAATTTTTGATTCAATAGATTAATATTTTCATTACATTCTTTTCTATAATTATCAATTACATCTATATTTTTATTTTGATTTAATTCAATTTCTGTTTGTTTTTCATCTATTAACTTTAATTCTTCTGTAACAGCCTCCTCCCAAGCATTACGTTTTTTATCGATTTCAGTTGTTTCTTCATTATTAAAAGAATTTTGCATATTTAACAAATATATACTTGATTTTCTTTTTGCCATTTTGAAAAATCTATATAATATAAATTTAATATCTATATATTAACAAACAAGTTTAAAATATTAATATTTAATAGAATTTTTATATAATATTTTTATAACTTATATATATACTATCCATATAATAATTACCATATGTATCACCTATATATAAGCTATTAGTGCGAGTGAGAAACATTTGACTCTCGGTATATTGACAGAGAGCGCGGTCGCATAGTCGTAATCACTATTTTTCTATAAATTCAATATCCTACGCTGCTAAACTCTTAGACAAACGCGCGAAAATTAATTATCTTAAATTTTCTTAGTTTAAGTTTTCATTTGAATTTTAATTTATTTATATTATTTTATTTTTAAATTTTCGAATTTTTTAGTTAAATTATTTTTTATATAACTTTCAATTAATACAACTCTGGTTGCTAATTGTACATGTTTTCCTTGAATGAATTGAATATTTTGTTCCGTTATTTCTCGAAAACTTGTTAATTCATGTTTTAGAAATCTATTTTGTTTTTCTAAAAGATCATTTTTATCTTTGATTGATTCTAAATGATTTTCCAAAATGTGTACCTTTTTAACTAATTTATCATAACTTCCAGCAATAAATTCTAATCCTTCTTTATATTTTAATAATAATGATTCTTGATCTTCAATTTTTTCCGCGTTTTCCAATACTAAATCATTTAATTGATATGTTAACGCGTACAAATTATTGTCAAAAATTGATGAATCATATCGATTGATCATTGTAACTCTTTTAGATTTGTTTAATTATTACTATTAATATTGCTATATCCTATGATTAAATGCAAATACGTAATTCTACTTCTAAATTACAGTAGAAAATTTTGTACGTGTAAAATAAAATTTATCTAAGCATGTGTACTCAATTTTTACAAAATTTTTATTTTACAATATATATTTATATGTAATTTGATTTTTATCAGTCCCTGTCCGAGCGCCATTTTGTGACGTGCCAACCTTTCTTTGGGTTTTACCGTTACTATAGATTTTGCTGCTTGTTATTAGATTAGATGTAAGTTAGGTGCGAAACCATCTTTGCATCTAAATCTTGTTGCAGACTTATTAATCCGGGTTTTATGTGTAAATTGAGACACATTATATTAGCACACATTGGCTATTATAACTGGAGTGTGTATTTGAGTATATTAATTATATATATTATGTATGTATTATACACATTTCTATCACCGCGCATTGGGCCATAGAAATGGTAGTGTGTGATTTAATAATACTTAATGAATAACTATAAATTTTATATATATATATTTACAATATTTATTTATTTAATTTCATTACAAATCCTTATAATAAAAGGACTTGTACTAATAAAACTATGAAATCTAATGTAAATGCTACGAAGGCTTATCAATCAATGAATATTGTATATAAATTTCCGTCCTTTATATACTATCTTTACCTCATTAGTACAAATCCTTTTTAAACATTTTTCGTCATATTTTACATTAATTTCGTATTTTGATTTTTTATTTTAAATCATATTTTCTTTCTTGTTTCTATATACATGTAATATTATCTAAAATTCTAATTATTTACAAGAAATAATTGCATATTTATTTTCATATCCTATGCATTTTTGTAATTACTTTTATTTTATAATTTTTTTTATTAATTCTATAACCTCAATTATTTCTACATTTAAAAATAATCTTAAATTCATTTTTTAAACTTACAATCGTTTTTTATTCTACTTATAAATTTCACTTTGTCTTTTACACAATTACAAAATTAAATATATTATAATTTTTATTATTTTTAAATGTACAAATATCTTCGCATACTGATTTTGCATAAACATATAATTTTTGTAATTAATTTCTGTTTTGCCGTAAAATTAAAAATTAAATTCTTTTTTATACATTTTAAATTGAATATTTGTATTTATTTTATTGTATAATAATATTCTATTTACAATTAATTATTCATTTAATTATAAAATATTTATTTTTAATATAACTGCAATTGCATTTTTATTATTTCTAAATTTGCGCTTTAAATCGTGACACGCTATAATTCTAAGAATTTACATGTTAGTCAATTTCAGCTGACAATATTCTTGTGGATATTTACATTTATATATAGTTCATTGATCTTTCTAAGAAATCTATTTTGATGACCTATATCCTCTTATATAAATTTACGTATTTATGAAATAATATAATTATATGTAGTTGTATACGTCACAACACGTAATACCAACAAAATTGTATATGAATTATGCAAATAAAAATTAAGATAAAAAAAAAATTAAGGAGGTAGATACACTTAGAAATTATATAATATCGATTTTTTTAATTACATTTTGTTCGTACAAGCTGCTTAGAGTGACTTTGTATAGCGTAAGTAACAAATTTGTGTTTCAGTTTGGGATCTGTGACTGCTTTTAGTTCAGTTTAAAGGTGAACGTAGGGCCGCGTGCACAAATATTTGTTTATTATATAAAAATTCTTATTTTGAATCACACATTTATATATTTCGTCTTTTTAAAGGCATTCAGACCAAGAAAAAAACAAGTGATTTCACCCGCGGAAGAAGATAAGAAAGCAATATCAGCTTACTAAAAAAATTAAAATATAAAATGAGTTACCTTGTGCTGAAATATGGTTCGATCAATCACAGAATTATAAAGTTTTTTTCATTAATTTTTAATTAAATTAAACATTCAAAGTGTAATAAATAAAGTGACTTTTTCAATAGTTACTGAACGAGACCTTGTATTCAAATTGACTGAAATATAAATCGAAGATTGATACTATAGTGATGCGATTTTTAGGTGTTGATTTAAAGGTGTGTCGCAATTTTGTGGTTTCATGGGCCTTCTACCGTTTTATATCAAACTCAACGTACTGGGTTGTACTCTATCAACTGAATTTATAGTGGCAGAGTTTTTTTTATCAAAAAATATAGTAAAGAAGTTGAAGAAAACAGTAAACACATGTGAACATAGAAAATAATGATATAATTTAATAATTGTTTAATTGTCTTGTTACCACGGTAAAGCAATTCGCAAGATTGTTAATCTGGTTCTGTGGATAACACGAAAAATGTTTGGAGCGAGAAACGTTATGGTGCGAGTACCGCAACGTAGTAAAGGTTTAAATCAATTAAATTTCTTCAAACATTAAGCCAATCAGACCAATTAAGTTACGAAGAGTTTACTAAGGAAAGATTGTTGAAAAGGTATTTGAAATATACTTATTTGGTATTTGAAGCGTATAATTAATATAGTAACGAGAGCTGCAATCAGAGGGTATGGAAATTAGGCCCAAACATCTACCTTCAGCACTACTATAGTCAGTATTGACTAGATAGATGTGGCCACAATGAACAAACATGTGCCTCCAAGGTAAATCAAGAGAGTAGGTCAAAATGTTTTTCAGGCAGCACCCGATAAGTATTTAGAAATATTATATTTTAACTAATTTTTCAAATTTATTTTTTCAAATAAGCCCGTCAAGAGTAGCATGGTTCACCACATGACTACCTTTTTTTTATAAAACCCTCTGGAACATGAACTGTAACTCGCTTATTTTTTAATATTTTTGTACATAAAAATTATCGGAACTTTTATATACCTATATAACATAGATTTAAAATAAAAATAAACAATCTTCAAAACAATTCCCAAAAAACATTTTTTTTTGTTTTTTACGTGTATATACCTCCTAGTATTAATTAAATATAAAAACTTAAGTTATTTCTTATCTGTTTGTTTTAAGTCTATTATGTTCAAAAATGCATTGTTAGTACGTAGATCAAACAAAGGAGGAACATTTATTTCATTTAAATACTCGTATAACCTCGAATTGTTTTTAATCAAATTTGTTACGTCCCTTAAAGGTTGATTTTTTCTTGAAATGTATAAAAATTTAACTTTCAGAATAACTAATTAAATTTTTCAAATAGATTCATAAAAATAGAAATTTAATTTTTAATCAAAACTTACTCATAAAAAAATTAATTTGGTCTCTGCTAAAACTTAATACGTTAAAGATAACTCATCAATTGTTAAAGAAATACGAAACAGTAAAACATAGATATAAATTTTTAATTTGTATTATATAAAGTATTATTCAACTTTGCATGATATAAGTAATAGAATAATAATTTCTACTTGTCTTTTATGGATACAAAATGAACAAAATCTATTTAATATAAAATATTAAATTAAATTTTTATGTAAATAATAATACAAGACAGACTATTTTTAAGAATGTGCAAGTACAAAAATGAAGAGTTAAAATTGTTAACAATTTTATAAAATGTTAATTTTGGAATTAAAAGTAAAAATATAATTCATCTTTTCAAACTTTCACAGAAAAGCTACGGTACGTTTTCACTGTCCATATTCAACACGGTGACGTTAACGAACTCCTTAAAAATTAACTTACAGAATTTAAAGAACAATCTCTATCTAATCAAATTTACCAAACATATTGTCAATTAAACAACTTTTTTATTTATTTGTAATTTTCAACTCCCATTGATGAATTAATAAATTGTCGGTTGTTAAGGGTCAATAATGAGCAAATCCAATTTATTTATTTAAGTGCACAACGTTTCGTCTGTCACATTAATCAAAGAAAACAATAGTATTATTAAAAACTAGTATAAAAACCAACTAATTCAAATCGGTTATTAAATTTTAATTCTAATCACATAATATAACAGAAACGAAATATTATTTATAATTTAGTAGATAGGACAATGATATCGTCACATAAACAGCTTTGATAAAGAGAATCTAAATATTATTAGAGAAATGATAAAAATCAATAATTATTCTATTGAATTTATAAATACAGCAAAAAATAAAAGAAGATGCAATATTACAATTAAAAATAATGTTAAAATAGATAAAAAAAAATCCAATATGCACTATAACACTGCCCTATAATAAAGAGTTTTTTAATGAATGTTCCCGAATGCTAAGAAAATATAATATCAACAGTATTCCGTTAATTAACCATAAACTTGACACTATCATAAAATTAGACAAAGACAAAACATTAAAATAGAATGAGACAGGGGTAGTTTACAAGTTATCTTGTATTAAATACCCGTATATTGCAGAAACAAAACGCATCATCAGAATAATAAAAATCCAGTAGCCATTGTTACAATAATGTAAATCGCAATTTTAACTGGAACGATGCAAAAATAATAGATAAAGAATTTTGTTATAAAACAAGACTCATTTCGGAAATGTTAAATATCGATCATCATAATTCAACCATTAACAGAGTAGAAGATACTCAACATTTAAACCGACAATATAGAAATATTATAAATACAATTTAAAGAGACAAACATACATAAACTATGACGTATAGTTTGTAAAAACACACCTGCTTTGTTTTTGTATAAATACTCATTGATTTCGTGTCAAATGTTATTCGACGAAGCTCACTTGGGCTGTAACATTATATTTAATATTGAGATAAAATTTAATTTTTAATTCTAAAAAATTGTCAATTATTGTATAACTTTATATAAATATTTATGTGTCTAATACATTCAGACCTGAAGAGGTCTGCAAACCTGGCAGACGAAACGTCGTGCACTTAAATAAATAAATTTGGATTTATTCATTATTGACCCTTAACAATCGATAATTTACTAAGTTTTTTTATTAATAATTAATAATTATATGTAAAATAATTTCTTTCTATGTAATTGGATTTATTATAGATATTTAATTATGTAATCAGAATTCTTGTACTATCAAACATAAGAGGTAGGAATATGAAAAATTGTCACATGGATTAATCCATTGTAAACAAAATTGTTTTAGTAAAATAAGAAAAATGTAATTAAAATAATTAATGCTCTTTAGCTATATTTATCCGTAAAAGTACAAAGTCTGAAAAATACTTTCCAACAAAAACTTTTAACTTTCAATTAAAAATTTATTTTATATTATTTCTGTCCGTGCGTATATCATCTATAATAAAAATATTAAGTTTTTAATCAGATATCACATATTATCAATGAATGAAAGTGAATTAAAAAAATATTCAGTGGTAATAATTGAAAAAATATAGATCGTAATAGTTTGAATAAAACAATTTAAACTTGATAACGTATTCATATTTCTATAAAATATCTTATAAAAATATTATTCCGCGTTTATTGAGACGCTAATAATATCCTGCGTCTCTTTAGAAGTTGGTTCTTTTTGTTGCTGTGTTACGTGTTCTTTTGTCGATTTCTGTTCCGACGTTGACTCGTTTGAATTATGCTTTTTCCTGTGGCACATCATTGTGGACCTCGATACAAATGTTTTGCTACAAACATCACACTGATAAGGCCGTTCACCGGTGTGTAATCGTTTGTGTATTACCATTGGACTAAATTGTGTGAACGTTTTTCCACATATTTCGCATGCATAAGGTCTTTCTCCCGTGTGTGAGCGTCTGTGACAGCGTAAAGCCGATCTCCTTGCGAAAACTTTACCACATAAATCGCATTTGAAGCTCTTTTCGCCAGTGTGCATTGTAGAGTGAATTTTTAGGTCAACCCTTGTTAAGAAGCCTTTCCCGCATATCTATAAAATGTAGAAATTGTTATTATGTACACCTATTGTTATTATATTATATTAATTATATAAATGTTATTATATAATTGTTATTAGTTTTACATATCAAGACTAATCAGAAAAAATGTATAATAAACAGATTTATTATAATTATAAGTCATAATTATTGCACATTTGAATGTTATAAGTAAAGTTACTTTTTTAGATTTTATTTAAGCCATGTAATTAATTTTAATATATTATTTATTTTATGTACTAAGTTTTAGATTTTCTAAATGGGTAGTCAAAACTTTTTCTTTTAAGTACATTAATATTTACAAGAGTAATAAGTTATAGATTATCATAACTGAAAATATAATTTAAATAATTCTTGATTAACCCACATGAAATGGAATGTTGTTTTGATGACTTTATCCATTATTCGAAAAATAAAAAAATAATTTGTATCGGTTTAAAATTTACCTCGCATAAATAGGGTTTCTCGCCTGTATGAATCCTCAAATGCGTATTGAGGTAACTTTTGCTCACAAATCTCTTGTTACACACAACACATGGATATTGTCTGTTATCCGTACCCGAGTGTATTTTTTGATGACTCTTACAGAGACCTTTAGTTATAAAACCTCTTCCGCAAATTTCGCATGTATAGGGTTTAACGCCCATGTGTCGATTTTCGTGATCCAAAAGCGATTGCTTTGTTTTGAAGTTTTGCTTGCAAGTAGAGCACGAATAGGGTTTGAGATCGGAGTGTACACGTTGGTGTACAATCAAATAACTCTTGCATTGGAAGCCTTTACCACAAGTTGAACAGTTAAAATCAAATTGTCCTGTATGAGTTGCGGTATGCTGAGCTAAACCAATCTTGCTTCGAAAAGCTTTCCCACAAATGACGCACTGGAATGGTTTTTCTCCTGTGTGTTTGCGCATGTGTTCCTATGAATAAATATTTAGATTTTAATTTTTCCATTAATATGATTCAGTTAAAATTATCTAATTTCAAATAATATTTATTATTAGGTTTTAATAACACATTATTCATCTTTTTAATACCTGAAGTTTATAATTTGTTCGATACTCTTTTCCGCAATGTGTACATATTTTCGGAGTCCACTGAGGCCTGGAACCCTGTTGTTTTTTCTCGGACGTTGTTTCTGATCTCGGTTGCTGATCTTGCAATACAGTATCAGTAACTTTCTCATTTATCTTATTGTCTGGATGATACTCTTGACTATGAAGATTTAACACTTCCATACTGGTAAAAAATAAATCACAATGTGTACAATTACAAAAATGTTGCTCAAAGTGTACAGCAAGATTATTTGGTTCCGATGCGGCTTCATTACAAAATGGACAAATATACCTTCAGAAATAAATAAATTTTACAAAATATTACTTTTCATATCAATGTGCCAACAAGATTCAATTAAAAATTCTCATATTTATACCAACCAATGCGATTCAGTTTCGTCGATCGTAGGATTATTAAGAGCATTTTCAAACAAAGCGATTTTTGCATTTTTAGTGTATTCTACCAAAAGTCCATGTGAAGATGGCAGTAAAAAAGAATTTGTAGAGCCGTCCGTCGTATTAAGAGGGTCCTCGCAATCACCATTAATGTCGTTTTCTAATCGAGATGTAAAGAAAGTTCTTTCTCGTTCGCCTGTGGATTGGTCCAGCCTATCTTGCAGTTCTTTAGGCGTAACTGTCTCAAACTTTATGTCATCGCAATATTGGACAATTGGTTTTTCATCCTGACTTTCCGAACTAATAGTACTAACATAATTTATATCTAGTTGACCCAAATGTCCATCGACTGCTAAATTTTCTACGCTTACCGACATCTCTCCATTCAAATGCATCGCTATTTCTTGATTGGAAACCTTAAATAATTTATTATAATATAATATAATAATATTATGTGTGTAAGTTATTTGAAAACATGTTGCTTATACTGATTCTCAAAAAAAATTTTCATGTTCTGATTTATAATATTTAATAAAAGATTTTACACTTATATATTATAACCCTTTATTAAGTTCATTTCATAATTGAAAATTATATTTATATTTTAAACAGATATTAACAAAATTTCGTGAATTTTATATTTAATTTACATAGTAAATGTTTCCTCAGCGTTCCAGTAAGCCTCAGGCTTTAGCTAGAGCGGCCAAGTTTGTCGTCATGGACAATTTGCGAGCAAGGATAAACCATCATTGGAAACCCACTATGCATTGCAACATTTATTAACAAGTGTAATATTTAACAAAATTTAAAATAAAATTAATTACTTTAATGATTATTTATTAGCTTCAATTTTATTAAAATTCTATCTTCTTAAGTTAAAGATTACCTCTCTGATTTGTACATCTACCATTCTTACTGCTTCTCCATCTAAATGAAAACTACCAACTCCAATATCACTATCTTCATGAGTTATTTCCTCCTGTGTAACAATTTGTTCTCTATTGGAAAGTTTTACTTTATTCACAGGTATATCATGAATCTTATTTTCAAGACCATCTGTGCCAATGCTGTTTGTAAGCCTATCAATACTTCCTTCAATTTCACTTATTGTAACAGCATTCAGTGTATTCATTTTTCCTTTATCAATGCTCTTCAACATCTGCATAAACATGTTTTCTGTTTGTAAAACCTTGTCACGAAAATCAAAAAACTCGTCTATTTTAAAAGCACATTCTTCGCAAATTGCTTTTGGCAAATGATCTGTTACTGAAATCTAAAAAGAAAATGTTTTAATTAGGTATATTATCTACATTTAAGCACTATACATAGAAGGATAATGATACATAGAACTATACCTGAATAGGAAGACATGCAGCAATTTTTTTATCTATATTTCTTACATGCTTTCCTGTTTCAAAGATGGGCAAACTCATTAAAATTCCCATCTTTGAAGCACATAATCGGCACAAATAATCAAGTTCTTCAATTACAGACATTCTGATAATATTGCATGAAAGTTTGTAAAATGAATTCCTTTTCAATAAAATGTTTGATAGAAAATGGGAAGGAACATATCCCTGCAAAATTAAATTATATTAAGTTATAAAAGTAAAAATAGTATTTTTATAATTAATAGAAGGAAGAAAAATAACAAATTAATGTATACAAAATATTGACTCTAGCAGCATAATTATAAATATATTTTGTCTTATTATTATATTTAAATTTATATTTAAACAATTTTTAAATACAAATATTTCAATAAAAATTTATCTTTGATATTCAGTACTTACATTATACACATTACTAAACTTATCTATAGAAGATGTATGGACATAAGTCGAAGAGATACAATGTGCAACTGCTTCGATACTTTAAATCCTCCATAGAACATCAAAGAGAGATTTGACAAATAATTCAGAAATAAAGTTAATTCTAACCTTACAAATGAAAAAATAATTAGTTTTATACGATAAAGAATTTTTGTTAGAATTGGTAACATTACGGAAGGCTTTCATTTTTACACTTACATGGAATTACGGCGTAATGTTCTTTGAACGAGATGGAGAGAGCTAGTGCGAAAGCAAGAGCCGCAAAGACCAAGGAATGCCGAGTACTTTAAGTTGCATCGCTGCAAGGATAGATTTTCCTTGCAAAATTTCTGCGTTGTAACACGAGCTTAACCAGGCTTAGTGTTTTACAAAAGAATCTCAAGATAAATCTATCTTTCTTGGCTTTATTCCTGACTCCTTTTACTTGGTTAACTCACCGCTACTATTTTTCTCTTTCTTGTAGATCATTTTTACTTCGGCTTTTATTTCTTCCCTATACACCTACAGCAGGCTATAATGACGCTGTCGGGTTCGTCGGTTCGTGTATGAAAAAAATTAACGTTTTTGACCGTCAAAATCCAGTGTTACCACATCAAATACTTATGTGTCCTGTGTCGGCATTGTTGGTATAGTTTTTGAAAAATAATAATTATTTCAAATTCTTATTTATTAAACATTTTAGGACATTAAAAAGCGTACTTAGCTAATTTTGAAGATTTTGTATAACATAATTCTTTTTAAATTTCTAATTATTTATTTTCTAGATAATACTCATAGTAATGCAATAGAAATGTATACTATTAGTAAATACATTTGGTAGTACACATCGCACTTAAAATTTTTCATGTATACTTTTACAATTTATTATAAATATTCACATTCACTACTTTTGTTAATTATAGAATTAATACAAACAGAATTGTTTCTGAAACTATAACCTAAAATCCGGCGAAAATTTGCAATTGGCTGGAGACACTGGAGTTGTCAAACCACCATTGCAATGGCAGCTTCCAATGTGAGGAATAATTTGAAAAGAAAACATTTAGATTATGAATCAAATGACGAAGATGAGTGTAAGTTGTAATTGCCACTTTCTTAAATTATTAATTTATAAATTAAACTTAATTGATACATAATAATCGTCTTTAGGTAAATAAACTTTTAGGTTAGAAATATGTTTATTATTTACCATTTCTATTTTTTTTAATTGTTGTATTTCACTTGCAGCTCAAAGTAAAGAAGCAAAATTTTCTGCACCTAGATTATGTCCTTATTTGGATACAATAAATAGACAATTTTTAGATTTTGATTTTGAAAAACTGTGCTCAGTTTCGCTATCTCGGATTAATGTATATGCATGTTTAGTATGTGGTAAATATTTTCAAGGAAGAGGTAATAATACACATGCTTATACACACAGTGTAGGTGAAAGTCATCATGTATTTCTAAATTTGCATACTTTAAAATTTTATTGTCTACCGGACAACTATGAAATTATAGGTATTAACATCATTCTTTTCATTCAATTGCTATAATAATATATTGATTTAATTTTTCATTATTTTTATTTTATATTTTGTTACTTTATCTATTTTATTATCTTAGATTCATCTTTAGATGATATAAAGTATGTTTTAAATCCAACATTTGATAAATCTCAAATTAAAAACTTGGATAATAATGATAAATTGTCTAGAGCTATCGATGGCTCAATGTATTCTCCAGGGATTGTTGGTATGAACAATATAAAAGCTAATGATTATTGTAATGTAATTTTGCAAGTTAGTATATTTTTTTATTACATCTAAACGTAAATTACAGCATCTTATTACATTAAAAATTTTTTTATAGGCATTATCACATGTTACACCACTTCGAGATTACTTTTTACGAGAGTCAAATTACTCTAAGGTAAAAAGACCTCCAGGAGATTCATCTTATCTACTTGTACAAAGGTTTGGTGAATTAATGAGAAAATTATGGAATCCACGTAATTTTAAAGCACATGTTAGTCCTCATGAAATGTTACAGGCAGTAGTTTTATGGAGTAAAAAGAAATTTCAGTTTACTGAGCAAGGTATATAAACCAAACTTTTTAATAATGTCTATAAATAGAATATGTATGTAATTATACATTCCAATTTGTTAATTTATTACTATAAATTTTTTTTATATAGGTGATCCTGTGGACTTCCTGTCATGGTTCTTAAATGCTCTTCATATAGCCTTAAATGGAACAAAAAAGAAAGATTCTAGTATAATTTATAAAACATTTCTAGGTCACATGAGAATTTATACCCGTAAAATTCCACCTCTTGAATTGGAAGAAAGTCAAAGAAGCGAACTTCTAAATACTGTTGAATACGGAGAAACTGTAACAGAAAGTCCATTTTTGTACCTGACATGTGATTTGCCACCTCCTCCGCTTTTTAAAGATCAATTTACAGAAAACATTATTCCACAAGTAAATAATGCAGATATCAATATTTATATTAACATAAGATAATAATAATACAATATATCTTATACAAATTTTAGGTCAATTTATACACTCTGTTAAATAAATTTAATGCCCTAACAGAGAAAGAATATAAAACATATAAAGAGAACTTTATGAAACGTTTTGAAATTAGAGAATTACCACCATTTTTAATTTTATATATCAAGGTATGCTTTTATTTAAAAATAATAATAACAACTGTAGAATTATATAACATGTTTATAATACATTTTTCAGAGGTTCACAAAAAATACATTTTTCGTCGAAAAGAATCCTACAATTGTAAACTTTCCTGTAAAGTAAGTTCACATATATCTTATTTAATTTAAATTATATTTGATTTATTGAGTGTTTTGATATATATATGTAATACATTTTAGAAATGTTGATTTTGGAGATATATTAACACCAGAAGTTAAAGCTATGCACTCCTGCACAGTTTACGATCTTGTTGCAAATATTGTACATGATGGTGAACCAAGTCACGGAACTTACAGAGTTCACATACTACACAAAGCAACTGGGCAATGGTACGAATTACAAGATTTACATGTGACACAAATATTACCTCAAATGATCACATTAACAGAAGCATACATTCAAGTGAGTTGCATTAAAATATTTATTAACTTCCCAAGAACTCTTTCATTTATTTATTCTTTAATGTTACAATTTCAGATTTATGAATTGAGGAATGATGCAGAAGAAGCAGGAAATGGAAAAGTATAATTAAAAACATGAATAAAAGAATGAATCAATTTTTTATACTGTATAGATTTGTAAATTATATATAATATACAATTATAATTTTAATTAAAAAACTTTTGTTTTCACTGGATTTTCTGTCTAATTTTATTTGTGCATTGAATTTTATGTTAACACTGGGTTTGATTGCAATTAATTATGAAGTGAAAATTGTACTTTGCATATCTTAAATATTAAGTCCAATGTAAAAAAAAATTTTTCGAATATTTGTTTCTATTTAAAAAAAAGCTAAAAAGTGAAAACTGAATTTAGAATCATACAGAATATGCATAATCTTTTAAAACTATTTTATAATAAAAAAAGATATATTTAAGTGAATAATATCACAGATTTAAATATAGTCAAATAAAATGCATAAGCTAGGAAAAAGGTACGAATGCATACGAACCAGTCACCACTTCGCTGGTGATTGGTGAACCAGTCGTGTACGCGTGTACTGTGTAGAAGTGTGTGCGTTTGTGTGTGTGTATATAGTTATATAGTTGTAACTCGTAAAGTCGTAAGTCGTAACCCTTACTTATAACGTTGCAAGTAGAAGGAAATATTGAAAGAAGTGCGCATGCACCTAAATGTGCGTCTAAAGCAGGAGCGCCAAACGGGGGCGCTTCGAAGCTTCGACGAAATTCGGAATTCCGCGGCGCGCGAGCAACGGCCGGCGCAGCGGCGACGGAGGCCTTTCGTTTTGCTCTCCTCGGTCCTCCTCCTCTCCAGTCGACTCGCGTTGCTTCGTTCGCGCGGTATTCGCTCGAGCAGTGTACTTTGGCTTGATAGGTCGTACGAATAGCAGCAGCGTACGTACACACATAGTTATACACATTGGATATCGGTGTCGCGGGTGAACCGTACTACGGAACACGTGTCGATCGCGCATGGTGCAAGTGGTGCATTCGATTTATGGATATCTGTGTGTTGTAGTTGTTAGTGGAAAGCGAGTGACAAAACTTGGTGAGTGCCGCCGCTGATGCACTTGGCGTTACCAACGAATTCGGGGTGAACAAGTCAGGTTTTGCCGAGCAGACAGGACAACCGTAAGTTTCGCTTTATGTATATTACGTGTTACGCGTACCTCTCTCTTCTCTCCTCTATCCAGTCTCCTATATACACTATCCTCTATCCTCTGTACGAATATGCAAGTGTAGGTATGTAAACTGATTTTTTCGGAGGTACATTTTCTCTTTCCCTCTCCCTCCCTCCCTCTCTCTCTCTCTCTCTCTCCTCTCTTTCCTCTCCTCTCCTCTCAGTCTCCCGGTCGCGTCGAAAGAGTCTCCTGTTCCGGGATAACCGAAAAAGGAAGAGAAAGAGAGAGAGAGAGAGAGAGAGACAAAGGTGAGGTAAGTGGCTTTTTGCCGCCGAACTGTTCGAAGGTCGCCGTGCGCATAGAATATAAGTATAAGTATGTGCTCGGGAAAAGGCTGCGTTCTGCCTGCTAGCATTTAACGGTTCCCATCCTCTTCCCGGCCGTCATCGGCAGGTTTGGTCCAAGGTGCTTCGATAGGACACGTACCGGTTTATTTCTCAATCTGTTGACGATACGCTTCTGATTAAATTTATCTGTGTGCATCCGTTGACAAGTGTATCTCCCGTAGCTTTCTTTTTTCGATCGTCGACCACCGGTTTCCCCGATGTGGGCTCCAAAATTTCGGTGACTCGATCGTCGTCGCCACGAAGTGAAGCGCAAACCGGTACAGGGAGAGATTGTCCATTTTGTTTATTTCACTTTGCAAATATTTAAACCTAGACAGTCCTGATGCGTTTGTACAACTGTAGGTACCGAATGGTCGAAGGAAATATTTTATCGCGTTCCTCGCAAATTTATTCAATATTTGACAAATTAAAAAAGAATGTACGAATTTAACCAAAAAATAGGTACGTTTTGTAGATGTAACAATTAATGAAAATTAACTTGGCATTATTTAAAATTCTGATGGATTTTAATAATAATTGAGTATATTGAATGCATTAGTATATTTATTTTCATTGTTTATACAAAATAATAATTAACGCAAAGAAAAATTTGTTTAATACTACACATTATGTTAAAATGCTTGAATAATTGTAGGTCATAAATATACGTTATATTACCTGCTAGTTTTCTTAAAATAAATACCTTTTGCACTTTAATTATTTTATCCTAGACAAGCAATTCCAATGTATGTTTGTATGTATATATATGTTTCAATATACGCGGCGGTACAACGATTTTTGTGGTATAGTAACGATTGTATCGATTACTGTTTGTGCGATGACGAGTTAAAACGCAGTAGAACATTGCGTGTTTTTCTTCGAGTTAATATCAGACAGATTTTTAACACGGGTAGAATAATACCTATAGGCCATGTAACAAGCGTAAACTTTTCGCAATACAAAAGTTCAAAACCACCAGTTACGATAATTTTCCTTTGGTGTCGCACCGTTCGCACTGGCAGTCAACCCTTTTAAACTCAAAGTGGTTGAATTATGCAAATTTAATCTATCTGCGTACGAGTATTAATTTTTCTTTGTAGAGATTATGTAAATACGTAAAGTAACAATACAAATTTTACTTTCGTACTATTTACGGTAAACGATGCGTCATATAGTAGATAGTAAACAAAAATAATGATAAAATTACGATGAATGAATTAGTATTTACCTTCGCGACAAAGTGCCTTCAGAACAAATTTCCCTGTACAATTATTCATTCGTGGCATTTACAAGGAGAACAGGTGACCTTCGGGTCACCGGGTTCTGATAAAACTTTTGAAGGTGTACAGGCATTTTGATACATTTTCATTTAAAACATCCTTTTGTACAAATATTCGAAATATTTTCACTTTCATATTGAAAATTTTAAAGACGATCTAATATATACTTATTTTTAGAAAAAAATGAAATAATAAATAATTTAAAACATTTTTTTAAATAAACACCATAATTTTCTGTTCAAGTATTTATAAGTTACAAACTGTTTAATTGTTATATAAAAAATGAATACGTTACTATTACGAAAAGATAAATAATGAAATTGCTTAATATTTATCTCAACAAAATTTTAAGCTTAATTTATCGTTAATATGCAACAGACGAAATAATAGCTTAAATAATTTATATATTTTTTAGTACTCTGTTGTAGTTATGTATTATCGCAATTTCTGTATCTTTATAACATATTCTATAATATTATAATTGTTTTGTTAAGGTAAATTTGTATTTACCTACCTTAAATATTAAGTCCAATGTAAAAAAAAATTTTTCGAATATTTGTTTCTATTTAAAAAAAAGCTAAAAAGTGAAAACTGAATTTAGAATCATACAGAATATGCATAATCTTTTAAAACTATTTTATAATAAAAAAAGATATATTTAAGTGAATAATATCACAGATTTAAATATAGTCAAATAAAATGCATAAGCTAGGAAAAAGGTACGAATGCATACGAACCAGTCACCACTTCGCTGGTGATTGGTGAACCAGTCGTGTACGCGTGTACTGTGTAGAAGTGTGTGCGTTTGTGTGTGTGTATATAGTTATATAGTTGTAACTCGTAAAGTCGTAAGTCGTAACCCTTACTTATAACGTTGCAAGTAGAAGGAAATATTGAAAGAAGTGCGCATGCACCTAAATGTGCGTCTAAAGCAGGAGCGCCAAACGGGGGCGCTTCGAAGCTTCGACGAAATTCGGAATTCCGCGGCGCGCGAGCAACGGCCGGCGCAGCGGCGACGGAGGCCTTTCGTTTTGCTCTCCTCGGTCCTCCTCCTCTCCAGTCGACTCGCGTTGCTTCGTTCGCGCGGTATTCGCTCGAGCAGTGTACTTTGGCTTGATAGGTCGTACGAATAGCAGCAGCGTACGTACACACATAGTTATACACATTGGATATCGGTGTCGCGGGTGAACCGTACTACGGAACACGTGTCGATCGCGCATGGTGCAAGTGGTGCATTCGATTTATGGATATCTGTGTGTTGTAGTTGTTAGTGGAAAGCGAGTGACAAACTTGGTGAGTGCCGCCGCTGATGCACTTGGCGTTACCAACGAATTCGGGGTGAACAAGTCAGGTTTTGCCGAGCAGACAGGACAACCGTAAGTTTCGCTTTATGTATATTACGTGTTACGCGTACCTCTCTCTTCTCTCCTCTATCCAGTCTCCTATATACACTATCCTCTATCCTCTGTACGAATATGCAAGTGTAGGTATGTAAACTGATTTTTTCGGAGGTACATTTTCTCTTTCCCTCTCCCTCCCTCCCTCTCTCTCTCTCTCTCTCTCCTCTCTTTCCTCTCCTCTCCTCTCAGGTCTCCCGGTCGCGTCGAAAGAGTCTCCTGTTCCGGGATAACCGAAAAAGGAAGAGAAAGAGAGAGAGAGAGAGAGAGAGACAAAGGTGAGGTAAGTGGCTTTTTGCCGCCGAACTGTTCGAAGGTCGCCGTGCGCATAGAATATAAGTATAAGTATGTGCTCGGGAAAAGGCTGCGTTCTGCCTGCTAGCATTTAACGGTTCCCATCCTCTTCCCGGCCGTCATCGGCAGGTTTGGTCCAAGGTGCTTCGATAGGACACGTACCGGTTTATTTCTCAATCTGTTGACGATACGCTTCTGATTAAATTTATCTGTGTGCATCCGTTGACAAGTGTATCTCCCGTAGCTTTCTTTTTTCGATCGTCGACCACCGGTTTCCCCGATGTGGGCTCCAAAATTTCGGTGACTCGATCGTCGTCGCCACGAAGTGAAGCGCAAACCGGTACAGGGAGAGATTGTCCATTTTTGTTTATTTCACTTTGCAAATATTTAAACCTAGACAGTCCTGATGCGTTTGTACAACTGTAGGTACCGAATGGTCGAAGGAAATATTTTATCGCGTTCCTCGCAAATTTATTCAATATTTGACAAATTAAAAAGAATGTACGAATTTAACCAAAAAATAGGTACGTTTTGTAGATGTAACAATTAATGAAAATTAACTTGGCATTATTTAAAATTCTGATGGATTTTAATAATAATTGAGTATATTGAATGCATTAGTATATTTATTTTCATTGTTTATACAAAATAATAATTAACGCAAAGAAAAATTTGTTTAATACTACACATTATGTTAAAATGCTTGAATAATTGTAGGTCATAAATATACGTTATATTACCTGCTAGTTTTCTTAAAATAAATACCTTTTGCACTTTAATTATTTTATCCTAGACAAGCAATTCCAATGTATGTTTGTATGTATATATATGTTTCAATATACGCGGCGGTACAACGATTTTTGTGGTATAGTAACGATTGTATCGATTACTGTTTGTGCGATGACGAGTTAAAACGCAGTAGAACATTGCGTGTTTTTCTTCGAGTTAATATCAGACAGATTTTTAACACGGGTAGAATAATACCTATAGGCCATGTAACAAGCGTAAACTTTTCGCAATACAAAAGTTCAAAACCACCAGTTACGATAATTTTCCTTTGGTGTCGCACCGTTCGCACTGGCAGTCAACCCTTTTAAACTCAAAGTGGTTGAATTATGCAAATTTAATCTATCTGCGTACGAGTATTAATTTTTCTTTGTAGAGATTATGTAAATACGTAAAGTAACAATACAAATTTTACTTTCGTACTATTTACGGTAAACGATGCGTCATATAGTAGATAGTAAACAAAAATAATGATAAAATTACGATGAATGAATTAGTATTTACCTTCGCGACAAAGTGCCTTCAGAACAAATTTCCCTGTACAATTATTCATTCGTGGCATTTACAAGGAGAACAGGTGACCTTCGGGTCACCGGGTTCTGATAAAACTTTTGAAGGTGTACAGGCATTTTGATACATTTTCATTTAAAACATCCTTTTGTACAAATATTCGAAATATTTTCACTTTCATATTGAAAATTTTAAAGACGATCTAATATATACTTATTTTTAGAAAAAAATGAAAATAATAAATAATTTAAAACATTTTTTTAAATAAACACCATAATTTTCTGTTCAAGTATTTATAAGTTACAAACTGTTTAATTGTTATATAAAAAATGAATACGTTACTATTACGAAAAGATAAAATAATGAAATTGCTTAATATTTATCTCAACAAAAATTTATCGTTAATATGCAACAGACGAAATAATAGCTTAAATAATTTATATAATTTTGTTAGTACTCTGTTGTAGTTATGTATTATCGCAATTTCTGTATCTTTATAACATATTCTATAATATTATAATTGTTTTGTTAAGGTAAAATTTGTATTTACCTTTAAAATATAAAATTTGCTATTTATATCGCCAATTATTTTTTCCGTAATAAAAATGTAGTATCGAGAAAAACGTTTCTCATCGAGAAGAAGTAAAAATTTCACTGTTAATAACTAGTATATGCTGTTATAAACCTACACACAAAGAGTTGTATATTACTCGTGAAATTGATTTTCTTCGATTTGTAGAAGGGAGCTTTTAAGCGTGCGTTCGAAACTCTGATATACTGTTCCGCATGCACATGTGCATTTTTCTCGTTTTCAAAGTTCACTTCGAGCGAGTTCTTTTTTTTTTAAAATCGTCACACAAATATATCACATTAAATCAGAATAAATGTATTACGCAAATATAAAAACACATGTACACGGAAGTCATTTTATAATTTGGTTCAATGTACGTAATTAGATTAGCCAATTAAAGAGTGCAGAATTAATAAACGAGTTGCATATGTGGGTATATTGAAATAGAGAGAAATATATAAACATAGTGTGCGTGTAATATAATACAAGAATACATACATAAGTACATGAGCAGTAGCATGAAAAATTATCGCAGTAACAATATACTTGCCAAGTAATACAACATATTTACTTAAAATTAAGTGTAACTAATTACTAACCACAAAATAAGACTAAAGAAGAATAAATTTCTAAACTACAGAAAAGCAACATGTTCAGAGCACGATGTTCTCTCTCATAACACGGTTTTCCCAATCCTCTTTATCCCGTTCTGTCAGTACACTGCGCAAGTAGTTTTTGAAGCTAATACTAGGAAGATGGATCGAAAATTACGTCATCAAGTGAGTTAATAATTTTGGAAGCTGTTATAAGAAACGAGCAATTCCAAGCTTCAGTACGCGGAGAAGTATAAAGAAGGAATTGGGGCTTGAGTCGTGCAGATCGACGCAAAACTGAGTTTTCGACTGCGGTAAAACGTCAATAAGATATTGAGGGTTTTGATGACAAATACTATTAAAGGCTAGACAGCCTATCGTGAGTTCCCTCAATCTCTTAGGTGAAAGCCAACCCAGCTCGATTCGATGAGGTGTAACATGGCCCCTGAAAGGGATATTACCAATGACAAAACGTACACAAGCATTCATTAAACGGAGAATTTTGAGTTCACGCGTAGCATCAAGGTCATGGTACACAGCACAGGCATAACGAAAGTGGGGAAAAATTAGACTTTCCACCAGCAGCTTTCTCATATCACGTGTTAGACGATTTTTGTTAAATTTCAGAGATCTGAGAATGTTATGGATTTTCAAGGATAGTTGGCGTACCTGCTTGTCCCAATCAAGATTACTCGTAATCCATAGACCTAAATTTGGCACCTCAACAGAGTACGGGATAGGAGTTCCCTGGATTATGACTTTTTGAAGGTCACAATCATTTAAGCTTCGAGTATATTGTTGACTACCCAAAAGGATCACCTTCGATTTACCGGCATTCAAATTAAGACCATTTTCAACTGCCCACTGCTTTACAGCGTCAATGTCTCTCTGAAGTAACTGGATACCCTGGGTAATATTTGCTGGAGAGATGTGGGAGTAAATTTGGGTATCATCTGCAAAGATCATATATTTGCTGGAGGACAGAACGTCCGGTAAATCATTAATATACAGAGAAAATAATAGGGGGCCAAGTACACTACCTTGTGGAACACCAGTTAAAGTACTTAACCAATTCGAAAGGTTTCCCATACCATCAGTGACTGCCTGGCGACGGTTAGTTAGATAGCTAAAGAACCATTCAATAGCTTTATCAGAGAAATTAATTTTTCTAAGTTTTAAAGAAGCCGGTCATGCGGGAGAGTGTCGAATGCCTTTGAAAAATCAAGAAGGACAAGGATAGTAACTTTTCGCCTATCGATAGCTTCACGAACATCGTCAAGGACACCTAGAAGAGCAGTTTGAGTGCTATGACCCTTCCTAAAACCAGCCTGTCGATCAATGAGGATGTTGTTCTCTTCACAATAATTGGTAAGTTGGTTATGGACGATTTTCTCAAGCAAAGAGAGAGAGAGAGAGAGAGAGAAAGGGCAATTATTTTAAACAGGAGATGATTGAAAGGAAAAATTTGTTAAAATTTTTACCTATTCGATTAGCTAGCGAGTGAAAAAGGGAATCGTTTATTTGCTAGCAATCGAAAGTGCACCTGCACTAAAAGGATAAAAGGAGGGAGATAGTAGAAATTCAGGTAGGAGAGAGATAATATCGTTGGAAAAGGATTGGAATTTTTAAACGAGTTGCGAGATTGCGTGAAATTTTAAGGGTATCGCATGACTCGAGTTTTTCCTGACTTTTTGAAGAATTAATTAAGAATTTGGCGAGTTGACGAACTGACGAGCTGAACTTCGCTTATATATACGTGCAATTACTTCTATCCTGGTAGCATACGAGAATGGGCATATTTACACTAGGAGAAACGGCCTAAAAACAAGAAAATCGTCAAATTTTGTTATATTATCTCCGTCAATCCATTATTATTCGAGCAATAAAAATGGTTACAATTCTTTTCAACAATTCATATTAACAAAGTGCATGATATAAAAACGGAAATTCGAACGTCGATTCCGTCTTGTCTTTAATTTTTTTCTCTCCTTGTTGCTAGCCAGACACTTGACGATGATGAACTGCTGATTCGCAAGCAATTTGAACCTTTCGTTGTAACTTCCATTTTATTTTATTACCGATTCTATTTATACGCTTTTATGATGTATGGAACGCTTGATTTTTAAGACCTGCGTGCAGTTTCTGTTCTTGCAAATAAAAGTTCCTGGAAAGCACTTGCGTGTAACTGCATATTATATAGAAAGTACTACTTAAAACTATTGATTTTACTTTAGTGATTTGTTTAATTAAAAATATATTTGGTGTCTTGATTTCATACACTAATTTTAATGAGTATTGTGTTATTTATATTTATTATTACTATATATACATATATATATATATATATATAGGCACAGTATTTGCATAAATGTAAGGTTAATTTGTTATATTTAATAACTTAAAAATAAATTAAATGATTTTTATTAAAAATATTTTTAATAATATAACAATTGTTAAATGGTAGAAGTAACATATATAGCTTATTTCATGCATATGTAGTAAATTTCTATCATATGTATGCATCACTTGGTCGTACATTTAAATAAACAAATTATTACGCAAGAAATACGCGATGGTAAGGTTTAGAAATTAATTAAAACTTAATTATTATCATTACGATATAATAAAATTAGACATTGGATAAAATGTAAAACAGGTTCTAGAAGCTACTGTTTTATTACAGTATACAGTTATTGTTCACTTTCTTTAGCACGCGCGAGACACGTTTGGATACTGGCGCATTTACTTGTACTTTCTGAGAATCTGTCGTTTTTTTTGTATGAAACTGTCTATCTCATTTACATCGAAGAGTAAAAGTAGTTTTCGCTTTTAAACAAACTTGTTTCGCTAAGAATTTTTTTTATACAATTGATTGCACATTAAGACACGCGCGAGCGTAAAGTATATATACATATCTATATACAGTATTCACACTGTACGACAATAATAGCAAAACAATTCGTTTCTTTTTTACGGACAATGTATTAGTTTGTTTTATAACATATTTAACAAATAGTATCAGTTTTAATCGGTAAATAATATAAAAAATATTATTGCTTCAAATAAAACGTTATTTAAACATACGACTGTTTTCTAAAGCAACAGCCTATTTATCGAAAAGATGCAGACGTTTTAAACCTTATTTAGCTTTCGTATTTTATTATCGGAATAATGCATATATTTTCTACACGCATGTATGCACGTGTAGTTAAATTGCAACAATGTATTCTGAGAGGAGAGTGATGATTACCTGCTTGCCACTTTCTTCATTCTCATTGAACTTCTATTTAATGTTAAATTGCACGTCTTCAAACTTAAACCAAATATTACTCACGGCAATTATTTCGATAGTTTACGAAGAATAAAATGCTAAAACATTTATATCGCATCTCGTAAGATTTTTTCTCCTCGCTGTACGTGCATGTGTACTTATATAGATTACGATGTGCGCATTTAACATTTTCATCTTTAGTGAAAAGTATTCTCATTGTGCGGAGAAGGTCTCGTTTTTTCAAAACCGCAATAAAACTGCGCGAAAATTAATGACGAGCATTATTTCGCGAAAGAGAAAAAATGTATATAACGTACGCCTCACTGAAAAGTTAGGAAAACGCGGGAGCATCGAGTACGATTGTAATTACGCGCGCGACTTTTTTTTGTATCCATACGATACTGCTGGATAAGTGGAAGAAAAAAGAGACAAAACAGAGTATATATATATACATACACGGGGAGTGTCTCCCCCTTGTCTTCCTTTCTCGTTCTCCCTCGCTCTCTCTCTCTCTCTTTCCGCGCGCGAAAACCGGTCGGCAGTCTCTTTCTTTCCCGCGCTCGCTTCGAGTCGTTTTCATACGTGC
The DNA here is from genome assembly GCA_026168455.1 of Theocolax elegans. Lineage (NCBI taxonomy): Eukaryota > Metazoa > Arthropoda > Insecta > Hymenoptera > Cerocephalidae > Theocolax > Theocolax elegans. Next base: position 83,770,181 of record CM047425.1, read on the forward strand.
GTTTTCATGGGGCAGCAGTCGAGGCACGCGAGCGAAAAACCGACGTCGCGTAAGGAAACGACTATTTTTGGACGTTTACGATGACTTTACGTGGGTCACGTATATAGCGAGCCTCCTAACTTTCCCTTTACCGATTAAATTGAATGATCGAAACCTGATTTCTACCCGGCGGAAAATACGATTACTCTGATCGAAATCACGGTGTCCTTGAATAAAACTACGTTTCGCATAATAGTTGCGAGAGTACTCTTTCACTTATGAGATTTATTATGAAACATATTCTTATAACTAGAATCTGCCAAATTACGACATTTTATTATATTCTCGTTTTCGAGAAGTTTTGAACAGTTTACACGTGCACCAAGTGTTAATAACCGGAGGGAACTAAAATTTGAAAAATATATCGGGCGAGTCGATTTTAATATGGAACAGTTTTTTTAAGTATAAGTTAAAATTTGTTTTATATACCTAGCAAATGTTATATTGTAAATTTAATAACTTTGAGTAATAATTATAATAATCACACAAGTATATTATTTAACCGCAATAACGCAAAAAAAAGAAAAATTGCGTATAAAAAAATAACATTTTTCAAGTCCAAACTTGCTTTCTATAATCCTATATATATACAAAAGTTACAGTTTATCGAGTATAATTTTTTACGGACGAAATATGAATGTACAACGGTATACGATTCATGTGACATACAAACAGTTTTTCTCAGTGAGTAATAAAATAAATTCCATTACAATTAGGAAATTACGCTCGTAATTAAAGTAAGCGTAACGTATTTTTGCGAAACGTAAGTGTTGTACCTTGTTGGTATTAGTCGCAGTATTTGTTGATTTGATAAAACAAATGTAAATGATGACTCAGTTCCAGAATTTTCGGAACGAGCGATGTGGATCCGAAAAACATTTCCGGAGTTTTGGAATTTCTTGTCTCGCCGCACGTAGTAGCAGCATTTGAAAGGAAGGTTAAGTCACGGCAATATAAGATAAATGCAGGAAAAAAGGAAGGAACGTCGTCATGGAGGAATTAATGTTAGAGTTGGAAAAAGGGAGGGAAGAGAAAAAGGGAAAACCAGTTTCGGTGTATATATCGCCGGCGTGCGACAGGTCGTTCGTATACCACGCGAGCCTTCGAGTCGCGCCGCTTCTACTCATCGCGTATTTCCGAATAGCTTATGCGTAATCGCAGCACTCGTATCGGTGATAAAATAGTTTCCATTGTATTTTTTCAATAGAGCTAGATCCACAATGAATTTTCACTTAAAACTAGCAACAATTTATAACAAGTTATACGTATATACTAAACATTTTATTTTGAGAAACATTAAAACCAGAAGTTAGTCAAAGAACTGTGACAACTTCTAATAGTAGCTTTTCGCTACAACTTGGCGAATAATTTCTAGTAGAAAATAGGCAAAACATCAATTTGTATTTGAATTTACCGTTTCTTAAAAATTATTAAATTTATATTTTATTGTTACTTAATTCAAGCGATAAAAATATTTTTGGAAATTTAAAATTCGGAATTCCTTTTCCAATATATTCGATAGTTATATGTCTACTAATGTTACCATTACCTTCAACTACTTAATAATTATTCAGTAAGCATTATTATAAACACCTTTAGAACTTGCGGTAATGTACAATTACGATATATAAGGGAACATAAATTATGTAGGTCGAGCAAAGGCCTTTACTTAATTGGCAGCACATAATAACACATTTTCATATTGCTGCATAAAAAGAGTGGAAAAAGATGAAACTTGAAAGATTGATTACTGTAGAGAAGTACTCGAGCGAGCTGAATCGGAAAATATAGTCGATCGAATGAGCGTTAAACCATCGGTCGCGCGGACACAGCCGTAGCATCAGAAGCCCGAGACACGGACGATTTTTTTTTCTATCGAGGGAGTCGAGTGTAGTAGCTGGGGCAATCTTGGTGGTTTCCCTCTCTCTTTTTTCCTCGCTTATACGATAAAATTCTACCTCCGTTCGTTTCTCCTCTTTTTTTCCCTCCCGCTCGTACGGTGAATTTACCACCCAGTTATTCACCCCCGACGCAGACGACGGTAATTGTTGTAAAAGCTTGAGCGCGCGAGAGAAGAAAAAAAGGATAATTAAAGTGGTTAATTCGATGATAAAGCGAGCCGCGGCGACCTGCAGGGGTAAGTCGAATAAATTCCACGATAAAAGTAGCAGTACAGCAGAAGCATCACCACCACCACCACCACCTCCGCCGACCCTGTTTGGTTATTGTACCTTTATTGCATACGTTTTTAGGGATCGTCGACCTGGCCCTACGTCTGCTGCACTCTCCGTTTGTTCTTCATTTTAACGACGTCCGAGCTTAATATGGATGCACGCCACTTGTCATACTCGTATATCTGGCGCAGCATTGGCTCTTTCACTTATGAGATTTATTATGAAACATATTCTTATAACTAGAATCTGCCAAATTACGACATTTTATTATATTCTCGTTTTCGAGAAGTTTTGAACAGTTTACACGTGCACCAAGTGTTAATAACCGGAGGGAACTAAAATTTGAAAAATATATCGGGCGAGTCGATTTTAATATGGAACAGTTTTTTTAAGTATAAGTTAAAATTTGTTTTATATACCTAGCAAATGTTATATTGTAAATTTAATAACTTTGAGTAATAATTATAATAATCACACAAGTATATTATTTAACCGCAATAACGCAAAAAAAGAAAAATTGCGTATAAAAAAATAACATTTTTCAAGTCCAAACTTGCTTTCTATAATCCTATATATATACAAAAGTTACAGTTTATCGAGTATAATTTTTTACGGACGAAATATGAATGTACAACGGTATACGATTCATGTGACATACAAACAGTTTTTCTCAGTGAGTAATAAAATAAATTCCATAACAATTAGGAAATTACGCTCGTAATTAAAGTAAGCGTAACGTATTTTTGCGAAAAGTAAGTGTTGTACCTTGTTGGTATTAGTCGCAGTATTTGTTGATTTGATAAAACAAATGTAAATGATGACTCAGTTCCAGAATTTTCGGAACGAGCGATGTGGATCCGAAAAACATTTCCGGAGTTTTGGAATTTCTTGTCTCGCCGCACGTAGTAGCAGCATTTGAAAGGAAGGTTAAGTCACGGCAATATAAGATAAATGCAGGAAAAAAGGAAGGAACGTCGTCATGGAGGAATTAATGTTAGAGTTGGAAAAAGGGAGGGAAGAGAAAAAGGGAAAACCAGTTTCGGTGTATATATCGCCGGCGTGCGACAGGTCGTTCGTATACCACGCGAGCCTTCGAGTCGCGCCGCTTCTACTCATCGCGTATTTCCGAATAGCTTATGCGTAATCGCAGCACTCGTATCGGTGATAAAATAGTTTCCATTGTATTTTTTCAATAGAGCTAGATCCACAATGAATTTTCACTTAAAACTAGCAACAATTTATAACAAGTTATACGTATATACTAAACATTTTATTTTGAGAAACATTAAAACCAGAAGTTAGTCAAAGAACTGTGACAACTTCTAATAGTAGCTTTTCGCTACAACTTGGCGAATAATTTCTAGTAGAAAATAGGCAAAACATCAATTTGTATTTGAATTTACCGTTTCTTAAAAATTATTAAATTTATATTTTATTGTTACTTAATTCAAGCGATAAAAATATTTTTGGAAATTTAAAATTCGGAATTCCTTTTCCAATATATTCGATAGTTATATGTCTACTAATGTTACCATTACCTTCAACTACTTAATAATTATTCAGTAAGCATTATTATAAACACCTTTAGAACTTGCGGTAATGTACAATTACGATATATAAGGGAACATAAATTATGTAGGTCGAGCAAAGGCCTTTACTTAATTGGCAGCACATAATAACACATTTTCATATTGCTGCATAAAAAGAGTGGAAAAAGATGAAACTTGAAAGATTGATTACTGTAGAGAAGTACTCGAGCGAGCTGAATCGGAAAATATAGTCGATCGAATGAGCGTTAAACCATCGGTCGCGCGGACACAGCCGTAGCATCAGAAGCCCGAGACACGGACGATTTTTTTTTCTATCGAGGGAGTCGAGTGTAGTAGCTGGGGCAATCTTGGTGGTTTCCCTCTCTCTTTTTTCCTCGCTTATATCGATAAAATTCTACCTCCGTTCGTTTCTCCTCTTTTTTTCCCTCCCGCTCGTACGGTGAATTTACCACCCAGGTTATTCACCCCCGACGCAGACGACGGTAATTGTTGTAAAAGCTTGAGCGCGCGAGAGAAAGAAAAAAAGGATAATTAAAGTGGTTTAATTCGATGATAAAGCGAGCCGCGGCGACCTGCAGGGGTAAGTCGATAAATTCCACGATAAAAGTAGCAGTAGCAGCAGAAGCATCACCACCACCACCACCACCTCCGCCGACCCTGTTTGGGTTATTGTACCTTTATTGCATACGTTTTTAGGGGATCGTCGACCTGCCCACTCTTCTGCACTCTCCTTTTGTTCTTCATTTTTAACGACTCCGAGCTTAATATTGGATGCACCCACTGTCATACTCGTATATCTGGCGCAGCAATTGGCTAATTTATTATTGATCGATGCGGTGTATAATATTATTATTAAACTACCTTTCTTTTTTTACTTTTACCGGTAGATAATGTAAAAAAAATTATAATTCTCGTTGTTGTTTTCATAACGTGCTGTAAAATAATGTCGAGCAATTATCTTACATCGTAATATTGTAAATTAAGTATTAATCAATTATTTGTATCAAAACTAAATATAATTATAGAATACTATATAAGTATTACAAAGTGAATAAGAATTCTCGATACTGTGCAATAAAAGGTGTTATATTTAGTACTATTGATGTAAACAATTGTTTTTATTAATTATACAATGATTTATAATATTTTTCAAATTATATATCGACTTTTGACTATTAAAAAGCACGGTTATTTTATAATTTATATAGGCACTTAATGTTATTACTTAAGGTTTGGAAGATACAAATGTAGAATAAATCGTAAACGCATAACAAGATTTTATTTGTATTTAACTTTCTATTGTATATTTTTTGAAAACTTATTTTTTTTCTCTTAGATTTAAAATAACGTATACTTATTCACATTAGTCGGTGAATGATGGTTCTTGATAAAATAACGTTTGATCTTGTAAGAGGGAGAGGTGGACGAAGCTTATAAAGGTCTGCATCACACAAAACGCGAAGAAAGAGTCCTTCGTTCACTGGACTCACGCATAATAGGAACGATCGGTCGTGAACAAGAGGGGAAGAACCTATAGAGAACAGGGTTACCTACCGTAGCATGTGTGTATGCGCTAATGCACGCGCGCGCTCTCGGCAGGTGTTTACCGCTTCATCCGATATGGCGTGCGAGCCGAGCAACCCAAGCCGTCCTTTAGGTTACACTTTCCGACGCATTGCCCCGTGCCCGGCAGCTTTTAATTAATGGGGGGTGTTCCTTACCGTTGCGGCAGGTACACTTTGTTCAAATGCTACAGTGTAACCTTCTACTGTATTCAGAAGAAGGTAGCTATTTCGTTATCCAATCAACCGATTTTCATCGTTACTTATGCGACCGATTCCTCCCACATTTTTAATCTTGAATTTTACGATATTTTACGTACATATATGTATCAAAAATAGTAGTACTTTCAATAATTATCACCGCTTTATATGTTCCAAACTATTTTCATGAGCTAATCAAATCGATCAATATTAAGTGATGGTACATTGACCGTAACAGAAAATGTAAAAGTAAGGTGTCTTCCAATTGTATAATTAAACACAAATGTTTCTTCGTAATGAAATTGAATTTTATTATCTTGTCATACCACCAAAATAATAAATTGACTTCTTGCGTGATTTTCGTAGTATGGATTGCTAAAAAGAGATACCTGTGAGTGATTTCGTTTGTTAACTTGATGATATATCACAGAAATCGATCACATTGTCAAAGATAATAATTATTTTATTCTATAACATAACACATTTTATTTGTATAAACTCTAATTTGAAATAAACTTGTATTATATATACTTTAACAGTGTTATCAAAATAATGCATTTGAAATTTCGTAATCGTATTAAATCTATCTTTTATACGTGAGATTATCAACTGAATTACACACATACACACACACACCCACACGAGAGTTCTTCATGTTGTAACTCTTGTTTGCTAAGTTAATTGCGTTTGTTTATGTACATTAATTTATTTTTTTAATAATTGGATATTAACTTTTTTTATAATGTGATAAACATAAATAAAAAAGAAAGAAAAACAACAGATCAGAAATACCATATTATTATTTTAAATGTAAAATTTTACGAAATAGTAATGCCTGATGCGGATGGAGGAGAACCATCGTAACTTTGCTAATTAATTAACAATTGTTTTTTTTTCTTGAAGAATATCGACAAGTATACTACTTTTTTAATGAAATACATAAACACTAGTTCTGAAAATGCGTTTGAACATTTTTTTATAAACAATTTATTTTATAAAAAAAAATTTTTATAGAACGAAATCAATAGAAAAACTTTATAAAGTAGACTTTAATATTGTTATAAATCTTTCATAATATATTTTCACATAAGGTACTTTTGTTTAAACTTACAGTTAGTTCGACTCATGCTAAATAATCAAAATTTTAATTACCACTTTCTGTAAATAGCAAAATAATTAAAGTTGGCCAATTGCTTTAGGATTGTGAATCAGCAGAATAAAGTATGACTTTAAATTTCTTACGACACTATTTTCATTCATTATTGAAAGTCTAAAATAAAAAATTTGAGGGGGCAGTTAGGTGTATATAAAGGCTTTCACGCTCATACTTATACGTCGGACGTGATCATGTTCGTTAATTAAAGAAAATAAATTAATAAATAAAAGTCGTTATTGTCCACATATTTTCACTGATCATAATAATTTTCTTTGTCGTGTAACACGTAGACTGAAAGTTCACGAATGAATAAAAAAGGTAAAAATAAGAAGAGGCTCAGGGGAATAGGAAAGGCGAAGAAAGTACGTGATAGTACGCGCACGTACGTTACTTGAACTGTCTCGACGTCACTTCTTCCATTCTCTCTCTCTCTCTCTCTCTCTCTCTTTGTCTATCTTTCGAGTATCCAACAGAAGAGTTGGCGTTATAACCGCGACGTTTGCTTTGCGCTTAAAGAATAGCGCATGAAAAAAAGCATTGCTTTCTTTTTCGTTGTTTTCCACGCGCGTGTCTTTCATTGATGGTATATCCACGTGTATGTATATATTTACATTTGCTTGTAGCTGACGATGCTTTTAAATCACGTGGACGTATGGGGATGAAAAAAGTCTCTAGAGTCCGAGCTCGTTTCGTTAAAATACGTTGAACATCGTTGGAACGACTCATTGGGGCATAAGTGGTCGTACTTTTCATGAGTCGCTACTTTCTAAGACTAGTTTCTTACTGGTTAAATCTTGTTGAATTAGCCACATAATATTGCTTATTTGCATGAACGAAAATATTTGAAAAACAAATGCCCTCTCGTTTATATCAAATCTGTTATATTCTAAAAGATTAGACTTGACATTCAAAATTAATTTTTTTTAAAAACTTTAAATATATTTGCTACTTTTTTACTGCTAGTCAAATGAATGTTAATGTTTACGGTCTAGAACATTCAACTTGATAAAAATATAGTCAACATATATTTAGAATGATGTTTGGTTAATTTCCGACCGGATGCTAAATCGTGAGTTGTGATTCAACTTAGTAATCTCGCCAATCTCGTTTCTTACATATAGCTATATTAACACGCACCTCTCATAAAAGTCATTTTGATCGAAGGAAGTGCACGATTGTTTCTCGCGCTGTCAATGAACGGGCGAGAAAAGGCTCGCTCGAACGGTCCCCGCGACTCGTCTGCTCCTTTTTCCTTTCTCCCCCTCTAACCTCCGTCACTCCGGTCTCCCCCCCCCCTCCCCCCTCAGCCAACCGTCGCTCCTCCCACCGTGGCTCATTGTACGCGCGACAGAGCCGTTAAATAGATAAGCATCGTCTACAGAGTATTTACTCCACTTTCCACGTTACAGAAAACCACTTTAAACCTTGCTCCTGCTAATTGCCGAGCGTATAATCTCCCGTCTCGCCTACGCGGGGATTCTCCAAATTTATTAACCCTTCTTCTACTTCTGTTCTCTCCAATTGTGTAGATGCGTCACTTTAAGGTGGCATATTTTTTATAACTTTTACCTTTTATGGGAATAACACTTTTACTCTTGTAGTGAATGTAGAAATCTTTGTGTGAATAAACGTATTTTATTTCTTTTCCGGTGTGTTTTTACTTACTTATTTATTTTTTTTCGAGAGTTTTAGTTTCAAAGGATGTTATTGTTCTCGTTAAGAATGCCTTGAATTATTAAATGATTTGAGCTGCTAGTTTAATTGTGATACGGACATTGCTACACTTTTTTATAAAGCATTTTTTTTAGTTGAGCAATAAATAGGGTATGCATTAACAATTGAATGTGCGTATTATTGATTGTGAAACAATGCGCTGTTCGAGGAACAAAGAAACATGATTAAAAAATGTACTGTCTAAATTAGTTAGTAGAATCAATTAAATAATTAGTATGCAATTACAATAATGCAGCGTTATTATTTTTACTTTATTATCTTTGAAATGTCTGTAAAGAAATTAATAATCCGAAATAATAAACAGTACATTATATTCGTAATAATGAGAAATAAAATTAAATGTTTCTTTTACTTGTCATTCTGATAGTTCGTTTTCTGCAGGCTGTATAAGATAAAGATATAAAAATTACGTTTTCATTATATCGATAATATTTAAAAGAGAAGCGGTCAACACGTGTAATATCTAAGGTTTGCAAGAAACGCAGTTAGCTAGACGCGCGCGCACGAAACAAGAGTATACAACTTGTCACTTCCTTTGTCTTGACCGTGCAGTCGCGCAATTTTCTTATCTCGCGGCATCCGAGCTATAATACACTCCTCGGTCCGCCACGTAACGGAAGAAGAGCAGCAGTACCACCAGCAGCCGAAAACAATGGACAAGGGCCAGCCCCGTTTGCGCAATTCATTTCGTCGAAAACAATGCGGGAGTTTTTCCGTTCCGTTCGCTTCGTGCCTTCGACGCCCGGGAAAGGCGAAATTGCGTCTACTGCCTTTCGAAAGCGTCCTTCCGACGCGTGTCCTGGCTTTCGAAGGCCTCCTTTGAAATCGAGCCTCGCGTACACATATGCATATGCGCGCGTGTGCGAATACGTGTGTACACTGTACACGAACCACTCTCTGGGGGTAGCTATTGTTACACCAGGAAAAGACTCCGAGGATTTGCGAAGACTTGTAATTTGTCGTTTTTTCTTGTAAATTATACTATAGTGGACTGCTATTCCCTTGTATTTTTATAATATTTCTAGAACGAACATTTGTCACAATTGCGAGTGTATATATACTCAAATTGATGTAAACAAATTTTGCTTATATTGATATTTCATATTTGAGGAAGTAGTAGGATAGGTGATTGCCAACGACCAAACGAAACATGTTAATTATTACATATATTTATGAATGTATAGTAATTTATGAAAAATTCAACTACATATAGTCACTATAGGCAACTGAATAATAAATTTAGCCTTCCATAAAGTTCCAAAAACGTATATTTCAATTGTACCTTTAATAATGTTTGCATCGAGAAAATATATAGTTGTATGCAAACTTTTTTGAGCGTGTCTTATTTATTGATCTGGAATTTTACAGAATGATGTATTATTTAATTATTTACTGCATTTGAGTTTTGCACAAAATAGTATCTGGTATTGAAAAATTTAACATATTTCACTCTATCCGTAACTAACAGGTACGCCATTTCGTCAAGAAAATGATTAAATTATAATTGTATCTTGATATATTTATTATTTGATATATAATGTAAACGTAAACGCAAAAGTAATTGCTAATACAATTGAATTAATTAATAGCCATATAACTTATACGTAATAAATTAGTTTGAGTTTTTAACCGATAGTTAAAAATTGTGATATCAACAGGCTACTGTAGAAATGTATGTTCTCATTTTATAATAAAAAGTACAGTGCATCGTAATTGTTTATAAAAAATTAATTACGCAATGTAAACCTTATTATGTTAAAAAGGGGAATAGCACTCCATCAAAACAACAATTAGAGCAATCTTGCAACATTATTTTATCTTGAGAGATGGTACACACGCACAGGAAGCTCGAAAAGCGAAACGAGATTTCCTAACATCCCCTTCGAATCTCATCGCAAACGAACGCGTCGGTTTTCCTTTCCATGCTTGCAACCAATGTTACGGTAAAGAAAAATGTGTACGCACTTAAAAAAAAGATGGGGCTACGACAAGAAATATAAACGGGAGATAGGATGAAAACACACGACGGCAGTCGCGTGGGACAAAGAGCTTGATTAAAAAGGAAGGAAAAAATAAAAGGAAGAAGCAGAACGCTAGCGAAGGGAAGGAAGTTGTCGCTCGAACGATCGATGATGTAACGTCCGCAGGGAGCTGCATTCTCGATTGGTTTGCTGTTTTTTTCGATTCTGTGCGCCATTTGCTTCCTTCGGTTTTTTACACCAGCGAGAAATGACAAAATTTTCACGTCGTGATCGGGATAACAAGATTACTCGCGAGAAGAAAAAAAAGAAAACTGAGGTATTGGTGTTAATATATTTAAAATTTTTACTGATATATCCCATAATTAAATTAACTGCTTGTCGCGTTTATTTTTTAAATACGTTTTAATTAATATACGTGTAATAGTTCCACCATACAGTTTTATCATGAAAGTAATTTTATTCGTTCTTTAGGTATACCTCATAGCGTACACAGGAAGAAAGAAATTGCGACAAATGAATATGTATTAACTTTTAAGTCGCCATTTACTTTTTCTTACATGCAAACACAATTTTTTTCTTATGAGAGTTGTGTGTACTAATAATTAAACACATAAATTTGTCGCAAATATATAGTTGATCTTAAATTTTTTCTATACACTATAGTTGTGGACGTTTAGCTCGGCAAATTCGAATTTAATGAGAAAGGTATAATGTAATACTTGTTTGGTGTGAACTTCCAACGCGATATATACTTTTAGGATATCAAGCGTAACTCAATTTAAACATCAATTTCACTTTTCCCTGACATCCAATTCCATCAGGAAAACACTCAGGCTAAAGTAATCTGGAAAATCACAGATGCGGATAAACTTTACAGCCAATACTGTATAGAATCTCTCGGGTGCGTTTGGGTACCGTAAAACCAAGTCTACACCTATACATTTCTTGTCGCGGAGCCAGGGGAAAGGACACAAGGTCCTGGGCACCCTCACCACCTACGGCAACATTTCCACACCTCGATTTCTGGTGCAATTTCACGGCAATTTCCTGATTGGAAGAATCAGTGTTGCCGTCGTGCGAGAAAGGAATTGCCAACGCGTTTTTCCCCCTTTTCAAGCCCTTCAAGCAAAACTTTTATTTGGTCGTTTTTGAACTAACTCAATGTAAATAAATATAATCACGTCCAAGCTAAACTTTTACTTATCACAAAAAAGGAAAAGTATCGGAGGCAGTTTTATAGGAAACTTATTATATTTTTCTTCATTGTTTGACTTTGATAGTGTACAATAGTGTACAAAAGTCAATTTTTCTCTCATAATATTTACTGTTTAATCTTTTATTATTTTAAATAAAGGGTAGAGGTATTCTTTGCAGAACAACAAAAATTTTTATATTATCAAGATTAATTATTGTTACTAATAAACTTTAATTAATTTAACAAATCCAATAACTTTAAATTATAATAATATATACAAGTAAAGTTATATTTACCTTTCTGTAAAATTAGTTTAATACATTATTATAATCAAACAGAAAAATATACTAATAGTCAAATGAATATAAGTTTTACACAAACTAAGTTAGAAAATTTGATTCAAACTTAATGTATACTCAAAACATCGGTTTATATTTCTCTTTCTTCGCGAATCGATTTGATCGCGAAAATTTGTTCGTTTTATATTTGATGTTTATATTACATCTTTATCAACTTTAGATATTTTATTGAATACAATGCATATCTATAATATATGACAATTGTAAAGTTTATTTTATTATTTACTACCGCTATCTGAATTTTCAGTATCTTGTAACGGAGAAATAAATATTCAAATTTGAAAAAATTCCAGTAAACGAATCCAAAATGGTAACCAAAATCACGTAGTTACATTATGCAAATGTACGTTTTCTTGAAAGATACATATTGTGCATTTTATATTTTGGGATAACAGCTGTTTCAATTTTATTGCAAGTCCCGTATATCTTACAAAGGCACTGTTGTACAACGAAAAATTTCGAAAGGTATTATATATTATATATATCATTGTAGATTTCATATTTCTGAACAATGTATGTCTCTGTACTAGTAAATTACAATCAATTTATTTAATATCTAATTTATAAAATTATTATGTACACATAAAAATATGTAATTATTGTATAATTATTATCGCATTATAATAATAGAGCCAGATGACGTCATTATTACGTTTATTGGTTATTAACAGAAACGTTTAACACAAGTAAAGATTTGTGCATTTGTTTTCCAAATTGTGTCTTTCATAAAGTTAATATCTGTCCTGAATCTCAGAGTATAATTAATGAAATTCAGGTTTCAAATTGGGCGAGACGATGCGAAAGAAATAAGGGACCTTCCCAATTCGATCAACGATTTTTTTGTCGTCATGTTTCTTCCGCAATATCTAGCGGCTTCCTAGTATGAGTATAGGAACCGGAAGCGTCTTGGTTGACGGTGAAAATTTATGCGGGCGCACGCGTGCGAATAATAATAACCGCCCGGAACATTCCACGCGTGCTTAAGTCTATCCGCCCTGGGTCGTATCAGCGTGATGCGCCTTAGTTATGATCGTTAACGCCTTCGAGATTACTTGAAGTATACCACCGAAAGCGCTGACTTGGATCGATTAGAAAACTCCTTCAACCTTTTTCCATATTGAATTTTTTTCATTCCGTCAATAGTTCAATCTTTTATCGATCACCCATAGATTTTGAATATTGTCGTAAATTTTTATGTATAATCGGTGTTAACTCGACATGGTGCAAACACTTTGCTTTTCTCAGATAACGAGAGATCAAAGGTTTAACACTTTACGACGCGATAGCGACAGTTGAATCACTTAATCTCAGTTCGTCCACAGTTTAATTTAAATCACGATTTTAAAAATTTGTTATTGTTTTCCTCGCTATTATGATAATCATAGATTATGATAATCATGATGGACTTAAAAATTAAAATACATTTATTATATCGACTATATGATCGCAGAGAAATTTGGAGTATCAGAAATAATTTATTAACGTTGTAATATGCGCAGTATGCCCTCATTTATAACTTTGAACTAAACTCATCAACGATATTATATTCAACAAAGTTTTAAACCATAGCCTAAAAAAATATTTTGAATATTTTATTAAATTTTTTCAAAAATACTTGATGTATGTACAAATTCATTAACAATTTCTAATTACTTCAAATAAATAACTGAAATATCTTTTAGCGAGCTCGCAAGTTTATAGGTATACTTTCACAACACATTAAAAATTATAGTAGAACCACCCAATTTGTTCATAGATGAAAATGTTCCTAAAATTACTGTAACTTTCACATTATCTTTTAGATTTTCTGAACATATATAATTACCTTGTATGAATATTAATACAAGAGATATGAGTAATCAAGTTTCTTTATTGTTATATATAATAATTTAAGAAATTTAACAACAAAGACTAATGTAATAATAGAGTTTTGCACATAAGCCAATGCCATTAATCTAACATATTTAAAATATGGCATTATAAAAAGTGTACAAGTATTTAATGCGTTTCCAAGTAGGTAAAGCAGGTGGCGGCCTCGAGCAAAGCTTTCACATCCCCTCGATAAGTATTCCCTCCGCGCTCGACTAACTCGGCGTTTCGCAATTTCACCCTACGATGCAAAATGGCCTACTTAAAGACACACATTGCGTCGGTACGAAGCTACTCGTGCGCGAAACATCATTGAAACCGTCCCTTCCCTTCGTCATCGGTCAAAACGCAACGTAATGTCCGTCCGTTGATTAAAAACGTGGGCGAACGACACTGATGAAAGCTCGTTCAACTTGCCGAAACTCCAACTCCATTAAAATCTCTCTCGGTCCAACTTGTAATCGAATTAATGAATTCGGCTATAGCCGCGTCTACCTCGTAGAGCTATATCGGGTGCTCCATATTGAACTTGTCGAACGTCGTCCCGCCTTTGTGTACAAGCGTTGGTCCGTGAAAACGTCGAGGATAGAGCAAACGAACCGCTCCGTCTATCGCACTGCTCGAGTTCCCTGATGTCACAGGCCGCCCGCAAAATTAAGCTGCTTTCGTTCCAATTTTTTTGTTTTCTCTCGCCCTATTGCTTTTTTATCCATCCATCAAAGAGAAAGCTTTCCAACCAATCGGCCAAAGATTTTTTTACAAGGTCATATACATTTTACCAGCATTTTTTTGCTTTATCTTGTTAGTATTAACAACAAATCAACAAATTACGTTTTTTGTTTTTTTTTTAATTTTATTACAAATATATAAAACTTGATGAACACATTTCCCTATTTTGTCGTTTTCTCGCGTTATCTTCATTCGCTCCCAGCAAAATAATCACGCGCGTGGTTAGACGGTAACATCGAATCGAATTGGAAGCCTAACTTAACCCCAATAAGCGCAAAGAAAGGAGTGCCGATATCCGCCTACAAATGACCTCTGAACTTTAATCTAGACTTTGAATGCGGGTGGCCACGCAGTTTATTTTCAGGAGTATTCGCGTGATAATACACTTTACAGGTTCGATAGTGATACCCATTAAAATAGCCGGGGTCACAGTCTACATTCGAATGTAGAAGATATTTATGATCATTGCCTAAAAATATTTAACCCTGGCCTGAAGGACTAATATAGCGTATATAAATATGTTAAAGTTTAAGATATCACTTTTACCCTAATTAAAAAGTTTAAAGGGGAGTTTTAAAATTTAAGCAATCACTTATCACATTAGTGGAGATTTAGCTTTGTCACGTATCAGTATCCTTGAAGTTAAATTATTGAAGTGAATTAAAGTTACTATTGTGATCCATAAATGTATGTTTTTTAAACGAAAAACGTTTATGCATTTATTGACTTGAATAAATATTTAAAATTTGACGACCTGATTTTAATTAAAGGGTATCCATGAGCGATGATATATCTGTATATTAAAAACTTATGAATGTAGGTTATGAATGCTAAATGATTAAAAGTATTATAAATGATGAGCTATTATTCTTTTTTGCCGACATTTTCACTCTCCGACTTCGGGCATTTTCCTATATTAAATTCTGTAGATCTCTCTATTCGTCTAATTATTTAGTTTGATCTAATTATTTGTAACTATCATTACGTTGCAATCGACTTTCTTACGTTGATGTACTGATGTGTATTTGAAAAATTTTTACTCTATGTAAATAATGTAAAGCATACTGTCCTAGCTTTGGAAAAAAGAGAAAAATTTCAATCAGCTTTGTAGTTGTCTAGCTCTTATCGATGTGTACGTCAGTGGCGCCTGCATTTTGTAAATATCGGCTTCATTAAAAGCTACACGCGAATGACACGAGACAAAAAAGCGTGAAGAATCCGTCGCACGGCAGACGAACAAAATGGAATGAAACGTGCCAGACAGAAAGATGGGGTATCTCGACCATCACAAAGATAAACCCGAGTAAACAAGAGATGCGTGTGGCGAATATAGAAAAAAAAAGTCATGGAAAAAATGCAGAAATAGTAATAGCGACAACGTCAAACTGATAAGTTGTACTTCGTCGTCACAAAGAAATAATTGTTCTTGAGAAATTTCGTGATAAATTTAGTTGAGTAAAAAGTTGAAGTATTGGAAAACATGTTACTTTTGAATATTAATATTTTTCTATTATTTCATTTGCAAGATGGTATCAGTAGCTGTGACGGTAGAAATATAGAAATAAAATAAATTTGCAATATCATTTTGAATGTCGAATGTCATATCGTTTACAAATCGTGGCTTAGCTTACTGATATTGTAATCGAAATGATTAGAGTAGAATATTGTGGAAATATTCTGGAATAACTTGTAGCAAAATTCTAATAATATTGTATAGATGTCGATATCGTGGTGATAGATGCGGCCGAGCTTCAGTCAATCCCAAATTGGAAACGCTAACTATGAATCGAGTTGCCCAGACAGTCGTGTCTGCCGAGTCGGCTGCATACGACAAGGCTAAAGACAATGAGCTCGTCTATACTGCATAACTAACAACCAGCTCGTATGAATCGACGGGAATATACGCAAAGCATATTGAGAGGGTGGCGCGGGCGCGAAAGAGGATACGAGCGCACCCCGCGACTGGTTTAGCGCTTGTTTTCCAACAGAAGCCATACAGAAGAGACCGCTATACACCAAGCCCAACCGAGTCCCACTCCTATGCGTGCCACCAGGACCCTTCTACTCGGTTTCTATATGGAATATTCCATCCTTCACGCAAACGTCATTATTTGAACGATCAAACTATATGTAACATACCTCTCTAGTTTCTTCCGCTTAATATTAATTTAATTTAAATTTAAATTTACTAAAATCGTATAATGCGATCGTATTATGAGTCAGCAGACTAATTTTACAAGAATAATGCATTTTTTAAACTTTTAAAAATTAGATAATCTATCTTTCTAAAAGTTTGTTTGCATTGAAAATAACTCTTTAACATATTATTCTGTGTACTACATGGTTCTATTCAAACGTGATTTCGATGTAACGTTTAAAAAGTTTTTACTTTATATTTTAATAGGTTTTTACCAATTTCTAATTCTAGACTATATTATAACTTTCATAGTCCAAGACAATAAAAAAGTTCAAAGTTGGAGAAACTTTAAAAATTCCAAGTTTTCAAGTTAACCTGATGTATGTTTCTAGATTTTAAATGAACTTTTATTAAAATTTATTTAATTAGCATTTAAAAAGTATATAAATGTTTGTTAGCGTATAAAATTACAAAGAAAGTTAAACCATGGTACATATAATTATTGCATTTTAATTAACAAAATATACAATATAAATAGAATTAAATATCAAAAGGTTTAAAACTAATTTTCCCTGTACATATATAGGTGCACTTTATTACGTAATTCAAAAAGTAATAAAGAGAGAACAATAAAACTCGATGTTATTGCTACTAACCAAAGAAATAACAAAAGAAATGATTACTAGAGCTAAGCAAGTCCGAATAGTAAATCTTGTACCTTTCTCTTACGTAATGTAAATTTCAATCGCTTTGTTGCTTCCTGGCAATCCGAACGAGAATGAAAGCGTAAAACAAGTTGACAATCTAAATGATAAAAAAATTTAAAATAACTTCTTCACTCTTGGAGGCTCAAACATTTCCGTAAAAGTGCATTCTACGTGGAACACGCCCTGTACACAGTTTTGCGTGCACCCACCGACTCAGTCAGCCCATGCTCACAGCGCAAGAACTCGCAAGTGTGTAAGTAAATACCGAGCAAGACCCGAGTGTATTTACTCTCGGATCGTTCGCGAGGCGCGGCAGTGTTTCGATTTGCTCGAGTCAATTTTTGAATTGTAGTTTCATTAGGAATGATTAATTAGCCAAGCGTGGATGCAACATCATCTTGTATCGAGGAAAAATGGAAAAACAATTGTTAAATTAATGACGATGTCACCTCTAATACGATTATACATTTATATAGTACCACATTTGTTTACATTTTGACTGTAAGGTACTTTGACTTGTTGACTGTTGTTCAATTTTTAATTCTTTTAATTTACGCCATAACATATTATTGCAAAACAAAAAAAAATGAATAATAATTTACAAGAAGATTTTACTTTCCATGTAGGATATGTTTCGTTATAAAAAAATAAAAGAGTGACTACGCAAGTAAAATTAAGCCCGATTCGAATAACGTACAATCAGTACTCACAGACAAAAGAAACAGTAAGAATTTTAATTTTAATTTCGATTCTTTCGCTTATATTCAACGATTTCTATAAATAAGAGTTAATCAATCTAATTTAACTTTTTAATAACAATTTTTACACAAGCTATATACCTTATTGTGTATAAGAAAATCTTAGTATAAACTCGGGCCATGCTTCAAAATACAATTTTGTAAGAGAAGTTTCTGCAGAGCTACAAAATGAGACCTCAGTTTCAATGTACAAGTAAGATAAACAAATTTGCAATAAGCGATCGGTTTAACCGAAGGATTAACCGGTCAAATAAACCTCGTTCTATAAAAATGAAATCTACGTATTTGTTTTTGTAGTAAAGTTAACTCTAGACACGAGTTAACCAACCTCTTGTCATTGAAGACAAAACGTCTGTATATATGTATTATGAGTGATTATTCCGTCATTAACGTGGAAGCACGTCGTGCGCGCGATGGATCTTTGCAGATACAGAAAGGGAAAGCGAATCGAGGACGCAAATATCGAGACCGGGTAGGCTTGCTGGTGTTCGTTGATCATCCAAGAGGTTATGCACCCACCACAGGTTACATATTCCCCTTATTTTTGTTCCACCATATCTCGTACCGTATCTTTGCTTCTTTTAGTAGATCGATCGCAAACTTTTTCCTCGTCTATGGGCTGTCATTTCCTCGTGCTTACGCAAGTTTGCTTCCCTTGGCATATTTAGCGAGTGAGCGATGGTGAACTTTTTCCCCAACATCAATTAGAGAGAAAGTGTCGCTATTGAATTGTTATTGGAAATCGTGTCGAGTGACATCGTGGAGACGCACGAGTGATTCTGGAAAATTTGATGGATGGAAGCAATTGTAGCCGATTGTAGCTGTTTACATTCAATTTAAATGTACTTCAATGCGAATTCGTTGATGAATTTACTATTTGTCTGCTATTGTACACATATTAATTCGAGTCAATAACGTAAATATATATTGACCATTAAATTACTTTTAATAGTTCAATCACTACACGTCAAAATATTATACTGTATTATTCTGCGCAGCAGCGTGTAGTTTTACGCATATGTGTGTGCATTATTAATGCACGTACCTACTAATGTTGAAAAATTATGTTCTTCGCAACTCTAGCAAAATATTTAATGCTGAATGATATGCAACCCATAGAAAAAAATAATTACGTTATTTTGTTATATGATTAATATTGAATTCTACTAAAACGTATTTGTATATTCATTCATTTTTATTTTTCTCATTCTTTTCAATAGAAGAGTAAAATAATAAAAATTATTTTAATGTGTTGGTTAACTCATTGTGCACATTATAAGTTTCAATTTAAAAATTTTAAGATTCGTTTAAAATAGCAAATAATCAAATATATTCAAAAAAATCATTTTGTCCAGTAATTTTGAGTTTTATTTCCTCTATAAAAGAAAATTATATATTAAAATAATATTTATTAATAAAATATGATTTTCTGGATTGTATGAGGGGCCACGCATTGTATAAAGTGATAAAAATTAATATAAAAGTCACAGAAATCTTTGGAAGTCTTTGGAAATTTTTTCGAAATTTCGGAGTGTTACCTCTCAAGATTGTGCAATTCACAACTTCTATACTATGCACGCAATATTTTCTGTACAATTCCAATTTAATACTGCAACCCGCGAATTAATTTTCAACCGTTAAAGTAGACCATCCCATCCATTTATAAAAGACGCGTGCGGTTTAATTTAGTGCGACGGCGAAACAATCAACCGTCGAACAATAATCAAGAGCCCGGGTTCGATTCACTTCGTCCTTCCGTGTATACATCGTCCGGCTATTTTGTCCCCACTCTTGTATATATTCAATGCGCCACGCGAAGCCTCGTCGCTCTTGCGATTGCGGTGTAAATTACTTGGAGAGACGACAAGGCTAACAAAAAAGTACGGCAAGGAGAAAGAGACGGAGAGAGAGAGAGCTCGATCGACGCTTCCTTTTAGGTGGGTGACGTAAATTTGTGCCGAGAACGTTGACGTCGCGTTTGACGACGGCTTCTCATTTTCTTCCTATCCTATAGTTTCCTCTTTTCATTTGCGGCTATCCTCGGCTCTTGCGAGAATAATGGCAAATTTGATTGACGAGAATGAATACACTTTCCGCATGTTGCTCCTGACGGGGGGTCGTGATTTCACGCCTTTTATTTCCCGAATCAGATAGTAAGCGCGAGGGTTGCGTGCTACTGTTTTCCAAATATAACTATTGACCTTTTTGGAATATAGATTACAATCTAAAGCTCGGTTACACGAAAAATTCGTGGATTGTATCTTCGATGAGCGATTATATTTATTATTTATTGTTTGCACACCTTGAAATAAAAATATTTATAGTTTCAGATATTTTTGTCGTTAAATTATCTATATAATTACTATACATGTGGACTTGTTATTTTATATGTATTTTATATTGATTATAAATATGATGCAACATATAATTTTTATTACAACATTTTTCGAAATAATTAAATAATTTTTACTTACTGATGTTACGTGGAATGGTCCTCACTCACGCACGCTCGCCCGCCCGCACACCCATACACACACATCATTATGACCTTCAAAATCGAACAGATGATGGAATTTGTATTTAATATCTATGACACATCTACTGTAACGTAAACACTTTGTTCTCTCGTCTTCCGCAAGATTTGTTTTTTAAATATTCGTCACTATTAGTTCATTTCGGAATATTTGACACAATAATTTAAAAAATATCTGTTTTAAGTGTTTTCGTAAGTGATATCTTATAATAAAGTAATAACATGAATAAACCTATGCTATTTATTTGTATAAATTATCAAATTCAACTATTGTTACGATCATATTATAGTGCAATTAATAATGATACTTATACTAAAGGCACTTTTAATGACAAAACGTAATATACTTGTATAGTAATTAAAAAATATCATTTGCAAAACATTATTACTCAGATTTTTATCTGCATAAATTTGTAATTAATCAAAAAAATAGTTTGTGTTTAATATCTTCAATAATAGATGTCAATGTACCCGGAACGTAAATAATTTTTTTTTACACTAAAGTTGATGGTAATTTCATTTATTTTGCTGGGTTTAACAACATAGGAAATACTTAATGATGCATTGAGCATAAGCGTGTTACAAACTTTAAACATTCATTTACTACATTCAATTGTATTTCAATCTCACGATACTATGATTCAGACTTGTAAACTTCATTAAGTGATTGCGGTCGCCACATAAATAATCAACAATGCATATTCAATTGTCTCTTATTAAATTTTCTATTACACTTTAAAGAATGTGTAGCTTAGCTTTAGCACTTGTTTTAATTCTGACTTGGAGGAACCACTTCGAAATTATTATTGTAGAATTTTTCTAATTAATTACCCGACACTTTTTATATTTATTTAGTGCACATTATTGTTTTAATTATTATTTTCTTAAAATTTGACTTTGTATTTTTCTTTATATACATTAAATTTCGGTAGAAAGTATTACTTGCTTAGCTTATGTGAATTTGATTGTATTATATTGAATACGCTGTTAGTACCGTAAGATTGTATTATAATGTGGGAAAGTGAAATTTTCTTTTGTAATTTTTCAAGGGCTTATTCCAGATTTTCTCTTAGTTTACACAAAGTCAGGAAATAAATACGTATCAGATTCTATAGTTGATATTTTTAAAAAATAATAAGAACGATGTGCCGTCTCTTTGCGTGTTAAGATACAATATTACGATAATGGTATTACCAAAAGCTAATAGTGATCGTCAAATTGTGAGACAAAACGCTCGTGAAATCTATTGTTCCGCTGCAGTGTAACAAATTTCAAACTCGTCAGTTGTTCGCAAAAAACTTCAATATCCGTTTGAAAAACATTTTTTACACCGAAGCATTGGTCGGTGATCTGCAAAGGCAAAAAGTTGATTCGCCCAATATCTTCGAGGACACGCAGAAAAAGAGGACGCTATAAAAGAAGCCGTCCGAAAAATCTTGTCTAGCTTATGGTGGGTACAGCGCCAAACTTTCTATAATTAAATCGACACTGCTCCGCCTGCGAAACTCAGCATTATCACTTCTGGAGCACGCGTACAGGGAAGAAAAGGAGCGCAATAACGCAGACGCTCTTGAGAACTATCCCACGAGTAGCAGCCGTGTCGAAACCTTTTTGAAGAAAAGCGAAATTCACCGCGCGTCACTCATTACGCTTTTCCCGCCTGGAAGTGGCCCATATTATAATTATTTCCATTCGACGCACAAGCTTGTTACTGTTTCTTACGGCCTTTATGCCTTCTCTTCAACCTATCCACAACTCACCAAGGGGATGTGTCGGTACACTCGGAGTTAAACATATATTTTCCATTAAGCGCTTATGAATTATTATGTAGTTTAATTTTATTCTTGCGTTAGCATTCCTTGAAAAGAATACAGCCTGGGTAATTAACGTGCAAATTATTTAAATTTGTTTTTTATTATATCATTTATAAGTGAATCGAGTTACTTAAGTTAAATTGTAGCAGATTTGTTATGTCTTTTTTAGCATCTTATATTAGATTCATCCAAGCTTTTCTAATTTTTTATATACTTGGTTTCTTTGTAAATATTTCTAAATTCTATCGTTTAATAACATGCTTTTGCTTTTGAGGGCGACTTTTATTGCATAATATTTTTATTTCCAAGTTCCAAAATTTATTAATTACTTTCGCTGTAGCTCTAATGGTGTTGATAGATAATATGTTAAGCAATTAATATTTATTCTTTACTAGTTGTTTATTCAAGAAATAGACTGACGATAGAAACTCATTAATCAAATTTGTGTAATTTAACACATTTATTCAAGTTGCGTTAAAACAAGTATTTAAAGCATTTGTAAACGTATCTTTTAATCACTATATAAACTGTTTTAATCAAAATATAAAGTTTTCATTTATTTCACTTCATTACAATTTAGACAAATAGTAGTGATATAGGTATAGAAGGGAAACTTTTTAATTTATACGTTAGAATTAAATTGTCGCGGTTTTTGAATGTAACGTGCACAAGAAACTTTCGAAAGTTTACATAAATGAGTATTATAGCATAAACTTTTGTCAGTTCGGCATGTCTTTCATTTAAAAAAATTAGCATAGCATATTTTGGCAAGATTATTCACTTTTGACGGAAGCAGCGTAAAAAATTAAAATGAGTGCATTATTTTTTATTTGCATAAGTGAACAGCAAGTTTAGAGGTAGGTGAATAAGTGGCAAGAACTCGAGAGGGCTTAAAATTGTGCTTTCAACTTTCTCGTGGAAACTCCGCCTCGCGGAAATTCTGGGCACACGGATAAAGAGAAAAAGCAAACCTGAGTTTTCCGAAAAAGAAAAGCTTCTTCCACATAGATTTTTGTTTTGAGTATATAACTGCGTCGACGTTGCGATGGTATAACTCAAGCCAGGTTACTGCTAATTAAAGCACGATCTCGCGGGTGTATTTGCATTCCATTTTTCCGCGTAACGAAGGGCCAGGGAGGGCGGATGTGCGGGTGTACGGGTGTACGGGT
The DNA here is from genome assembly GCA_026168455.1 of Theocolax elegans. Lineage (NCBI taxonomy): Eukaryota > Metazoa > Arthropoda > Insecta > Hymenoptera > Cerocephalidae > Theocolax > Theocolax elegans. The sequence goes on from CM047425.1 coordinate 83,793,849, forward strand.
GTGCGGGTGTGGTAAAAGGAAAAGCCCAGCGCCGAGGATCGATGCTTTTGTGGGGGAAAGGGGCGGGCGACAAAGCCCGAAAGTACCAAAGTACCTGTCGCTCCCACACTGCAGTGAAAAGGTGAGAGCTCGAGACTTCTTGGCTCGGTTCCCCTACCAACAGCTTGATAACGACGGCTGGGCTTTACCTAAAGTCACGGAGCAGGTCTCCTTGTTTTTCCTTTCCTTTCTCTATTCCAGACTTATCTTTTCTGTTTTTGAGCCTTTTAGAGGAGCAGACAACTGCAATTATGTGCCCGACTTGTATACTTTCTTAAAAGCCTTTATACGAGATAAGGGTTTCATGATTAAATGACAAGTTTATGTACTATACGCTTTTTAATTATCTGGCGTAATCTTTTATCTTTGAATTTTATTAAATTTTTGATAATGAAAAATTTCACTTTTGCTCAACGCAGTTAACATTTATAACAACATTCGGGTTTACATTGTATACTTGATATTCTTATCATTTATCTAAATTTAAATACTGATAAACGGATACTTATAATTTATGGCGTTAACAACTTATTTAATTTTAAGGGAATGTTAAACGTAAACTGCAGAAATCTATTTCATCCAAACACTATGTTTGAAGTATAAAATCAAGAACACAGATACATTGTTAAACGAATAGATGAATAGATTTTTCTAAATTTAATCTTTTTACATGTAAAATATAAAACGAATAATTAACTTCAGAGATCAACATCTTTTTATAAATAATTTACGAAAAATGTACAAGTGTCTAGCTAGAATAATGTTGGACCTTGGGTGACAGATCTTATAAGGTTTTATTTTCTAATATAAAAATATTAAAAAATCCAAATTTTTAAAATTTAACGCTCGATTTATTTAATTTCTATGACATTAAGTACTGCAGATTAAAAAAATAAGTGCAAAAGTATTTGTTTAGAACATAATTATAGGAAAAAGAAACAACTGATGAAATTTTGATACAATAAATCAAATAAATTTATTTATCGTCAAAATTTCATCAATCGCTTATTTTTTCCATAACTCGGTTCAAAATCAATATATTTTTTAGTTAATTTCTTAAATCTAAGCTTTCCTGTGGTGTTAGGTTTGAGTGTATATTTAAGTTTCTATATTTGTTTCGCAGTTATAATCTACTTTAATAACCTATAAGTTTGATATAAATTTGAGTGTTATGATTTAAAAATCTGGATTTCTTTATATTTTTATATTAGAATACACACCCTAATTAGTCTTGTGCTCAATATGTATTTTATTAAAAAATCAACTTTTAAGTAATCGAAATCATTGTACAAAATAACATTATATTAAGATTCCTTGTTGAATTTACTATACTGTAGCCCTGGTAACAATTCGTCATTTCTAATGCTTAGAGGTTAAAAATACCTAATTTATATATAATAAGTAGTTATTTACTAATAAGTAGTTAATTAATTAATAAAGTGTTATATATATTGTTATAAATATTATATAGTTGATAAAGTGTTAAAGTAATAGTTAATAAAGTGTAATAAATAGTTTTTTAGAATATAAATAATTTTTTAAAACAAAGCTAAAAATAAAAATAATGTTGTAGAACATCTTCTCAAAATTTATAGGCTTCCTATTTACTGATGAGGTTCGTATCACATTTTACGAAGAAAATCATTGGTTATCAGGGAGGAAAAAGGTAGCCTAAAATTCAGACACGAAAGAAGACGAAGAGGCGGAAGTCAGGAGATGAGCTTAACAAGGGCGGGGGACGCGATTATCCTGCGGCGAAGCAAAAAGCGAGATTGTAGATAAGCTGAGGCACGCGGCCATACGCGCGAGAAGAAAGAGAGTCTCGAGACTGGAGAGGTGGCTGCGTGCACTTGTACCACGTCGGAGGGTCTCGGCGCCTTCATTTTTATCGCGCGGGAAAAATCCTCACTGTTGTAACAGTGGATTTCTTTCCATTTTTTCTCTTTTTTTTATTATGCTATCAAGGTGTGCGAGTCGCGGTTATCCTTATCATTTTCATCGCTTTGCTTTGAAAGTTTACATGAAAAGCGGCATTTACATTTACCTCATTTTTTTCTTGACTTTTAAAAAGGTAGTTCGATACGTTTATATATGTAATTTGTTTATCTGACACATTTTAAAACGACAATAGATTCGTTAAACAGAAGACAATTTGTAAAAGTTGTAAAAAAAAATTGTCTTTTTCAAGAATTTTTGCGAAAACGTATAAGTATTAAATTGAGAAACGCTCAATAACTTTTTACAAATTAAATCTAAATAAATTCATATGATTGTTAATGAATATAGATACCTCGAAAATATCGTTTTAATTTGCTCGAATAAATTCATAGCGAGATATTTGAAGCAACATTGATTTTTGCTACGCTCTCGTACTTCAGAATCGGAAACAATAATAACATTGACACCATTATTTAAGTGCAGTTTTATTCTCTCCAAGATAATAAAATTAAAAAAAGCCAATCAATTTGTTATTATATAAAGAATAATCGTCACAAAAGAGTCGGCCCGTTCTTCGTCCGTGCGTAATCCAACACCGTGAAACAACTAGTGCAAAAAGTTTGAGTTTACCGTTTTGCGTACGCATCAGGGGAGGATGAAAAAAATTATCGGTTATGATGGCGAGGTCTTACTACGCGGCAAAGTCAAATTAATAGAATGTTATAAAAAAAATCCGAGCTGATAAAACTATACGTTGAACCTAGTGTGTTTCTAATGCACGTATAGAGCACGAGAGAGATAAAGAAAATTAGAAAGAGAGAGAGGGAGAGAGAGAGAAAGATGTGGGGGAACGTGACGAGACGATTATGCATCGGCTAATGAGGATGTACTCGCATAACGGCAAACATATTCAATATTGGGATCTCTTTCTTATCCTAAGCACATACACGACTGTAAGATTTTTTGATAATAAATTCATAATTATTTTTTGCGTTCTACGTTATTTTAATTTTTGTATCGATTAAATATATTGAAGTTACGATTATTATCACGTAATGCAAAACCATCTCCGTTATTATACTTTACCGCTCTTATTGGAAGTTAAAGTATCATTTAAAATACCGTGATTTTTCAGCAAAAATTATTGCGAGTAGTTAAATACTTGTAAAAAAGCGTAAAGAAGTAAATATTTTCTTTGTTTGTGCAAATGTTTAGAAACATTTTATCATTTTTATATTATGCAATACGATTTTACGGATATTAATTATATTTACTACCTATTTATACATGTATATATTTCTGATAAATTTTACCCTGGTGTTCTAGTAAAAGTGGAACGAAAGACACAGCAGGGTAAAAAATACCCAGTTTTCAAATAAATTTTATCCGATCAGCAGGATAAAATTTATTTGGAAACTGGGTATATTTTATCCTGCTGTGTCCTTCGTCTCACTTTTACTAGAACAGCAGGGTAAAATTTATCAGCAATTTTTCTCCGTGTAACAATAAAATAGATTAATTGGCACTATATTTTCTAATTTAACTCATGTTAAGAAAAAGTATACTTTTTACCTTTTTAATTTAACTATGTCACCCATGCCTACTTTGATTGACTATATTATATTAAATAATTTTGATCTACATAATTCGACTAGTATATTGAAGTAAAGTTATAAAAACAGGCGGTAGTACAAATGTATTTTTTCGTAGATTAATAGAAGCAGATTAATTCAAATATCAAGACCGTTAAGTTTTTATTATAATTTTATCTTGTATAAATTACATGTCTCGGAGAAAATATTAAAATAAAAGAACATTACCTACTGCAGCGTGTTGATTAATATGGTATATATAAAAGTAACAAAAATTTGAAGAAAATTTGTACTCACTTCTTTCTTTACTAATAGTTATCGGTCTGTTTTATTTCACAACATTCTGATTTGTTTATACATTAGAAGTTAACCTCGTTTGGTATTATTATTTATAATTGTCATAATGTACCTTAGTACTTATTTCTTTTTCAAATTCAAGAAACTTCTTTAATAGAAAATATTATAAGACTCATGGTTACTTAGCCATGAACTTGCTGGACTACTTCTCGTTAGTTTAATAAGAGACGCCAAAAGTTAATAATCGCTCTAAATCGATCACGGCAAAATCAACTATACAATCAAAAGTACAAAATTAAAAGTCTATTCTTGATAAAAATAAGCTCTAAACAATAGTTGCATAGTTACATAAGGTACGTGCATGTAAGCCGTCAATGTCATTTAAACGATTCTATAGTCAAACTAGCTTACGCGTCTGCAAATCTAAACTTTGATCATAATTACGCAACGTACTGATCCTAGGAGCATTTAACTAAAGGATCGAAACCAGTGAGTTAACTGGATGAAAATCCGTGGATAAACGAGATTCTATACGTATACAGAGAGATGTAGATGTGCAGCGATAGCGAGCGGGTGTCCTGCCCATTAGTTCCGGTTCCCGTTCCAATTTCCAGGAGCTGAGAAGTTAGATTCCGTTGTATCGGCGCATCGTCACGGCTGAGGGAGGCTCGTTCGCGTTGCCGAGGTTGCATCCACGCTTCACGCGCGGTGCGCTCATCAACATTTATTCGCTTAAAACGGCGCAGTTTTCCTGTTGAAACGTAGTTACGATGACACACGTGTTTGCAGCATCTGGCGGATGGTTTCCCTGAAATCGATGTTTCATTCGCGATAAATTACACTCAAGCAGTTTTCATGTGAAAATAAATAATTGCTTTTTCGATTATATTATGCTGCTAACGCGTTAAACAGTTCTGACCTATTAAATCTTCAAGCTTCAGGTAGAGTTAGAATCTTACGTGCGAGTGCACTATCAGATATCGTTATGATTTTTTACATTCTAATTTTTACCGTGCATGAAGATTGTACTGTTGATGTAGCACTATTAAATAATCTAGACCATAATAGCGAACTGCCGAGTGTGATTTACCAGTTCGCTAATTGTTAGATAACTTTGTTAGCTAATATTTAGAAGAAAAACTTTCAAAGGACTATTAAAGACTTGGTCAAGTTGAAAATTTCGAGACGTAGCGAGACAGCCTGCACATTACGTTCATTACAAACTTGGCGCATAAGTGTAAACTTGGGAATTATAAAGAATAGACGAATGACTTTTAAATACTGCTACCAGGGGTATGAAAGGACGAAAATAAATAGAAAATCTTTATGTTGTTACTTGACTAAGTATTTAGATTATTAATGAAATAATTGTTTCACGTTAATTAATGTATCTTAGCTCAATAAAATTTGAAATAATGAGCCAATAAATATACAATTACTTTTTGAATAATTTATACTTGCCAAATATTTTTATTTGCAGTAGTACGCAAACTATTTATATATAACATAAATCTATAACATAATAAAAAAGCAATATTAATAATTTGTTAATAATTTTTTACGGAATATTGTAATCATTCGTAAACATATACAAGATCTTCTTTATAAGTCTGCTCGAGTTCAGACTAATTATAAATAATCAATTTTGTACATATTGAATCTGAAAGTTAATGTCAATGTTCTGACAGAATGTTAATGCTTTTATTTTATATTATATCTTAAATTATTTTAAAATAATTAATAGTTGACTTATAATTTCAAAATTTTACATTTTCGATCACAAAAAAGATATTTTGAAATTTTCATGTTTCATAGATGAATATAACTTCGTAAAAAAATATTATTTATTATTTATTTATATCCAATTTTTCAAATTTTGTAGATATTGACGGCTAGAAACTTCTGGCGAAGTTTCATCCATACTATAGATAGAAATTTTAATAGACCATATAAAGTGTCACAGACTATTTACACAAATATTTGATCATATGACAAGTGAAGCAAACAAACTGAATAGTGTAACAAATATCGTAGTGATTGTGTGTATCGAATTGGATGGAGATTAAATAAAATAAATAATTACTACTTTATCACAGTCTCGTTTAGCTTAGTTAAAACAGTGTAATTACGTTGTTGTCCTTTTATCGCTGTAAACTACGCATCAAGGGCGGTATTTGCAAATCAATGTTGAATTGATAAACCAGCTGTACATTGCATGCACGACGGAAGCTAGTTCATATCTTTGTCGTTATCGTTTTTCCGTCCATCTCTTCCGCGTCACAGTCTAGCTCTAATCTCTACTATTGAATATTGAAGACGGAATGAGTCTCTTCCTTTCCTTCTTTTTACATTTTTTTTACTAGCAATGGGAAAGGGAAAAGAATGGCCAGATCAAAAGAGAAGTTACTAGAATTTTTATATAGCGAACTGAGTTTCCGGATGTCAAGGATAAATGCAACCTACCATTTGTATTATCCACGACTGCTCGTATTGATTTTCAATATTCATTTGATTATTGCAAGTAATTGATTCGAGCTATGACAAATTTCATCCGACTCTATCGCGTTTAATACTAACTGCATTATTATTGAATATAGTATAATAGCACAAACTATCCTGCATAATATTCGATAGTAATAGTATTTAATGAAACAAGGATTATCGTACATTACATTGGTAAATCCAATCCATAAATATTGCAGTTGAAAAATTTAAAAAAAATACTTCTAAATAATGATTGCCTAAAATACATTTCAATATTTTGGGCATGTTTAAATTTTGTATTGCGATTATAATTTGTACATCTATGTATTTTTTACACATTCGGGTGACAAAATGAATTACTACAAGTGTTTATTTGCGCATATGTTTCGCACACATTTCTATTAGCCAAGGTACACAAAAGTACTTCTCGAGGTTGATTAAGCGCACAAATTGCTTATTTATGAAAAGTGAGATTAAACGCACGTATACGTTTATATGTTGACTAAAAATAAAGTAATTTCATAAACGTTTTTTTACAAAATATAACAAAAATTCTGCGTGAATAGTTTTTTTATTAAGTGCAGTATAAAAATATTTTCATTCTTACGTGATTTCGTTTTAATATATTTTGATGCTAGTAATTTGTGGTAACTGCAGGCGAAAAACTAGTTTGATTTGTAAAAAGTTCGTATCATTGAAATGTTTTACAAGCGACTCAAAGTATAAGAATATATTCATACTGTAAAAGGAGTCGAGTGAAAAGCATTATTTATAATCGCAATGCGGCGTTTCTAAAAAAAGTTGACCGCACAAAAATCGTAGAAGATAGAAAACGAAGGGAAAACTAGCGTAAATCCCGAGTAGCATTGAACTAAAAAATGAAAGAGCAGAGGGTTAAACAAGTGTCGAGAAGGCCACGGGGTTGAAACTAGTTCGGGGCATTGCAAAAAGGCTATTCATTCACGAGGTCCAGTGACGAGTGAGCGAGACCCTATATCAGAGCACAGTCGGTGTGGTTCTTGTGTGTAGCTTGCTCCAAAGAAGTATTTTTACCGATGACACGAATCTGAGCCACAGTAGCCCCGGGGCTAAACCGGCACGTGGACAACACCTGAGTCTCGAAACGTTTGGTTATCTATTATTTACTAGCTACAGAGACGTCGCGTCGGTTGGTTTACCCATTTTACTCTTTTTTCATTGATTTACTTTTTTTCAAGTTGGATCTAACGATACAACGTAACTTTTTTGTACGACATCAATAATGGAGCGTAACCATTTATATTTACCATCTTATGAGCATTCGAAATTCATGAGCGTATTTTTGTGTGTGTCTGGAACCCAAATAACATGTAAATAGATTTTCATGTTATTAATTTATTTAAATATTTTCGTACGTCATTCACACTTCTATTATGATACTCGCTGTTTTTATAAAAATCAATAATTTACATAAAAAAAGTAAAGTATTTATTATCGAAAATAATTGTTGAAACAAGGTGTTCTCATTCAAGTAAAATGCCATTCACAGAGGGAGAACATTTGTATTTAAAATGTTTAATTTTATTTTTGAAGAAATCGCTTGTTTTATAATGCACCAGAGAGCCGTGTAAATCTTGTAATTATTTTTCAATTACATATTAGTTTTGAATATTTTTAAAGATATTCGAATGAGTTAATGTTTGGACTAAGACTTTTCATTCCAGCCTTAATTCTGCGTTTGAATAGTGTCTATGTTCTTCACAAATCCCGAACTATTAGCTAAAAGCCCTTTTCCTTTCAGATTATTTGAAAATTTAAAAATATCTTTGCTCCTAAGGTCCATTGTCAAAAATTGTCAACTAGAAGTGATTTAGATTAAATAATCGTTTCTTTTAGTTTCGGTTAAACTCCTTTTTCTATGCTTAATATCCTTGGTATACTTAAATTGAAGTCACCTAATAAAAATTAAAAGTCAACTTTACAATTATAAAGTACGCTGAACGTACATTAACGTATCAATAAATTTTGAAACAAAGCAAGTACATTAGTACAACTTTATAGAAGTATTTATAATATTTTTTGTTAAATCATAAATAATAGTAGTAGAATTTGAATTATTTATAAGAATCTATGTATATCTAAATGTAAAAAAATATAAAAAAATGTTTTTAAATGGATTATGTAGCTTATACGTAGACGAATGTAAATACAGTTGTATCACGATAAACAATGAGGTTGGTAATCGTAAGTGCCGACAGCGAGTCGGTTCGAGCAATAAGGAAGGAAATCGGCGACACGAGTAACTGCTAATTGATAAAGAGGCGTGTACCGAGGCGCGGGATGGATCGATGTTCTTCATAATTTAAGCCTCCCGTCGGAGATGTTAACCCCGCGAGTCTCGGTAGGACGCGACGTATATATACGGAACGATCCCCTGCACTCCGTGGTGCTTCTCCATCTACGTCTAATATCGATTGCTCGAAACGCTCGCTTATAAACAGCGTCCGCGACGCAAATAGCTCCTTCGTAGTACGGCGCGCGACTCTGTCTTTGCTCGGGAAGCACTGAGCAAAGCTCCGCGAACCTCGAGGGATGGTCACGAATTTGCGGGTTAGTCCCTTATGCTTCCCTTCGACTTAATCAAATGTTTCTCGACGGACTATTTCACCTTTCCCACTTACAATAATTACTTTTTACAGGATAATTAAAATATCCCTAAGGGTACACTATTTGGATTTACAACTGGTTTTTCGTTTGATTATTTGTTTTATCGAACGTTTTGATCCGTTAATTTTTAATTGTATATATCCATATTTTTAAATCACGTAACTGTATTTCGGCAGATAATTTACACCATGTATATATACACCCCAGCAAAATCGAATTCTCTACATTATAAAATCATACTCGATTAAATCAATATTTTATAAACTTTTACTAAAAATATAATCAATCACCACGATTAATGAAATATTTCAAATAAAATAAAAATCAGACGAGTTAAATCACATAAATATTAAGAGTAGAGCGACACTATATATCAGTATAGATCGAACGCTACCGAGGTTAACGTCCCTTTCTTTTGATGCATTGTATATACACCTATAGGTCATCGATGTAAAACAATTCTGTAAGACAACCAACCACTCGTCACATACCACAAACAAAATATAAATATTTATATTTATTTCGTAAATTCATTCCTACGTAAATAAATAAAATTATAATTGAATCGTATTTTGAACCAACAAGGGCAGCATATGATCTAGGAGAAACAAATTTATTTGAAGGAATATGATTATTTAACCCAAGTAAAAATATCCGTATCTCGGAGTTTTGTTCCATAGATCCCAAGGATAAAGATATTCGAGCTATCTGTGAATATCTTTGAATATATTCAGGAAAATTTAAAATAGATAATATAAAAAACAGAAGAATTCGGTAATAATGTTTTATAGTAATATTTATTATCATTCTTATAGTGCAAGTTAATTTTAATTTATGAGATATGTTATACTTAATCACTCAACATTGTCTCTCTCTGTAAGCATTCTACAATATTATGTAAATAAACATAGATGTCACTATTAATGGATTATAGACCTAGAATTAATGTTAGCATACACCTTTTCCAAATATTTATATATCAGTGATACCGTTTTTAAATAGTTAAACGTGATCAGTTGCTATTAGTGAAAAAATTGAGAAATACCTATGCTGCAATTAATTACACGTTCGCAGATACAAATGACTTGAGCAAAATAATTTTTTTCTTATTTTGTAAAAGTGTTTCTTGGGGAACATGTCATTTTCCAACGTATTTCAAAATTTCGAGATTATAAAAACTTTTGATTATTATAGTATTTATTTTGTAAAATAAAAAAGAAGTTTCAGATCAGAGACATAATTAGTTATCCAATTTAATTACTATTATTATTTTCCGTTTCGTTTTGTAATCAGCTTTTTTGATTGCCCGTGTAGATTGTAGCGTGATATAGTTGCAACGCCTAATTTAAAACTAATAACGTTTTGACAAAATTGTGCGGTATCCATGAGTCTTTCTTCTCTATTTATTTCGCCATCGACATTTATCATTTTAAATATTCTATTTTGACACAAATTTAACGTTTTACATAAATGCAAAATACTAGCTAAAAGTATACATGAAAGTATATATATATTAAAGCCGTATCTGTTGTTTAAATGAAGAGCTTTATGAACGTTGCGTGTATAAGATTAATAAAGGGTTTCTTCTATGAGCCTATTCAAGTTCTTGGTCAGAAGTCGAAATTCGATCGTATTCAGCGGGGAAAAAAGGAACCTCTAGAACAAAACACAAGGATGCAAAGAATATATATGTCATCTCCTCTATATTTCAAGTTAGCTAAGGTCAACTAACCGTTCAATTTTTATTATAAATTTCAAACAACGTATTTTTACATTTTTTGCATCAATATTTTTGCATATTTTGCATTTTTACTCGATAAAATTGCATTTTATACGAAAATTATATTACGTTATTGTAAGTTATTATTTCGTAACGTTAATCATTTTTTTAATTTAATGGCTTAATTTTAAGTTACTATATTTGAAAGACCAATAATAATTGATTTTTCAGGTATTAATAATATCATTAAATTATTAGCAATTGAATAATTTAAAATATAATAGTAGTTTTGTACTTTTTTATTATGCTCAACCATTTACATTTTAGAATTTCTAAATGTTTGGAGTTGTTCAACAAGAATATTTTTTTCATCGAACGTTAGTATTTTGAATTCCATTTGAGGGAAAACTCGATGATGCACTTACAGAAATAAAGAAAAAAAATGAGAGCACAGGTATGCGTATGTAGTGGTAAAGTCACCTATTCAAGGTCGGCTGATGAACCCAACTCGACTCCTTGCCTCCCTTCGCACGTACGCCCATCTCCCTCCTTCCCTCGAAGTAATGGCTCACTATCTTTTTCTCCTTTCCTCCAGGCCTTTCGTTGGCCGCACGCGTATTCTTCCATGGTATTCGGCACTTTTTTTAAATTTTAAAGCGATTTATCACTGGCTATCGATTACCAATCACGTATTTATTTTATTAAATGTTTATAATTATACATCATAATTTGCTAAAGTTCTTTGGCTTTATAGTTTGTACTTATGCAAACAGTTCGTAAATTCTAAGTTTTAAATTGATTCAGCCCGTGTAACCTATGTTTACCTCTTTAAGTTTCTTTTGTCATTTTTCAGTTTGAAAAAATAAATATACGCTTTCTCAAATAAACCCTTTCAAATTGATACATTACTTATGCATTAGTGTTCTTACGTTAGGGTAAAATAATTAATTTATAATTATTAAATATTAAATATTACTATACTAAATACAACTTAAAAAAAAATTACGTTAATAAGATACTTTGTGACTTCTTCACATTGTTAATTAATTTTTGCATTGCGCCATTTACAATAATGAGTATTTTGAATAAATGAATGAATTTTGAATTTCGCGAGACTAATTTTATAAATATATAGTCGGGAGTATTGTGCAGAAAATCCTAGCATTCAGGATAAGAGTATTTTAACTAATACATACGTTCCATTATCGATTTGAAGGTTTCACTACATACCTTACCGTTTTTGCAAAACATAAATGGTAAATATTTAATACTTACACCTATTTTTGCCCAGTGCAAATCAATACGGACAGTCTGAATGTTGAAACTAACCATTTACACTATCCTTTGAAGAAACTTATACCTTCTTTTTCTCTTTTAGATATATTTTATACTATTAATAGCACTTTTATTCATTACCTTCATTAGGGCAGACTACCTAAGAGAGAATTTACTCAAATTGCATTTTAAATTAGCATTTATTTTTTTTTATCTTCAATGACTTTGCAAATTGTTTTAATTCGTTTTGTCAAGCGCTTATAAAACGTCCTTGACAAAATTTTTATGCCAAAGTAAAAGTAACTGCACAGTTGCATAGACGTGTTCTGGTAACTGACTTTCTCACCTACAAATTTAAACATAATTATAAATTTATAATGTAAAAAGGACAATATTTTTTTATATTTTAATACTTTTCGTTGATATTAATTTATCAATGATCTATCCGGGTGGAAATTTACCAATTACATATATTATTTTCTATACAAGAAAATGATATTTGTAAATCTTTGATACAGAATTTTTCGTGAAATTTAATAGGATGAGTTATCAAATTACAGAGGCCTATCTCCGTTAATCTAAACGTTATATTTAAAATATTACATTAAAATTTAGGAAATTACATAAAAAAAGTTGAAAGCATATACAATAAATACTGTGTGAAAGAGTGCACATTAACGGTAGCTCGTAAATTAGATTTACGATATTAATTCCCTATTATAATTCAGACGATTTCTGGTAAAAAAATTCTAGTTTAAAATCTGAATTAATTTATGTATATTTATTTTAAACAAATACAAGAACTTAAAAAAAGGATTTTTATAATACTTAATGTTTTTATATATACCAAAAAAAAGAATAATTTTAGTATTTGGTGTATCTCTTTAAGGGGATGCCGTATTATATCGACATTACAACCTTTCAGTTTCTTTGATGAATACGTGAATTTTCAAATTTCGCAAATAGGTAGGTCTGTAAAATTGCGATTACATAAATTGACTGCATAAAACGAAAAATCGATAACGTCGGTACATGGGTATATAATATAATGCACATGGGACTACGACATCCTCTTAAGATTAAAATGCACAGTTTCAATAAAAATCTATATAAACAATTACTTTATTCAAGAATGTACAAATAACATAATATAATATCTCTATATTATTTATACAGTACAAACATGTCATATTCTCGGTAGGATATTCTATATTAAAATTTTTGCACAAGTGAAACGAAATAAATATTATTTATTTTGTATTAAGCACACCCTGTAAAAAATTCATCCTATATGCATAAATTATGCGTAATATCTGTATACAACCTAGGTCAAACAATGCACTGAGAAAAATGAAATAATAAAAATTACTATATTTTATAGTAATGGTGGGACATACTTCGACTATCGTAATTTTTGCTATATTTTATAGCAATTTTTCCTATGTACATAGTAATTTTTATAAAAATTATAACAAAAATTACTACAAAATATAGCAAAAATTACGATAGTCGAAGTATGTCCCACCATTACTATAAAATATAGTAATTTTTCTTATTTCATTTTTCTCAGTGTGCGGGTACGCATAGTCCATGCACAATCTATGGATAATCCTAGCATTTTTTTTTGTATTTTCAGATTTTGCGCATTGAATGGACGTATGCGTGTTAGTGCGATTGTGAGTGGGTATATGTGTGTGTGTGTGTGTGTGTGTGTGTGAAACAAAATTAAGTGCAAATATTACGCTAAAACTTAGAGATGATAATAAATATAAAATAGGCTTAACATAATATTCGTAATATTCACATTAACATTTAATTAAACTCTGCCCAAAAAATCAACTCGGCCATTTCGACCGAGAAATGAAAAAAAAAGAAAACAAGAAATATGAACGAAATAGTGAAAGAATATATGCTGAAAAAGCTCTTCCGTTTTTTTAATTTCAGGCGAGTCGAGGATCGCAATATGCAACGTAATGGAAAACAGGTCCGACGCAAGTGCTAATACATACCAGAAGAAAAGCGCACTCGGGAAATACGAGGATCGCCCAGTGCCATGAGAAAGGAGGCAAAGGATTTGTGCGATTAATCGCGGCTGGGTAGGAGGTCGCGTTCGGGAAATTATGAACTCGTAGAGCCAACCGGAAGACGCAGAGAGGAGATAACGAGCTTCGGACGCTATTATGACGGAGTATCTGGATCCGCACTTCATTCGGGCTCTTTGCCGCGATCCAGAAAGGCGAACGCTCCAGGTAATTATTTTTATATGCATGATTTCTTGTGAGGCATACACTGATGCCACTGATATTTGTCGTTGCTACCAAATTGTTTTTTATACTTTTATATGTAGCAGTACCAATTATAGTAAAATCACATGCAATTTTTGTTTCGAAAATACACTAATACACATTTTTTATAAATAAAAGAACTTAATTATTCTATAAATGTCTTTATTTACTCGTTTACGAACTAATCGAACAAGCTCAAACTGCCAACAAACGAGGAAATCAATAAGTGTACTCGATCGTACGTTGAATGAAATTCTTTTAACACATCTGTAGATATATGCATACCTCCGTATACATTGCACACCTGATAGGTTTTACATTTGTTCGAACGAAATGTAAATTAGTTTGTTAGAATTAGCATTTTTGCAATTGGTGTCGGTAACCAACGGTCATTGTAACCATTTTATATTCGATTATAACTCAACCAAAAATTAATAACCCAAGCGCATTAAAATTTTGTTCGCGACATATATACAGATCGTGGCACCAGGTATACAAACACGTTACAGGGAGAGTGAGAGAACGCGAGTAAAGAGGAAAGAGGGACAGGAGGACGTGAGAAAGAAATAAAGGAGTATGCGAAATTTCTTCGTCAGTGGCGTGATCCAGATTCACGAGACTCGCGTCTTCCTTTCAAAATAGGATCGCGGCGAAATGCTTTGTTATCGTCTTCCTGCGTGAATCCCATTCAACGAAAAAAGAGGAATATGAATTGTTTAGAATCTATGCGATCAGATGAATAACACTATTGGTGATACTTTTTTTTCGCTTCACTGTCTGCATTGTTAACTCATTTTCTCTCTTGATTCACCTAATTATTTGATTATTTATATTATTCAGAGCTCATTAAGAAAAACTACATGACTCATTTATTGGATTTAGAATTGATCGTTTTGCGCTACATTTTATATAGGTATATCCAGTAACTAAAACGCGGTGGGCATTATTGATCAAAAATAAATTGTTCGAAATCTATGACAACTAATATTGATTTCATTAAAGTTTAATTGGGTCACATTTCGGTATGATCTTTTGTTAAATAATTGAATGAGTTCTTCATTCTAAATGCCAGCAAAATCTGAATTTACTAGAACTTACTCCTCCAACAATCAATTGCGATAAATAAAACTATTACCTACTTCAAAGGTACTTTGTATTTAGCATCACCTTAATTGAATCAACTAATTTACTACCAAGAAGACTGTTCCATTTTACAAAACTGATATCGTTTGTGGGTTTCTCGGTTTATGGAGGTAGAGTAATCGATTTGAATGGCTTTGGTTTCGATAATTAATGATGATGTATACGGCCATTTGATTTTGTACCTTTGGTCATTCGCTAAATATAATTTAGTCCAAAAGGAACTATTACGTATACGTTCTTGTGCGATCAGAGAATTTTAGTGTTCTTTATTATAAAAAAAAATAATATCTGTATAGAGTAAAGAGATTTTTTTATTGTGTTGTATAGCTGAATCATTATTTCACAGTCACATAATAAACCTATGACTTTAGATAGCTTTTACTGCTTTTTCATTCGTTTCAAAATATGATTTATCGACCATAATATATTTTGTGACCCCATTTTCAACATAAAGTGTTATTCTTTCAAAGAATTTAAAGAGTAACGATGATATAGTTCATGCTCGTATATACATGTATACATCAGTTAAATCAATTTGTAAAAATAAATAATTATACATTTTAATTTTATTTATGAATGTTAAAGATTAATGATAATTTTGATAATATAAGATTATGAGATTAAAATATAGGATATTCTTAATAAAATATGTATACAGTTATTGTTAATCATATTCAATAAGAGTTTCAAACGCTGGAAAAAAGGATGAAATTTTACTGCAAATAATTAACTCAGAATGCCATTTGATTTTTTTTAAGAATAACAATATTTTAAATAAATTGAGTTAGCAAATTATATAAATTTCTTCTCGTGCAAGCAAAATGATAATGCATTTTTGCTTGCACGAGAAGAAATTTTATAATTTGCTAACTCAATTTATTTAAAATATTGTTATTCTTAAAAAAAATCAAATGGCATTCTGAGTTAATTATTTGCAGTAAAATTTCATCCTTTTTTCCAGCGTTTGAAACTCTTATTGAATATGATTAACAATAACTGTATACATTTTTATTAAGAATATCCTATATTTTAATCTCATAATCTTATATTATCAAAATTATCATTAATCTTTAACATTCATAAATAAAATTAAAAATGTATAATTATTTATTTTTACAAATTGATTTAACTGATGTATACATGTATATACGAGCATGAACTATATCATCGTTACTCTTTAAATTCTTTGAAAGAATAACACTTTATGTTGAAAATGGGGTCACAAATATATTATGGTCGATAAATCATATTTTGAAACGAATGAAAAAGCAGTAAAAGCTATCTAAAGTCATAGGTTTATTATGTGACTGTGAAATAATGATTCAGCTATACAACACAATAAAAAAATCTCTTTACTCTATACAGATATTTTTTTTTTATAATAAAGAACACTAAAATTCTCTGATCGCACAAGAACGTATACGTAATAGTTCCTTTTGGACTAAATTATATTTAGCGAATGACCAAAGGTACAAAATCAAATGGCCGTATACATCATCATTAATTATCGAAACCAAAGCCATTCAAATCGATTACTCTACCTCCATAAACCGAGAAACCCACAAACGATATCAGTTTTGTAAAATGGAACAGTCTTCTTGGTAGTAAATTAGTTGATTCAATTAAGGTGATGCTAAATACAAAGTACCTTTGAAGTAGGTAATAGTTTTATTTATCGCAATTGATTGTTGGAGGAGTAAGTTCTAGTAAATTCAGATTTTGCTGGCATTTAGAATGAAGAACTCATTCAATTATTTAACAAAAGATCATACCGAAATGTGACCCAATTAAACTTTAATGAAATCAATATTAGTTGTCATAGATTTCGAACAATTTATTTTTGATCAATAATGCCCACCGCGTTTTAGTTACTGGATATACCTATATAAAATGTAGCGCAAAACGATCAATTCTAAATCCAATAAATGAGTCATGTAGTTTTTCTTAATGAGCTCTGAATAATATAAATAATCAAATAATTAGGTGAATCAAGAGAGAAATGAGTTAACAATGCAGACAGTGAAGCGAAAAAAAAGTATCACCAATAGTGTTATTCATCTGATCGCATAGATTCTAAACAATTCATATTCCTCTTTTTCGTTGAATGGGATTCACGCAGGAAGACGATAACAAAGCATTTCGCCGCGATCCTTTTGAAAGGAAGACGCGAGTCTCGTGAATCTGGATCACGCCACTGACGAAGAAATTTCGCATACTCCTTTATTTCTTTCTCACGTCCTCCTGTCCCTCTTTCCTCTTTACTCGCGTTCTCTCACTCCCTGTAACGTGTTTGTATACCTGGTGCCACGATCTGTATATATGTCGCGAAAAAATTTTAATGCGCTTGGGTTATTAATTTTTGGTTGAGTTATAATCGAATATAAAATGGTTACAATGACCGTTGGTTACCGACACCAATTGCAAAAATGCTAATTCTAACAAACTAATTTACATTTCGTTCGAACAAATGTAAAACCTATCAGGTGTGCAATGTATACGGAGGTATGCATATATCTACAGATGTGTTAAAAGAATTTCATTCAACGTACGATCGAGTACACTTATTGATTTCCTCGTTTGTTGGCAGTTTGAGCTTGTTCGATTAGTTCGTAAACGAGTAAATAAAGACATTTATAGAATAATTAAGTTCTTTTATTTATAAAAAATGTGTATTAGTGTATTTTCGAAACAAAAATTGCATGTGATTTTACTATAATTGGTACTGCTACATATAAAAGTATAAAAAACAATTTGGTAGCAACGACAAATATCAGTGGCATCAGTGTATGCCTCACAAGAAATCATGCATATAAAAATAATTACCTGGAGCGTTCGCCTTTCTGGATCGCGGCAAAGAGCCCGAATGAAGTGCGGATCCAGATACTCCGTCATAATAGCGTCCGAAGCTCGTTATCTCCTCTCTGCGTCTTCCGGTTGGCTCTACGAGTTCATAATTTCCCGAACGCGACCTCCTACCCAGCCGCGATTAATCGCACAAATCCTTTGCCTCCTTTCTCATGGCACTGGGCGATCCTCGTATTTCCCGAGTGCGCTTTTCTTCTGGTATGTATTAGCACTTGCGTCGGACCTGTTTTCCATTACGTTGCATATTGCGATCCTCGACTCGCCTGAAATTAAAAAAACGGAAGAGCTTTTCAGCATATATTCTTTCACTATTTCGTTCATATTTCTTGTTTTCTTTTTTTTCATTTCTCGGTCGAAATGGCCGAGTTGATTTTTGGGCAGAGTTTAATTAAATGTTAATGTGAATATTACGAATATTATGTTAAGCCTATTTTATATTTATTATCATCTCTAAGTTTTAGCGTAATATTTGCACTTAATTTTGTTTCACACACACACACACACACACACACATATACCCACTCACAATCGCACTAACACGCATACGTCCATTCAATGCGCAAAATCTGAAAATACAAAAAAAAATGCTAGGATTATCCATAGATTGTGCATGGACTATGCGTACCCGCACACTGAGAAAAATGAAATAAGAAAAATTACTATATTTTATAGTAATGGTGGGACATACTTCGACTATCGTAATTTTTGCTATATTTTGTAGTAATTTTTGTTATAATTTTTATAAAAATTACTATGTACATAGGAAAATTGCTATAAAATATAGCAAAAATTACGATAGTCGAAGTATGTCCCACCATTACTATAAAATATAGTAATTTTTATTATTTCATTTTTCTCAGTGCATTGTTTGACTAGGTTGTATACAGATATTACGCATAATTTATGCTATAGGATGAATTTTTACAGGGTGTGCTTAATACAAAATAAATAATATTTATTTCGTTTCACTTGTGCAAAAATTTTAATATAGAATATCCTACCGAGAATATGACATGTTTGTACTGTATAAATAATATAGAGATATTATATTATGTTATTTGTACATTCTTGAATAAAGTAATTGTTTATATAGATTTTTATTGAAACTGTGCATTTTAATCTTAAGAGGATGTCGTAGTCCCATGTGCATTATATTATATACCCATGTACCGACGTTATCGATTTTTCGTTTTATGCAGTCAATTTATGTAATCGCAATTTTACAGACCTACCTATTTGCGAAATTTGAAAATTCACGTATTCATCAAAGAAACTGAAAGGTTGTAATGTCGATATAATACGGCATCCCCTTAAAGAGATACACCAAATACTAAAATTATTCTTTTTTTTGGTATATATAAAAACATTAAGTATTAAAAATCCTTTTTTTAAGTTCTTGTATTTGTTTAAAATAAATATACATAAATTAATTCAGATTTTAAACTAGAATTTTTTTACCAGAAATCGTCTGAATTATAATAGGGAATTAATATCGTAAATCTAATTTACGAGCTACCGTTAATGTGCACTTTCACACAGTATTATTGTATATGCTTTCAACTTTTTTTATGTAATTTCCTAAATTTTTAATGTAATTTTAAATATAACGTTTAGATTAACGGAGATAGGCCTCTGTAATTTGATAACTCATCCTATTAAATTTCACGAAAAATTCTGTATCAAAGATTTACAAATATCATTTTCTTGTATAGAAATAATATATGTAATTGGTAAATTTCCACCCGGATAGATCATTGATAAATTAATATCAACGAAAAGTATTAAAATATAAAAAAATATTGTCCTTTTACATTATAAATTTATAATTATGTTTAAATTTGTAGGTGAGAAAGTCAGTTACCAGAACACGTCTATGCAACTGTGCAGTTACTTTTACTTTGGCATAAAAATTTTGTCAAGGACGTTTTATAAGCGCTTGACAAAACGAATTAAAACAATTTGCAAAGTCATTGAAGATAAAAAAAATAAATGCTAATTTAAAATGCAATTTGAGTAAATTCTCTCTTAGGTAGTCTGCCCTAATGAAGGTAATGAATAAAAGTGCTATTAATAGTATAAAATATATCTAAAAGAGAAAAAGAAGGTATAAGTTTCTTCAAAGGATAGTGTAAATGGTTAGTTTCAACATTCAGACTGTCCGTATTGATTTGCACTGGGCAAAAATAGGTGTAAGTATTAAATATTTACCATTTTTTTGCAAAAACGGTAAGGTAAGGTATGTAGTGAAACCTTCAAATCGATAATGGAACGTATGTATTAGTTAAAATACTCTTATCCTGAATGCTAGGATTTTCTGCACAATACTCCCGACTATATATTTATAAAATTAGTCTCGCGAAATTCAAAATTCATTCATTTATTCAAAATACTCATTATTGTAAATGGCGCAATGCAAAAATTAATTAACAATGTGAAGAAGTCACAAAGTATCTTATTTATTAACGTAATTTTTTTTTAAGTTGTATTTAGTATAGTAATATTTAATATTTAATAATTATAAATTAATTATTTTACCCTAACGTAAGAACACTAATGCATAAGTAATGTATCAATTTGAAAGGGTTTATTTGAGAAAGCGTATATTTATTTTTTCAAACTGAAAAATGACAAAAGAAACTTAAAGAGGTAAACATAGGTTACACGGGCTGAATCAATTTAAAACTTAGAATTTACGAACTGTTTGCATAAGTACAAACTATAAAGCCAAAGAACTTTAGCAAATTATGATGTATAATTATAAACATTTAATAAAATAAATACGTGATTGGTAATCGATAGCCAGTGATAAATCGCTTTAAAATTTAAAAAAAGTGCCGAATACCATGGAAGAATACGCGTGCGGCCAACGAAAGGCCTGGAGGAAAGGAGAAAAAGATAGTGAGCCATTACTTCGAGGGAAGGAGGGAGATGGGCGTACGTGCGAAGGGAGGCAAGGAGTCGAGTTGGGTTCATCAGCCGACCTTGAATAGGTGACTTTACCACTACATACGCATACCTGTGCTCTCATTTTTTTTCTTTATTTCTGTAAGTGCATCATCGAGTTTTCCCTCAAATGGAATTCAAAATACTAACGTTCGATGAAAAAATATTCTTGTTGAACAACTCCAAACATTTAGAAATTCTAAAATGTAAATGGTTGAGCATAATAAAAAAGTACAAAACTACTATTATATTTTAAATTATTCAATTGCTAATAATTTAATGATATTATTAATACCTGAAAAATCAATTATTATTGGTCTTTCAAATATAGTAACTTAAAATTAAGCCATTAAATTAAAAAAATGATTAACGTTACGAAATAATAACTTACAATAACGTAATATAATTTTCGTATAAAATGCAATTTATCGAGTAAAAATGCAAATATGCAAAAATATTGATGCAAAAAATGTAAAAATACGTTGTTTGAAATTTATAATAAAAATTGAACGGTTAGTTGACCTTAGCTAACTTGAAATATAGAGGAGATGACATATATATTCTTTGCATCCTTGTGTTTTGTTCTAGAGGTTCCTTTTTTCCCGCTGAATACGATCGAATTTCGACTTCTGACCAAGAACTTGAATAGGCTCATAGAAGAAACCCTTTATTAATCTTATACACGCAACGTTCATAAAGCTCTTCATTTAAACAACAGATACGGCTTTAATATATAATACTTTCATGTATACTTTTAGCTAGTATTTTGCATTTATGTAAAACGTTAAATTTGTGTCAAAATAGAATATTTAAAATGATAAATGTCGATGGCAAAAAGAGAAGAGAGAAAGACTCATGGATACCGCACAATTTTGTCAAAACGTTATTAGTTTTAAATTAGGCGTTGCAACTATATCACGCTACAATCTACACGGGCAATCAAAAAAGCTGATTACAAAACGAAACGGAAAATAATAATAGTAATTAAATTGGATAACTAATTATGTCTCTGATCTGAAACTTCTTTTTTATTTTACAAAATAAATACTAATAATCAAAAGTTTTTATAATCTCGAAATTTTGAAATACGTTGGAAAATGACATGTTCCCCAAGAAACACTTTTACAAAATAAGAAAAAAATTATTTTGCTCAAGTCATTTGTATCTGCGAACGTGTAATTAATTGCAGCATAGGTATTTCTCAATTTTTTCACTAATAGCAACTGATCACGTTTAACTATTTAAAAACGGTATCACTGATATAAAATATTTGGAAAAGGTGTATGCTAACATTAATTCTAGGTCTATAATCCATTAATAGTGACATCTATGTTTATTTACATAATATTGTAGAATGCTTACAGAGAGAGACAATGTTGAGTGATTAAGTATAACATATCTCAAATTAAAATTAACTTGCACTATAAGAATGATAATAAATATTACTATAAAACATTATTACCGAATTCTTCTGTTTTTTATTATCTATTTTAAATTTTCCTGAATATATTCAAAGATATTCACAGATAGCTCGAATATCTTTATCCTTGGGATCTATGGAACAAAACTCCGAGATACGGATATTTTTACTTGGGTTAAATAATCATATTCCTTCAAATAAATTTGTTTCTCCTAGATCATATGCTGCCCTTGTTGGTTCAAAATACGATTCAATTATAATTTTATTTATTTACGTAGGAATGAATTTACGAAATAAATATAAATATTTATATTTGTTTGTGGTATGTGACGAGTGGTTGGTTGTCTTACGAATTGTTTTACATCGATGACCTATAGGTGTATATACAATGCATCAAAAGAAAGGGACGTTAACCTCGGTAGCGTTCGATCTATACTGATCTATAGTGTCGCTCTACTCTTAATATTTATGTGATTTAACTCGTCTGATTTTTATTTTATTTGAAATATTTCATTAATCGTGGTGATTGATTATATTTTTAGTAAAGTTTATAAAATATTGATTTAATCGAGTATGATTTTATAATGTAGAGAATTCGATTTTGCTGGGGTGTATATATACATGGTGTAAATTATCTGCCGAAATACAGTTACGTGATTTAAAAATATGGATATATACAATTAAAAATTAACGGATCAAAACGTTCGATAAAACAAATAATCAAACGAAAAACCAGTTGGTAAATCCAAATGTGTACCCTTAGGGATATTTTAATTATCCTGTAAAAAAGTAATTATTGTAAGTGGGAAAGGTGAAATAGTCCGTCGAGAAACATTGATTAAGTCGAAGGGAAGCATAAGGGGACTAACCGCAAATTGTGACCATCCCTCGAGGTTCGCGGAGCTTTGCTCAGTGCTTCCGAGCAAAGACAGAGTCGCGCGCCGTACTACGAAGGAGCTATTTGCGTCGCGGACGCTGTTTTATAAGCGAGCGTTTCGAGCAATCGATATTAGACGTAGATGGAGAAGCACCACGGAGTGCAGGGGATCGTTCCGTATATATACGGAACGATCCCCTGCACTCCGTGGTGCTTCTCCATCTACGTCTAATATCGATTGCTCGAAACGCTCGCTTATAAACAGCGTCCGCGACGCAAATAGCTCCTTCGTAGTACGGCGCGCGACTCTGTCTTTGCTCGGGAAGCACTGAGCAAAGCTCCGCGAACCTCGAGGGATGGTCACGAATTTGCGGGTTAGTCCCTTATGCTTCCCTTCGACTTAATCAAATGTTTCTCGACGGACTATTTCACCTTTCCCACTTACAATAATTACTTTTTACAGGATAATTAAAATATCCCTAAGGGTACACTATTTGGATTTACAACTGGTTTTTCGTTTGATTATTTGTTTTATCGAACGTTTTGATCCGTTAATTTTTAATTGTATATATCCATATTTTAAATCACGTAACTGTATTTCGGCAGATAATTTACACCATGTATATATACACCCCAGCAAAATCGAATTCTCTACATTATAAAATCATACTCGATTAAATCAATATTTTATAAACTTTTACTAAAAATATAATCAATCACCACGATTAATGAAATATTTCAAATAAAATAAAAATCAGACGAGTTAAATCACATAAATATTAAGAGTAGAGCGACACTATATATCAGTATAGATCGAACGCTACCGAGGTTAACGTCCCTTTCTTTTGATGCATTGTATATACACCTATAGGTCATCGATGTAAAACAATTCTGTAAGACAACCAACCACTCGTCACATACCACAAACAAAATATAAATATTTATATTTATTTCGTAAATTCATTCCTACGTAAATAAATAAAATTATAATTGAATCGTATTTTGAACCAACAAGGGCAGCATATGATCTAGGAGAAACAAATTTATTTGAAGGAATATGATTATTTAACCCAAGTAAAAATATCCGTATCTCGGAGTTTTGTTCCATAGATCCCAAGGATAAAGATATTCGAGCTATCTGTGAATATCTTTGAATATATTCAGGAAAATTTAAAATAGATAATATAAAAAACAGAAGAATTCGGTAATAATGTTTTATAGTAATATTTATTATCATTCTTATAGTGCAAGTTAATTTTAATTTATGAGATATGTTATACTTAATCACTCAACATTGTCTCTCTCTGTAAGCATTCTACAATATTATGTAAATAAACATAGATGTCACTATTAATGGATTATAGACCTAGAATTAATGTTAGCATACACCTTTTCCAAATATTTATATATCAGTGATACCGTTTTTAAATAGTTAAACGTGATCAGTTGCTATTAGTGAAAAAATTGAGAAATACCTATGCTGCAATTAATTACACGTTCGCAGATACAAATGACTTGAGCAAAATAATTTTTTTCTTATTTTGTAAAAGTGTTTCTTGGGGAACATGTCATTTTCCAACGTATTTCAAAATTTCGAGATTATAAAAACTTTTGATTATTATAGTATTTATTTTGTAAAATAAAAAAGAAGTTTCAGATCAGAGACATAATTAGTTATCCAATTTAATTACTATTATTATTTTCCGTTTCGTTTTGTAATCAGCTTTTTTGATTGCCCGTGTAGATTGTAGCGTGATATAGTTGCAACGCCTAATTTAAAACTAATAACGTTTTGACAAAATTGTGCGGTATCCATGAGTCTTTCTTCTCTATTTATTTCGCCATCGACATTTATCATTTTAAATATTCTATTTTGACACAAATTTAACGTTTTACATAAATGCAAAATACTAGCTAAAAGTATACATGAAAGTATATATATATTAAAGCCGTATCTGTTGTTTAAATGAAGAGCTTTATGAACGTTGCGTGTATAAGATTAATAAAGGGTTTCTTCTATGAGCCTATTCAAGTTCTTGGTCAGAAGTCGAAATTCGATCGTATTCAGCGGGGAAAAAAGGAACCTCTAGAACAAAACACAAGGATGCAAAGAATATATATGTCATCTCCTCTATATTTCAAGTTAGCTAAGGTCAACTAACCGTTCAATTTTTATTATAAATTTCAAACAACGTATTTTTACATTTTTTGCATCAATATTTTTGCATATTTTGCATTTTTACTCGATAAAATTGCATTTTATACGAAAATTATATTACGTTATTGTAAGTTATTATTTCGTAACGTTAATCATTTTTTTAATTTAATGGCTTAATTTTAAGTTACTATATTTGAAAGACCAATAATAATTGATTTTTCAGGTATTAATAATATCATTAAATTATTAGCAATTGAATAATTTAAAATATAATAGTAGTTTTGTACTTTTTTATTATGCTCAACCATTTACATTTTAGAATTTCTAAATGTTTGGAGTTGTTCAACAAGAATATTTTTTTCATCGAACGTTAGTATTTTGAATTCCATTTGAGGGAAAACTCGATGATGCACTTACAGAAATAAAGAAAAAAAATGAGAGCACAGGTATGCGTATGTAGTGGTAAAGTCACCTATTCAAGGTCGGCTGATGAACCCAACTCGACTCCTTGCCTCCCTTCGCACGTACGCCCATCTCCCTCCTTCCCTCGAAGTAATGGCTCACTATCTTTTTCTCCTTTCCTCCAGGCCTTTCGTTGGCCGCACGCGTATTCTTCCATGGTATTCGGCACTTTTTTTAAATTTTAAAGCGATTTATCACTGGCTATCGATTACCAATCACGTATTTATTTTATTAAATGTTTATAATTATACATCATAATTTGCTAAAGTTCTTTGGCTTTATAGTTTGTACTTATGCAAACAGTTCGTAAATTCTAAGTTTTAAATTGATTCAGCCCGTGTAACCTATGTTTACCTCTTTAAGTTTCTTTTGTCATTTTTCAGTTTGAAAAAATAAATATACGCTTTCTCAAATAAACCCTTTCAAATTGATACATTACTTATGCATTAGTGTTCTTACGTTAGGGTAAAATAATTAATTTATAATTATTAAATATTAAATATTACTATACTAAATACAACTTAAAAAAAAATTACGTTAATAAGATACTTTGTGACTTCTTCACATTGTAATTAATTAATTTTTGCATTGCGCCATTTACAATAATGAGTATTTTGAATAAATGAATGAATTTTGAATTTCGCGAGACTAATTTTATAAATATATAGTCGGGAGTATTGTGCAGAAAATCCTAGCATTCAGGATAAGAGTATTTTAACTAATACATACGTTCCATTATCGATTTGAAGGTTTCACTACATACCTTACCGTTTTTGCAAAACATAAATGGTAAATATTTAATACTTACACCTATTTTTGCCCAGTGCAAATCAATACGGACAGTCTGAATGTTGAAACTAACCATTTACACTATCCTTTGAAGAAACTTATACCTTCTTTTTCTCTTTTAGATATATTTTATACTATTAATAGCACTTTTATTCATTACCTTCATTAGGGCAGACTACCTAAGAGAGAATTTACTCAAATTGCATTTTAAATTAGCATTTATTTTTTTTTATCTTCAATGACTTTGCAAATTGTTTTAATTCGTTTTGTCAAGCGCTTATAAAACGTCCTTGACAAAATTTTTATGCCAAAGTAAAAGTAACTGCACAGTTGCATAGACGTGTTCTGGTAACTGACTTTCTCACCTACAAATTTAAACATAATTATAAATTTATAATGTAAAAAGGACAATATTTTTTTATATTTTAATACTTTTCGTTGATATTAATTTATCAATGATCTATCCGGGTGGAAATTTACCAATTACATATATTATTTTCTATACAAGAAAATGATATTTGTAAATCTTTGATACAGAATTTTTCGTGAAATTTAATAGGATGAGTTATCAAATTACAGAGGCCTATCTCCGTTAATCTAAACGTTATATTTAAAATATTACATTAAAAATTTAGGAAATTACATAAAAAAAGTTGAAAGCATATACAATAAATACTGTGTGAAAGAGTGCACATTAACGGTAGCTCGTAAATTAGATTTACGATATTAATTCCCTATTATAATTCAGACGATTTCTGGTAAAAAAATTCTAGTTTAAAATCTGAATTAATTTATGTATATTTATTTTAAACAAATACAAGAACTTAAAAAAAGGATTTTTATAATACTTAATGTTTTTATATATACCAAAAAAAAGAATAATTTTAGTATTTGGTGTATCTCTTTAAGGGGATGCCGTATTATATCGACATTACAACCTTTCAGTTTCTTTGATGAATACGTGAATTTTCAAATTTCGCAAATAGGTAGGTCTGTAAAATTGCGATTACATAAATTGACTGCATAAAACGAAAAATCGATAACGTCGGTACATGGGTATATAATATAATGCACATGGGACTACGACATCCTCTTAAGATTAAAATGCACAGTTTCAATAAAAATCTATATAAACAATTACTTTATTCAAGAATGTACAAATAACATAATATAATATCTCTATATTATTTATACAGTACAAACATGTCATATTCTCGGTAGGATATTCTATATTAAAATTTTTGCACAAGTGAAACGAAATAAATATTATTTATTTTGTATTAAGCACACCCTGTAAAAAATTCATCCTATATGCATAAATTATGCGTAATATCTGTATACAACCTAGGTCAAACAATGCACTGAGAAAAATGAAATAATAAAAATTACTATATTTTATAGTAATGGTGGGACATACTTCGACTATCGTAATTTTTGCTATATTTTATAGCAATTTTTCCTATGTACATAGTAATTTTTATAAAAATTATAACAAAAATTACTACAAAATATAGCAAAAATTACGATAGTCGAAGTATGTCCCACCATTACTATAAAATATAGTAATTTTTCTTATTTCATTTTTCTCAGTGTGCGGGTACGCATAGTCCATGCACAATCTATGGATAATCCTAGCATTTTTTTTTGTATTTTCAGATTTTGCGCATTGAATGGACGTATGCGTGTTAGTGCGATTGTGAGTGGGTATATGTGTGTGTGTGTGTGTGTGTGTGTGTGAAACAAAATTAAGTGCAAATATTACGCTAAAACTTAGAGATGATAATAAATATAAAATAGGCTTAACATAATATTCGTAATATTCACATTAACATTTAATTAAACTCTGCCCAAAAAATCAACTCGGCCATTTCGACCGAGAAATGAAAAAAAAAGAAAACAAGAAATATGAACGAAATAGTGAAAGAATATATGCTGAAAAAGCTCTTCCGTTTTTTTAATTTCAGGCGAGTCGAGGATCGCAATATGCAACGTAATGGAAAACAGGTCCGACGCAAGTGCTAATACATACCAGAAGAAAAGCGCACTCGGGAAATACGAGGATCGCCCAGTGCCATGAGAAAGGAGGCAAAGGATTTGTGCGATTAATCGCGGCTGGGTAGGAGGTCGCGTTCGGGAAATTATGAACTCGTAGAGCCAACCGGAAGACGCAGAGAGGAGATAACGAGCTTCGGACGCTATTATGACGGAGTATCTGGATCCGCACTTCATTCGGGCTCTTTGCCGCGATCCAGAAAGGCGAACGCTCCAGGTAATTATTTTTATATGCATGATTTCTTGTGAGGCATACACTGATGCCACTGATATTTGTCGTTGCTACCAAATTGTTTTTTATACTTTTATATGTAGCAGTACCAATTATAGTAAAATCACATGCAATTTTTGTTTCGAAAATACACTAATACACATTTTTTATAAATAAAAGAACTTAATTATTCTATAAATGTCTTTATTTACTCGTTTACGAACTAATCGAACAAGCTCAAACTGCCAACAAACGAGGAAATCAATAAGTGTACTCGATCGTACGTTGAATGAAATTCTTTTAACACATCTGTAGATATATGCATACCTCCGTATACATTGCACACCTGATAGGTTTTACATTTGTTCGAACGAAATGTAAATTAGTTTGTTAGAATTAGCATTTTTGCAATTGGTGTCGGTAACCAACGGTCATTGTAACCATTTTATATTCGATTATAACTCAACCAAAAATTAATAACCCAAGCGCATTAAAATTTTGTTCGCGACATATATACAGATCGTGGCACCAGGTATACAAACACGTTACAGGGAGAGTGAGAGAACGCGAGTAAAGAGGAAAGAGGGACAGGAGGACGTGAGAAAGAAATAAAGGAGTATGCGAAATTTCTTCGTCAGTGGCGTGATCCAGATTCACGAGACTCGCGTCTTCCTTTCAAAATAGGATCGCGGCGAAATGCTTTGTTATCGTCTTCCTGCGTGAATCCCATTCAACGAAAAAAGAGGAATATGAATTGTTTAGAATCTATGCGATCAGATGAATAACACTATTGGTGATACTTTTTTTTCGCTTCACTGTCTGCATTGTTAACTCATTTTCTCTCTTGATTCACCTAATTATTTGATTATTTATATTATTCAGAGCTCATTAAGAAAAACTACATGACTCATTTATTGGATTTAGAATTGATCGTTTTGCGCTACATTTTATATAGGTATATCCAGTAACTAAAACGCGGTGGGCATTATTGATCAAAAATAAATTGTTCGAAATCTATGACAACTAATATTGATTTCATTAAAGTTTAATTGGGTCACATTTCGGTATGATCTTTTGTTAAATAATTGAATGAGTTCTTCATTCTAAATGCCAGCAAAATCTGAATTTACTAGAACTTACTCCTCCAACAATCAATTGCGATAAATAAAACTATTACCTACTTCAAAGGTACTTTGTATTTAGCATCACCTTAATTGAATCAACTAATTTACTACCAAGAAGACTGTTCCATTTTACAAAACTGATATCGTTTGTGGGTTTCTCGGTTTATGGAGGTAGAGTAATCGATTTGAATGGCTTTGGTTTCGATAATTAATGATGATGTATACGGCCATTTGATTTTGTACCTTTGGTCATTCGCTAAATATAATTTAGTCCAAAAGGAACTATTACGTATACGTTCTTGTGCGATCAGAGAATTTTAGTGTTCTTTATTATAAAAAAAAATAATATCTGTATAGAGTAAAGAGATTTTTTTATTGTGTTGTATAGCTGAATCATTATTTCACAGTCACATAATAAACCTATGACTTTAGATAGCTTTTACTGCTTTTTCATTCGTTTCAAAATATGATTTATCGACCATAATATATTTTGTGACCCCATTTTCAACATAAAGTGTTATTCTTTCAAAGAATTTAAAGAGTAACGATGATATAGTTCATGCTCGTATATACATGTATACATCAGTTAAATCAATTTGTAAAAATAAATAATTATACATTTTTAATTTTATTTATGAATGTTAAAGATTAATGATAATTTTGATAATATAAGATTATGAGATTAAAATATAGGATATTCTTAATAAAATATGTATACAGTTATTGTTAATCATATTCAATAAGAGTTTCAAACGCTGGAAAAAAGGATGAAATTTTACTGCAAATAATTAACTCAGAATGCCATTTGATTTTTTTTAAGAATAACAATATTTTAAATAAATTGAGTTAGCAAATTATATAAATTTCTTCTCGTGCAAGCAAAAATGCATTCAACTTGAAGCTAAATAAAATATCTGGAAACTGTTGGATAGACAGTGATGAACCATCCGAATCGAACAGTCGATCCCGTAATTCCCACCTCACCTTTGAAAAGCTCATTAAAATTATACCATTTCCCATCTCGTCTCTCGTTCGTTGTCTTGTCAACCGAGCTGCAAGAATAAACTTGTAGACTGTAAGTCCAAGTCTCGTCTCGACTCCTCCGTTATAAACATAACCGCTTGGCATGGCTGTACTGGACTTTGCTTTCGATCGGCGGTGGCCGTACTCGGGTTTTCGCATGCGACGTCGCGTGACGGTTTTACTAGTGCCGTCGTTCCTCTTCCACGCCATTATGTAGGCCTTCTTCGTGCGTTTATTTTTCGATTCTTTCCTTCTTTTTGCAGGGGGTGCCCTTTCCTACGCTTTCATGGATGATGCAGCTGGCTTGGCTGCGCATCCGTTCGATAATATTTTTTCTTTCGAATTCGATTGTACTTTTTATGTAAAACGTCTTACCGATGATATTGTGTCTCAAATTAATTGTCAACAAACTTAAATCTTTCTTTTCATTTTAATTTCGTCACGACATTAATTCACGCAAGACAATTTTTAATACATTGATGAATCTTTTATAAAAATTTTTATAAATCAATGTGGGTAATGGAGAAATGTTAAATATTCATTCATTACAAAAAGCGTAATTTAACGTATATTGTTATTGAGTGGATTTTTATTGTACCAAAAAATGAAATATTTATTAAAATACCGAACAAAGTTTTGGCAGCTGGATTACAAAAGCTTGTTAAAGTTTTTTTATTATCGCTAATTCGCGTGATTCTCTTTTATTATAGGATCTCCAATTTATCTATTATGGATTACTGGGACTGGAAGCGCTGCGGCCCTGTAGGGATTCAATACTGCGTGGACTTTGCAAAACTGTGCGTTACGAAAGACATCATGCTAATCATGTGCTGTATTAGTAAGTATATTTCATTTTTTCAATGTTCTCTTAAAACATTAACGGGATGTCGGACCTAAATTACAGGAATCTGCACCTTTCAACCCAAAAATTATATCTAAAATATTGCATTAAAAATCGGAAAAAAATTCATACGGATAACAGAAAACATAAGGAAGGGCTTGACGTTTTGATTTTTTAATGAAAAAGCATTTTTTAAATAATAATTGATTAAACAATGTTTGGTCGGTAATTATTAGTCCAAAAAAGCATAATCTTTCAAATTATGGATTTAAACATCTGGAAAAATTTGTGTATATTATTTAAAACATACCTAAGGGCTTGACGTTCAGCGTTTTTTTAAAACTTTATTCATTTATTTATAAAAAAAAGTACAAAATGTCTATTTTCTGGGTCCGACATCCCCTTTTTAGTTAGTAAAAATATTTAATAAATATTCTGCGATTAGATGTTTATTGACCCATTTCCGTAACACTTGATGAAATTACTATAACCTCAAAAGATACAATTATACAGATTCGGTTGACTTTTAAAGTTTTTGTTTAATTTACAATTGATCATTTGTGTCACATTCGCAGTATTTATATAAAGATAAATGCGATTTTATCAGTTTTTTACACGGAAAGAAACTCTAGTAAATCTTTTTTCTAAACTGAGTCAATAGTAACAATTGCGTAAGTCGTTTAGTAAATATTTTCCTAAAATAATTCTAATAAAATTTGTCCGAATAGATCTTGTGTAGTATTTACAATGAAGTATGTAAATTACTTTAAATAAGAAATATTATAGAAAATATGAATTATTTTAATTTGCAAGAATATACTACATGGGTACACAATACGTATGCACGTGCATATTCTCGCACATAAATAGATGGTTGAGACGCTTCTCGTGTGATTTTATTTAATTATAATTTATATCACTGTGTTGTATTATTATGACTGATGGGACGGTACGTAACATACTCAGAGAGCGGGGAATGGAACTCTCGACTAACAAAATCAAAGTCATTAAAAAATGCTATAGCTGAAAACATTATAAATTAAATACATATAGGAAAATAATTTAGTAATTTTTACTTAAATAATTAAGCAGTATAACAATTGAGTAGAATTGCTAGAGTATGTACTCAAGTAATTTTTACTAAAGACTTAAGTAATTTTTATTTGAATTTTTTCCGTGTACCTTAATTATTTTAAATAAAACTTTTATACAAGATCTAAGTACGAGTCTTATTTCAAATGCTTTCCACATCGGCAAACACAATTAATTAATCTTAAATAGAATTTTTGCTAATATTGTAAATAATAATTTTTAAAATTACATTTAGTACAATATAAAACTAATCTTATAATTTATCCAAACATTTTCATAGTTAATATCACGTCTGATGCTATTTTAGAATCCTCATAACTCGTCCTAAAATTAGTTTCTAACCCTATATATTTCTAATCTTTTAATATATATGATTATATATTTTTGGACTAATAAAAAACTATGCATTGATTGAGGTCAACCTATATAAATCTGTATAATTCAACTGTTAAGCCCATTAATACCAAACAATTAAAAGATTAACTTTTTAAAGCGTTGCATTTGTATAGAGCCAACTGTCAGTAAATTTTATAGGTTATTATGTAAATAAATATACGAAAAACTGACATTACTATTTCGCGGAATATAAATTTGTTTAATGAAATTTTGTTTTCGTAAACAATTGTTGCTCTTATTCCGCAAATAAAAATCATAAAGTTTACAAAGAATTATAGATTGGATTTGAGAGAGAGAGAGAGAGAGAGAGAGTCACATACCAACAGCGTAAAAACTCTTCTCCCACGCAAAACCCACATTGTGACAGCTTACTTTTTTCAAACATTCTCATGACAAGCACAATTATATGGACTTATATAACGCATCTTTCTATTACAAAAGAGTGGAAAAAATTCGTATCCGTTGTGTTTCTCTTTTCCCTAACGATACGCAAATACAAATCATAAATAATGTCGATTTGTACCTTTAATTTTAACATTTATTTAATACAATAAAGAAAAGTTATGTGTTTATCGTAAATTATGTATGTACATCAATAAACGCATTCTATGTTATAACAATACGTATGTCATCATTACACTTTACATTACTCAATAATAGATAAAATTACAGTATAAATTGAAATTTAAAATATCTAAGTTTTTTATTTAAAAAAAATTGATCAATAACTGTAACACTTATAATCTATTTGTTATTTGTTTAGATAAAACAGAATTTTGATTGTAGTTATAACATTTATTTATTTACTTATAAACGTAGCGATTTGCGCAGGATTTGTGTAAACAAGCGAAATAGTATAAACAAACACAAAAGTACGCGAAGCACGTGTTTCGTGCAATGCAATGTGCCAAAATACCGACACGTTCATCGTAACAGCTGCGGTAAAGTTGCTCACGATGTTACTCGCAAGATAATGTAGGAACCTCTTATTCCAAGATATTGCTGAAAAGTGTAATCAAATGCGTTTGTTACAATTTCTTCTAATATTCAATACGATGACATTTATAATATAAATTGTGTAAACGATAAATAATTTTTTTCTTAATTTTACCAAAATATGTGAATATTTAAAAAAAGGATATCCTATGTGGTACGAAATAATAATTGATGTTGAGCAGTGTAATATATAAGTATGTAGAAAACGGTATGCCAATCTAGATTTTATTTTTTTGACCGTTGATAAAAAAGTACAAAGAAAACAGACATAGACAAATATTAAATATCATTCAACTAAGTTACAAGTCATTGAAAGTAATATTGGATATACGTAAACGTTTTTTATAGTATTACTTACAAATACTTTTAGAAAATATAGTCCCTTTTATTTCAATACAAATATAATTTTTTATTGTTAAAATAATAATCATTTTTATTTTTTGTAAAAAAGAAAAACAGAAAGAAACAAGCATTACTTAGATTGACATAGGAAGATAACTAGCTTTCGTTACCAACAGCTAACTTCCTTAATTCTAACTTACCGACGGGGAGTAACATTCCTGTGTGCTTCGACTGAAAACGCGAGATGTCGTGAAGCTATCGACTATAGGTAAAAACTAACAGCATCGCTACACACTCGAACAGATGTAGCATCCAAAAAATGGTATATACCATAAACCCTATTGGAGAATAACCGCTATACACAAGCTCGTAATCGTAAACTTGGAGAAGAGTGAATGAAAATTCCATATAAAAGTGACTCAGGATCAGGACAACTCGGCGCGGCGCGTTTCTCCGAAGTATGAACACTCGGCTGAATAAGGCCGGACCCGGAGCGCGACACGACCAGTCCGTATAATATCGCAAGAAACTGTACGAACTTCCGGCTGTAGTGGCTATAACGGGTCGCGTTCCCCTCATTACGCGGAAGCGCGGAATGCTCCTTCGACGGTTCGCGAATACACTGGAATTGATGATCGAAAGGCAAATTCATTCGTTAGCTCAATGAGGTTCTATGCATCAACAGATGCATTCTTCCCTCTAATTATAATAGTTACGAGTTATTTTACGACTAGCCGTGAAAAGCGCTTTTCTTTCATCAACGATAAGAGTGTATATAAAACTGATTCTCGAGATTCGTTTAAATTTTATTCTTATTGCTTTAATTATTTTTGTGCTTAATTATTTGAACACAAGGAGTTAATGACTTACATGCTTCAAGTTTAAATTAAATACAATTCTTTCGATGACTGTGAGTCTTCATACTAAACATTTTTATCAGTCGCTTTGTGTATTTCACGCTACAGTTCATATTCTATATTTGATTATTTATTTAAGACTATATATTACACAGTAGCAAATGTTTTACATTTTATCGGTTAACTTAATAATTTACGTATATTATACATTAAACAGTAACCATTCAAACTATTAACTGTAATAACATTATATGTATTTAATATATATAATCTTAGTTTTTAAATATTTAGAAAATTTAAAATTAAATTATATCATTGCTTTAATAAATTTGAGTAACATATAATTTTTCGATATTAAAACATATGAAAGTGCTAAATTAAAATTTTATAATATATTTGTTTCCATTTATTGCTAGCACTTTGTAACGTCCTTATAAGTTTAACTTACGCATGAGTAGTGCACTATACATTTTAAATTGTTTATTTACAGCACTGGAGAATTGGCTACCAGTTGGTACATTTTGCTTTCGGGTTCCGTTTTCATCGATGGTTCTATGTTTCTGCCCAGGTCAAGGTAAGTTGTTCATTTTGTATACAACAATA
Source organism: Theocolax elegans (assembly GCA_026168455.1). Classification (NCBI taxonomy): domain Eukaryota; kingdom Metazoa; phylum Arthropoda; class Insecta; order Hymenoptera; family Cerocephalidae; genus Theocolax; species Theocolax elegans. Next base: position 83,830,319 of record CM047425.1, read on the forward strand.
AAACTGCAAATCCAATGAATATTTTAAAGCTATACCTATAATAATAACGTGTTAGTACAAATTTTAATATTATGTTAGTAATGTATTTATTATTATTCTTTATACCTTAAGACAAAGTTTATCATTGATCTTTATACAAAAAAATAAAATTCTCTAAAAAAAACTTTATATTGATACTATATTAAACTAATATTATAAATAATTTAATATTTTTAATTAATATTTTATTGTTTTTCAAATACCGCTTTTTTATACGGCAAAGCAAAATTTTATGTTCAAAAATTAATAGGTCAATAGAACATTTTTATTACCAAACTTTTAAAAAGGTAAAAAAATAAATTCAAAACAATTCAAATTATTTTTACTTAATGTTTCCTTTATATTATTATTTTTTATTATTTATTACTTACAAATATTTATGCTCAACATTTATAAAATACATTTTTTTGTTTTTTGAAACGGACATGCTACGATCGAAGGATGTAATGGTGTACTAAAATTTTATGTTTCGACAGATGTGTAGGAATAAACATTTTATTTTCTTTTGTGAAATGTACTTTCATCTAAAATACTCAAATTTCCATTAAAATATTTAAAATTGTATTGTCTACAATTGTTTGATTTGGCCTATGTAAATAAAATTGATACATTGACTTCGTTACCATCATGATCTAAAAGTTTAGTAATATTAAGAAATACTAAGAAATAGTTTTATACTTGTTTATTATGATTAAATTGAATAGGATGGTTTATAGGTAAAGTGAATAATACAAATAAATTGTGTTTTACAAATAAAAAACAAAAATTTCAAATGGGTTTTAAAAGAGTAATTGTTTTTATACTTATGTTTTTTTTACTTTATTGTATTGTAACATAAAGCTATATCTATTTAATTTTAGTAAAATAGATGGGTATATTTTTTATTAAATTGTAAGTCAACAGTGGTTTTTAGTCGAAATAAATTTCAGCCCAACTGCGACTTATAGGATTTCACTTTTAGCAGAATATTTCAAGTCGCAAGTGGTTGTAACTTTTCCATGTATGCGGTCTAATAGTTTCTTTACTTATTTCGTGACTGATATAAATATAAGGGTTATTTCAGTAATTTTATACACGTTGCCAATAATCAATTTATTTATTATTTTTATGAGCTTGATATATAATGACTACAGCGGTAATATACATTAACGTTGGTTTATTAAAGAAATTCCATTTTTATTATTATATTGCGTAAATACATTACATAATGTTGAATATATATCTTAGTAAGCTACTATTAACCTAAAAGTAACTGTAAATAAAAAATTAGTATGTAGATGAAAAAAAAATCTGAAAATTCCGTTAAAAGTGAGTATTTTTGTAGAATAATTATATTATGCAAGAACCGCAGCATAATTCACAGAAGCGAAGCCAAAAAAATGTTTTATTTTCAAAGAGTTTATGGAGTTTCCGCAGCAAAAGGCGCAATAATTAATAAAAATCTATCGGAACGAAAAGTGTAGTAAACTTTGCATTTCCATTGGCCATTATGCTAAGAGCAAATTGAGAAGGAACGTTTTCAGTATAACCAATAAGGGTTCCGACAATGAATCCTCCACGGTATCTCTCGAAGCGCATTGTATTATTTGCCAAGTTGGAAGAGTAAGGGGTATAGAAATGATCCCATAGCGATTTAAGAGGAAAGTAAAGGAAAGCGCTCGCGAGTGGTTTCGAAGAAACTAAGAAAGATTAGAAAATGTACCCCAGGCTCTCGATTCATGCGTTTTCCGCGTTTCCCCTCCACATTTATAAGAGCCGAGTCGAGCCCGGCTTAATTGGCTCTCGGTGATTTTTTCGCGCTGTTGAAGAATGCACGGGTTTTACGACGGTGGGTTTTACGGGCACCGGCTACCGCGGTTACGAGGCTGCGCTAGGTGAGGAGGTGGCGAGGGGGGACCCTCGAGGATAATGAAGCTCCATCCGCGAAAAGTACGACACGCCCGAGTTTTTTTGCGGGCTCCTTCTAAACATTTACTGCAGCCCGTGGAATTCTCTTGGGTTTTCGCGCGATTCCGTTACGTATACGTTTGCCTTCTCGATCTTTACAGCACTCGGATTTCGCGGTGAGATTTACTACGCTAGATGGTGCCGTTGCACTCTCTCGACTCTCTTACAGTCTTACGTTCATTCGAATTCGTGTGCGCGTACTCCTTTGCTAATTTGTTTACCTTACGAAATTCAAATCTCTGGATACCGAATGCTCGAGTTATGTTTAATTCTCCAAGCTTCTCTACATTATTTCTTTGGAATTTAATTAAATTCATTGAAATTCGTCTATACCTATATTGATTTTTTTTGTATTGTGTGTAGCTCTTAGCTTTTTTAAATAATTATCCAATAATTAGTATCTTCATTAATTTATTTCAATTGATTTTATATATCCCAGGTACAATTTCCAAATAAAATCATCGTGCATTATCTTATAATTGAGTATTCTCCTCATTATTACCACCTGAATAACATTTCTCTTTTAAGTGTACTACGTTTAAGGAGTATAAAAATTCAACGAGTGCCATTATGCGGAGGCGAGTAGGGACATTAAAACAATTCATAAAATGTATTGTAATATTGCATATTGCAATATGCAATATATTTTATACTTATTATAATGTACATTATTAAAATATTTTTGTTTTTGTTTACATTCTACTACAGAAATAGTTAGAGAGTTTAATTGGATGTTAAATTTTAAACCACAATAACAAATACCCAGTCTTAATTATAGGTATATTTGGTTTTCGAAAAATTTAACGATAGAGGTACTTTAAATGTATGTAAGCAAACGCGGATGAATTATGAAAAAAACTTTAAACATAAATAGGATTTTTACAATCAGTTTATTAAATTAAATGTATTTTTCATAAAAAAACTTGACGTATAACAAAATATTATTACTAAAAATAGTTGTATGAAAACAATAATAAATAAATTTATGTCATGTCGCTAGTAATTTCACAAATTTATTTTTATTTTACTTAAATACGTTAAAATTTGTGTAAAAGCAACATAATCTATAAAATCAATATTTTATAATTTCTATTTAGAGCTCGACGATTTTTTTTGTATTTATTAAAGTTTTATATATATTCTTAGATATTTAAAGTGTAGTTGTGAAAGTAACAACAGCGTTTAATTAAAATAAAGAAAATGGTGTGTATCGTTGTTGATATTCGAAGATCCGTCAAACGGTGAAAAGTAAAGCTATGTTGTAACACGTAGAGGTAGGACACAAGAGACGAGATATTGGAAGCCTCTAACTCTTGTTTACAAAACACAGAATAAACTCGAAAAAGCTAAAAAGTACTTTTTTTGTAATCGCGATAGTAAGATCGATATATATGAGAGATAGCACGTGGACAGACGCATCTGCATATAGGTATACGTATAGCCTTGCAGCATTCGCTCGATCGAGCGTCCGCGGTAGAAAATCCCGATAATTCCGCGACGAGGCGCATTCTGCGCATTCTCTCGTCGGTGTTCCTCTTTCTCTCTGGGTGCTCTCGCTTCCTCGGGTGTGTACGTGTAATAATGTTTTGCGCAAAAAAAGACCGGGAGATTATCGCTTTTCGATAATTGACCGTTGCCCGCGTCGTCTCTCACGCGCGTACTCGCATTCGCAAATGTTATTCTCCGCTCTCCTCGGATCAACGTGTTGATACGTTTTCTCTCTTACAGAGTAACCTTCCCCGTGACCGGCTTGAGAATCGAGCGATATCTTGCTCGAGAAGGGAACTCCGTCCGAGGTTACTTCTTTTACCTTTATATAGACCATTTTATACCCTGGTAAGGTGTTGATCATCGAGTCTTTACGTTTTATTTTATCAATCATCGAGTACAGCGCTTTCGTTTCCTTATTTTCTTTACTTTACTAAGTATACGATGCAATGGTTACGTGTTATGCTTTTATTTTACCCTCTTTCAAATAGCATATTTTGCTTATTATTTTTTGGTGCACAAGTAGTAGTTTGTTATTTAAACGATATTAAAAATAGATCAAACAATTGCTTTACGAAGAGTAACACTGAATAGAAGATACAACTGCCACAGAGCACCCTTTAACAAAAATTGATATTATTCAACTGTTTTTGCACACGATTAACAAAAAATCAAGTGAATTCGGTGTAGCTTAATGATTTAATTTTGTAAATTACTCTTTAACAAAGCAATAAGTTTATATCCCAGAATTCAGGTAATAGGATTTTCGGAAAGAAAATGTTAACGCGTATCTATAGAATATTTCACGAGCACGAATTCGCAAATTTCGCTAACGGTTGTCAAATCCACAAGTTCGCTAGATGGTGCAAGCACCAAGAATTCAGTCGTTAACTCGGTAGGTTTCAACTTGGGCGGAATGGTGAACCTTCTTGTGGTCTATGAGGCTTGTACGACGAACGTCATTGCAATGGCCAATACCAGTTCACGAACAGTCATACTCAGGTCGCAACAAATAATACATCTTAATATATATCCTGCAAATAGTTTTATTAATACTTTTTTAATTATTTAATATGTATAACGATTTCAATTCTAATCATTAATTCGTTTTCTATTAAAACAAGTTTTTAGTTTATTGTATTTATGAAATTTTCATTGTGAATTCATGGGCCATTATTGTACACTCAGTTTTACATAAATGTTGCATATGTTTTATTATATAAAGATCATACATTTTTATGAAAATAGGTACCATACATTGCAAATGTCTATTAAAAAAATATTATCAACTACATAATAAACATTTTTTTATAAAAATATATTATTTTAGCAAATAACTAAGGGACAATTTAAACATATATCTTAAAAAAATTTTGTATGGAAAACTGAATATTTTCAGTGCAAACATTTTGAAATGGGTCGTTGAAATGTACGTTTTAAACTTAGTAAAGTAGTATATTATTTAATTATATTGTGATTCTGTACTTATATTTTGCATAAAATAGTACATTACGTTAAGTAAAAGTAATAATAAACCTATTTTGCTTGGTCGGTAACAATTAAAGAACGAATCGTAGTTTTCTCGGTGTTCTGTTTGTCTTAAAATTGTTCTAAGGACGAAGAAAAATCGACAGTGTTCGAAGAGAAGAACTTTTGAAATAAAAGATGAAACGGGACTCTGTTCACGTCGACACTTGACAGAGGTACGTAGACGCACATCGTAGAAGCATATGTACACATCGAGTGAAGGGATCGCGAGCTGGTGTCGAGAGACAAGGCAAAATCAGAGAGAGAGAGAGAGAGAGAGAGAGAGAGAGAGAGAGAGAGAGAGAGAGAGAGAGAGAGAGAGAGAGAGAGAGAGATGGACAAGAAGAAAGAAAGAGAGGGTAATCAGCCTGAGAAAGAGGTATAGAAAGAAGCGTCCTGACGACTCAGATAATGGAAAGAGATCGGAGTATAGCGTAGTAGGACAGAGAGGAAGTTGGACGCGGGAATTCTCCACTATACTTGCAATCATACGCTACTGTGTTAACCTAAAGGTTAAGTTTATAACAACAAAATTATTCAAAACGTCAAAGTTGTAGCGTACACATATTCTTAACCCTGACATACTGTCGATACTTACACAATCTGTCTAGCATGATACGGAGAAACATTTTAGATTGCATATCGAAAATTTGGAGGTATCGAATAATGAACGCAAGATACAAAGCAGCGCGGATAACATGTTGCACTCTTTCATCGGTAATAATTAATAATTAATCGAATTACGTTCATTAGAATGATCAATTTATCTAAGATGTGAAAAGGTGCTTCCTCGAGCTTTATTAAACTACGTATTGTGTTAAATAATGCTGAAACATATGTTGAGCACATAATCGATAAAAGGTTGATAGAAAAACCTGGGGAACAAAAAATGGGCACTGGAAAAAGCCGTTAAAGGAAGACGACTTTAATGGATCGAGGAACGGCGGAGCTTAAGAATGGAAGACCGGAGTATACATCAGGGAGGACAACAATAGCTCCGCGTCTCCATCCTAGATCCCTTCCTCCAATCGTCCGACAGCGCCAATTTTTCCATCTCCTGTGGAGCGGCTTTTCTTTTTCTTACTCTTTTATTTCTCTCCGAGATCCTTCGATTCTTCGACTTTTTCGATTTAGCTTTTCTGCGTTCTAACTCTTTACTTAACATAAAAATGTTTTTACCGCAACAAGAATAACATATTCCATGACATCTGATTTTTTTTCTCGATATCATCAATGCCTTATTTTTTGTTTTGTATTCATTATACGGGAAATCTTTTATTTACGGACAACGGGTTTTCTTACTTTAAGAAATGTTATACAGACCCCTAAAGTAATATAACTAAGCATATTCAAAACTATACTTATTAATATAACATAGAGTAATAAAAATTATGAAAATGAGTTTTGAGGCTTTCAATTTTATATAAAATACTTTTATACGATTAATTGATTTATAAAATATAATGAAAAAATATATCAAAGTCTCTTAAATTTATGTAATAATTCGATAGTGAAATAAAGAACGATTCTGTTAATCACTGTTACATTAACTAATTGTATTTTTTTTTAATTTTTTTTTTTAAATTGCGCTACAAATTTAAACATGTTATGATAAACTTTTTGTGCATTTTAATAGTAATAATTTGATTTTTCGACGGGTCTATAGTATATCACATTTATCGTTTAGTCATTCAAAGTGTGTAGTTTATATCTATATAGTAGTTTACCTTGTACTCGAATGTTTGATTTGCAAAAAAGTACATAAAATTTTACATCATATCTTTTATTATGAAATATGTACATATGTGTGTGTATATGATGCATATACATTAGTTTTATTAGTTTAAGCTTTTTAATACCTTATCTGGGGGAAATCGATAATATCTAACATCTATTTTTGTGGTTTAAAATATTTTTGGTAGGATGAAAGTAAAAATTGTATTGTTCACCTTCGAAGATGACGTAATATCGATTCTTATTCTCTCGGGACAAGAACAATGTTCGCATCTCGTAAAATTGTATTTTACGCTCATGGTGCAGAAAATACTGTTATATTGCAAAGTTGTAAAAAGTTAATATTATTATCATATATGTATAAAGTAAAGAGAGAGAAATACAGTTAAAGTAGAATAATCATTTTATGCGCAGTAGAATATCGAAGATTAAATTAGTATCGATAATATCCATGTCTTCCTAAATATTTCAAAATATTAAATATTAATAAAATATTAGGTTCCTATAAATAATTAGGTGTACAAAAGTTGCGAAAGTAGTTTGAATACAAAAGAACTTTTTTATCGAGATGTAGCGTGATTTTGAGGGCGATATCTAACCGAAAATACAATGACCGTGTGTGAAAAGGCTAAGAGGACACAAGTGTTGCGTTGAGTGACCGTAGAAGAACGGAGAGTATAGAAGGAGGATGGATGAAGGAGAAGAGAAGAAGATGAAGAAGAAGAAGAAGAAGAAGGATCAGAGGAAGGAGCCGCGCGCATAAAATTCCATTGAGCGCGAGAGGTTCGCGAGTCGAGCGCGCATGCACCCCTCTTGTCGTAAGTAGTAAGAGTCCAGTCGACCACCGGGTGGGGAGAACGGGAGATCGTGGGGGGGAAGCGAACCCGGGCGAGAGAAAGAGACGAAGTCACAGTTACGCGCGCCGAGCGGCCGATCGACGTTCGCTCTTTCGCGACTCGTGTCCTGTAAGATCCTTGGATTTCTTCTTCCGAGACCGATTTCTTGAAGCCGATCTCGCGTCCGTAGAGTGAAAGTAACCCCGAGAGTGCGCTTTAGGAGGAGAGTGGTGTCACCTTGGTGCGATATGCAGGTGTGAACCGCGACGCGGGAGACGCGGCGCGAGCAAACCAAGTGCGCGAGAAACCGGCAAGCTGGATGCCACGGACGGTGCCCCCCTGCCCCCGCCCGACATCACTATAACCCAGGATGACCGGTTATTATCATTCCCTTTATACTTTAATACACGTACACGCTCGATGTTTATCCTCTTTTCATCCGCTTTCATGGCCAAACCGCGCTTTTCCTATATACATATGCACACGATATACGTTCGCGCAATCTCGCCTTTCCTGCATCCATGTACGTTTCTCTCTTCTCGATTCTTCTTTTTTCTCTCGTTTTAACCTTCTCGGTACACCGTTGTACGTATTGTGTTATTTACGTATCTCGCACGCAGTACCACCTGGAAGTTTATTAAACAAAGTATATGTGTTGTAATCATTTTTATACAAGTTGCATTGTTACGACTTATCTTGAAATCAAATTTTCCTTTAATCGGTAGTTAATTTCTTATATTGCTGTATGTTTACGTGTGTTAATCTTGCATAAAGCAATATACGATTTTATTACAAATTACCAGTTTTAATAGTTAATATTATATGTTTAGTATAAATCATATTTTTATATTTATTAAACACGTTTTCTCTTGGACAAATAATTCTTATACAATAATTGCAGTATATTAATTATTAAATAAAACTGTAATAGAAAAATTAACTTCTTATCAAGCAAAATTGTATAGTAAAAGTAGTCAGAATGGTAATTATTCTATATATAATAGATGAATTTCCTATCAATATCGTAATGTTTATTATTAAATTCCTCTCCATGTTAACGTATTTAGTGTTCGCGAAGCATATACCGCATAAGTAGGATATCAAATAGTTCTTTTACCGTCACTACACGCTGACCTAAGTTCTTTGCAATTTGCAATGCAAAAATTAGGACGCTCGAAGCGCAAACGGACTTAGCGACAATAATAAAGCAGAAAAACAATTTAAAAAGATATTTAAAAAGGCATTCGATGTTAAGAACGAATCCTTTATTGCGCGTAAATATATATTTTAAGTTCTTTTTTTACAACTTTAATATTTTTTTTCTCAGGTATAATTACACCGTGATTTCGAGAAAGCACTTAGCAAATTAAGTTAACGGGGTTGCGCAATTATTAAATTAGAATATAACGCGATGCCATTAAAATGTTACTTGTACACCCATGTCTTATCGCGTGATATAGAAAATAATTTTAACTCGCTCGTTCTCGCAAAATTATATTTGTAAATTTAGTTATTTTTGTTTCCTTTATAATTTATTAAATTTCCCAACGTTTTCTCATTTCACGGTTTCACAACAATGAAAAGAAAATATTTTTTCAAGTATCGGAGTTAAACGTGAGATCGATGTCTTGAGACAAGTACGGCAACTAAACTTATTAAATCGTTCTTAGAACAAGAAACACTAAAATTAAAATATTACAATAACGTCTAAGGATGCCAAGGACTATAGGTACATACATATAGAGATTCAATTTCGTCGAAGTAGTGCACCGGAAACACTTCCCACGAATATTTATCGAGGATGTAATTGGTTCAATCAGTAAACGTATCAATTAACGCATTGGAATTATTAGGTCGAATCCCCGCAAAATATTTGCGTGCGTCATAATATGTTTAACAAAATCAATAAACCTGTGCCATCAAGCTAATCGTTTAATTGCAGCCGAAATATCGAAATTACTCCGAAAATGGACTGTTGAAAAGAATATTAGTGGTATAGTTGTATCGAGCGGTCGTAAATCGAGGCCGAGCAGTTAAACGCTAGCGAGCGCGTTCCTGTCGGCGAAGGGATTGCGCGCGTCAAACTGACCTATCCACGCCCGCACAAGTGGCCCTGCCTACTTGGTGCTACAGGATGGAAAATAGTGGCGCCCACGCTCGATTCTTCTTTTTGCTTCGCTCGAGGAAACTCGAGATTATTCATTCACGACGACTCTCGGCGACGTAGATCTCCGATCTTTTCTGTACTTATTGCTTTCTCACACACAACTGTTTCTACACGGGCAAACAAAATTACGTTAATTGCGACGGTATACAAGCCTTTTATTTTGAATCTCATAATCATTAATCATTTGCGACCGTAAACCAACTTTGTTAGTTTTAGTCTGCTAAACGTACTCGTACTCGTTCTTTGGATATTATTATGCCTTACTAAATATCGCATTTCTTACTTTTATGATAACATACGTAGTATGTACTTTAAAAATCCTATTCAATGATAGATAATCCTATTTTTAATCTACCAGTTTTTTCACATTCTTTTATTATTTTGACATACGTTTTTAATCATATTTGCATGTTCTATACAAAATTAATATTAAATTCATATTTTGAAAAACTTGGTTGATGAATAAACATCCTCATTATACTGATTAAATCAATAAATACCTAATAAATGTATAAACCATTTTACATTTCATTAATATTCTTTGGACTAATGCATCATTATAAAATATTAATTTATATTCCTGTGGGCGCAAATTACTACAGTGTAATTCGTTACTTTTTATTCTTTATAGTATCTTATTTACCGTTCCAAAATTAATATTTCACATATTTTTAGCCACGCTTACCAATGATTCTATTAATTAATCAGTAAATTATTAAAATATGACATTGAAGTTACATTAAATCTAACTCAAATTATATTCCTAAATACATAAAATTTATATTAGTGTGCTCTTTTTATTATTAAATTAAATTTATGTTACTAATTACATCCTAATGTTAGAATAAACGTTTGATAAATTTTAAATTAATTTCAATTACATGTGCTATATTAACGTATACGGTTGAGTTGGTTGTTTAAACCCAATTATGCCAATACATTTAACTCCTATACGTATAATTAAAAATTTAATTACTACATGCATAAAAGTGTTATCATTTAAAAATATGGTACGTTACTCTTAAAACATAAAAATTGCTTTTGTTATAAATAAATTTTACTATGATTAATTAACAATATAAATATATTTTTTATTTGCAAAGTAAGTATCGACGTTTTCTACAATATTTGTTCCATTAGCTATTTAATGTTGAGAACATGCTATTTTTACTTATTTTCTCCATTCGATAGTTCACAAACGTACAACATTCGATGTAGTTGGTACCTGCAGTTTACGGGAATCAACCGATAGTTCACTTTTTAGATCGAGGGGTGTTTTTCCTTTGTGAATTTTCCAAGCGATGAATTATAGGTACATGTCACTGTGCCCGTCGTTTCATCTCTTTTTGTTATTTATAAACTTTATGACGTGCATTACTTTTGATACGTTAATCCGACTAGGTATAAAATTCTCTTTTTTATTTATACATTTCTTTCATGAAATATGGTTATATTTAGCGTATTCCGCAATTGTCGCGCGTTGTTGTATTCTACGTATGTCTGTACATTACAGGTAGAACATTGTTACAGAATATTTAAATAAAAATTGTCTAACCCATTATATTACATATCCTTGTAAAATTCATTTATCGTACGTTATTTGTTGTGAGACACGTAGAACATCCAAGCGTCCGATGTTAATTCTAATTGATTAATAACTCTTGTTTTTCTAAATTATCAATCCATAATGCGACATATTGCATTATATTCTGCGAATACTACGTGTTTATTATGGACGTATATACCGAGAAAAATAGATCCAGTTAAATGTCCGATAGTTTTAATATTATTTCTGTACGTCATAATTAAGTATATTTATAGTCACTGACACTAAATATGAGAACGATCAATAATATTAAATATAAACTATTTTTAATTGAGTTTTAATTAAATTTGTTTTTTCATGTATTCAAACTATCAGTCAGTCCATATTTACGTTTAAGCTAGTTTGATACGAGCAGAATGATTGTGTATGTTTTTCATGCGAATTTAACGTTCATCTGCACATTAAATTAAACAATTTCACCTTAAAAGAAATACTTGTACGTATGTATAAATTTTAGTTCTCCTAGAAAAATATATACAGTTTAACAAACTTATTAGCAATTCAGATTATTTGGCGTAATTTATCGCGCGGGCAAATAGATACAATTTTACATCAAAAACGGGCATATTCAACGCGTAATTGTTTTCTCACGGTGAGACGGAAAGAGGGAAAGAGGGAAAGAGAGAGACAGAGTGAGAGTGAGAGAGAGATGTGTAAACACAATTTAGGTATGGAATTATTATATGGTTTCTAGCCCAATCCAGACGCTCATTAAAAGCAAAAGGAGAATCGTTCCTCACAGGAAATCCTAAAACTAAAATGAATCATCAAGTGCCTGATTATGCTTAATGAAATTCGGCATTATATCTTCTGGAAGTCATTTATACGTCGTAAAATAATTGCACGTACGGCATTTCGTTTCTCGCGCGAGCAAGTTTGCTGACAAAATAGATTTAAAAAGTTTTTTTTCGACTGGCTGCTCACTCTTTCTTGAAATTCAATAAAACTGCGGGTATCCATGCGAGCTTATATAGAGAACGAAGATAATTTTTTTCGGTTTACAGCCAAGAAGGAGCTTTGTTGCGAATGAAGCGGTGTTAAAAAAACTGATAATACGCTGTGACGTTTCGCAAAATTGGATTTTCGACGTGAAAATTATACAATTTGCTTGACTTTTTATCTATAGTACGCGAATATTTTATTTTTTCTAAATATATACATTCATTAACATTGCGGTCAAACTTTAATAACATTGTGTCGTTTTAAAAAAGTAATTATAAAAATGTACGTTGCTGTTGTCAACAAAATTTTGTTTGCGATACGATTCCGCGGTTGAAGTATTTTAAATAATATTCAAACTTGATTAAATAAAACTGTTGAGTATACAGGTATATAATACGTTTACAGGATTTTAATTATGATATTTTAACGCAGAAAGTGAACTGAGAAGAAACTTTAAATTAGCTTGTGAACCCGGGTTCTTTCAATCGTACCAATGTAATTTATAACCGGATTTTATTTACTCAGAGTCACTTTTATTTTCATTTAGTGGTAACTAATTAAAGTTATGGTTAATAATCTAAAGGTAGAGACCAGTTAAAAATAAAAGCAAAATCATTATTTAAATATATATTTATTTATAATTATTTATAACCTTTATAATTATTGTAAAAAAATATAATGAAGTATGACATGTTTAAAATAATAGCTTATAACAATAAGAGTTTAAACGGTATGCTATATCAAAATATTAAAATGATTGACGGATTGTTTTGCACAATCTAACAATGACCTTCATAAATCACTGTTCCATACGTCATCGAAAATAAAAGTTGCCGGAGAAAAAGCAGCTTCCGAAAGTTGCTTGGCCAGAGCCAAAGCCAGTGCCAGGACCATGAAACTTTCAAGCTCTCGGTTTCACGTTCATCCGTAACTCGATAAATCGGACCAACCACTTCCCCTTGCGTTTCACCCTTTCGAACTTGAGTATTTCGCGAACGAAGCGAAAAGTGTATTTGGAAAAATTGAACACGTACGATCTGAAGTACATTAATTTCACATAAAAACTCTAGCTTTTCGTGCCAAATCCGTATGTTATATAGAATGTATCCTTGAAATGTAGCAACCGTTATTTTTTGATGTTGGATTTAACTCCTACATATTCCTACAATACGTTCTTAGAACGTTAGTTGACATTTTGTTGTTCGGAAAACGATTAACTGTTACGCACAAAATATTTATATGCGAAATGTATTGTATTTGCTTTATTTATTAATGAATTGGACAATCAAGCGCTTTATTACGATTTGTTACAGAATGGATCTTTATTGGCATACTCTTAATTGAAATAATAATGTCAACTCGAAATTTATTGTTTCCTTTGCATATCTATTTATTTTATACCTTTTTTTAAGATAAATATAGTGAACATCATAATAATACCGTTAATTCGTTAACACTGCGTTGTTAAAATGTATACGATCGCATAACTTCACGATTAAATGGCTTGTATATTTTTTAAGAATATATAATTCGTAATAAACAAATAAATAATGGCTTATTCTCGCAGCGTATAAGCAACAAGGGTTTCGCAGGCCAAAAGGTTTTTTTACTCATCCCAAAAAGTCAGGATATTAGTTGTCCGCAAATTACGCATCGCCGTCCACGTGGAACACACAGGGGGTAAATAACAACGCGGAATACGGAGACAAAAAAGCAACAAAGAGGGGCGTATTTTATACGTATATAGAAAATGTAGCACGCGCACTCGTGACGACGCGTGCGAGTCGCGCACGTGACCACCGGCACTTGGGTTTTGCAAACGAGTACGAGTAACGCGAGCGAATTGCGTTTTCTCCATGTCCTGTATATATGTAAAACGATCGGGCAAATAAACTGATGCGACATTTTTTAGCGTTTAGAATACCTCTCTTTGCGAGATCAAGTGGAAGTTTTGTTGTTGATAAATAAGAGATGCTTTATTGCCTGCTTTTTAAAATTCATTAAATTACTACCCTCTCCGTCGTTTCGTCAGTTTATTGCATTCGATTATCAAAGAATTTCAATTTTATAAATTTATCCCAGAATTTCGTTTGAATTGATCGACCGATATTACTTTATTTTCAAGAAACCTGTAATAAATTGATTATTTTTATTTGAAATAATAATCCGCATTCGTATTGGATTTTTGTTTAATGAGACTTAAGCATATAATTTTAGTGACGTATGCATTCAAAGATAAATTTTTATAATTTTATATTATTATTTGTACATCATAAAACGAAAGTACCTTTATGTTTTTATTTGAAATTCTAGTTTTTAGTAAAAAGAAATATAATGTTTGTGTATGTGAAATTAATGTACTATCGCGATTTAACGATTGGGACAAACATAAAAATTGTTTTAAATGTCGGATCATTCGAATAATAAACCCTATAAAAATGTATACAGTTTATTTTTTATAGATTGTAATTTTCTTTTGCTTTTGAACATTGCCAAGTTAACCAAAGCGGGTTGTCCATTTTGATTTGAATTTTTATTGAGATGGTAGTCCATACATACGTTGACGCGTGTGTAGCTACACGTGCAGAATAGGAAAGTTTGCTTAAATCAAAGTGGATAAAATCTTGCATCGTAAATAATATTGTAGAATACATGTGTATAAATCGGTAAAGCTTAAAAAGCACGCGAATTGACGGTGCATTTACTTAACGCAATAATTAACGATAGGCGTGGAAAATTATTTGAATTTGAATCGCGTTTATATACTTGTAGTAGAAGACACGGACTGTTAAGGGGCTAAAGAAGCGGAGAACGAGAGAAAAGCAAAGTAAAAAGGCAAGGAAAAGAAAAGAAGGAGCAAGTGCCAAGGCTATCGAGGCGCATTCCGGCGCGTTCGCCGCCTCCGCGCACTTGCTCCTTCCTTATTCCACGGCTCCGACTCGAGTCTCGCTGCTCCCCTTTTTCATTGCGCTTTTTACCGTCGACTACAGGGCTTTCCCAGATTTTTAGTGCAAATTGCTCTGCGACTCTTGCGCCTTTCTTTTATTGTTTGCAAATTCCTTTTATCCGGCTAAAATTGAATCAAACTACCCACTACTCCGTTTAGTTTATCCTAATATTTGCTTAATGGAATTTGTACGTATATATATTTAGTATCATACTTTATTGTAAGATTTATTATTCTTACGAAAATTATATTAAACTTGTCAAAATTAAATTGTTTTGTTAAAAACAATTAATGTTTGTTATTAAAAGTTAATCAATATTTCTTGAATAATCGTATAATAATTTGCAATATCTTCATTTAACCACAAACAGTAATTCTTTACTTATTCCGCAATAAATTTGGAAAAATATTGCAAATTCCATATTATTAATATAGAATGATTTAAGTATAATAACTAGTATATAACTAATATCGCTTGTATTGTTTAGCGATGCCTTCGTTTACAGATATAACTTTGCAGCTTTATTTAAAGTCGAATGTGTTTTTTTGTTTCGTAAGGTTACACAACCCCGCCCTTATTAGTGGTTTGCTACACGTTCATTGTAATATTAGAAATTCCTTCCACGAACCATATATTTCTAATTACTAATTCCACCTTGGACAAGTGTAATTTCCTAAATCGTTTACATTTTATTATTCATTGAGTCCTGAACTAATAATTATATAGTTATTCAGATTTTCAGACAAAATGTGCGAGTAAATATTTGCGACTTTCTGAGGTACATTTATTGTATTGAGTAGATTTTTATGGTGTTCTATACATTTTCACGTCTTTTGAAACGGTGATTGAACGCGAACGTAAAATTAAATTTCCTGCTATTCTAATGAATAGGTTGAAATATAAATATTTGTTAAATACTAATCGTAGCCAATATGTGCAACATAAAATCTGTGTACAACTCAATTTGCAAATCTCTTCTCAACACTCACTGATACTAATTCTATTTTAATTATCTATAAATTGTAATGCATTATTGCAAATACACAACAATAATATATAAATTAGCGACAAAGATCTAATTTATAATATATATAAATTTTAATATGAATATAACTTGCTCGGAATTTTCCGTCAACAAGTTTTTCTTCGCGTTTTAAAATAATATTATCGATTTTCAGGAGGCTCACTTACTAATTCTATCTGTAGAACTATAAACGTAGTATCCATGTATATATAGAGGAGGAGAAGAGGGTTGTCAGTGTGCGTCTTTCTAAAAATATAATGACACTAATGTAGTTCAAAGGGACAAACTACCAATCAGCAGCATTGCAATAGGTAACTTACGAAAAAAAAACTTGCGTTCCATTACGATAGACGTTTTTGTGTGCATACCCTTGCATCAAGTTTATTTACTTGTAGAGAGAACCTTCGATTTACCTTTTCAACGTGAACCAAAAACATGAAAGAGTACGCCGAACAGGCGTTGAAATTACGAGAATTATATTCGCGGACGGCGATTATCTTGCGGTAGCAGCTATATAATACGGTGGGAGAAAAACCCGGCAAAACCGCAGCGGTACACGGACGACACCGTTGTCCGCTCGTCGCCTACACGAGATCTTTCTTTCTCTCCATCTCTCTTCGTCTCCCTCTCTGGTATTTTTTATCAACCCCTCCGCGATTCGCATCTTGCCCGACGTCATCTTGGACGTCACGGACACGGCGCCATATCGCCTTTCCCATCATCTCTTTCTCTATCTCTGTTCTTTCATATAGTATATTTTTTTTAACATAATCATTTTAATTGGCTCGCCGAGTCCGAAGACAGGCATGTGTGTGGTCGCCGTACATGTGAAGTTCGCGCGAGCTCAGGCTCTATTTTAAGGCGCAATATAAGGGACGTGCAAAAATCAATAATCGGAGGAGATGCCACGCGATTAATATTCGCGTGTATACCGAGGAGGTCGAGATTTCTATTTATTATGTACAGGGGACTCGGAGGCTTCCTTTGCGAATCGCGGGGGCGTTTCGAGCTTCTTTCGATACCCAACTTTTCCGAGTATTTTTGTATTTACGCGAACACGAGCATCCTTTCTTTTCCGTGCGTGTCGTTACAACGTGTATTTCTGCCTCCTACTGCGAGCTATTTCGTGCAATTCAATTTGGTACGAATACGCGACTATTGCTTTTTAATCTTTTAATGCTGTTGACCGGGAAATTTATAATTTTAAACTTCTCTATAACGCATCACACCGTACTGCTAGTTTCGAATTTATATTTTTCTTCTATCGTATACTCATACATATGGAATATACAAAACATATCGAGTTAATTTTCTATATTTTTAGTAAAAATTGTGCGCGACCTGTTTGTTTTGTCATATATGTGATTCTCGTGAAATAACTTGTTGAGTTTTTATCTTTTGCAATAACCGTTTCGAGTTGATTTTGCTTCAACTTTATATTGCGCTCATATATTTGTGTAGTACTTATTAACAGAGACATTTCTCCGCAATATTAATTAGGGAAGGCGCATTTAAACAGAAAGTATAAACAACCGTGCAATTAGTTTTTCAAAATTAATTTATATCGCTTCTTTTTTATGCCAGTTTACTCGAAATTTTACTCGTCTTTAAGTCGTGTTTATAGGACTGCGAAAGGATTTATTCACTGTGAAAGGAATACCACGAAGGCGATTATAATCTACAGTTTACGAAACTCATAATACATCCGATACTTAACAAACTTGTATATAGCTTAACTTTTCGAAAAAGTTACATTTCTTAAATTTTTAAAAATTTAAATGAAATTTAATATGTTATTTAAAAAAATGTGTAATTCTTTAAATTACTATGACTTTTTACATACTTACGGACCAGTTTTACAGACCATTAGAAAGGTATTGCTTCAAGCTTTTTTTTAGATTGTTGTATGAAAAAATCGATTATGGCGTGGTAGCCTTATTTTAAGCATAAGTAAATGTTGACTTTTAATTTATGAGTCATAGACATTGAGATTAAGAATTCTAACCAAAAAGGATAAATTCTGGAGAACATACCAGCAACCAATGTTACAAGTAATGTTATATAGTAAAAGTTGATTAATTTAAAAATAAATAGCTGTGAGGACAGCTATTGTTGAAAAAACGTGATAAAAATCACTTTTTGAGGTTATAAAATAACTTTTAAGCAAATTATTTTCAGGACCTAAAAATGTTTTTCTGTAATATATTTTCAGTCTGTATACCTAATATTTGGTACATTTTAAAATTTTGATCAAACCAGTTGACGTGAAATGGCCCATATACCTATTATAAACAGTATTGTTGCAAGTAGTTAATTTCATGTACATGAAATAATGTTATTTGTTGAATTATTGTTTCATAATCCGCCAACTAATTTCGGTAAAATTTAGCTAAACTATCGTAAAATGTCACTGAAAATAAAGTTACTTTTTCTTAACTGCCTGCTCAACTACAGAACTCGATTTCGCATAGTATTCAACGTGCGCGAAGTGCAACTAGTGCTAGAGTAGATTTACACTGCGGACGTAAAAAGGTTCTCCGAAATCGAGTTTTGAGTATGAGTTTAAGGAAATAATTATAGAGTACTGGGGCGTAAAATACGTGCTTACCGTACTTATATTGTAATGCATTAGCATGGCCATTTTACTATTGTAAATAATACACGAATAATCAAGAGCATAGGAACCAACTTCAAACTTTTTTAATCCCATCGACTTTTTGCCACCTGGTTTTCCAATTATTGTCAGTACTGTTATTCAGTTTGCGACGTAAAATCCCTTATCTGCTATAGGTGTATCGGCATCAACTTTCTTTTGAGTGATCGTTGGAATAGCTCCTCAAGTCGTGCTGTATTTACAATTACCCTGGTAGAAATGTTCGGCAGTTTTTGGCTAGTCCAGAGCGAGTGAAAGACAAACTGGGCAGTGGATTGAGCAGTGACGGCTAGTCGACCTGTTATTTTCGTCAGATTTTTAGCATTCACTAATTAAGGACCAGCCAGCGACTTATAATTGAACAAAAATAATACAATTACAGATTTATATAGTTTAAAATAATAGAAATATATAAAAAAGGTTTGGATGAATTATTACATGTAAGTTT
The DNA here is from genome assembly GCA_026168455.1 of Theocolax elegans. NCBI lineage: Eukaryota > Metazoa > Arthropoda > Insecta > Hymenoptera > Cerocephalidae > Theocolax > Theocolax elegans. The sequence goes on from CM047425.1 coordinate 83,849,678, forward strand.
CTATCAATGCATTAAGGGGATGTCGGAGCTATAGCCTCCATCAAAAGCCGCTCGATCTCGCGGCTTCGAATGGCGCTGTAGTCAGGTGTCGATTTCTACGATAAACATACTTAAATCATAAATTATAAATTTTGCAGCTACATAGAGCTGTTGAAAGATACTTTCCCCCCTAGCTATGACTAAACTTAAGGTAATTATAATATTACTCTTGGCAGCAAATGTTTATTTTTTTAAAAAAATGTGAAATACGTCTCATATTCAATGAATCTATATCTGCCGTAATGCTACACGCAACGTATTTCACATTTTTTTAAAAAAATAAACATTTGCTGCCAAGAGTAATATTATAATTACCTTAAGTTTAGTCATAGCTAGGGGGGAAAGTATCTTTCAACAGCTCTATGTAGCTGCAAAATTTATAATTTATGTTTTAAGTACGTTTATCGTAGAAATCGTCACCTGACTACAGCGCCATTCGAAGCCGCGAGATTGAGCGGCTTTTGATGGAGGCTACGGGTCCGACATCCCCTTAACCTAAACTCCGAGGACAGAAAAACGATTTTGTGGGCATTTTATAGGTTGCATTTACGTATTGTATCTCAGTTTCGATTCATATCGATTCTTAAACAGTGCTTCTCCAGTGACTAACCAGCGGCACTACCCAGTTGATATTAGCTATATAGACTAGTCTGCTCAGTAGTTTCACTGCTTTATTTTCTACATTTAGCTCAATTTTAAAATGAGTAAATACAGCAATTTATGAAAATTACAAAACATACGTGCACTTAATTAATGCATTTGGTTTACGCTAAAAAAATTACATTGATTTTTATATAATATTTATTTGTTCATATTCAACAAAATGTTTATAAAATAGTCATAAATTAAATATACATTTAGAAATTTAAATAAGTTAATTATTTTAAATAAAGATTTATCAATTCAGTATTATTTCTTCAAATACATATTTTTGAATTCACTAATTTTTTTGTGTGCATTTATATGAAATTAAAGTAGATGCTTTTTAGTACGATATTATTAAAACAGTCACATTCTTGTAGCTTATTTTAATAATTCTACAAAGATTAGATTATAAGATAAAAAAAATTAGAATTCTTTATTCAAAAGTTTTATTAAATTAAATTGTTTAACAAATAACTTAATTTATAATTCTCTAAGCTATTTTCAATTAAAATTATTTAATTGCGGTTTTTATTATAATTAAAAATATTTTACTCCTAATATTTGTAAAAGTACATTAGTTCAACTCTTTTTTATGAATTAAAATATTTTATAAAACTTTTAAAACTTTAAACATTTAAATGTAAAAAGTTGATTATGTTTATAAGTAATTTTATCAAAAAAATTAAGTTACTGTATGTGGAATATCATACATTTAAAATTTCTTAATACTTTAATTATTTAACAAAGTTAAAAGAATTATTTTTGAATTTATTGAAGGCCAGATAGGTTTTTATTTATTTAAATTAATAAAAACCTATCTGGCCTTCAAGAAATTCAAAAATAATTCTTTTAACTTTGTTAATTAACGATGGAGGGTAAAACACAATTATTATCATCATTGACTTTAATTATTATTGAACTTCTCATTTTTATGGAACATTGGAAAATTATGAAATAGTTGAATCCATAACTTATCGTAAAATATTCTTAGTTCTAAAATAATTTACAAAAGACACGTTTAATTTATGTTACAGTAAATAATATAATGTTAGTTTCCTATGCGCTACTTTAACCATATTATTTATTGTGTTAGCATACATAACGGTCGATAAATATACATACATACTCATCGTCATAATAAAATAATTTGTACACTACAGAAATCGCTGACTTTGACTGCATGTTTGAAAATATAATCTAATGTACCGATGAGTACAGAAGTATGTTTAATCAATACAGGATAAGCAAAATCTGTATATAAACTATACATATAATTTTTAATTTCTTAACAAATAATTTTCTTATCAACATAATATGTGCAAAAGTCAATTTCGCGCTTGCAAGACAAATTGTGCTATATACGAGAGAAAATAAATAGCTTCTTTTAGGAACTAGCGTTTAAGCAATATAAAATTGTTTGCACGTGCCTAATAATATATCTACATTACAAACATATTTTTTAGTTGTAATAAAGGATGAATTTTTGTAAATCGTACCATAAGTATTTATAAAAAAATAAATTATTAATAAACTAATAGTAGACTATCGGGTTGAGATTATATTTACTAACTAATTGGTTAATTCAACATATGTTGTTGATCAAGTTATTGGTAACCAAATATCTAGGGACTATCTCTTAATTAATCTAACCTCTCTTTTCTGCATAATACAATTTTTTGAATTCTGTATAATTATTTTTAAACCTAAAACATTGATTATCAGCACTATCAGACAATGTTCCGTTTATTGATATCTTCCACAGCACTCCACTTCTTCCATGCTTTTGCTGCCATTTTTAATGTACTATCAGTCTGTAAATTTTATTTTTATACAGACTAATATAATTTAAATTTTGTAAGAAAATTATAATTATGAAGACAACTTACCTTAGCAAAAGTATATCGAGTGCCTGCACCTGCTATATTTTTACTTTTTTCGCTGTAATAAGCTGATAAGGGGATACCTCCTACACCAACGTTTTTGATCATCCATTTTGAAAATTTATTACTGCTGTCTATATCGAATTCTTGGTCTATATGGTCTTTAAACTTGTCACCCCATATGGTCCAGTTGGAAACAACAAAATATCCACCTTGTGGTATGATTGGCATTAAATTTGCATTGTTCAAAGAATCAACGAGATAATTCCTATTTTTTTCCATGATTTGCCTAAATTTGCTCAAATAAGAATTGGGTTTACCAAACAGTTTGTATTCCTTTTCAAATGTAACCGCGTAAGCTTCCTAAAAATAATTGAATTTTCTTTTTAATTCCGTGTTCATCGATGTAAGCAAATTAAAAAATGTACCTGTATAGGCGTTGGAACGGATAATACAAGCAATTCGTGAACAGATTTTAAGTTTTTTATAACTTTTGTACCGCCGTAAGCCCAGCCAATTCGATAACCAGTTGCGCTAAAGGCCTTGCCCCCCGAACCAATCATAATAGTTCTCTCAAACATTTCTGGCAAAGTTGCTAGAAAAGGAGAATAAATTGATCGATTTACTAATGAAATAGTATGATGGATGTTAGAACTTTTTATTACTCACCAATTCTGATGTGCTCATTTTGGTCATAGACTAAAAATTGATATGCTTCGTCACATACAACTAAAGTGTTCCATTTTTTAGCCAAATTGGCAATAAATTCTAGTTCCTCGTGCGTAAAAATTTTTCCAGTTGGATTATGTGGTGTATTGAGTAATATGCCTTTCGTTTTCTCGTTAAATAAATTTGCCAATTCATTTCTGTCAAATGTCCATCTGCTAGAATGCACTGCTCCAAGTGGTCCTACCTGAAAAATAATTATATATTAGAAAAGTAGGAAATATCTATCATTCACCGTACGCTGTAAATCTTTTGTCTTTTATAATTAAAATTTTAATAATTACATCTTAAAATACCAATATTTGTATTTTGTTTTTATTCTATTTCAACTTTTGTTAGTTTACGATTGTCAGTATTTTATTATCGATAAAGAATAGATAAATGATAGACATATTATCGTCAAAAATAAATTACAGTTTTTATAGAGATTTTTATACCGGTTTCAATTCTATAAATTTCGGAACTCCATACGCTGCTTTAACCATAGTTTCGTAAGGATTGTAAAATGGTTCAACAACAATCCATTCGTCTCCCGGAAGCGTGTGAGATTGAAAGGTGGCATATAGAGCTTCCGTTGCTCCAACTGTAATAAGTATATTATCTGAATTCAAGCTCCGATTCAAAAGTGGTGAATAGAAAGTTGCGATAGCTCTCACTAATCTCGGGTGACTCTAAAATAAGTTTTATTATTAACATCGATTGCATTATATGGATAAAGCATGCGAGTGTAAACTTACGACAGCTTTGGTATATTGATGTAAAGAATAATTTCCGAATAGTACTGCATCTGATACACCTTGTCTTAAAGTTAAGGGGGGAAAAAAATTTGGTGCGCCTTCTCCCAAATCTATAGGTTCATAGTCATTTGATAATTCGGATAAATCGGTACTGAAACATAGTAATTACAATATAAAAATAATTATAAAGCATTTGTTTCTATGGAGTATATTCAACGAGTTTTTACAATATAGTGTCACTGCTTCCTTCCAGACGTTTTGGAACACCAAATTTTGATGGGTCTAATGCTGTTAGTGGAGTAATTCCAATAAAAATCTATACAAACAAAAATCCCGAAAGTAATATTTAATTATTGCATCGTATTAATGGAAAATTAATATAACATTAAACTTACTGGCAGTAAACTATAAAACAAATAATGTCGTTTTGAAGTCCTAATATCCATTTTATCTTACTGTCGTTGTTTCTGAAACGAATCAAATTATTTAAATTGGGCATGATTTCACCGCTTAATCATTGTACATAAAGATTTCTAATTTTTAGTCGATCTTTCGCAGAGTACACTTATTTCTTCCGTATCTGGTAACTCAACATTCCAAACCATCAGAAATTTACCATTAAATGTCATATAAAATGATTCTAAAAAATTTCGATAAAAAAATAGGATAGGATTTTTTATTAAAATTTTACACATATGCGGGAAAAGTAAATGTGCTCTGGAAAAGATTGATTTAAAATAAAAAATTTTATGAATTATTAATATTACTTAATAATATAGTTAAAAGTACGTTAAAAAAAATTATAAAATATTCAATATTACTCGTAATCTGCTAATAATATAATATATGTTATATATCGGTTTTTTAAATTTCAAATTCGAAAATTGAATCATTTTCGCAATAGTTAATTATAAAATGTTGGTACAAAATGAAGATTGTGTTAGTTAAGTCACCAAAGCAGGAATAATGAAATCCTATAGCAAATGATAAATATTTATTAAGAAAGCTCCACATACCACATAAAAATAGTAATAATAATAGAATGCATTTAGAGTAACGTGCGACAATGTAAATTGTCGCGAGGTATTATTTTAAGAAATTTGTCGATGCCTGTTTGCCCTTTTACAATTCGGGGAAAATTTGTTGAAAAACAAGTCCCCGAAGTGTATAAAAAGAGGGGCAAGCAGCGGTCGAGCTCATGGGAGAGGTAGTGACGTAGAGTGACAAAAAGTAAGAGCCTTTTCTATTGGCCCTTGCTGAAACAAAGGACCAATTGAAAGGCTCGATATCGAGATGATCGGGAAGGCGGCGAAATCGGTTACGCCGCCGAGTCAGTACCCAGCGGAGAGCGATCGCGCGCGGATGAGCAGAGCCAACTCGTGTGTGTGTGGACAGCCGACAACCGACCCGAGGAGCTGAGGAGACCTTCAGGAGTGACACGCATCGTCTTGGGGTTGAGACGAGGGCGCACTTCTAGGAGCAGCGACCACAGGGCGAGAGTGAGGCGAGAGCGAGAGTGAGAGAGATAGCGCGACGAGAAGCGCGAGCAAGCGGTCGACACCGGCCCGCGAGATTGTCCTCAACCAGGGTAAGAGAAATAATTTATTATCGGTTGCTCGATCGCGAGTTAGGCGCGAATCCCTATTATATAAAGACGGTAATAGAGTCTGTGTGTGTGTGTAATAGAGAGAGAGAGAGAGAGAGAGAGAGAGAGAAAGAGAATCGCGACGGGAAGTGTAGTGCCGATACGAGAGTGAGAGAGAGAGAGATAAATATAGTGATCGCGAGTGTAGAGACATATACGACGAGATTGTTTTGGGCTGCGCGGTGGTGCGCGCGGCTTTACATCTCCGTCGTATATTCGAGCGCGGAGAGTGTGTGAGAGAAACAGAGAATAGAGTAGGGTAAAAGAGTGACAGAGAGAGGAGATATAGAGAAGCTGCAGGTGTGTTGTGTGAGTGATCGCGTACGTTTTAAACTATCGCGTTCGAGTGTGTTCATATAATAAGCGCGTGAATTAAATATATATATATCCATATTTGTGTAAATAATCGAGAGTTCATTAATTAAAAGCAGAATTTTATTGAATTATATTGTATTTATTTATTGTCCAGCACCTTTCCTATTCCCGAGGTAGGTGTAAGTTGTTACCCGGAATTCCCTCTGGGATTAAATAAGAAGTGCCGTAAGTATTTAAAATAATTATACACGGAGAACGGGAACATTTTCTTATATAGAAAATACCGTGTTATAAAAAATGGCGCCCAACGTGGCGGCACTTGGGTGACGGCATAGGACAAATAACGCGCGTGTTTTTAGAGAATTAGCTAGAAGCGAACGATCGAGCAACAAAATATTTTAAGTGTATAGAGTGTGTGTAGTGACGAGAAACGTGTTGTGAGTTAGTCGAGAGCGGGTCGAGACGTGTTTAGTGAGACAGAGGTCAGGTCATAAAAACAAACAATGCAGAGCCATATGCAGGCTATGCTTGATTTGATGGCCTCTCGGGAGCGCAGATCGGTTAAGCGGCAAGTCTATACCTTGGACGAGCCCGCCTTGCTGGAAGCTTTGCGCGAACGGGGTTGCAGCGTGCAGGGGCAACTGCCGGTTTTGCGGGATCGGCTATTGCGGGCTATGCTACGCGAAATAGAGCCGGCCAACACTCAGATCCCCTGGTTTGCTTGGGATGTTGAGGGTGGTGAAGGAGAGAGAGAGGAGGTTGAGCCGGCGAGAGAGACAGAAGATCTAGAAGAGAGATCCCGTGGTGCGGTGAGGAAAAAGAGAGGTAGGCCGCCCCGCTCGGCTGTAGTCGACGTGTTAACCGAACAGCCCGAGGATGCATCGGCATCCCCTCCCTCGTATGAAAGAGAGTCATACGAAGGAGGAGCGGGAGAGGGAAGGGGAATAGAGCAGTATGTGCCGGTGGAATACGGGGCATCGTCGTTGCCTCCCACCATCCCCACTACTACAATCTCCAGTGCAAGGACTCGGATGGCTCCGCCGGGTCTGGTGGCTTTCGGGAGACATGTGGCCTCGACCGAGACTACCTCCTCTGCGTACATAACCTCCGCACCGAGAATGACGGTGCGTGAGGAAGTGATCGAGTTATTACGCCAAAATCCCGCCGAGACGGAATACTTTTCTCGACGGGTGACAAGCGGCGTAGATGACCGAGCAGTGGAGACGGGTGAGAGGAGGGGCGCGGGACCGCGTCGAGTTGCGGATGACGCGATCGGTCAATCGATCGAAATAACACCGCGGAGAGTTTCAGTACCTGTAAGGGAGGAAACAGAGCGGTGGTATACACCGGCCCCGTTAACGGAGACCGGGCGAAGTGAGTCCTCCCGCTCCCCGTCGGAGGCGAGTGCGTCGAACGCCGTGTCATCGGGCGGAGAAGAGATGAGGCGATACCGGCGCGAGTTGGAAAAGGCGAACGGGGAAATTGCAGATTTATCCCAACGCCGAGAGACGCAACCGCGAGTTTGTCGGGGGAAGACACCCAGCCGACGGAACTCGAGGTTGGCGTCGAGCACGAGTGAACGGCCGCGGTTGAGTGACAGAACCAGCGGCGAGAGTGAGAGCGACGATGAGAGACGAGGCCGCTCGCGTGTGGTGACGCGGCAGCCGTGTCGAAAAGTGATTAGGCTAGATAGTGATAGCGACGAGGGGAGCTTGGTTCCGCGGATGAAAAGGCTTCGAACCAAAGGTTCCTCTCGGTCGAGTGAGCGAGAAAACGCGGATGGGACGCACGGCGGTAAGTTACAGCTGGTCCGTCTGTTGAAGGACTGGAACCTGAATTTTTCCGGTGAGGGAAAATCGGAGGACGCCGAGGACTTTATCGAGCAGTTATCGGACTGCCGTTCCGGATCGACGGCGCGCTCAGCTGATTGGATGCACGCGTTGCACTGTGTTTTCAAAAAGCGAGCGGCGCGTTGGTTCCGGACGGTGAAACCGGAACTGCACTCGTGGGCGGACTTTGAGCGCGAGTTTCAAAACCAGTTTTTGAAGCGGTATGATCGCGGGGACCTCTACGAAGATTTGCTTCGGAGGACTCAGGGGAAAGGAGAGTCGGTAAACTCCTTTATCGTGAGCGTGAAGTACATATTATCGCGTTTCACGCATCCGCCGCGGGACGACGAGGTTGTGAGGATTGTGTACCGAAACCTCTACCCCGACTACCGCCGCGCAATGAGCGATCGAGTCGTCATGGATCTTGACGACGTGTTGAAATATGGGAGACGGTTCGAGCGGCAGAAATCGCTTGACAGCCGGTATGTGCCGCCGCCGCCGGCAGAAAAGATGCACTTACCCGGTGCAGCCTGCCCGACCGTACCGGTAAAGGCAAGGGTTGCAGCGGTGGTTGAGAGCCCGCCTCCCAAGAGTAAGGCAAAGAGTGCCGAGAAAGCCAAGAAAGGCGGGAGTGCAAAGAGCGGTAAAAGAGCGAAAAATGAGAGAGCGAAGCGTAAACGTGCGGAAACGACGGACAGCGACTCGAGCTCGAGTCGGTCCTTGCACAAATGCGCAAAGGCACATGTTGCCGAGTTAAGTGAGAGGAAAAATCCGTGTTGCGCCCCGCAGACACGTCCTGCCACCGCAGTTAATAAGAGTGAGTCTTATGCACACGTGGCAGCTCGATGGAGCCCACGTCAGGCGAGCGGGACAGCGGATCGGTTCCGTGTTGGCGCGCCGGTCGACTCGAGACCGGGCGGCCGATACACGTCGTTCGCTGAACGACCACGTACGCCACCGCGTAAGGGAGAGTTCGTGGGCGCGTGTTACACCTGCCAAGCCGTGGGTCACCGCGCGTCAGAGTGTCCCGAGATCACTTGTTATAGGTGTCGGGGAAAGGGACACACCGCGCGCGAGTGCCCGTCGGCAAAGAAGGCATCGAGTGAGTCGTGCCAACTATGTTACGCACCGGGAGTCACAGCCCGTAATTGCGTTAACCCGAAGTGCGTAGCCTTTCGCAATCATTCGGGAAACGCGCGGGCGGGGGAGCAGAAGAAGTAAAATTCTCTGACTCCCCTGGCGAGCCGAGGCGTGAAACAGCTGAGAGAGCGATGGGACCAGAGAAAGAGAGACTGACACGTGGTTGTTGTGAATTAGGTGACGAGGCCGAGTCGGGGCGAGCACGTGGTGAGGCCGGTGGTGGGGGGCTACCGAGCATTGCCGATCGGAGTGCAAGCCCGACTCTCGTACGGGGTTGTGCGAGCGGCGAGTCACCGCTGTTGGTGAGGCGGGAGGAGAGGGGGGAGAGACTCCTCGACTCCTCCGATCCTTGGGGAAAACCCATTCGTGTCGCGCTGAGGGAATCGGCTCGAGAGCGAATATCTAAGCCACAGCTGTTAACCGCGTGTAGTCGAGGAGAGTCCGAGAAGCTTGTTGACCCAACGAGGCAAGCAAGCGAAGGTGTGGTGCCAGAGGGCGATGAGAGCGAGGAGGAAGTTATTGTTTCGGGCGTACGAACCGAAAACCGTAACTTTCTCAATATGGAGTTGGGTGGGGTGAGATACAAAGCTCTTCTCGATCCCGGCGCAACTCGCTCGTTCGTCGGCCCGCGTGTAGCAGATCGATTTGCAGATCGATTGGCACCGAATCGCTCTCTGTTCCGAACGGCGACAGGTAAGCTGAATCGCACGCTCGGAACATTAAGAGCGAATATCACGATCGACAATGAATCGGAGATTGTCGAGTTTTGCGCGGCACCTTCCCTAGAGCACGAGGTTATTTTAGGGATGGACTTTGGGCGTGCGTTCGATTTCGACGTACGTCTTGGTCGCGGTGTCTGGCGCATTCGTGAGGGTAACTGGCATGAGTTTTCGTGTACAGAGGGACAGGACGAGAAGGCGTATGTGTTTGCCGAGTGTGCTGGTATTTCAGAGTTGGGTGACAAAGAGAGAGATAGAGTTAACGAGTTAGTTGAGAGAGTGTTAAGTAAGCAGGTGGCAGGTGCTCCCGGGGTGACGCATCTCGCGGAGCATCACATCGTTGTGACAGACGAGACTCCGATTCGCCACAAGATCCGTCGGATGTCTCCACGGATGCTTGAAATAGCGACGGAGGAGGTCGAGCGACTGTTTAATGAGGGGATTATTGAGCGGTCGGCGAGCGATTACAGTAGCGCACCCGTCCTGGTGAAAAAGCAGGACGGGACGTATCGTTTCTGTATAGATTATCGCGACTTGAACAGGGTGACGAGAAAGGACGAGCATCCTATTCCAAACATGGACTCGATCCTTGACAAGTTGCGGAAAGCTCGATATATCTCGACCATCGACCTGCGACAGGCTTACTTTCAGGTGCCATTAGAGAGATCGAGCCGCAAATACACGGCGTTCTCGATACCGGGCTCAGGGCTTTGGCAATTTACGAAAATGCCGTTTGGGCTTTCGAATGCGCCAAGAACCTTGCAGCGCCTTATCGACTCTCTGTTTGGACCTGCCTTCGAGCCTTTCGTGTTCTCGTACCTCGACGATATTATTGTCGTTACAGAGACGTACGAAGAACACTTGAAATGGCTCGAAGTGGTGTTAGAGAGACTAGTAGACGCTGGGTTGGTGGTCAACAAAAATAAGTGTGAGTTTTGTTGCGCGCAGGTTAGGTACCTGGGCTTTCTGTTGGACCGAGAAGGACTGCGCCCTGACCCTGAGAGGGTTGCGCCCGTGCTAGACTACCCGGCTCCGAGAAACGTCAAACAATTACGACGTTTCTTGGGTATGCTCGGGTGGTATGCTCGTTTCATTCGGCGGGATTCGGAGTTAAAAATCCCGTTGGTGAAGCTGCTCCGTAAGGGACAACCCTGGGAGTGGGGAAAGGAGCAACAAGAGTCCTTCGACGAGTTAAAGAGAGCCTTGACAATTGCGCCAGTACTCGCACGGCCCGATTTTGCAAAACCGTTCGCTGTCCAATGCGACGCGAGCAACTTTGCAATCGGTGCCGTGCTAACCCAGGAGAGTGACGACGGGGAGCACCCGATAGTGTATGCGAGTAGAGTCTTGAGTGTGGCAGAGAGAAATTATACGACAACGGAGAAAGAGTGTTTAGCCGTTGTGTGGGCAATTAAAAAGCTAAGACCGTATTTAGAGGGCTATCACTTTACTATTGTGACTGATCATAGCTCTCTAAAGTGGTTGCGTAACTTTCGTGACCCGACCGGCCGTCTCGCCCGCTGGGCATTAGAATTGCAGCAGTGGGACTTCGATATCGTGCATCGAAGGGGTGCACTCCATCATTTTCCGGATGCCCTCTCGAGAATGTATGAAGACGAAGAGACGGTCGTGGCGAGCTTAGCGAGTGACGAGATCAGGGACGCCGAGTATTTGAGACAGAGAGGGGAAATCGAAAAATTCCCCCTGAAATTTCAGAACTGGAAGGTCGAAAATGGCTTTATTTATAGATATAGAGCCGATCCCCTTCTCGATCCGATACTACATAAGGAGGAGAAATGGCGTCTGGTTGTGCCAAAAGAGCAGCGAGAGAGAGTTATGAGGGACGCGCATTGCACTCCGTCGTCGGGTCATCTGGGAGTAGATAAGACCTACGACCGAGTGGCGCGAGAGTATTATTGGAAGGGTGTGTATTATGACGTGGAGACGTTCGTGAGAGAGTGTAGTGTGTGCCAGCGGTATAAGGTGCCGCAGACTGGAGCCCAAGGGCTGATGGGACACCGTATAGTGGAACGGCCTTGGGCGGTAGTAGCGGCCGACCTAATGGAATTTCCGCCGAGCAAGTCGCAGTGCCGATACCTCATCGTGTTCCAGGACTTGTTCACACGATGGGTGGAGGTGAAGCCACTGCGACGTGCCGACGGAAAGTCTGTCGCGCGTGCCTTCGAGGAGTTAATACTCTTCAGGTGGGAGTGTCCCGATTACTTTGTGTCAGACAACGGCAAGGAGTTTGACAATAAGTTGTTAGCGGGAACGCTGCGCGAGTATGGTGTCAAGCACGTGACTACACCCCCGTACCACCCACAGGCCAATCCCGTCGAGCGTAGTAACCGTACGCTCAAGACGATGATTGCTGCCTTCGTGGGTGGAGACCACCGTGACTGGGACAAACATGTACATGAGTTCCGTCACGCGGTCAATACGGCGGTGCAGGCGTCAACCAAAGTCTCGCCAGCGTTCCTAAATTACGGGAGACATCCGCGACCGGTGGCGAGTTTGAGACGAGAAATTGAGAGTGGGGACAAGATAAAGAAAATATCCCCCGAGGTGTGGGTGGAGAGAGTGCGGCGCCTCGATGCGTTGCGCGATTTAGTCGCAAAACACATTGAGGAGGCTCGTGCGAGACAAGAGCGGCACTACAATCGAGGTAGACGAGTAGTGGAGTTTAACGTAGGCGATCTTGTAATGAAACGCACTCACGTACTTTCGGACGCGGCGAAACGTTTTTCGATGAAGCTTGCGCCGAAGTACGAGGGTCCGTATAGGATTACAGAGGTGAAATCGCCAACGGTGTACATGCTGGGGGGAGGAGATGAGAGATCGAGACAAATATTGAAGGTACACGTGAACGATCTGAAAAGATACGTACCTCCGAGACAATGTGTGACCGCGAAGTGAGAGGTTGTGTGAGTTGGTAGAGTGACGTATGAGCGAGGGGTAGAGTGCCTGAGTGTGTAGAGAGTGTGAGTAGAATGGTGCCAGCTCGGAGGAATCCTCCGCGTGGTCCATTCTAGGGGGGAGGAATGCGACAATGTAAATTGTCGCGAGGTATTATTTTAAGAAATTTGTCGATGCCTGTTTGCCCTTTTACAATTCGGGGAAAATTTGTTGAAAAACAAGTCCCCGAAGTGTATAAAAAGAGGGGCAAGCAGCGGTCGAGCTCATGGGAGAGGTAGTGACGTAGAGTGACAAAAAGTAAGAGCCTTTTCTATTGGCCCTTGCTGAAACAAAGGACCAATTGAAAGGCTCGATATCGAGATGATCGGGAAGGCGGCGAAATCGGTTACGCCGCCGAGTCAGTACCCAGCGGAGAGCGATCGCGCGCGGATGAGCAGAGCCAACTCGTGTGTGTGTGGACAGCCGACAACCGACCCGAGGAGCTGAGGAGACCTTCAGGAGTGACACGCATCGTCTTGGGGTTGAGACGAGGGCGCACTTCTAGGAGCAGCGACCACAGGGCGAGAGTGAGGCGAGAGCGAGAGTGAGAGAGATAGCGCGACGAGAAGCGCGAGCAAGCGGTCGACACCGGCCCGCGAGATTGTCCTCAACCAGGGTAAGAGAAATAATTTATTATCGGTTGCTCGATCGCGAGTTAGGCGCGAATCCCTATTATATAAAGACGGTAATAGAGTCTGTGTGTGTGTGTAATAGAGAGAGAGAGAGAGAGAGAGAGAGAGAGAGAGAAAGAGAATCGCGACGGGAAGTGTAGTGCCGATACGAGAGTGAGAGAGAGAGAGATAAATATAGTGATCGCGAGTGTAGAGACATATACGACGAGATTGTTTTGGGCTGCGCGGTGGTGCGCGCGGCTTTACATCTCCGTCGTATATTCGAGCGCGGAGAGTGTGTGAGAGAAACAGAGAATAGAGTAGGGTAAAAGAGTGACAGAGAGAGGAGATATAGAGAAGCTGCAGGTGTGTTGTGTGAGTGATCGCGTACGTTTTAAACTATCGCGTTCGAGTGTGTTCATATAATAAGCGCGTGAATTAAATATATATATATCCATATTTGTGTAAATAATCGAGAGTTCATTAATTAAAAGCAGAATTTTATTGAATTATATTGTATTTATTTATTGTCCAGCACCTTTCCTATTCCCGAGGTAGGTGTAAGTTGTTACCCGGAATTCCCTCTGGGATTAAATAAGAAGTGCCGTAAGTATTTAAAATAATTATACACGGAGAACGGGAACATTTTCTTATATAGAAAATACCGTGTTATAAACGATAAATCCATTAATCTGAGAAAAAGAGACTTGGGCGACCGAAGAAGCAAACAAAACAATTCATCGGGCTGTTAAACCAGCAATTAAGCAGTAATAGTCAGAGAAAAAGAAGGAATAGTGAAGATATAAAAGAATATGCGGCATTTCGCGGCGAGTCTGCAGAACACAATGAAATAATCAATTAAACGATTTCCTCGTAAAGTTCCGTGCGTCGCTCACTCGCGCGTTGACAACTCGCGCACAAAGCGGCTCAATCAGAGAGTGCTCGAAAGCTCGAGCACCCACACGAGTCGAACAACAAGAGTCTAGCAATGAATAATTGCATAATTCCAAGGGTACAAAGGGCCCGGAAGATAAAGGGAAACGGAAGAAAAATTTACTTGTCAAAGGTAGTTGGTCGTGATGTTGTTCAAAAATCGATCGTTCGCGTTGAACGTAACCCCTGTAACATTACTAATTATCATTGTTAGTGCACGAGAGAGTACGGTAAAGGTAGAAGACCTCTCAAGTATCTCAAGATTAATTGTACAAGCTGACGAGCTTAATTTATCGCTGATGCAGACTACTAGTGGATCTCTGAACATAGATCTTACAAGTATTGTATCCACGCATTATATATCGAAAGTATAAATTTCAACGATATACGACCGAACTTCAAAGTGACGTAAAGTTATTTAAAAATCACTAATTATAAATATATATAAATAATATTTTTCTTAAAGAATTAACAACAATTACATAATACGCATTGAATGGTTTTCTAAATTTGCACGATATACGCATTTGTTCAACGTATTACGATATTCTTTGTCGAAGCTATTTGATATACCTAATAAAAAATATCCAAATGCCACACTTATCATCAGATAGCAATAAATTTTACTTATTGTAATATTCCTTTCTTACATGCGGATTGAAAAAGATTAAGTTTACATTCCGGAGAGTTATTCGTTACCGAACTTCGCTATTATCGTGCTTTGTTATTACATTAAATTAAGAGAATCAAAGGGGTACGTAAACAGAAAAATTACATATTTTTCTCCTTACAAAGTTATATTATCGTTGTAGTGGGCAATAATAGAAACCAACCAAGTTGAAGAGAAATTTTAAACTTACCAGATGAAAAGTATAACAATTTTGAAAAGAATAATTGTTTACGTCTCGTCGTAATTATTCTCTTTATTCGGTTGATTTAATCGATATAACGAAATAAACAAGTCGCGGAAGCTCCATCGATGTGAACAAAAGAGAAATAAAGCGCTTGGCAGTTACAACTGAAAATCAGTCAGGACGTCAGTTACAGTTATATTCATCCGTAAAACTCGCTCGTTCAAAGCAAACGGATCGTGCGAAATTATCGATGAAAAAGTCGTAAGCATCGAATCCGTATCAATTTGCACAAAAATGAGACTTGTCGAGTTTTCTCGAAACTCTCGTAAGGGAATACTTATGCAAAGGCATTGCATCAGCTGAGCAGAGATCGAGCGGGTTGAAGAATAAAGGCCCGGCACGTAAGAATTTGCAGGAATGAATGCGTACTTGAATGGAGAAAAGAGCCGCGGAAGGAGGACGACAACAAGAGAGAAGAAAAATATGTAGCGGATGCGTTTTAATACGATTGGAAATTGTTACACGATCGCGTCATTGTAAATAACCATCGATTAATCAATCGTTTTTATGATCAAACTAATTTGATGTCAATTAGGCTACTTTCAGAAATAAATACATCAAGTCAAGTTTATATGTTTTTATCTAAAAGGCCAAATGTATATTATGAAGATAAGAATTTTAATATATTGGGTTACAAAATCTTTACAAAATGTCGGAAACTAGAAACTTATATATATTTGTTCCTACTGAGAAAGTCTCATCTATTCAATGAACTATAATAAAATAAAGGTGATAAAATTGCCTTCGTTTAAAACGTTTATTGTTGGTTTAACAATTTAATTAACGATATATATTTATCTATAAATATATAATAATTATCAAATGAACGATAAGAAAATTAATAAATGTTTTTTACAAATTAACGTAAAAAAAATTTTTTGGATAGGTCGACAGTTATTATTTAAAATTACAAGAAGAAAGCAAATATTGGAATTTTGATGAGAAACTATCTTTGTAGTTTCAATAATTACTAAGCAATAATTACTAATCGTTGCACAATTGATTTGAGTAATCGGTGAGTCGAGACAGCCATTAAACTTGATTCCTTTCGAGGACATCGCGAACAAACTATCGGTTCTCTTGCTTCTGTTGAGTCCACGAACGCACGTAGCATCTGCATCTATACCTAAGACGCTGAATTAGTTAAAATAATTTTTACGTAATAGATTACGAAATCTATATGCATGCGAGAGATAATGTTACCTCTCTAACGAAAGGCATGCATCATTAAGAAAAATTACAATCAAGCTGACACTTTTCCCAAGACGTCAAAACGCAGTGTTTTCAAGCCTTTGAGACCTGAAGGCGCACCGTACGCTAAAAGCAAGAAATAACGAGGAAACGCTAAGGTCTGACGTAGAAGACAGATACGAAGATGAAGTCCAAAAAAGCACGAAAAAACGGAATGAAATAGAAGAAAAAATATGAAAATTAGTCGCATGAGAGAAAGGAAAAGATGGGAAGAAAGAAACGAAGATGAAAAGGTGAAGCACGGCAACAACAGTATAAAGAGAAAGATAAATGAAGATGGTCTACGAAGTAAACATGTACACGTATACGCGTACACATATTTTCAAGTAGATACAAAGGAAAAAGTGCTGTCGAGCGCGCAGCGAAACGGCCGATCATCGATGAGGCGATGCTTAGAATGCGCGCACACAAGCGCATTTCTATGGAGTTCAGCGCTTGCACAACTCGCGCAGGACTCGCGAGATTGTGTGTCGGAAGAGATAGGAGAGCGGTAGAAAACTTGTATGGGAACAGGTGCACGATGGAGCGACCGTTTCTCTTTTCCTTCGGGCTCTCGCTTGCGCTTTGATGGATTAGCGCTTTTTTCCCTTCTTTTTTATGGTCGTTACGGGCCTTATATATTTTTTCTTCAGGTTTTTCTTATTAGACATCGAAGATTAAAATTCGCTACGATATTTGAAATACGGTGTAATCGGTATATTATTGGTGAAATCTGCGTAAATACTAAGTTTTTGTTACGATTACTTCGTATAATCTAAGAAAGATATTTAACCTAGGTAAATACTGAACACATTTATTTTATTAAATATTGGTCATAAACATTAGTAAATATTTTGTGTAAATAAAATTATTTAAATGAAGATACAGCGAGTTACGTATGAGTGCGGGAAATACAAAAGATACAAGATTCATTACTCGATATTGAAATGTGTACTGTATAGATAACAACTTAAAGTAAGGAATATGTAATGATGTTGATTAAATATGAATTACACACTACAAAACTGATAGCTGAATAAAAATTGCTGTATATATTAAATTTTAGTTAAAAAATTTTTTTTACATTATTGTAAGTTACTTAATGATTTAATAATGCAATACAAACATTCACGTAATAATATTAATTATTCCGCTATACATTCATATTATGAATATGTATTATGTATCGCTTGATATTATTTACAATTGAATATTTATTGTAAATGTTAAAAAATGTTAAATTTTAACATAGTTACATAAATGTTATATAAATATATTCTACAGAGTTCATTTTTCAAGCAAAGCTGGATTGAAGTTGAATAGGTTCTTTATTGTTTCAGTCAATATGGAATTACAATTTTAACATTTAAATAAAAAAATGGTGAAAATGTACCATTGTTATAACATATAGACATACATTACCTATTGTTGGTATTAATGTCTAAATACGATTTACGTATTTACCTGTTAATTGAAAATAATAGTAAAAATTAAAATCTTATTTAATAAAATCTCGTATTTTAATATTCCTATAAATTAATCGTTTTATGATTATGAACATTTTAATCACTAATAATTATCCATTTAATAATAATTTGCCTTTCTAGATATTTAATTTCGCGCGAATATTAATTATAAAATAATAATGAGGTCAATTTTATGCAAAATGTAAATGTTCTATTGTGATAAAAATATTTACAAGTTAACATTAATCGAAAAAATTAAGTTAAACTTTTTTGATAATAATATTGAAATTTACATAACCAATAGAAAATCTTTCGAGTATGCAGATAGTATCTATCGCGAGGTGGGAGCATCACGATGTTGTTATGTAACGTACAACAAGTATCAATACGATGCAATAAGTTTTCTAAGAACTAAGCAATCTCAGAGTTATCGAATAAAGTGACGTACAGCTGGAATAAGTTCGTGTATACGAAACTGAAAATCCCAAGTACGTACTCGGTTGTTCGACTACCTAGGTGTAAACAAAATCGATATACGAATCCAATGGCATCGATTTATACTTCGTAAGGCGCGCACTACAAATAGCGACTCTGACTATATCGGATACCCTACAAATCGCAAATCCCATTAGAAAAAGAAACGGACGGTAGCCTCACCCAACGTGTAATCCACATCCGTCTTATCCTGAAAAACCATTAGGTAACTAACTGTTCGCTGTTTCGCTCGTTCATGAATGAAGCATATGACGGATGTACAATTACATGGGCGCGCAGAAAATACAATTATAATTTTCTCACAACTGAGCAGGAGAGAAAGAGAAAAAGAAAGAGAAAGAGTAAGAGTAAGAGAGTGAAGGAGAAAATGCGAGAAAAGGCAAAGTGAAATCGCGCTTTTTCATTCTTGTAGCAGAATGTCGCCTCGGTGGCTTCGCGTCGATTTCTAAATTGAAAAAAGGGGGAGAAAGGGGAGCGCTAAAACCCGCCTTTGCATTAGGTAAAAGGAAAAGTTGCTCTTTGAGCGGGCTTCATTGTGGCTTTGACTTTTTTGTTTCGTTTCGACTTCATTGATCGAATTCGAAACAGAAAACTCGGGGACCTGTAATCACTGGAAACTAATTAGCGACTTTTAATTATTCAATCCTGCACTTTTCGTCTTATTTCACTTTATCTCTAACTAACCTAATTTTCATATTTCTGAGGTTGACTAATAAGCCTCCTGCCTGTCCAAAAGTCTATTGTGATAAAATATTTTTCTTTCGAACTTGGGAAGTAATTAAGTAAATGTTACATGTAATTGTACTTACATATTTTGGTACTGCTTTCTCGGATGGATCACGTCCGTCACGTCATCACAATTTAAAGTATACGTTGTAAACGAAAATCTAGTGATTAAATATTTATTTGTTTATAGTATCAGATGAAGACCACGGACAATTTTGCGTATTTCCTAAGTTCTGTGCAATATCTGTGTGAATTTTGCATAGATAAGTACAACACCGTTGTATGGGAAAGTTTTGAAATTGGCGTTTTTGTAAGACTGAGAAGTTCCAGGACTATGTGACATTGTTCACTGTGTCGTATTTCGGTTTATGAATACACGTATATAAAGAGATTGAAAGAACGAGACATCATGTTTAACCAATTAGATAGTCATGTAGTTGTAATAAAGATAACTGACTAATTATACGTGCAAATAACGTTTTTTCCAGTAAAAAAGGAAATTTGAATAAGTAGTCAAAATAAATAAAACATATCTATTTGATGAAATCGTTAATTTGAATGATAATAATATTAATTGCGCTGAAATAATGTAGAAAAATATAGATACATTTTATTTTTACAGTTCTTTTTATTACATAGTTAATAAAAACTATAACCCATTAGACTTTTATACATGTAATATTTCTTTAAATTACATTTGTTAGTAGTATAAAAACGTGTATTAACATACATTTACATCTCAATATATTCGGACTCATTATTTTCATTCTCTTACTAGTCGTATAAAATGTTGCATAAATTTTTAAGAATTGAAGTTTTTCGAATTATCTATGCCAACGCTCCGATGCAATTGTATCGGTAGTGTCACTGTGCAACTTGAAAACTTTGCTCGTTAAAATCGCTAAATAACTAGGTACCTAGATTCACTCTGTCTCCTTAATAAAATTAATTCCTGCTTGTGTGCTTGAACACCTACACTTTTCCTCAGGATTAATGTCGCATTCAATGTTTATCTTAAACTCAGAATTTACTCGAGCACTAAATCCTTAACGAGCAGACAAAGATATAATTGTTTTCATTCTTCGTGGTTTTGTAATTTTAATCGTTGATCGTTCAAACACGAAGTTAAGCATTGTGAAATAAAATGTATATTACTCGCAGCTATTTATTAGTTACGTTTATCAAATTAGTAAAGTAAGGGTTGATCGGCGAGTCCAATAAGGTTTGCAAACCAACTCAACGAGAGAGAGATATTTTATAATGTTATAATATAAAATCAACGTGCACGAATAGCGCCGGACAGCATCACAAGGCTACGCATTCTGAACTCTTAGCGCGACATGGATTTAGCGCGTCGCTCAATTTGTGCATGACCTATATATGGTATTGCAAATAGTAATTATTAATAAACCGAAAATACTTATTGGTATAAACTATATTTTAAAAATGGGTGAATCATTATAAACTATAATAAAGCTACTTTTAATTGAAACTTAAAAATAAATATATATATATATATATATCAAAGAAAGATAAGTACCCAGAATAATTGACCTCCAAATTTAAATTAAACATATTTAAAAAGCGCTACTTTAAAAAAGAAAATAGTTTTAATAAATATGTATGTTTTACAACACCGCCAGAAAACTAAAATAATGAATTATGTATAAATTGCAATATCGTTTCGTACGTATGATTTTTGGTTAATTACGGTATAATTTGTCAAAATTGTTACTATTGTTTACTAACTAAAAGAAAAAAAGAAACTTAATAGATAAATAAAATAAATGAGATGGCGTAAACCATATCAATAGAAGAACAACTGGAATGACTCGCCAGTGAGAAATGGTGAATCGATCCTGCGTAGAGAAAAGCCTCAGGGCAGCGTGAGAATGCGACTCGCGCGTGTGTGTGTATGTGTCTACAAAAGTCGCAGAGCGCATAGAAATTCGTGCGAAACTCAAGAACGAACGTTCTAGCCCGCGAAGGAGAGTGAGGAGGGGCGAGGAGAAAAATAGCCTGTGCACTTTATATCTTGGTGCGAGAGCATATCGAGTACGCCTCGGGCTAGAAAGTAACTCGTCGGGGCTCTCTCGATTCGCTCCCCGCCACAACACCATCCCGCAGATACCATATCGATGTTTCTCATATCCTTTCAACGGATACAGACGCTTCATCTAATCCTTTCAATTTTCTTTTTTTCTACGTATTTTTTGTCTTTCTTTTTTCACTATCTGTAAGGCCTCAATTTTTCTCGCTGGATTTATCAATATGTAGAGTATTCAATTTATCGGCTACATTCTTTTTTTACCTATAAGGATAGTTTCTTACTTCAGAGTTTGACATATTTTTTAAGAAGCATTGATTGTGTACCATTGTTTATATAATTTAATATCTTATCGAACGTAAATCAGGAAAAACAACGTAAATTATTTTATTGAAATAGGCAATTATAACTACTTTATATTCACTTACACAATTGTACGTTACTGTTTTGTACAATTTTTATCGGATTTAAAATTTTTATACACGCGTGACTGAGCATACAACGTAAACCGATATAGTATTTGCATAAAAAAGTGAACGCGCGAGATTTTTTACATCTACATTTTTATACAAACGTCTAGGAGTATAACTGTATGCACGACAAAAAGTATTTACTTTTACTATTAGCAAATATTAACTAGTAATAAATTATTTTTACGAGAAAAATTGACATTTTCCATGAATTGTAGAGAAGTTTGACGTGTTTTATACGAATAGCGGAGCAATTTATTATTTTTCAACCTGGTCGCATCTTTGCTTTATGGATTATCAAATACCAAACATGAGAAAACAACGTTTATTAATTATTAAATTATCGATTAAAAAATAAATGATTAGACTGCTTAGAAAGCATTAAAATTTGCATGGTTCTAGTAGTATATATAGTATGTAAACTGGTTATGGCTAATCTCGCACACTAAGTAGAATCTGGTTAACCAGTTCATTTATGTAAAGTGCAAACAGATTCGTTTTAAAATTTTGACCTCCTTTCTCCATCATTATTAGAGTAACAGAAAGTACTTGAGAATAAAGTACTGCATAATTTTTACAGTTATAAGAGTTACGTTAATGCATCATGGATTCAAGTGCCAAAAGCATTTTCGATTGTTAGGATTTTTACTTTGTTGAATTATTCAAATTTTTACTCTTTTAAATCTAGGTCGGCTTGACTAACTTGTGCTTTTCACTAAAACTAGATTTGCTTTAGAACCGGTATTTCATTCACATTTCCCTCCGTTATCTTACTTCATATTTTATAGACCCATACATTTTTTTAATATATAAGTATTTAAATATTGTGTAGAAGAAAGTGCTGGAGAAAGAGAGAGAACTACATTGACATGATGGATGTGTTTATTTATGTAAAATATTATTTTATCATGTGCGTATGTGTGTGCCCCCGTGTGTGTGTGTGTGTGTGTGTGTGTGTGTGTGTGTGTGTGTGTGTGTGTGTGTGTGTGTGTGTGTGTGTGTGTGTGTGTGTGTGTGTCTAATACTTTTGACATTTTTATCAATGAAATAATTGTATTAATTTAAAATTTAAATGTATTATTATTTTCTGTTACAGGTATGTATTTATCTACAACATCACTTGCTCAATTGTTACACCAGTAACAGTAAGTTGTCTTTCAAAGATTATTTTAACAGAATTCTCTTAAATATTTTCATATCGCATACAAATTACTTCATCATAATTTAACAAAACCGTGGAAACGTTTAACGTCATGGATTTTAGCATAATTTTTTAAAAAATTCTGCTTTTCTTTACAATTTGCTTGGTACGGATGAAAATTTAATTAGAGATTATTATCTGCTAATGCAAAGATACTTATCACCGCTCTCATTGAATAAACATTAATTACTTTTTTCCATCTTTTTTTGTTTGATATTCAAAAATATTTATAACAAACGTCCTGGGTTTCTCATTTTGTAAAATTAAATTTAATCATTGATTTATAAGAATCCATTAATTTTTCTTATGAATTTCTTGATTTACTTTTGAATGTTTTATACGCTCGAATCGAATGAGTTTAAATCGTGTCAAAAATAAAATAAGAATACAACTTGCAGTTAGTTTCCAATATATATTATTAAAGAATTAGTGTTTTGAAACTAGAACAAAATCAGTGACCCGGAAAACCAGGTTTCTGCTTGTTAATCAAAATGAAAATGTATGTTCCCGTTTATTTTGTAGTAATTTCAGGATATAGAAAATTAATGTTTGCATTAACACAATTAACATAGAATTTATGTATTTGTCATTAATTAGATATCAAGAAATGCATTAATACTGTTGACGTGCGCCATGATGTTCATTTTGTTAAAATGATGCTTCACCTACTTTGTAGGAAACATTTTCATATAATCTATTTTGGTATAATCATAGATACTAGGTATTAGTCAAAATTGATGCATTTTTATTGAAAGATTGAAAAAAAAGTTTCAAATAAAGATATTTTCAAAATATTGGATACCGATACAGTAGTTAAATTATTTTGAGTCCTCAATTACCTTCATGTACATTCTAATACATGAAAAAATTCAATTAAAAAAAGTTAAAATATTTTAGTATTAAATGCCGTAAACATTTTTATCCGTTGCTGTAAAAATGCATAATTAACCACTTAACGGAATGCAGAATTTGACCGATATTCAGTCTAATTTATTCATCGATATACAAATAAATCAATTTTTGTTCAAATGATCTATTTTTTTATACTATTGCATTGTTTTCAATTTGAACGATTTAGATTAAAATTAGCTCATTATTATTATTAGTTCCATGCATTATGCGTTTGGTATATATACTTTAGGTTAAATTTTTATCACTTTTTTATTGTAAAGTGTAATATTTGTATTTGTAGAACTAACAGATACTATTCGTAGGTAAATGGATTTTGTTTGCGATTAACTGTATTATATAATAAATAAAATGTTTATAATGAAATATTAGCATAGAGTTATACTTAATATAACGTATTGCATAGTAATGATGCGATTTTTTCATTATTCCACACATCTTTTAAATATAAACCTTTTAAATAAGACATCATACTGTTTTGTTAGAAGTACTTACGATGTTCGGAACTTTTATTTTACATTTACTAATATTTATAAATATGTATTAATATAACAATACAAGTTTTATTTATTAAATATTAGATGAATGTAAATGTATCATTGATCAGCATATGCACAAGTATAAATGAAATAATATAAATGAAATTCTCGCTCCCTCTAGTAAACAGGAACGAATCCTTGCTCGTTGGCATCTCCAGTTGGAAAAGCCTTACCTTCCTTACCTTCCTTACCGACAGTCAGTTCTAGCGCACTGAACGAGAGCCGGTAATTCAGTCTCCCCGGGAGAAAATGATACTGATAAGGCAGGAACCCATAGACTTTTTCTGCAAATACCTCTTGAATAAATATTGTCTTCGCTAGTTAACTCTCGATTTCTAACGAGAAGTAAGGGAAGATTTCTTGCGGGTGCCTGCCCCCATTTATCGATTAGCGTGCATAATTAATTGCGCAATGGCGGCTAGCAGTAGAGTAGTAAGACATTAATGAACCGTCAACGTAACAGACGAAGAAGTATGTATACTAATTATTTGGTTCTAATCAGAATTATCTCCTGCTTATTAATTTTTAATCAAACTCATTTTTCGGGGAATGAGTTCCTAAAGATAATAACGTTGTACATAACCCGTATTATCTTGTTTGTGCAATTAGTGCGATTGAATAGAATAACACGATAGTTAATCAATGTATTTTACGTAACAATATTTTAGGATAATATGAAAACTGATATTTATCCAAATAATTATTACTCATGGATTTACAAATAAATTGAAATAAAAAAATTGTTTAACTTTATAATCTTTAAAAAAATTAAAAACTTAACTTATAAAGAGATCTTTGAGACTCAAATGTTACTTTAATTTTAAAATACTACGTTCACTTGTATAAAAAGCTCAGTTTAAGAATAATTTAGTGAATTTAATATCCCACTGCGACAAAACGTTTTGTCAATAATTAGGAATTCATGTGCGAGGAATAATCGAATTACTACAAAAGATAAACCATCACGAAAAGTTCTTAGAAACTGTTAGACCATGAGCCCGTATAGATATCTACTTCCAATCCTTTGAGATCGAATGATTTTCGTATAATCCTCTCTACAGTTATGTAAATTTAAAAAGTCTAATGATAATTTATTTCAAGGCACGAATTGAATTTTAAACTGAATCCCGAATTATATTAAAGCTATTGAATTTTTAAAATTATACATTTAAATCTATTTCCGATTTTTAAGAAATTATGATTGGAAATTGATCAATTACACTATATTTACATTACTGAATATGTCAATGGTCAAGTGACCAGAAAATGGCATTCATTTGAAATAATCAAAATGAACGATTGATGTTAATGATAATCCAAATAATGTAAACTGTAAAAAAAAATTTATTAATGTTAACATCCAATTATATAATATTTAAAAACTTTTAACAATAAGACAGATATAAATCCTTCGACAATGAATATAAAAATTATGTATAAGTTTCTAATTAAAATTACAACAATCGTTTTTAAATTTGTTTGAAAATGAATGATCTAATCTGATTCAATTTTAATCTTGAAACCCGCTTGAAAAGTATACAGTCTAGAAAATATATAACGATTGTATATTTGTTATACTGTATAAAAAATGATGGAGACCAATTTCACTAGGGATAAAAATGCCGTGTCTTACAAAATTTGCCGAGCTAAAGTCATCGGCTGTGGCATTGTCACGCGTGAAAAGCACTCACGAAACCGCACATCGAGTGCCACGTCCTATGTGCAATTTCTTTAGAGAAAAAGTCTGGACGCTCGTGTACATAAAAGAAAAACTCTCGACGGCGCCACTGCCGACGCCACCGCCGGTTTTCTCTGTCCGGCTTCTTTCAGGCGTCCCTCTCAGCTATCTTTTTCTCCTTCGTGCGCGCTTTAACCTTACCTAGGCATTGAGCGATGAAAGAGAGAAAGAGAGGAAGAGACGAAAATGATAAACTCTCTCATGTGGGAAGCAAAATATTCTTTTTCTAATATATATATAAGAAAATATAGATATATATTTAATAGTTCGGTATACTTTCGTTTTTTCCAACTGATACTGAAAATATGAACGAATACTTTATTTTTAAATACAAATTTTTAAATATTATTGTTTTTAAATATATTTTAAAAAGTAAAAAAATATAAATAAATATACATGTAAATATAATATATGCTGTATTTACTGAAATATAAATAATATTCATTTTTAATATAATTAAAAAA
Organism: Theocolax elegans; assembly: GCA_026168455.1. Classification (NCBI taxonomy): domain Eukaryota; kingdom Metazoa; phylum Arthropoda; class Insecta; order Hymenoptera; family Cerocephalidae; genus Theocolax; species Theocolax elegans. Next base: position 83,876,051 of record CM047425.1, read on the forward strand.
TATTTATTATTGCTTATTTTTCTTCTTTGAGGAAATAATAGGAAGAATTTATATAATATTGCAGAAACATATATTAACAATAGTATCATTTGCGTGCTTGTTTTAACTTATGTTTACATTACATGAATTATTTATATGCATTAATTTAGTTACACTTTAGTTCAAAAAGTAGGAATGTTAATAAAACTGTCTCAAATAATGAAAAAATGTATAAATATTTAGATTAAAAAAATTAGTTTAATTAATTTTAGTACTTATATATATAATTCTTATTTTTCAAGTTAATTATAATTTACATTTTAAGTCTTCCGCCTTAAAAAGATAATATATTTAAAATAAAAAAAATGATATCCGAATGCTATTAAGCACGTAAGAAGCTTGTTCGGTTGGTTGTTTCGTTTACCCACGGGTAAACGTGAGTTTAAAATTTATAAATTCATCAACGTAGAATTATCAAATATTTATATTTAGAAACAAAGATGTTATTTGGTAATTAATGTGACTTATTGAAAATTTAATATTTAGTGTTTAATTTTAGCATAAATTAATTAGAATTGAATTTAATATGCGTAAGAATTAAAGGCTATTCAATATATTTTTATGTTTGCTATTAGAAAATTAAATAAAAATGATATCATACAGACAAAATGCCAAAATTAAACATTCATGACTGATTTACGTAGTAAACAATACTAGTCTTAAATTTTGTATATTTTTTTAATTTAATTTAAATGATAAACATATAATTATTTCTAGGATTTCAAAATCAAATATAATTACATTAGATAAGCATGTACAAATGATGTAACATACAAATATGTTGCAAATGCTTCTCTGTATAAGGTACAATCTTAAATCCTTTTTTTACTCACCCTTAATATTGACTAATTGGATTCACTAGATTCTATTGTCTATCGCCCAGAAAAGTTCCGAGAGTTAAAGCCGAGATGTATAAAAAATATTCTGACGTTTTACACGGGGTATCTTTTCAATTGCTCAAATTTACGGCAAGCTGTTGGATTTTATCGGCATCGCGTTAAATCTCATTCCCTCCTATCTTTTCGAATCATTGCCTCTGGTGGTTGGGTTGATATACACGCGTTATTGAACCTGCTGCACTTACGTGGTGACGACTGACAAGAGACGATGGGTGTTTTATCATTTTATCGAGACACAGCGGAAATTCGTTCCTGGTAAAAATTATCTGCTGTTATAATATTTATGCAGTCACTTCGTATTGAGAAAATAACACAATAAAGAAAATATTCGGTTGATACTGCCTCTTTTCTTGTAGATCTAACAATAATTCTAATGAGCAGGATATTGCATAAATGTATGTGTTTTTGGTATTGCAATTTTTAATTTTACGACTTAATGTAGAATATATGATTTATTTTTCTTATAGCGATTTCCAGCTTTCTTACCTTCGACAGTATTTGTCTACTAAGAAAATTGTATAATTTATCACTCGTTTTAACCTAATCACTCAGAGCTATATGTGTCAACGTAAAAATCTGCTTGACAGGCGAGATTCGTCTGTAATTTAAGGTAATACTCTCTTTGTTGCGTAATGTTGAACCAAAGTTTAATTTTTTAATTTTTTGTATAAGAAAATTTAATTTAATTTTAGAATATCATTAATAATTCAGCAGATTGTTTTCTCGGCACATTTTGTGAATAATCGCGATTATTGATAATGACAAATACAACTACTACTGAAATCTTGTAATTATAATGTAATTAATTTGAATTTTAATACGTTAAATAGAAATGCTTGTTACGTATTAACTAAGTTATTTTAACATATATATCTAATAAAATTAAAGTATACACAAAACATAAAAAAATATTTTAACACGATTATTTATTTTTAAATTAGTAGCCTATATCCTTTGCCCTGATAAACATTTTTCACATCGGAAAAAAGAGTAATTACGCACTTCTAAAAAAAAATATATTTTTAACAGCAATTTAGTCATGTTCAAATTTAAAATCTTTCATTTCAAAGTATGTAAAGCTACTATGCATGGTTATTACATTTTTATTCTGTAGTTACAAATTTTATCATTAAATTTTGACGTCACTTAAATTAGTACAGAAATGTGCTCTTGAATGCGACATAATTATTTTTAAATTTTACTTCAACTTATAAAATTAAATATACTTACAAGGAGACCCTCATATGTTTGGGAAACGGATCGTGCCCAGCTTGTAGTATATGTTTTCTAATATAAAAATATGAAAAAAGCCAGAGCCGCAGACTCTAACAATCGTTTTTTCAAAAGTTATACGATGTTAAAGCAAAATTTCCAAAGAAAAGAGACTTCACTTTAAAGGCTTATAACTTCTGACCTATCAAATATTGACAATCAAACCAAAGTTTACTGAAAAGCTGAGAAAAAATAGATACATTTTAAAAAAAAGTACGTTCAAATCCGTTAAAATGGAGCAGAGTTATAACCAAAATAAGAATTTGAAGAAATTTAGCTTATAAAAATCAATAAAATTTGTACTGCCCAATTTTTGTTTAAAATTGCTTCTAATTCTTAATTTGGTTATAACTCTGCTCCATTTTAACGGATTTGAACGTACTTTTTTTTAAAATGTATCTATTTTTTCTCAGCTTTTCAGTAAACTTTGGTTTGAATGTCAATATTTGATAGGTCAGAAGTTATAAGCGTTTAAAATGAAGTCTCTTTTTTTTGGAAATTTTGCTTTAACAGCGTATAACTTTTGAAAAAACGATTGTTAGAGTCTGCGGCTCTGGCTTTTTTCATATTTTTATATTAGAAAACATATACTACAAGTTGGGCACGATCCGTTTCCCAAACATATGAGGGTCTCCTTGTTAGTATAGTTAAAATTTAATTTATTTTATTTTACAAACTGAATAATATATAAGATAATACAATAATATCCATTAAATATTCGATCGATGACGCAAGGGTCATCGTTGGCTGAGTTCCAAATTGTTCCATATATTTATGAAATGCGACAAATCATGAAAAATGCATGTTGTTGACACGTATGTTGTATCCGCATAAGAATACAAACATTTTGTGCATCAAAGCGTACAAGCGAATAATCCTTTTTGTTACAAGGTCAAGGTTTCGATCACAAAACTTGCAAAAACACTGCAACTTGGAAATTGTACCTTCCATCGATGTACATATTTATGTGTAATACATAAACTTGCGTGCGTAACCATTTATTTACTCACACGATGAGAACAAGTAGATTATTTTAATAAAAAAAATATGTTTTATTTCCACGTACACGCATATGGAGAGTTGTAAACAAAATAGTAGATAATTTTTACTGTATAAATGAGGGAGAAAAATAAGAGTGCACTAGGGAGAATAGTAGATGAAAATAAAGTAGGACAGTGAGAGTAGGATGATGCAGCATAGGAAAAAGATAGGTTGAAAAAGAACCGATAAAATCCTAAGGCACTGCGTGGGCAACAACGTCAAAGTTTATGTTCGATCTAAGGTTGATTAGTTCCCTCAGTGGTGTTTTAACTCTCGCCTTCTCTAAAGAATCTCATTTATTTATGTATCCGAAGACGTCACCCTGTTTTCTCACGATATTTATATTTTTAAATATTATTATTTTGAGCACGTACAAACTGTTGATTTTTAACGTTATTTTAATTACTATAATTAATTTTATTATCCATGTACTGCGAGTTTTCTGTGTTACTATTTCACCCATCAATGTCATTAATACAAGCTTTCTTTCAAATAACAATCCAGGTCATTATCATAATTTACTTAAATCAGTGAATAAATAAACGAATTGTAAAACGAAAAGCACTTGCATTTAAATTTTTCCATTTCGTTTGCGGTAATTCGAATAAACGCAGTTTAAATACTATCATCAATTAACTCTAGTACACCAATTTTATTATTTTATTTTCGTATTACTTTCGAATGAAAAATCAGACAGATATGTGTTTGCGTTCGAAATTAGAGTTACTCTAGACATTAATTCTGAATGCAAGCTATACTCAACAACGATCTAATTAGTATTCAAATTTAATGTTTCACACTCTATTTGTATATAATCCTAATAATTCACATAATCTAAATAATTAAAATATCAAACATATTGAAAGAAATGTTTATACGTAAGGTACGTTGTTTACTATAGGATTACTGCGCGAATACCTGCAAATAATTATTTATAAAGAAATGTTAATAATTTAACATTTATTGTTTTAGTTGTACATACAATATTGTACTTTATATTGTGTAAATTACGAAAAGAAATATACATTATTCTGGTATTTTATTCGTTTAATATATATAAATGTATATTTATATATTATACATATGTATAAATGTGAACGTGCACAGTCTGTTTAGTATAACACATTGACCTGGAAAATATTTTCAATCCCTTTTTTTCTTTGGAAAAAAGGTAACTTGAAAGCACAAAGCGTAAACGCGTCTCGGGAAACAGGATCGGAAACGGTCGGTCGAGACTTGTACGTATACGCGCGAATTTATGTGCACGCACGCGTTCCAACAGTTCCGATCAATGCGTGCCTGACATTTTGAGCAGAGGCCCTCGGTCCCTGCAGCTCCCTCTCTCACTTTTTTCTTCCAATTCTTCGACCTTTTTGCCAGCTCATCTATATTTACCTGTTTCTTCTTTTCTTTTCTTTTCTCACGTACCGATTATGTTATTTATCTTAACATTAACAGCATAGTATTTTCGGTAGTATTATAACATTCAATTAATGTTTATTTTTATACATCTCAATGAAAATCAAGGAATAAAGTAATTAATCGATGTAGAGTAACTTTCCAATCTAAAGCAAAGAATCACATACTACGCGATACGAGTTTGTCAAAACATTTAAATATTGTTACACTGTTTTTTTATAGGCTAAATTGAAGAATTTTCAACGAATAGAAAAGTCGTATTTTAATTATATTTTACGATGTAAAAAAGTCGAAAAACAATAAGATGATAATAAAATAAATACCGTATAAAAGTATAAGAATAAGAAGAAAGCAGAGAGATGAGCAGCGTCCTGTGTATAATATCCCTACGGGTCGACGACGAGCTGGTCGATATTTTAGCAACGTCTCCTGTCTTTTATTCTCCTTCTCTCTTTTGCTCCCTCTTACCTCATATGGGGTCCCTCAGGTGACGGCGTCGAATCTCTCCCCCTCTCCCTCCTCCGAGGAACGACGTATACTGCACTTACACACAGACATAGATATATGTTCGTTCTTTCCTCTCTCTTTCTCGGGAGTGCTCTAATTCCTAATAGTTATGCGGCTTATCCACTAAGCGTATATGGATTTTTCAAACTTTCTGACGAGACTCGCCTACCCACCTTTATCTGCGTAAATCCTTTACGGTGATAAGTGGTTTTAATATGTCCGCGACATTTTTTTGCGCAAACTGCATCTTTTAATCATGCTTATTATTTTCATCGTCATTTTTATTAATTTCTATACTTAAACCCATTATAAAAATATTTAATACCTTATTAATAGTAATGAATTTTTGCTAACAAATAATTACTTATTCTCGTAGATCAGCAGTGCATTAACTAAGAATATTAAATTAAGTGCAGTTGAACAATATGTACATACTGCATCGAATCTCCCCTGTGAATGTTGATCAACATTACAAATTATTTTCTCCTCCGAAAGCATTAAATGAAAAAAACTGATTAACTATTTTGTTTTTCAAATTATATTGTACGATTAGGTCTGAAGCTTTATTTTTCTACAATAATTTATTGAACAAATGTTATACTAGTGCACGTATTTTCATTATAACGCACTAGTGTTTTTCATAATTCTTTAATAACATTATGAATATAGAATAGGCATTGTTCGTAGAGCGAGAATCATTATATCTAAAAGTTGATTGAAAATTTATTTAACATTTATCAGTACACGTTTTGTCGTGCAAAAATATACAAGAAAGTGCGATGCGTTAAAATTGAAGTTGTAACATAATTTAATATGATTAGCAATCACGCACAGAAATAATATCGATTTAAGTCACTTTCTTGCGATATTCAATTTACAGAGATAAGAAAAAAGTCGGTCGGTCAACCAAAACAAATATATACACAAGAGAGTTTTGCTGGGAATGCAAATTTGTTTTCCTTTTCAATTACCTAAGATTCAACGATACATAGCTGTTTTAACCGAACTCTCGGTCAATTACATCTTGGCAATCCCTGAATTGCATCCGCAATCGGCAGGAAATTAAAAGACCGAACTGGAGCGGGTTACATCCTCAGCTCGACATTAAATTTCATTGCCCCGCGAGAAAACTCGCGTCTAGATTAAATCCAGTCGAGCAAAAGTTTTAGTTTACTTTTTTGTGCCGCGAATGAAAATTAACGAGGCCGATAATGAATGAAAATTAGCGATTTAACGAGGGAACGCAGAATTCACTAGGTTTACTCGCCGTCATGGCTTGAGCGCAGGAAGCGGAAACGGAAGCAACGTCGCGGTTGCCACCTATGTCGATGCGTCCGACCGATTCGAGCTTTCTAACCTCTTGTACGCAAAATTTCTCTCTGCACCGGCTTAAAACTTTGGGTAAGGCTTGGTTTTTGAACCTTCCGAATGTACCTGCTTTAAGAAGGATCATCTGTGCCTCGGCACATTGTCTTTTGTACTAGGCTCACATATTTCAAGTTAAAAATCTGCCTTAGGAACAGGTTCATTGTAGCTCGGTGCTTTTGCTCAAAATACATTATTCTAGCCAACAGTTGACGAACTTCTACTTCACGTTAAAGTTCTTTTATTCCTATAACAGTGGAAATTTATAATACCTATAGCAGACCGATAATTTTTGGAAAAGTCATTCATGTTATCGTTTAATTTTGTACATTATAAATTAATGTATAATTTAAGAATAATTGTGGCGGTTATGTAACTAATACATTATAATAAAATTATTAAATATTAAAATTTGAAGCATAACGTACTGGCAACATAGTTACCGTAATTTCCATATAATTAACAACATATTATAAGTTGAATATTTGATATAAACTGTTTACAAAACACAATTTTGTTAGTAATAAATACTTTTTACCAAAATATTTCTTATCTAGATATTTATTAAAACCCTTCTTAAAGTTTGCTATACTTAAAAAATATATACTCTATTTTTATTGTTTGTTCTTAGATTGAGAAGACTTGAATTAATGTTGTTATAAAATAAATTCTAAATTTTGTGAATGCACAAACATCAAAGTAATGATATATTAAGGATTTCGGTCACAATCTTGTCTACATATGGTACGTTATAGGTTATAAAAAAATTAAAGCGTAGATATACACATCAGCTATAATATTCATAACGTAAATAAATAATAATACATTAGGCGAGTTAGCCACGTGTCAAGCCACATTATCTTGAAGCATCGTTGTACAAAGAAAACAGACTTCCCTACCTTATTTTTTGTCAAGTACGCAGTTTCCGCGTATACGGTGGTATTTATATACCAGCCGTGGCTGATTATAGAGACGACGAGGTTTAGCCTTCGCGGTTTATACTCGGTGCGGGCTTGCTGGGCGACCCTTATTTTTTAACTCGAAGATTGTGTGCGTACGTGGCTGTATAATCATACTCTCTCTCGGAAGTTAGGAGTTCGCTTGGTTATGGAAAGCAAAGGTATCGATCGGAAGTTTCACCGATAGTTGGCCCGATCAACTAGGACACGAATTTCGACGAAGGTTTCCCAGTTTAGTTTACTTATACGACAACCCCGTTCCGATAAATTTAATTATCTTATTAGCCCGAACACGCCTCGCTATAAATTTATTTATATATAATTTTATATACCGCGTATCCTCTGATGCCTAGCGTACTTCTACGAGGTTTATACGCATTTATTTTCGGAGTCGCTGATGAATGATAAAACTGATGCGGCATACACGCCGGGGCGTGGCGTTTCATGGAAATACCGGACGACTTTCAAACGTAAAGGTATATAATACATTTTTTAACCCGCAATCGAGTAGTCGTTCAACGCGTGATCGATCGACTGCCACGTGTCTTTTCGGTGCAATGACATTTTCATGAGAGTCGTATCCTCGTTTTTCAATCCTAATGTCTCGATCGCTACCGTATAGCCCTGTACGTGTGTACATTATTTTTATTTTATTTTTTATACCAAAATCTGGTACTTGGATACACAATGGTACTACTAAATTTAAAAATGAAGTCCCATGAAAGATTAATAATGATAATCCTTAATCTCGAGCGACAAAAAAAGTAAATCTTCGATATAATGGAAAGGAAGTGAAGCGCAAGGGGATTAAATCTGACACATCAGCCGGCTTCGAGCCACAATTCCCATATTTCTTACCACATAATAGACACGCGCGCCTATCTTTCATCCCGTACGAATTACATCATTAACGTACTTGGTGCACTCCCTCTTTTTCAGACCCAGATAATTGAAAATTCCACGTTATTGAAACTCCTAAGTTATTTGTGCTTTTTCTTACGGTTTATTACATTTACATTTTTGTTCCTCATCTTAATATTCTATTCGGCGACCCATGCGACGCGTGATTCTCCAACCATAAGGTCAACTGCACGGACATATTGCTACTTCGACATGAACAATATGTACGTTCTTACTTAAATCAAGAGATTATTTTGCCTTATTATCCCATAAGAGTTCTAAAATTATATTTTTATTATATATGTTGTGGAAAAGTGTATCAACATATTGAAGATAACTTATATGTAGAGAAAAAAAATCTTTTATAAGATTATAATGTAACAAAAAGTTGTGAATAAGTACACGTTATATTACAAATATAATACAACTTATGAGAAATTTCAAATGCACGAATATAATTTCAATTAATTAACATGGAAACGATACAATTAAAACATATTTTTATTATTATAATTTATTCATACATGTAATATATTACGGCTCTTTGACGGTTATTGTACAAATGCAAGTACATTTAAAACAAAACGGCAATGAAAACTTTTTTAATTTTAGGTCACGAACGCTGAAAAATGCATACAAAATTGACGTACCATGATTAGATTAAATTGAAGCTGAGAAGGGGTTGAGGAATAAAGTAAACATTGTTCTAAATTAAAGATATATATTGCAAAGTTTAAACAAACATTTAGAAATAAATTAATTTAATAGAGAAACTATTTTTCTTGTCGAGTACGTTATACAATTTTCTGTCTCTGGCGAACTACACACTGTTCGAATTAAGTAAATATTGACCCACATACGGTGGAAAAGAGTTTATAGGAAATTTTACTATACACGCTAATAACTGGATGACAAACTCGCAAACCGATATAGAACTAACTACATTCCATCAGAAAATTGTTCATAACTTATTTTTCATTTTGTTTAGACAATAATATTAATAAAATTTATATAAACTGCATTATTATTTTAAAGATAGTGTTTATAAAAAACTATTGGGGTGCAAAAATGTAAAGGCGGCATGAGCCAATAAATAATGAATTGAATATCAAATATAATGCTGACTATTATAACATAATGTTGACTATAGAAAAAGCAAATAAACTATCATAGAATAAAGGCGAGCAGAGTTATATTTATCGGTGCGTTAATCGTTTTATGAAAATGTTATCCAAGTCGAATAAAGGCATAAAGTTAGTTCTCGTCGCAGTAAACAGTCGAGTGCGCTACATATTTCGGAAGCGCAACAACAAACTATCTCCGAACTCCTTAGCCGCGTAACGTTAGGGTAAACTTTGACTTTTATCGCGAGTTGCCGTCGGAGGCAAAGTCACGATACATCCCACCCCTGGAAGATTAACAGCGTGCGTGTAACAAGCGTCGGTCGCACAATTAGGTTGAGACGCGGCAACCGGAGAGCCGAGAGCGTCGAAGCGGAGGCGGAGACCGCCGCGATCTCTCGGCAGAGCGCGCGCACGCTGGCAAAACACTCGCTCTCCTCTCTCTCTCTCTCTCTCTCTCTCTTTCTCTCTCACTCGTCTCTCGCGGAGCTCGCTCAGTCCGCCCTCGGCCGGCGTCGTACGCGCGCCCCTTTACTCGCTCCGGCCGAGCTTACTTTAACCGCGCTCGCGGCCCGACGCTTCGCCCGCGACCTCTCCCTCGCTTCGTTGGAGCTTTTGGAGCCGCAGCTGCTGTTTTGTGAGTGATAGTTCCGTTTCGAGTACCGATACTCGCGGCTACCTCGGTGATGAGTATCGATCGCACCGCGTATCCGACCTCGCTTTTTTCTCCCTCTTTCCTGCCTCTACTACTTTTTGTGGCTCTCGAATTTTCGGTAGTGCTTCTTTCACTCCTCGTTCTTTCTTTAATTACATCGGTCTTCCTTCAGCTAGGTTTTGAATTTTCTATCAGTACCAAGTGCCAATACCAGTCACTAACGTTGAAAATGTGTTGAAATTACCTTATTCTCAAGCTGCAACAATATTTCAATCGATACGTTCACTTTAAGGAGACACTATGCCGTGTTTGCATATACTCATTTAATTTTCTGAACGATAATGTAAAAAAAATAGGTATCTTTGATTTAATTGTAAAACGTTATCCTTTAACCTACTGAATATGCTCCGAGAAAAAATAACAAGTATATTTTGTTGTTGCATTTTGTTAATATTTTTCAAAGTATACGCATCAACAAATCGATTTGTGATATTTAATCAATTATACGATAGTAGCAACTAATATTTTAATTCATGCTTTCTCAATTTTTTAAGAATTATAACTAGATAATTAATCGATACAATGCATGTTATTATAGGCATTCTAAATATTTTAAAATATACATCTATTTACTACTACAAATATTACTTCTATACATCTATTTTCATTACATTTTTACATAATACTAATTTTTTATGCTCAATTCACTGCAGTTAAGGAAATCAATTTTTTATATTACCTACGTATAAATAATTGATGATTTGAAATTCAATCAGAGGAAGAAGCATCAACTTGATGCGAGAAAAGCAATCTTTTTCCAAAATAAAGAAAAAGTATTTTATTATTTACTTAACAATATTTATAATTATAAAATAAGAGAGGGAGACGTAGAGGGAAAACTATTTGTTATATCATAAGCACAGTTTAAATTGAATTATTGTAATATTATTTATTACATAGAATTCTACATTTGAAAATTAAAAAATTGTATTTTCGTGTTTTACTACATCAGAGTGTAACTTATCATAGAGCTTGCTGTCATGTTTTTGTATGCAAAAAATAATCAATATTGAGTTTCTTTAACAAAATAATTCCAGTAGTTTCTTGAATAACTCAATCGTGTTGAAACTTTATAGTTATCAATAACTGCAGTGATTAATTTTTAATTTGATTAATAACTTTCAATTTAATTAACGGAAATGCACAATAAAAATATTTTCAAAACATTGTACATAGAATATGATTCTAAGTTGCAGAAATCATTGATAGCTCCAAGAGCACTTTAGTAGTTCAGTTAGGTTTCGTTATAAAATGATTATCTTACTTTCTTTTAGCGGGTAATGCAACATTATTTTATTAACTGAACTAATCAAGGCACAGACTGTGGCTGAAGGCAAATTTAAAACCTAAGATTTAAACGATACTTAAAAAAATTGCGTTGACGTCCTGTGGAGCCGTATATCAAAAGAACATTGGTGATTCAGTGAAAACACACATCGATACTCATCACCGCAACAAAGGTTCCGCGATCATATAAAAAAAGGAAAATAACCAGGAGCAGAAGAGCCTTCGACTGTGCATTCTTTGCGGATAAGGAATGAGAAATTGGGCCGCGTACTGTAAGTGGGATGAACCCGAGCAATGCCCTCTTGGTAATTGATCGCGTTTCGCCGATTAACACGAGGTTCTTTCTCGCGGTAACGTCACAGCTATCGATCCCTACCTTTTCGGGGCTATTAGTGTCCTTTATTTTTGGAGTATTCGACGATTCGTTAGAGTTTGGTTTATACACTACTTACCACACACAAGCATATATTTTCCGAGACACGCATAAATGTTTTATTCTTGAGTTTACTGAATTGAACTACAAAATTAGCTTAGAATTCGTGGAGTTTAATTAATTAGAATAATTATAACGAAGCAGTTTCGGGTTAATGGGTGTTGATAATAAGCCTTAAATTAGTTGTATTTATTCTGATGGGAAGCGCTTGAGAAATTAAACTCGATATACCGTGTAAATTTACCCAAGACTCGTATAGTAACATTGATTTACAGTTAAGGGACTATTCTTTTTTCTTTTACCACGTTTCAAGCGAATTTCGTATCCCTCTCTGTTATAGTTTTCTTTAAGAAACTTCCATATGTCGAGTGGACTTTCTAAAGGAAAATTCAAAGTTTGAACGGTGACGACGAGAATGCACATGATATACTCAGTGACCGAACACAATTAAAAAGTTCCATCCGCGCGATTTGACTATAACTTTCTACATAGATAACTCGCGTGTGCGAGTTTTTACGTAACTTCACTGTAAGGAACGAAATTTTCACGAAAAATTTTAGTTAGAATTCGTTATGACGCTTGACATTTACTAATGGTGAAACATTTTGCGACGTACATGTACCATTACTATTAAATAAATACGTAAGTGTTATTACTGGAGTGAAATTCGCCTGTTAATCAAAAAAATTAATTTATCAAATTGCTACATCATTAAATTTAGATAATATACATTATATACTATATATTTCTTATCAACAATTGTGATATTATATTGTTACTATTATGAAATCGTTAGTTTTAATAATATCTCGCATGCTTCAATTAATTTTAAATAGATTAAAAAAGTAGTTTTATATTTTAATATTTAAATTGACTTTAGTTAACATCATTATTTCTAATTAATTATATTTTCGAATTTGTAATTCTAAATAATTTCTTTTAAATCTATGAAGCTAAATAATTGTATAGTACTCTCTAAGAAAGTAATTTACTTACTTTTTACGAAGAGATCAGTCATTATAAATAAAATACTGGAATTTAACTAATTTTAGCGAGCGTTGCCGTATTATTAATAATATTAATAAATGTAGTCTTAAATGTTAGATGGAATATTTATAAATAAATTAAAAATCAAAAATAATAGTAAATAAGAATATTAAAAAAGTTAATTTTGTTAGAAAAATAGTATAAAATTTTTATTTGACAATATAGAATGTTTTGTTTAATTATGAATGTGAAATTCTCGTGGGTAAAAAAAACATAAATACAAATACATTTATATACGTATCGATCGTATTTACTTGAACAAGAACTTCAATGAAAGCAACTTTTCATTCACTGGGAAACATTCCGAATAAAAATACTAGTTTGAATTGCAAATCGAAGATGTACTTTCATGTTCCCGGAAATTAGTTAAAAAACGTATATAGAAAAAACTAATATGAACCATAGCAATATATCTGCGGCTTATAACTTTTTATTAGTAAATTAAACTATGATTGTGTGTGTGTGTGTGTGTGTGTGTACACATATATTTTTAACAAAATGAAAATTCTAGGAACAGATTAAATAACGACCTTGTCGCAAATAATGACGCAATATCATCGCGTAGTTTTAAACAATTGTCTAGGAAACAAAGAAAAACAATCTCTTTGCACTTACAAAGGAGACAAATACTGAGTAATATCGCTCACGGAGGACCCTTCGAAATATTGTATGCATATGAAGGCGCGCGAAAAACGGGATAGAAATGAGAGGCGAACGGCCCGCGGCAATATACTTCCTCGTTCGATATATATCCACGTCGAATCAAATAGATTGGAGCGAAAAAAGAGAGGGAAAAAAAACAACCGAAACCTTCTCCGTGTGAGAATAAAGCTCGACGATCGCCTCCAGTTTCTCCGGTTTCCGGCATTCCAATTTCAACGGAGGCTAGTAGTTCAGCATGATCCTTTCATTTCGTATACCTACGATAGGGTTGACGATATTTCCCTTTTTTGTTTCCGCAATTATTGAGTTTCGTTAGCAGCCAAACGAGTTATTGTAGTTTAATTTTTAATTCTCTTGGTATTACACGATTGATTACATTTTTGATGAAAAATACAGTATATTTAAGTATCACATTGAATCGGTCTTGCGTTGTGTTAATAAATTCGGTGATTGCCAATTACGCATTTAAATCGTACATATGAATTACGCGTGTAATTTGAATCGAAATTTTATTAAAACAATGTTTAACCAAAATATTTACATAAAAGTCAAATGTTTCTAATTATAACTTTTCTTAGAATAGTTTCGTACAATAACCTAAAAAATAAAAAATATTGTTCTTTTAAAACTTTGTGCATTTATACAAGTAAGGGAGAATAAATGTATACTTTTGTATTATAAGAATAGTGTCCTCGGTTTTAAACATTAACATTTGCATCGTTTTAAAATTAAATTTGTATTTTTATCAAACGTGTAGAATTATATCTAATGTTAATTTTACTAATTATTATTTTTCGTAGATTTTTTTATCTTTTACAATATTTTCGTGTGCATTGAAGTAATTTTCTGGTTACATGAAAATAAACATTTTGAATATCAATATACTCAACGCATATGTTTATTAAAGGAAGAAAGGGATAAATGAAGAAAGTTTTATGATTTTACATTGACAATAAAAAAAATCTATATAATATATTCATACGATCATAGTTGCACGAAATTGAGTTCTTTGGAATTAATAATCCATATATAGATATTTATACAGAAAAAATGTAAACGTATAAATGAAAAGTCGTGGAAAAACCAATACTGTGCAATGCGGAGTACGCTTATCGTCTCAGACTTACTCGTGATGCTTTGTTCGTTTTGGCTGAATGGCTTTAGTCTTTCGTGCACTTTGCTTATTTGCTCGAAGGTGAATGGAAATTGTTGCACGTTTAACAAGAGTGGCGCAGTTATAAGGGGTTTCTCATAAAGTTTAAAAATTCACGTTACGAATTTCTCAGAATTGTAATTAAAAATAATGCACTTTACTTTATTCAATCGATCCAAGTTTTATGCTTAATTGAATTAAATTTACTTCCACGGGGTGAAATTCAATTGATAACGATTGGTAGCGATTTTAAAGAATCTTATACAGTGGTGACGAAACAGATCTTATTTGTTGGTTAACTCATAATGTCAGGTAAAATTTATGGGTGCTCCATTTCAGGCGCATAAATAATTAATTACTCGGTATCTTCTTTTCCAATTAAAATCTTGTTTACCACTCAGCGTAATAGAATTTCTCTCTTATCCTATTGTTCCGCCCTTTTCTTCTCCCGCAGTCCTTCATCTCGTTCGAATTCTTTTCCACGTGCGTTATACGAAGCTACTCGATGGCACGTGAGCCAAGGAAAAGATTCGAGGATGATAGCATCGATTTATTGCGCGACCAAAGGTCAACCGTCTTTCGCGTTTTCTCTCGTGCGTTTGATAATCATTATATAAAAACGAGCGATCTTAGGTTTTTTCCAACATATGCGCATGTCTCGAAGCAATTACAGATAATTAAGTTTATTTCAGTCTAATATCATTCTTCCGACTTCTGATTGATACAATTTATTAAAGAGAGAGGTAGATATTTTTTACTACGAATCTCATAATTTCTTTAATTTTATTTTCGTTCGTTATTTATTTTATATCTATCGGTACTTTATTATGCACTCAAAATCCTAGTTTAGAAGTTTACAAAAAACTGTGTTTAAAATAATTTAAATCTTAATCTTGTATTCAAATAATTCAGTTTTTTTCGTACACAAATTTAAAATAGATTTATTTAAAGTATAGTGTAACTAAATCAAGCAATCACTTTCTACATAATGTAGGAATATAAATATTTACAAGAGTTACTCAATCGAAACTCCTTCACGCTGTTGAAAAAGGATATAAACAATTTCTATAGTTGTACATTATCAGTCTATATTTACACAAAACGGAGAGGAACAATTTATTGAAAAAAAGATAACCCAATAATGTATATTCAATTTCAAGTATTTAAATTTAAGCCGATTCTCAAACGTATGAGATTTAAATTCAGAGTTAAATTAATTATAATAAATAAAACGCGTGAATTATTCTAAACCGCAGTTTTACGTAGAGAAACGCATTAATAATAGAAAATTCAACAAAATAGTAGAATCGTATTTTTCTACATATAAAAATTTCGATATAAACAATTTTGTAAAGGAAATAAAAGTGGTGGTTGGCAAGTGAAAAAGCGGCTTAATCCAATAAATCCTTGAGACGATCAATGAACGTTTTCGAAATCCAAATAAGCAATTAGAGAGTCAATTTGCCGAGCACGCTCGGACAAATGGAATTCGTGGGCTCGAAATCCAGAGAAAAGTCGCTCCAGACTAACTTTCCTCCCCCTTAACTTCCTGCTCTTTTCGAGCAGGGCTCTCAGCCAAATAGCCCCTAGGCTCAACCAAGTTTCGGGCAGGCAAATGCCGAGGACACTTCTGTAACGTGCGCGCCTCCATACGACCTAGCATCGGTTCACTCGTTCATTACACTGGGAGTGGACCACGCTCCTTGCATACTAATTTCACGGATCATTGTGTACGTTTTAATTTCTACCAAGTTTGCTGGGCAGTAATGAAGAGAAAAACGTAAAGCTACCCTTACTACATTTACTTTCCTTCTTCCTTTTGGCAATTTTACGAGTCTTCATTTATTGCCTTCATCTTGGAGTATATTTAAAACGTCATTGGATGTATCGAATGTTCACTACGTGTAGTAATTACTTTTTATTTTTATTGTAACATTTATAAATGTACTCATTATTCCCTAGAAAAATCAAGGTAAACAAAATTATGTTTAAGAAACAATGATCGTTGTATAATTTAGAAAGTTAAAAATATAATACCAAAATATGTCTGTAAATAAATTATTTTCTATTAGGGTATGTGCTTAAAAAGTTAATGCTATGATATTCCAGGTTGTGAATTAATTTCGCATATAAAATCTTAAACCTTTCCACCTAAATATTCGTTTCTTGTGGTAATATCATATTTTATATTCTTAATATCTATAACTTTTTAATTTCTTATTAGTAGGAAGTTTTCATTTGTAATATATATTTATTTTATCTGTATAAGGAAAATTAAATTTTGCAGTAAGTGCATTAATGAATTAATAAAAATTGCATAATTTATTATTTTTAATTAATTAGTTAATTTTAGTTAGAATTTCCATGTCGAACGAGGTGCAATTGGAAATCGAAATACGCTGCTTTTCCTTACATAACGGGTAATTTAAACAATTTTAAAATTGCATTTCGTCGCCTGCGTGTAAATTTTAGACTGATGCTATAGTAGTTGATCATTTGTTTTGCTTCTGAGCGTTTCCTGAGGGCACGAGTGCAGTCCATAAAAGACGGAAGTACCCAATTTATACTGTGTTACGTGTCACTTTCAAGTACGCACGTGTAGAATGACATATTTCCCTACAAAAACGTGATTGCCCTATTTTTTACATTGGTTATATCAGTAAAAATTTCAAACTAGAAATTAACAAATTATTCTATTTATTGTTGCAAACGTGTAGATTAGACTATAGATCGCAATGTAAATCGTGATATCCAAGATTAGCCTTCTCATAGTGCAGTTAAGTAACGTCATAAAAACCATTAAACTGAAGCAGATTGATGTAAGATTTATACGTATTTTCAAAGTTATAACAGCCTGCTAAAAGTTTCAAAATTGCACATAACCGTCCGAATGTGAAATGCGAAGCGCAGAAACTTTTACAATTTTAGTCAACCCCGTTGTTTAATAGACTTTAAAGGTGCTTCTTATCAAATGAGAATTGTTACTTTTCTACACTTCATTCCGCATCTGGACCGTTATGAGAATTTAATACTGCTTATTGTACGGTAGATTCTAGTCAGATTATTGTAAATAACACAATTAACTTCAATTTTTTTTAAATTATTATTCTACGATTTCAGTAATATTATTTTTTATTAGATTTTCATATAAATAATCATCTAACTTCTTTATAAAAAGGTCTATTATAGTAAAGTATAGTGAACTTTATAGTTTTTGATTAATTTTAAAATTTATATATTACTAATATTAAGTGCAAATAGAATTTTAATTATATGACGATAACTGGTGTTACAAATGTGATTCTATATCTAGGAAGTAAATACACATTCTACATGGTAAAAAGTCTCCT
Organism: Theocolax elegans; assembly: GCA_026168455.1. Taxonomy (NCBI): domain Eukaryota; kingdom Metazoa; phylum Arthropoda; class Insecta; order Hymenoptera; family Cerocephalidae; genus Theocolax; species Theocolax elegans. Next base: position 83,894,221 of record CM047425.1, read on the forward strand.
GATTTGTCTAACAATTAACGAAATTGTAGAATATTTCAAACATTTAAATTAATAAAATGACTTTTTGTTAAAAGTCGTTGATATTAATCGACTCTCAAAAATGTCACGTTGCATCTTTAGAATATTAATTATCGGAAGCTTAAAGTGGATATTTCGCATGACGAGATAGGCACGCGTAACTTGAAATCAGTGTGCATTTTGGGTCGGCGCTTGAGCGAAACTCTCGTAAATCTCCTCGACCCGAAAAGGAAGCGGAGTGTTGCTTCGCGCGCTTCGGGCGAGTTCCCGTGCAATTTAGCCGCGCGAAAACCACCAAGAGCCCGGCCTCGCGACGTTAATTATGCAAGTCCAAAGCCCGCATGAGCAGAAGATTGGGTTGCACCGAAGGGAGGAGCTGCGAACTTTACTATCTTCACTCTCTTTTTTCTTGCGTCCACTTTTCCTCAAGGCATTTACTTTTTATCACCTTTAGCTCATTTCGTTCGTTTATGCGACCTTGATTATTTTTTAAAATGACCTTTTCTTTTTTTAACTTTGAAGTTTCTTTTGATTCTCGAGTAATTAACATACAAATATTATATGGATTTTTACTATTATTTTGTCATCATCCATATTTATTTAAAGTTTAGTTAACTTTATGAAAAGATTGACCACTCTATGCAGTTAATATTAGTAGAAAATATCTGGTCTGCATCCTCTAAACTGCTTGAAATATACAGATGTTTAAAAAGATAGAAAAAAAGGCTCGTGTTCACGGCGTCACTCGTACACCCATTCATGTGGGCATTCCTAGTTTAAAAAGATGATAGCCGGATGTTGTAAAGCATTTTTGAAGAGTAAATTATATCGGTTGTTCAATTAACGCCCGGAAAAACTTGATCTGTAAATTTGAAAATTCATTGTGTCTGAATAATAAAGTAAGCATATTGGAAATATAGATATTATTTTTCATAGATAATTGGACTCACTATAAAATGATAAATATATAAAATAAGTAAAATTAATTTGTTTCTTGAAACATCATAAAAAAATAGAACACCGTGTATCTTGTAAATAGCTAATAGAGAAGTATTTTCAATATTTCAAAATAATAAAATTTAATTCAAGTAATGCTGAGCGCGTGTAGAGTGAGTATTTAGCTATGCTTCTACAGAATATGTTAAACAACTTTAAATGTATCATTTTGTAAGTTTATCTTTGCCGTTAACTAAACTTCTTGTAAACAGCAAAAATAGTATACTCAACAATGAACAAACGGTGGTATCTAGATATTTAGCCTGTAGAATGGAATGAAATTATGAATATTGGACTTTATTTCAGTAAAATGATATTTATAACTATTAGAAACTAACTACTAAGTTGCATTCAAGTTTATTTTCTAGAGATGTGACACTGTCTTGGGTTAAGTGCTTTACTAATTTCGCTAAATTATTACCATCACGGTATTTCTACATAATAAACTATTTTCCAGAAATCTAATATTGTCTATTATAATTAAATATAATATTAAATTAAATTGGATCTATGATTACTATTGCGATAGTGCATTGCAGTCATTAACTGTACATTTATATAAGCGTTACGACCCGTGGATATAGAAACTTTAACGGTTTTAAGTTCTGCTACTTGTATCTAGTGATGTACATCTAGAGAAAAAAATCATAGTAATCACTGTTAACGAAGGTTACGATTACAAAGTATAATGAAAGACAATTATGTATATAATCACTCGAAAGTAATTTAGAATTATGACTCGAGTGTTCATTAAATGCTCTACGAAATGGAAATAGTAAATATAACTATAAAATATTAAAAATTCAATATCGCTTCAAAACCAGCAAACAACAAAAAAATGGAAAATCTGAATTTACTCACGAAACTTTATTTCAAAATAAATTACAAGGTATTCACGGATCGCCATATTTACGACGGTTTATAGTCGTTCCTATCTGAAAAAAATGAAAAAGAAAAAATAAAGGGGAAAAATATTTTCACCTCGAGCAGTGGGTTACACGTCGGCAAGCTACACGTGGTGCTTACGAATTTCATTTATTGGTATGAGCATCCCACACCTTCCCATAGGCGCCGGCGTAACGCCCACACGAAGCAAAACGCGGTCTCCCACGCGCCGTGACACAAAGATTACGTCCAGGGAAGGGAGGGAGGGAGGGCAAAGAGCGTCCGCAAAATCGAAAATCCCGTAAAAGCGAAACTCGAAGCCGCCCCTCGATCCATCATCCCTCCGTGCGGCTCGGGCAACATCTCTCGGGTAGCGCGTGGGTGGGTGGCGAGGCGCCACACGCTTCGGAATCGATTCGCTGCCGTAGCGTCGCGTACACCACAAGACAAGAAGCTTGAACTTGAACTCCCTGCGTTTCTCTTCCTCGCCCTCTCTTTTTCATCTCCTTCTCTACTTCGGCCTCGGTGATGTGCGCGTGTGTGCGTGTTGTCCGTGCGACTGAGCGATTCCGTTTCAAGGCGTCTTACGAATCTCTGTTGCGACTGATGATGTTTGACTCGAGTGGCTGGCCCGTCATCGATTTCTTCCATTCTGTCGTCTTTATTCTTACATCCTCTCTTGCGGGATAAGCAAATATTGTGAGGGTAACCGAGACTAGGGCAGTGTTTACCCTATTCGACGGAAATAGAATCAGCTTCTATCTACGTTGAACATTTACTCTAATTATGGTGACTGGCTTTCCACGAAAATAATTTCGGATTTCCTATTTAAATAATATAATATTTAAGTAAACAAGTTTTACATTTTTCTGTTTCGTTGCACATTGCATGAATTCTTGAAAATTAAACTTGTACGGTGGAAAATTAATATGTTTTAATTAAAGTACATTATTTTTATATCGTAATATACGAAAATGGAATTTACATCACGAATATTAAAATAATAAATAAAGTAAATTCAGTAATGCATAATGTATAAATAAAAAATCACGTAGATAATGTATATCAGAAAATTTTTATATTTACGAATTTTTAATAAATCTACTATATTAAAAATTCCTTAGGTAATTTAGTAATTTTAGATATTATAATTGATAAAAATCTTTATTATTCATTTATACTTCTTTCTACATAATACATGATTTTTTTGCATTACATAAAAGCAGGTAAACATTTATTCGTTCAGTTGCATGTATACTAATATTTATTATTGAATATTAAACAAGACGCATATAAAATTTTCCGTAAAGGTAATTCAATATATATATATTTGATTTAATATTTTTCAGATTACGTTATAAAATATCATGTATTATTCAAATTTATTTATCTGTTATTGATTAAATACTACTTTAGTCTTAATTTCTTTTCAAATTTGTCATAATTGTCTTAATTATAATTAAATGATTTAAGTACAAAAAATATGAAATGTACTTATCTGAAAATTGGACAATTTTCATCGAGTTTTAATACAATCTATAATTTATAATAAAACACAGTATAAAATTTAATTATGCTTCCGACTGCTTTTATAATATATATCAGTATTAAATAAAAGATAAAATGAAAGACAAACATTGTTCACGAGCCTTAATGCAGGATCAAGAAAAAGATTAAAAACAAACAAACAAAACAAAAATAAATGATCGGAAACATGAAGCAGATAATGTACTTCCTGCGGCAGCGTATATATTTATGAACTGAATATTTTATTTAGGAGTATGAGTCATGAAACATAACAAATAAAGACAAAATAGGTCACGTGGAGAATTCTCGACAGCGTGTGTTGTCCCTTGAAAATCCACCTGAAAATGGAAAATTATAATTTCTCGATGAGTAGAAAGTCTCAATTTCTAGTGCATCCTCGTAACGTGAAAAATGACAATAGCACCGGCTCACGTAACTGTGCAGAACTCAGTTTGTCTGTGAGAACGCGAGCGCGGACTTACGATCCCATTATGGTCTAGACCGACACAATCAAAGAGAGGGAGGAAGAAAGAGAGAGAGAGAGAGATTGAAAAGTCTTTATTAATGCCTAGGTAATCATTTAACCTTAAGGCAAGGAAAAAAAAACAGTATTACATAATGTATAATAATATTAATAATAATTTACAATTTACAATAATGAGTCGCTAATCTCGAATTTCTACAAAACAAAAACATAATTATTTGAAATACTAAATAAATAAATGAATGCGCTGTAGTTACAATTCGAAAACGGAACAATATTTAATACAATAATACAGTAATAAAAAAAAAATAAAAGAAAATAACCGAAATAACTATCTCTATTCAATTTTCGCTGAGATATTCACGCAAACGCTTCTTAAAAATGGGAACTGTCACACTCAGTTTTATAGCCGATGGCAACGAATCCCAAAAATCCATCGCCTGAATGGTAAAAGACCCCTGATAGACGCTAGTACAGACCTGGGGACGCTGAAAGCACGAGTTTTGCACACGGTTTGAACGACGAATATCAGAATTTGGAGGTGGAAATAACTCATGCAAAAGAGAGAGAGAGAGGAGAGAGATGAGAGAGAGAGAGAGAGAGAGTGAGTAAGAGAGAGCGCTCGAACCGTTCGAACCGTTAACCAGAAGCAGATGCTCTGTTCTGTGCCGTCGACTGTTCGTCGATGCTGTATTGCTGTGTGCGAGACGTCAACACGCGGAAAATGTCAAATCGATCTTTACCTTTTACTCCCTACACGTTCAAGTTAATATTACTTTTCTCCAAACGACCTACTATAAAGTATCTTCAGTCTCCCGTGATTCACGCATATTTATACATTTCAATAACTATGAAACATTTTCAGCAATAAGTTTTAAAATATTTAAAACGTTACATATTACCATTTGTCAAAGCTTTTATAAGCAAGAAGTAAAGTATGTACCAGGCGATGTTTCACTTAGATGATTAGCTCTCGTTATTGTTTAATATTACATAATATTAATTCACCAAAATTATTACTTATTATAATTATGACTACTGTAATTATATCGCAACATCTACATTGCAGGCTACTTGTTATAATATTCACTCAAAATATTTCTTCTCTAAAAAAATGAAGTAAATAGCTAATACGGAAACTGAATATTCTATAGCTACATACTACTATGATACTTTACGAAAAATAAACTTTTAACTCATCGCATATTAAAAAACATATTTTTTGTTTGTTTGAAGTATACATATATTATTCAATGATCCTAAAATACTTGAATTACTTTTTTTAAGGTTTTTATAATATAATCGATCGGATATGCTTCTCATTGAAAAATCTTTTGATCTTCTAATATCTTTAAAACGATTTTCTAAAATATTAATATAATATCTCGTATTTAAATACTTTGATCGAAAATATTTTGTTTAAATATATATTACTTTATTGTACATTAAGTTAAAAAGATTTCAGCAATTTTATTTTATTAGGATCTGTCTGATAATAAATTGTGGTTAAAAAATGAATGAGCTTTTTAACACCTTTCCAATGCTTTCTGAATTTTAACAGGGCCATATATATTAGGATTTACGATGGATTTTCACATAAACCAATATACGGCGTGTGTTGTCCCTTGAAAATCCACCTGAAAATGGAAAATTATAATTTCTCGATGAGTAGAAAGTCTCAATTTCTAGTGCATCCTCGTAACGTGAAAAATGACAATAGCACCGGCTCACGTAACTGTGCAGAACTCAGTTTGTCTGTGAGAACGCGAGCGCGGACTTACGATCCCATTATGGTCTAGACCGACACAATCAAAGAGAGGGAGGAAGAAAGAGAGAGAGAGAGAGAGAGAGAGAGAGAGAGAGAGAGAGAGAGAGAGAGAGAGAGAGAGATTGATTGATTGAAAAGTCTTTATTAATGCCTAGGTAATCATTTAACCTTAAGGCAAGGAAAAAAAAACAGTATTACATAATGTATAATAATATTAATAATAATTTACAATTTACAATAATGAGTCGCTAATCTCGAATTTCTACAAAACAAAAACATAATTATTTGAAATACTAAATAAATAAATGAATGCGCTGTAGTTACAATTCGAAAACGGAACAATATTTAATACAATAATACAGTAATAAAAAAAAAATAAAAGAAAATAACCGAAAATAACTATCTCTATTCAATTTTCGCTGAGATATTCACGCAAACGCTTCTTAAAAATGGGAACTGTCACACTCAGTTTTATAGCCGATGGCAACGAATCCCAAAAATCCATCGCCTGAATGGTAAAAGACCCCTGATAGACGCTAGTACAGACCTGGGGACGCTGAAAGCACGAGTTTTGCACACGGTTTGAACGACGAATATCAGAATTTGGAGGTGGAAATAACTCATGCAAAGAGAGAGAGAGAGAGAGAGAGAGAGAGAGAGAGAGAGAGAGAGAGAGAGTGAGTAAGAGAGGGAGAGACGCTCGAACCGTTCGAACCGTTAACCAGAAGCAGATGCTCTGTTCTGTGCCGTCGACTGTTCGTCGATGCTGTATTGCTGTGTGCGAGACGTCAACACGCGGAAAATGTCAAATCGATCTTTACCTTTTACTCCCTACACGTTCAAGTTAATATTACTTTTCTCCAAACGACCTACTATAAAGTATCTTCAGTCTCCCGTGATTCACGCATATTTATACATTTCAATAACTATGAACATTTTCAGCAATAAGTTTTAAAATATTTAAAACGTTACATATTACCATTTGTCAAAGCTTTTATAAGCAAGAAGTAAAGTATGTACCAGGCGATGTTTCACTTAGATGATTAGCTCTCGTTATTGTTTAATATTACATAATATTAATTCACCAAAATTATTACTTATTATAATTATGACTACTGTAATTTATATCGCAACATCTACATTGCAGTACTTGTTATAATATTAACTCAAAATATTTTCTTCTCTAAAAAATGAAGTAAAATAGCTAATACGGAAACTGAATATTCTATAGCTACATACTACTATGATACTTTACGAAAAATAAACTTTTAACTCATCGCATATTAAAAACATATTTTTGTTTGTTTGAAGTATAATATATTATTTCAATGATCCTAAAATACTTGAATTACTTTTTTTAAGGTTTTTATAATATAATCGATCGGATAATGCTTCTCATTGAAAAATCTTTTGATCTTCTAATATCTTTAAAAACGATTTTCTAAAATATTAATATAATATCTCGTATTTAAATACTTTGATCGAAAATATTTTGTTTAAATATATATTACTTTATTGTACATTAAGTTAAAAAGATTTCATCAATTTTATTTTATTTAGGATCTGTCTGATAATAAAATTGTGGTTAAAAAATGCATGAGCTTTTTAACACCTTTCCAATGCTTTCTGAATTTTAACAGGGCCATATATATTAGGATTTACGATGGATTTTCACATAAACCAATATACGGCTCTAAGATTGTTTAAACGAATAATCCGAAAGATTTACAATACAGTATCTCCGATTTTATCTACTATTATATCTCAAAAATGACATAAATTTACAATAACATTTTCCGATACTGCAACTAATAACATTATATATAACCGAGAGTTTGTGAAAATGTAACGAAAGCATTTTTATTATAAAAAGCTATATATTTAAAAGATAATGTTGACATAATAAAATTAATTTTTATACAAATGTTACAACTTGTATTTTATGTAATTATAACGATATACAAAAATATAGAATTATAATGCAGTTTACAGTTTTGAAAATGAATATCCTGATCCCTGAATTCCTGCCTTCGGTGGTGATCTATTCACCGGGAAAGTCCGAAAAATCCGAGAAATACTTTGAATCGCCGACTACAGTTTGGTATCGATCGCATCTCCATTTTATTACGATCGGCTTGGTTTCCATCTGCAAAGCTTTTAGAATCGCGAAAATTCTACGAGACCTATTTTGGTTTTACGACACCAGTGCCACGACGGGGCCAAATGTTCGAACAATAATTTTATGCCCCAGCTTATCACTATAAAATTTATCGCACTTTGAGATATAAATTCTTATTTTTCACCTCTAATGTCAAAGTGATTTTTTTGATTGTCGGAAATTTGAGTGATACTTGGTTTTATATACCGGTTTCCGGTATATCTCTTGTAATAAGCAATAATCGTAACGATAATTTATTTTAAGAGCAAATTTTGTTAATCACATTAACATCTTGATATATTGCATGTAATAATTCTGTATAGTATTTTGTTGTTTTTAAATATTAATTAATTAGTTTGTATATAAATAGAATATATTTTGACGCCCCGTATACGGTAAAAGTTTTTTAATTGATCAATTGACACTTATATTTTTTTTTACTTAAAGATGCATAAAAATCTGGTTACTTAAATATATAGAACTATGAAACACCTACTGCTCAAAACAATTTATTTTCTACTTTGACAAAAATAATTTAAAATAAAATTATAGTTTATTTTAAATTATTTTTACTTATCGTTCATCGCAAGGATTTTTGCCATGTACGAATAAATTAAAAGCTATTCGAGAATAAAAAGAGATAGTTTAAAGCATCCGTCCACCGATAAAAGTGGAGAAACACAAAGGGCGAAAAATGGAGCGACTCTTTCGAACGGGATGGAAATTGAAAACGGGGCCGCGCGGATCCGTGCGGCTCAACTCAGGCCGGGCGTCGACTTTGGCATATCGACAGCTCGTCAAAGCGCGCACGGGAATATCGAGAGTCAGTGGGCGGTTATTATAGGAGGCGTTTTTAGTGTCCCCGCGGATCTCGAATTTCTCGTTTTCGTTATTTCCTCCTATTCCTTCTCAGATTTTCAGTCTACCATACCTTTTATAATTCTCCAATGATACGTATCACCTTCTTGATACATTAGCATTCAAATTGTCTTAAACGTGAAGCATTTTATACAATAGATGATTTTTTACTAGGAAATTGTGTAGTTCATTCCAGGTACCGTGTCAAATCATCTGATCCATAGAAATTTTTGTAAATTATGAATTATTAATCATTTGCTTTGAATTAATATAAAGTAGAAATTATACCGCAATGTTTTTTGTATTTACAGCAAGTTTTAATGCAATAAATTTATTTCAGAGTTTCCAGTTTATATTTGAGGGGGTTTAAAAATTAATGTTAACGCGCTTCATCCTACAATTGATAAAGGTTACATAAATATAAATAATTGTTTTTATATGTTATTCGAGGGTGCTCGGTTTTTTGTTACAATTTCAAAACTAATCGACAACTAAATTAATTAATAAATAAATAATTTTATAAGATTGGAAACAATATTGCATTAATAATAGTCCCGTATTTATTTTGTTATATTTTTAAATATTAAGAAAAAATGGAATAATCAGCTCTTAGTTGAGGTCATATTGGAAATATTTTTAAGCTCGTGAATATCATTTTATAGGACAGTGAGGTATAGATTATTTAAATATTAACAAGATAAGCTCTCTGCAAGTCTATAATGAAATCAATTACCGGTACAATAATATATTTGTTTTTTGCAAATTTAGTCAACAAAATAAATGGTAACTCAACAACGTGATAACAATCGATATATAAGGTATATTTTGTATATCGATTCGAGTTTTTAGATGCGCTAGTGCGATTGAGTCCTTTACACTCGCAATTGTCGTTTCACAAAAAACCAAGTTGGCGAATATCGGTATCCCGAAAACCCTAACTGTCCTGGGGCTAATAATCGAGGGATGTGCTTTTTGTTTTATAGCCTGAAGGGAATCGTTACTACGGGACGAAATTCATCCATTCATTTTATTGGGTTGCCCCGTGTATGGATTTTATCGTGCGGAAAGTGCGCGCTTACATTCCCTCGAACTGAGAATTACCGGGACTGGCTTTGTGGCTCATCTTTCTTCGTATTAAAGGGATGTAATGGGGTATTTTTCCAAATCGTTTTCTACGTGAATATGAATATAATCGTTTGGATCTTCAACCTGTGGTAGGGGAAGGAGGAAGAGGGGGAGGAGGAGGAGGTAATATAGGTTTTCTGACGAGCCGGAAGTACCTTTTCTTGCAAAATCGTGGAGAAGTAATAGGACTTCATTTTTACGCTGAGTTTCCAAGCGGCTTTGTACATGATCTAACGAATAGTCTTTTCCCTATATACCTTTCTTACCAGTGTTTACTAACCAAATTCGTTTGTTTATTTATTTATTTAATTATTAATTTTTTATATTTTAATGAAAATTTTATTTATACAAACTAATGTGTCGTTATAAAAAATGGTAATAAGTAAACGGTGACGAACTAGATTATTTCATGAATGGAAACTGTTGGTAGACTGCGAGTGATTAATATGAAAAATGAAGAAAACGATGAAATATTGGCTTTTTAAATCCATCTTAATAAAAAAGAAATTTAATTTGCTGCATGTAAACGATAATGCCGGCGAAACGAAAATATAAAAGTCAAACAAATTACCTAGGAATTTAGCTAATGGAACAGCACGAACTTTCATTCTTGCCTGCACGTGCTCGCAAAATGAACGAGACTTTCTTCCGCACCCACAGCAATCACCATTGCCTGAAAGCTCATGAGCAAGAGAGAGAAAGAAAGGGGTAGAGAAAAAAGAGATAATCTTTCTTACACCCTAACTATATTACAAAGTTATGGTTAATTATATCCTAACGTAAGCTTTGCCGCTTGGATTAAATCACATTTCTTTAAGTGTCTACTACAAACTTTTTAAAATCAACATTTAAGTGATTCATTGTAAGAAAATCAGTTATACCATAAAACTAATAAATACAAAAAACTGAACAGATTAGGAATATAAAATTAAGAGCAGCTTTCGTTAAATAATTAAAGTCTATGTCTTGTTCATTAGTCGACTATAAAGCATAGTTTGCAAAATAGTAATTAAATTATTCAAATGCGCTTAAGGAATTTTTTGTAACATTGTAGTAAACAAAATAACTATCGGTTTATAAGCACAAATATTAATAATCACAATTTTGTGAAAATCAAAGGTACAAGAACTAGAAGCGAAAGAATTAAGGGAGAGTAGGAGGAAGAAAGGAGAGAATTTAAAAACTCCCAACGCGGCAGCAAAATTACCATCGAGGCATTAAAGGCAGCCGTCGGTTTAAAGCAAGTTAATAATACCACAGTCTTCCCTAACGATTTAAAAAACGCGAACGGCGAAAAAAACGAAAAAGAAGCTTGGGAATGGACCTAAAGGAGAAAGGGAGAGGAGAGGAGAGGAGAGGAGAGGAAAAAGTACAGGGAACTAAAGGGAGAACAGATCAGCCATTGTATGAGTCTCTTAGAGCTCTGATCGGCAAAAGGATGAAAAGTGGCTACTTATTCGCCTTTTCTTCTTATTCTATCTGCCTATTGTTATTATTGTTAAGATCATCGTTATTACAAATATTGCTTCGCTTTCTAGTTGGAAGGATGATTCGGTGAAAACTTGAAATGTACGTATAGTTAACTATAGTTTTAAGCTTTAAGGGGTACAGCACGTAAGAGACTATTTCTCTTAGGTAAATATGTTTTAATTTAAAAATTCAGACCAAAACTGACAATCTTCTAACTTCCTTTTTTCTCAGCAGTCCTGTTTTTTCTAAATTAGCATAAAAAATATCCATAAATAATAATCGCAGCCTTGGGTCCAGTCACTGCCAAGTATTGAGATTTAAAAACCTCTTTTACTAAATTACTCAGTAAAATGCTCAGTGTTTTTTGGAGTGTCCTTGAATGTGATATAACATATTTCAAAATTGTCTACTACTGAATTGATCGTATTTATCAATTTCACATCCCCTTTACAATTGTATACACCTTAAAGCGGATAATGCGTTTAAAATAAACGTTTACTCTTTAAGTGTCGTGTATGTGCCTTTCTATCAAGGTGTAATAACAATTTTAATTTCGTTTGTTGATCATTTGGTGCACATTTTTATCAATGTCCTTGTAATTGAATTTACATCAATGACAATTTTTGTAATAATTAGCAACAGCGACGTAGAAATAAAAATAAATTATTGCCTGACTCGTTATTTTTATATCAAAGAAATTGTAATTATATCAAAGTGTGGACCGTGGAATTTCTTAACATTGCTAAAGAAAAAGAGTGTGTATTAAAAATAATTTAACAGCGCCCGCTGCAGAAGTTGAGACGAAGAAAATACTAAATTGCAAATGCTCGTTGCGGAAAATGCAAACGGAAAAAAAGCGACATTGTTGTGTGCCGGACACTAGACATCTTTCTTATCTGTAAGCAACAGGAGCAGGAGCAGGAGCAGAAGCAGGAGCAGAAGCGCGCGAGCATAAATAAAGGTTCGATTCACATTTAAATTGCCTCCCGGGCGCTTTCTTCCTCGAGTCGCGGTGCCCCTTTGCCTCCTAACGAGCGCCATTCCCATCTTAATATTCCGATAAGTCGCTCTTCCAGTTTCTCGCGCAAAACGCGCTTATAGCCATTACCTGGGCGTCGAGGCTGCTTTTGTGCGCAGCAACAAACTTTCATGCAAACCTAGCTTAAGAAGATTTTCCCGATTATCTTGTTACGCGGCTTCCTCCAAATTGCAACTGACGAATGCCTATTAAAATCGTTGAAAATTGCTCGTGTAACCGATATTTTGTCGAATCTAACTGCATCTGCATTTCTCGTTTCCTCGTTCAAGATCTAACTGCAGTTTAGATTTATATTATGGGAATGTAACTCTTGGTACTTTATTCCCTTCACTTAAAATCAATCTCTTCCAATGCCTTTTTATTGTGATTACTTAATTTAACATACAATTTACTTAAATACAGAATTTGTAACATAAATAAATAAATCAAATTTGAATAAAATTTAATCGATAATAAGAGTCTTTTTTCAAAGATAAATTATTTAGAAATCGTTACTTGTTGATTTCTTGTAATGATTTACCGTCATTTGCACAGTACAAGTTACAAGGATAAATATTTAAATTACCTTACTAATGCTTTGTACTACTCAAAGTTGTATTGGTTAATACGTACTCTACACATTCAAAACATCATGTCATTGTAAAATTGTTTAGTATACAACAACAGTAAAGTTCGACTACATTTAATAAAGAGTGTTTTCATTCGAGGATGACAAATAACTTTTTAGGACACCCATTAAAATGGTCTATAACTTTAAGGTTAGATGAACGAGTGAGAAGGATAATAGAACCCGTTCTATTTTGTAAGATAAAGCATAAAAACTATATACGACATTTTTTATATTCGCCATTTTAATTACGAGTCCGACCGACCTAGTAATAAAGCGAGTAAAGGCCAAGACATACGCGAGCGACGATTTTATCGGTACTCCACTCCTCGTAAAATTAAAGAAATTCATGCTTCCGTAACAGCGCGTGGGTCATGCCTCCCCCGCAGTTTTATTTTATCTTTCGTGAAACAACACGAAGACGCTTTGTTGTCAAACACATTTGACGCGTTAGATGTTAAAGTATACACTATACACTTGCGAGAAAAAGAAAAAAATATTATAGCCGTATGCAGGAAACAAAGAAGAAATTTAAAAAAGAGCGCTATGGATTTCCCTTCTTTTATTCGTATGAAGAAGGACACAATTTTTATTAAAAAAGTTTGTACCTTCTAGCGAGGTTTGCCAATTTTTCGAGTGAACTGCAAGCTGGGAGGCTTAAACTTTCCCCGCTGAATTCAACATTTTTCTTATGTGAGCGTTACTTTTTTTCCTACTCGTATCGATCGACACACACTCTGAACTAAAAGGGCTGTTTGATATTTTAGCTCCGATCGACTTCTCGGGGATCAACACTGGAATATTGAAGCGTTACATATATATAGGGGAATATATATATACCCATATGTGTGGTGTGTGTATGAAAACTTTTAAAAAATTCGTTTCTCGATATTGAAAATTGTGTACTTTCCGTGAAAAAAAATGTTTATGCGTCAGTTGTTTATGTACTTCAACAATCCATGTGGATTATCGTTGGAAATTCATAGTTCAATTTACATATTTTCTTTAAACGAGTATTTTAATATCGTGTACCGTTTTTATTTAAAATATTTATTTTAAAACGTAGATAAGCAAGGTAAAGCTCTTTCACTTCGGAATGACAAAATTATTTTATAGGTTTCGTATAAGCAGCGCGGTCATGGACGAAACAATTACGAACATTTATAATACTTTTAATTCTTAAAATCCGGTTACCAACTACTACGACTCTATTAAGAAAATCTTACGCTTTTAGACTTTACAATTAAGAATTTAAAGAAAGTAATGAAAAGATATATATTTTCTATATATATATAGTTAACAAATATTCACGAAAATTTAAGCGCGCTAACGATACTAAATTTGTATATATTTGCTTCAATTAGCAGTCAACAGCTGTGAACTGTACTGAATAGTGCAAAGAAACTAAAAGTAATATTAGTCATAAGTAATTTTGATTTCGTTGAAAGCGCATTTAAGTAGAAATTTCTGCGAAACTCCATTAAAATGCAATGTGATTAAAAGTATTAACGAAGTAAATAAATCAACCAAACTGATATTATTTTCAATCTATACTGCAATGAGGAATAATGATTACATTGTAATTATTAAAACTTTGCTTATCGGTAATATAATGGACTGATATAATTACGTTAGATCTGTAAATATTTTAGTTGGGTTGTGAAGTTAATTAATTAAAATTTTATTAATTAAATAATAATCTATACAATGCTTTAAGCATAACTATACTATTCGGTGCGCTTCATTAAATTATCACATTGATGAATAATGAAATAAATTAAAGATATTGCGATAAGACTATATAATATTGTTTATTATTTATCAAATGTATGCTCTAAACTATAATGTGTGTACACACACACACGCACGCACACACACATACATCAAATTTTCAATTAAATGATTTATAAACCAGACTATATTAATAAAAATTACGTAAAAAAAATATAAGATTAATGAATTTTTATTGTTAAAAGTTAAAATTGATAGAATTAAATATATATATGTTATTTACCATTAAATATTGCTAAATATTTTATTAAAATATTTATACAATATATTTAAACAACCGTTGATATAAATAATTGTCGCTTATGTAATGTTGAACAAATATTTTAGTTAAATAACAAAAAATAAAACCAGAATTGTCAAGAATGTTTATACATATCAGGTACGCATACTCGGACTTGGATTCGGTGACTAGAACAGCCAAATTTTCACCCGAGTTACACCATCGACGTTAATTACGCGAACCAAACTTACAACGCGCTTCCGCCTTAGCGAAAGTTGTTAGGAGCTGAGAGGGGGAGCGGGAAAATATCACTTCGCTAATAAGCTTCGAGGCTGAGTTGTGCTCCGAGCGCGCCTTCGTTGATAACCGGACGGACTTTTCCTTTTAACGACTTGCGCAATTAGGAAACCGGTAAAAAGCTTCTTTTCATCGGCTCTGACCCTTATATACACCCTCGGCCTTTATTCGATTAATCTCAATACACGCTGAAACTTTACGTCTTTTATGCGTGGCGCCTCGATTTCTTTCCGTATGAATCGCCGAGGACTTACTTGTACCTAATAATTTCATTGATCGAAGCGACTTTGAAGGTTTGTAATAACCGTTCTGCTGTAATTGAAAGATTAGTTAAATTTGTTTTAAAGAAGGCTTAACTTTTGTTTTGAGCTGAGTTGATCATAATGATTGCTATAGATAAATAATTTCTCAAGAGTAAAATATATTTTTTACATTATTATCTTAAAATATCATAAGTAGAAAATAAATTATTATCATTGAGACATGCTATTTACTAGCGCAAAACACACAATAAGTTAAAGGATTTTCAGAGCAGAAAATAACCTTTTTTCATATAGTACAGAGCTATGAGATTACTTATTAGACAAAATAATTTTATCTGACCTAATATTAGTTAATTTTTAGGTTAAAGCATGCATAGGTCATTCACATCTAGTTTTCTAAGCACATCAAGTGCTACATATCGAAATTTGATTTGACTTTTGCTTTAGCGTCTATCTCTTTTTAGTTTCAAAGTTCTTTATGCGTAACGCCGTATTAAAGAGGTTATTTCAAAGACTAATATTCGTAAAGCCATACTTAATATTTTATAGAATAAGAAAAGTAAATGATTTTTCGAACACTTATTAAAATAATTACGAGGAGGGTAATATATATAAATGTGGTGTAGCATCTCGCACTCGTTCCCACACGATTAAATGCAATGAGTGCATTATTGCTCGTTTCGCTAATGGCTAATGGAATCGACTGAATTGAATATTGATAATAATGGTACGTGAATGAGTGTGTGTATTTTATATTCCTGTACAACGACACACACGCGTTTTTAGCTCATTCATTTGTTCCTATTGTATACCGTGCACTTTGCTTTTCGCTCTTCGCTTTTGTTTTTACATCCACGTGTCATTCGATATTCCATCGTTATTTTTCAAGCTATTTATAAACATCCAAGAAATAATCAAAAATATTCAACGCATAATTAAACTAATTATTAATTATACCATATTTTTATTCATTCGTTTTAATTGACTGTTTCTTTGTATTATTCAAATATACCCTTCAATTTCGTAAAGGAGAATTTATTGTGATTTTTTTAGTTTGCCGTATAACAGTAAATTTACCATAGAATATTAGAACAAATATTCAGCTATCAGTGGCTGAAAGTTAATTAAACACATAATTTCAAATAATATCGATCGAATGAATTATAAAATAAAGTTTTTTTTTCGTTTACTGCAACACAAATTATAACATTTACTATTTAAATAAAAATTATTATATATTTACTTTATACTACTCCAATTCTAGGTTACTATACATTTAAACGTTTATAGATAATGCAATACTTAAAAATTTGCAGCAAAAATTTCAAATGTTCCTTGTAAATCGTTATGTTTATTTGATTTGAAGATCTAAGTATGCTACACTTTTTAACGAGCATTAGCATTAAGTACAACATTTAAAACATCAGGTTTTGTACTCCTTACTAAAATTCTACTCTGAGTTCACTTTTGATGTTTCCGTGACTATCTTGATATATTAAGCTGATAATAATAGTAAAGAGGCAATTAAACCTGCAAAATAAACTTTTTTCTTTGGAATTAAGAAATATAAAAGTGTATACAATCCGCGATAAAATATTTTGTACGGAAATAATTACATTAGTAATGGTCGCATAGACAACTGTTAATTCGAAAACACCAAATGGAACAGTATTTATCTCTAAAGTTTAATTTATACAGATTTCTATTTATTGTTCAAAAACACGATATTATAAATAGTAAATATTGTTGAAGCTCTGGAAGGTACGTGCATATTTAATTTGAATTTACTTCGGAATGTCGTCAAAACTATTAAAAATTAACCACAAAAATGCAAAATGCTTATCAAAAAATCTGACAATTCAGAGAGAGAGAGTGAGAGAATATCATGCGACCGAGGGAGACTAACCAATTCTTGTCAACCTTGACGGCTATAATTCAGTCGATCCAAATACTTTTCAGTGAGGCGCGCATCACGGTTCCCCTCCCATCATAAATTCCCATCAATTCACTTGTCATCATCTGGTTCTCTCTCTCTCTCTCTCTCTTTCCCACTCCCTCGCCCTCTCCCTCTTCAACGTCCATCCTCATTAGCGTCCGCGTACCTTTCCCTCATAATAATATCCGCGACTCACGAACCGCAAACTTTAACCGAAGAAGGAAAAACGATAGAGATGGAGGGAGCTGGAGAAGACGGACGTCGAGAGAAAGATCGTTGTACCGGAAGACACGCTTCGCGCGCGCGAATTCCGCTGGAAATTGAAATTTCCCCCACTCTTTAGATTTGTTACTTATGCATCGCGGCCTTCCAAGGATACGCACTCGTTTGTACTTTCAGATAAAAATTACCTGCTCTTTTATCTTTTAATACCGTTGAAAATTAAGTAGAGAAGTTTGATTAACTCGTGCATCATCTTTAACACTGATTTACTCTAGACAATATATTTAATATACATCTTTACAGACTAAATAAACTTTAACTTTATATTACTGTAGGGATTGAACGAACTGGAAAATTCAATTATTCGATGTATGTTACTATTTACTAAACTAAATGTATACAATCAGTAACTGAAGTTATAACTTCAACTTTACAGGTGTGTAGGTATTTCAATTGCATATATTTTGGTCTATTTGATATTGTCAACATTTTTATGATTGGTACATACATAATGTGATAATAGGTAAAATAATAAAAAGTTAGATTCTTTATATTTTATTCTAAGAATGTAATCAATGAATTTTTAAATAACTACAATATGTACAATACAATAACTACAATATTTGTACAATACCTTTTAGTAGTGCAGACTGAAACTAAGGTCATATGAAACTAACATTAAATCGACATTTTCAACATATTTTCTCAAAATTTATTCGTATTGTACAAAGATTTATGAAATTTGTCATTGACAATTTGTGTCTACATTACTAGCCAATTGTTTTCATGATCTCTTGATTCAGTATAAAATGCACTCCGTTACTGTAATCATCCTATTTTTTATAATTTCAACAAGTAACTATACACATTTTACGATTAATTTATAATTCAAATATTTTAGTTGCGCGAATTCTCAAACAGTAATTTCAAAAGTTTCTAACAGCATATTTACAGAGAAATTGATAATCATATATATACTGTACTTATGTAGGAAAAAGCGTTTCTCGAATATGAACAGATTTATGTGTATTCTTGTTAATTTCGAGAGAGTTAAATATAAATTTCGTATAATTTAGGTAGACGATACGTTTATTCATTTTTTCTAATATTTTTAATTTTTTTATGTTATGCTAAAATGGTGAAATAAACCATGTGTCGATAAAACTATAGAAAGCTAATGCCAATAAGATCCATAATTTTTGTAATAGCAAACCAAAAAATGTTAGCTTCTTTAATTCATAGTTCATTATAGCTATTTACTTCTTTTCAGGCTCAATGAAAAAACTTTTTTTCGTTTTTTTATTTGAAATCAATGCGAAATTTATACTCTTGTTTATGAGGTTTAAACAAATTCTACATTCAAACAAAATGTATAAGAATGATTTCAATTTATTGTTAGAGTATAAATAGGAAATCTAGTCACGTGAGTATGCATTACGAAAATAAAATATATATTATCAATTTCAAACGAAATGAGTGTAAATTTAAAACCATGTTTAACGACTTAATGCAACGAAAAGTTAAATTCTAAAATGTTTAAATTGCGTAAAATATGCATAATGTAAACTAACTTTCGTTAAAGTAGGTGTAGATTAATCGTTCTACATTTATAAGTGACTATAATAAACAAATTAATTATAAAAATAAATATAAGTATTTTTTATAAAGTCATAAAATAAGCAGCAATAACAAGAAAAGGAAAATATTATCAAGTATTTCATACTGTGAGTCAAATAAACATTTATAAAATAACATAAACTGATAGACTGATATTAACAAGTTGCTCAACTGAAAGCTGTTTGCAAACTTAAAATGATGTTGTATATTCTTGCAATGGTCTTTCAATCCTTTTCTCAATACCTGTTGAAAAATGCTACACTACCAAGAGTGTTTTCTGAAAGTTTCGACTCGATTCGATCGTAAAAAGAGGGTTAGTGTTGTTTATCGCAAACCTGTAGGTGATCTGAAAATCTTTAATGTTAGATACGTTCAAACAAATAAAATTAAGTTTTCAAATGGTTAATTTATAAAACAATGGAAAAAGTTTAACGTATACCATATTGAATTGCAAGAAACGTACTACATTTTCTAACTGTATAAATAGAAACAAATAGACCATTACAATGATATCGTGTTATTTAATACTATTGTATTTATTGAAAACTTTTAATTTGCTCGGTTTGATCTTAAAGATATTTAGTATAAGCAACTGTGATAGGCAACTGTATAGTAAATTTATTTATACATAAAATTATTTATAACCAAGTAGACTTTGCAACCGCAAATCGATAATAGATATTACCATCGCAACCGGCACCTATAAATAATAGCGGCTCCAATTTTTTTTGCCCAGCCTTCAAAAAAAGTCCAAGAATTTCGCTTTACCACTCTTGCCTTAAAATATTTACAAGTCGGGTGAAAGAAAAGTTGTGGAAAATTTTCGACACGCGCCGCGATAAATTTTCGGTACCTTGGCCCAAAGTTGCTTTCCTTAAACTCCGTAAAACAGACGAGAAAAGAGGAAATATAAAAGTATCAAGGTTGTCGCGTCTGCAAGACTTTTTAAACTGCCCCTTGCTATCTACATACCGCTTTATTTTCAAAAACGATCTCCTACTGTAAATCAAATAAAAAACATTTTTATAACTATTTGAAACTATATTACGATCACTATTCAAACTTTTTTATAAGTCTGTTATTACAATACTTTGATTGCATCATAAAATATTTTCTTTACAATTTAATAACTATATAAATCTAAGACTGCAACAAAGTTTTAGATATTGTAAGTTTAAATATTTAAACAATAGGGTTTAATTTTATCTAATTCGCGAATAAATTTGATGAAACTTACTTTATATGTAAGTACGATGAAACATTAGTATTCTTAGAAGAAAACTTGTTTTTAACTCTGGGAAAAATTATTCCATTTCAAGTGCAAATTCTTAATTGTCACTTGTTCAATTTTTTCAGCTAGAATGTAGCATTGTTACCATAATTCATAGTGCACATTTTTAGAAGAAAAATCCTACATAGTTTATATAGAAAGAATTAATATAAAGAGTATGTTCAAATCTAAAATTTATTTGAATTTAATTATTGTACTTGAACGTATCCGTTACCTTTGATTCTCAAGATGCATATTGTATGGCAGCAGATACACACACACACACACACACACACACACACACACACACACACACACGCAAACTAGTGTGAATTACTTCCGAGAAAATGCATTCATTGGATACGATAATGAAGACGAGACACACGGGAGAAAAACTTTTCTGCCCCTACCGTCTTCTTTATTTTTTTAGCGAAACGAAACTTTATGCGACTCAATGTGAGTTTTGCAGTTTTGATATTCCTCACGCGCATTGACTTTTGTTTCATAACTGAGATATGTCGGTTTTCCTTTTAAAGAACGGAAGCATATGCCGTATAGCTATTTAAGTTTAAAACTTTTCCAAGAGTTCAAATTTTTGTTTTGTATAGATTTTGTGTTGCATAATAATATATGTTTAGTTAACATCAAAATGCGGAAAGTTCCGCGAGGAGTGTCATAAATATAAATTACATTAAATCCATTGTACATAATAATGTAACTTTTTAACTTTTATACAAATTACATTTTGAAAATTAAATTAATTAAAACTTTTCTACGCCCTTTTCGGAATTTATTTTAATTATATTATCGCATATTACACTAAAAACTATTTGACATTTAAAGTTATGAAATTTAAAATGTATTTACTCATACCTGTATACCTATATGTGTGCGTGTATGTGTGTGTGAGTGTGTGTGTGTGTTTGTGTGTAACCGTCAGAGAATATACATATTTAATAATAGTTTAATAATGATAATAATGGAAAGACAGATTTCATTTTATTAATATTAAAAAATGGAAAATGTTATTTTTAGAGATACAAAATGTATATGTATTTTGCTCGGTTTTTACAAACATTTTTTATTAAATTAACATTTGTTTGGTCTAATACATAAATATCAGTTAAATAAAATCAAATATCAAAAGTTGATGTTGCAATGAACATATGAAATACAAACAATGCAACAAACGAGCTGCCAATTTCCAAATGGATAGATGTATCCTTGTTATAAAATTAAACTTAAGCATAATTTCCCGGAAGCTTATAGGTTTTTTACCACGTAAAGAATATGGCTTATGCAGAGGTTGCACTCTGATGAATGTTAACAGAAAAGTGGCTTGGCATTAAAAGCAAAGTTTGAATAACGCGCAATGGTCGAGAGAATCATTTCTCCCGGGAGATAGGAGCGCGACACCTCCATTATCATATCGCGATAAGGAGCGGAGCGAGAGGAAAGTCGATCAGGTGTTGCCGTCTCAACTTTCGCGTGATAATACTCCAAAACGTCACACGAGTGACGACGTACGTGTGTGTGTGTGTGTGTGTGTGTGAATATTTCTTTTATAGGAAAACTTTGCCCATTACGATACGCACGTACACTTTGTTTATATTCTAAACTCAAGGACTTCTGAGGGAGCCTGACTTCCTGTGGGAATGGAAAATGATTTTTCGGTGCAGTTTGACTTAAG
Source organism: Theocolax elegans (assembly GCA_026168455.1). Classification (NCBI taxonomy): domain Eukaryota; kingdom Metazoa; phylum Arthropoda; class Insecta; order Hymenoptera; family Cerocephalidae; genus Theocolax; species Theocolax elegans. The sequence continues at coordinate 83,916,462 of CM047425.1, forward strand.
AACAACATTTAAATACTTACACAAATTGTTTTAACATATCCTATTTATAATTACACTTTGTACTGGTACATATTTTCTTTGATTGTCGTTTCGACAATTATATGATATTTATATTACCGGACCATTTTTTTAATTTGGAGAAACAGACACTTGATTAGTCAAAAGATTTATTTTTTTACATATACTTACCTATTATTGACTATATTTTCACTTCTATAGTGCAAATAATCAATGATGTAATGTAAAATATTTGATCTTCCAGACAGTATTAGTATTCGTCAAAAAGGATTGTTATACGATTTCCCTTTTGTATAAGTTAATATATTCAAAGATTCAATCAATTTTTTGAAAGTGATGTATGTTATAATGCAGTATACTCAAGGATCATTCAAATGCGTTTATCCATTTCTCATTTTCTACTTTTAATTTAATGCAAGAAAAATCTTAACGTGTCCCAATAATTACGTGTCAAGAAACTTGACGAATTCTAGAGAAAAATTAATTTGCAAAGGCGTTAAATATAAGCAAATCTTATTCCAAAAAAAGCAACTTGGTTCCCGAAACTAAAGAACCGAGCGTCACTCGCGTAAACCGCAAAGAATGCATAAGAAGCCTCGGAGCTCTGATGATAAAGGTAAGAAATGAAAAGTGAAAAAGTTGTCCTCCTCTCTGTGCAGCCTTAAAAATTCGTCGCGACGAATATCTCGTCGCTCAACCCCCATCCAACGGAAGAGAAGAAAGACGAGCGCCGGTTGAAAGGTGGAGAAAAGAAGTCGTGGATAAGAAACGCTTCCCGCAAAGACACAGTTTCTCTCGCGCGAAACCAGATAAGAAGAATAAAAGGTGAATGGAGACGCGCGTTGTTGGAAATAATTTTAGCATCCCTATACGTCATACTTGCAAATATTCGGCTATTTTTTCTTTGTCTTTTATCTTACAGATTATTTTTTATCGCATTTTTCGTTTCTATTTTAAAATTAACTAAACATTTTTGTTTATTAATTACCAGATTAAAAGTTAATTATTTTTTCGTATTAATATCGTGCAAGAAACGGTAATTACCAAAATCATTACCACCGGAATCGTTTAATTATCTATTTTCCAATAAAATTATTTCCGATTGTTCGTGTAGCCATACTGTTAACAAATTCGTACACCTATATAATCGTTCAAAATCGCGTAGATCGAGAGCCGCGAGGTGGAGAATGTTGAGCTTCGGGTGAGAATGTACTCGCGAGTCCCAATCAACAAATATGCAAAAGCATCGAGCGGGTGGACAGGCGACACCTTCGTCGCCGGGGCAACGAGCCCCGGTACGTCGTTGGAACAGCTTCCACGGCGGAAATTACGAATCAGGGCCGCTGCCGCAATCGCAGCAGCAGCAGCCCCAACACTTTCAAACATGTCTGGGACCGAGGCCAGGACCCCGACTACCTCGAGCAGTGCAAGCTCTCAGGAGCGAAAGCGTCGACCGAGCTCACACCGCGAGAGCTCAGCCTCCGCCACCTCCTGCATTTCCCAGGCGCAGGTTTTCCGTTTGGTAAGATTTGTTTTTTGCTATTACATTTTTACTATTCATCCTTAATGATTAGCAAATTCTGGTTTAATATACTATTTTTTTAAATTTTCACAAAACACTATTTTTTAACTATATTTATATTTATAATGTACGACTATAATTCATCCTTCAGTTATATACGTATATAACAATATTAAATTGCAATAATTTTGGATTTCGATCTATATATGTCAAGTTAATGATGAATGCAAAAAACTTTGACGATCGTATTTTATTTATATTGTTGTAGGTTCATAAAGTACTTTTATCCATAGAGGGTCGTTTATATTTAGACGATTCAATTACAGAATTAATAATTTTGCAGTATACATATAGAACAACAGTATTACTATGTACATTAGTATTACTGTGCGTATATTATTATCAACAGTATTATGTTTGAAAGTACAATTCTACAGCGTAATAATGAAGTACATAATTCCATATATATATATATATTTAATCGAATCGTATATATATAAATTAATCGAACAATTATGCAACCTAGCATGATATAATTTTCGAATGGTCAAAATGTGATTAATAATTCTTGTATAATGCAATTGTAAATTAACATTGAAAAGTGACTAATTATATAGACGTTTAAAGTATAAATAATTTTGCAATTGAATGTGATTGGTGGATTTTTATCTATATTCATAAACTATCTAACGTAAAATTTAAAACACTATCATTTTTTATATGACGCTCGAAAATGTCCTTAAGCTTTGGAGTAAAATTGATAAATCATTTTAAGAAAGTCAAGTTTACACAGTTCAGTATTATTTTTTCATCGCAGAAAATAATTTTTCCCCTTTAAGGTAAAGAAAAAAATAAATTAAATGACTTTTTTTTAATTTACCACTCGGAGAGAAAAACCTCGGGCGAAGCAATTTACATTGTTTCAACGCGTTGAAATAAAAGAAGGTCGGGTAATAAAAAGTCCGAGATAGGGAAACGAGTGGTTGGTAGTGATAAGCCAGTCCGGTGTGGGCAAAGGCCGATTCGGGTAACAATTTCAAGTGAGGGAAAGAGAAAAAGCAGTGCGCGCGTGCATCCTCGTAAAACGCGGCGCCGCGCATCTGCGCCTACCGTAAAAGCGCACCGAGAGAAAAGAACCCGCGAGTAGGAGGAAAAAAAGAAGGAAGATGCGCGGATTGCGTGGCGGCTATATAGAAGGTCAACAGCCTTCCTCTTCTTTTTCTCATTCGCCTCTCTCCTACTCGGTTACGTCCTCTACTTTTTTTCCTCGCTCTTTTCTCTCTGTCTCCTCAATAACAGCCTTCACGCCGCACTGCGCTCTTTCCCGCTCAGCTGATTTCCGCGGCTCGATCACTGCAATTCCGTACATTCATCTCTTCTTCCTCTTTCTCACTCGGTTTCCTTGGTTATTGATGCTTCTGACTTTTTATTATCAATATTCAAATCTATTTAGTGTTTTAGTTTGTTGAGATACTTTTTACATTTGGTACAGTTGACCAAATAATGATCTTTAATTTACATTGTCGAAAAATGAGAGCGTTTTAAAAAATTTAAAAGACAGTATGCTTTTGGCAATACTTTTAAAATTGAAGAACACATATTCAAATACTTAAGGATGTCGAACCCAAGTTACAGGGATCTACACCTTTCCGCATAAGAATTATGTTAAAAATATTGAATTAAAAATTTGAAAAAATTAGTTTGAGTAGTTTAAAACAAAAGCGAGGGCATGTCGTTTTGATATTTTAAGAATAAATAAATTTGTTAATAGTAATTGAATAAAGAATTTTCGATCGGTAATTAAATTGATCTAAAAAGACATGAATTTTCAACGCAAAAATCAAGTTTAAATTATAAATTTAAATATCTGAAAAAATTTGAGTATACTGTTTAAAACATGCTTAAGGGCATGGCGTTTACGATTTTTTAGCATGAATTTTATTATATTTGTCAGAAACACATAAACACATAAACATAAAAATGAAGCAGTAAGTTCTAATAGAAATTTCTACAACTATCAATACTCAACAATATCAAAATAACAACTAAACATAATTTTAACTAATGCATGTTTATGCATATTAATTTACATTCAGTAACTAATTTTTTCTGTTAATGGTGATCTTTGTATGTGTTCATTTGATCACTATCTGCTTCTAAATTAAATTAAGTTTACTGTAAACAGAAGATTGGCAATCATAGAAATCAAAATTGAATGTAAATATAGAACGTTTGAAAATCTAATGTAATGAAAATTTAATCAGAATTCAATATTCAAATTCAAATAAAGGTGCAAATTTATTTTAATTTTTAAGTAATCAAAAATTAAATACAATTTTTATGCACACTTCTTATATGTCAAAAATATTTAAATTCTCTTTTATAATAAACATTCGAGGCCATGTTTCTTACATTATATATCTTGGTATAAGATAATATAATTATAATATAAAATATTGATTTTATTGTTAACTTTAGTAACGATACTATATATTTCGTAATAATTTAGTAATAATTGTAATTTAAAATTAATTAGTAAATTATGAATAAAAAGATATGTTTAATTTATAATAATATACATTACCAAGTTCTAGCTAAAATTCATTTTTATTTTATTTCTGCATTTTCAAACTTATTTCTTCTTTTGTTCATCTTTTCCTATATTTCCACTTTCTCGTTAAATTTTTTCTTTTATTATTTTCTCAATGGTTTGACTTCATTGAAAGTTACTAGGAAACTCGTTCTATATTGCATACACGACTTCAGCTTTTGGGAAGGATTCATAAAATTATATTGGAAAATTAAGTTAATATTAAAATTAAAATGTCAACTTCGCATAAAATATAAAATATTAAAAATTTTCATTATTCTCATAAAACATTTTATTATTGATGGACAGGTTACATGAATAACAAAATTTAAAATCTTACAATTTTTTAATTAAAATTGACGTATATAAAAACTAAGGTTAAAAATTGTTTATACAGCGTTGATAAAGTTTGTTTAAAAATTATAACTGTAAGGTATTTTTATTGTAATTATTGTTAGTTATAAAGAAAATAGTTTGAACTGAGCATTATTTTATCTTTAATGTATGTGAACGTAATGTACCAATGGCATGTGCAAATCAAATTTTAAATGATCAATTTGTTATTTTTTACAATGTACACGAAGAGCGTATCATCTACTTTTACTACGTGGTAAGGTTACACATAGAAAGTAAGGGTAGATAAAAATTTATTAACCACTTATTGTCGAGTCACCGATCGAATCGAGAGATCGAAAGGTATAAGAATGTACTTAAAGTGTATCGTGAAAGTAGCTTCGTTCGTAAAGAAAAAGTGTCGAATTACATTGGTCGTTAAAAAGTGAATTACCAGCTCGTCTGCATATTCCTAGGAGCGTAATGAGAGAGGAGATTTCGCTCGATGCTAGGCGGTTCGACTCGATTGAAAGCCACGGGGATGCGCTTTCCTCCGTAGGCTATGCGCTTCGCCAGGCAGCCGTACAGTCACGTTGAATCACCGAACCGCGCTTACGTATATATGCGTATACATCTACGTCTCGCGACTTGCACTCGACTAAATTTTCAAGTTTGCTTTAATGATTTAACACCCGCAATTTATATATTTAGTTACACTCAACAAGAATAAGGTAAATTGTCTGCACTTGACCAATAATATCTCCTAAATTTCTATTAAAATTCTATTATTAATTATTAAATATTATTTAGATACTGATTTATATTCGTGAATCTAATTCAACTTAAGTGTGTGTCGTAGAGTTTATTTATTTCATTACGTACCTTCATTTTTTCAAGCGAACGCTGAAGAGTACACTTACAGTAGATTATTTGTCATTCGAGCTACAACAACAAGTAATACAGGTGCGCCTTAATTTACAAGGTACTCTTGCTTTTCTATATACCGTGGAATTTACTAAATAAACAAAAAAAGAAACCATATATACAAGCGAGTCAGAGAAAAACTATACGAATGAAAAAAGGTTAATAAGAATTTTCTACTGCAGAGCGAAAAAAGCCGTGTTTTTATATCTAGAAATGAGAGAACGTACTTTTCAAACTACAAATATATATCGTCAAAAGACTTGTAAAAAAAAGAGAAAAAACAATTTGGTAATGCTGGCGAATCATTTCACGAAATACGTATTTCAAAAAAATATTTCTACATATATTATATACTTCATCCATATTTCATAAAGCTATTGTACGTACATTACCGCATCTTCACGTACATTTTGTTCTACTATTTTCAGTGCTGAAGCGAATTCATATTAAATTAAAACCCTTAGTTCTTCTCGTATCCCGGAAAAGTAATTTACAATTACTTCTCTAATCATTTGTACTCGTTAAATTTTACATTACATTGCTAGTTTATAATCCAGATTATCTACTATTTCGCACAATATTAAAAATTGTTCTTATTTTCAGTGCGCTAATGTTAATTAACCGAATAATTTTTCGGTTAATTAATAATGATTTTGTTAAGCTTTCGTGTACGGTAAGATATGTTATCCTATTATTTCACTCGAAAGCTAATTAAGCGCCGGAGAGTTATTAAGATCCTAAATTATCACAAACGTATAAAATTTTTAATGCTACGAAATTATTATATCTCTCCCTTCTTTATCCTCCAACAAAGTATTAATATATATATATACGTATATACATATATACACTCACCTCAGGAAAATTTGTATGAGATATGAAAATTGTAAAAAAATTATTGGAGTCGCAATTAGGTATATTTTATGCATAAATATATACAAAACAAAGAATAATATGATGCGAGGACTAAATAAATACCATCATGTTTCAGTTTTGGAAAACGGACCGGGGGCAGTGCGCGGAGGCCAAATGAATGCTTTGTCCTCGAACCCTCCGAGATGATCGCGGTAAGTACATTTGTGTGTTTCATAATTTAATAAAAGATGTTTTATACGTAGAAAAATACTTTTGCAAATATTAAAAAAAAACACAATTATTGTTATATTTTCTGATACTTTAATATTTAATATTTATTGTTTTAATTAAACAAGAGTTTTAATATTTTGTGACGTTGCAAGAGCATCTCTCTTTATACGAATAAAAAACGTATAATAATTATTTGCTGAAGCATTCTTCTTAGTGTTGAAGCCAGGACAGCCGTACATTAATCAACAAAATAAGAGATTATATTTATCGTGTGTACATCATCTGAATTTTAACAGTAAAACTAAATAATGCATATACAACATTAATAGAAAATTACTACATTTTTTTATTGCTCTCTACAATTTTTTGTGCTCAACGAAAAATTGAAACATTTTGATAAGAAATGGAAAAAGGTGAATAATTTATACCGATGCATTAACCTAGTTTTAATATTTTAACCGCGCTCTTTTAAAGAAACAAATATTATTTTCAAGAAAATACTCGGAATAACAAAGTTGTATATTCATCATGTTAACGAATATGCGGTTATTTTAAAGTTAATCATACGGAATAACAGAGTGAAACAAACAAAGTATCGTGGAATTAATTAACTTTTGATATTAGTATAAAAACGCGTGCACAAATAACCTAATCGATACTCGTAATTTTCTACAAAACGAAACAGAGTATATTCGTTTGTGTACAGCAATAAGTATATTTGTGTGTGTGTATGCTTAAATTAAAAGTTATTTGATAATTATCGATACTTGACTCCGCAAACTCGGGGCTCCATAAGTTTATCGACCGACCTCACACGCAAGTTGATGTTAAAAAAGCAACGTGAATCGCGGGGCGCACGCGTAAAAGTGCAAAATCACGTGAAAATATTTCGGAGCTAAGCCGACCTGTGTGTCGGTGAATTAGCCCGCGGCGGGTCTCAGTGCGCGGGCGACGGTTAATCGATACCCGGTGCCCTCTCCTCCCCTCCCCCCACCCCCTCCCCCCTCCCGCTCCGTCCCTTCCCGCCTTCCGTAAATTTCTCCTCTGGTTCTGCCTCTCCCCCCATCTTTCGCAATCCTCTCTGCGGGCATCTCTCTCGCTCTCTCCCCCTTAATTCCTCCCCCACATCAGCGGATGAGGAGACACGTGTTGGCCCGCATATCGACGGTGTAAGGGGACAAAGGGCGCCGACGTTTTTCCCTGAGATCGTGGGAGGATACTCTTGGGTTTCACGGTGCTGACCTCTGCCGGACTCAACCTCCATCTCAACTCGAGCCGAGTCTGACGTACCGACGTCTAGCTGGTAACTAGTCTGGGTTTTCTTTTACCCGAGGTGTTCCTGGGAAAATGTTTCCTTTCCTTTCAGTAGTGTCTTTTTGAATGGTGTCACAACTATGCTCGATACATCGAGTTGGATGTAGATGTAAGTAGCGGGTTCGCATCAGGTTGCATTTTTCACGGTGTTAGAGCGGTGACTATGGGTTTCCATTCAACTCGAGTAGAAAAATGCCTGCCTCGAGATACTGTTACAACTTATTATCAACTTCTTCATAAAATCGACACCTGTTTTCAGCGCTGTTTATAATGTAAAAGTATTTCCCCAAATTTATCAGTATTTATATATATTTTTAAATATCAAGCACATCAATATAATATATAATAACATTTAAATATAATAGCATAGTATTATAGCATATTTGTTTGTTGTTTTATTATTTTTTCTCGTACAATAAGCGTAAATATTTAAATTGCTGGTGCGATGGTCTTTTACGTTCTTGTAATTACTGTTCGAGGACCTGAACAACGACGCAACCATACCTACAATTGTGATTTAGCAATAACGATTTGTTCTTCTGCGTACGGAAACAGTTGCTTATTTCTTCCTTCAGCGTTCAAGTGCTATTATATTTACAGGCCTTTGTCATTTTAAAATTTCGATTGTTAGTAGAAATCAGTAGCCATTATTATTTGTTCAGTCTGTACATTTATTTAAATACTTTACTTTTGCATTTCTCGTAAACATAATAGTAGTGTAACATTTAATTATATCGGCTATATGTTACATATGTTAACTTAAACTGGAAATTATATTTTAATAAATATTGAATTAGAGTTTTGCAGTTACGTAACAAAGTTTCATCGATAGATCAATATCTTTGTCAATTATAAAGTTAAACAGTTCAATGGAATTTTCGAATGTATCAATCGTACTACCCGGTAAAAAAAGTGAGAGGTGAGGAAGGAAGAACGATACAACGAGGTAACTATCGGGCGAACAAGAAACACATGCCAAGCTCATACGAATGGCGCAAAAACGTGACTATACACACGCGATTAATCGGTGGCAAAATTCTTCGGGCTTCGTGGCCGCGAAAATCCCAGCGCACGTGAGTGTCGAATAGCGCAGGCACGCGAAGTTCGAGCTCACGCGTCGCTGCATTATTATGTACCCTTCCCGAGTCTGGTGTTCCGCGTTAATGAGCTTCCGAGAGCGATAGAGGGAGGTGGGGTAGGGAGAGGGAGACCCGACGCGAAGATACATTGCCTAAAAGTTCGCGCTTCGATTCACGCGAATACGTTTTCAATTATACTTCATTTTAATGAAATAAACCATTTTCTACCATTTGCAACTAGCACACGTGATGTATGCATAGATTTTATTTACAATTTCTTATACATTATTTTTATGTTTAAATAATGGTCTGTTTATTACAATATCTATTTTTTATCAAAGTAACATTTCTAATGCGTTATTATTTTTGACTAATTTTTCGAGACATTCCGTAGAATAAATGACGCAGACACTTTTAAATGAAACTTTAATTTATTTGAATATAGCAATTTACGTACATTAAATGTGCCATGTATAATAAAAAAAATTTATTTTTACGTCAAGGTATGCTCACGCAGAATAAAAATTTCAATAAAGAAGATTTGAATAATGCATCAAATTATTAAATGTAAAAAATTTATTTGCATTTTATTTAGTGCGTTTCTTGAGTTTGATAATAGTAAGTGCATATAAATTGACTTACCTTCCAAAAAATAGTATCTTTAATAACTATATAATTCTGTTTAAAATAAAAATATGTAGTTATAACGTTATTTATGATACTAATAGGAGTGCAAAAGTCTTGACCTATTAAATAGACGAACTGTTATTAATCATCTTGTTTTTATATTTTTTGCTTTTACACGCAATTGACGCAACACGTTCTTACGTCTTCCTGTCGATATATCTTGTCCTTTTGCGTATGCGTACTTTCTATATAATCGAATGCCATTTTTTATTAGATATGGACAGATTTATTACTTTATTTAATAAAAATTGAATAAGTTTTTTTAATATTGTAGACATATAAACAATTAAAAATTTCATGAATATATAAAGCCAATTTTTTTACCTTTTTAAATCAGTTCTTTTGCATAATCAAGAAAAATTAAAGTTATTCCCACATTGATAATCAGGGATGTAAGTAATACTGCACGAAGAAATCTTAAAGACTCGATACTTCGTAATAAATTATTGGATCGAATAAATCGTGAAATCGAAAAAGGGATCGAGTCTACTTGCAAATTTAACTGTTCGGAGCGTATTACTTGGCCCTTAAAAAATGAAAAGGTATTTTTATCCCGTTGCCCCAGTGGCTCATTACTCACTTTCGTCTCTTCCCACCCAAGGCATCTCATTTCCCTTCCCAGACACACGACGCTCGACAATTCAACTCCTCCTCACACCGAGGCGATTTAAAAAATTTACATCCATTCTTTTTCGCGCTTCGAATACGCGAAAATCTCATGTATTTTTAGAATTGAGAAGCGAAACGCTTAATATAGTAGATTCTACCCATTGTATATTTGACTCATGAATGTAAAAAGAAATCGAGTAAAAAATGTGAAACGCGCGTTTGGATTTTTGAATGAACGAACGAGCGCGAAAGAGGGTCTTGCGCTGATCATCACTTCCGACGCGTAGCGCGGTCCTCATTGCGTCCGTTATCGCGACGACCGAACGAGCGGCTCCAGACTTGACAGTGGCACCGCCACGTCGCGACAATAAAACTTTGCCACGATCATTTCCAGTTTGTTCTCTTGTAGAGTTATTTATTAAATAATAATATTTCAACTGTATAGAGAAATTTATTTATAGTTCTATAACTAACTCCTAATCAATGCATTTCACTTTAATTTTTGTTTTACACTGATGTAACAAACGTTTAACCATTGGTAAAATTTACTTAAAGATTATGTTAATTATAATTTATATTTTTATGTTATTATTAAATTCAATTTGCTCCAGAAAAATCTTGATCTTGAATTTTTTTATCCTGAAATTTGAAACAAGACCAACACAATATTGTAATAATTGTTATTGAAAAAATAGAAAATGTCAATAACATATTTTAAATAAAGGTAAAAGCGATATTAAAATTTTGTTATTACAAATTTAAATGCTATTGGAATAATGAATTTCTTATATTATTGAAGTAAATAACGAAATGTTTATTACATGTTATATACATTGTTAAAACACTTGCAAGTATGAAACATTAATTTGTGCAGATTTTTACTTTCAAGATACTATTTAACAAAGGTCAGGCATAACATTTCTGATTAATCTTATTTTTATAGGATAAAGAACAAAAAATAAATAGTTATTATAAATTCAAAACAATTTTCACAAAATATTTATTTTTGTTTAAAAACAACACTATTAAATAAAAAATAATGTTTTTCGATGTACCAAGCTTTCTTAAAGAGAAAGTTAACTATCTTCACTGGTCATTCGCCTTTTAATTTCTACTATTACGGATTTATTGATCTCTCGTATTTTCGGTAACTTTCTTTCGACAGTAAATGAAAGTATAGTAGAGTTTTTAGGTAAATTACATGTTGCTAGACTATACTCGAGATTTAATGCAGATGTTTCAATATTTAGGTCAACCTAAAATATTTAACGTTACACGTCGTATTGTTTCCGATTAATGTATTTACGCAATATATTATTAACGTGTCTTTAGTTTGTTTATGTTTCTAATTCTATTTGACTATAATAAAATATATTTTGCGTATAGTTTATTTAATAAAAGTAACTAAAATAGATAATTTTTCAATGTGATTTAAATATTATTGTTATAATTTTATGAAAAAGACAGGTCTCTTGAGCGACATTTGTTTTCAAGAACAATTTTTATTTGTCTATTTTTTAGGTGATTTATTGATATTATGTTTCATCTTATTCTTAAGTATAAAATCCCTTTGAAATAGGGAAAACCAAAAATACAAATCTTCAAATTTCGTCTTCCACACGCAGCATCTTATATAGTTTTTGTTTTTTTTCGTAACTTTAAACATAAACAATTTCTAAATCGAGGAAACATCTGAATTAACTTTAGTTTTTCTCGTAAAAGATGAATGTAAAAACTCTAATATTACTGAGTCCGTTAATAAAAAAATTTTTCGAAATTTCATAACAGTATATTGTATAATAATATCAAAGGAAAGATAAAATATGATATGTTATTGATGAAAAAAATATAAAGTTAATCTACTTGCTTTAATTAACTAAGAAATGAGTAGTGAAGCTTGTTAAACAAAAATAAATATTCAAAATTCTTAACAAATGAATATTAATTAATTTAAAGTAAATAGTGGGATGCACAATAGTACTAGACGAGGCCAAGAAAACAGTTAGAAGAATACAATACATTTCAAAAGATTAGCGCAAAATAAATAAAGTGTAAATCGTACTGGGACAAGCTGCGTAAAAGAAAGCGCGGATCTGAAAGTGCGCTACCTAGGAGCCGTCATTTACCGGATTAGGACGAGCGCGCATCTCTTCATTTGGGTTCTTGAACTACTCTGTGTGAACGGAAGAAAGATTTGCGACTTTACCTGCGATGACCGGAACGAATTGCCTTGGTTCCAAGTTCATCGGTATCATGTGTTTTAACTTGCGAAAGAGAGAGAGAGAGAGAGAGAGTGAGTGAGTGAGAGAACGGAAAATATAAAACCAAAAATTTTTCGAAACTTCAATACACACGAAATATTTACAATTTCAAATTGTGCTAACCTATATATCTATTTCCTATTCCTACATTTTGTTAAAGTTCTGAAAGTCTCTAACGAATTTTACGTCCATAATTTTAGTAGTTTAAAATGTTACATAAGGTACTAAAAATTCGTTTTTTAACTATAATGTTATTTACAAAATCATGAGCAAAATCAAAAGATTATTAGTTCGGGTTCGTAATAAAAAGATTGAAGAAAACGATTAAAAATTGTACGCACGATTAGTACTAAATAAGATGCAACGATCGTATATAGATGAGACACGAAATCTTTAGTGTCTCGAAAAGGGAGAGGCAGTACTGTGGGGGTCCCGTGGCGCGCTCAAAGTCCAACCAAAAATAAACGGCGCGTCGACATCTCTACGTATGCGTGTGCACACATGTGCTCCTAAAACCCTCGAAGATGGGAGGGAGGGACGCAAGAGGGGCAGGGCAAAATACGGAATACGTTTTATTTATTTGTCTACTGTATAGGCGTTACGCATCTTTTCCCTTGGAAATTTTGCGCTTACCCACAGCTCGTACGACACGCATCAACTGTCTCGAAATGATTTACACTTTTCCGAAATAACCAATTGCTCCAACTCAAATGTCTGTTTGTTATGAATAGGTTGATTCTTTCGAGATTTTTGAGAAACTAAAAAAAAAGCTTGACAAAAATCAATGGTAATTGGTTGGAAAATACTTGAAATCAACTGTTATTTTATTTTTTATGTTATTCTTCTGATTGCTTAAGTGTTTCTAATGAAACTAATCTGAGGTATTTTTCATTACACAAATTTTCCTCGTATGAGACTTTTTCTATGATTTATTTAATTTACCATGATGTATACCAGAAATTGGTTCGAAAAATAAAAGCATCATTCAAATTTTCAAATACCCAATCAAAATTAGGAAGTGTTTTTCGTATTTGTAGCGGTACTTCGCTTGGAAATAGTGAATAAAGGTTCTTGAGAAAGGTTTACGTAATCTCGAAGGCAATCTTATCCAAAGAATAAACCACCCGAACAAAAAAATCTGTCCAAGTGGAAACATTTTGGCGAACCTCGTAGCGAACCGAAAGAAACCGAAGGCCATCTCCAGACATCGTACCATCTTGAGACATCTCGAATCGACGAAAAAACTACGCGAAAAAGTGTACCTTTTGTTAATCCCTGTGGGCGCAGTATGTGCATGCGCTATTAGGTATACGGGGTGTAGAGGTTACAGCCACAACGTGTGTTGCACTCATGTTTCTTGCTGGGTCTCGGGACTCGGTTCTTGGTTCTCGATTCTCGGTTCCCGATTCTCGATTCCTCTGCAACTTATGCTCGGGACACGTGTGCGCGGCGCAGGTCACGTGACCGCCCGCCGCGTGTTCCCCCGCGCAGCCTCCTTTGTTTTGTCGAGTGGCCCCCGACCCGAACTCCGAAGCCGCGCGCGACATTTCCAGTGGACGCCGGGACTGCCGGGAGCTCGAACGCGGTCGAGTGCGCTCAGTCGTTCGGCAATGGGATAGTTGTGAGTGCGCGAGTGCGAGAGTGCGAGAGAGTGTGTATTGGTGAACATTTTGACTGTCGAGATGCTCAAGCACTCGAAGAGGACGACCGAGACTCGAATCCGAGGAGGTCCTCTCGTTCTCAGAAGGCGGAAGCGGGGTAGATCCGTCTCGAGAAGTTGGCCTGGTACACCCAACGGAATCAACTTACCCCTTTCCGTCGTATCTACGACCTCTTCCGAGGTATGGACGTGTGGATTTTAACTTATTTTTATCGTCTCTTAATTGTGCATTACCAACTCATTTCATTATACAATGTTCACTTGAGAATTAATTTATGAAATTAGTTCCTGCAGACTCTTTTATTATTTGTGCATACATTTTCATATTTTCTTTACTTTATGGAATTTCTCTAATGTTTGGCATTTAGATACATTAGATTTTAAAACAATAACAATGACAACGAAATGTTTATTAATTTATACGTTTTCTTATCCGTTCAGCAACGTTTGATGCATCTTATAACGTTCCGTACAAGATGATACTCAAATAAAAACTCGAAGAAAAAGTGAAATTTTTTGAAACGGCATTAAATACGAATCAACTTTTTCTATAGAGACGTAACAAAACTGATCCGATGTTAGTTGTACATTGTGTGTAAATTAACTCATTATCGTACGATCGTCCAACTTCGACCGTCGACGTTTTGCTCGTAGACAATCGAATATATATATATTTTTTAAATTCCGCCTTGAAAGTATTTGGATGGACGGTTCGATGTTCAGGGCCGGAGCAAATTTATAACCAGTTTTTTAACGTGTAAATTTTTAAAGGCAAAAACTTAAGATTTAAGTAATAATGACATTGTTTTACAAATACCGGTCTTTGCCAATTATTTATTGTAATATTTTTACGTATAAGAATGAAACTGAAGTTAGCAACCAGATAGATTTATCAGCGGCTCTCAATAAAACCTTTTTTTATATTTATCCCTTTTAAACGATGCAAAATAACAAACAAAACATGTAAACACATAACATAAAATTTTAGAAAATTCCATGAATTTTTTTTAAACACAATTAATGATAAATCTATCTAGCTGCTGCTATCTGACCGCTAACTTCAGTTTCATCGCATAAGAAATAAGAATGATATAATTTTCTATTTTATGCAATAACTTTTTGAAGCTCTCAGTTAATTTTTAAATCCAGTGGAACGTTTTCGTAAGCTTTATATGTTAGGTAATACGTCAGTAATTTAAGAAATAAAAAATTCAAAACGAATGCATGAAAAAAAGAATAGATAAGATTAGATATTTAATCATAAAGAAAAGAATTCTAACGTTTGGATTGTATACCTACATTGAATTTATCAAAACAATGATTTATTTCATTCAATTAAACCCATTGAAATTTTTATGAAAGCACACTTATGCTCATAGATCTCAAATTAAATAGTTCATAGAGAAACATTATTTGCAATAATATTTCCGGTTAAATAATGATTGAATTTCAATATACGTACTATATATTCTTTTTTCAGTCCGTTAAAGAAATTCTTTATATTAAATATTGTATATATTTACACTTAATAAAATAGTTTTAAAACTTGTATAGTCATTTTTTTACTATTACGCCTACTTGTACAGAGCTATCTATCGTGTAAATAATTAATATAGCTTTAAATATTTTTTTATAAAGGAATAATTTTTCTACATATTAATTTCAAGTGTATATAATTTTCATTACAAAAACTCACGTTATAATACTCTTTAGAATAGAGCTGCTTCCAGAATATTTTTGATTGCAATACTTTTTACGTAGTAAAGTTGCTGCATCAACACAAATTTTTTTGTAAATATTTCATGTGCATAATCGATTTGTTCCCCGATCGCATTTTTAATTATTTCAATTATCGGAATTAAATGCAAAAACATATATTATTAAGAAGAAGTAATTTTACCACATACAATTTTTATTATGAGCTTAAAAAAATAAGCTAAAGTCCCCCAATCTACACTTTATTGTTTCATAAATTATTCCATTCGATTTATTTAATCTAGATTTATATTGAAAAGGTGACACATTTTTACAATAACTAAAACATAAATAACCTTTTAAACTCGTACAAGTTGTATAAATAATATATATGGATCGTCGAGCATTGAGAAAAATGCGTTCATAAATCTGAAAATATATCGCATATATCACACGTATCATATCAAACACGTAAATATAACAATTTTTTATCACGATGTTTAAATCTACGTTGAAATAATTCGAGTTTATTTTGATAAAATCAATATACTTATTTCTCGAAAATCTATTTGCCGATTTACCGATAAATATATTCTCGCAAGGCAAGGTGTTTTTGTTCGTCTATATATGTCAAAACCGACATCATTATGTAGACATTACTCAAAAGGACCTAATGCGTACCTTCGTCTTATTTTTAGCCCAGGGGTAATAACATTTAACGATCCATTGATTTTGTTTCAATTTGCGTTACATATGTATCGACGCGACAACGAACCGTCGTTCAGTTTCTATAACTGAATATTCGAGGTATTTTTGTAAGCGTTCACTATAAAAATTAATCATCCTTTCCATTTATACGTTTACTTAATTGATAAATTTATGAGAAAAAAATAGGAATTAACTTTTCGTGGAAAATTGAATTTAACGATATCTTGTTGCTCAATCGGTTGGAAAATAATATATTCTATAAATAATTGCATTGGTTCGAGAAATAATCTTAAAATTGTGTATGCAAATAATGAGTATAAATGTTGGTGTCTTCCGGAAGCAAACGAAATTAGTCTGGAACTCGACTATTAACGAAACAAGCTAAACAGTCGCGAATCCAGGGCGTTTTAGATAAAATAACCCTTGGCGAATAATAAATAGACGCACGAGAGAGGAGAGATGGCTAGACGAAATCCCCCATTTAACTCGCGGACTTATTTAGTTAGGGGCTTGGTGCTTTCGCCAGATCTCGAATAAGAAGACCATATTTTCTTCTTTCTCATCGTACTTCCTCGGTGAATATTTAGCTCCATGAATCAGTTGCTCTGGAATTGAAACGTTCAGATTTTAAAAACATTATATTAATGTAGCCTTACACGACCCGTTTTACTAATTAAAAACAAGATTTTCACGCGTGCACATACCGAGGCATGTACAGTATCTACGGTAATCATTTTTATATATTCCAAATAAATAAATCCTGATATCGTTACAATCAGTGGAATTTACAATAACATTAAGTTAATATAACGAACAATTAGCTCAACTTTTCCTTTTAAATGAGTAATTTGGGAAAACCCCATATTTTTATTAAACGAGTAGTTAATAATAAGCTCGAGATTTTTAAATTATCTTGGCGATATGAAATATAAAAACATACGAATACCACACTAAGATAATGTGGATAAAAGGTATAAAGAAGAATTATTATGAAAGAGAATGTCAAAGCTTGTATTCGAGAAATATTTCCACATGTAAATTGTGCCACCATGAACTTACAAATTGATTAAATGTCTTCATGAGAGAGTCCATTAATGTTTTAAACAAACGTTACTCAGAGCTTTTTATAAAATTTAGATGTACATCATTATCAACTTATTAAGATAAATATTTACATATGTTTTTATTTTAGATGTATACACGGTTGTATAAATACGTAGATTGTTTAATTAGAAACGTTGGAATTCTGATTCAAAATAATACTATACTTTAATTGCGACGGAATTCTTTGAAAATACCTTACGACGACTAAAACTTTGCTTACTCTCGAGGTTCTAAAGAATTTTGTTTGAACATACCCGAGTTTTGTTTTCGGAACAAAAAAATCGGTGGACGTATATACTAATATTTGTCTTATTCATTCGGGTATTGCCTTGCCGATCCAGATCAATTTTTGCAAGCCGACTCACCAACGGAGACTCGAGTGCGATCGACACAAGGCCAAGGTCGTCTATTCGGTATATAATATGACAAAACGCTACTCAGCTATACGTATACTGTATGACTTCTCGGCTCGTTTTTACTTCTTGCTCATCCTCGATTCTTGCTCGATTTTCGACTTTCTCAATTTGGTTTTCAAATATTTATGTTGTTCGTACAAATATTTCACGTAAATTTGTACATTTTATCTGTTGTTACGTAACCATCTTAGTATATTCTCAATCGACTGTTTATTTTACAAATACTAGATAGATAATATGCAAATATAAATTAATCGACACTTAAGTTACGTAAGGAAATCAAGTGATTGATTTTAAATATAGAGATGCGTCAATTTTTTGCGCTACATATTGCTTGAGTCTATTTTTTAAGCAAGTTGCATACGTTGTACTTAATTTTATACTTGTACTATACTGCATAAAACCTAGTACATTTTTTATATAGGTTTGAGTAGATATTTATATTCAGTAAATAAAAAATAATATGAACATGTAATATTTTACATTTACTTTGCGAAAATACCATGTGGTGGTTTGATTGCTCCTACGTAAGTTACAATTGTTTTTGTGTAATTTAAATTAAAAAACTGTCATCGAGATTTCAATTAGTACCTTCAAGAATATAAAGAATAAAGAAATGCAGCTTTGTTCTGCTTGTCCCTTCACCCGGAAGAATTTTTCATTTGAACTAGAGTCCCTCATCAAAATTCTGGGAAAAAGGAATGCACGAAACAAGGACAACAATAATAATTTTTGCATCACATTTCAGGCGTTGCACAACAGCTCGAGACGTCTCGGTTTTGCCGGTGTTTGTTTATGAGTTGCGTCACGTTATAAGCGTTTATACAATTTTCGCATCCATTTTTTCTTATTTCAAGTTTAATTCGCCGAGCAAACACTTGTTAGTTATTCGTTTTTGAAAGAAAGAGAATCGAGTAATTTGTCAACTTCCTTTTTTCTTTCAATTTGATGACGTACGTCACATGCGGGGTTTCCTTTAAAAATGTATGATTTTGAGAATTTGAGTGACCGACCTATGATAACGTTCGACAATGTACTCGCTCAACACATGTTCCCGTTGTACCTCATCCTACGATAGATACGCGTTCAAGTATTGCAATATTTATTTGTAAGTCTATTGATTAGCTGAATAATATTTACGCACATAAAATGTATTATTAATCGTTTATAATTGACCGACTGTTGCATCTTATAATTGTGGATTTATCAATGTACAGTTTTGTCTAATCATAGAATTATGTCATATATTCTTCACATATTCTTTTCTTAAAATTATATTTTTAAGATGAAAAATAATACTATTGCACTAAGTACAGTAGCAATAACGTACAAGATTTTTGTATCATTATCGCGCTTGCTCAACGTCATTCCATTTACCCTTGGGCAACTTAGATTAGGTTAGAAATGACAGTTTCATAGGTTGTTTCTTTCAACAAGTTTCAATTTTTTTTATAATCATGCAAAACAATTAAACTCGGCAACGAATCTTCTCGAAAGGCTAGTGAATAAAATTAACTTAACACTCTGTACAGTTGCATGACTTGCCTTTCTGAAAAAATATTGTTTCACGGATTAAGTAGGATTAAAAGTATTTACGCCTGTTAAAAATGATTCATTTATTTAGTATAAGTGTTGAGTTTAGGTTATAAATCACTAACGCAACGTATAAAAAGAGAAAGGCTAATTTATTGTTTAGCGAAATAAATTCACACGTCGGTACAATAAGTAGTCAGTGATCGTGGATGCGTACAAAACAGTCGTCGTCGGAAAGACGGTTGCGCGTACAGTAGCCCGATGTTATCGGTACGACGAACAGACGGAGAGAGAGCGAGAGATCTCTCGTAAGGCTTATCGATGCCTCACTAGCGCCAAAGCTAGACTCAGATACATTTGAATTGTACCGTTGGTGAGCAAAATACGATTTCAATTAACACTCCCACTTTTTGCGAATACCATGGAACTATTTACAGACGCACATATAGAATATTTATTTTTATATACACATATACAAAATTTCTTTCTAACTCGAATCAGAATTCTAAAGAATACTGCGAAGATTCAGCAATTTACAAAGATTTTCAAACAGTATTTTAGTTAGCGGTTTCGTCAAGATATCAGCTAGTTGTTTACTCGTTGACACATACATAGGATCTATAACATTACATTCATACTTTTCTCTAATAAAATGATACAAGATGTCCATGTGCTTTGTTCGTTTGTGAAATTCCGGATTTTTTATGAGCCTCAATGCACTTTGGTTATCAACCATTAAAAATGTTGGATCTGCACATGGAAATCCTATATCATCCAACAATCGTCGGAGCCATACAACCTCACGTGTCGCAAGACTGGCGGCTATGTACTCTGCCTCAGTGGTACTTAATGCAACAATTATTTGCCTTTGGGATATCCAAGTTACTAACGCTCCAGCCAGCCTGCTTACAACACCCGAGGTTGATCTGCGTGTGGCAAGATCGCCCGCATAATCCGCATCACTGAAACAATCAAAACGCAGAGGGCTCCCACTGCTTCGATAGACTATACCCTGTTTCGCTGTACCCCTCAAATATCGCAAAACACGTTTACAAGCCACAAAATGAATGCTTTTGGGTTTATTTAAAAAATTGACTTAGTTTATTTACACAAAAAGCTAGATCCGGTCGCGTCACATTCACTAAAAACATTAAGGAGCCGATCATTTCGCGAAATCTCGGGTTTTGTTCCCCCTCAGGCTCGCTTTCTTCCGCATATAAGTCCAGAGATGAATCCATGGGTGTGCAAACTGGTCTCGATTCATCCATACCGAATTTATGTAATAAACGATCAGTGTAAAGGCTTTGATGAATATACATTTTTTTATTTTTCCTATCACGATCAATCTGCACTCCCACGAACACACCCGGGTCGGTAATCGTAATCTCAAATTTAGTTTTTAACGTTTCTATTACACAATTAATCGCTTCAATTGATTTAGACATAATAAGACCATCGTCGACAAATAAAGTTAACAATACTTTGTGATTATTTACTGTGCCTACATAAACAGACGCATCCGCGGAACATACCTTAAAACCGTAAGGGGACAAAAACGAAACAAACGTCCTGTTCCAACACCTCGAGGCCTGCCGCAAGCCGTACAAAGATTTGTTTAATTTACAAACTAAGTTATTTTGGTCCGAAGAGACATTTAGCCCCTCTGGCGTCTTCATATATACAACCTCATCCAATTCTCCATAGAGAAACGCGGTTTTGACGTCGAACTGCATCATTTCAAAATCCTCTTCTGTGGCACACGCCAGGAGCACGCGCAATGTGTCGTATCGCATTACAGGCGAAAATGTTTCGTCGTAATCTATACCATATTTTTGGCGATAACCACGGGCACATAACCTAGCCTTATAGCGGTTTACCTGACCGGATTTTGTGGGTTGAACCTTAAACACCCACCGGGAGTCGATTATGTTTCTGTCCGTTGGTCGAGGCACAAGCGTCCACGTACAATTTTCTTCATGTGCCTGCAATTCGGCATTTATAGCCGTTTTCCATTTTTCAGATTCGTGACACGAAACAGCATCGCTGAAATCGATTGGCTCGTACAACTCCACAAGATTCGCCTGGTACCTCTGTGGTGCAGATATAGATGCACGATCCCGCAATTGTCGCGGCTCCACGTTGCCAGGTCTCGGACCGCGCCCAGGAGGCTCCTCGGGTGATTGCCCCCTCTCCTGTTCCAAAGAATTTGAGGTCGGTTGCTCTGTTGTATCAGAAAAACGCACTGTTAAAGACCTGTCGGCAAGATCGAAAAACTCTGTCAACCCATGCTCATTGAACAATACGTCACGAGATACAAGAATTTTCTTTGTAATCGGGTCATACAATCGATAATTTGTGGATTCATTTTGATAACCTACCATTATTGCCTTTTTTGCCTTATTATCTAATTTATTTCGAAATACTGACGGTATATGTACATACGCAACAGCACCAATAGTTTTGAGATGCGATACATCAGGTTTCCTACCGGTCCACGCTTCGAAAGGTGTCATCTCATTGCTTCTGCAGTTGGGTGTACGATTGAGAAGGTAAACAGCTGTGTTTGTCATCTCCCCCCACAGATGTTTCGGTAAATTTCTTGAGTTCAACATCGCTCGTACACTTTCTATTATTGTCCTGTTTTCTCTTTCGGCTTGGCCGTTTTGCTGCGGAGTATATGGAGCAGTTGTCTCGTGCTTAATTCCATTTTTCGACAGATACTCTTTCATTTTGTTGTTAACGAACTCAAGGCCGTTGTCCGTACGCAGAACCTTCATTTTACATTTAAAGTGGTTGGCGACCATCCTCTCGAACTCTGCGAAAACGTCAAAACAATCAGATTTGTTTTTTAAAAGGTATGCCACCCTGTATCCGGACGCGTAATCCTTTAAAGTCAAAAAATATTGAGATCCGCCCAACGATGCAACAGGCATTGGACCGCACAAATCGGCAGAAAAGAATTCGCCTACCTTGAAATTACTCTTCACAACGCTATTTTTGTTGAAAGGCAGCCTGTGTAATTTTGCCAACTTACATGCCTCGCAAAAAAAGTCGCTCGAACCCTTCAGCTTTGCCCCTTCCACCAGGTTCTTATTAAAAATCGTAGACAACGTCGTCTGGTTCACGTGACCCAAACGTTCGTGCCATGTAAGGGCATCGCAGGTTGCCGCGTTGCTCTCGTACTGCTTCTTTTGGACCCTGATGAGCATCTTGTAGGTGTTATTCGTCTCCTTAATTCCACGTGCCACAATCAAACCCTTGAGAAAGATTCTAACCTCACTTTCGGAAAAACTTAACTCGTGACCTCTTGAAGTGCACGCTCCGATGGAAAACAAATTTTTGGTTAGTTCAGGCACATACAGCACATCGGACATTTTACCGGGAACCCATTGATTGTCAATCCATCGTTCAATATTTAGAGTTCCACGGCCCCTTATTTCGCATCGTCGACCGTCGCCGAGAGAAACAAACTCACCCGAGCAGGAAAAACATTGGTCGAACCACTCACGATGCGACGTCATGTGACACGAGGCACCGCTGTCCGAGAGCCACGCTTCTGAGACTGAAATTTCTCGTTGAGAGGGAACTGCCTTATCGACACACAGGGCACTCATCTCTCTATTTCGATTGAGCTGGTCGTTCGTCGCCGCGACAAAAGCCACCGAAGACGTGTCAGTTGGCTTTGGTTGTTGATCTTGAGATTGTTTACCTTTTCGACCTTGTTTTCTTCGACGACAATTACGAACGATGTGTCCGGGCTGTTTACACCCGTGGCAAATAATCGTACTCTTCCGATCTTTGTTGTGATCACGATCTGCCCCGCCTTTTCAAAACTTCTCGAAATTTCTTGTAGCAGCTAAAGCCGTGACTTCGTCGTCCTTTTCAACAAAGCGTTTTTCTTCTTTCAATAAAAATTCCTTGAGGTTACCTAGTGTATGCGTCTTACTGTCGGCCATGTTCCATGCGGAAATGAACGCATGATATTTTGTGGGAAGACCTCCTATAATTTTTGCAATGATTGAAAATTCCGACATACTCTCACCTATGTCATCCAGTGCCTTTGCCTCGTTGCGTATCCTCGTAATGTAATGTATCATCGATTCACTCGACTCCATCTTTTGCATGGTGTGAAAACGCTGCAACATTGACATTTTATTCGAGACCGATTTTTCTTCGTGTAGACTTGTAATTTGTTGCCATAGTTCACTCGCTTTGTCGCATATAGTTAGACTGGCAAATTGATCTGGATGCATCGCCGTGGTAAGTATGAAACGTGCTTTCGCGTCGTCCTTTCTCCATCTGTTGGCGTCACTGCTTTCTGAGTTCGGCTGCTTGCTGGTTCCGAGCACTATTCCATCGAGTCCATTTGCTACCATCACCGCCATGATTTGGTATTTCCACATTTGGAAATTCGTACCGTCGAATTTTGTCATTTGATGTGCTCCAATGTCAGCCATGTTGAAAATTTATTTATTTAAAATTTTGATCCTTGAATTACGTACGCACACTTAATATATTTTATAATACTGTTTCTTTTATATGTATAAAAATATTTTTGTAACACCACTTAGCGCCTATGAGCGGCCTGGGCCCATAACCTGTTGAGTTTAGGTTATAAATCACTAACGCAACGTATAAAAAGAGAAAGGCTAATTTATTGTTTAGCGAAATAAATTCACACGTCGGTACAATAAGTAGTCAGTGATCGTGGATGCGTACAAAACAGTCGTCGTCGGAAAGACGGTTGCGCGTACAGTAGCCCGATGTTATCGGTACGACGAACAGACGGAGAGAGAGCGAGAGATCTCTCGTAAGGCTTATCGATGCCTCACTAGCGCCAAAGCTAGACTCAGATACATTTGAATTGTACCGTTGGTGAGCAAAATACGATTTCAATTAACAATAAGTATGATACATTAATTATTACATTAAAATGCACGATTATAATTTTTCCAAAGAGAGTTTCAACGATAATTTTTTTCACGAAACTTGGAATGACAAAATTTAATTTATATTACATTTTGCATTGTTGTAGTAAACAGTGATTAAGTAAAAAGAGTAGTAAGAAAAAATGTTTACATTGAAGGATAGACGCGAGAAAATGTCATTTGAAGATACACAATTTATTTATGTAAGTTTTCTTTATCCCCGTTACGCGTGTACTATTCACTATGTACTTGTGCGTTATTTAAGAAAATATGTAGGTAATTCACGAAAAACTAAGCTGGTAGAAAAAGTTGCATCTGCCAAAAGAGAAGAATGAGAGAGATGAATATTAAATTTTATTTCTTTAAGTTTACAATATTTTATATTATATTTTGTATCCCTTAAATTTTTATCCTCGGTGACGAAAAGCTGGAGCTCCCGGTTCGAGCCACGACTGTTTTTTCATTGAAATTTCAAATTGGCTTACATAATGAGAAAATTGTTAGTTTTGGAAATATCGTTAAAATTCTTATATTTTGATGAAACTTAATAATTTTCACTTAAAGTTCAATTAAAAAGAAATATATTATAAAAGCATCGGGGAAAAAAGGGAGAGACTGTAATGAAAAGTGTTTACAACGTTTATATTAAGTAAATGGAAAGTATAAAATATTGGATCGAAATCGATAGTGGTTAGATGTAGGCCAACGACTCGAAGCATATCGTTCACCTTTTCTCGTACCCGATTACAATGCATAAAAAATGCCGAGAATAAAAGGAGGAGGCGCTCCCGGGAGTTGTGGGAGAACGGTCTCATTCTCTCCGAATTTCCAGCGAGCCACAAGCGGAGAATCGTTCGCGTGAATCAGTGTATCAGCCGGAAGTCCGGCCCACGAGTTCCGGCCTCATCGTCGCCGTCACTCTCTTTCTCTCTCTCTCTCTCTCTCTCGCGCGCGCGCTGCTTCCCCTCGAGAGTGACACGTCACCGCGACTGCGTTCCCGAAAAGCTAACGCAGCTGAAACGACACTTTTCTATCTATTATTAAGAGGTACCTCTGCAGCTTGCTTCTCGACATTTTTCTCCCTTCAACATATAACTATATCAATCCGTTTGAAACTGAGATAGGATATCGTATGATAGCAACTACTGTACTTATACAACGATATTTTTATTTTAATTTACAACCATTAGTTTAACTTACGATAAACCTATTTAAATATTCTCCTACGAAGTGATCTTATTTGTTACAAATAAATAATAAACGGCACTAAATATTAATGGTAAAAAATTAAAAAGTTTTTAATGTTAAATTATACATCGTAACTATACTGATACGCTGTTTTTATCATCGTGTAAAAACGCTGTTGTTGATACGGAACGATTCTCTATAAGTCAAGTCTTTATATTAATACATTCATAATAATAATTTATGATACAAGTTTTCAATTTTTTAAATATTTTTACATTTATAAATTGTTATGTCTATACAATTCGTTACTTAGGAATGAAAATTTTTATAAAGAAAGCCCATTCGTATGACAGAAAATATGCACAAATGAAAATTATTCTTTTAAGAATTGTGATTTAGTAAATTAAGAAAATTTATTTGCTTTATCTGCAATATACAAGAATAACCGATAAGTGTTTAACGGTTCCAACTTTATGCAGGCATGAAAAAGCCAAAGTTGTTTTCTCTTTATAAACGTTTTATTAAATAATTACAGAAGAAAATATACTTTTATTACATTTAAACCTTTTTTTATAATAGTTTAATTTGAGATTTATTATAGAATCATGACTATTATTCTTCAAACGTATGGCGGAATAATAAACAAAATTAATGTGGTCATTGCATTAAGTTAAATAAATTTATACGTGTCATTTATGCAAATCCATTTAAAGCATAAATTATTTAATTCTAAATATATAGATAAACAAATTTTGAAAGAGTGAGACTGCGCTGTAACTTGGTATGACGTTTGAAGTAACCAAACGCCGAATCATTGCATGTGTCGGTAAAGCGAATAAAGAAGACCCTCTAACTCTCGAAATACAGATGTCACTTACATACATACCTATATATACTTATATGTATGTGTATATGTATATGTATATGTATATTCATGTACCGCTTTACACGAAGCTCCGAATCTGCCTGTATGTAATAGGCTCTTCTATTCTTTTAGTTTACACAATCGGACAGGTTTATTGAACCAACCGAACGATGACTTACAATTCTTTTATGTTGATATTTTTAGGACACTATATTCAACATTATAACGTATTATACATTTTTGAAATGCTTTCTACAATAACCCATATTCATGGTGTACATGTTATTAAATAGTCGATACGTTGAACAATATAAGATTCGTTCCCGATTTCAAATATTTCTTAATTCTGAGTGACATATAATATTTGTAAAAGTTAACACAAACTTTATGATATTAATTAAACTATTTTTATTATTGACACGATAAAATAATTAAGTCTCGCTGTAGATTCTCAACAGATAGATTACTTTTACTTTTAAAGTTTTCTTAAATAGTATAATAATACGTTATTTTAATTTACAATTAAATATATATTCATTGTTTATATCCGACATATTTTACTGTTCTTATTTCTATGTCGTAACTGTAAATGCATGTTTAAGAAAAATATAAGCAATTGATAACATAAATATCTTAAGATCTCCATGAATAAAAGTATTAAACATAAAAATTATTTCCGTAATTTTTAAAATCGCATAAATTGGTATTAGTAGAATGAGATGGTATGCAAAAGGAATAAGTAACCAAAGGTTAATGCATTGGAATCATTGATAAACGAAGTGATTTTATCGAAGTAGTTGAATATGAGAGGCAAAATAAATAAACGAGTAATATGTACAAACGTGTTTTGTATTTCAGATCGACTATCCGGAAGTGCACAGCGGTAGAATGCATCGACCTCCGCAAGCCCATCCGATCAGCGACCATCGGCAGGTCAACCTGGTCTTCGAGGACACGGTAAGTTCCCTTTCTCTCTCTCTCTTTCCTTCTAATCCGTAAACACTGTAGATTTGGTGTGTTTAATACGTTATCTCCGGCATCGTTAGGAACGTTTACGTTTATTTCAGGATATATAACTATGCGTTTAACGATTTTCTCTTCTGTTAATAGATCTTCTTTAATAGACCATTCCAGTTTACACATCTAACTGTAATATCGTTCTTGTTATTTACTTGTAGATGGCTTATTTGTTATATCATCAACAATTTCTACACGGTATATTTTTATTACATTAATTATTTTATTTAAATAATATTACTATGTTCCAATCCGATACTGATAAAAAATTTTGATAAGTCCAAAACATTTATTTGATCGTTAATTTAATAGCTCATTTATTTGACCAATCGTAGAATTCGGGCTAATAAATGGCAATTAAATAAGTAGTATTATACCTGAAATTCCAATCGATATATTTTACTATGTATTTTTCGAAAGAAAATTCAAATATTTTTTGGGTGCACCTACTTTATTTCTCAATCACTTCCGAATAAAATGGCTGTAATTTATCAGCCAGTGTTACTCGTCAGTTTTTTTCAAATTTTTCGAGTTGAACTCATCGAGTTTACCGAGTAATCGATCTCTTTGGTTTCTTTCACTTTGAGATGGGTTGTATACTTTTAAAAGAGGATGGGATGGGATGGCTTGCGTGAAAAGTTTAATCCTATTCGATGTACCACGAGACATTTGGAATATATCTCTTTTTCTACATTCATAACAAGCTTAAGCCGCTTAAATTTCGGATTATTGTTCGACTTTGTTTGAAACGAAATATCTTACACGTTTATATATGAAAGCATTTTGACCATACTCGAATTTGCTCCTTAAAGTAATAATGATTAATGGCGTTACTTTTCATCGAGAAAATATATTTATATATGTATACAACTTTAGATTAATTCGGATGTTCACACGTGACTGCAAGGTTTTATATATATATATATATATATATTTTAAACAATCTTGAAGGAACTAGACATTTGGAACATCATCCGAGTATTAGTTGTTTATTATTGTATTTACAAAGTGGTGCAACGTATAATAAAAATATCTTTACTGAAGCATCACTAAACAACCATCAAACTTACTTATTAAATCGTGAAATTCGTCATATCGAAGAATATACGAAGAATGGTTAAATTTTTACCTTTACGTGGAGAGAGTCAAAAGAGGCCTAGAAGCCTAGTAGAGCGAATAATGACTGTTTGGAAAAATAGGTATTCACTCGAGCGGCGTGTATTTCGGGATGCGGGTCTCTCGATAGACCGTAAAATCGCTCTTACAAAGACTTAATTTTTTTAGAGCTATCCATCAAATCCTGATCTAAACAAAATAGCCATACTTTCTCTTACAATGGTATATTGTACAAATGGTAAACTAGTGTTGTTGTTGCCGGTGGTGTTGCTGGTGCAATTCGATAACTGTCAATTTTTAAAAACTCGGAGACATCGATAGGGTGCAGTATATATAGACTCTGCGACAAGTCGAGCGGAAGCGGACAGTCTCGTGTGTATCAAGTTCGCGTTCCGCTCGTGTACTCGTGCACCATGGCGACGGTGACTCCCGGAAGCTGATAGCTGTCCAAGACATTATTTTTTTCTTTGTCCAACCTTCCTATGTACACAGACGTAAATTCACCTGGGTATATTCCTACCTAGACGAATATTTTTCTTCAACTGGTAAACTCGAGGGTAAACTGTGCGGCTATATTGAAGTAGCCGGTAAGAAAATAGTAAACACTAGGTATACCAGCACCTATATCTATTCGGATGCCTACGTGTATGCTCAACGGGAGAATGAAGAAAGTGGTTGAAAATCAGACAGTTTAACGACTGTTTACAGCGTAGTGACCCGCAAGGAAATGCTGCGTCATGACTGTCTTCCTTCATTTTCTCCCTTTCGGTTTTGCTTCCGGCTCATCTTTCTGATGCACCTCGCCGTCGTCTTTCTATATCCATAACGACGTATTTTATTTGCTGCACTGCAGCTTTACGCTCCTCGGTTCAAAATCCGCTACGCGGGAGGTTTTAATTATTATCATGATCATGCTGAAATATATTGCTTCAGAATAATACTATTTCCGTTGCATAATAAAAAATATTATTTTCGTAACTGCATATCGACATATCGACGTCGATACGCTTACTACGATACTCATTTTTAACAATTGCGAAAATACATATGGATTATGTATGTAAATGTAAGATACGTGAGGCCATAATAGGTCTTACATTGGCTATTGCGTCTTGTTTATGTATTGTCGTGCGACGAAAAAGAGGATACGTAGCGTGGCACAAAGTGCAAATTGACGAGAACGTTAACGTCAATTACCATTAACGCATTGTTCGTCAAGACTTGAGACTTTACATATAAAACTAACAACACGTTTTTCTGAAGGATTTAGGATTTAATTTGCACAGATTTAGGATCACATTTTCACGATAATTACCCCTAATAGTACTTTGGTAAAGATCGATCGTACTAAATAATTAAAAAACAATTTAACGTTCTGGATTTAAAGATAAAATTAGATTAGTATATTAGTGAATATATAAGTTATTTATTTAAACGATCTACACAATTCGAACAACAATACAAAAGAGAAATCTATCTTTTTTCACAATTTTTCATTTTTATCAAAATGCATTAAGAATTTCTTTGCATAATTCAGTTGAAGAAATGGATGCATCACTCCGTGTGAACCCTCTCGTTTTTAGTATTTCCTTTACCATCCCTCTCTTTCCTCTCCTTATTTGCTCCTGAATCCAAGACGAAAAAAGGTTTCCCGGTATTACTATACACTAAGTGCACGGGGTCGCATTTATCAAAGAATTAATTCGCAGCCTTCGTTATTCACAATTCTGTTCCCTTTGGTTATTTCGGCAAGTGTCACTTATAAAAGTTCGCGGTTGATTACATCCAAAAAGAAATTGCGGAACGCTCTTAATTATGACTTATTCAAGCCGCTTGCTTGTATAATACGCGAACGTTACAGCTCACTGATGTAGAACACTTTTTTCATGCCATTTCGAGTTGGCAAAGTTGTATAATTTCATTTCGATGCCGAATGCATCACAATTAATCAAAATTATCATAGTAATCGTTTCATTGATTAGTAGTTTCGTATGTTCCAAATGCAGGTTTATTCTTAAACAATTTTTAAATTAATATAAATATTTAAATGCATTGAAGTAGTTGATGTGTAATAAATATATTAAATGCATCTTCGATATTAGTTATTACAATTTTGAAATACTATATATGCATATACATTAATTTTATAAAATTAATAAAAATGAAAAATGTCACTATATTATTACAACTCTATGTTTTGTATTTGTTGTTTTGTATAAGAAATTAAATTAAATATTATACGAAATTTGAGTGATAATAGACAAATCGCTCTTTCATTGAACTACATTGAAACAATCAATTAGAAGGAGTAGATATTAGAATACTAGAATTGTTAAAAGAATTTCCAGTAGCACGATCAATTAAATTAATTTAAATCATCTTTCCGCGGGTCGCAAGCCTCGCCTATGACCATTTAAATCGCTAACTAACAGATTCTCCGTATTAAGCTTCATCCCACTTGTACACCTTCGCTTCCTTTCTATAATTAACTATACATATGTATCCATCTTACTTATTTCATTACACAAGCAATTGCTTAAAACTGTCCTCCTCTAATCTCTTGTATGTTATATTTTAATAACGTTTTGTAATTTTAACACTATATTATATATATTGTTTAAGTATTATATCAATTTTACATTAAAAATTATTTTAAAGCAGACATCATATTTCATATACGAAACATATTTTTACTGTTTGGATCTACATTCCTTTAATTTTGTAAATTAATGAATATAAGCGCTATCAAGTTATAGAAAGTATAGTGCACTATTTTAATTAATAATTTATTTATAGATTAAAATAATAACCTGTTAAAAGAAATTTAGGGAATCGAATCTGAAGTTCATTGAATATATTAATTAATCGATACTATAACTGAAATTAAAATCGATGATTGAATTATTGCATTGCATTTGTTACGAATGAATCATACGTATGTTGATTATTGTACTATTGATCATAGTTATATACATGTATATACCTATATATTTATATATATGTTGGAAATTTATAATTCTCTCCATTATTATTAACATGCCCATTGTGTATCTTTGCACTATTGTTTGAGTAATCATCTTAAAATAAATATTTGCATCCCTATATACGAGATGACGTATTGCTTTTCATCAAATTGATGTATTAGCCCACCGTCAGTGCTTCATGAGTCATACGTGAACGGCAACTGTATCGATTTATGCGGTTACCCCTAAACTGGGCGTAATACTTTATATTCGAACTTTTATGCTCTTACATTCGAAATCTTGTTTCACTTTTTCTTCGTGTTGATTTATCTAATTTCGTATTAGAGATAACCATAAAAGATTGTTTTAAATTATCGTTTAAATAAAATGTATTTAAACACGTTAATTAGTAATGATTATTATTAAGGTGCATACGTTTTATTGTATCTAAAATGTATTTGTTTATTTATTATTAAAAATAAACTCCGTTTACTTTTTTAGGAAAATTTTTGTTAATACACGGAGAAAAATTTTTAGTAAAAATTACAATACTGTCTAGTAAAAGAGGGACAGACTGCCAAAAATGAGAAAAATTACTATACTTTATAGTAAAATTTACTATAATTCTTGTAAATTTTACTATAAAGTATAGTAATTTTTGTCATTTTTGGCACTCTGTCACTCTTTTACTAGACAGTATTGTAATTTTTACTAAAAATTTTTCTCAGTGTATAAATCTATATTAAGATTTAAAAACTATAAAGAAAATAAAAATAGGTACATTGCCGTTAAATTACTTAAACAACAGTATTTTATAAAATTCATTCGACAATCCTCACTATACTAGAAAGGCAGTAGAAAGGTGAAATTGTAAAACATACTATTTTGTCAATCATAAAACGAATGAACCGTCTTCCGCAAGAAAGGACGAAAAACTCGATTAAATTGAAACCAATTTGACAATGCACACTCAAGTATAGAAGAGGTTGAGGAGCGAAGAGTGGTCCTCGGAGAAATTCGCATTCTCGTCCTTCGTTCAATCAGCGGGAAACCGGACTCTAAACACACTAAAATCTCGACTCTCCGCGTGCATCACCGAAAGGGAGAAAGAGCAACAGTCGTTTCTATACAAGTTTCTCGGAGAGAGAGAGAGAGAGAGAGAGGGACAGATATGTATAGGTATATATATAGTATATGTATGCATATATATACATAGCGAGGCGAAACTCGAAAGAGCTTCGGCCGCAGAGTCAACGTGTTTCATTCGAGTCTCGGGTGGGGGTATACGATATATATGGCGAAAGAGAAGGGCCTCGGTGCTCTTTCTTTATCTTTTATTTACGCTTTATAGGAGGTCTTTCTCTTTCGAGCGGCATAGTCAACGTTCGGGCTATTTTTCTTCTCCGCGCTCTATTATACGAGAGTTGTGTATGCCCAAGATGTATCTTAGTATACTTACTTTCTGCCGGAGCAGGTGGAATAGCGTTAACGAATTAACGCGACTTTTCCGACACTGCGCATTCATTCATCGGTGCGGTCGTTCGTTCCCCTCCTTCGCTATATATGCGTTATGCGCTTCTCTCTCGAACGTATTTTCTTAAATGCTTTATCGCTCGATATATGCTTATGCGTTCGTATTATCGAGTTGACTTGCTTTTTTTCTTTCTCGATGGTGATACGTGGGTATCTTGTTTGCGGCGAATTTGATAGGTGTGTGCCACTTAACTCAATAGGGCTATTGTGTACATATGTTATTCTTATAACTAATTTTACTAAATTAATTTCATTTTTATCGCGTACCACTAACAGACAATACATTTTTTTATTATTTATTTCGGTACATTCAATTATCAAGAGAATATTAAGTATTGTTTAATTTAATATATATTCGTTGACGTTAACGATCGGACTAACACAGAGAAGTATTTACTACGAGTTTAAATTAATCTTACCCAATTCGCAATGGTTAGATGCACTTTGCACTTGTTCACACCATTTATGCTATTTTTAAAGACACTGAATTTTATAGAACTGCTGAATATAATGATATTTTTAGTGCATACCATAAAATTTGGTTTGCTTTGTTAACAAAAATTTAAATAAGGATAAGAAGAATGTGTACGCGTTCGTAAACATAACAGTAGACAAAATCAATTATTAGTAGATGGAGTCAAGACGAAATAAAGGAAATTAAATTTATTTTTTTCCAAGGTTCTGATGGTCAATACCACAGTCTACTAAAATTTAGTTATTTATTTCACTTTGGATCAAAATTAATTTTCTAGTCAATTCGGAAAACTTTAATAACAAGTATAAAAATTTTAGTCGCGTAAAACATATTACAGTTTTATCTGTACATTGATTATTAAAAGCCAGTGTATATATTTTTTGATGCACATTTGACTCGAGCAGATTGATGCATATTTAAATCTAATACACGAACCTTAATGGTTTTATTTGTAAAACATTGCACAATTATCTCGATTGCCCCGTTGTTTAAAAAATTGCTTATACGTCTACATTATAAATATTATTTCATTTAATAATGTAGTAATTTATATCCTTCATTTTTATTAATTTTATTATACGAATTCTTGATATCACGTTAATTATATATGCAGTCAAATCGGAATCATAGTTATTTGCAAGTTGTGTTTCTAACCATTTCTATGTCGAGTACGTTAGTCAGTTAGTCTTATTTCTATATTATCTACCCTTCGGTATTTATCCTCTCTGCAAGATCTTGTTTTAAATTCTTGAGCGATTCTAGGTTTCTTTCCCACAATCGGGGAGTCGCGCTTAGAGACTGCGAGACTCTTATATTTCAGACTAAACACGCGCGTGAAAACTTTCTTATTTTTAATATTACAGTGGAGCACGTGTACATCAGAGCTTAAATTATTCAAATGGCATTCGGTACCTTTCCTCGGATATATGTACATTTAATCCTCGGTATATATATATACATAGGAAATGCAAACTAAAAGGTCAACGAGAGATAGGATACAACAGGGAAATTGTTTTTAAATAACTAATATGACGTAACTCCGTCTTTCCTCGATTTAAGAATATTTAAATTACCGTACCAAATCTACACTAAACTATTAAGATTAGTTTTTCAATTTATTAAAACGAATATTTCATTTGAAGAATAATTGAAGTACGTGCGGTAAAATTAAATATTTATTATTAACATATTTATGTTAACTTTTTAAACGATATCTCTAACATAAACAGTTTACTTTTTACCTTCAATTTTTCAAACTACGCATTATTATTATCAATAATTTAAATGTTTGTTAATTTAATTAAACAATTTTCAGTATTTGAATACTATTTTTCGTGAACATGATATAGAAATATAAACATTCCTCTATTATATAAAGTGGTTATCAAATTTCTCACATATAATAATGCATTAAAAATGTGTCCATTATCTCGTGTATATCAATATCGTGCTGACTCGTATCTTGTTTTAATCGTAATTTAATACTTCCTATTCGAATCGTTATTATTTACCTCGAAATTATTATTTTTTACAATTTTATAAAATGTCCATGTATTATAAATTGTTATTTTCATTATTTTAAAATTCGATATTACGTATTCGTGTTGCCACGTAATATTATAATTTTTGACATCAGTTTATAGGAAAAATCATTGGAACAAACGCGCTTTATAAGTGCACTCTGGGAAGCGCATTTTACGCACTGAAGCGTAAACTACTATTCGGTGTACTACGAATAAGAAAATAAAATAAAAAGTATATTGGTGGTTGAGATGCGATTTGTATTGTATAATTAATTATTACTAATAAAATGACAGCTTATGCGTTTCTTATAGTTTTATCGATATTTGAATCTCGTTACTCAAGACGAGTAAATTTATTTAACGCACAAAAGAATGATATATTCGTTTGAACATCGTTACTTTAAAATAACAGTACATTTGTAATCGTCAAACAATTTGCTACAACTACTTATAGTCAACAATACTCTTTTTGTAACGAAATTGTTAAAAAATAATAAATCGGAAAATGTTTAACTACAAATATAGGCGTATGTGATTTACGTTCTACAACACGTTCTCAATATTTAATTATCGTTGACCGCGAAGAACCAACGGCGCTGAACGAAGTAACACTTACACGAGTACAAAAATTTGAGTGCGAGAAATTTCGAAACTTTTAAAGAAATAGTATATATGTATACGGTGAACTTTCTACGCGACCTCCGTGGCTCCGTGCCTCCGTGGATGGTACACAATTGTAAAAGAAGACGAAGTAGCGCACAAGGAGAGTAGAGACAAATTTCCTTGGGGTATGGAATGGAGTATAACGTATACCCCCATAGGCCACCTTTCCAGGATCTCCCGCATAATTTCCTCCCCTTTGCTTCCTCCCTGGACGTGTGCATTTAATTGAGCCTCCTCGAGGAGCGCGAGCCGGAGTCACGATACAAACGGTGGGTATAGAAGACGCGTGCACGAAACCCGAAGTCCGAGCCAGAGTCAGAGTTAGAGCCAGAGCCAGAGTCAGAGCAAAGGCTTGGTCTTACCCACACAAACGTCAACCGGGCGTCACGCACACAGCTACATCCGGGCCTTGGGTGCGTGAGACACGTTTCACCGCCTGCACTCTCTCCCAACCGGGCTCTCATACCGAGCGCAACGCAGAGGGCCCGCGCGCGCGCTGCAACGGCCCGAGAGAAGGGGCTTATTTATCCCGATCCGACCGACCGTCAGACGGAGAGAGAGAGAGAGAGAGAGAGGAGGGAACCCGAGCGCCTTTAGCGGCGCGCTCGCGCCGCGCCAGTGGAATTCACTCGGTGTGCGCGTGTACGTGTGTGTGTGTGTGTGCGTGTGAGTAAGCGAGCGAGCGCGCGCGCGCGCGTCCGTGAGAGAACGAACACAGCCCGGAGTGGCCTGGAGCTGACTCGGCGCTCGTAGTCGGTAGTACAGCGGGAGAGAGCGCGCGCGACCGACGCTCTCGAGTCACGACGACGAGTTTTTCCGCGATTGTTACGCGAGATGCGCCCCGGCGAGTGACGTTACGCTCTTTCAGGATGGATACCTACGGCGTCTATCAAGTGAGTCTACGATCCCGGGATCGCGTATCCCATTTTTCCCCATCGCGATGCGATCGGATCAGAGTTTTTAAAACTCGGCTCGAGCCGCCCAACCCAACCAGCTACGCTCGCAGATCCCAGTCACACGCACGGCACGGCTACCTATGTCCTATGTACCTGCCAGGATCGACTATCGAGCAACGCAACTTTTCATGGCTGCCTCACGGGCCCCGCGCGATGCTTTTCCTTTCCCCCTCGCTGCGCGCCCCTCACTCTCCTTATGTGTGCGTGTGCGTGTGCCCGCGTTTTCAAAATAAAAAACAACATAATTGTAATGACTGTTCGAACGCGGGGGGACTCCCGTCTGGCTTCGTGGTGAATGTTTTCGGGTGGCAGTTGTGTGCGTTCTCCGAGTGCGGTGTTACGTCGTGCCGTGTCGCGCTCTTCCGTGCCGACCTAAGGACCTAACCTAATCTTCCTGTGGGCTGTGCGCGCCTCCTCTCTTGCCCCGCTGCCGCTCCGGCGCAACCCTAGCCCCCTTCTTCACCTCCTCCTCCTCCTCCTTCCCCTCCTCCTCCTCCTCCTCCTCCTCCTTCTTCTCCTTCTCCACAATCACGCCCATTCCTGGTATATTGCCCTCTCTATCTCTCTCTCTCTCTCTCGTTGTCATTATGCGTACTATACGTAGGTACACGCTCGCCTTCACCTTCCTGACCCAAGAATGGACGGAGAGAGACAGAGAGAGAGAGTGACGGAGACGTACGATGCTTTGGGAAATTTAATTTTCCTTTGACCACCTTTTCTCTATATCGATTGTCGAGTCTCGATATCGAGATCTTATTTATCCTTCGCTTTTATTTCGTTAACAACGCGCGACGTTTCCCTTCTCTTTAAACTCGGTGCTTTTGTTATTATTTATGTCGTTTACTCAGCTGTTTAGGATCATTTAACTTTCGGAGCAACGTGCCTTCTCGTTCCTTACTATTTATAGATATGCCTAGATTACGCCGGTATGAACCATTTCGACTTAAAATAAATAGATTTATCGTTTTGCTGTATCCTGCAAATTTATTTCAAGTGTTATCATTTTTAAATTTATTCTTAGATTTTTCATCTTGCAATTAAACAGTTCAGATTGTTTTATTGGGCTTGTGTTATACTATACAATGCATGTGATGACTCCACTTTAGATTCTTGTATCAATCGCCGAGTCTCTTTATTTCTTTATTGAGAATGAAAGACCCAACTAAACTTCCAACGATGCCTAGGACAAATTCCATGGTCAGATTCTTTTAGTAGTCATTTTTTCCACTGTTCAACAAAGAAGGTTCTCTAATGGTCTATGAAAAGATAATGAATTTATTGTTATTTACACATTCCTTCATGTTATAAGTATGTAATTGATAGTTTCAATTTATTTATGACTTATTGTTGAAAAATAAAATTTTGGTAATATTTAAATTTATACATACATCTATATCTAAATTCATGAGATTTAGTTAATATTATTTTTTCATATTAAATATGTGTTTTTGATTGATATTGTAAAGATATACTTAGATGTAGTAAATAATTTTTATTCAAATAAGAATTGGAATATATTACAGTTTTCATTTATTTGTGAATCCAAAATATTATATAAAATTATAATGTATTATAATGTGTTAAATTAAACTTTCTTTTTTTTTACAGTTTTCTCAAGGCCTTACAGGCCGACCGGAGCTCTATCAGAAGTCTAACAGAAGCAGTCACTCCAGTGACACAAGTTCTGC
The DNA here is from genome assembly GCA_026168455.1 of Theocolax elegans. Taxonomy (NCBI): domain Eukaryota; kingdom Metazoa; phylum Arthropoda; class Insecta; order Hymenoptera; family Cerocephalidae; genus Theocolax; species Theocolax elegans. The sequence goes on from CM047425.1 coordinate 83,954,916, forward strand.
ATATAGTGGCTCAGACACAATGACTTCTGTCCAGAGCTCCTTAGATGCAGACGCAGATGAGGTTGACCTCTCTGGTCTTGTTGAATCTATAGTCGATAGCGATGAAGAAGAAGATCTTGCGGAGTCTATGGATGTAAATATAATATTATTATTTATAAACTATACTTTGTTATATTTACATTTATTGAACTTTATTTCTATCTTTCAGAGTTTAACTGTGCGAGACACAGTAAGAGAATGTTTAGAAAAAGATCCTGTAGAAAGAACAGAGGATGATATTGAAGTTCTCTTAGAGTTCACTCAACATCTCAAAGCCTTCACAAATATGACATTAGCAGTGAGACGAGCCTTATGTGCAGTCATGGTATTTGCAGTGGTTGAACGTGCTGGCATGGTAGTGCTAACAGATGGAGAAGAGCTAGATAGCTGGAGCGTTCTTATTAATGGCACAGTGGAAGTTGAATATAATAATGGGGAAGTTGAGCAATTACACGTGGGAGACAGCTTTGGAATTTTACCTACTATGGAAAGGCTTTTACATCGTGGTGTTATGAGGACCAAGTATGTGTTGCACATTCTTTATATTTTGATTACCAACATTGTACATTGATATACGATTTTTGTTATTGAGACAATTTCAATTCTTATTTATAGATGTGATGATTGTCAATTCGTGTGCGTTACCCAAGCAGATTACTACAGAATTCAACATCAGGGTGAGGAAAACACAAGGCGGCATGAAGAAAATGGTCGAGTGATTCTTGTGACGGAATTACGAGGTGCTCTAGACGGAGGTGCACGTCGTGGTCATGTCGTTATTAGGGGTACAGCTGATCGTCTGATGCTTCAACTCATCGAAGAAAACAGTATTACGGATCCTACGTACGTTGAGGACTTTTTGTTGACTCATAGAACGTTTGTCGACAATTCGCTCTTTGTTGCGACGCAGTTACTCGAATGGTTCGAACAAGCTCAAGTTCGGGATAGGGTGGCCAGGGTTGTCTTACTTTGGGTCAACAATCATTTTACAGACTTTGAAACAGATCCCGCTATGATGGAATTCCTCGAAGCTTTTGAATCCTGTTTAGAAAGAGAAAAAATGCAGGGACAACAAAGGTAAATTTATATTTTAAATCTTATATATATTTTAGAATCATTTAGAAGTATATGTTCATAAAAATGGGTAAACTTTTATCTTTAAAATATTATCATAAAAAATTACATTAATATTTACATTGTTATAAGTATTCGTATTATCTGTTCAATAGGTTATTAAATATTGCTTGTGCTGCTAAAGCAAGGACGAGAAATGTGGTTTTGGCACGACCAAGTAGGGATGAAGTTCTCCACTTCAGTATCTTGGGTGGTTATGAAAGAAATTTTGGCATATTTATTAACAAAGTTGAGAAAAAGTCAAAGGCGGAAGACGTCGGACTGAAACGTGGGGATCAAATTCTTGAAGTTAACGGACAAAGTTTTGAACATGTCAGCCATGCTAGAGCTTTGGAAATTCTCCGAAGCTCGACTCATCTTAGTATTACTGTTAAATCTAATCTCTTAGGTAATAAAAAATAACGTGCAGTTTTTTTATTATTCTATTTACAAACATATAGCATTATAACGAATTAATGGCAATGCTATGTTATAAAAATTATTATCAATTACTAGTACAACAAAATATAATATTTATTTAATTGTATTAAGAATTTATCTCATTTGCATTATTGTTCAGATATTGAAATTTATAAAACTATTGGTTTACAGCGTTTAAAGAGATGCTACACATGCCAGATAATTCGCCGCGACCCCGCAGCCGACCAAATAAGCCTGATATGCTTTTAAGACTACAGACTGATCCGCGAATAAGATTGTCTACACATGTTGATCCACTGACTCCTGTGAATCCTCTCAATCCAATGGTTGGCGGAGTACCATTGCTTCCAGCCGATAGCAGTAACGTTTCTCCGTGCAAAGACGCAAAGAAGGAGAATAAAGGCTTTATGACTCTTGGAACCAGAAAGAGGTTTCAGAAGGCTCTTATAAAGATGAATATTTTGCCAAAGAATCTAATCAAGTAAGTGTAAAAATTCACGTGTACCTATTATTTACATAATTTTTTAAATTTTATTTACCTATTTTACAAATAAAAAAACTTTCTAGCGATGGAGTGCATGCGGACGATCCGTTAGGTCCTCCACATACGCCACCTGGAACCGGACTCGCTCAGCAAAGTTCAAACCTGTATCACTCGCGCTCTAATCCCGACCTCACCTTGCTTTCCTGTTACGACGATTTGCGAGCGACTAACTATCCTGAGCATGTGCTTAAGGTTTACAAAGCCGACCAAACCTGCAAATATTTGCTTGTTCACAAAGAGACTACGGCGCACGAAGTAGTGATGCTTGCGCTTCAAGAATTCGGTATCACTGAAAGCAGTTCGAATTTCTCACTGGCTGAGGTGAGCGTAGGAGAGGGTGGCATGATCAAGCAGCGACGGCTTCCCGACCAACTTCAAAATTTAGCCGAAAGGATCGGTCTTAGTTCGAGATATTATTTAAAAACTAACGGTATTTCGGAGACTTTAGTAGCGGATGAACAAGCACCCGATTTGGTCCGAGAATCACAAGTACACTTTTTACAATTGAATGCTGTTGAAGTTGCCATTCAGCTTACTCTGCAAGATTTCAGCATATTCAGGTATTTCATAATAAATTAATTAATCATTCGTGAAGCAGCGGTTACTCTACACTTCAATGTAATATAACATATTTATTTTTACAGACAAATTGAATCTACTGAATATGTAGATGATCTTTTCGAATTGAAAAGTAAATACGGTGTACCAATGTTGAGTCAATTTGCTGAGCTTGTAAACCGCGAGATGTTCTGGGTTGTGTCGGAAGTTTGCTCGGAGCATAATTTAGTGAGACGAAGTAAAATTATCAAACAGTTCATAAAAATAGCTCGTACGTAACCTATCATATTGTTAATAATATATTTATTTATCTTTATTGAATATGTTGTAATTCCTTTTTACCTATACTATAGGCCAATGCAAGGAGTGTAAAAATTTTAATTCAATGTTTGCAATTATCTCTGGCTTGGGTCATGGAGCAGTTTCCAGACTCAGAGCTTCTTGGGAAAAATTACCAAGTAAGTACCAGAGACTCTTCAGCGATTTGCAAGAACTCATGGATCCCAGTCGAAATATGAGCAAATATCGACAATTAGTTGCCAGTGAACAAACTCAACCTCCTATCGTAAGTTTAATTTTATTTATTTTATTTCGTAAAGGTACCATTAATTTACTTAATTATTTTGATCGTTTTAGATTCCATTTTATCCAGTAGTTAAGAAAGATCTAACCTTTATTCATCTCGGAAACGATTCAAGGGTAGAGGGATTAGTGAATTTCGAAAAACTTCGAATGATAGCAAAAGAAGTTCGAACATTAACAAACATGTGCTCGTCAGCTTATGACTTGTTAACAATGTTAGAGAGAGGAGGACAACCTCCAAGTTCAGCTATGGTGGCCCTTAATCAACTGACTACTGGTAATCAAGGTATGGCAAATTGAATTTATCTTAAATCATTGAGTTTAATAAATAACAATTTAATGTTTAATGTTTGTCGAATACTGTTTATATTTATATAGATGGAAATGTCAATTTCAATATATTCAAAAATTATTTAGGAGGACAAACAGCGACGGTGAAGAGACGTAAAAAGTCGGCAGCGGCACCAAATCCGAAGAAAATGTTTGAAGAGGCACAAATGGTTCGACGAGTGAAGGCTTATCTCGCCAACATGAAAGTTATTACAGACGAGGAAAAGCTGCATCAATTATCGGTTGAATGTGAACCACATGCCGGAGCCGTAGCGATGGCTGCGGCAGTGCCACTCGGTGGACCCCGCAGTAGAAGGCATCCATCCCCCACACTTTCAACAACAAGTAGCGCAAGCAGTACGAGCGAGGGTCGCAAGAGTATACAAGGTTAGTTTTACCTGTTGATCATTCTAATTGCCACCGATGTATGTAAATTACGTGAAATTGTTCAAAATTGAATTTATTTATTTATGGTATTAACATAAATGAACTCTATAGAAACTAAGTATATGCAATTTATGGATGACGCATATGTGCAAATGATACATTCTTTTAGTAGCGATTCGTACATATTTAATACTTCGAGTAAATTATTTTAATATTTAAAGGCACAAAATTCGGCGCAGCATCACCTCAAGCGGTACGGAAAATGCTGTCATTGTCGGACCCGCACAAAACCCGACCGTACCAGCCAAAGCATGCCCCTCCACTACCGGTACCAGGACTTGCACTTCACTCGTCTCAATTGGAATCGAGTCCTGGTGCACCGAGACGCGTCGGATCAACCAATAGTCGTGCACCGATGCACGAACGTTCACACAGCGACACGCCTTCGGGTCTACCACCTCCGGTCGACCTGAGTGCCGAGAGTAGCAGTGTCACTAGCCTCAGCAATTTGCAGCCTTTGCGAAAAACTCTCACGAGCGGTAAGTCCCGGTCGTTTGCCCTTTTGAATATCCTCCTCCTCGTCGTCGTCTCTCTCCCAAATTACGTATTATATACTATATATTACTGATTATACAGAACGGTGCTTGCCTTCATTATAAATTTATTTATTTGCTTTTTTCTTTATTACGAAGAGAGATGGGTTGTGTCTTCTCTCTCTCGCTAGCTCTCGTTTTTTTATTTCTCCTATCTTCTTGATCCCCTGAATTGAATTGGTGTCGTATTGAAAACAATAAATTTTTAGATTTTTTATGTAACCTTCATTTACCTAGATTTATTATTAGATGTGTCTAAAATGAGTGTTTTTTATAATTAATAATAACTTTGCTATTTACTCGTTTTTACGTAGTAACTGTTATATCAAATTCCTTTCATATTTGATTTCGATCGAATTATTCGTAATTTTAGTGCATAGTATATGTTGATAATTAAATCTTAAAGTACGTGAGAACTGAATTATCAATAATAAATAATAGTAAATTGAAACTCAATGCAATACAATATACAAATATGTATTGAAAATTCTTAATTGTCAGTATAATCTACGTAATAAATAATTGTTATATTTCTCGTATAAACGTAATTATCGAATAAAAATTCAATTGTTTTCAAACGATAATTCCATCCAGGGTTAATCTTTGCTCGTTTTTGTGGTCGGCGAATGATTATTTGCCTTTTCTTTACGTTAGTTACACTTACATATTCTTATGTACTGTTTTCATTTGGGATTAAAATTTTATGATACAATCAATAGTTAATAATTTTTTATGGTTAATCAATTTCATACGAGAGATAAAAAACAAGAGATGGAATTACAGGGAGAGAAATAATGAGAAAATATGAGGGGGAGGAGAAATGAATGGAATTGCTGAAACGAATGCGATTTTAAATCATTCGATGGTGAAGGCGACGAGTGATTGTTGTGTTTGTGAATGAAAGGGGATTGGAATAAGGTGGTTTGGAGAGAATATGTGATGGGTAAGGGGAAGGGGAAGAATCCCATTTATTTTGCACGCTGCACAGCCGTCACGCAATTATTACTCATGAATGTTTTCATGTCCTCTCGTTGTTATTTTACTACGCGCGCACGCATTATACATTCTCTTACATTCGCCGAAAGCTCGCGCTTTTATATATTTACTAAATTTACGTCACGATTTTACTACTTTTTTTATATTATATATATATCTATATTTACATACGCCACTTACACTCGGGGAGATTTTTCTCACTGGTTTTCTTGCCAAATCACGCATTTCTTGCTTTGTCTAACGGGAATAATTGTGTTATAAAAAAATAGAGTTATAAGGGTGAACCGTTCAATTCATTGGTATTATTATTATCATCATTATTATTATTATGTATATTAAACACAGGCTTTGTAGTACAGTTTGTTTATTGGCCATATAGAGTAGTGTGCTTTTCAATTAATCACAAACAACTGAGAAACAGTATAAATACACTGAATTTACAAAAGTTAAACATTCCACAAAACAATAACTTAAAGAACGCCGAATAAAAAGAATGTTTCCCTGATAATCCATCAGCACATCTTAATTTTAATTATTTTTTTAAACCAATAGTGTGTAAATTTTACTGTATTAATATTTATAATTTTTAGTAAGTATAATTTTTATCAACAAAAAATAGGAAAGAATTAATTTTTATTACACATGCACTGTGTCTTCTTCAATATTAATATTATTGATCATTCCGAATAAAAATTAATAAAATAACGAATTCGTCGCGTGCTGAATGGTTTAAATAATGTAAGTTAATTTAAGGGGATATTGTAGCTAATTACAGGTTCCTATATTGCATTTTTCGATACTTAGATTTGTTTTCGATTTTGACATAATTATTACAGTTATCGCACATTTGTTATGAACAAGAAAATAGGTGATAAAAATAATTGGTAAATATCAATAATTGAAAATAAATAATAGAAAGTACAAAAATGTCGGAAAGCGTGTAGTTTTGTATAGACTTCAACATCCCCTTAATGGATGTTTGCAATGTTTATTAATAAAATTAAAAAAGAAAATACAAAATCTTAGGACAGATGATCTATATATAAATATTTCGTGAGTTTGATTAATTTAAATAAATTCTAACCACGTAGAAAAAAAAACAAAATTGAAGACGAAAGAAAATAATGAATAGGATAGGCGTATTGTGTCGGATTGTTCAGAGAAACATTTTGATCGGCAGGTCGTTAATTGAACGTTAACAATCGTTCGTAATATAATCGAAGAGAGAGAGACTGTAAAAGCGCGTTGACGGCGAGCGGATAAAGTTAAAAATGGGTGGGAAAAAGTTGGTCTAGTTAGGATTAGAGCACGGAGAGAAGATGTCGATTGAGAGCCGAGCAAGAAGGTGAACGAGAATTAAGTAGTGATAGAAGTTTGTCTTGGGCGACGTGTTTGCGTAGGTTCGGTGACGAGCAGTGACAGCGGTCACAGTACCCAACTGGACAGCCACAGCGGAAGCAGCGTCGAAGCCGGGGGCAGTCCACCGCCTCCCCAAAGACGGCATTCTGCCATGCAAGGTACGTATCCTCACTCCCTCACCCGCACGAGAGCAAACCTCTCTCTGTCTTCCGTCTCTTCAGTTCCAGGTTCGAGGCTTGTCCTGCTATCTTGTGTCCTGGATAGACATTTTAAAGCTTCTATTATTGCGGAGTCCAATGCATTTCGCACGGCTCCTTTAATATTTTTTTCTGTACATTTCGTTTATCGTTTATTAATATATTAAGATATATCTATCCATGAGATAACAGAATAAGATTTTCGAACCATAGGCTGATTCCCAAAATCGTCGGTACGGGCAATAGGGCATTTAGAGGATCAATCATCTGGCTATCATTGTTATGTACCCCGATGGTTACGCTTATAAAATTATATTAATTCATTTTGTCAAACTGTGCAGATACATATATACACTTGATTACTCGCTGTTAAGCATTTGCAATAAACAAATTAGTTCTGTGCAGTTTCAGGGTAACATCATTTTTATAATTTTATTCGCGCTTCCTTTCGTTTTCAATCTTCGGAAAACGTATCAAACTTGACACTTTTTATTACTTAATTGTCCAAGTGTTTACGTTTATCGAAGATATATTGTGCTGAAACGATCCGAAATTTGAAAATTGATACTTTGTTTCGTTTATTTTAAATGTACATATAATCGTTCAAGCTGCCGATAGATTAATTAATAGAAAATTAATTTATTGTAAATTACCTAATTGTCTTATGTTTTAATATTTTTCGGCATTGTATATTATTTCTCGATAGAATTGGTAATATAATATTACGTATATTATGAATAAATAATAACAGAGACATTGTTCTATTTCATCGAGTTTCACGCACAATCGTACATTCATAATTGTCGATGGCCTTTTGTCAAAATTTTGTTTAAGGGTTATTTTCGTGCGATATATGCTATTCTTGTCTTATAGATCGCAAGTATATTAGCGCTATGGCAATAAAGGCATGCTTCACAGTAGAAGGCTTTTTTTAAATCGTCGTGGCTATACGTGTACTCGTTTACGTGTATACGTGTTGATTGTTTAATCAAGTAAAAGAATTTTAACGAGGTACTATTTCATATTAGTCATACCGAATAATCTATTTAGTATGTTTCATCGGCCATTAGTGCACTCGCGCATATAGCCAGTGAATTTAATTTAGATAGTCTTTCAATTTATATTATTGTAAAGAAGAACGTCACTTTCAACTTGTATAAATATTTATAACATTATTTAATTTAGAGTTCTTCTTTGCGAATTAAACATTTCTAGTTGCTACATTTCTTGAACATATATTTAGTCCAATAAAATTAGTTACTCGGTTTGTGAAACTTCAATTTTATTATGAATTGTGGTATGGTTAACTTTACAATACAATATTCTAATATTTATAATTTTATTTTAAATTCGATGGATTTTTATTATTTTTTCACACAAAAATTGTACATATAATATGAATTTATGGAATTGTGATTTTTTTCTTTTACATCTCTTTGTGTACATAGACAGTAGTTAGTATTCTTCTGTACATATTCAAGATCAACAATGTTCAATTATACAAGGGGTAAGCTTTTGTTTTATGTTATGCACATTTTATTGTAATTAATTTTATTCCAAAACTGGGACCCATTTCATTTATTTACCGGTTTATTTATTGTAAGAAAATTAATTTATTCGAACGAGTATTGTGGGTCGGTACATTGTATTTTATGAAAATTATGTACTTGCAGTTTCTTTGTACATTCATAATTTAATAATAATAATACAATTTAATTAGTTATTTTATTAGTTTAATTTAATTAAGATTAATTAATATATTTTAGTTGAATTTTCTATTTCAATTACGCATCGTTAATTTGTAGAACCATTGCCAAATAAACATTGTAACTATATAATTGATGGACTTTGCTTTTAATTCGTAAGAGAACAACGAAAAACATATTTTTCGTTATTTAACAGATACTTATAGATATTTTTTATATTATAACTTGTAGATATTTAACATTAATATTTATTCTCCGAAATTTAAAAAACAAATGCAATTCTATGTTAATAAAAATCCGTTTAAACCCATAATTTAAATTCGAATCTGTAAGAAAATGTAAACACATAGGTGATGCTGAAAAAACCTCTCAAATCTGATAATATATATAATTAATATTGGGTATAAAATATGTGCATACCTTAAAATATATAGCATTGTAATCTGTAACGAGGCAAATTCCCTGTACATAACAAAGCCACAGTCGATAAATTACGTTAAAATCAATTCGTAAGCTCGAAGCTGTAAAGCGCTTAACTCAGGGGTAAACGGTATAATGTCTTTCTTTCTCTTTCTCCTTCTTTCTTTCTTTCTTTCTTTCTCCCTCTCTCTCTCTCTCTCTCTATCTGCCTGGTACATTTGTGAGACCGCGAGGGGTTGCGAGACACCTGGAAAAAGGGCAAAGAGCAAAAAAACTGGTAGCAACTGTGGTTTGGGTCAGTAGGACAGTTCGCGCGAGTCGGGGTTACTCCGCCGTTTCCACACGCAGTGGCTGTGTTGCCCCCGCTACCCGTGAATCACAATCACCAACAATCGACTCATCAGCGCAATCGTCGGGATAACGATTGCAATCATCATTACCATCACCGTCAACGCCATCACTCCTTGTGTCCTTTTGACGGTGAGTCAAACCATCGGAGCCGACTGAAGTGCACCTTTGCCTGGACACTTGTAAAGAAACCCCTCTTTCCCATTGGTATACATTGTGATACTCTCCCTATCCCCCATCCATTGTGTGAAAATAATTTAACGCTTGTGGTTGAAGCGTCAAACGGGCTTTTTTATTTATCTTCGAGACATTCGTATTGACAGGAATATTGTTGATTTTGATTTAATGGGTGCGCTAATGTACTTTTATACTTATTGAAATGCTCAACGTACATTTCACTGTGGAATATATTGATTACATATAGATATAAATATATTCTGTTGTATTTTCATGCATCATATAAGTACTTACAATACATTCGATTTTATTAAAATAATTTAATAAAATATATTAGTAATTAGTATTTAACAGCAAAAACCAACAATTCTTTCGATACTTTGATTTTAAGCGAACGCTGAAAAAAAATAATACTTGTTTAAACGATCAAACAAATGAGAAAGCTTAACTCTGATTTCCTTTTTGGAACATGGTTGTCAGTAATTCTGTTTAGAGCAAGTATTCATTTTTTCACTGCATTTAAGTATGTAATATAATATAGTAAAAATACGTCACAGCCGAATGTTAAGTAGACTGAAATTTCAAAATGTATTAAAAAAAAGTAATAATAACGAATGTCTCGATGTTTCTCCTAAAAATCCTTTTCCATAATGTATTGTGATCGTTATAGGACAGCAAAACACATAAGTCGTAACTTGTTATAATTCATGGATTCCATTAGTTTAAAAGTGATCCTATATCTTTGAGCATAAACGTTCGGTCGCATGCGAGTACCTACTCGTGTAATACCGTAAAATTGTGTAATTCCCGTATATAGTGGCATTATCAACTAGTACACTGACACACATTTATGAAATATGCGTTTTGTTCAATTTTACAATCAAATAAAGCGTGATGTTTTTCTTTTCCAAACTAACCGCACCGCCTATCCCGTTATATTTGCTTTCCTATTCATTGTTCATCAAAAGATCCAACGTCGTTTCGTCTAAAGTTGAGTACGATAAAACGATGTAATAATGTACGAGTAATATCAAAATTGTACTCGAAATTTGTATACCATTTAGCTATAATTGTACAAAGTACAAATACATTTAGACGGTACGAGTTTCGAGGTTGATATAAACTACGAGAATCGCACTAATCGAACGTCGTCTCAGTAATCAAAATTACAAAAATAGGTTGGGCGCAATTGCATTGTATTGTAGTCGTCAAGCTTGGTGGTGGTATTGCTAAGGTTGTGCTTATTTATAACTGTTTATTATTTGTTATGGTACGTACATTTACATCTATACGTAGAGACGTATCTATATGCATGCCGATGCACGTGAAATATCTGTGAGTTTATCTGCTTTTCTTGTGCATGCGCGTGGTTTGCTGTGAGTGCATCCAACTTCTACGTTTGATAGACCATATATATACATATACATATACATATATATGTAATTAACTATAGATATACTTTACTCACAAAGACAAGAGTTTACTATGACAAACTATTCCCTTTAATTTTGAATACCGGAAGTACAGTATATTCTTTAGTCGAGATATACGAATATTCTTGGGGTTGTGTTGTTGTTTTCATTTATTAACCCAAAGTGAGTGACGTAACGATCATTTCCTGGAGCATTCGAGGTAACGATTTTCTGGACGAGTGCTGTTATTCAAATTTATTTCCGCGATACTTTTTCTAAATTATTACATTTTCAATTATAGATATACAGACAATATTAAAGAAGTGTCAAGAAAATTTAAAAGAATATATATATATATATATAATCGGACTGTTTTGTCGTTGCAAAAAATATTGTTTAACGTGGAGTAAACGGAAAGTGCTAAAGAAAGATGTGATACTATTTAATACTAGTAGGTTGAGTTAGACTTATAACGAAAATGAGAAAGAGACAAGCTCGCCGAGAAATCGTTAGCTCGAGGAGAATCGCTCGAGGAAGATCACTCCCTCCCGACCCGAGGAGAATCGCTCTTCCCCCCACCCAAAAAAAAAGAAAGGAAAAGCGACGGGCCCAGTATGTAAGGCAGAGAGAACCAGAATCGGCGAGGGCTTTCAGGTGGAGCAGCCACAGGAGGAGTCGGGATGAGCAGCATGCCACCGCCACCTCTACCACCGCCGTTAGCCCGACAACTGCGACCGGGACTCGAATGCCGCGTACCTCCGGACTACAAGATCGCCGCACAAATGGCGAGACTCCACAGGCTCGGCAGGGCTCACAGTCACGAAGGAGTCACCTACCGCAACGATCCCGAAGATGGTATTGATTGTTCACTCATCAACTCAGCCGCAAAAGCAAAAAATGCAAAAATGCAAAAATGCAAAAAAGCAAAAAAGCAAAAAATCAAAAAAAAGTTAAAAAAATAACAAAAAAAATTAGCAAAAAATATACAGCTCGGTTCTCGGCTGGACCCCTTAAGCCCAATTTTACGATCTAACCCACCTCCACGCGCTCGCTATCATATTTAATTTTTGTTCCATCATTCGGTTGAGAGTGGACCCGATCACTGTATCATCTGATTTGGCCCGATCTCTCGACTAGTGTACACACACGCATACAGTTAACACCAAAAAGACATGAATAAAACTGTCATTCGATTCCTTTCGAGTTTTTTTTTATGAAACAGTATACATTTCCATTACCTTGTCGGCAAAATATTACATTTTTATCTACCTTTCGAATTTTAATAGTTTACAATTCTATGTAATTGTATTTAATTTTGTTGTTTTTATCATGCGGTTATAATTCTTTGGAATTTTCCTTATTTAAATTAATTTTAATTCAATTAATTTTGTCAATAAGGTACTTAATCCCAAAATCAGTCACATTTGTTATTTTCGGATTTGTCACAATCATCCATTATATTTGTCAATTTTTCTTTAAATTGAAAGTTCTTTATTATTTATATATATGCTCGATATAACGATAATTATCAATATGTAACAGTAATAAATTCAAGTAATATATGTAAAGGCCTTTTCTTTGAGCAATCGAATGAAAATTGGATACGTTTCGACAGTTTGTTACACAAATATACTAATACGATATTCAGACCCACCAGTGATAAACAAAATAAAAAATGTTCACATCAAATTCACATTAATTAACGTACAGAATTTACATTATGGTTGAATTAAACACTTAGCACTTGTAAATATTATATTGAAAGTACGTAAATGTCGATGCGTTTGAGACTATTAAAATATATATATCACGATAAAAAATGCAGCTCGTGAATGTTCTGTCTATTAGTGTGCGGTGAATGCATTTTGTATTTTGATAAGCATAAGACGGATCACGTATCTGTACTATATCAAAGCACTTTGCAAGCTCGAATTTATATTAAAGCACTGATACAATTAAGCTGTAATATCTAATTATATCTAATTATAATATTGGAATTGACGTTTTCTATGAAAACGAGGAAATCACGAGAAAGGATATGCATATATTATCTTCATTGCACCTGCTCGCTTGCTTCTATGTTTTAAATCATTGTCACATTGCATTCATTATCATATATATTTTCCTTTTGTTTAGTTTATCCATGATTTATTATTTTCTTTTTTACGCTGTCATGTGAATTTTGCTTTATTGCGATGTCATATTTCGCACGTTTCCTCCCCCCCCCCCCCCCCCTCCATTGCTTCAAAAAATATAATACCTTTTAATTTTTCAGTTCAAACGAATTCTCTGCTAATTTTATTTTATTTAAATGGATCAAAAACTTTGGTTTCCAAAATATAAGTAGAGAATTCGGTGCAGCAACGCTATGTGAAAGGAACTACTGTTATAAAAAGATAAATGCTAATATGCTCTAATTATTCACTTTACGCTTAATCCTTGCTGTTTTTACTTTTATCAAGCTTATAATTTCTATTATTATTTTTAAACGATATATTTGATTTATGATAACAATTAGAAAATAGTATTATCTGTTTGATATATTTCACGAGTAAAAGTAATTGATACACTTTTCCAAATAATTAACTTTACAGTTTAATATATAAATAAGTAATATTTTATTAGGTATATACATACATATGAAGCATGGATATGATGTTTAATTAGTTATTTTGCAAGTAACTCGATAGTTAATTTAAATATTTTTTATAGACCTGTGATATAAATTGAACAATATCTATAAACTATCGGACACTTATTGTTCTGTAAATATCATTATCTTGAAATTCCTTGAATAATTTAGTAGCATTTAAATTAAAGTTGTACACATCAATTGTAACAATAATTTATGTAAATAATGACAAATTAGTGCTTTTGAATAACACTTACATTATTTAGCAAAATAACTTTAGATTAACAGTTGTTTTAATTTAGACCAATAATATTTTAAATATTTTTAAACCATTCATTTTACATTTTGCCATATGACTAAATTCTACTAATAAGTATTAATAATCTAACAACGTAACTTAATTGACTGAACTACTACTCCATAGTCTTCATGTCTATAAACGCACTTTTATATTTAAAAAATATATATGTATAAAATTTAACAATTTGTTACTGTAGCTACGTAGTGATAACAAATATTATCTTTAATAAGCATATTTAAAATATCGATATTGTGAAAATTATAAAAATATCCATTTACTTGATATTGGTATACAAGTTTAAGGAGATGTCGGAGTCATAAAATGGTCATCCTTATATTTTTGAACAACAAAAAATTAATTTTTGGAAATAATCCTTTGCATTTGGTCCCCGCGTATTCTTTTAACATTACATCCAAATATTTTCAGATTTGGGTTTAAAATTTATATCTTTTTTTTACCAATCAAAATTACCGACTTAAAATAGTTTATTCAATTATTACTACAAAAATAATTTTTTTCTCGAAATATCAACCGTCACGCCCTTCTTTATGTTTTAAACTATCCGTATTATTTTTTTCAGATTTTTTGTTCAATATGTCAAATAAAACTTTTGTGTTGAAAGGTATAAATTTTTATAATTTGGGTCCGACATCACGTTAAATTTAATGTATTTTAAAGGAACTTGTAAAATAATTGCAGAAAGTTAACCTCATTTGGCTACATTATTCTGTAACTATACAATTGATTTAAGAAGATGAACTGGCATTGTTGAAAATTTATGATACATTTATGACTGCAATTAGTTTTGTTATCAATTCTATATGAGAGTAGATCTAGAGAAGTCGAGTGAAACGACAAAGGTTGCGCGGTATTTGATTCATTGACTAAATTGACACTGATTCATTGGTTTTAGTAGCTGGAATTTCAATCTGCGCTATTTAACAATCGATATCATGACAACATACCAGGTTGTATTTACTATTTAACCCACAAGGAAAAGTATTTCTAGAAAAAATTGTCATATTATGGTCAAAAATAGTTTTGAATCTGCACAAAATGGTAAATTACATACATTCTGCATACATGAAACCTAAAGTTAAATTGATGATGACCAACAAAATAACGTGTATTATATAATTTCAGTAATAATTTAATAACTTGAACATAAATTGAATAATTTGGTAAATTTGTAATTTTGTATGTTTTATTATATCATCTTGCGGATAGTTAAATTATTACCTGAAAATAAATGTTTCCAATATAAATGTCGGCCTTAGGGCCTATCAAGAAACTGATTTGGTAATGCAGTGCGTTAAAATCAAAAGAGACGTGACTTAGTTTCAAATAAGTGTAATAATGTAATAAAAATGTTTTTTAAGATAATTATACACAATTAGCTTTACTTTAAGGTAATTAGAAGTCATTACATCTTACATAATATAAGTGACTCGGCAATTGACGCACCAATAACCAATAACAATAAACAATTGCTACGAGATTTCAACTGCATTTTTTATAGTTTTGAACTTGACATTTTTTTTAAAATGATGTATTGTTTTAATCGCTCAAAGGCTGAGCCTCGATAATTTATTTGTTACCCAGAAAAATCATTGCTTTATCATTTGTTCAACATTTCTGGTATTCTGTTGAGGCATGATTTACAGTCTCTATATGATATAGTATAATATATCATACAGTAAATTTTTGGTTTCTACATGTACAAATTTATGAAAATTAACTTAAAAATTGATAACACACGGGGTGACGTTCAATATAAATTAAGTTAAGTAGTATCTGTACGATTAATTATGGGCCTCTTATTGAGTTTTAATTTAAATTTAAATGAATTTAGAAAATTATCTTCTAGAACAACGTTTTCATAATGTTCATAAGTACCACTTACTCTATATATCACTTTAATCTTTATATTTGATCTATAATTATTATGAATAACGTGAATATACTGAATTCCTTGAGAATAAATCAACTAATTGAGAGTATAAATGTACAAGTTCGAGAAGTCAAGGATGAATTTTTTAATGATTAATCCTACTTTTATTTTGTTACTTTCGTGTCCCTTTTTAAGAAAAAGAAACAGAGTTAATTAATTTTTTAAGTAAATTAATAATATCCGAAAAATAATTCAATTTATTTATTTAATATATACATTAATAAATAATATGACAATTTTAACTAGTAAAGGGTTGTTAAATTCAAAGCACCGAGTAGTTTCTTAAAAGCGTTGTAAAACATGAAAAAGAAAACTTGCCTTAAACAAAAAATGAATACCTTATTATGTATAAGAAAAAAACAAAATTAAATTCGATGTAAAAATGTTTAATTTGTTGTTCGCAGACGACGAGGATGCGCAGGTCTCGGCCGTATAGGATTTGCTTCCGGGCCGAGTCCCGGACCGATCAGCCTCGATCGCAACAGCGGGGCCGTGCGAGCTCGTCAAGCCACGGCTTCATTCGTCGTTCGTTGTACGAGGACCACGGAACGTCCGACCGGTTCAACAACTCGGCCCAAGGAGGAATCACCAGACGCCGCTCTAAGAGAGCCCAAGCCTACACACTTTGTTTTTCCGCGCGGAGTACCATTCTTGCATTCTCTTCTTCCTTTTAGCGAGCTCGTTGTTTCAACGCTATAATTATTTATATCTTTCTTTGATGGAAACAAACTGTACAAGGGACTGTCGAGTCTTGAGCCATTTTTACAGTTATTTATATTCATTAACATGGAACGTGAATTCCGAAATTTTATAAATATTTTACTGTACTATATTACATTAAATTTTTAAGAATTTAGTTGCACTATTTCTTATAATATGTTGCTGTATACTGTATATTGTATAGCAAATTTCATTCGCTTCGGATTGGTAGCTGGCAATTATTTAATTGCATGATTCGTTGCGATATAACATTTTCTTCCAGTAATTTTAGTTCTTGATAACTTGGCAATTAGTAAAGGTATCGATAATTAAAAGTTATGGAAAGAAAATTCGTTTGCAAAGAATTATAAATTCAAATTAAATTTTCGGCATTCTCTTGTTTGATGTTTGTAGAAACACAAGATCGGTTTACGTGGTTAAACGCCAAACGTCGTTCGAAAATTGTATATAATGTATACTCGACTAATTTATATTGAATGCGTGAGCTCGTTAAACATGTACGGATCATTTAAAATCCAATTCTTCCTATTTTAAGAAAGGTTCGCTCTCACAGTTATCTATCGTAAACGATAGAAGATTAACTGTAATTTTTATTTAATATATATATAACAGTGTAGATCGATGTATTTTCATATTTATTTAACAGCATGAATCATTGAATCGTTATATCGCATTATAATGAAAATACATTTTAGAAATGTAAGAATTAAACTCCGCAGCGGAAAGACTAATGTTAGATCGTTATTGGACGAGTATCTTTGATATGTTACGAATTAAATTTCCGAGATTCATTCGGATCAGATATATGCAAAAACAAAACGTCGATAGTCATATGACGTATTATTATTCTATATACGAAAAAATGTGTAATAAATCGAGTCCAAAGATGTTAAATATCATTTTCAGTGTCGAATTAAGATATATGAGGCGGCATCTTGTATAATATAATTTTTTAGGCTAGCCCATTTTCGCAAGATATTCGAAAATACATAAGTTGGTGTAAATAGCGTTAGAACGTATATTTTAGTCGTTGTTCGTGATAATAATCCGAATCCTGAAACGAGGGTCGAAATCTTACCTGGGTTTGATCGATTGAAGAATAATCGAAGGATTCAAGGAGACTGGAGATATTATAATTCTTAAAAAAAACTACGAAAACTGAAATTCGCGTTATTTCACTCCCTTCAAAGTTCAAACTATTGTGTCGTCGATACAATTTATATATATAAATATATAAATATATAAATATATATACACATACATACCTACATACGTACATGTATTATGCGTATGCATGTGTGTATAAGTGTGTGCATATAAGACAATTAAAAACCGATATATAAATAAATATATTATTTACGCATATGCGAAAACGCGTATCTATGTATATTTTTTTCATGCACGTGGAAGAAAGCAAGAGCGCCAGGGAGAGAGTGAACGAATAAATTGCGTTGGAAACTTTTTACCAGAGCCTAAACAAAAACAATACATATACATATATGTATACACACATACACACACACACACATGTATATATATATATATGTGTGTGTAGTGTGTGTGTATATATATATTATTAAAATTTTCGTGAGGTGTGTGCGTACATGTGTGGATATTGAGAAAAAAAACCGTTCGTTTTACTGTATTGGTGCGGTCTGGAGCATTCCTGGAAGGCTTGCAGTTATATAATATATAATATTCACATAGTGCATATAAACACGTATGTGAAACCCGCATATATTTATACCACAAAATCCATTTACTATATCTTTCATTGTACATATCGTAAACTCGTTTCAGAAACCTGAAGGAAATTATAAACATTAATCGCGTCAGCGGTCTCGGGAAGTGTAGAACCATTTTAAGAACAATAGTTTAGTCGCTTGTGTTCCACAAAGTTAAATATAAATGTGTATCGTAATCCTCGATGAAAATAAAATAACTTGCGAATTATAGAACTCTTAACCGGAAAAATATTTTATTTACTGATCAAACGTCAATATGATTTTTGTTACTTTGAAATCAATGTTTTCCTTTTCACGCTTATGCTATATTTCGATTTGACTAATGGTAATGTAGTACATATTGCATAAGATTATTGTACATTGTAATCGGACGATAAATAAGCGAGGTACCAAATAGTAAAATTCTTGTTGACATTAACGTTTAATACAATAGTGTAAAATATTATAGATTTAATTCGATTGTTAAGTGTGGTCTTAAGCTGTCAGTGACTGTTGCTCGAATTCATCGGATTGACATTAACTGGTTTATGTAAATTTACTAATAATTGTAGCACTAAAATTTCTGATTTTCTCAAGAAAAATATAGCATAAAAACATTTATATCGAAGTAATGAAAAACGTTTCGTACGTTTGGTGCTGTTCGTCATCATTCCAAGCGCATTTTTATCGTTACTTAAATAAAAAAAAAAGACAAAAGTTTCAAGCCTTCTATATGATATGTGACTTCGAGTTTCATTCGGCGATCCCCCGAGGATATTTGTTCCTCGAGACCAAGTTTGTATACACTCTCCTTCGCGAGACAAGCGCACAAGTCATCGCAAGTATTCACCGAGAATGTATTTTAACCTACAAGAGAAAAATTAACTTATATATCCTTAAGTCTCTCTTTAATTTTTTTGTTTATTCATTCGAAAAAGATGAAGGAAGATTAAACGAGCATTAATTTGCGGAAGACTGTAAAGACTTTTGGTTTCTACTTTTTTTCTTTTGATTTATTACAAATTCATTGCTCGTAGATCGAGCGGGGATTCAAGGGAAAGAAAGAAACGCACGTAGAACGGATTTTTTAAAGGTCGATCTTTCTTTTTCTTTTATTCGAAGAATAATGTATATGAAATTTTAATGATGCGTTGTCACACGACAAAACAATATATATTCTTCCGTACAGACATAACGTTGTCTCCCTTTATTTATATTAAATACACTTGAAAGCGCAATCTTTTGTAATTTTTTTCTTTTTCTTTTTTAAATAATTTATTGTTCATTGTATAATGCGAGGAGCCGATTCTTTTGGTAATATGTAGCGACTGTATGTATCGCGAGAGTAGTAGAATCGAAGAGCAAAGAAAATAAATCTTTTGTATTTAATTTGTTTAATAAAATTCGAATGATAGTACAATTCTTCACTATTTTATTCCTAGAATTACGATTTTACCACACATAATATTTAAACATTGTCTGCAAACGAGCACATTTTTTGAAAAAACTTAATTTTCTTTTAATTGTGTAAAATATTGTTCTATAGCTTTATTTACCGAATGATCTTGGTATCATTTAAAAAAAAATTTCATCATAACACAAATTACTGTAACTCAAATATTTGCAATTTTTTATGTTAATTTGTACAAAGTTAGTTATAAAACGTAAATAAATATGAAATATTGATTCAAGACTTTTTATAATAATTAGTTTTGCATAAATGTTAACACCCATAATAATATATTCCATAACTTATTTTAATTAATTTGCTTTGTTTAAAAAATATAATTATTATATTGAAATATATTTCAATGATGTAAGGAAACGAATGTCTGTACAAATAAATATTGAGTAATTGTAATATATTTTGATATTTCAAGTTTTAATATTAAAAAAGATAATTCATTTTACTAATAGTTCAGTTTATGCACTTGTTTGTTCTTTTATTTCGATCGAATGACGATAGAAATTCGAGCACAAACAAGTTAATATTAAAGTAAAATTTATATTAGTATAGAATGTCGAGTTTAAAAAACACCGCTTACAATTATTGACATAAAATAACTGTTTCTACAAAAATCAGCATTATGTATTAAAATTTAAGAAAAATACGAGAACATTATTCTTTATAGTAATATAAATTACAATTGTACAAAGTTTCAGAGCGATTGTAAAGTAGTTAGTAAAATTAATTGTTTAGAAAAATTTTTAAATATTATTTTCAATATTATTTGTATGAATCCCCTTGAAACTTTGCATAACTGTAATTATTTTATTTCGAAAGGCACTTATCGTGATTTTTCTTAAATTTTAATATAAAACATTAATTGTAGTAAAAACAGTACTTCTCAATCGGTTAATAACTAAGAAGGTAACATAACGTAATTGACAGCCCCTTACAGGGATGTCGGACACAAATTACAAAATTCGTACGAATAACTTAAACAAAAGGAAGATTTTTTATTTTATTTAAAATATGCCCGAGGGCCCGATGTTCAAGATTTTTTCAAAAACTCACTGTTTATAAGAAAATATAAAAAGTAACCATTTTCTGAGACTGACATTTCCTTAAACGTTATGCACATAAATTAAGGAACGAATATATAAATAAAAAGTCGACAGAGTCATCAATTTACAATGATTTATTTAAACTTTTTCTATAAATTTTTATGCATACATCAATTATAATTCAAAGTAAATTATATGCAATAACAATGTGGGAATCAATCCAGTAAATATATCTACTTCACACTCTTATTCTCTTTAAAATTTCTTTATAATCAATTAAATATTTTTTTATTATATACGCTGAATACAGTAACATTATTCTTTATGTATAAACACTGGGCAATTATCGAGTGTGACAATTATTAGAATTGTATTTTCCCATATGATATAATACAACGAAAATTTATTTACCAATCAATGTCTTATTTAACTGCCTTGTATTTAATAATACTTACAATTTCGAAATTAAACGAATTTATCAACTTTTATTTTCATAATTAAAAAAATTATTTAATTTAATATTTATAAAAATGTTTTTTCAAGCTCTCGAAATAAAATTGAGTTATACGTAAAAAATAGAAATTCGTCTTTATATTACAAAATAGAAATAACAAAATAGAAAAGCAAAGTATACCTTCTGTGTAAAATAAAATATTTTTTACCTGAAAAATTAGTTTGTTAGTTTTATCGATTTCAAACAATATTCAAACAATTGTTTGCTTGTTATTAACAAAACAATGTTTAAATAATAATAGGTTTTCATATGGATTTTCGCTTGTGAGGATTGTCAATATATATATATATATATGTATGTATGTAACTATGTCAATGATTTTCAGGTCAATTATTTTTAAAACGTTCGCTCAACGATGATATTCGTTTCGGGAATAAAATCACTATTTTAATTAAACTTACATATTTTTTAAATCGAAGTATATACAGTTCACACGTTTACGCAAATCTCACTCAAACTTGGCAAAGCAAATTGTACAAATGCTTTACTATATACTTATATTCAATCAATTTATAATTAAGACACAAATTTAAAGTAGCTTGTTCGATACAACATATGATTCGCAATTGAAAGTCCATGTATTTCCTTAGTCCATTCTTGGAGTATAAAAGAGTATCCATTTCGAAGGCTCGTTAATAACAAAGGTTTCTTCCATTAAATTTTATTACATAAATTAAGGTTTTTTAAACTTACAAATTAATGTTAACAAAAAAAAACGCATTAACTAAACTTATTTTATGAAACATTATTTTTTTAAGAATTTATTATTATAGCTATAATTTTAATTATACAAATTAATAAAATATTATTTTTTAAAAAGAGTCTTAATTGATTGAAATTTAAAATTAAAAAAACCTTTGTTCTATAAGGAGGGGAAAAAATGCATATTCTTTAATACTATTAGAGCAAATTACTTTTTAAAAATAAAAATAGTTGTGAAAGCATCAAAACGACACGCTTATAATTGATCGTACGTATTTGATCTGTGAGCAGTTAGTCGATCACGTAGTTGTCTACTTATATAATAATTTTATTAAAAAAAGCATAAAGTAAACTTAATAAATTCAACAGTTAAATACTACCTCAATAACACTTTAAATAAAAACGTGATAAAATAATGTATATTGCTTTTGGCATCTTGTAACTAGAAATATAATGTTGATCAGTTGTGCATTTAACGCTTTTATGCTTCGTTTAAATATTTTGCATACGTTCAGTACGCATTTTCTATCTCGATTTGATAACTAAAAAAAGGAAAATATAAATATCAATAAAAATATATTTAAATAAATTTTCAAAGTTTAAAATAATCACTTGGTGCAAATTTAACTGGCAAATACGTTTGCAGTCTTTTAATATTTAATAGATCGTGTGTATCTAATTATTTAATAGATAACTAGATAATTTTATTTTCTGTTTAATATGTAATATTACATATTATTGCCCAGCATGAAATTTTTTAAATAATAACCTACAGTCTTAGAAAGATTTATCTTCGAACATGCGTAATTTTGATAAAATATATTCTTAAACGCATTATTAATACCTAAGGAGAGTTTTTTCTGGAATTCTGTTGTAATTTATGCAATTGATATTAAACGTTGCTCCTCAAAATTTGAATGTATAATACATGATTGTAAATTCTCACAAACTGACTGTATTTTTGAGTAACACTGTAATCGATAATCCTCTTTAAACCGTTAAATTCGTTATTAGTCAAGCAAATTTATGATAGGCAAACAATAGTTGAATGTCTTAAATTTACATCTTTTATGTGCCCACATAATTGGGACTCATCACAGTATTAATTAGATTCATTATAGATGTAAATGATTGACAAATATTTAAAAAATTAATATAATAAAGTTTAGAAAGGTGTGAATACTTTCAATTAGAATAATTATCATAGTTTTTGTTTCTATCCTTTTTCGATTTTTATAAAATTGTGTAATTATAAAATTGCATATTTTTTGAAAACACGATCTAACTTTAAATATTTTTATTTTCTTACGTACGTCCGTTTTTGTCTTAAGCATTAGTCTAAAATGCTATTTCGTGGTATGCTTAAGATAGGAAATTGCAGTTTGACGTTCCAATACTGTCAAACTTGTTTTTCAAAAGATTTGATTTTTTACGCAAAACACTTATTACGTTATTTAAATATTCTGAGTAGTAATAATTTCAAATATAATAATACAAATAAACCATTATTACGTTGTAATTAATTGTACAATACTAATATAAACAATGGTAAAATAGCCAGAAAATCTTAGAGGTATTTTATGACTAGAATCAACATCAACTTTTAGTCATTCTTTTCCTTTCACTCTTGCAATTTCTCTATTAATATTTCTGCATCATTGAAGGCGCACACTCTTATTTTATTATAATTTATTTTTTATTTAGCGGTATAGTCTGGCCAATAATTAATGTAATAACGTTGTGTTGAACCTTCGAATAACCTATCCAGCCACATTGGTAAACCATCTAACAATTTATCTTGATATAATACATCATCCTGAATCTGCAATATCAAATAATGTATTATTACTGATCATGCAATTGTTGAGAAATTGCAATTTTTCATTAAGTACATATATTAATAATTTAAATGATTTTTTTAAACGTTTAATCTTACTTCATCATGTGAAACTTCAGAGTCACTTGAACTATCAAAACCAATAAATGCACCAGCTTCGGCATCTTGTGGTCGTGACAATCTTTTGGTCATTCTTTCCATCCGCTGAAATTTAATTAAATTAAATATTATATTCATACATTGAATATTTAATTTGAATAATATAATTTTCACCTTAGAACCCTTTCCTTTTTTAGATTCTGGATGTTTTGCATGATACATGCAAAAGTATTTACGATGTCCGTTTAGAGATAGGACTGTACCAACGCAATTTTTTGCATTAATATTTAATTCCCTAGGTTCTGGTAAACTAAGGGTTAAAATCTTTTTATACCATTCGAGCCCACGTTCCAATGACAAATGACTAAATAGCAACGTTTTATTTTTTCTAAAACATTGTATAATATTTAATATTCAAAAATAATTTAAATATTCTGATATTTGTAACTTTATTTACCTATATGGCCAAACAGCTCTGTGAAATGACGGTATTAATTTTAATTTACTTTGTGAATCAACTAAGAGTACTATAGTTCGACAACCCGGTTTTAAAAGTCGAACAAGTCCATTATATGTTTCGGCTCTCATTTCATGAAGTCTTAATTGGGGTTGCATTGAAACAGCCTTTGAATTCTCTTTGAATTGACCATATTTTGCTTGTATGCTAGCTTCTTCTAATTTACTGCAGTAACAGAAAAATAAGTTTGATTGATGCAAAATATTTTAAATAAAATATAATTAAGGAATTATACATACACTAAATATGACATTCCATAACCTACTGCTCCGATCAGTAGTAATGTTGCAAGAACTGACAATAATGGAAGAATTTGTTCTTTGGTCAGATTGTCCAAAAGATAATCAACAGCTAACATTGCTTTACCAATTATTTTATCGACAGTACCCTAAAAATTAGGGTTTAGTTAATAAAAATCTCAGAGAAAAAATATAATAATTAAAATAATTATTGTTAACTAAATTTACCAAAGCATGTTCATCCGTTAATTCTTGCACTTCGGCAGCATATGGTAGTGCTTCAGAAGCGCGTAAGAGCCGTTGTATCGTTTGTTCTAAGTTCAAACGAGTTTCATTCCACTGTGTGTCACCTGAAGATGCTTTTGTCCAACCATCAGAAAACCATTCATATTTTATGTGACTAGAATCTCTTCTCCAAATAATAACAATATGGTGCATTGGATCCAATGGACTTCCTTCGCCAGCAGATAAAGCCGAAATAAACTGTGGTTGAGTCTCTTTGAACACGTAAGCATACCTTACTTTTTCAGGACTAAAATAGAAAACAAATTTAAAATTGAGTATACTTAAAATATGTATATTAAAAAAATATAAGGTAAGTATCTATTACCTGTAAGGTGATGCTAAGGCAGCTTGACGAAACTTGTTTCTTGCTAAATCGTGTTCAGGACTATTTTGTGAAACTAATACAGCACATAATCGTTTCTGAGGTCTCTGCCATTCTTGAGGACATACTGAATCTAATATGGCTTGGTTTGATAGTCTTGGCAGAATTAAAAATTTATTATTTGCGATCATATTGTGCATCATATCACTTGGAATATCTTGCATACTAACTGACGCCATAGGTTTATCTAGATTTTCATTAAACAGTAGGAGGGTATCTAAATCTTCAGAGATTTTATATTTGGCAGTAATTGCTTCTGTTTCTGGAATTCCAGTCTATAACAAATAAAAGTGTAAATTTATGTTATATTACTTACACTTTTAAATAAATTACAAATTTTGTGTGTACAAAATTGTAAAATACCTGAACAAATCCAAAAACAACACGGTCCCTGTGATGTAAGGCAACAAGCAAGTATCGTAACCTTGGCATTTCCCTGTTTTCAAATATTAATGCTCTAATTTTATTATCTGACCAGCCAGATAGAAAGCTATCTACATTATCGTTTTTAATATTATAAAGTAGTCTATAAGGAAATTTGCTCCTGAGAAATTCTGAAATATTTATGAAATCTTTATAATATCAATTAAAATATGAAAATAGTTTATTATAATTATTAAATATTAGTTTACAAATTAATTATTACAGTAGTAACATTACTCACCAATTATTTTTTTAACACTAAATAAGGATTCTTTGTATATACTAGTTCGACCATCAACAGTAATAGCAAGACAAGGTAAGGAATGAACACTCAATTTTCTTGCTAAAGCAGATTCCCTTTCTGCATGAACAGTAACAAGGTTAACACCTAGAGGTTCCAATTCTTCAATCAACCTTCGCCATGTCGGTTCAACTTGTAAACAGGGAAAACACCAATCGGAGTATAGAAGAATCAAATGTGGTGTTCGAAAACTTTTTGGTAAAACGCTATTTTCATAGGCTCTGTAAGCAAGATACAATAATAAATATGTTAAAAATAAATCATTAAAATGTAAGTTTACTTATTTGTTTGAAATGACTATGAAAGATTATTTAAGATTACTTTTGTTACAGCTTCCTATATTCCTATTTCATAAAACTAGTTTATTTTGTACTTACTAAATATAAATCTACCGAAAAATATTAGTTTAATCTTACCTATAACTTATACTCATTTTATGAAAAAGAGAGATGTCTCTACTTTGATAATGAAATTGGAAATTTCCAGAAAAGAACTCCTGGAAAGGATCTGGTGTATTAAAATTGTTAGCATCTCTCCTTTGTCTTGATAATCCTTCTTCTGTAATGCCATGATTATCAAATTTTCTTCTTCTTTCAGGATCGGAAAGTAACTAAAATTTATAAAATAATAATTGTAAATCTGTTTAATATTATATAAGTATAAATTATTAAACAAATAATTGTATTACGATACCTCATAAGCTCTTGTAATTTCTACAAATTTAGTTTCCGCTGCTGGGTGATCAGTTTTATCAGGATGCCTGTATAAAAAATGTCCAATTTATTATAACATTTACATGATACATACAAAATAAAACCTCACCATTCTTTAACTAAAAGCTTATATGCTTTACGTATTTCTTTTAAAGTGGCATGTCTTGAAACTCCTAAAATGTGATATGGATTTCCTAAAGGTTCCGAAGCACTAGTTGTGGGGAGCAAGTGGAAAATAAGAAATGTAGAAACAAAAATTATAAATAGTCTAGTAGAAAAACCAATGTGTTGAGTGCAATGCTTCATACTATCTCTCTTTTGGTTGATTTTTATATTTATTTCATTTAGAAAAGTTGCCAATATTTTTATATACGATGTAACAATACTTGTTAAATTTGTTGATAACCCGTGTACAGTATAATTGTTAGATTTCCTCAGAACTTTTAAAATAAAGGAATTGTTGCACTGCAAGTTGACAGTACACACACTTCTATCCAAAGTAGAAATGTTGTTTCTAATCAAAGGAATAGAATCAGTCTCTGGGTGAAGTTCTTTAAGATTGTTTGTACAGGATTCATTGATACAAGCAGTTGCAATATTTTTATGACTAAAACACTGAACACTAGATGAAACACCTTTTCGTTTATTCATTTTTTTCTAAATGTAAAACCAGAAAATTTCGAAACTCCAAAACAAGTACTTCATAAGCTAGGAGATATGATGCTCAGAGTTACATCTATCATGTCAAAGCTTTAGTTGAAACAAATGGATTGACACTTTCCCTCACATTACTCCAAAATATTGAATTACGAATTTTACGATAGGTAGACGATAAATTATTTTTCGTTCTTTGAACAATTCGTTCTGGAGATGAAAATGTTCGAGAACGGTACACTAAATCGAAACATAGCGATTTAATAAAGTTTATCGGGTCTATACCCCTGCGACAAAAACGAAAGTGACTTTTCCCAAACAATTGTAGGTTATTGCAGCGATTGGGAATTTGGAGGCGCAACCGCGCGACTAACGGGGTGGTGGTACGAAAATAGACTGCGACAGATCGACTGCACAAGGCAACATTGACGATGACATGCGTGTGAGTGGTGTGACTATGAGCTGAGCTGAGGCAAGCTTTGTTACTTGATTTTTTAACACTGATGTGTATTTCTCCACTTGAAATTCCAAAACACTGCAGTAATGACTAGGATTTTATTTTGATGAATCGTTAATTTTGCATTGACAACTCGTGAAAATAGAATTTTCGTAAGTTTTTTCGGCCATTCTCGTGCGAGATTATCGTCTGCCGTTACCCAGCCAACGAAGATAAACCTTGTTGCACTGGGCAGTGGACCTGGGCGCCCTGAGCACTGATACTTTTTTTTTATTCTTAGGTAACCTGGTTATCGACAAGTATGTCCTCCAGGTATGTCCTCATTACCACTCCTTATTGGATTACCCCTAGATGTACAGACGCGGTACTACAAGGATTCAAGCAATAGAAAGTAGAAACTGTTTTTTTGTTTTATTAATAAGTTTAATCAATATTTTTTACAAAATTATTAATATGTAAATTTATATTAACATGTCCTTGTTACATTTAAAAACAAGAACGATTATTGTACATCATAAAGTTGAACGTTTAATGTAATTGAATCGAAACAATTCTTTAACATTTATAATTTAATATAAGTATAGGTAATACATTTTTATTGATTATTAAATAATCTTTTATTCAAAGTTGTTTTTTTTCGTTCCTTTAAAAGTTATAGGATTATATACCAATTGAAAGTGGTTATCTTTTATATTTTGAGTAAAAACATAAAAGACCAATTTCTATTGGACAAAAGTTACTATACAAAATTCTGTCCGTCTGCTATGGCCTCTGATGGCGACTGCTGCTTCACTTCTTGTGTAGTGTTCTTTACTTTTTGTCTGGCATCGCGTCTTTCTCTTATTCAACGTGAATTACTTTATGACATGTCGTATAATATAAATCTTTTGTAACACATTTATTACTTTAAAATTAGTGCTAATTAATTAAGTGATAATGTTATCTAAAAATCTGCACTTTTGGTTGAAATTTTAACTTAACCTAACTTTTATAAAATTTTTTATTAGGAATACTCTTATACTTATAAAAACAAATCAATAATATTTTTTGTGTTATTACTTTTTAATATACGTTATAATGAATATAAACTTACTTATATATCGGTCTAAAACCTTGAGTTTGCAAAGTGTAAAGAACATACCAAAATATTGTTATTCAACAAGTAAATTTATAAAAGAACTTGAAGTTGAAGAAACGCCTGTTTTTGAAATTGAACCAAAACATGATGAAGATTTTATCAAGGAAGTTACAAATAAATCGAGACTTAGTCCAGCTCATCGTAATATGCTGAATCATAAAAAACCATATAATGAGAGTCTAGAATATTACCACGATACTGTGTGGTATAAGAAAAGACTTTTGGGAAGATATGGAATTGAAGCAACTGGAGATAATCCAGCTCTAGTTTGGCCAACGAAAGCAGAGATTGAAGATAAAATGGCATATGAACAGGTTGCATATCCACTATCGCTTCAAGAATCTTGGAAACAAATTGAAGAAAAGAAAAAACAAGAAGCATTAGATATAAAACAGAGGTTTTTGTTTTATAATTATATTTCAATAGTTTATATTTTCTTTTAAATTGTATTATTTATGTATTTTTTTTATTCTTTTATTCTTTATTTAACCCATTAATAATTACAGATTTATTACATCTGCAAACCCTATAGAGATAAATAAATTACCTGTACATAGGCTAGGGTTCCACTTATATACTAACTTAAACTAATTAGTTAATGATCAGCTGCATTTCTGCAGCCTATAACTAATTTATTCTTAAATCTAATATATATTATTTTATTTAATATTCCAATAATAAACAATGCATCACAGCAGTGTTCTATAAGTAACAGTGTTATAACAGAAAAATATATATACACATTAATGTATATATATATATATATTTTATATTTTACAACTCATTATATTCTTGCTTGCTCTACAAGATATATGAACCTAGGTACATAAATATGCATGATTGATATTTTTATCCTACATAATTCATATATTATCTTTTATCCACACTTTAATTTTTTTTTTAAGTCTTTTTATTTATTGACAAATAATCTAATTGCTACTATATAACGTTTTTATTACTTATTGTTTTGTTAATTTTTGGTATTATTATACTTTTGTTCCTAGTTTTACTATTTGATTTTGTGTACATATCGTTTATTTATAAATAATAATTACAGGGAAGAAGAAATTGATAAAGTAGTAGCTAACTTTGACAAATGGCGACAGCAATTACAAGAAAAAATTGCAAAAAAAGAGGCAGCAATATTAGCAGCTAAAGAAAAGAAAGAACGATTATTACAGGAAGTACGTGAACAATTTGGTTATTACATAGATCCCAAAAATGAAAAGTTCCAAGAAATGTTAGAATTGAAGCAAAAGGAAGATAGGAAGAAAAAGAAAGAAGAGAGAAAGAAAAAGCAAGCTGAAAGGTATATGGCTTATTTCAAGAACTTTCAAAATAATAACACTGCAATGGACAAAGATAGTGCAGAAGACACAAGCGATAAGACTAAATCACAAAAAGTTGAAAATAATAAAGAGGAAGATGGGAAGAAGATAGAGTAATAATTTTCAAGTTTTTGTAAAATTGTTATAACAATATTGAAAGAAACTTTACACTATTTTCTGACTTGTTTTTGGTACTACAATTTTTAATATAAGTTAAATTAATTAAGAAAATTTAAATATTGGGTATAATATTGGGTATTTTAATATTGGGTTTAACTCTTAAGTCAGTTAAACGGATTCTATAATTTTTCAATTATTACTCAAGGATATAAAGTCAAATAAGTCGTGAAGTTGAATTAAGCACCTGGTATTTAAAAAATAGTTTTTCCACAGTGAATTGATTGATAGTGACTGATGAAATGTAAATTGAATGTATATAAAAATAAAGTTTGTTACATCTTAAATAGTTTTATAATTATTTATACAATATCATATTGATTAAAAAATTATACTTTTTATATAGAATTTTTATAAACATACATAAATTAACGTAAAATTTTTTGAATATTCATACAAATTTTTATACAATCTGTAGATAAACATTTTAAAAAAATTACCGAAAACTAATCAAAACAATATTATTATTTATTTCATAATGTATCAGAGCAGTTGAATTGTTTTCAATAATTTAATAATAGTATATTGTGTAATACTGGGCGAAAGTAGAAGATTTTTCTTGTAAATGAGTGTACTGCGTAGATGATAAGATTTTTCACTAGCATGCGTTTATTGCGAGCAGTATTGCGCGCGAGCGAAAAATGTCGCGAGAACACTATTGACCCGCGGAGGGATAAATCTACATTCGTCACGTGTTGCATATAGTATTTTATTGCCAGTCGAAAAGTGGCAAACTGGTCATTTCAGGCGAATGTAAAATAAATATAATTTTTATATCCTCATCATTTAAAAAGTCCAGTTTACTGACCTTTACGAAGGGAGTAAAATTGCATTATATTGTTGTAAGTTGGGAACGTAAAAAGAGCGATTTTGAAATGAAAAAACTTTATCTCCTGCGCACTTACTCAATTTTAGATAATATTATTTATAATAAGCTATTAATTACTTTTATTTAAATAAAAATAATAATAATAATCCTTTAATAAAAAAATTTATAGAAAAGTGATATAATATTGAATAAATTTGGTATGTTTAGTTAAACTAATTCTGTGTACGCATATCACTATTTCTTCCTTAATTTTGACTTGTAAATCAAAACAATTTATTAAAATGTAAGTATGAATATTGATTTTTGTGTGAACATATTTATAAAAATAGTGATTATGTAAAATTCCACAAACATGTAAATGTTTACATTGGGTATTATACAATTTTTATTATATTGAGTTTATTATTATCGTCTCTGTGTATAGTTTACAAAGCAAATCATTTCAATAATTAATAATTAATTATATTCTCTAAGAAGTATATACTACATGATCGAGAAAAACTTTGTAATAATAAAAAAACTATAATTTTATTGTCATCCATTTACAAAATAATTTGTTAATCTATTAGAGTGATAAATTTTATATATAAAATATTCTAGGTGAAAATGTAAATAATTGGTTATAATTAAAGTATATAATTGAACCGTGTTATAATTCTTGACTGAAATCTTAGACACCATAGATTATTAGTTACAATTCATCATTATTATAATTTTTTTCGATTTTACAAAGAAGTATTTTTGTAAGTTTTAATCGATTAATTTATCGCAGCTTATGCTTAAAAAGGATATAGAATAAAATTTTAAAAACGTTAGAGTTTTTAAATGATGAAAAAATATGTTAAAACATTGATGATTGCGTGATATCAAATTGAAATAAATGTGCACCGCGGTTTTACAATTTACAAGTGTTCAGGGTCGTTGAATAATAGTCGAATAGTACGAGGCTAGCCTAATTATCTTGAAGGTATAATTACAATTAACGCGTAGAGAAGTAATGTAAAGTAATTAAAATAAGAGTTAGTTTGTCCGTTATTCCTTAGATTTGAAATGGTCAAGTAAGCAGCGCATCTCCTCGTCGGTAGGTAAAATTCGAGAAACGATCCTCGTATACTCGTCGATCGGACAGAGTTCGGGACACCCCTTAAGCTGCATTGGAAAGAGCTTTTCGGTCACCCCAGTCCAGACGAGAATCCTAACGAAAGGTCCTCGCTTCTCGAGAATGAACGCACTCCCGGAATTAGGGACTCGAGGATATCGTCTGCCATGAGCTCGGATGAAAGCCGCGAGGTTGCGACCCTCGCCACTGTAGAGATGAACCTGAGGTTCCTTCCTCTTGGCGGTTTCGAGAAAACGTCGGACGAGCGGCCCGCCGTTCAGTCGTTGCAAGCTCTCCGTATGCGACTCGAGGTTGTAGTGGAAGTAGACGATCTCGTTTAGAAGACCGAGGACGCCTTCGGGACACCAGTCGGGGAGAGTTAGATTTACGTTGCGCCTAGCTTCCAACAAATTGTACAGTTCGTATAGAGTCTCGTCGGCTCTATTATTCTCAAACTTTAGTCCAGTTTTTTCCATTATATACCTAAATGCATATATATAATATATCTATTAAACATATCAAGTGGACGAAATTAGTAAATTTAAATTAAA
Source organism: Theocolax elegans (assembly GCA_026168455.1). Taxonomy (NCBI): domain Eukaryota; kingdom Metazoa; phylum Arthropoda; class Insecta; order Hymenoptera; family Cerocephalidae; genus Theocolax; species Theocolax elegans. The sequence continues at coordinate 83,988,199 of CM047425.1, forward strand.
AATAAAAAAAAAGGTCGATAAAGGGTATTGTATTGGTTTGTTGTCATACTCGTATAAACCGTCGTATTTATTCAGTCGATGAAGCACCTCGGCCGATGACCTAAGCTTAGCCAATTCCACTTTGTAGGAGGAGCAATCTTTCAAGTTCATAAGGGCATCGAGTTCCTCGGGCATTCCATTGATCGTGATCTTCGAGGCTTCCTCGGGTCCGAACAAGCCCAGCAATACCATTTTCAAGCTTTGCCTGCAGCTCTCGCGATCAACGGTATAGGCGTAAACGCGTTCCGGGTGATTTCCGAGGAAGCCACCGTATCTCCGAGCCAAAACGAGACCCAGCCGATGGGCACGCGATTGGCCTATTTCGGTGAGATGTCCGGGAGTCCAGGTCTCGTAACGTCTGTCCGTTGGTTCGTTTGGATAAGTTTCGTCGATTCTCGGCGCTCTTTCACCCTCGCGGAATACCACTTGAACGAGTTTGAGATCGGTGTTATCCGCCGGAGAGTTCGTTGCCCCGATCGATGAAATTATTGTCAAGAGCATAACGATTTTCGGCATTGTTGTATCGACCGCCAGATCCTTGAATTTTCAATTACTTCGTTATTAAATATTTCGTGAGTGCGTGTATACTGTATGTCTGGTACTATTGCATAAAGATAGTCGATATAACGCAACAATGCAAAATTAATATTGAATGGAAGAGTAGTTAAGTAACTTGAACCGATCTGTTCTTATGAAACGTAGTTTTAATGTTGCTTATTGCTAAAACATTCGGAAATCACATTTCGTTAATGAATGAATGAGCGGTTTTGCGATAAACCACGAATATAGATAATTATAATCGAATGCAGACAAGAATTAAAATTTTATTACCTGTATGTAAATAACTAAGGGAATTTAATTTGAATTAGTGAATATATACCTTGACGTAGCCTGTTGTTATCCTATGCTTGTTGTCTTAAGTTCACGTGAAATTCTCGGTTTCGAAAATTCTATTATCTTTCTAATTCACCCACACACACTCTATATTCTGTTATGTCTATCTATAATTAAAAGTATTCGTATAGACTCAAGTACAATTAAATTTCTAACAAATAAGGTTTACCGTAACATTATTTACTGTCGATTTTCTTAATTTTCATCACTTTCGCACAATCTTTCTACTCTTATACACTGAGCGTGAAACTACAAACAAACCAACATTCATCGCTTACTGTACTGAGCGACTTTATAATTACTTGTATCAAATCAAATAGGATAGTTAAGTTTCATAAATGAACTTTCTTAATCTAAGAGGGTAAGTAATTTAATTATACTGTGCTTATTGAATCATTAGATCAATTTATATTTTAACTTAACGAAAATAAATTTATCTGTATCGTTGTTATATACAGTGATATTACGTCGTTGAGTATCTCATTCAACTTTTTTAATTATCGAATGAGTATTTGAGTACTTATCAAAATTTTATACGATTAATTCGACAAAAAGTAAATTTATGTAATATAACAATGTCTTATGAATGTTCAAATACTTTACATAATTTTGATTTCTACTAGTTTTTGGATTAATTCCTAAGTAATAAACAGAAAGTATAAAACACAATTTATCTTTGAGCACACATTTTGTGGTAGATAATAATATAAAAAAAGTAAGGGTAATTAAATGAAAGGATTCACCAATGTACATTTGCAAAGATATTGTCAATGCATGTATTTATTACAATACAATATATACAAGTTATAGTAACTTTAAACGCTAATGTATACAAAAACTTAAAGATGTCGGTGGCATCATGAAATAACAAATTTATAACTGATCGCTTATCGAAAAAGCGAAGGGGCAAGGCCATTAAGTCGGCTCCATAATTTATATTAGAACGTATCATAAATTACTTTGGATTTTTGTAATTACAGTTTTACAATACAATTGTTTAAAAAATTGTAAATATCTTTTTTATTTAAAAAGAAGTATACCTTTAAATTTATCATATCGTTGTTCTTTTTATTTAAAGCATCATGTATCCATTATACGAAAAAACAAATGTTTGTATAGTGCGTTCAATATACGATTTAATGAGTCGTGACTCGTCGTTATTTTTTCTTTTATAATGCTCTGCAATAGTAACGCGAATCAATTTAATTTAATTCATAATGATCATTATTACAAATTTAATTTGATTCGAGTAAAACCAATTTATTTAAAAAATACTTGTAAAAATAAATCTAAAATTGATTAACGATCAATGGCGTTTGTACAAATTTGTATTTGCATTTAAATGCAATAAAAGCGTTTCATTAAAAAGGAATGACTTTCGAACAACGTTTTATTACAAAATGATAACAATGGTTTTAATTTTCATGTGATTTTGATATTTGATGTTAGTGTAATTCTTTAAAAATCACGATAGTTTTATAAAACAGTATTTACTAAATAATCTATGAGTTAACTTATATACTTATTTAATTCAATTTATTATGAAAATTTTATTTTCAACATTTTTTGAAGATAGTCTTAATTTGTTCAGTTATTACAAGTATTTATAAGCTTGTGTTTTCTTGGTTCCATTATGCTTTGGCTCGGTATCAGATATAAAACATTTTAGGCAATAGTATAAACTGTGTAAATTTAAAAAATTGATTAAAAAATGATAATTTACATTTTACGCAATGTAACTAATTTTAGTTTTATGCATTTTCGTAGTATGTATTTTAATTCATCAATCATGCGAATAATTTATATATTCAATAAGATACAATATATTCAATTGCTCATTGTCTCTTCCATTCATACTTTTATAACTAACAGAAAAGTTATATTAATAAATGCTCATATCGATATATTTGCACAATGAACATGATTAAAAACGAATGGAAAAAAATTTCATAACAATAAAATGAATCAACAAAGCAGAGAAAAATCAAAATCATACTTAAACTGTAAATTAAACTATAATTAACGAAGTGGCATTCGCTCACAATTTTCTCTAATAATAGTTTTAATGGAATAAGAAATCGGCTTATAAAAGATTGTAGTTGTAGTAAGCATACTTGATGCACCATTTTTATAATATTTTAGTTGAAATACTTAAATTTCTTTTATACAGCACGTTGCTCTTATTCCACAAAATTCACAATTGAGTAATCCTATAATAATCTGTAATCACTTATTAAGCTGTACCAATTCTGTACGTTATGGCTAACAATCGTCTGCTACGTGGGCTCAGCAAATATAGCTGTTATTCCCGTATCATTGGCATTATTAGAAATTTCGTCCACGCGTAAAGGTTGTTGTTTCCCGGCTACTTGCAAATGAGGTAAATTGTCGATTTTTACTTCTTTTCTGAACAGTTGACCAATACTTCTACCAATTAGCTATTGAAAATAAACAAATGAATTATAGTGTTAAAAAAATTGTTTTTTATTGATGTGCTTAATTTATAGATTGTATCAGCATATATTAAATTCTACCACACAAAATAGTATTTTATTATATTTCTTGTATAACATAATAATCTAAGTTCTTTTATGTACATTATTATATATTAGTTATTTTAGATGAATAAATTGATGTTAAATGGATTTTTTATATAGATCTTATATATGTATCAGAATAACATAAAATACCTGATTTGTAATTTTCTTGAATAAATCTTTCTTTCCCTTCTCAACCTTATTGCCTTTACTGCTAACGACAGACATTTTTTCGTCAAAACGTTGCAAGTCTGCCGGATTAATACCAGGAATTTGTTGCATTACTTCAATAATATTAGGAAATTTGGGTCTCAAACATTCGTAAACTTGAGCACCAAGTGTAATTAACGAGCCTTGATTAGCATCGTGCTGTCCATGAAGCTGTAAGCCTTGAAGTATGGCTACCATTATGTGCGCTGCCATTGCCGGAGTCAAACTGCCATCCGCAGACAAAGCTCGTACTACCGGGCCAGTAAGCATTGTTGCTTTCAGACTTGCATTTGAATCGTTCCACGATAGTGCACTTAATGAAAAAAGTTAGTTATAATAAAATAGATAAATATAATATTTTATAATTTAAAACAATGTAACCAATTATCATTAATACAATTTAATTTGTTGTTTCTTTATATGTATAATGGATTTATCCACTTTGCTATAATATAATAAAATATAGTTTATTTACCCAAGAATGCAAAGGACAACACTATGACAGGTGGATGGATGCCTAAGTATAAAAGCACCGAGTTCGCTCACTACCTCCGCAACGATACTATTGCTGCCTCGTGATGGCGGTGGTGGATCGACTGCCATGCCCCCTCCATCTTGTTCCATGGAATCTGGAGGTGCTGCATCAGTGGCTGTTCCTCCAACAAGAGCTACTTTTAACACATCTACGAATTCTCGAGTTAAATTTCTATTCAGCATGTCGTCAATTACTTCCTGGGCATCGGTATTTTCATCGTCGAGACTGCCACTTTCATACAAGCGAGTCATGTACTGCCACTTGGCACTCAATCTCTGACACACTAAGAAATTTAGAGGAATAATTATAAATAATATTCAATCGCTCTTACGCTAGAAATAAACATGTGTATGCTTACTATGAGTCGATACATGTGCCAGCACAGGAACAAGAACCGTTTCGTAAAATGCTGGTGGGCATGAGTATATAAAAGGTTTCATAAAAACGCGAATAATTGGACGAAGTCTATGATCTGGTATCACCTACGGAATTAAAAGTTATAAATAGTAAATATCGCTACAATAATTTGTTAAAATAAAACAAAAATTACGTACTTCCATATTAGAAAACACAGAATTCACCAGCGCAGCTGCTAAACCGGGAAGTTGATATAAATCTCGCCCTATAGTGTGACAGCCACTGCCGAGCATATGATAACAATTATCGTGTATAGTTGAAAGAAACGTTTGCATTTTCGTCAAAGGAGCAGAATGTTGATCCACTTCTATATTACTGTCGCTATTATTCGTACCACTTAAACCTAATAAATTTGACTTTTCTGAATCTAAAAGACCATGGGCATTTCGGTATCCCTGAAAAAATTGATTACAATATTTAATCTTTTTGTATTTTACTAAAAAAATCAACATGGAAGAAATAAACTCTCAAAGAAAGAAACAATTTTTCTTGTGTAACAGGCTGTTTCCTTATGTTAACGTTGAACGTTAACTTACGTTGAATTTAAAAGTGTAAGAATAATTAAAATATTAAATAATAAGATAACTGCATATTTGTCCACGATCTTAGACAAATAAATAGCGTTTACAGAATAATTATAAATTGTACCTCAGACAAAACACTAAGTGCCGCAGGTGTAAAGAGAGCATTCATAGCTCTAAGTAGAGCAAATAGTGGCGGTAGCACGGGTACAATATGTGGTGTCGCTGGATTTCTGTATATAGGATTGCCACTTTCACTGAGCGCTGCTACAAAACCACCTCGTGCTGCACGATCAGGATCTTCCGGTATCGAGCAGCGCTTCACCACACTCAGTACTGTATTAACATAATACATCAGATCTGAACGATTCATGCCAATAGGATCATCTATTCCACTCTCTATTATCGGCCTATCTAAACCGATAAAACGCATTAATTCGATTGGGCCCTTAAAAGCTTCTGCTCCTATTGCAATAAAGCGGGTTGAAGTATCTCCAATTACCTGTAAAAGCATTTAGAGAAATTAGAACTTTCTTAAATAATTTAAAATAATTGTTTTAAATGTATGCGTTACCTCAGCAACGAATCTTGTCTGTCTTTCGTAATCACAAAAGTGATTCGAAATAAGTAACAGCGCTTCATACAAAGTTAAACTTTCCATCCTTGAAAGTTGGCTAGGCTCCCTTGTAAGACCCCTCACAGTTGTGTGAATCTGGTCAAAGACGGGTAGTAGTAGCAATGGATATTTTAAACCAATTTTTACCATCAGACTCGCAGCATGCCGTCTCACATTTTTTGTAGCTTTAGATCGGTTCTCTTTGGTCTCACCGGGTCCATTGAACACAAGAGCCGCAAAAATTTTTTCGAGCACTCTAGGTAAAATTGCGACTCCGGGCATTGCCATAGATCCCGTCGACATCGACATAAAGACAAAAAGGGCACTGATACTCGATAGCAAAGTGGACAGTAACCAAGGATCCTGAGGTGAATAGCTAAGGCAAAGTTCAAGGAGTTGCAATCCGTTCTGAACACTTGGACGCTCACTCACAAGAAGAATACGAGAAACAACAGAGTCCAGTGCTTGAGCAAGAGCATCCCATTCAAGATACTCGGGATCAAGAGGATCACTCTTGTAGTTAAGATTTTCTGAACCCTTGCGAATTTTGGCAGTGAGCCATTGCTGTACATATGCGAAAGTCACTAGGGGAGCAACCATTGTAGCATGTCGAAAACCTTCAAGCAAATCCATGCGAAGACGATGGGAAAATACGTTAAATTCTTCTTCGGTGTCGTAGTCCACAATATAAGAGCTTAGACCATTAGCATGACGTTTATTTGGGAAAAATACCTGAATACAGATAATTTTATTATTTCATTATTAAAATTATTACATTAATTATTAATTAAATAAATCCTTTTTCTAACGAGTATTTGATTGTAATATTTAGTAACTGAATAAATTAATTTATAATAAAATTTGATTTGTTATTCTCTTCCAGAGCAAATTTTTTCTCTTACAGACTTTTTAGAAATCATCAAAAATTATTTTGAAAAAAAAAATTAATTTATATACCATACCTTAACAAGTTTTGGAGCAGTATTTTCCACATATTTAGGTATGTAACTGAGTAGAAGAGAGTCTGTTTTGATATGTTCATGCTTAAAAAGCATTATCCAAATTGTATTTGCTAATTGCACAAGGGCAAGACTGGAGTGCATTGTGAATGTTAGCACTGTATCAAGGAAGAGACCAAAGTGAGTTGGACGGATACCACTCACATCATCCTTACCCCACAAAGAGCAAAGTTGAGTTGCCATACCTAAGAAATTATGATAATATTGAATAAAATTTTAAATTCTGAAATTGTTTTCTCATATTAATTAATGACTATATAATTGCTATTTTAAGAAAATTATAATTTGTATCATGTATCATCTATTTTAAGAAATATAATTTAATCCTCATAATTTGGATCCATACCATTTAGTACTTGAGTTAACTTCTTTAAAAATAAATAATGGTTTTCTTGTAAATCGCTTGGTCCTGATGGTGGTGCAGCAGTTGCTGCAGCATACATACATCTTAGAGCTTCTTCTGTAAATAAAATCATAAGCTGTTTTCTATCTTCAACTTTCCCTTTCCGATTAACAACTTGTAACAAGCATTCTGCTGCTGGGCAACGAAATATTGGATCACCCAAAAATAAACAAAGAATTTGTAATAGTCGACCCTCATGTGACATTATATGGTTTATAGAAACCCATTCAACAAATCCAGATAACGTTAAGAGAACCACCTACAAAATGATACACACTTTATACTTAATGTAGTATTGCTTAAAATATATAAATTGGTTAATTAATATAAATAGGTATGACAACTACTAATGATGTTAACAAATAGTATTTTAATTTATTTTTATATACACACTTGAACTACTCTACTATGTGCAGCTGCCTCAGTTGTTCTACCAAGAGAAGTCTTTTTTTGGAATTCAGCAAAATGTTGTTCCATCAGTCTTAAAAAGAAGGCAAAAATTTCTGTCATATTTGTAGTCAGTGCTTGATAAATGTCTTTTCTTCTTTGATTTGATTCTAAAGTTTCTAAAATTGCAACATCTTCGACCAATCGTAAAAATACTAAAAGTACTAGTTCCGTTTGACTTTCTCCTCTGGTACATGCCTCACTAAGCTCTGCTAAAAGTGTGGGCCATTGTTGAGGCCACTCCCTTTTAATCATTTCCACAATGATACGAGATAAAGCATCTTTTATGTGACTTTCTTCTTCAGTTCCTTCCTGTAAGAGTTTCATTGCATTTTCTTTGATAAAAATTTTTTCTGATTGAGATATTTGTGTCCATCGATATTTAACACAATGTTCCATAAGTTGTAAGCCAAAATGCCTAACAACAGAACTTTTTTCAGGAGATTTTTGTGCTAGGTATAATCCACATTGAGCGCAAAGCGGAGAAGATTCTTTAAAACGCTCACAAGCATTATAAACTTCTAAACGCTGTTGGTGAGGAATGTTGGGTGACATCATTACCTCTACCACTCGAGCAAGTTCTGCCGATATCTGGGCGATATCTCCACCTAAGCCAAACTCCATTTCTATCAGTTATCCTAAAAAGTATACTGCTTTTTAAAATTATTTATAACAAAAGAATAACAAAATAATATTTAATCTGATAACAGCACATTTTGAGTAAATAAAGTCTATGACCAACATATTTAATTTCATCATACGAAAGTTAGTAATTTCTATAATTTTGAATGATGACATATAAATAATTAATATGCAATTTTTTCAATAGATTACAGAAAAGCATTGTAAAACCAAAATTTAACAATCAAATTAAGTAGATATTTGAATACAACAATTTAAATTGTTGGAATGACAAATAAAAATATTGTGTTGCAAACTAAATAAAATAATAATTAAAATAATTATACAAATATTAGTAGTGCAAGTTGTCCAACACATGCATCCTACATACATTCTCAAAATTTAAATATATAGTAAAATCTTAAATTAAATATAAATTGACATAAATGAAAGATCAGGTTAAATGATTAAAGAAATTTATTATAAAAAAAAGAGTATTGTAAAAGAAATAATTAATTAAAATAATAAAAAAACTGATGTAATATTTGAGAAGAAAGTTTAAACATGAAACATGGTTACAATTGGAGATTGCAAAGAATATCAAAGGTAGAAAATTGAAAGGAAATTGAACGAAATCTTACGATAGGCAGGGAAGAAGTTGCAAGCACGTTTTTTCTCAAAGTTGCCCAGGGTGGCCCGAGATCCGAGATCCGCAGAATAAAAAATGAAGGAACGGCGATATTTGCGGAGCCAGATCGAACTTCGAAGTGGATCGACTCGAGTGATTTGTTTACGTTCTCGTAGTAAACGACACCTCGTGTTCAAGAAAATGGGAAATCGACATTCTCGTACGAGTTCCGCCGTCCGCGTGCTCGGTCAGAGAGAATTTAGCCGGGTTGATAAATCCCCGCAACGCGAGCGCAACCCCTGGCCCTGCAATAGAAACAAGTACGACACGAGGAGTGCCGCGGTCTGCGGAACAGCTTGCTGCGGAAAGCGGAAGCCACGCGCGCGGTGGAGTACGAGTCCGTGGTACGCGCGACCGGCCGCCGGCGTCCTCGAGGTTGGTTGACTCTCAAAGACTACCTGAAATCTGAATCCTGACCGATACGCGTCCCTCCCTCTCGACCAAAGAGACAGAGAGGGAGATACCTTGGAGATACCTCGCGAGTCGCGAAGGACGGAAAGATGCGCGGCACGTTGCGGCTCAGTTTTGGTATGTGGATTGGATTGCCAGTTGCCACCGCCGGGCGCGGGGCGCAGGCCGCGCAGGTTGCGTGATCTCGAGGTGTGCGTATGCCGTATTCTGTGTATATGCCTTGTACGTGCACACGCACACACCGCACAACTATTCGTATCTCGAACATTTATCGATACCTCGCGGCTCGCCGCTCGATACGTATTGACGCGGTGACGCGGGAAATTTTGCTTCATCTCGACCGCGACCAAATGTATCTTTTGTTCATTTTTTGATTTGAATTTGACAAGTAGTATATATAACTAATTACTTTAATATTATTAATTTTACCAAACTGCTATAATAAAATCACCCACGTTTCATTACGAAGCTGTTGTAATAAATTGACTTGCAGTGCGAAATCGTTTGTTATGGAAATATTTATATTATTATAATAATAAAGTTATGTAACAATCGGATTTCATATTATGTAGCATTAGAGTTTAATTGAAGAAACACGTACGAATAATCAGTAAGAATTTTGCAAACTCATCAATTTCAAGTAAAAATATTCTAGTGTATTAAATGTCTTATACATAGATACTGCAGAAACACACTTATTATATTGTTGAATATTAAACTTTCGTTAGAATATTAAATAAACGTTTGAAGCGAGCAGTATTTAGGCAATTTAACACATTAAAATTATATTTATTCTATTCCATATATTGAGATTGTTGGGTCAACTTTATCGATGTAGCATATATGTATATAGTATCGTAGAACCTTAACAAAAAGAAATAAAAATCTAGCACTAAACATATATGAGAAAATCCACGCGAAATTTTCGAAATTTTGTACTCTGAAATCGAGAAAAACATTTTTAGGCACACCTTCCGGATCTTACTTTTCATCTTGTAGTTTAAAATTCAATATTCGGAAAATACGTTTGTTTTAAAAAAAGCTTGTGTAACCTATACAATTATAATAAAAAAATAATTTTCAATAATAGAACCTTTTTCTATTTAATTTTTAACAGTATTATTTTATAAACTAAAAGCAAAATATATTTCGTTAAAAATAATGTACTATAGGTTTAAATAAGCGACTAAAAAAATAAGACAAAACTGCCTATTTTTTTATTATAGTTTTGTTTACATAAAAATGTTATAATATTTCAATTTAATTATTATGATATAATAATTTTATATTTTAATTCAATTTTATATGAATAATAATAAGTACAGTAAATAAAATATTTAGTTTAACTATTGAATTATTGAAAGACAATAATTCTAAAGTTATTTTAAAAACCATCTTTAAACTTATGTTCTTTTAAAAATTATTTTTTATAGCTTAAGTATAGTAAACAACTTCACTGGGGAGTATTACATGTAATACTATGGAATAACCTGGGGAACAACAATCCTTCTACAAACTTATTATTTTCTATCTATAAACCTCACAAAAACGTATTAGTTTATGAATAAGCTGATTACACATATTTTCTAATTTAAGACTTTAAGTCTTTCAATTCACAGTGCAAAGTGTGAAGACTTGCCAAAGTATCCAAAGAAATAACAGTGCTATTACAGTCGTGTAGTCGATAAGATAGTGGAATCATAAACATTAGAAATAAAGTAAATTCTAACATATTGTAATTGCAATAAAGTTATTATTATATATCTCTAATAAAATAAAAAAAATAAAAAGTTAAACTAAATTATTTAAATGAAAAGAAAGAAAACAATCCTTATTTATTCTACTATCCATCCGCTGTACTCGAGAATAAAGTTGTGTGACACTTGATCATAGCGTTACAGGTAGCACAAAGAAAGACAAGAAAACAGAAAGGCTCAGGATTCGTATGCCAGTCTACCGCTAAAAACAAATATATTGTTTTAGCAAACACACGCTGACACCGACAAGACGGGTCACAACATATTCAAATTAATTGCTTTTTCTCAGTTCACAGGGCCGATAGATTATTATAATAAGCGAAAGGTACTGAACTCTCATCAGAATTATATTTTTCAAGTACATCAATTTAATATATTTTACGTCGATAAGGGTAGGGAGAGACACTTCTCGTCGGACTGTCGTAGTGTGCAGACGTGTTTACTAATGATCTGACATATAGATCGACACGAGTATACAAACAATTAAATACTCTGCCCAGGCTGATAGACAAGTTTCTCAAATCGCTCTCACGGGTTCAAATAAATATTAATCGCAATGGTCTCTGATAAGGTGACCCAGCGATTTTATAGTAAAATTCGGTCTTTTCAAAAAGTGCACCAACTTTGAATTACTCTGCTCTCACTTAAGGGGATGTCGGACTCGGAGGATGGTCATTTTTAATATTATTTTTATAAACAAAAGAATACATTTTTTTTTAAATCGTAAACAGTATACTCAAATTTTTTCAGATTTTTAAATCTGTAATTTAATTCTGATTTTTGCGTTGAAAATTCATGGCTTTCTAGACCATTAATTACCGACCAAAAATTGTCAATTCAATTACTGATAACACATTTATTTTTTATATATATGGATGGTTCTCTGTGAAATGAAGATGAAAAAATGAATATTGCTATAACTGTGTTCTCCTGAATTTTTTCAGATTTTTTCGGGGCCATTATTTTAAGTTACAGAGAGTACAGAGAGTCAAAGTTGTCATTTTAGCACTTTTAACCCATTAATAATTACAGATTTATTACATATGCGAACCCTATAGAGGTAAATAAATTACCCATTTTTATTATTTTGTAGCTCGCAGGAGATGCATTTTTCATTAAAAATATTGTTAAAGTCATAAATGTATGCTGTCACACTCTTGTAAGTCATTTAAACCTTAAACACTGAAAATCAGCAATTCTGCTCCGGACTGTGAAAACCAAATACTGTCTAAAACATGTCTTTTTATAGTCAGAAACTACCTATACATCTTCAGAGTGGATCTAAATCATTAAGACCACTTTTGATAAAAATATTTGGGAAAAGTGCACGAAATATTAATAGATATGTATATTTGTTGCCTTATAACGATGAATCTATTAGCATGATCATTGCAACAAAATTTATGCACTTACCTTGGAGTGGTAGAAAAGTATCTTCACTTGTTTCAGTATCCATCTAATCCCCTGTAAGCTGCTAAAAATACAAATATTATACAATTATAAAAAATTAATTTCTAAACATTTATAATGCTGGATTTTTAGTTTCTAAAGGATTACTATAAAATTATCAACATTATTATTATTGTTCAGCAATAGATTATTTGAATTTCACAAACATGTCACTGTCAATTAATCATATTTATCATTATAATCTCGGATTTCATTTATTGAGATACTGTTTGTACGAAATACGTGTCTTCAGTTATTATAATAATAATAATGTTGATACATTTATAGTAATCCTTTAGATTAGTATCATAATTCTTATAAAAATAATAAGACTATTTTGCCTGAATAAATAGTAAATTCTTAAATTAAAAATAGTAATTAAAATATCGTTAAATTTGTTTTTGTTTCATAACTTTTGAGCTTAGATTTGAGTATTTCTATTCTTTTTTTTTGTTATTTGAGTATCTTTATTTCTTTTTGAGTTATAAGTGATCAAAGTGAGATTTTCGTTATTTATTTATATCTATCGTAAAAAAGAGTGTTAGAGTCTAAAACTCTGGGTTTCTTTATATTTTTATAGCAGTGAATATATCCTAGAGTTCGGTAAAGATCCGTTTCTCGGAGATGTGACACTCTCCTTATTAGTATTAGTTGCACTGTATTTGGAAACGGCATATGAAGTGCTATAGAGACACAGGATTATACACATACTCGCCAAATTCCAAATCAGCGGTAACATTTTCATAAAGAATTAGAATATTCATTGTCAAAGTCTAAAACCTCTAAAACTGCACCAAATCAGAATAGTATATTTTGTAACAAGTGCGGAAAATGCAATTTGAGGGAATCGTCCGCACGAGTTACAAACGATATTTTTTGCAATAATATGCAGAAAATTGTCATTTTCCGCATTAGTTTTACTGTATTGAAAAAAGGCATTTTCCGCACTAAAACTAATGCGGAAAACGACCATTTTCCGCATACTATTGCAAAAAATACGTATACGATGCAAATCCAGCTGCGAACTTTCCAAGATATAAACAATTTATTTTAAACAGACTAAGAATCGGGCATAGAAGCATCAGTCATTTACATATCATAATGAAAAAAAAACCAAATGAATGTGTAAATTGCGGCGTACCATTATCAGTTATATATATATATGGAGAATTCCACGTGAGGTGGTCCGATGAAAATTTTAAAATGCACCAAATTTTGGGTATACATTGCAAATGTTTTTCAGAATACAGAAAAAAAATTTTAGGTACTAAAATCTATTTGCTCAAAAGTCATTCTAACCTCAAAAAGTGAATTTTTTCAAATTTTTTTCAACACCAGCTGGGTTTACCGTCATTCGACTCAAAATCTATCAACTTTTACTATATAGAATGTTATATGTAATGTTATATGTAACATAACTAATGTTGCGTTACAAAATGGCATTGGAAAGAAATTTGACTCTTTGTCTGCTTCAAATGTTGCAAATCTGCTAAATTTCTTTCAAATGCCATTTTGTAAAGCAACATTATTTTTATTTGAAATTTCACACAGTGATAAAGGAAGGGCAATGATGTCTTTATTTTCCATAATTTGCTTTATTTATTTATTTAACCAGAATCATTTTTTCATCTCTATTGTCTCGGTCGGTAAATATTAAGTATCATATCCTCTTCAGGATGTGTTGGATCCAAATTACAGGAATCTACACTTTTCAAACCAAAAATTATATCTGAAATATTGAATTAAGAATTTGAAAAAAATCATATGAATAGCTTAAAACTTAAGGAAGGGTCTGATGTTTTGAATCTAATATAAGAAAAAATCATTGTTTAATAATAATTGAGTGAACGATTTTTGGTCCGTAATTATTAGTTAAAAAAGACATTAACTCTTAACGGGATGTAATAGTCAATTTTTACCGACCGAGTAATGGCACACGCATTTTGTTAATTAATTATTAAATACGTGAATAAATGTAAAACCAAGACATCATTGCCCTCCGTATTGGTACCTTCTGTAATTCAGCAAAGCGCAAAGTATGTACGCGCAATAATTAACGAGAATGATTGGAAGGAAATTTTATAACCTAATATCCACTATGTGAAAATTTCCTTCCAATGCCATTTTAATACGAATTAAAATATCTGTTTGACTTTTTGCAGAAAAATAGATTATACAAGTATACAGGGCAATGATGTCATCATTTCCTTTTATTCAAAATATGTATTAATTAATTAAATATAATTATCTCATATGGCTCGGTAGGTAACTAATTGAGTATTGCATCCCCTTAACACGTACATCGTAATCAGATTATGGATTTAAAAATCTCGAATAATTTGGTTATATTACTTAAAACATTTCTACTGGCCTGAAGTTCAGCGTTTTTTACAAAAAATAATTAAATTGTTTATAAAAAAATGTAAAAGTGACCATTTGATGAATCGGACATCCCTTTATTATAAATCATGTTTAAATGGAGAATTAAACTAAGCTCGATAAATATTGCAAACTGTATTTGCAACAAACTAAATATTTTAATTTTCTATTATTCTTTCTTGTATTTTAAATAATTAATATTTATTTACAGAAAATACGCTTGAATATTTATACAAAAACACAATTAAACTCTATAGTTTGAAATAAATTATATGCAGTTTAAGAAAGTCGCGAAAAGAATATGCTTTAGTTTAATAGCTGATAATTCGGAAACAAATAGAGGCAGTCATTCATACTAAACTTTAGTAAGATGCTGAAATCAAGTAGATATGATTTGAAATGAAGAAACTTCAACATCTTGATTTGGTCAAAAGTTATAGATGAAAAAGAATTAGATGTAATTTTATCAAAAATTTAGTATTAATTTTTATGGAATATTAAACAAAAATTTTGTGTAATCTTTCCGAAATTGAAATTAAAGCTTTTTCTTCAAATCGTATATCTACTTGATCTCAATTTTTCTATTTATTTTTGAGTTTGAGTGTCTATAATTATTTCCGAGTTATTAGCAATTAAACTGATGCATATTCGTTTGCAATATTTCATTAACAGCATATAATTTTCGTGAACCAGTCTAAGATATTGCATTTTACATGAATTCTTTGAATATTTGTGTACCAGAAAACACTTCCCACAGTTGTAACAAAAACAGTAAACCGAAAAGTGGAACCCCTCCTTGGTAGTAGTGAATGTAGTGCTTTTATAATTGATAAATATTAGATATAAGTTTTATAAAATTAGAATCAAATGTGTATATGTATAGCTACTAAGTATACAATTTATCGTTCGAGTTCGTAAAACGATCTACCTAGAGACATTTGAAAGTGCACGAGTCATCCATTAGATGGAAGCACGAGCATCATTTTGTTATTTTGTAAGATGGGCAATATGTATATATACGCAGTCAATGAATGTAATTAATTATATTAATTTTGTAAGCTCATTCCAAGATTAAGACCTCTACGAACCACCTAGTCGTACTTACATCATTAACACAACAATACCTTTATGAAAGATAATACCTTACAACTTACATTGTGGATGTTAAAGGAGAATTTGATAATGTCATCCTTAACATCTTAATCGAGGTCCAGAAACGACTCAAGGAACTAAGGGAAAATAAAATGTTGAACAATACCAACTTTATAGAAACCTTCGAATAGATGGAACAAAAATAAAAAAATAATGCTATAATTATTGATTAATTAATTAATTGATTATTTAACTTTTATAAATACTAAAGACTAGAATTATTAGCTGATGAAATTAAATTTAAAAATTAGTACTAATGCATTCGGGTCTTCTAGTCGTCTAAAAACCACGCTTATATTACGTAATTTTAAAATACGTTTCAATATTATTCGTTTACTCTTGCAAAATAAAGAATAATATGGTAAGGAGTAGATCATTAAACATTACTTACACTATGCATAAATTAATAGTCAAATCCAGACTGGAATGTGGCTTCTAATATTTCTCTTAGAATACACAATATATAACAGATTATAAAAAAATTAAGAGTTGTTGAGAAAAGAAATGGAATATATACAAATACTTTACCCCAAATAAATAACTATCAATAAAAAAAGATCTTTATTAGAACTTTTAAAGACATTTTTAGAAAGAAAACAAATGCAAATTTGTTTCAGATATTTTATGTAATGTTTATTTAAACACATAATGACCGTATATCAATGTTATTATGTCCAAGTTTATCCACTAACAAGGAGAGTACTTGACCTCCGGGAAACGAATCTTATCCTAACTTTGGTATGTCTTTTGCAATATAAAAATATGAAGAAAGCCAAGTTATTCCTTGCCAATAGCCACTTTTACGAAAGTTATTCGACATCTAATAATATAATAGCAGTAAAAATTACTTCCATTTTGATCGCTTATAACTCGGAAACAAATAAAGATATAGGTACTCAAACCAGAAACTAGAAGAAAGTTGAGTTTAAGTAGATATGGTTTGAGAAAAAGAAGCTCAAATTGCTCAATTTGTAAGCGATCTAATTGCAAGTAATTTTTACTGATATTATTATTACATATCGAATAACTCCCGTATAAGTGGCCATTGGCAACAGATAACTTGGCTTTCTTCACATTTTTATATTATAAAAGATATACCCAAAGGTAGGATAATATTCGGTTCCTGGAGGTCAAGTACTCCCCTTATATATATATATATATATTATACAAAATGATTATACAATTTAGCTATATAATTAAACAAAAACTGAACGCGACTTTGGGCCTATTGCGTTATTTTTTTCATAATGTTCAAATGCTTAACTGTTATATATATATATATCATTTTATAAATTAGTTTCAGGTTTTTTAAGTATTAACACTCAAGGCAAAGAAAATGCATTACTCTTTTATAAACCAATTGGATTTTATTCGGTGAATAGGTTGTAATAGAAATGTAGAGACCTTGCTGCATTTAAAATTTACTACATAGCAATTTTTTCTCTTTATTTTGAGACTGTTCTCGGTTTACTAATTTTGTAATTTCTCCTATATGTCTGAGTAAATAATAAAAGTAAAGTAAAGTAAAGTAAAGTTCACTCACAAGGAGAAGCCACGGCCTTTGGATCGCGGATCTTAACCAAATTCTAGAATATAAGTTTTGTAATATCAAATATGAGGAAAGCTAGGTTTTTAGATACTAACGCGTTGTGTACCCAATTTGTGGCTAACTAAAGCAAATATTGTAAAAAAATTACTTTCATTTTGATCGATTATAACTTGGAAACGAATAGAGATAGATGTTTAGTCCAAAATCCAGAAGAAAGCTGAAATCAAATGTGATTTGAAACAAAGCTTAAATCGGGTGATTTGGAGCAAATTTATGAAAAAAATAAGAAATTGATGGAATTCTGTCCAAAAACGTAAAGTATTATTATCCATAAAGTGTAAATTCCTCATATTTTTATATTACAAAATATATATTCTGGAGTTTGGTTAGGATCCGTGATATGAAGGCTGTGGCCTTTTTTAGTCAGTCTATTTAAAATGTGGAATTCTTTGTTTGAAAATAGTTTCAAAAGTAGTCTATTAATGGAATGTCGGACACAGAAAATGGTTATTTTTTACTTTTTTTTTATAAACAAATGAATAAATTTTATAAAAAAAACCCTGAACGTCATGCCCTAGGCAGGTATAAATAATATACCCAAATTTTTCGAGATTTTTAAATTCATAATTTGATTACGATGTTTGTCTTGAAAATTTATGCCTTTTTTCACTAATGACTAACGACCCAAAATTGTTTACTAAATTGTTATTAAAAAAATGATTTTTCTTTTAAAATTCAAAACATTAGGCCTTTACTTTACATATAATTTTTTGGGTGCAGAAGTGCAGATTCCTGTACCTTGGGTTCAACATTCCATTAATAGCTTATATAAAACGCTTTTTTTACTGGGATCTCCTATTTAATAAAATAAGCAAAACCCTGAATTTATTGTAATTCATTTTCATAGATATTGAATTAGGCATATTATTTCTAAAGATATGTGCGATTTTCTATAAAATTGGAATAAAATTTATTAAAAACATTTGCAATTTTATTGTTTTAGTAACTTGTTCTTATGGTTTTAACTTACTAAAAGCCGCATTTTTATGAAGTTATAAATAGCTTGTGCATTAACAATATCATAAAATAGTTTTGTTTTATCGTTCTAATAAATAGGTGAGCGCGCAGTAGAAAAAAAATCGTTCATGACAAGAAACCAGTTGTTTTTTTTTTAATTTAGCAAATAAAACACCAACGAAATACATTTTTGATACTGTGTCGAGGAATGTAAAAAATTGAGTTTTTATTTAAAAATTGTTTCTACTTGATTTGGATTGTAAAAATTTAATAGCTGCACTTTATAGACGATTAAATGGGTGGTAATACTTGTCAGAGTTATACGCTACAATAATCTGAATCTTTGGAAAAGAGCGGAAATCGAAGGATGTAAACCAACAGGCTTTCCTAACATTTTTATGCAAGGAATCACCTTTCAAAGTTTTAGCTAAGCTTGAACAGAATCGTGTACCTGTATTGCTAAAACTTTCTTGATTTTAGCGATGATGATCCAAATGTTTTACGCATCGTTAGCTCCGTTGTTTTAACGATGAGTATAATAAATTGCTGGATGGTAAGTATGGTAAATTGATGATTAAAGTAAGAAATGCGGATCGTCGTATTGTGCGTCAGTGAAGCGCGCGACGTTGATCCACAGAATAAACACGAGAAAATTGGATTTTGCTGTAAATTATTACTAATCCACGCGGATTACATTTTAACTTTGGCCAAGTCCGCGCAGGTTCACTTTTCTTCTCGAGTCTCGAACGAGTATCGTAAATTATCGAGCCGCTTTTGAGGCACCCTTCGCTTTGAATGGGCGGATTAAAATCGAAAGGGCGCAAGAAGGACTGCTATACCTGAGCGGGCGCGCGCGCCCGGTACCCTACGACGACACGTCGGTCGTCGGTGATAATTTGCTTTTACACGGAGATTACGAGTGCATGATTGTTTTATTATACCGAGAGGAGGGAAAGTGTACGCGCGCGCTGGTTTTCGCGAGAACGGGCCCTTTTAGACTTGCTCTTTGTCAGGGACAATGCGCGGATCATCGATGGCCTTTGCTCGTTCGTTCGCCACTTTTGTTTACAGGCCTCCGCGTTTATACTTGGGAATTACCGTGTCTTTCACCCTTTCACGAACAATGTCTCGAGGAACTCTGGAGGACTTGAATAAACTTTTCTTTTTTCAACTGGTCATTCATTACGTTTTTGCCCAAATTTGTGGATATATGTATACATTGGAGATTACAGGGTTCACTCTTTTATTCTTCTTTACAAATACTTGTCTTCCTATTTTTACTCTAGCGCTGGAGCAAAAGACGAATTTGCCCTTTTTTATACCGTGCTATATATCGTTGTTAATCTAAAAATATTATACCTGTTTTTGCAATGAAAACATGCAGTTCTGAAAAAGATTTAAAATAATTACATGAATTATTGCATACATATTTATCAAAATTAAATACATGGTAATAATATTTTAATAACTTTGGTTATAGTCTTACGAGGAGAACTATAGTATATAGCTTCCAGGATTCAGAGTTATTCAGATTTCGGGAAACATTTCTTGCACAAAATATCAAAGAATTACAGCCTCGAAATTTTATTTTAAGACGTTACGTTAAATGTGCAGTCGTTATCGGTAATTAAAAACAATTAAATATATATACACTTTAACATGGACTTAAAAGGAAGGTTCAGTTGGCTGATTATATGAATAATTGAAGAAAGGAATAATACAACATTCTATCTGTTTATTTCAAATAAAATTGAGTACCCGAAAATGGTAGATCTTCATTAGGGTTATTCTAAGCAAATATTTAATTTACAATATTTATTTTATTATATAAATTGATATTAATAATAACAATAACGACAATAACATTAATAATAATAATGATTTCTTGGTAACCATAACATAACTCTTCATTAAAATTAAGGTATTGTCAAAGGTAATTATACATTAATAGATATATTCCTTAATAAATATCTGCACCTGAAGAGGGAATACACTACAGTTATAATACACTTAGTCTCCCTAAGGTAATACAGTTAAAAGTGTATAAGTTACATTAATGGAAAAAATGTATTGTATTTGTAATATTCATTTTCGGCCTAAAATCTATTTAAATAAAATGCCATGGAAACATATGCATTGGATTCACCTAGAACATGACGATCTAGCGAGAAAAAGGGAGAGGAATAGTCGTCCTTTGCAGTTTAAGCGGAAATTTATTCAGGCGCTAATGAGAGCATCATAAGTTTCCTCAATTCTCGGTCATTCGATGACTTTATCCTGTTTTGGTCGGTTTTGTTTTCCCAAACTCTGATAACCGAAGCCCTTGGGAAAATGCGTTTCGACAGGGTAAAAAAAGAAATGTCTTTTACTTTTTCATGTAGGGACAAGCATTTAGGAGGCATATACGAAACGAGCCACAAACTTCTGCGAACATGGGCCCAAACGAAAAATCAGGCCGGCGGCGCGTTTTCAAAGTCAACCGGGCACTGCAGGGGGCCTCGTTTGAACCGCGCCGATGTCAATCCCGAAAAACTTGAGTTGAATCTATTCCTTATGTATACATATATACATATATATACGTACATATATATACGTATATATATATACGTATACACTCACACACACACAGAGACGCGCGCACATACAAGGGCATTGATGTATATGGTCAACATTTCGAGGCCGCGCATCAGCAGGCTTTTCCCTGCGGGGTTGGACAATAAGATCTATTGTACGCTTATAATTGAAATGGACGCTGCGACGAAAATATATCAAAGCTTTGGTGACGGAACGTCGATTCCCGTGTATACATAACAATCCTTGGAGGAAAGAGATTCGATGTCGGTGCGAATGGAAAACCGAGCTGTCATCGGTGCGTTTTGTTACCGATTGTACTGATGGTAAATTCGTGGATTTACGAATATATGACTAAAATAGTACCGTTTTAGCTAATAGTTCCGAGAAGAAAGTATACTTTTTCTTACGAGTTAGATTTCCTATTTTATCGTTCAACCTTAATGTCTATCAGTAATCATAATAAGGGGGTACCAAAGTCTACTTTGTTCCTCTCTACCTTATCAATCGAGCTGAACAAACAATTTAATTATTAATTATAAAACACAATACTATTTGAAAAACTATGAGAAGATGCATCTTTGCTTATAATAACGATCTATATCTTAGTACAAAATTTTAGATTAAAATTGAATCGCAATTTCGAGAGATTTCTTACCAAAAATGTTATACCCGCTTCAAATGTTTGCTTTTCCAAATACAGAATTGTATTTTAGATTACTGCAATTTTTCACAAATATTCGTTTGGAAACAAAGGTGCGTATTTTCGTACCTTTTATAAATTATAATTTAATTCTTTGTTCAGTCCGATTGATAATAATTTGTTGGCAAAAAGATTTTTAACACTTTTTAATCAACATATTAAAAGTAATTTTAATAATGCTAAGGATTTCCGTATTATTTATTTTTTATATTTAGCTTCTTGTATCTAAAACATAGAATCGCATATAATTGTTACAACAAAATATTTAATTATTATTTAATAGCTATTATTTAAATTTTGCTATAGAAATAACACGAAAGTACTTATACATATCTTTAAGCAAAGCAAGATGATTGATTTATTGTAGACGTTAAACGTTAAGTGCAGCATTCAGTTGTAATTACGCATTTGAATACCAGTCCGAAAATCCTCGACAATAGACTGGTTCCCCTAAAAAATAAAGAAAAAAAAAGAAATCGATTTTCCAAATCTCAGTGGGTATACAAAATCCTATTCTCGGTTTGTCGACGGCGCCTCAATTTTTTGCCGGTAGACTAGGAATTCGTGGCTGTAGACTCCTTGACTTTTCTCGCAAGCTCTCGTAAATGCCGCATCCCCGAGTCGGCTGGAAGACTCAAGGAATCGAGAAAAAAAAAACTAATGTAAGGTAAAGGAGGTTGACAGGCTCGTGTCTTACGCGCGTGCAAGTTTAGATACATAATTGCCCTCGTTTTCCGACGATCGGTGGCGAGTTTGTTAAGGGGCGGTGCTCTCGGTGCAGGGGGTCTCACCGTTCACGGTATACACGGACAGGGAATCGTTTACAACGTTACCAGACTTTTGTTCACGGTGCGCTGGTCCTTTCATCTCTTTTTTTCTTCTTTTCTTTTCGGAAAATGCGTGCCGCGCTTACGCGGCAACCAGCTGATGATGTTGACATAAATATTGCTTCTACCCGGCATTTCGAATATACGATGAGTTTTTATGAAAATTTATACGAAAGTGTCGAAACCTTCTTACAAAATTATCGTTCGTTATCGTAATTAGTGTTGTGGGATACGTGATTTACTTTTTAAATATAGTATCAAATTTTGGAATACAATTTATTGCAAAAATTTGTATGATTTTTATAAACCTATGCACTGTTAAGTTATTTATATATATAAAAATAACTTAACACACACACACACACATATATATACATCTATGAATGTAATTCTAAATAATACAAACTTATGTTGACATTTATGCATTTCTTTCTTTTCTACTTTTATTTTTTATTGCTGTAAAAAGACAAGATTCATTCTACTTTTCAGTTTAAAGGGAACATAAAATGTTCTGGATATTAGTTAAAGTGCACTGACACAAATTTAGAGATAAACAAAAATATTGAAATATTAGTAAGGAAATAAATATTTAGTTGAAAAAGTCAGCATTGTCGATTCTATCGGTGAAACCGATGAAACGCCAGAAAGTCTGCGGTTGCGTATTATCGGAATGAACGAGCCACTTGGCTGTCCAAGAGTCGACGGGAGGTCTAGCTCGTACTCCCGGGCAAAGGACTTCCTATATATATGGGTATATATACACACATAGATGCCTCGAGGCCTTCGTAGAAAAGCAACGCGGCTTTATCTTTCGGATGTTCGACGCGCAAGAATTGCCGATCCCCAGCAGAGAACGACGGGTCCACTCTGTATATACTCGAGTGTCAAAGCCAACCGAATTTTGACTCCGCAAGATGAGTGTGCGCCTCTCTCTCTCTCTCACTTAGTAAATCTTGTTGGTAAACGCTCGAAGAAATTGGTTCTTCGAGCTTTCGTCGCTTGTTCGTTTTTGACGCTTCTAGAGCGGACGTCATTGATCTTCTCGGTTCGATATATTTAGATCGTCTTTCCTGTTTTACATTTTTTCTACTTCTTCGTAAAGATTAATTAATGCTATGCTATTAAAAGTTTTAATTTCCTTTTGGAATAAATTTTTATTATACACAGACCAAAAACTTTCTATTGCATAATCATGTTGACATATTCTAATATATATTAAAAATTATTAGTTTTGTTTAATATTTCGATTGAAGTAATAGATGTTACATATATTAAGCAAACAAAATTTGGGTTAAAATTTAAGAACCATAGTTTATTATGCAATTACTTAAAGTATTTTATAATTATTTAAACAAATAATTTTATGCATAACTTTTATCCAGAATTCCTCAGTCAATTTATTTGTGACCTAACTTGAATATTATTATGACAGTTATTCGCATATTAGCATAATGCACTAATAGCAGGATATCTCGTAAACTATGGAACTGAATAGACTAAAATTTAAACAAAAACACTTAAACACGATTTTAATCCATTTTATATGAAACATAATTATAAAATATAGTTTATATATTTAAAAAATTATTTGCAAATTTTTAACGAAATCTTTTAACGTAAATTAAATTTTTTCTAATAATATTGCAATTTGTTTTTTCAGACTTACAATACTTACAATGTTTAGAATGTTTATTGTTACGGTTACATTTCAGTTTATTCGATGAAGTAATTGTTGAGATATTCTGCTGTAAATGTGTTATGCTTGATAAAATAACTAAAAAATTATATTACAAAAAAGTTAAGAATAATATTATTTGTTATACATATATAAATAAGTTATTACACAATAAATATTTTTTTTTAACTTGAACTGATCCTATTATTCTGTTAATTATTGTTTATACGTGAAATAGTTTTAATTGAAAATCTTTATTATTCATTATTACAAATACATTTTTATAGAAAAATAATAAAAAGTTTATTGTAAATTTAGTAATTATAAAATTAGTACATAAATGGATCTACGGTTTCTCAATTGCTTTCTTACTAATTATTTAAATACAAAAAGAAAAGAAATAGTAAATAAATCGAATAGAGTCGGCAAAATCGAGAAGCACGTATAGAAACCATTAGTTTTATATAAAATTCATTTACGACTCTACCTGGAACAACGTGGGTCGCCGTACACGCATTCCCTCGACTCCATAGAAAAGCAATTATCCATTTTTTAATCCTTCTTGTGTATATTTAAGAGAGAATCCTGACGTGCGGTTTAACACGCGGGACGATGAAGAAGCGCCGACGCGGCTGTTCGATCAAGAACAAAGACGATCGTGATCGAACCTCTTTTTTCTGAAAACAAACTTTTTTCTTTCTGATATATTCTCTCGTGATTATTAATCACAGTATAATATCGATCTATTATTTATGAATAGCTCGAATATATTAGCCATCGCATTTAGAATATAAATGTAATGAAAAAGCGTATTTACATATATGTGTCTATAATGATTTTAGTCCAGCTCATATAAATTTTACTGATTATATTTTTTCATGAGAATAAGTAATTATTCGTATGGATGAGCGGAGGGGAGGGGAAGAGAGGGTTAAGGCCCCATTTGCATGTAGAGAAACTGTATGTAACTAAAATCAGTATACATATTTGGAGTTCTAATTGACTTCTCTTATATTAGCAAGTACTATAATTAATAATAACCATGTAATATTTGTAAGACAGTTCCGCATCCTCATTTCTACATTAAAAAAAATACTTAACAGTGTAGAAACTGTTCAAAAAATTATGAAAAAACGATGGTGTTTCAGCAGTTTTGTTTATGCCCGATGAAGTAGCCTCAATCGGTCAATCCCGAGGCAATCGGTCCTTTTTGCTTTCGACTGGCCCCTGTTCCTGGAGCCTGACACGTAAATCATAATCTCGGGCCAGCTCGTATGAGCCCTTCATCCAATATTCTTTCCTCGGCGTTTCAACGTTTGACGCCGCTTGGGTCCATTGGTTTCTAGCGTAACCTTCCATCTCTCTTTCTTTCTTTCTCTCGCTCTCTCTCTCTCTGTTTCTCGCAGGCGCGCGCCCATATTTCTGCGAGCATTATTCTTCTTCTACCGACGACTTCCATTAACTTAAGAGATATCGAGACTTCATTTCGACGCTTGCCATTTGTTTCACTGCCCGCCTTTTTTCTGTTTCTTATGTTTACCTAACTTTTCATTTTAATTTTCCGAGTAGTTAATGATATTTTTCAAAATTAATATCACATATCTATATTACCATTATTTATTATATAATATTTCGTTTACAATTTTACTAATCACTTGTTTTATTTTAAATATTCTTAATTGATTAATGTATAAAAATGGTAAAATATGTACAACAGTTATAATTAATAATAATAACTAATTATAATTGGTGATTCCTTCATTTTTTTATTCTAATAAATGCAGTTAAAAATTACATTTATACATATAATTATATTAATAATAGAATATTAATACAATTGTTAAAAAATGTAATTATTTGTTTATTACATATTTCCGACGAAATAATTTAATAAATGAAATGTAGGATTATATGTATTCTGGAACTGTATATGAAAAATCTTGAAATACTATCACTGTTTTAAAATGAACAAAGCGTAGTCACGCACGTAAAATCCACTCTATATCGCAGGAAAAATGTCAAGTAGCAACCGAAACGAATATGAAATTTGTTCGAGCATTATACGGTGGAAGATCCGAGGGTCTGTTATAACAATGAAACAGATTATAACGTCGTAGGCAGACGCATCCGAGATCGCATAGGCCGCGTATACCATACTGCGAGAAATGAAATAGAAAATCTTTTCGACACGCCGGTCGAGAGCGTATTTTCTGACGCGCGGATTAAGAAGTCAAGCCGCGCCTACGCGCCGAATTCCAACTCTCTACGACTCCTATTGCCTTTGGTTTGAATGTAACAATTTTTCTCTCAGTTAATCCGTAAGTCAATCCGCGATGAATGAACGGGGTGCCCGCTGCGTCTCTGTCCAGCTGACGTTTACTGCGAAAAACTAACTTTTAAAACAGATGTAATCTCTGCGCCCGAAGTTTCCTCGCCTAGCAAGTGTCGTCGAGGTGTCTGACCTTTCCTATGCGAATGATGGATTCGTCATTGTATACACTTTTTATTATGGAACTTGTCTTGCTATTACTATTGGAATGCAAATAATTCACTAAACGTATCCACAAAGTTTTTTTTTCTTCTGTTCGTGACAAACATTGTCTAAACCATTGTTAGTGACTGCCAATTATTTATTATTGGTGTACGTTGAACAATTTATAAAGAATTATAGAAACTTAATATTGCTAATAATTCAGATTTACTAATTAAAATTATTACAAAATTATATGTATAATCATATATTTTTTACGGAAACACCACTTTCTAAATGTGAATTAGTGAATAATCACTAAAAATATAGTGATAAGTCAGTCACTATCACAAAGTAGTGAATAGTTACTAATTCAATTAGTCAAAATTTACTATTTTAATAGTGAATATTCACTAATTACGTGACAGTGACTGACATATCACTATTTCATTTTTAGAGAGTACATAATTATCAATAAAAAGATATGTTTGATCAAAAAATTGTCAGATGGAATAAGATAAAATATCAATGGAATAGTTTCTATAAAAAATAACGTAAATTTGTATCTAAATTTCAATTAAACATAACTTTTGAACAGTTTAAGCTATTTAAACAAAACAAAGTTCAAATAATAGCCCTTAATATCAGCTTTCATCTTGTTTATAGATTATAGTTATAGGTTAATTATAACTTAAATTGTTTTTAATTGTGTTAAGTCCATTTTTCTCTAGATTTTAAAAACGTCGAATTTATTTATTCCTACCGCGAATTGGACAAAACCCTGAGGCACGAGTCTTCTTATTTGAGCCAGAAAATCATATTCCACAGTTTATGATAAATTCGTTTCCCAAAGGCCATGCCCTTTCCTTGTGACTTAAACGGATTAAAAGAATTTTTTTAATCTTTTAAAACGTCATTTTTAAAGATATATATAGTTAACATTAAATTCTATGCTGACGTATTTACGGAGACCTTTTATTCTTCAAGATCTGTGAAATTCAAATCTCACTCCTATAGACATTAATTTCGCAGCGTGCATTAATTTCAGTTCTTGACATCTTAATTTGCTAAAACAGTTTGTGTAGTACACCGTTGTTCACCTTTTTGCATTTTATAAGTCGAACTGAATCACTCAGTTCATAAATGAGGCTTGTTTCTCTAGGAGGTGGCATAATCGGTAGGTTACCGACTGAGCAAAAAAGATAATTATTACGTTTATTTAAAAAAAATTCGCAATTTTATGCAAAACCCGAATACAGAAACACTAGATAATTAAATAATAATATCCTACAAAGTTACAGGTCAATACGACAAAGACACTGTAAACAATTTCTGCACCGAAAATGTAGGATTATCCCTGAATATTCGGTGTAGAAATTTTTTAGGGTGTCTTTGTCGTATTGATCTGTAACTTTATAGAATAACTTATTATTTAATTATCTAGTGTTTCTGTATTCGGGTTTTGCATAAAATTGCGCATTTTTTTAAATAAATGTAATAATTACCTTTTTTGGCTCGGTCGGTAACCCACCGGATATGGCAACCCCTTAAATGAAACGATGGTTAAGAATCGAACGAATCTTGGATTAAATATGAGCGGATACACGGCTTTAACGTGTTGCCTTACACAGTTTTATAGGGTTTACGGTAAACGTACAGATCAGTCTTAAAGGTTATTTTGCGCATGCTATAACTTTCTTTCTGTAGTATTTTGTGGCGGTATATTTTGTTTCTATGGGATTCCAAAATATTGCAACTCCATCTTAAATAATTCTACCTATCATTCGGAAAATTTGAATTTTCTGCGCTTTATTTAGACATAATCTTTATTTCTTACCACAAAAGGGAAAATAGGATTTAAAAGCAGTAGATAAGTATAAAACAGTTTATTAACAAAGTGAGTTATATTCAAATGTTTATAGAAAAAAATGTATATAGCAAAGCAGATAATAGTTAGTTTAAAATCGAATTAGAAATGAATACGAAAAGATAATATTATTTATATTTTAAAAATAAAGGCATATTATAATTAAGTGTATTAAATTTATTCTTTTTTACTAAAGAAATTTAAAAAAAATTTGTTATTCGAATTTTTTCACTAAACAATAGTCATTTACGGTTTATCAGTAATTCCAGTTATTCAGATCCTATCGGTAACTCCACATGTTTGTATATTAATTAAGGAAGAAATTGCGCGAACCCAAATACAACAAAAAAGATTCCAGGACATTATCATCAACTTTTTATACGATAGCAATATCAGCGCAACCGCGACACGAATTTATTCATAAAAAATTATTAATCCTTTTAAAACTCTTGATTTTTCCATTTGTACCAAGATTTGATATATAATCTTGATAGAACTAAGAATGATAATTACTTTTAAAAGCGTCTATGTATATGAGAAGAACCACTTCAATTATTGCTTTTAATATTCTTCATTATCCATATAATTAAACATGAACTAGAATTAAACATAATTTAGTAATTATTATATACGTGCTGCAGTTACAAATTAAATGAATATTTTAATATTTTAATTAAAAACAATGTATTATTTTTAGTAAATCATACATTTGTCCATGTATTTTGGTCGTGCACTTATTCAAAGGAAATAAAAATACTTTTTTTCTTCTATATATATATATATATATATATATATGGGGTATTCCACGTGAAGTGGTCCGATCAAAATTTTAAAATGCACCAAATTTTGGGTACACTTTGCAAATGTTTTTCAGAATACAGATAAAAATTTTTAGGTACTGGAATCTATTTGCTCAAAAGTTATTCTAACCTCAAAAAGTGAATTTTTCCATATTTTTTTCAACACCAGCTGGGTTTACCGCTATATAACTCAAAATCTATCAACTTTTACTATATAACATTATATGTAACATTCGTTGCTAATTATATCTAGAATTTATTCTTCTGGGTTAGAATGTTTAATCTCAAGGTCAATGTTACATAAACTACATGTCAATATTCAACTTAAAAAAAGTGCAAGTGCGCCACCTTTGATTTTTTCATCCAAAAGTCTAAAAGAAAGCTTGGAGCAATACCTTTCAAATGGTCTGTAACATTTTTATGGCCTCCAATTCTGTAAAAAGTTATGACAGTTTAAAGAAACACGAAATTTTTTTTAAAATTTAAATGGGAATTACCATGTTAATTTTTGTGAATTTTTTGTCTTTCTTTAAATTGTCATAACTTTTTACAGAATTGGAGGCCATAAAAATGCTACAGACCATTTGAAAGGTATTGCTCCAAGCTTTCTTTTAGACTTTTGGATGAAAAAATCAAAGGTGGCGCACTTGCACTTTTTTCAAGTTGAATATTGACATGTAGTTTATGTAACAATGACCTTGAGATTAGAAATTCTAACCCAGAAGAATAAATTCTAGATATAATTAGCAACGAATGTTACATATAATGTTCTATAGTAAAAGTTGATAGATTTTGAGTTATATAGCGGTAAACCCAGCTGGTGTTAAAAAAAATATGGAAAAATTCACTTTTTGAGGTTAGAATAACTTTTGAGCAAATAGATTCCAGTACCTAAAAATTTTTTTCTGTATTCTGTAAAACATTTGCAAAGTGTACCCAAAATTTGGTGCATTTTAAAATTTTGATCGGACCACTTCACGTGGAATACCCCATATATATATATATATAAATTAAATACAAAATGATCATTTTTATAAGTGTCCTTAATATTCAATAAGAATTAATGATTGCATAATATTTAGAGTATAATTTTATTCTATAATTATGCAAAATATCTTTTAAAATATTCTTTGCCACGCAAATGATAAAGTAACAAAAGCTCATGTAGGTATATGTAATATACGCGGGTGTATTATATAATATAAAATGGTCATTTCCTATTATAATTAATTGGTATATGTAGTAAAAAGAGTAAAACGTAGTAAGTGAATGTGATTGAACAGACGCGTCAAATGTATGTACATATAAATTAGTGTTTCGATGAGGCATTTCGGAGAAATAAAGCTTTAAGAAGATTATGAGTTTGAGTGCGGTAGAAAGTGCACCTGCGTAACGATTGTGTCGGGCCAGTCTTCGACCCGAAGTTTATTGTCACACCGATGCTCCAGATAAAATATAATCCGATTAACGCCGGTAACGATTCGAGTGGACAATGGGAGCGGGTCTCCCGGCACTTACCCTGAATCGTGAGCTATAATTGACTCTGCTTCTGGGTGCACGCCGCGCGAGATTTCGGAAATACCTACTTAAATGCGAACACGATATCCGCACGAAGCGTCACAATATTTGGTTTACAGCCTACGGAAATCCTCAACCTCCGGAATAGGAAATCAGATAATCCGCGGATAAAGCAGCTTACTATGGTTATGGGTCTCAAAAATCCCAAATTGTTATTGGAGGGGATGAGGGGGCAATCGATTCACCGAAGAAAGAATGAGTTTTCCTACAATGTGAGTTTCGCAAATCATGGGGTTTTATTGCGTCGAGCGCCTGCGAAAGGCAAACGGAAAAGCTTACCCTCCTGACAAACCTCAACCAAATACATATACATATACACATATATATAACTAATATATACACTTTTCTTTACCTCCTTTTAAATGTTGCGTGTCCTTCATTATTTTTTGAATGGCAAAATGACGCGCGTTTGCCCAAATTTCCATTGACTCAAATTATTTTTGGGAAAATTTTTACAGCCTCTCTACAAATTGTCAATGTACTTTTACGAGCTGTATATATATATATTACTTCCCAGAATTTGTTAATTATTTTAACGAAGAAAACGCTAAGGATACGAGTTCTAAGTAGAAATAAAATTACTTGTGATTCTTATATTAAAGTCGAATAATAGAACCACCATTACTTGCCAATCACAAAATTGTATAACTTGCAAATTCGTTTTTAGGCACGACCGCTACACGGGAGAGACTTATATTTTCATCATCGCCAAATGTGTGATCCGTCAAAATGTACTAGATAATGGGTTGTAAGAGAAATTTATGTATAGAACTTAGAACTGATTTGAGGCCCTCCCTAAAATGTATGTATGTATATGGATGTATATATGTAATCATGTATCTAAGATAACTCAATCAATTTTCGAGCGATTTACCTGAGATTTACAGGGTAACTTCGTCATAATGTAATTAGATGATGGTCCTATTTTCATTGCTTAAAAACGATTATATAGCATTATCTTGATATGTATTAATCTTACATAAAAACTTTATACGGACGAAATGATCCTCTCAAAATAACAAAACTTTTTGCTATTATACACTTTACGTTCAGAATTATATTTTCAAAGATAAATAGAGAAAAACGGTCAAAATAATGAAACAAGTACAAAAAAACACGTTTTTTTGCAATAAAACTAAATCTATCGTTTATACAGAAAAATTTTTAATGAACGAAATTTTCTTTTCAAAATGACAAACTTTTTTTCTATTATACACTTAACGCTCAGAACAATATTTTTGAAGGTAAACATAGAAAAACGGTTAAAACCATGAAAAAAGTACTGAAATTCACGTTTTTTCGTAATAAATCAAAATACATTATTCGTACACAAAAACTTTAAAGGAATGAAATGTTCGTCTCAAAATAACAAAACCGTTTTCTATTTTATACTTTACGCTTAGAATAATATTTTCAAAGATAAAAAAGAAAAACAGTCAAAACAACCAAAATAGTACAAAAAATCACGTTTTATCACAATAAAATTAAATATTGCAGTGCGAATTGTGACATGATCCGAAGGCGAAGATGATAAGCACATAATTTATGTTTTTATTGCTATCTCTTATGATGTATATTATATTTTGTAATATTAGGCCAAAATCACGAACTTTGAAATATTTAATAAAAGTTGAAATGTTGTGTCATGTATTTTACTCAATACTCATAAACGATACGAGAGGGAAGCGCGAGCGTTCTACGTGGCGAGCTAGTTATTTTATGTACTCTTCATCAATTCATGGCTCTTTTAATTTTACAATTTGTAGAATTTTACAGACACATGTTAGTAAATGTTCGATTCACAAAGAAATCGTAAATACAACATAATATTTATTTTTTCATAGTTTAAATTGTGGAGTGCGTCCTCTTTGATTATTTCATATAACTTACGTTTTCGATTAGGAGATAAAAAATGCATTTATTATTATAAAATTTTAATTTAATGTTACTACGATATATTTCTTTAACTTACAGTTATTAATTTTTTCTATTGATCAAAAATACTATTTTTTGAATAATTAACTGTAATGATGAAATTGTTTGTGAATTGAATACTCAATATAACATATTTGGGTGTAATTAATGTGTAAATAATCCAAGAAATATAATAATAATAAAATCCTTGGATTTATTTAAATTTAGGCAGAGGTGAAAAGATTGTCAAGAACCGAGAAACAATAAAGAGATAAATAAAAATCGAATGATGTTAACGGCGTAAATGAAAATGATCGGTAAAGGATCAAAGAGTGGTATAAACATAGAATCGAGTATTGGCTGCACCGCACGGAGCCATCTCTAAATGACAAAAATAAATGTTGTATACGAGAGGAGAAGGAAGGTGCGAGTGCCTGTACCGATCGTCCTCTATGGCGTGACTCTTGGGTATTATATACCCGCGGGTGCGGCGGCGGCGGCATCGAGTATACGGGTCAGTCACAAAAGTCAGGTTGCGTAATGGACCGAGGTCACAATAAGCGACGACGGCGCTCTTTGATATTTCGAAATTCTCACGGGCACCCGCTGCTCGCACCCTCGCTCGCCCCTTTCACCGGTCTCGGCTCCCTTTTGCTTCGCTCGGTGCAACAGGTCGCACTGACTCCTATGAAAGAGAGCTTGGTGCATTATCGCGTCCAGTTCAATAGTTGCGCGAACATCGAAAGGTTGTCCGAATACTTACCGGACCGGAAGGAAAAAAATCGCCTCGACACGGGTAAACGTTGTGAAAATTGTTTTCGAAAACAGGAGACATATATTTTGGGGACCTGGTTCCGGTGGCGTGTTCTTCGATTCAAAGACCAGGGATATTGTGTCAGTGATGCGGTTTCTTTCTCGTTTGTTATGGGTGTTTCGGCCCTCATTTACGCATTTTTTCACCCTCCTACAATTTTCCTTTCGCATCTTTTTGCAACTTTTCATTAAATTTTCAAACGAAAATTTTAAATTTATTTGTTTTTGCAAAAACTTTAATTTAATTAATAATATAAATAAATTATTTAATAAAATTCCATAAGGTTTCAAAGTTTACTTTATTGTTGAGAAAAATTATATAGTTACTTTTATGATAATTAATAATAATAGTGTGTAATAAGTTGTATAAATAATAAATCTAAATAAACCTCCTTACAATTTCATGTAGATTTGCTATTAATGCCAACTATTTATTGATTATACCGTAATTTGTATTATTAACGTTAAATAAAGTAAAACTGTTACTTTATATTTTATATTTAAATTGGAATTTATTCGATGTTTAAAAATGCTTTTTGAAACGAAGCTGCGCACAAGTGTTTGTCGTTGCATCATACGATAAATCAAATGATCACGGGGCTTTAAAAAGGTTCTATAGAAAAAAATACGAATTTTCCGGGAATTAGAAATGAGACAGTCTCACGAATCAAAATCTCGAGAATGTCGTACAACTTTGTAAAATGACATCGAAAATATCATTAGATGACAGTGCAAATCGGCTTCCTTTCCTCGCGTTTCTGGGGTATCGTCCCAATCCGGTAAAACAAACACGCGATTCTTGTCGGTCATTCTTCGCGATTGTAGTGCCGCTAAACGATTGATGACAAACGAGTCGCCCCCGCGAATTCTTGGGAAGCTCGTTTTCTACCTTGCTTTGCGTCCGAAGTGATTAATGATACGCAAGCCGAGTTTTCGTTTTTCCATACCAAAGTTTCGATCATTAGGCTATAAAAATGACAGAGACGACTTTAACGTTGAAGTTGCTAGAGTTTTTTAGGATCCTTTGTCACGGAACTTTCTCTATCTTCAGATCGAATTTTGAGCCTTCAAGGCCAATGGGAAAATCGATGAATTTTGACTTAATGACTTTTTTGCTAATCATATGAATCTCAAGCATTTATATAAGACTTTTAATTTATTTGAAATTAATGATTACCTATGGAAAACAGTAGTACTATTAGGCGCTACAATACGACAAGTTA
Source organism: Theocolax elegans (assembly GCA_026168455.1). Lineage (NCBI taxonomy): Eukaryota > Metazoa > Arthropoda > Insecta > Hymenoptera > Cerocephalidae > Theocolax > Theocolax elegans. Next base: position 84,023,301 of record CM047425.1, read on the forward strand.
TTAAATACATGCACATGAGTTTGCAATATTAAAATCGTGTTAAGTTTCAATGTTGAATTATGCGGCGAAAATTGGTTTGTATTTTTAATCTTTTACATTAAAATATTTTATAATGTGTTTGACATATATATATATATCTGTGGCTTCCCGGCAAACCCAGTTAAGTCCACTTTTTGTTATTTTGTGACAATCGAATTTGAAAGTTCAAAGTTTGGGCAAATCGTAAAACAAACGAAATGCGTCGCAATACTGGAGTCAGTTTATAGATGCATTTAATACAAACATTTTGATATTAGTAAGTCCAGGGTAAATCATTTCTGATCCTTGGAATCACGTAATATCGTAAAGTTACCTGGTTTTGCCGGTTCTCGATTTTTTCGGTAGAAATAATCAATAATAATCATATTGTGCGACTATATAAACTGAGTTTTAATAATAATTAGGCTGTATTTATGGTATTTTAAAGCTAAAATGCCGATAAAATTAAAAAAAAACGCGCGAGCCATTACGTACATATAATTATTGATAGATACAAATTAGTGCGGTAGTTCGTTTTGTGACCGAATTACGAGTTTATTACCAGTATCTTTGTACTGGTTTTAATGTATATTATAGTATATGTATATACACATAACCAGTAACCACTATGAAACCGAACGTCATTTAAGTAAATATACGCAACGACGACCTGCGTAGACTTTCCGCCATTTTTAAAACGCATTCTTACTCGAGCATTTATAGACGTAATTTTTTAAACAAACTAATACATTTACAAAATTGATGTATTTGGTGGAAAATCTCTTTAGTATTGATTGGAAACTAACATTTTAGGTATCAGAATTGTATATGTAAATTTGTAAAAAAACAATTTTTAGTTTAAATAAATAAATTATAGCATCTATATATACTAGGGTGGACCCCCATACTCGCTACGCTGGTCAACCACCACTTTTAATTTTCATGTATAGATCACTGTATGTATTCTGTATTGTATTTAGAATTTAATACATCTATTCCTTTATCCGACCGTTATAACTATAAATAAACTGTATAATCAAATATATTCAGAAAGTATTTGGACTTATCTGGTTTTGCCGGGAACTAATTTAAAAAATGGACTTATCTGCTTTATTAACTAGGTTGTGCTTACTTAGCCTAGCGTAAAATTTCGGCAATTATAGATATGTTCAGTTAAAAGTACTGCACATAAGGGTACATAATCCACAAAAAAATAAAAAATTTCAAAAAGTGAACTCAACTGGTTTTGCCGGGATGCCACATATATATATATTTATATCTGATGAATTTTTTTAAGGAATTTATCGTTTTAATATATACATTTTGAACAAAATATAGAAAAGTTTAAATGTACATCTATTGTGTTCTTAATTTATTAAAGCGTTGTTTTCTTTTTGTAGATGTGATATACACTACCGGTCAATTGCTTTTGCCCACTTCGACTCAATTTTACCCGTTACAAAAAGTATCATAACTTGGGTAAAAATTGAGATAAATAATCGTTCGACAGCTCATTTAAAAGCTTGAAGCAAGGGCTTTTTAATGGTTTACCGTGCCTATTTAAATTTTTTGTTTTTTAATGTTTTTATTATAAAAATCAAAATGTATAAAATTCGGATTTTCTTGTTCGTCTTCATTTTAAAACTGCACTTCAACCAAACATCGGAAAATAATTTTATAAAAAAAATTGAAAAGCTTGAATCAAGAGCTTTCGAACGCACTATATTAACATTGTTTTAAAGTCCTTTTTACGTTTTGACTGGTGGTTTTCTTTTAAAACACGTCTTTTCTTCAACTTTATGTATCTCGGAAGGATTAAATTTAAAAAAAAAATGTCTAGGAGAAAAAATGTTTGATTTTATCTTAAGATTATGTACAAATTTTTTCAGATTGTTTAGAATTTTTTTTTTTTTAATTTATATAGTTATATATAGTTTAGAAAATTCTTTATAATCAATTCATTTATCAAATTAAAAAAAAAAATTCTAAACAATCTGAAAAAATTTGTACATAATCTTAAGATAAAATCAAACATTTTTTCTCCTAGACATTTTTTTTTTAAATTTAATCCTTCCGAGATACATAAAGTTGAAGAAAAGACGTGTTTTAAAAGAAAACCACCAGTCAAAACGTAAAAAGGACTTTAAAACAATGTTAATATAGTGCGTTCGAAAGCTCTTGATTCAAGCTTTTCAATTTTTTTTATAAAATTATTTTCCGATGTTTGGTTGAAGTGCAGTTTTAAAATGAAGACGAACAAGAAAATCCGAATTTTATACATTTTGATTTTTATAATAAAAACATTAAAAAACAAAAAATTTAAATAGGCACGGTAAACCATTAAAAAGCCCTTGCTTCAAGCTTTTAAATGAGCTGTCGAACGATTATTTATCTCAATTTTTACCCAAGTTATGATACTTTTTGTAACGGGTAAAATTGAGTCGAAGTGGGCAAAAGCAATTGACCGGTAGTGTATATTCTTGAAAAAATATGTACATAGAGATAAAGAAAAGTAAACGAATGATGAATTATACAAATAATTAAAAAATTAGTCAATAATTTACAAATGAAATAGTTAAGCTAATGCTAAATTTCCGGAATCTCATCCGTGTTGTTTACTAAAGTAAAAATTAAGGGGACAAGCCTGGGTTAAAACCTGAAAAAGAAGCAATTGTTTTAATGGTATAAAAAAAAATTTCAATTTACATTTAGGATTGTGTAAACAAGTATACTTAGAATATATACTATGTTAAGTTAATTTGCCTGGGTTAAAGCTGTATTCGAAGCCACTTTCCAGGTTACGCTGGTCATGTCAGCGTAGAACCCATTTTTTCATCCAAAGCCACTTGCCGCAGGCTTACTTTCTTGTTGCTCCACCTTTTTAACCCAGGTTGGAAGAACATCACCTCAGTTATTATTTAATCCACTTGAATGGACAACTTTTCTGAAACAAAGAAAGAAAAAAATTTTTTACTGAATTTTAGTAATTTTTTTCATTTTTATTGATTTTTTTGACCAAAAATAGTATCTAACTCACCTGGAAACAATTTTTAACTCAGTCTGCTCCATTCAAGTGGTTCTAAATGTAGATATCAAGGTTTCCTCAAAATTGCATCCAAATTGAATGATAGGATCTAAAGATATCCTGCGGCAAGTGGCTTTGAATGAAAAAATGGGTTCTTCGCTGTCATGGCCAGCGTAACCTGGAAAATGGCTTCGAATACAGCTTTAACCCAGGTAAATTAACTTAACATAGTATATATTCTAAGTATACTTGTTTACACAATCCTAAATGTAAATTGAAAAATTTTTTATATGATTAAAACAATTGCTTCTTTTTCAGGTTTTAACCCAGGCTTGTCCCCTTAAATAAATAACTATAATAGTTATAACTATAATTATTACTGCAATTTTGTTAAAATGTGTATGGTTTTCTTATCAAAAAAAAGTTAATACTTGTTGTTAAAAGTTAATACTTACCCAACCCTGGTTTAAAATAGTTTAAAATTCTAACATCTTGATATACTTCAGTCATGGTAACATTTATGTAGAAGTATAAAAAAAATAATTCGCTAATTTACAGTATCCAGATGGGGTAGGATCGTAAAGTCAAAATAGATTAAAGTCCAATGGGTGTAAGAGTCAATCCAGCCCGGTAATTTTCAAAAGCAAATAAAAGATAAGCTTCGAAAATCAAGCCGGAGCTTATCCATGGGTATTTGTCAAATATGCACCTAGTAACCGTCAAGTCGTTGAGGTAAATCGCTCGTTAGCGATACTTTTGGGTATTAGTCCATCTTAAATGCAGTTAAACGCGCACCCACCGCGCGCACATATACCTGAAATTTTTGTTCAACGACGCGTTTGTTTGCACACGCGGTGTAAAGTTAATACCTCGCGTCGAAGTCAAGTCCCCGGGTTGTCCAAGTTCTCGTATACATCCCTCTAATCTCTTGTTTACGGCCTGTTAATCCTTAACCCGATTAAGGCGCACTTGCTTCCTCTCTGCCTCTCTCTCTCTCTCTCATCCCCCTCCCTCTGTCAATCTCTTTCTTGCCTATATACTCTCGATGGATCTTCACGAGCAGACACCTTATAGACGACTTTACAAACAACGTTTGAGCTACTGTTTTACGGATACAAGTCTGCTCAGAAGCCGCGTGAAAACGCAAACATTTTTTAATTTGCTATTGATTGCAAACGAGTTTGGAGACACAATAAGAATAAAGTTTCAAATACATGCGGTACCTTATGACCACATATGAATATTTGAACTATTTCCTTTTTCAAGCTTCGTTAAACAATCGTCTACTTTTATAATTAGTATGCAAGATTATTATTGATATACTAGGAAAAGTATGTTGATTTACAACATCAGTGGACTTTGATAAAGAGTGTTATACAAGGGACAAAAGTGATTAGAATATTGGGACAAAAGTATATTAGAATATTGAGTAAATACTAATAGTTTGAATAAATAATAATAACTGAATAAAGAGTGATATACGATTCACTTGATGTTAGAGTACGATCTCAGCTATTATACAATGATTAATGTAACAATTTATAGAGTAAAATATAATTAAAAGATAAGTAAAAAGAGATAGGTGCGAAATCGTAAGGCGCGTGAATAAATAAATATAATGTCACGCGCGTGTGCTACAATCGAATACCGCATCGGTGACGGTAATCTAAAAAATCCGTGGCCATAAGAAATGCCTAGAATTTCGGGGAAAACATCAAAATTTAATGTTATTTATGAGAATGTTTCATTCGACATGTGGCTATGCCACATGTACTCAGGTACGCGAGAGGCCCCTGACAGAGATTTCAGGACTGTCTCGGGGTGAAAAGGGAATCGTATAGAATCCACCGAGAGAAGAGAGTGAGAGAGGGGGGGGGGGGGGGAGAAAGAGAGAAAAAAAGCTCACCAAGGTTTTCAAGGATCATTGAGCGGATTAGTGGGACTACGAAAGAAAGCCCTGAAACGAGGAGATGCGGCCTCGGTATTTCGGAATCTCGATTTTGCACCTGAACGCCCGATCGAATTTCCATCGCGGACACATATACGTAGATCAAAATGACGAGGAGACTCGGGGAAGCGCAGGTGGATGACGATGCACGACGCTCCCAGACGTTTTTATATCGATTCTACATTTTTTCTTCGCTCCCTTTTCTCGTATTATCTGTTCTTTACAGTGTCTCGTCTTCTTTTTTTCTCTCGGCTATTGGTTTTACATTTGATTCGCTTTTTATTTCTTGATAGTTTTGGGAGTGTTTTTTTATTGTTTCCCGCGTATTTATTTTGTTTGTAGTTTGGTTTAAATTTAAAATTATGTTAAGGCTATAGATATGTAAAAATAAATTAGATGTATCCAATTTATATTTTTTAATACAAATACAAGAAGTTTAATCGTAATAGTTATTTTCTAATCATTTTTAGTTTACAAATTTCGAATATTTACACATTACTATATATATATAAATACAAATTGAATGTATGTGATGTAACATTGCAGTTTCCTGTATTATTTAAGTCCACACAGATGTATATACTTAACTGAATGTACTATAGACAATAATCGAAGACAGTAGGTTCTTCAATACTTTTATTTCGCGTCTCATGTATTTATTCATATTATTCCATAATATTATTATTAATTCAGATTTTAGGATTCAAAGGAATCAGTTTTACAAGGGAGTAAGAAATTTTCGTCCCAAAATAAGCTCCTCTTAGATTTAATGATCCTCGGAACACATATTTTCTCATTATTTCCCATATAGTATAACAGATATTAACAATATAAACCATGAATTTTAGTGTCCTTGTAGGCGATAACCAGTAAAATACTTATAGGAAAGTGAACCAGTAGGCCATTGTAAAATTAAGCATTAAAACGTGTTACGCGGTGATCCGAAGAGGTTCGTTTTGAATGCAGACTCGTAAAATCGTTTGAAAACAACATTCGTAATGTTTTATCGCGTTAGACGAGAGCTAGAGCAAAAGTGTCGTATGTATAAAAACTCGATTGTCCAATCCATCTTTCCAGCACAGAGGTATCCTCGTTACGATGACATTTTTCTTCTCCGCGCGTCGTCGTAAAATAATCGTAATAGAAGAACGACAGTGCGGGGATCGAGCGACCACGAAAGATTTCCAGTGAAACCCATAAAAGTCCCCTAAGTTACGGTACGCGCTCGGAAGCGGCGCATTTCTAGGATTGGGAGTTTTAATGCCACGGGACCAGGAGCTCGAGAACAGACGAGCCGACCATCGTCGAGAAATGAATTACCGCGCGTCTCGAGTATATAAATTCGAATGTCCCGATGTGCGTTTATTAGCGACTTGACTTCTTCTCGCTCCTATGCCACCGAACCGATGGGGCAAACCGGCGGGCAAACCGACCGTGAAATAATTAATATCTCTTTATGAATTCTAATGATACCCTCTATGCTAATTTTTCCGATTATATGAAATCCGTAAATAATAGCATTAATATGACTTGAATCAATGACATTAGTCGATTTTTAAATTACCTATATTTTTATAGTTTTTCTAATTTCAATTTTCTTTTAAATTCAAACTTTATTACTTATACATATTTTTATGTCTTCATGAATCTTTTTTTGTTTTCAACAATTCTTTTCATGGTGAAATATTGAATTATCAATTAATGGAAGTGGTTTTATTATTAATTTAAATTTTATTTTTTTTTATATAATGTAGTCAGGGTGTATTAGTATGCGAGTAAACATGATTAAAAATGGTATTTTTAATTAATGGCGGATGATTAGTTAAAAGAAAATTATTAAGCGCGTATATATAAAGCATATATTAATGGTAAATTGAAATAACAGTTATTTGGTACGTTATTATCTTGAATACTGCAAATATTCAGGCGTAGCATAATTTTTAAAGGACGTTTTCTCATTAATGAATTCATCTCGTTACAAGAAAGAGAACGGTAAAAAGTAAGGAAAACTTTGTGTACAACGTCAGTCAATCATTAAAACAGTAGACGGACAATAGGCAAAGTCAACAGAACGAACAAACGAATGAACGAACGGACAGTTTGCTATCGGTAAAATCAAAATTCGCCAGAAATTCGAAGACGAATACCCTAACCACGTGCAAAGCTTCTCTAAGAAAAGCGTAAGGAAACAATAGGAAGAACCCCAATGGTATTCAGTATGCGCGGGCGCGCGAAAACCGAGATCGAGAATCTTTTCGGGTGCTCTCTATATATACCTGCTCTCTCTTTCTCTCTCTTGCTCTTCGACTATATACATACATATATGTGTGTGTGTGCGCGTGTGCGTGTGTCTATATACGTATAAGTGTATAGGTACAGTGGATTTGCATCGGTCCCAGAGTGTCTCTTGGAACGCGAGACTCAGCGTCGCGGTAACCCCGCTCGATTTGACACACCCTGAGGTTCCCTTTTTTTCACCCCCCGAGGTGATCATTTGTTCTTCGAGAGCGCACGCGCGGAATACACGACCGCAAGAGATCGCTCGAGCGATCCGATCATCCAAGATAAAACCTGGAGCGTGCGAGTTTTCTCGAAAAAGAAGTCATAAATATTGGTTTTTTCGCTCCTTCGGTTCTCGGAGTTCATCTCTTGCCTCTTTCTCCTCTCTTCTTTTTGTATACTCAACCTCGGACCGTCGGTTCTCTCGAACGGGGTTTTCGTTCGTTTCTTGCCCGCGCCTATATAGCCTCTGTTTTTTCTTCGCGGCGCGATGAGGTGGCTGGCGGCTGCTCGACTTTTCACGCTAATTATCGGAATTGAATGATATTTTTTTCTTTCTTTCATGTTTGCCGATGCGGGACTTTCTTCGCTCCCAGTACTGCGATTTTTTTAGGAGATAACGCGGCTCTTGAGTTATGCGGTTTGTCTATATCTTCAATCGTGAGTAGTCGTTTCGATATTCCAAATTTTAATAACATATCGTATCTTTTAATTTTATATATTTCTAGTAAAAGCTGTCTTACAATTTTCTATGCTCTTTGTCTAATTTTATTCAACATAATATAATTTAATTTAATAAATTAGTTTAATATTTAATTGTATTATTTAATATGTAATTATAATATTAATATACATTTTTAATAAGTTGTAAGATTATTGTATTTCAAGTGTTTACGTATATATACCATATATAGATACATTCAGTCTTTGACTAATTATAAATATAGCTCCTATAACGATCGAATAAATTTGTGTATAAGGAATTTCAAAAATTCTTATTCATCCCCGCAGGTAAAATTTAAAAGACAAGTAGAAATTCTAATGCTTCATCTTCATCTTTCAAAAAACTTCATCTTTATCGTTATAATTTACAGAAATGGGTAAATTGTTAAACGTTTGATAAAAATGAGTTTTTAAAAGTTAGCTACGGCACAAAACTATCATTATATGCTTAAACATAAACTATTTTTTATAGTAGTAGCAAATTAAATTATTACTCTTTTATTATGCAAATTACGTTTTTAAATATACATTACTCAATATAGAATTAGAAACTATCATTAAAAATTAAATTAATCTTTATAAATTTAGTATGTCAATGTTTCAAGGGATTGATTTTCGTTGTTTAAAAATAATTAAAAATTATGTATGTATTATCGGTCACACCGAACTAAATAATTTACTTTTAGAATAATTTAAAATTGTTCAAAATTATTTTCTATATCTATATTTTTTCAATCTTCTCTACATATTAATAACGGAAAAAAATAGTTCGATTATATTGAAAACGTACTAGATTACTCGTTTTTGTTTTGAAACAATTAATATCTGTAGAAAATTTAAAATAATTGTGTAATCGAGTTTTTGAGAAATCTCTTACTGAAAATGTTGATTACATTACATTTCATCCACTGAATAGTTTTTATAAGGGATTTCTTGAAACGATGTAATAGTATTTTAGTCAAAAATTATGTGCATAAATTAATTTATTGTATAAACAAAGCTTATGCTTTTTAAAATACCATCAGATTTTACAAATTTGAGCTCTAAATACGAGTTTATACTTACATTATTTCATACTAGTTTTAAAGGTTTCAATGTTTAAATAAATAAATAATTAAAAATTGACTGAACGAAGCACTATAAAAAAATAATTTATGAAATTTATCGAAATTCTTGTAAGTAATGTAAATATCAGGAAAAGTAAGTGAACTGTTTGAGTTGCAAAGAAACAAATAATTAGACGTTCAGTCAACCTATATAACGAAAAACGCTATGATGAAGTATATATTTAAATCCTCATGAATAAAAAATATAAGGTGAGCGATCGAAGGTACCTCGTAAACGTTCGTAATCTTACAACCCGCGTGGTTGCGTGGGAGTAGTGTTTACCGATAGAGCAATTTACCCCACGCAGGGAGTCACTAAGCGGCTTATTAGCGCGACAATGGACCCCGGATTCGCGCGGACACAACGGGTTGCCGCGGAGGCGGAGAAACTCGCGCGCCCCATTCACCGGACCGAGGTAAGATTTACAAGCTCTTAGGACACATGGTTGGCAGATTCACTTGGTAGCTCGCGTGCGCGCGGACAAACACGACTCGGGCCTCGGGAGGCGGAGGACGCAAGAAGAATCCACTCGATGATCGATGATCATTCGTTATACCTCCAGGGGCTGCGTTTGTTGTTGCGAGCGTGAAATCCGCGATGAAAAAAGCCCATTCTTCAGCGGAAGCGATATTTTCCTTGATCTTAATGCGCCCTCAACGAGGAATAATCAATTTCTACGTGAACCCCAATACGCCGAGATAACTCCAAGACCGGTCGGGAGGAGCGCAGAACGCTCTTTCGGATTGGTTTATCGTTCCTGATTCCCTGAGATTTGACTCGAGAGAGATAATGGACTAACCTCTGTTTCCGGCGTTATCGGGTTCGCTTATCAGGATTACTACGCCCACTGTGATAACGCGAGAGGGCTGAGGCATACACGTGCTTGCGGATAAGATCGTCGGCGATGCTCCATTCGAAAAAAAACGGAACGCAAATCGAGCTTCCATCTAATGATTGTGGCTCAATCGTAAAATACTGACCCGTGAATCGTTGAATGTCCTCATTGTATAGTATACATCAGTTATTTTTAGTTCGTTTATAATTTACATCAAGTGGTGTATCTTTGAGTTCCTTAAATTCATTTTCTTTCGTATTTCACATTTATTTTAAACCTTTTGTATGGGTATACCGCTAGTAAATATTACACTTTAAAATATTTAGATTATATAATAGACCAAACTTTGTTAAAAATTATATTCAAGAATTATTTATGAATTAAAGTAGCGATACTTCAAATAATTGTGCGTTTGTTCATATTATTTTGTATACAATTTTTATATTATAATCATATAGTAGCTCATTAAAAAGTATACATTTGCTACTTTCGATATATACTTAATAATTAAATTAATGTTATTCGAATATTTCCAACAATCAATATTGTCAATATCTAGTTACACTTTCATCCACGGAATAGTAATAAAATTTACTACAAATTTTGGGAAAGTTTAAGACATGTGTGTAAATCTGTAAAAAAATTTTCCTATAAAACATATATATAACATTTTGATAATTTGTCAAGTCTCAAGTGTACTTTATTGTGCAACAATATATTAATATTTGCTTTTTTTGTGCAAAATAAATACATGCTAAAAATGCTTTTTTTTATTAAAACACCAATATTTATGAGCTATTAACTATTAATAATATGAACAATGTTATTTGCTCTAAATATTTCAATAATTCTTAAAAAAACTGCTGTTTATTTACATGTAGTTTTAAAGTAAAAATGTTATTTACATATATAAAATAATCAGTAAAGGTCTTATTATATTATAAAACACTGTTTTAATGCAGTAAAGTCTCTAAACTCTAAAATATTGTTTATAAAAACATCTACTAAAATTTATTTCCATATTTAAAGTAAAAAATAAAAAACCAGAAATTAAGTTATATGTGTACAAAGATTTATATAGATACAAAGAAATATCTCGTTTTTCTTAAGAAAATTAATGTCTATATTTTATTGTAAACAAAGGAGAAAATAAATTGTATATACGAAAGACAAAAAGGGAAAAGGTGGTCTAGCAACGTGCCATCGTAAAGCAAGAAAAGGAAAAGAAATTTGTGCACCTTGCAAAGACACCTATACAGTGAAAGAAAAGTGAAGAAAAAAAATGAGTAAATCGTCCGTAGTCGTCAGTCAATCGACGCAACTTTAAGATCCAAGAGTAGAATCCCGTGCCAAATTGAGTTCGGAAAAATCGAGCAAAAGTCAAAAGGCTAGGGTGAATGGGCGCAATAATAAGGAGGCCTCGCGCACAATCGAGAGGACTAGCGAAGTATATATGGAAGGCTCAACTGCACATACATCGATAGGCCAGTTGGTTTCCCAGGTCCCCAACGCGGGCTCATAAATCTCCTTGACTCTCGTGCGCAAAACCCAAGAGGTAGGGAGAAGAAACGGACTCGTGCGGCGTGCAAGCACAAAGCCATCCTGGGGCTTCCCGGCATGGACGGTTTATGGTGGCCCGTAAACCGATCATTGCCGCGCCACGAGGTGACGACGTTTTCGCGCTACCGATCAAGCGAACGAGCGCGCGCGCTCCATTATTACATCCCGGCGGGGGTACGACTTCGAAGACCTGCCACATCGCGAAAAACCGTAGGATACGCGCCATTACCAAAATTAGCGGGCGCGCGTCAAAAAGTTGGACAAAGAAGCCCGCCCGTCGCTACCGCGAACAGGTTCATTTGAACTTTTACTTCTACAGCCGGAAGAAAGTTCGGCGCAATGGTAAAAAGTCTGGACCTTTCACCGGACGTTCCCAAAATTCTAGGGTGGGGTATATCCGAGCAAGAGTTAAAATGTAGAAAATTGTAGGGTGTCTTGTTTTCAGGAGACCTTGACGTACCGAGAAACTTTGTTGTTTGATAAAAGATGACAGACAATAGACGATGTTAGCTATTTTCTTTCGACTAATTTTAAAGAAAAAAAGGGAGGAGTTCTATTATTTACATTTACTTCTATCGAAAGAAATTTCTCGTTGATCGTACATTCCTACAGTATGTATTTACATTATAATATCTCTATGACGGCTTGTCGAATTGTACACGTATTAAGTACCTATAAATAGTTTTTGGATAATTTATATACAAATAAATGTTTTATTATTTATTACGTTGCTAATAAAATATAAAATTGTAAAAAAATGTTATTACCTTATTACTAGTAGTATAGTATAAAGGTAATGTACGTTTACCGTCGACGTCTCATACAATGTAGACATAAATCTTTGTGTGTATATACACGTTACTTAATATTTCAGGAAAGTAAGATACGCGCTAAGATGGAACGCGTCGATTGAGTATGTATTATATTATGAATGTTTGATTATGGTATACGATGCCATATTGCAAAATTACAAGTTCAAGATAAACTCATTCGGTGGATGTAGAATAAAATTAGCGAATAAAAAAAAGAGTGACTGGTAGGATCGATCGAAAGGGTATACACAAAGTGATTCCATCTTTTTTTACCTATGTTTTTTTAATGAAAACGCAAAGTTGTATTGAAAGCGCTCTGAGATAATTATAGCTTCATTTCGCTTGCGCACACACGTAAATAAAAGCGTTGCAAGTTCTAAATACGCGCCCCCTTTTGTTCACGCACAACTGGACGATTAACGCATGCGCGACACGAACGGGGCTCACTGGATGTCGAATAAGTTCTAATTAAACCCCAAACTCGCTTCATTAATTACATCCAGTACAACGATTTGCACTTACTACATATATTTCAACATATTTTTTTCAACAGTCATTCTATGTATGGAATTGCTTTATTACTATATTACAGGGCAATTTTCATAATTATATTATTCGAAAATTAAAGATAATTATTGCGTATAAGTATATTAGATTCTTCAATTATTTCGCATTTCAGTTATTCGTAAATATTCAGTCCACCGTTTATACATACATTATTTGAAAATTTGCATTAATGGATATATGTTTAAAATTATATTGATCACTGACTGACTAACCCATAATAAATCTAGTAATTAATACAATCTGTAAGAAAAAGCTTCACTGTATCACAGTTAAAGTATTTTAATTTTTCTCTATTTAATCTTAAAAGTTTTTTATATCATACACTTATGTACATATTTGATTATAATATTCCATTGACAAATAATAAAGCTGTTTTGTAAAATAATATAAATGTGCTTCGCACCAAACTTTATTTGAAAGAAAGAAACAAAGAGACTTTATCTTTTTTATCTATACTTGCTATCGACGTATTTTTACAGATTGATGGAATCATTGATATATTTGTCTTGTTTATAATTTATTTGTTACAAACAGAAAATTTTAGTGAATTTAACAAAATATTTTATTAAGTACATTTGACAAAATATTCAATTAAACGAAATACATAAATACACTTGGTCAGTTTAATTAAAACTTATTTAACCAAATATTTATGCAATTCAATAAAATATTATTTCTCTAAATTTATTTATTGGAAAGCACAATTCTTTGCTGCGTATAATGGATATTATACCTTTATCAATTGTTCAATTTATTTGTAATGAAATAGAGATTTTTAAGTAATTTGCTTTTCATTAATATGGTTTTTCTCGAAATGTATGCGCATGTTAAATATCATTACAACAGGTATATTGATAAACAATTATTATTTGATTTCATTACACCTAAGTAGTTATGTGTTCTCACTCTTTAGATCAGCCTAATAGAGCAGTACGGTCTAATTTCAGTTATCTATATGATAATAAGTATAAAAAACCGATGATGCACAAATTTAAACTAAAATTTAAAAATATTTGTTAAAACGAAGGATTAATTTTTTTTAAATTTAAACAACAACGTTGAAATCGGAATGAAGCAGTCCCCCATAACAGTTAGGTTTGTGCACGTTCGTTCAAGTCTAAACGTCAATCCGTTCCTAATAGACCAAATTTGCTTTAACTTCTGAGAAGGGTAATTTTTATGAACCCAATTGACGGTTAGGATCCAAAAGTTAAGCTAGAGTACCTTGTTTTAACTAGGTTGTTTAATTTATGAACTAATTTTTCAACGAATAATGGAAAGTTCACGTAGGTAATTTCACGTATAATTATATATATATATGTATGTATGTATATATATACTGTTACATATACGCACGCATTATATATCGATGGGTGATAATAATGCTTCGTAGTTATGAATCCCAAGCGTATGTATACAATACAACTATGTACGGTAATAATTGTTCCGGTGAAAGACAATATATTATTCCTCGCAAATGGGAAACTCACACTGGGACTGGCTCTGTATAAATTATCAATGTTTGACAGGTATAGGTGCCGTTTATTTTATTGCAACTATTTCGTCTATTTGTATACTAGCAATATATACAGGTATAGGCATCCTGATAATTCTTAGAAATTTTGCCTAGAACGTATTGTCTTTCAAATGAGTAGCACTTGTTTTCCTTTTGATTAGAATACATATATTTTTCCATTATCTGTGTACAATGTTATTAGATAATTGATATAAGCCTACGCGTTCATTCAGGTATTTTCATTTAAAATTGCATAACACTAAGATTATTCGGAATATTTACAATAATCATTAAAATTTCAATAAAGTGTAAATGTTAAGGAACTTTGACTGAGACTGTTGGTCTGAGTAGAATCATTTTAAGAAAGTAACGTTATTACCGTCATGTTTATTCCTTCTCTATTTTGATTTTTCTGTCGTTTTAGATACTTACCATTTTTTTATTAAATGTTATTGTACATTTATAATATATTATGTACATACGTTTCTTTTAGATGTCATTTGATTTTACCAAACTGATGAACGCATTGCGTATCACTTGCAATAAAATAGTTAAAATTTAAGTACTATGTTATCCAAAGTAAAAGAAAAAAGTATATTTAAATAAATTTACATTAATTAAACAATGTTATTTATGGAACATAGAAAATTTAGACTGAATCGTCAAGCAAATGTTTTATAACAGTTAAATTCATTAAAAACGGTGTATATAGAAATTTAATAGTTTGGCTTGAAAGGTATTATTTGTATATTGAAAAGTATACAATACAAGGGGCACTGACTGAACACTTAACGCCAGAGAAAGGATACTCGAATAAAAATGCATAGTAGCCACTATCGTGTATATAATTAAGCGAATCGAGCTACCGAGTGTGCTGGGTGTACTGTGTGTATTTAAAATTATATTTTCCCACACGGAACCTCCTACGCATTTCGCAGTCTATTACTCCGAATTACAGCGTGGACGACCGACGATAATCCGTAGTGTCACCTCCCCCAAAAATTTTTACGGGCGCAAAAATCGTCCCATTGTCGCAATTATGATAGCCCGGCCCCGTAATCACATTTGGTTTTTGAAAGGAAAAGAAAAACCGTGTCGTCGAGCGGTCTCGTTGAATAGCTCGCTAGAGGAAGAAGCTGAACAAGAAGAAGAAGAAGAAGACGAAGAAGAAGAAGAAGAAGAAGACGAGGCAGGAGCCATGCACGAGGTAGAGGGGATGAAAAAGGAGAGTTGCAGGCATTCCTAAGAAAGGCTGGCAGAGGGTGCGCTACGAGACCACAAAGGGAGCCGGATTTCTTCCCAGCTTTCCTCTCTCCCTCTCTCTCTCTCTCTTTCTCTCTGCCAGCGAAGAGTTGATTTATGGGTCTGCAGGGGTGGGGATCGCGCATGCGCGCCTCCACTAGGTATACGACTTACAAGGCCTATGGGTCCACTCGGACCCCCACCCCGGGCCTAAGGTTTTCGTCTCTTCTCTTGCCTCCCTCCCTCCCTCGACGTTCCTCCTACTCTTCGGCTCTTTCTCGTTGTCCACTCAGTTATTAAAACCGAGGCGACACGCTCGGCAACCAGCAATTATCCGGCGAACGCCCGAGGAAACAGCTCGTTTCAGTTGTATACCGTATAGTCGAGTCGAGTCGAGTCGAGCAGAGGAGGGAGAGAACCAAACATATAGAGGAGAGAGTGCCAAAGTGATTCGT
The DNA here is from genome assembly GCA_026168455.1 of Theocolax elegans. Taxonomy (NCBI): domain Eukaryota; kingdom Metazoa; phylum Arthropoda; class Insecta; order Hymenoptera; family Cerocephalidae; genus Theocolax; species Theocolax elegans. The sequence goes on from CM047425.1 coordinate 84,039,389, forward strand.
TTTTACACACCGATCTCGCAGTTTACTTTACTTGGGGACATTTTGTGATTACCTGCATCCAGAAGGTGCAATAAGTGCATCATTCGAATAACTCGAGTGCAGTGATGGCTCAAGTTATGCAGTACCAACAGGTGTGTGTTTATTAATAACAATCTTAGATGATCGGTTACTGTTTATTACCATTTCGATCATTCCCGCTTGCTTGTCTTTCACACCATTCGATCCTTTGTGATTATCACACATTTGAAATATTTGTATACATTTTCTTGATACTTGACAATGTTTCGGTAGTTTAATGCAAATGCGATAGTATAGATTAATTCTTTCTTTATTTACTTCGACGAATAAGAATATCGGTTTTCAAATTATTTTACAAATTTTTTCAACTATATTTAAATAGTTGCTTACATGTGATGAGTCGTGTCGTGTACTTGACGGCGTGGAATGTATACTTGTTTGTTATGGCTTACAGTTGGTTTAAATATGGTAAAAAGTTGATACATTTATTGTCGCATATTTTGTATTAGGAAGAATTAACTTGCTATTAAGTGAGCAAATAAATGCTAATCATATTATTTGCATTACAGATGTGCATGCCAACGATATCGCCGATGCCAGGCATGACCGCGATGTCCTCGATGATGCACCACCAACACCCAATGGAGTACAACAACGCGAACCTCCACTACCAGTACGCGAGTCAGGCTCACCACCAGAGTCAACCCTCGTACTGGTTCCCAACCTCGACGAGCTCCCACACTCAGATGTCGGAGGGGGTGACTGCGCCGTCTTACACGATGCCCTCCCCGGTCACCAGCAGCACGTCCGCCTGGGCCACGCAGTCGCACATTCCCCAAATCCAGCACTACTCGCTCCCACCGACACCCCCGGAGATGCCACCACCACCGAGTCCACAGTCCCACGTATCTCCGTACCAGTGGCCGTTGACCCCACCCGCGGACCACATGATCGGCGTGATCGTCGAGGTCGAGAAGGTCGGAGCGAGGAAGTGCATGCGGTGCAGGTGCCCGAACTGCCAGCTCGACGGAGGTACCGGTCACCTCGGAGCCGACGGGAAACGTCAGCACATCTGCCACGTGCCCGGTTGCGGCAAGGTTTACGGAAAAACGTCACACCTGAAGGCGCACTTGCGTTGGCACACCGGTGAACGTCCTTTTCTCTGCAATTGGCCGTTCTGCGGTAAAAAGTTCACCAGGAGTGACGAGCTTCAACGGCATTTGAGAACCCACACCGGGGAGAAGCGATTCTCGTGCCCTACGTGTGCCAAGCGATTCATGCGTAGCGACCACCTGACCAAACACATCAAGACCCACGAGAACCAGAAGCGAAAGTCCGCGAAAAAGGAGGCCGCTGCCAACAAGGAGAACAGCATCCCGGAGATTCCGGAGATCAAGCACGAGGCGCAGAGTCCGGTCGTCGTGCCTCAGCAGCAGCCCCATCAGGTGCAGTTCCCGGTCTCGCAACATCAGCTGCAATTCCCGGTCTCGCACATGCCTGGACACTATCATCTGAGTCCTCATCAGATGATGCAAGGCTCGATGATACCAGCCTGATCCACCAGGATGCCCTGACTTTCGAAACGAGTTCCTCATTTAGTTTATAAGAAATGCGAACGTCCGAGTGTACGTGTTTGTGTTTGTGTGCGCGTGTGCGTGTGCGTGCGCGTGCGCCACCGCGCGTATACGTGTGCGAGTGTGCGAATGTGTGTGTATGTGTATTGTAAATAGCCCGTCGATTGTATATACTTTTTATTTATGTACATAATAAATGTATTGACCCGCGAAGAACAAAGAGAAATCCTTCTGTACATATGATGATCAAAATACGTTGTAATTATTTTTAATACTAAAGAGTACTTATTAAAGAAAACGATATATTTAAAATCATGATATATTTATTAAACCTCACCTACCTATCTACGAGAAGACAAATTAATACTCAACATTTTTAAGCGCAGTAATATTATTTAGATATTTACGTCAAATTTTAAAAGAATTTATATACTTACAACAATACGAAAGCTTAATGAATTGAATATAAAAGATTACTTGAACACCACAAAAAAATATTCATTTATTGAAAAAGCAATGTACATTTATCTTAAATGAAAATATTTAGTTTTATTTAAGGATCAAATTAAAATCTTTTTTTCTTATCGATTTTTTATAATTAATAACAAGTCTTTTTATTACGAAATATGACCAAAATTTTATAAATTTTTGATTATTTTAAATAAATGATGTAGTTTTTAATCTGGAGAACGGCTGCAATTTCCACCACGGAAGTTCCTGGACAAATTTCTTAAGCATAATGAGAAGAGAGCGCGTTGCACGGAAATAAAGGTATATAGAGGGTACCATGAAAATTCACATAATAACGAATCATCCCCTTGTCGTATATCAAGTTTTGCTCGACGTCTTCCTGTCACACGATACATCCTCTGCTCCGCCCAGCACCGAGAATGAGCGCAACTCAGACCGACGTTCGCTCGCGCCTCGTTTTACTTCTATACCACATACCTACAATTCAACTAGAAAAATTAAATCCTATTTTTCATAAATTCTTTTCTTTCAGAATCCGTGATCGTTACTGCATTTACTTACGTCAGCTGTGAAAGTTCTATAGTCATGTATTGTGACAAAATAAGATAATACTCAATTTTGTCCTAACAAAGAGAAATTTTAACTTATTTATGTTAATTTGAGGTCGTGTTTATTAAAACTGTTTTTAGAATATTAACTTCTGTTAAACTGTTCATTTTAAATGTTCACGACAAATACAACTGCAAATACAGTTGCATCGATTTTTGCCAGAAATTTATGAACTTTTAATAATCTTATATAAATTTTATTGTAATCCAAGCTATCGCGAATAACTTGTCCTTATTTATTAATTGTATTCATCATTTTTTTAATATTAAGTATAACGTTAAAATAGTCATGACATTAATGCTTATTAATATATAATAATTAAGCATAATTAATAATAATAATTATTATTATAAATAATAATTATCAAATTTTTATACCTACTAGGAGAGTATCAGACCTTCGGGTGACGAATCTTAATTAAAATTTTTAGATGCTAATTGTTTTTAAATATAAAAGTATATAAAGAAATCCAGATTTTTAAATTCCAAAGTTCAAATTTATCAAAATTATAAGCCAGAAAAGCAAATTTAGGAAAAAAATTTCTTCCACCTTAATAACTCGGAATCAAATTGAAGCATACTCTCAAACCCAAAACCACAAAAAGCTGAGATTTAGATAAAAAGAAAGAAGCACAAGAATATTGATTTGGAACAGAGTTAATGATTCTAATGTTTATTTTATTTTTGAAGTAAAAATGCTTTTATTGATTGCTTTCTTATAATTCTGTTCCAAATCAATATTTTTGTGCCTATTTCTTTTAATCGATAGTTTTTGATCTCAGATTTATTATTATTTTATTCTTTGTTCAATATTGTATTTCATTCATAGTGATTTAAATATAAAATTTAATGTTTTTTAAATATAAAATATATGATAGATATACATAGTTGAATGAATTTAACAACAAAAATGTTATTTTCTGGCTAATAATCATTTACCGCTATAGTACACTATAAGAATAATGAAATAATGTTCTATACGTAGATACACAGCTTATAAGAGAAAAAGAGCTTTCGTCAAACAATTACACAGTTTAATTAATTAATGAATAGACTGCACTAATCACTTTCGAAAAAATTTACGAGTTAGAAAAATTGTTTAGTATTAATGTAAAATGTGTAAATAAATATTTTGTCTAGTAAATGATTGTAATAAATGTTAATAAATCGATATAATAACAATCTACTAGTTTTATGCTATTACTGTAAAGTAAAATACGTATAGATTATTGTCATTATTGCTCAATTTTGTTAAAAATTTGAAAATCTCTTTTTAGCAATTTAGGAGCAAGTGTTAATTGTTTAATAAAACAGTTGATTTATCATATATTGGATAAGCATTGGCATATATAAAATAATGAATTCATAAATAGGGTAGAGGACCTGTAATGTGATTATAAATGGGAAGAATGGGTCGCGGGTCGTAGCGCTTAGCGTGCGGCGCGCCACGAGGTCTAGTTTAGTGCACCGAGCAATAGATGTCGGTAGTGTTAGCTCCGAGGCGGTGATCGCGCAAGAGCGAGGCCGAGGCTGGCGAGAGGAGCCGAGGAGCCGAGGAGCCCGAGGCTGGCTCTGTGGCTGGCTGGCACAGGGACACGATCACCCGAGCTTGTGTGCGTGCGCGAGCGCGGTAGGGGAAGGTGAGCTATTAAATGGGCGGGCGCCTGGCAAGATTCATGGCTGGCTCGAGCGCAACGAAGACGGAGAACCGAAGCAGGAGCAGGGGTAGAACAAAAGGAGCCCGAGCACCGCGAGCGAGAGGCTCAACGCCGGCCGGCTGAATTATATCGAGGAAAAAAGTCGGAGGAGCGAGGGCACACACCGGCGGGCGGCGAGAGGGATCCCGCAGCCCGCTGCAGAAGAGGAGACTCTACTCTACCTCGGTCGCGTTGTCGGAGAGAGTGAGAGAGGAATAAGGCGAGGGTGGGGGTGGGAGGGAGGCGGAGGGGGTGGCGCCACGGCAACTCGAGAGGCGAGAGCCGAGAGTCGAGAGAGTCGCGGTGTGTACGCGCGAGACCGAAAGGGTAAGGGTAAGGGTAACCGAAGCCGCGGCTCGAGAGGGAAAGAGACGGGCCCGGGTCTCGGGAGACGGAGAGGCAAGAGGCGAGAGGCGAGAGGCTAGGTGCGGTTGGTTGCCGGTCGGTTGGTGTGTGTGCGCTCGTACGTGAGTCGTTCCGTCTCCGTCGGCGCGGCGGTAGCTCCACGTCTCGGTCGAGCCACGAGGCGCGTGAAAAGCCGCGGGAGGCTCGCGCGGCCGGTCAGTGCGCGCCGCCGCGATACAAAGCAGCCCACGGCTGCACCAGCGCTCCCTCGTCCGCCTCGTCTGCCTCGAAATACCGGGACTATACCGAGAGCCCGAGAGAGCCTGGGAGGATGACGGCCGGTCGCGAGTCGCTCCGGGCACGAGGACGAGATTGTGATTGACCGGTCACCTCCTGCCACCCGAGCATACGCACGCGGCACGCGGCACGCGCTTCGTCCCCGACGAGTCACCTGCTCTCGAACGCACTTTCGGGAGGTGCAACGTGCGCGCGACACGACACCCCGGCAACCTGGACGCGGACCTCGGCACCGGCTCTGGGAGCCGCAGGGCTCTCAGCCCAACGGCGCCCCTCAACTTTATAAACGTGAGTTTTCGATCCCTCGATCTCTATGCGGGGTGTCGGCTGTCGACGGTCCTCCCGGTGTGCACTCATCCTCTTCTCTCTTTTTTTTTAGTTGCTGCCGCTTTATCGACTTGGTGCAACATCTCTTACTCGAATAGTGAACGGCCCTTTAAATTTCGTTGTTTAATTTCAACCGCGCGCATATATTTCAGTGTCTATATTTATTAATTACTTTTTTATCACGCAACTTTGTCCAAAATCCTAAGTTTACTTAAACAGTGATCGTTAATAGTATTTTCAACGTTGTAATACTCATACTGTGCTTGTAAATGTACCTTTAATTATCGATGCATTCTTCTACATATGATCAAACGTATCTATTCTAATTGAAATTTGTACAAAAGGACATAATAAAAAATAGTTTAATTAATTTATAATATTCGTGTCCTCGTATTCGTTTGAAATTTCAACTTACGCGGATAATGTTAAATTACGCGTAAGTAAATGAAACATTGCACCAAATCCGAAAAACGAAAGTGACCGAAATGTTAGCTGTGTCAAAAAATGCGCAGAAATGAAAATAAAAGGGAAGTACGATCGATGTATAATCGGGTGAAAAATACACACACCGGCGCTGAGGTCCGTCGACGCCCGACTAACGCACACGTGGAGTCGGTTAGGTTCTTCAACCGACGCCTGATGTATACCGAAAATTTAACAGCGGTCTTCCTCCCGCCTCGAGTCTATAACAATCGACTCGTGCGAAATAGGGTCCTGAAAAAAAAAGGAAACAATCCGAGGAGGGGAAAGTTTGCGGCCGGCGTTATGAAATCATTATGTCCGAGAGAAGGCCCGAGAGAGCGAGTCGAAAACTCGATAAACGCGAGTCGCGGGCCTGGGATACATAACAAACGTTACAATGTTACTGCGTCCGTTTACGCCCACTATACATCACGCGGCGTCCGGCGTGTCTCTGTCTCTGTTTCTTTCTCTTTCTCTTTCTCTTTCTCTTTCTCATTCTCGTTCTTGTTCTCGTTCTTGTTCTTCTCCTTCCAGCGCAGAACCGCATGCGCGATCGACACGACCAAGGGTGAACAGGTGCAAATATTTTTCTTTCGAAAACAAGGAGACGCTTTGAGTGTGATAAATGAAATTTTGGAATTCGGTGGCTGATTTTAATCTCACATTCATCAGTTTTGGATGTGGTTAGGTTATAATACCAATATTTTAATAACTACTTATTTCTTTTTTTTTTAATTTCTAATCGCCTAGCTGTGGATTTTTTATACGTGTGACTTTATCGTGGCGTTTGACTCGTCGTATTTTAAGATTTTTTGTATTTACCTATCTATTTTGTCAGGAATGAACCGAGAAAAAATAATCCTTAGGTAATTGTTTAAATTAAATGATTTGCCTTTATAATTTAAAAAATTAATCAGATATCATTTTCAGATATTTAACTAAAGTATTGAATTTATACTCGTTATAGTTGACACTTCTTAAGACTTTGTTAATTTATCACGTTATAAATAATATACCTTCATAACTATGCGTTTATTTAAATTAACGTACATTTTTTATCGCTACGTTAATATAGTTATAAAAAGTGTAAATGTTCAATGAAGCGATAATATACTTTATATATTGTATACATTGTAATTAATTATAATGGAAACTTTACATGTTCTTTCTTTACTAAATTTCATGTATATTAATTTTTTTATCAATTGGCTTTACAGTACAAAAATATTTTTCCTGAATAAAAATAATAACTTTTAAAAGTTATCGTACCATAAATAACAACTACTTTTGTCTAGCATTAATTGAATCAAATTCATTAAAAATTTGAAAAAAAAAATTTCTAGCCAACATTTATTACTACAATTCATTGAATTTTTAAATGGGTTCTCTGGTACATATTTTTCATTTTCTATTACTTGAGTAGCGTGGAGATAAGTAAACATTTTCATCGTATTTATTTTCATTATATGTAAATGAATCCAGTTCTTTTAAAGAGAGTCAATACGCGTATTGCAATTCATTACAATGCACCTGCAGGTTTGATTAGGATAAGTAGGTGAACTTAGTGAAAATGATGTTGAAAGTCTGAAATAAGGTTAGGTTAATTATCTAGTTGAACTGATACATGCAAAAATAAGAATATATAATGATCAATAGAAATCCTGTTCTAAAGTACAACAGTCCCTTGTAATTATGAACGTACCGATACGTATAATGATCTAGGCACGATCACTCGAAAGAAAAAATAAAAAAAGGTCTCCCTGATTCAAACTCTCTAAAACTAAAAGGATATTTCCGGCGGAAGAGTTCGGTCAGCCGAATGATTACTCAGAGTTTCTCGGATACAGGAGCCGAACCCGAAGAGTCGTACTGGCTCCATCTGGTATTGCCAGCCACATGCGTTATTGACGCATATCCGATACATTGAACCGATATACGTGAAAGCAGCAAGGCGTGAAGAAAGTGGATGTCGCGCGACCGCGGCTTTCTCCGTATATCGCTCCAATTTTCATTCGAGTGGAGGAGGTGAAGGAGGAGGAGGAGGAGGAGGAGGAGGAGCAGAGATCCCAAAAAAAGAAGAGGAACACGTGCGCGGTACACGTGAGAGAAGGCGCCGAACCCGAAGCCGAAACCCCGCGCGCAAACCAGACCACAGAGTCGAAACGAGACGGAGCGTATCCTTTTCGAGTTGGACGTGCCGCCGCCACACCCCCGCACACAAATCTAATTAATTTATATCCCGTAGAAGAGAGGCGCCACCGTGCCTTCTTCGATTTTTTCTATTGCTCTCTTACTCTCTTTTTCTTTTTCTCTTTCTTCGTCTCTTTCTCTGCATCTTTCTCTTTATGGACCGAGAAAAGAAAAATAAAAACGAATGGGAGGAGAAATGTGGGCCCAGGTGTGGCCGAGCGCGATTTGCTTTTGGCTTTGTCGAATGCGACCCAATAAGCAGCCCCGGCCCCTTTGTAGCTTTATTAGCTTTCGCTCGTGCGCGAGCGCGCGCGCGCTTTTGTTGAACAGTCGTAAATATATATTTTGGGCAAATAAATAGCTTCACGGCCAGACCGAGAATGATGATTTTTCATCATCGCGAGTCCTGGGCTCGTTTATGCCAGTCGATGCATACTTTTGCCTCCTTATGAATTGTGTTTATGTACAACTTGGCAGTTATGTAACATATATTTACGAGTTTTGCTTGTCTCGATTTTTGGAATTGACTTTTTCTAAAACTTATATCTTGTAGCCGATTCGTTGGATAGGTTATAATTGTTTGCTGACGTTACGACTGTAATTTATGTACAAGAGATTACACATTTTGACTACCTTGGACGCCATTGGCATTAACTTTTACGTATCCAGTACCTTCGTGTCGATTGCGCAAATCCTAGTTTCACGTGCATTTATCGCTGCTTCGAAATCTTATGCGATTTACCATACAACATTTAATTTTTCAACGCATCCTGTATACATATATATATATATGCTTGCTATACACTTCATTACATCTACACTGTGTATATTACAGATTGAAATGCACGTTCAAATGTAGAATCTTCAAAGTCATGAATATTCTACTTTTTAATACGATAATAACAAATTTTGTGATTGATAAATGCGATTGCTGAATATTATTAACAACCTTCACCTCTCAATTCCAAGTTCGTCATTAGAAAAATAGTCTCTGTTGTAGAGCACCAATTCAACATAAAACTGAATCAGCTTCGTTTATTAGTTATGATTGAAGTTTCGTCGATTCGTCAAAGCGTCAAAGCGTCAAAGCGTCTCTAGGTATTATGCGCCTCGCCGTCCACACGTGTCACTCGGCCAATCTCTCTTTAGCTCTTACACGTATATACGTGATCCTTAAATCAACTCGACGTTCGAGCGGCGAGGAAATTGGAGGTACAAGGGCTGTTATTGAGTCGGCGCCGAGCGTGTGCTGACTTTTTTCCCCGTGACCAGGAAGAGAGAAAGAGAGAAAGAGACTCAAGTTTCACCGTCGGTCAGCAAAGCTCGCATGATCAATAAAGCTCGAGCTGGCCAGGCGAATGACACTTTTTTTCGCTTCATCGATGGGCATATGCGTTTAATACTGGTTGCATTTACTGTAGACTATAACTCGAGGAATTATGTATACATTTATTTATTGATGAAACTGGTGTTTCATTCTATAATACATTTTCATTGATCAACGTGAAATCATTCGTATTAAATGCCTATATTATATTCCTTTTTATGATACGAAAGTTAGTAACGATAGGATGTAGACTCGTTGACTATGTATGTTAAGACTGAGAAAACTAGCCTGATAAATTATTCTATCTCGAGTCGGGTTTATTATCCAAACATTTTTCTGTTCTTTTGTAGATATACTTACGGAAAACATAATTTTAATACTTAATTTTTATACAAAGCTTATTGTATTTTTGAGACGATAGAGCAATTATTCGAGATTGAGATCCACCTTAAAATATATAAAATATATGATATGCAAATTCAAGTAAAGTACGATGTTAAATTTACATTGAAAGTTTTATATTTTTTAAAACAAAGTTATTAATAAATTGATTTAATGTATTCCTTAAAAACATATATAGACATTTGATCAAGAGAAGAAAACTTAATATTATATATTTATCTGATATTATCGATGAACATCTACAAAGATGTATGATTCATACATGCAACTGTTATAAAATAATCGAAATGAAAGGAGTCCCCACCCCTCGGGTTACTAATTGTGTTTAGTTTTAACTTTGCGATCTGTTTTCTGTTACGCAAATATGAAAGAATTCATATTAAATTCACAAAAGTATACGCAGTTAATGGAAAATTGTAAAAATATATGCTTTACTTTAATCGCTGATAAATCGGAAACAATTAGAGATGTAGACACTCAAACGCAAATGTAGCAAAAGGCCGAGATTAAGAATAAGATACGATAAGTTATCTCAATTTGGTCTGCAGTTATGGAAGAAATAAGAATTAGACAAAAATTTAGTATTAAAATTTTATGGGCCTTTTCGTCAAAAATTTCATCTAATTCTTATTTTCTCCATAATTTTTTATCACATTAAGATATCTGAGCTTTCTGCTAGATTTCAGTTTGATGTTTATCCCTAATTATTTCCGAAATATCACCGATCATATTTTTATGAACAGTGTACAACTTTCGTCAGCCTATGAAGTTGCATTTTATATGAATTCTTTCACATTTGTGTACCAGAAAACAATTCGCAAAAATCGCCACGAAATCCGTGTGATCTTAAGGGTGAAACCCTTCCTTCTAAGTATGAAATGTTAAGAAACAAAATAAGTTGATAGAGACATTTATAATTCTGTATCGATGAATTTTACTTCATATACGAGATTTCATATATGTATTTTATGTCTATTATATTTCATGAAATTTGGAAACCACAATTGATTATTTATCGAGTATAAATTTAATTCTATAAGTATAGGAAGGATATATAAGTATGTAAAATGAATAGCATAAAAGTTAAAAAGAAACATAATGTTAAGTATAACTGGAAATTTGAGTACACGAAGAGCAATGAAACAATTACTCGTAAAGTTTGTTTCTCTAATATTGAAAGGTCTCGGAGGAGGTGTGCAGTCGTGTATCTAATTTAGAAATGACAACGGCCGCACTTTAGAGTAATGCACATGCACAGGTTGGTGTTAATAACACCGTCGGCAATTAGACTTTTTGCCGCGGCAATTCTCATCAGGCAGAATTTCGTAAAATTGCACTGCGGTTCAAGCAGTCGTAACGAAATCGTTACGCGGTTCGACCCGAAAGACGTAATTGATGCGTAAACGCGGCTCGGTCATGTGAGCTTAAGTCGTTTGGCTACGAGTGCGTTAAAAATGCCGGCGCGTAAATCACGAGCCGGCTAATCTCGAAGAGGAGAACAAACACGTGGCTAATGATTATAATTGACTTAAATATGCACGGAAGGGATAGTGAAAGAGAACGAGAAAAAGAGAAAGAGATGGGGACAGTGTCTCGTTATGATTACCGCAAATGCTACTTTACGCGTTGTAAAACGAGTCTAACTATATAAGCTGAATGTCGAACAGCCGTAATCATTGCGGTTTAATGTTGGAATTTCTATTGATTATGAGATTAAAATTTAATACCGCGGAAAAATAATGTTGCGGAAATCTTTCGATACATTGGGCAATCATCGAGGTATGTTCGTCTTATCGGTGATCCATCGTTACGTCAAATTGCCACTAGTTTTATTGTTTCTATAAGAATCGATGTTACAATTTTTAATATTCAAATTTTTCAATTATTTTAAATAATTTAATAATTAGCAACGAAGCTACTTAAGTTACTCGCTAAATTGTGAAGACTTGATGTAAAATAGATGTAAAAGGTGCATTACTAAAGGTAACGTATTATTTAACTTAAGAAACTATGCAAAGTATTAAATTTTCTTATAAAGAAAAAAGGTAAATGAAACTTTGGAGAGTGAAAAACAAATGTTAAGCGAGATTGAAGCAGGTACGATTAAGCCGTCGAGCAGAAAATCCGCGAGCAGTTGGCCGCCATTAGCGGTTTCCCTATACCGAGTGTCTGTCTCGCCCGACTGGGGGAGCAACCTGAACTTTGCACCTGTAAATTGCCAACACCGCCAGCATTGGCACTACACCGCATAACCACGAGCGCGTGCGCGTGACCCTTTGAGGTTTAACGTGTTATCTATCTATATACGTGTCGTTCCGTCGAGAGTTCAAACTTACCTTCTCCAAGCTCTTTTAAATCAATTGATATTTATATGTGAACAACCAGTTTTAACTTTTTTTTTTTAGTATTTTTCACTTGAAGTTTGATTTTTACTAGTAGTACATTACATTATTACTGTGGTATATTCACCTTTTATTTTTTAACACAGAGTTAAAAATGTACAGTTTCATTTTTACCTGTAATTTCGGCTGATTTCAACTATAATCTAAAGGTATCGAAAAGTAACATAATTACTTTATTTATTATTTGAAATTTAATTTCTCGTAAAGGTAAATAGCATACGTAGAAACAATTAACGATTTTGATAAATAAATACTTTACGGGTTAACAAAATGGTATTTATATTAAATAAAAGTTAACTTACGTACAGATTTGATGAAATATTATGTCTTTGAATTGAATAAATTTTGTTGCGCGTGTATATAAGTATTGCATTTGATTATTCATTTGATGTTATCGTTATAAATATATGTACCCTAACGATTTGTATACGTTTTCAGTAAATCATTGAGCAGTTTCTACAGAAGCACTACACCAACCCAGTTATACTCTTTCTTGAAGTGCTAGAGTTACCTGCTATCTTTTTTCTTCGATTTTTAAACTCATTCATGACTAAACTATACCTATTTACTAGAAAGTAACACGTCGACTCTTCTAGCAGGGATAACACTTTAAAGCAAATATATTTTTTCGATCAACCGTTTCAGGATTATCTCTTATACAACGCAGCATATTAATTCTTATCGCGGGTGATATATTTTCATGTATTAAGATGACAGAATAGTTTTTGTATTGAGTAACCGACACGAAAGAACGCTTCGGGAATGAAGACATCACTCGAGATTCCGCGACGGCAACACGCAGCGATGATTTTTTTAGTGCCGCTCTTTGTCACGATAATACTTTAATTACAGCTATATACATCGCGAAGTGCGCGATAAAAAATCTCGCGAGCGAGTGCGCTCCGGGGAAGGAGGCATGACGACGACGCTCGGTGGATCCTTAACGCGCGTATGCGTGATCGTGCGTGTGCCGTACTAGCGACGCCTATGCGAGCCTTTTAACCATGCACCGTGCAATTAGGAAAATTACGGAGCTATTCTGAAAGTCATATTTATATCGGTTTTCATGGCTCGCTTTTCTCTCCTTCTCCTACTCCTCCTCCTCCTCTTCTTCCTCCCCTACCCCCCACCCACCCTCCGTTCTTTTCTTTCTTTTCCTCTTTTTCTATTAACGCTCACGAATAGGGTAAATCGTTCTGATATACCTTCTGTGTACGATGCCGTATGTGTATATATGCGCGCACTAATTATCAAAGCATTTCGTAATTATACGCAAAACACGCATATTTTTTCATTACGCATCTCTGATGATTGCGATAAGGTTAAACTATTTTTAATGAGCTACCATTATTCCAATTGCGATATCTTACTTTTAACATGTTTTCTCTTGCACTTTACTCAGCGCCACCGTATACCGTTTTCATCAATGGTTTTCCTTACTACGCGATAAATAAATCGTTACATTGTTGACTATATATTTGAATAAATCTTCGTGTATACCGAATTCGATAGTGCTTAAACTTTCAGATCCTCTGATATTTTTCTAATTTTTACATTAATACGCGAGATAATTTTGTGGAAGATGGCGAGAGATGGAGTTGAAATAGGCCGAAATTAATCGACCGATGCCGCGTCCTAATGCAGAAGATGCGATTTTGCATATGTTTACAAGCCGAGGCTCGTTGGAGCGAAAATTGCTTGTCGCCGGGGAAAAGTCACGGAGGAAGGGGACAACTTGCTTGGTGCAGATTTATCCGGGCTGCAAATTATTCATTGATATGTAAAACACCTTGTCTTCGTGGTGTAAATCTTGACGCGCTCGAGCACAGAGAGAAAACCATCTAGTCGATGATGAAAAAGTCGCAATGCCCACGCGTGAAAAATGGTGCGTTTTGCGAGGAACTCATCCGAGCAATTTACTCGTATACGATTCAAGTTTCACTTTCGATGCGTCGTGGCCGGTGTTACGACAATTTTGTTGCGTTGCATGTATCGATGTTTAGCTATTCCATTGATTCATAAATCTTTGGCAACCGTTTTTGGAAAGTTGATTATCTCGTAGCCTTTTTTGCGATATAGTAAATCAATGGGTACTTAAATGTACTTACTTATAGCTAATCAATTGGTTAATCTGGGAAATTATGTTGGAAGAAAAATTCCAAAGTGTGAGGAAACGTTGAAAATAGCTATATACCAATGTATACGTAAAGATTTAATTGTGAGTGAACTCATTATAAAAGTATTGTACGATGCAAGTATGAATATATTAGCAAGCTGTAACTTTTTTATACGAATACGTATCAAATAGAGCAATAAAATAAATTATCAAATTATATAAGCAAAAGAGGTAAAGTTTATATGTAAAAATACCTAATCGCAGTGAAAAGTTTCTTGAACGGAAAATCATCATTCAATAGTGTATTCTTTTGATACAGCGTCGTCAAATTATCGCTCGCCGCTTGTAATTTGGCGGACAATCTTCCCTCGAGCTCACGTAAATTACACCGAGTCTGCACAATTAATATAAATCTCGACGAAATACAGATCGAGAGAGAGAGAGAGAGAAAGAGAGAAACGGGGCAGAGGGAGGGTGGGTGGGGGGTGGAGGTAGAGCTGGAAATACTTTAATTCATCCGGGGAAAATGTTGAGCGTGTGCCGGAAAGAAGTTGCCGCGTGAATAAAGCGAGCGAGGTATACATAAGTACGAGAAGAAATATAGTAAAAAAAGCCTCGGCGCTTGTAATGTGCGCAGCTACACTCGCGGCGTAGACTGGAAGCCGTTCGTTTCGTAATCGCGACCGGGATCATTTTCTGCACGACTGCCCGGGAAATTAGATCACCTACCTCTCATCCCGGTAGCTCCACGAGAACTCGAGAGATCTCGCTCGTACGCCTCTCTATTATCTATCTTTCTCAAACTCTCTTTTTCTATATACGCCCTTTATTTTTACTATTTCCATCTACCAACTGCTCGTAGTGCGGGCGCGCTATATATATATACATGTACACTTACAGCCTTCTTTATGCATGCAGCCTCGTTTACTTTAAATTATTTTTACTTGTTTATCTAATAATTTTTGAGGCTATATGCTTTATCCGGGTAATTATATCCATTGCAATTTGTGTTTGCATAGTGTGAAATTTGTTGGACTAGCTGTTACCGCTTGAATTTGTAAACTGATATTTATTTCGACGTCCGGATAACTAAACATTCAAGAATGTTGATTATTGCGTCGAAATGAATGTTTATTTAATTACGTGCACGATTGTAGGTTTTATAATACATGTGCAAATCATAAGTAAAATATTTTATGTACAAAACTATTTTTCTTTATTTAAATTATTTATCTTTTTTATATTTGTATAAATAATATATAAATGAGTTTATTACAAATTCATTTATTTTATTATAAAAGTTCGTTATAGTTTTGTAAAATAAATAATTATTTTTATTTTTCTGCTCTGACGTAGTTTCTATATTATAATAGTTTTTTTTATCATATTTCAAATTAATATGTACTTTTTAAAAGTACAAAAATTTATTACTTATTTACAGTTGAAAATTATTTACATAGTTATATACCATATTATCATTTAAATAATATTCTTTTAAAGGTATACAGGAAATTTTATAAAAAGTATTTTTTTGCTTTTCCATGACTTACATTACTTAAATTATTATTTTAAAAAAATGAACATTACACATATAACCCGCTTCATACAATATTATGATATAAAAAAAATTAATAAAACACGAGGAGATACAATAAGTAATACTATATAGAGTTTTGTGATCTTATAAGTAGATAATGCGACGAGCATAATAAATCGAATGAATGCATTGCGAATTCATCGCGTTTAAGATTATATAGTTTAAATCTATTATACAATATCGTAAATAAGAAAAAAGTCGTGTCTTCAAGAATTTCAATTTATATTACTATCTCTTAATATTTTTACGTTGAAAATAATGAAAAGTAACATTTTAATTAGGAAAACCTTTCAATAAAAATTTCTTTTTTTATAAAAATGCTCTCGAAGTACATAGTAAGAATCAAAATAAAAAATATTTAATTACCATTCGCGTACATCATGAATATTGTAATTAATTTTTTTGTTTCTTTCAAGTATAAGACCGACATTGCTAACGAGTAAATGAAACCATCAGTATTATTGACTTAGGTTATCAAAGAAGTAATTGAAATTGTAATTACTATGCGCGGTTCTTGCCAAAATATTGTATTCAAGCAATTTTAGTGTTAACGTTCGTACTCCACACGCTATTTGTTTTCTAAAAAAATAAAGAAAATTTTTTTTAAAAAGGTACTTAAACGTAAAATTTGTTAAAATCCGTAGATTTGCGAAATATCTTTTTCCCATAATTCGACACGAATAGGTAGAGGTGTATCTATATATAAACTAAAAGAAACTAATTTCGATATTACCGAGCAACTCGACATTGGCACATCGAACGAGTGTAAAAAATCGACCTTCTCTCCCGCGTGCGTGCTCGGTGATTGACAAAATTTTTTCCAATCCATCCACTTATCTACACACATCCGACGCACACACCCGAAGAAATTAAAAGAGGCTGCGCTAAAGAATCCATAGATGCGTGCCGGAGATGAGTTTGCGATCGCATGCAGGAAAGACTCGTGGCTCTCGGTTGCTCGGTTTTTTACTTTGCGCACGATATATTCCGAGTTTTTCCCCTCCCCCGTCGTCCGAGTAATAATTCAGCAATTAACGCGAGAGAACCCGCTTTTCTTGCTTCGTGGGATACCGCGATTTTCTACCGACGAGTCGATCATTTCCTTCCCCGGTCCATTTTCTCTACCCTCCTTTTTCCTTTTGGACTCTCCTCGTTTATGTAAGCGAGAAAACGTGGACCGTTACGTATCGCGCGCCCTGCTCGAACCGCGGAATTCCGTTATCGATATACGCGTCCAGATCCACATACACGTCGCTCCACTCGTCTACACAGACATACCGGAGATCGACTCTTTTTTTATCATTTTATGCAAGTGCCTCGCGTTTATAAGGCTCGAATTGATCTCGCGATGCCGCAAGCTAACAAAAATTATGACAAGCTCGTGAGTGTTCTGCATGTTCATTTTTGCTAAGGAGAATTTGAAAGATACGTTATCGAAAGTCGTCCCGTATTTTTATACTATTTTCATCATCTAAATCGATTCTCTTGTGTAATAATTCCGATTTGTTAGCTTAAACAAACGTTGATCCATCAATTTTTAAATACATTAAAATATTTGTAATGCGATAGCTTATACGAAAACATACATTTATTAAAGCTTTGAGTAATTTTAGAAAATAACTGACATGCAAGTTTTATAATACGTTTTAGTAATAATATTAGATTAAACAGCTGTGTATTACTGTTAAACGAAAGAAAAAAAATTTAATTTTTATTGTTTGCGATAAATCGTATTTACTACAACTGTGTAATTTCAGTTATTTTATACTTTATACTTAATATGTATGCGTTAAAACTTTATTAACGCTTAATGATCTGCAAATAACGTATATTAAAAAAGTAAATGTCTTACGAGTAAGTTTTGTGTATTAAATTACTATGATTAAAATCGCAATGTTAACGTTATGAATAAACGGATCATTGGATATTGTATTTCTCCAAATTGAAGTAATTATAATATTTACACTGAATGGAAACATTTGTACTTTTAAAGACAACGAGGCGTCATTACTAAAGATAGCTGTATGCACATTTTTAACAGCACATAGCCGTCATTGGTGCCGCAACGTTTAACGACAAAATTGCAACGCTCATACATTTTCGACCTGTTGAAAACAAAAAAGAATAAGCTACTAAAATTATAAAAATAACCTCAATTTTGTAATTAGAAAAGGTGCAGCGTTGTCTTGTATTTTCTTTGAATTAGCAAACACTCCTTATTCGTTTAGAGATTTCAATGTCTTTTTATGTTATTAGTTGTAGCTAAGTGTAATCTTAACTGCATACTCTCGAGCTCATTTGAACTTGTCACTTTCTTAATTGCTGATAAAAATATCCAATGCTTTCTTAAATCGAATTATGTACTAAGCCTAGCTATATCTTAGGGGTCGATTTCAACTAGATAAAGACCCTAACTAAAATGAAATTAAGAAGCATAGATGTACAAGTGGTTTAAATGCTAGGGTGACATTCACCCCATATATTGTACTGAATTATTGCAGCAAAGATTAAATAGAAAAATAGAAATTAAACTGATTGTATTTGATGTAAATGCATAGAGTTAATATACCACAAATTGCAATAATAAAATTAGGGGAGAAACTTGTAAGCTACAGTGATGATCGCTCTTTTTGTTGATCTCATAACGAAAATTGAAAATTCGTGTTGATAAAGTATCTCATCAATGGAAGAAAAAAGTAAAAATATCTGAGTTTTACAGGGAAGAGGTGAAGATTTTTTTTATAAACCAAGAAAGGTTCTGATCGATGACCTTCGTTATACGGCACTTGCAGCCCGCATTATATACATAAGGTAATATCGGCGGCACTTAAGATGGAAACGCGCGGGCCACATCGTCACGCCAACGACTCGCCCTGAGCTTGCCTCGTTTATTTTCGCTCGCCGCGACGTCCTCCTCCTCCTCCTCCTCTTCATCCTCCTCTTTATACTCCTCCGCCTCGTCGTCCTTGTACATATATGCGCCCCGATTACGAGGCTTGTTGTTCGGAAATTAACGCGAGATAAGAGAATTGGTTTGCGAAAAAATGACTCTTTTTTTTTCATAATCGTCACGAGTTTACGTTATACACCGACAGGTGCGTTGCACTTGTTTGTAGGAAATTGGAGTGGCTGCCTCGACCGCTGGTTTACTCGATATTTACGGTAATCCAGTAAATTTGCGCGTGAATGAAAGTACTCCTCGACGAAGTGAAAGTTCTTACTTCAGCCACATATGGAATATTAGAATTGAAATTTTTTGTTTTCTGTAATTCTCTGATTAATAACTATATTAAGTGAATAATTTTTACATTTACTTAAACTTGCTTAACGAATAAAATTAATTGATTATTAAAAATATATTGATGGCTAACGCTTTGAAAAGTATAAAAATTTCTATTATTTTAACTATAAAGCGAAAGAATTCTTAGTTTTGCGAAATTTTCACTGTATTAAAGATGATTTTGAATGAAACAAAATAGGAGTCCTAAACATGATAAAAAAACAAGTGTGTATATAAGGCAATTATTGTGTAAAGAATATTAATAATTTATTTATTATACCACTATTTTGGGAATGTCTCGCTTAATAACGAATCTTATAGAAACTGACTAAACAATTTATTTAAAATGTTCATTTTCAAAGGGTATATTAATTGCTTTACAGGATTAGTCGAATTCATGGAAGAAAGATTACAGAGGTAAAATTTGTAAATCCTCGTGACGCTCGAGTATTAAGCGTACGGTGTTGATACTCTCGGTACGGTTGGAAGATACCCAACTTTTTCGGGATGATCGCGCGGTTAGAATCGGACAAGGTACACAGAGCGCTGGTCTCCTGCTCTCTGTTGGCGCGCGAGTCGAGGTTTCGCAGGTAATTGCTAGGCCGACGGGTCGATAATGAGCCCTGGCTTCGGGGAACCGATTACACCCGGCTCGAAAAGGACGGAGAGAGTGAGAGAGAGGTAAAGCCGCCGAGTCAAAAAGTGAAGCTTGCCCACCCTCCCCCTACGTCGCCCTCCCTCTTTTATCTCACTCCTCGTATCTGCCCTTCTCTTATTTTCGTTCCTCTTTCTCTCTCGGTCGCACCCCATCCTCTTCTAATGTTTATCTCGCTCTCTATCTTCTACGCTCGAGTCTTGCTAAAACTCGCTCTCCCTCTCTTATAGGCGAGAGAATCCGCGAGACGAGCCCATTTCTACGTAGAGGGTCTCGGTGCGTTTATTGTTTTAACGGTTGCGGCGATCTTCGACTTCGAATCGAATGAATCTTCGTACCTGGTTTTTGGATTACGTTACTTTTTTTGGTGCGTTATTTTATTTTTTGAACAACCGGACATTATATATACCTGTATTCCCATGCTTGATGAATTTTTAAGAATTTTGAAGTGTCTGATGTAGTACATGCGATGAGATTGATTATAAAAATATGGATTCTCTTTATACTATCTCCACCTTTCACTAATTGGAATAAATAATAAAAAAAGATTTAACGTGACGATTAAATTAATTCTGTATATACCCATAGCATGATCAAGCACAAATTACAGAATATTTAGTCATTGTTGCTTCGTCCATGGATGAAATTAAATAATAGTAAAAATGGTAGGTGGGCTGGTTTGCCACAATACTCAGGTTATATAGATGTTCAATTGTTCTATCAGTTACTATCAATCAAACTGCAGTCGTTCGTTAACTCCAGTCTGTACAAACTTCTTAAAAACAAAACCACTTTATTATATATATTAAACTTGTGAGGTAAACCTCACACCATTATTATTTTATAATTTATATAAGGAGGGAAGCCTTGTCGAAGGGACGTACCTGAAATAAGAAAAAGAATTATTAGTGTATATAGAAAAAATATAAGGTTAGCGTAGAGAAAATAGATATAAGTAAAATAAGATTTTAATATAATATCATACCTTTGAGACGACGAGTCCTGGGTGATCCAACGCTGCTATCCATGTGAGTCCTGTCCTTGGAGGCGATGAGTCCTGGGTACTGTCCATCGTGAGTCCATTTCCCCTTGAGGCGATGAGTCCTGGGTGAACCTATGGATCCTGGGTCCACTCCTTGGTAGCGTTGGGTACCTGAAAGGTTAATAATAAATAAACTAGAATAAATATAAGGTTAGGATAGAAGGATTTATAGGAGGATAGAGTCGGTTATAATAAGGAAGTTATGTTTGAGTATAGTATATTATATATAGGATATGGGAATAGAGGTTAGGAAGGAAGTAAACACCGGCTACGAATCCTGGCCCGAGCCATTCTCGTCACCGATATTTTAGTACGTAAAGGGAAGGAATTAATAGGGTTTTATTTGATTTGTTGAGGAAATCGGAGTATTGGAGAAAGGAGGGAGTCAATAACAAAGAAGAGACGATACAACCATACCGTCACCGACGTCCAACCATGTTCCCACGTAGATCCAGTACCATCTCCCGACGACCTGGTGATGGAGAACGAAGGCAGCCACGAAGATGACGACCCAGGAACTGGTGCACTCTCCACAAACACAAGATAAAAACCCGTTCGCCGTCGTGTAAACAAACGACGCCCGACTCGCGTGCAACGACTCGGCCGGCTGCTCGCATACTAGGGTCAGCGCGGCAGAGAGAGGGGGGCGGCGCTCGCTGCTCTCGCACATGCACGCCGCGGCACATGGCGGCGCACCGAGGAGGGGAACGACGGAATGAGCGGGAAGTAGCCATCTACAGCGTGTGTGTACGAGAGAGAAAGAAGACACACCTGTTGCATTGGTGGAGGCGCAAGTCAGTTCCTCAACGGAATACGGGTTATTTCGTTATTCTGTCACTGAGGAAAAGAAGATTGATACGGGAATAGATGGCGCGGACGGCGGTAACAGTTAATCATCTAATTAACCAAGAGGATATTATTGGTTGGAAAAGAAGGAAGAAGAAGACAATCAGCGCCGCGCGTTAACGAACTACGAGGACGAGCGGGATGCTACGAGTCCCGATCGTCATTCGTAGCCGGATAGTCTCATCGAGCGCACCTAGTTATTTTGATTGAGTAGTTCCATAGGAGTAATTTTTTTATAAAGTAATAATTGTTCGAGTAGTAGGGTTAGTTCTGAAGAAGATTGTTTCTCATTGCGGTAAGTGGGCTGCACGGCCACCGATTAATTTAATAAATCGAGTATCGCCGGGGATTTCTTGCGCGTCGCGTATAGACCTCCTGCGGGCCGCGCCGCCATTTTAGCACCTGCCGCGAATTCGAGTTGTCCGTATTAAGGGTTGGGAGACGGTTTATTAATTATTACCGGAGCTTATAAGACGCGAATATAGAGTTAATTAATTAACACTACGTAATTATCGGTGATCGGAAGATCGGGCTAGTTCGCGGGAACTTAACTTGTTGAATTCACTTCGTGTCCAAAATATTGTAACGGTGATCACCCGTAGTGATCGAAATTTGGAGTGAATAAATAGATTGAAATAATTAGTGATTTGACCTAATTAAAATTATTGAGTTCTTAATTTATCGACCTGTACCTCGACAATTACCGCCACGCGTTTCTGAAGGAGATAGGATTCGTCGTTGGTTTCGCCACCTCCGTATTGGCGTTGGAGCCACGTCCTGAGGAGTCGTACCGGGAAATTAATTGTATTGGTAAGACCTGGCGCCCAGTGTAATAATAAATACGGTCTTACCGGATTTAAAGGTAACATATATATATATTAAATAAAGTGAAACCGAGTAACGTGGTTTACGGGCCACGAAAGTGAGGACCACGTTACAAAATGGCGCCCAACGTGTTCGGGTAATTACCGCGACGCAATTTCGTTTTCCTTCATATATTCTCGTTACGTTACGTTTACAAGAAATCCCCCGTGTGGTGAGTGAATGTATATTAATAATTTTATATTTTATTTGTGAATCTGCCCATAATTATTTTTCTGAAGTTGTTAGTGATTTGAAATTAATTTTTTTTTCTATTTTATATATATTACGTTTACCTCCAATATCTGTCCAATACTTGTCCAATATTGATATATTACATAATATTTCATATACATAAATATAATATTGTATTATTTCTTGTACTGCATAAACATATATTTATTGGAAGTAAACCTTATTTTCAGCTAGAGGAAAATTTTATTTTCAGCATTACTGGTAGTAAACCTTATTTTCAGCTGGTGGAAAAATTTATTTTCAACATTATTGCTAGTAAACCTTATTTTCAGCTGGTGGAATACTTTGTTTTCAGTGTTGCTGGTAATAATTCTTATTTTCAATTTGTAGAAAATTTTACTTTCTTTAGATTTGGTGGTAAAATTAGTTTCCCTCCCCAGAAATCAATTATAAGAATTTATCGCTTTATATATAATATTTCATATTTACTAAATAAATAGTGGTCTACGGGTAGAAAATTAACTTAAATAAAATAAATTTCGTTTGTACAAATATACAACGCAATAATATTTTCATTCATTTATTAATTTCAAGTTAAATAATAATTTTTTTTCTTTTTGTCCTGTTGCAGAGTACTGAATTTTTTTTTTAAAAACTTTTTTTTCCATCAAGAACGTCACAGAAGAAATTGGAAAACTTCCAACTAATTTTTTTTTTCTTTTATAATTTTATATTTTTTAATTCTTTTTTTGAAATTGAGGAACCGATTTTATATAACTGTTAACTACTTCCCCTCGATATTATAACGAAAAAAGAAGCTCCCCGAGACAAAATTAGTAGAAATTCTCCCTTGAAAAAGAAAACTGGTAGAAAAGCTCTCCTTTCTAGAAATACTAGTAGTAAAATTTTATTACAGATATTGGTGGTAAACCTTACATTTAAGAAGCTATACTTGTAATTAGTTATATAAATCACATCGTCGTATCACCCAATCACAGTTTTGGAATACTAATAACGTGCACCCTCGCTTATTTCGATTTTTCCTTATATACAAAACCAAATAAGAGTTTGAAGAATCCTCTTAATTATACGTACGCCTTATTTGTTGAGTAATTAATTAGGACACTTGTAGTAGCAGAGTAAAAATAGCAGATATGACAGCTTATAGTAGAAAAGTTAATTTATGGTTGAGAGAAGTATTAAAAGATCCAGAGGCCCTAGAGGCATTCGAGCGAATAGGCAGGAACGATCCACACAATTTAATAGTTCTACTCGACTCACTTGGTCTACGAACTAGAGGAAAGAAAAGAACGTTAGTCAGTCGCTTATTCCGAGCCGGACTCAGACAAACGGACGCGACAGTCCCTTGGGATCCAGAAGTTGAAGAACGAGGGCTAGAGGCCCCAGTAACAACATTAGGCTTCGAATCGGATGGTTCAGAGGAACTGCTAGCCTTACAATTGGAAAATGAAAAAAGGAAAGAGAATATCGGCAAAGAAGCCGGAAAATCAGACACAATAAATAACGAACCATCGACAAGCGGAACATCGAAACACCAAAACTGGGATCGAACGATAATTCCAGTGACAATGGAAGAAATCATTGCGACCTCTACAACCACTTGCACAACACCAACGGTATCGATGGCCTCAACAATCGTGGGGAATGCAACACTAAGAATGGTAGCAGTACAGAGAGGAATGATACAATCCACATCAGCGTCACAACGGATATTATTATCAAGTTCAAACCAGCGATTGGTGATACCAAATGAAGTCCAACGGTTAATAAATGAAAGTCTGAGACAAAATAATTTGGAACAACATAACATACAAAGAGTAAGTCCAGATTCCTCTCAACCATGCCTACAGAATATATCTCAAGATAGAACTAATGATAGACGGGAAGAAGAACATAGAAGTACCCAAACCACACCATACGCACCGTTACACGAAAGAACTCACAGTTTATACCCAGAAATAGAAATAATCACCCAAGATAACGCAGAAGCGTCTTCTGTTAACTCAGATGGTGACTTAGAATTGGAAAATAATAGAGAACTCGAATGTAACAGGAGCAATGAAATAATAATGAAGATAGGGAAAACTACGGCACTAACGTAGACTATACTGACAGAGAAGATAGAACACAAAAAACGACTACAAGTAATAATAGACTAATAGAATCTATCCCATCCGCCGGAAAAAGACTGCACCAATTCCTAGACATATTGGAGGACATGACAAAAATGAGCCATAAGACTAGCACACCGTCACAACAGGAACGTTCACAACCGGTACAAAGGGTAGATCACGCAGTCCCCGATAATGCAAATGTAACCGAACAGAGAACGTATACAACACCTGTTCCTCCAACTAGGAAACCAGCACCTACAGGTAGAATACTAGAAAAAGAAAATGAAGAGAACGTTATATACGTAGGAGGAATCGAAAGCGAGAAGCACAAGAAAAAGAAACAAAAGAAAGGAACCAAGAATAAAAAACATGAAAAAACCAGAGAAAGTAATAAGAAAAGGAAGGATAAAAAGAAAAACAGAAGAAATGACGACAGTAGCGAAGAATCATCTGACGACAGTAGTGATAGTGAAAGTGAAGACGATAGTGACAGCCGAAGTGAAGACGACACAGACAGTACAAGCGACACAGATTCTGACAGGGATTACCGGAAGACCCGTCATAATAAATCGAAAAAGTTCAATTTAGCCGAGAATGAAAAAATATTAAGATTATTTAAATCATGGAACCTGTCATTTACAGGAGAAGAAAAAGATAACCCAAACGAGTTTTTAACTAGGTTATCCAACTTTAGGAAGAATGTATTAATGTCAGATCGCCAATTCTTTAGAGGACTCCCATGCATTTTCACCAAACGCGCTAGTAGATGGTACGGTAACATACAGGATGAACTGAAACATAAAAAATGGGAAGACTTTTTAAAAGCATTTAAAGCCCAATTCACGAAGAAAATATCCGAAAGCGACGTATGGGATGAAGCATGGAAGCGAACCCAAGGAAAGAACGAGAGCATCACTAATTACGTTGGATGCATAAAACATATATTCTCCTACCTGAAAACGTCACCTTCGATGAAAAGGCAAATTGACGTGGCCTGGCGGAATCTACGTCCTGAATATCGTCGCTATATGTCCGAGAAAAAAATTAAAACGTATGCAGACCTGGAGAAGTATGGGAGACGATACGAGGATTTGTTAGAACTAGATAAAAGGTTCAAACCACCTCCAACTCCCGAAAACTCGAAGATCCCGGAAGCGGTCGCCCCGGAATACGTTAAATTAAATAAAGTGTCGTCACTGGAAGAAAATTATACCGGAATAAATTACGAAACGTGTCCCATTCAAAAGGAGTCATCGTCGAAACAAAAAGGCGGTAAAAAGGAAATAAAAAGAGAGGACAAAAAGAAGATAGACTCATCAATACACGCAACCATCGAACTACCAGTTGGACAACAAAACCCAACGGTAGCTGCAGTTGCAACACCCCAACAAACCTCAAATTTTATACAGACTCAAAACGCTGGACAACCACCACAAAACTGGACTAGGTGGTCCAATAATGGGACACGACAAAATTTCGTGAATAGCAGTAATTATAATAATGGGAACAATCCCAGAATCAACAATTATAATAATATAGGTAATCCTAAGGGCGGTAACAGTTTTACAAATAGTAGAAATCCTAGGTATAACAATAGTGGTACGAACGCATATAGGAATAACGATAATCAAAATAGGAATTATAACCAAAGTGGAACATGGAGAAATACCAATCAAATAGCCACGCCACAGAACTTGGGGGCGAGACCAAGAATAATGACTCAGGCAACACAAGGAAACAATACGCTTCAAGACACTTTCGTCGGCGCTTGCTTCCACTGCAACCAAGTGGGTCATCGTGCATCGGAATGTCCATCAACCGTATGTTTCGTGTGCAAACAATCAGGACACAGAGCTAACACGTGTCCGAACCGTATGAGTCAACAGATCTTCGCATGCCAAGTCTGTGGACAGGCTGGTTATACCTTTTCTAATTGTCCAAATTGCGCCCAATTAAGAGACAACTGGGGAAACGCCAATGCTGGGGTACGACAGGGACCGACCACCTCACAGCAGCTTCCCCAAGGGTCCCAACAATTCGGCAACGGACAATAAAAGAAGAAATAAAACAACACGAAAAATCATTTTTTGAGGAATTACAGGGAAGATTAAATCAAAAACCACAGAAGAAAGAGAAAATTAACTGGACAGATAGAATGAACGAAGTATTAAGAAAAACAATGGAAGAACAAATGAAACTACCAGAAGCATCAAAGGAAGTTAGTACGGAAATAATCACAAATTTGATGTCAGAACTGAAAAAGGGAAACGTTACCGGGTGTAAGAATAGTATCACCCTGAAATCGTTTACCCCAAGTAAAGAAGTAGTAGAAATTTTTGAGGAAGAACAAAAAGCCGATTCCAGTACCAAACCAATACTACTCTCAGCAATGGAGGATCTACATGAACAGATATATAGTAACGAGGATACCCAAAAACTCTATACTATAGATAAGGCCGGTATATTACTGAAGAATACTGCAGACTCTATAGATATATTGACAAAACGGGACACCTCAAAACAATCTGTCATTAAATCCCAAAACGCTAAGAGAGAGATTGAGTTAGACTGGACGGAATGGCGAAAAATCGAAGACGAGAGTAGAGTTAAAGATAAAAATAATGGTAGTAAAAACATTAGAGGTAATGATGATAAAAATAGTAGAAAAAGCACGGATGAAAATAGTAGAAGTAAAAATACAGAAGTAATAGACGAAAAGGATAAAAGCTTTGGTAGTAAAAATAATAAGAACGAAAACATGGTAGATGTTAACCTTAATAAAAATAAAGAAAAAATAGTAAAAGAAGAAATTGAAGTAATGGAAAAAGAAAAAAATGTAGCGGAAGCCAGTTTGGAAAATAGAGGTTTCGTTCGATTAAACATTGCAGGACATACGTTTAGAGGATTACTTGACTCAGGAGCCATGATTTCAGTAGCAGGACCGAAAGTAATCGAAAAATTCAAGGATAAGCTGTTACCTTCTAATTCCTACGTCAAAAATGCCCATGGCGGAATAAGTAAATCTTTAGGGACATTGAAGTTAAATTTAGAAGTAGACGGACACGTAGATACGTTAGAACTCAAAGCCCAGCAAATATTCGAACACGATATCGTGCTGGGGAAAGACTTTTACGTAAAATGGGATGTAGACGAAAGACACAAACATGGACTATGGCGCGTACACGAAGGTCCCTGGCACAAAACGTATGGAGGTGAAGATACAGCGGAAGATCCAGTAATTTTTGCAGAATGTAATGGCATATCTGAAGTCACAAATCCTCAGCGACATAAAGTAGATAAACTAGTATCAAAGATACTACCGACACCGTCGAAAACTCCAGGAATGACGGACATGATAGAACACCATATAGCCGTGATACCTGGATCACTACCGGTTCGCCATAAACTACGTAGAATGTCACCAGCAATGGTTCAAAATGCCCATGAAGAAGTAGAAAGACTATGGAATGAATGGTATAGTAGAAGATTAAAAGAAGTCGAACAATTCCCGGAAAGGTATCAAAGTTGGAAAATCGAAGATAATTTATTATATAAATTCCGCAACGATCCTCTCCTGGACCCGATCACCAATAGAGAAGAAAATTGGAGATTAGTAGTACCAGAAAATTATAAAGAAACAGTTTTAAAAGAAGCACATAACTTACCATCGGTAGGCCATACAGGTATCGAAAAGACTTATGATCGCATTGCTCGAGACTATTACTGGCAAGGCATGTGGCACGACGTAAATCAATACGTGAAACAATGTGCAACATGTCAAGCATACAAAATTCCGCAGACTGGTCAACATGGACTTATGGGAACGAGGGTGGTAGACAGACCTTGGTGTATCGTAGCGGTGGACCTTATGGAATTTCCACCGAGTAAAAGCCAAAATAAATACTTAATAGTCTTCCAAGACCTATTTACAAAATGGATAGAGGTAAAACCAATAAGGAAAGCCGACGGAAAATCCGTATCTAAAGCCTTGGAAGACTTAATACTATTTAGATGGGAAACACCGGAATATTTGCTATCGGACAACGGAAAAGAGTTCGATAATAAATTCCTAAAGTCCGTACTCGACGAATATGGCATCAAACACATCACCACCCCGCCATACCACCCACAAGGTAATCCCGTGGAACGTTGCAATCGCACATTAAAAACGATGATCGCGATGTTCGTGAAAAACGACCACCGCACATGGGATGAACACATACACGAATTTCGACACGCTATAAATACGGCGGTACAAGCCTCAACAAAGGTTTCCCCCGCATTTTTAAACTATGGACGACACCCTAATCCCGTGAAGAGTTTAAGAAGAGAAGTAGAGGAAAAGAGACCCATATTAAAAATAGACTCGGAGATCTGGATTAATCGAGCTAAGAGATTAGATGCCCTTAGAGACCTCGTTGCAAAACACCTCGACCAAGCTCACATAATCCAAAAGAGATCTTACGATAAAAATAAACGACACGCGGTATTTAAAATAGGAGACTTAGTAATGAGGAAAACCCACCTGCTTTCAAACGCAGCTAACAAATTTTCGGCAAAACTAGGAGCGAAATATGAAGGCCCCTTCGCAATTTTAAAAATCCTATCCCCAACCGTATACCTTTTAGATATAGATTCGGGCAGGAAAAATGCGAAGGTGCACGTTTCGGATTTGAAGAAATATATTCCTCCCAGGTTGCAATGATGAATGTACAATAAAGAGTAAAGAATTCAAAGTTTTTTTTTGTTGAAGATTCGAATCGTTTGATTTATATGTTTCAGAAATGTCTCAAGATCATAATGAGAAGAACGGCAGCATGCCACCAACATCGGCGCATTTTAGGGCTTCCCAAGGACCCCTGATGGAAGATCCGGTCGTCCTTTTAACCCGTTGGTTGGGCACTGTGCCCGACGAGCCCGTGGTCAAGCGTGTCGAGTCGACACCCTCTGGTGGGTGGGCCGACCAGTTGGCCGACATGTTCCGGGAGGACATGTTGTCCGCCGGGATCGTCCCTCCTGGAGAGGGGGGCGAAGAGCCGGTCACGGCTCTCAACGGTGAGGACGAAGATGTGGTGATGGAGGACGGGACGGCAGTGCAGGCCCGGAACGACGCTGTCCCAAACAGCGGAAGTCCGCGAGCCCCTCCGATCCCGTCAAGAATTCTCTGGGCCGATGTCCCACTGGACGACGACGAGCCACCAGAGGAAGAGGAGATCGCGGCAGTGACGGCCGGAGCGGAAGCCATCTCTGATGGTGGAAACTCGCAGGCCCCTCCGAGTTCTCCAATTCCCACTGAACCTAAAACGGCACAAGAGGTTTGGGCCGAAAGGAGGGAGCTTAACACCATCCAGGATGATGAACCCATGGAGGAAGACCCCTGGGATCCCCGTCACCTCCCCCCTGCACCACCAACTCACCCGGAACGCCTCCGCAACCTCAAGGGTGACCTGATACGCGTTACCCAAGAGGTTGTTATCACCTCGCTGCCACCATCCAGCGAGGAGACGGCGCCGGGAGTAGGTGAGGCGATCCCTGAGAGGGTAGAGATACCCTCCACCTCTCAGGGAAAACCCAAGGTCAGCGAGGAGGAAAGGGCGAGTCAGGACGCGGTACGGGAGCTATATGCCACGCTAGCTCGCTCAGACGGCGTGGCGAAACCCCATACCAACGGGGTGCTCACCGTCCTGGAAGATCGGCCACCGAAGGGGGAGGCACCGAGGGCATCCGTGGCTCCTGTGAGGCGGCTACCCGCCCGGCCGACAGACACAGAACCAGCGAGCCTGCCACGGAGCTACCCAACGGTCCCCCCACCAAGGCCGATTCCAATGTACACTCCCTTACCTCCGGAAAACCCACCTATGAGCCGTGCAGCCCGTCGTCGTGCCAGGAAATATAACCCGCGTAGACACCTCACGATGGAGGACTATTTTGGGGGATTGAGCCCTCCACGCTCCTTATCGCCTCCAGAACCTCCTGCCGATCCGTTCTACGTGGAACAGAGACGACGACAGGAGGCGGAGGACGAACGTATCCGTCGTGAGGAGCAGCGGAAGAAGGAAAAAGAACGCGCCCGCATAGAAAAAGAGAAGGAAGAAAGAGAGAAAGAAAGAAAAGAGAAAGAAGAAAGAGAAAAGCGTAGAAGAGAAAAGGAGGAAGAAGAAAGAAAGAAGATAATGAAGGAGATGGAAGAAAAAGAAAGACGTAGGAGGGAAAAAGTCGAAGAAGAAAACAGAGTAAAGAAGGCAGAAGAAGAACGTCGGAGGGTAAGAATTATAGAAGAAGGACGAAGACGAAGGTTTGAGGAAGAAAAGCGGGCTCGAGAAAATCAGGAGAGAGAAGAGAGGTATAAAAGAGAAAAGAAAAGGCTCTTAGAAGAGAAGGAAAAGGAAGCAAGGAGGGTAGTAGAAATGAGGAGGAAAGAAGAAGAAAGGAAGTTATTGGAAGAAAAGAGGCGGGAGAAAGAAAAGGAAGAGTGTAGATTGGCAGCAATGAGGAAGAGAGAAGAGGAAGAGCGGAAACAGAGAATGTTAGAGGAGAAGAGAATGGAAGAGGAGAAGAAGAAGAAAGAGGAAGAGGCCCGCTGGGCGAGAGAAATAGAGGAAGAGAGAGAGCGGATCCGCCTATCTCGCCCCAGCACGAGCAGCGAGGGATCCCGGAAGTCGCCACCTCGACCTCCATCCCCCACACGAGGGGAGCATAGGCCGAGGAAGGCTTCCAGGTGGGATTCGGGTCCGAAGATTGACCTCCTGAAGTCCATCCCCACCCCTTCACCATTGACAGGGGTGAGGTTCGGAGGGCTGGAACCGGTGCCCATCGACCCAAAGGTTGACCCTCCGGTCAAGTCGTGCTTCATATGCTGGGAAAAGGGGCACTTTCACCCATCCTGCCCCAAACCCAAGAAGCATATGATTTGCTACAACTGCGGCCGGAGGGACGTAACGATGCGCACTTGCCCGAGGTGTAGTAAGGCGCACCTCGAATACCTGAAGAGGTTGAACTCGGGACCGTGCGCATCATCGAAGGCGCCCGCCAAGCCGGAACCAGCCCAATCCACACCATCGGAGCCAACACCTCTTAGGAGACCCCGAATCACCCCCTCGTTGACGGTCCCTCTCAGGCGCCCGTCAATCGCCGCCCCCGCTGCACCTCCGGAAGCGGCGCCTAAGCCGGCGATGACTCCGGAGGAGGCCCTGAGGCTTCTGGAGACCCTCCGCAACATCCCCTCCGGGAGTAGGGAGGCGGTCTTCCAGGTGCTATTCCCGGGAGGGAAGTAAAGGGGGCCACGGGGAAGAAGAGGAGACACCTCGCGTTGAGCGGGGGTAAAAATTAATTAATGTGGGAAAGTTAAGGATAAAGAAAGAATTCGGAGGTCGTAGAAATCGCAGCAGGAACGGGAGCATTATTAAGTAGAAGAAAGATGAACCTGTGAAAGAAGATAGTAGGAACCTGCCAGAAATAAAGAAAAAAAAAGAGGAAGAGAGAAAATTAAATAATTAGTAGAAAACCTTATTTTCAGGTAATGGATTTGTAGAAAACCTTATTTTCAGGTAACAGATGATGATCAGAATGGTAGTAATTATATAGTAGGAAAGGATGTCGATAAGCAGTCAAACGAGATGGTAGTAATAGTCGAAGTATATATAGTAGAAAAGGGTAACGACAGGCAGTCAAACGTGATGGTAGTGATGGTAGAAGTATAGATGGTAGAAACGGATATGGATTCAGAATCAAACTCGATTGGTAGAAAATCTTTTTCTTTTGAAGGAAGATCAGAGAGGAAGATAATTGAAAAAGAACAATTGGTAGTAAGTATTGGAAGGTAAACCAAGCATATATTATTTTTTTTTATTTAATTAAGTTTTATTTTATTTATTATGATGATATATTTTCTTTCTTATGGGCAGACGTATGAATTATAAGTTGTTGGAATGTTGTATGTGAGGATATTATGGTTATGGGTTATGCGTGTTCGGTGACGAGTATCGCTTTGGCCAAGCGTTAGTAAGTGCAGTCCACTCTCCTTTCAGGAGTGTGTCCCGACTTAGGAGGGGGGTATTGTGAGGTAAACCTCACACCATTATTATTTTATAATTTATATAAGGAGGGAAGCCTTGTCGAAGGGACGTACCTGAAATAAGAAAAAGAATTATTAGTGTATATAGAAAAAATATAAGGTTAGCGTAGAGAAAATAGATATAAGTAAAATAAGATTTTAATATAATATCATACCTTTGAGACGACGAGTCCTGGGTGATCCAACGCTGCTATCCATGTGAGTCCTGTCCTTGGAGGCGATGAGTCCTGGGTACTGTCCATCGTGAGTCCATTTCCCCTTGAGGCGATGAGTCCTGGGTGAACCTATGGATCCTGGGTCCACTCCTTGGTAGCGTTGGGTACCTGAAAGGTTAATAATAAATAAACTAGAATAAATATAAGGTTAGGATAGAAGGATTTATAGGAGGATAGAGTCGGTTATAATAAGGAAGTTATGTTTGAGTATAGTATATTATATATAGGATATGGGAATAGAGGTTAGGAAGGAAGTAAACACCGGCTACGAATCCTGGCCCGAGCCATTCTCGTCACCGATATTTTAGTACGTAAAGGGAAGGAATTAATAGGGTTTTATTTGATTTGTTGAGGAAATCGGAGTATTGGAGAAAGGAGGGAGTCAATAACAAAGAAGAGACGATACAACCATACCGTCACCGACGTCCAACCATGTTCCCACGTAGATCCAGTACCATCTCCCGACGACCTGGTGATGGAGAACGAAGGCAGCCACGAAGATGACGACCCAGGAACTGGTGCACTCTCCACAAACACAAGATAAAAACCCGTTCGCCGTCGTGTAAACAAACGACGCCCGACTCGCGTGCAACGACTCGGCCGGCTGCTCGCATACTAGGGTCAGCGCGGCAGAGAGAGGGGGGCGGCGCTCGCTGCTCTCGCACATGCACGCCGCGGCACATGGCGGCGCACCGAGGAGGGGAACGACGGAATGAGCGGGAAGTAGCCATCTACAGCGTGTGTGTACGAGAGAGAAAGAAGACACACCTGTTGCATTGGTGGAGGCGCAAGTCAGTTCCTCAACGGAATACGGGTTATTTCGTTATTCTGTCACTGAGGAAAAGAAGATTGATACGGGAATAGATGGCGCGGACGGCGGTAACAGTTAATCATCTAATTAACCAAGAGGATATTATTGGTTGGAAAAGAAGGAAGAAGAAGACAATCAGCGCCGCGCGTTAACGAACTACGAGGACGAGCGGGATGCTACGAGTCCCGATCGTCATTCGTAGCCGGATAGTCTCATCGAGCGCACCTAGTTATTTTGATTGAGTAGTTCCATAGGAGTAATTTTTTATAAAGTAATAATTGTTCGAGTAGTAGGGTTAGTTCTGAAGAAGATTGTTTCTCATTGCGGTAAGTGGGCTGCACGGCCACCGATTAATTTAATAAATCGAGTATCGCCGGGGATTTCTTGCGCGTCGCGTATAGACCTCCTGCGGGCCGCGCCGCCATTTTAGCACCTGCCGCGAATTCGAGTTGTCCGTATTAAGGGTTGGGAGACGGTTTATTAATTATTACCGGAGCTTATAAGACGCGAATATAGAGTTAATTAATTAACACTACGTAATTATCGGTGATCGGAAGATCGGGCTAGTTCGCGGGAACTTAACTTGTTGAATTCACTTCGTGTCCAAAATATTGTAACGGTGATCACCCGTAGTGATCGAAATTTGGAGTGAATAAATAGATTGAAATAATTAGTGATTTGACCTAATTAAAATTATTGAGTTCTTAATTTATCGACCTGTACCTCGACAATTACCGCCACGCGTTTCTGAAGGAGATAGGATTCGTCGTTGGTTTCGCCACCTCCGTATTGGCGTTGGAGCCACGTCCTGAGGAGTCGTACCGGGAAATTAATTGTATTGGTAAGACCTGGCGCCCAGTGTAATAATAAATACGGTCTTACCGGATTTAAAGGTAACATATATATATATATTAAATAAAGTGAAACCGAGTAACGTGGTTTACGGGCCACGAAAGTGAGGACCACGTTACAAACTTGTTGAATATTTCAGGGTAAATTGATAATGATTACGAATTTTGTAAATAATTTCCGAGCATATTTAGAAAATAACTTAACTTTGTCCAGGTAAACGAAAGTACTTAATTGTCAATACGTTTACTCGAATTTTCGCGTTTAAGCGTTTTCCTTCAGAAAAATGAATTTTTTTAGTCGTATATAATCTCGTTTACATTTTAACACGTAATACGTTTAACATTCTAAAATTACTATAATCCTTCGTGAAAAAATGTTACATAGTTAATGCGGCGTTTCAAAATCGCACACACATTTTGTAAAATTAATTTCACGGCAACACAAAGTTTCTCCTATTTCATATTTCTATATACCGCAATTACAAACAAAACACTATAATTCCCAAACAACGTAAACGCTCCGTCAATCGCGAATAAAAAAGCATTGCGATATGTATATATATACTGTATATAAGTACTGTTACTGTTGGGAGTTCTCGAGCGAGTATTTCAGCGGTTACAAAATCACGCGATTCGCAGTCCCCAAGAAAATCACCTTACAGTCTAGTTCAAGTATAAGACGAAGCGAGACCCTAAAAATACGTGTGTCACGACGATACGCAAGGATAAGCCGTTTGAAATAAAAAGTAATCGGGGACCGTTGGGGATCGAGAAAGATAATTAGCACGATCCGTGAGTACGCGATAATTGCCAGGCTTCGGGACAAGACGCCTTCGAGATTTTCGCTCAGACGTGATGTTTAAAACTCTTGCAACTCGAAATTTCTTATTTAGACGCGCGTCAAGCTTTGCTTCATATTTACGCGAACGCTAAACTCTTCTGATCGTTTTTCTGCGACAGCGGCTCTATCTCGTATATCGTATGACACCGGTACACGTGAATCAATTAACCGTACGAGAAAAACACCTGTGATTGACTTCAATATAACAAATTTGCAACTCATTCATGGTTTACGTTGACACATAAAAAAGAGCATTCGTCTTATTCGTTTCATGCCGTCTGTTATTTTGCACCAACAGTTAAATTTTGCAATTACTCCTCTAATGGTAATGTCGCGTAATAAATTATTATTTTTTAAAGTTACATAATAAAATCTAGGAAATTAATTAATAATTCCGCCGAATGGCATTTTAAACTGCCAGTGGATAGAAAAATTTATTTGAAAGCTACTCTGAAGCTAATGCGTGTATATACCTATTTACGTATGTTTATTAAAAATTAAATCCGTTTAAAGCGATATCGTATTCTTTTCTAAATCACCTTCAATATCAATCAAAAATTAAACAAAACCAACATTTCGCTTTCAGCCGGTACAATATTGACGTAAAAGTTTAATTATTCACGAAAGCCTAAAAGACCATAAATCAAGCCGCAATCTCTGATCGGATCGTAGAAAAAAAAACAGAAAAACATGGGAATGCGCGCAGTGATCTCGGGAAAATGAAAACGGAAAGCGCGTGCGTGTTCAGCCATTATCGCGCATATACCCGGTTCGAAGGGTAAGGGAGGTTAAAAAGGGGTGTGTAATCGCGGGCTGAAGGGAGGGGGAGAGGGCAATTACAATGACAGATAACGTGGTTGATTCGAATGCACACTACACGACAAAAGAGACACGAAAGGTCGAAGAAAACAGTCGCGAGGCACGACATTAGCCCCCGCGGATTCGCGGCAATTGCAATTTATCGCGGTCGTTTTGACGATTTATGTGTCTACCAGTGGTTAGTTAAGATGCACGAGGCGGCTAACGTGCAAAAATACAAAAACAATTCTGCTAAAATAATGCACCGACGTTATAGCAATGATATTATAACTGCACTCTTAACCTTTTTTATTTATAAAATCGAATATTGGAAATCAATAGCAATTAAAAATTGTTATTAATAAAATACGCATTAAATAATAATCTACAGACAAATAACTCGAGAAATCGTTGTTTCATCAGAATTAAATTTTTTTAAAGGAAAAAACGTGTAAGCTTTCCATACACGAAAGAGGTGAGACTGGTGAACAGCTCGGCGAAGCCATAAGTCTGGCATCGACAGATGGCCAAAGATTGCCCTCTTCCCGTCCTTAATGCGGTCTTTCACTTTCGAACTCCAGCGTATTCGAAAAATGAAATAAAAGTGTTTTCATGATACTGGGAAACCAGATATCTTTCAACGTATTTAAATGCTAACAAATAATTGATCAATTTGCCTATCAGATTGTCAAAAAATTTAACAATTAATGCATACGTATTACATTCTCGATTTTTATGCTTCTATGCATGTATATATATATTTATATATTATCATAGTCTACATAAATGTAAATATTACGATAATTATAAACGAAGAGTAACAAGGTAATTTGATTTTAAAAATATTATTGTTCGTATACAGTATTGTAGAAAAATCTACGTTTTTATTGTATTTTATTGCTTTTTGCATAAATAATACAATTTAATTAACATGTCTATATTATAATATACTTAAAATGTATTAACATTATGTTAAAAAATTTGAAGATTATAGAGTTTTTTAATTTTCTTTATTTTCTAGACGTTAATGATTTTAAAAAGCTTTAACATGACTATCGAGAAATATATGAAAATTATTTGCAGACGTGTTTCTTAAAATAACTAGATTTTTGCGTTTTAACATAAAAATATGTGTTAAATTTCTATAATAAATATTTTATCGTTATAATTGTGATTTTAAAACTTTGTTTCTATGTAAATGTATCGGTCCATGATCATGACGTGAATTCCAAATGATGAAAAGAGTCATTTATTTTTTAATTTGTGCTGTTATAGAGAAACGTATAGATATTAATGTATTTATAAACCATTATATTAAAACTAATTTTATTGTTCAGATAAGACATACTCTTACACATGAATATTAAAATTTTTTTTCAAATTATCCTGTCCTCTCCGCGCGTCCCCTTAATACGAACCTACCCACGTAACAATATATATATATATTTTTAAAATAATAATAAATAATTAGACTTAATATGTTACTGCTACACCATCAATGGTTTTGTCTATGATGTTCACTAACCATACAGCGAACGGGACTTGCTGCGGAATTTCCTAATTAAAAATAAAATTTATGTTTAATAAAATTGACAAATTATAGATATGCAAATTGGCAAATATAAATAATTTGTTATTTTCTAATCAATATAATATTCTCTATGGAGATCATATATAAGAATCTACATCAGGTGGAACAAGCTACTACAAGGTAGGATAATTTACCGATGATTGTAAAAACCGCGTATAACAACGTAAGTCGTGTACCAGTTTGAAAAGACCGGTTGACGCACTCGGCGTTTATCATTCGGACTAGTTGGGGTGCAATGAGATGCCGCGAAAGTTAGAAGTTCGAAATTAATTGGGCCGCGATGACGGAACAACGGGAAATTAGCCTCGAGTCAGGAATCCCTTCTCTCTCTCTCTCTCTCTCTCTCTCTCTCTCAGTCTTTGTCTGTTGGTTAGCCGGTCTTGCAGAATCGAGCGCAGAGCGGTGGAAAGCAATTAGGTGTCATTAGGAGCGCCGCCTGCATGCTCGCGAAGACGGTTCGTCCGGATTCGGTTTGTTGAGGTGATTATTCTTATTGTTCTTTCCGGCCGGGCTTCTTGGAAATCTCGGAAGCTCCGTGATGCCGAGCACGACACCCGCGAGTGCGAGATGACTCGTTAGAGGGTGCTTCAAATTACGCTTCTCTCTCTCTCTCTCTCTCTCTCTCTCTCTGTCTCTCTCTCTCGCTCTCTCTTCATCACTCTACTGTTGGATAAAAACTGGACTAGCTGGGCCGTGGTTAACTATACTTTTGATACTTTTAATTTTGGTGGATACGTGAAGTATATCGTAGGTAAACTTTGTAATTAAATAATTATTTATTTTAACTTACTCGAACTGACTACAAGAATATATATATCAAGTTCATTGAAACTTTAATAAAACATTTACAAAATTGGTGTTGTTTACGTGTATTAACATTAATTACTCTGATCTAAAATTACTCTAATAAAAAATAATAGTGCACGAGATCGATTTATGGGTTAAACGCAGTTTATATAAATTAAATGACGTAATATTCATGTTAATAAATTAAGATATCCATTGAAACCATAATTATTCAAAATATTAATTATTGAGATCTCTGTATACAGAATTAGCCAGTCATGTTTGACCAAAAGCTGTAAAGCAGAAATAGTTACATCTGAAAATTATAGTTATTGAAAAACTAAATGGACCAAAGTGTTGTGGAACATTCTTCAGATACATTTTCTGCGTTATGTCATTATAATAATAACTTTTAGTTCGAAATTCTTAGATGATACTGTTTTTCACTTTAAACTGCAGATTATATATATATGTATATAGCCCATAACACGCAGCTTCTCCGCAATTTTTAGCTTCTCAAGCTATTAGTTTGCTTCCGTCAAGGGACGAATTCTTTCACGCATCGTTCAGTGCTCGTCGAAACTTCAATCCACACCGACTACTGTGGATCACGTTCTGCTATATTCGATTACTTATTATTTTACTGACTTGTTAATCCACGTTGAATTACAATTCTGATATATACTTTCATATATTCTTCAAATAGGAGACACATTTCTATTATTCTTTCGTATTCGATGGTTTTAGTTATTGATGTTTTACTAATTTTTATTTTTACTGTAAATATTTTGTTTATAAAAAAACAAGTGTATATTATTATTCATCATGTCGATGATATAAACGATGATATAAACGAATTCTAAATTAAACTGGTAATTCACTAATAATTTTTAAATTTGTTGAAATAACAATAATAATTTTTATTAAAACATCTCATTTAATATTCAGTATTATTAACAACTAGTTAAGTACGAATTTTCATTAATCTTTAATTATTCTATAAATTAAATAAGTTCTAGGTTCGAAAGAGAAAATTAAAAAGTTTATCTTGTACTTAAGAAATATTGATCAATATAAAAAAAATATAAAATCCAACGTTTACCTGATTTAAAGAATTTTGACAGAAGCAAATTGATTTCCTATTTTCCATGAACGAAGAACGCCATTAATCATAATGATTCAACGCGAATTAAATCGGAAATCCCTTCGTGGTAGCGAATATCGGTCGAAAACGCTAAAATCTTCTAGGAATTGTGCAGAAATTATTATCGGTCTTGGGACTCTCGTCGCTCGCGTTATATTAAAAAACCTGATGAGTCCGTAAGGTGCGCTAATTAAGCCGTATTATTTATACCTTGCCGCAAAGGGAAAATATGCTAATCGAATTACGTCGGTCCGTTAGTACGCGGACATCAACCGACTCGTCATAGCATCGTGTTTTTATACGTGTCATTCTGTCGACCGGCAATGCGTACCAAATCGCCGAAATCTATGTATATCCAAAAAATTTACATAAACCGATTGGACGCGATCGAGTTATGGCGGTGAATGAATAAATTTCTTTAGCGTTTTTTGTCGATTCTCTTTCCAATGAATCTCGTATTATTTAATTCATCATTGAAGGTTATAAAAATATTAAATATTGATTTCTATTGTAAAATTGTTGAATCGATCAGTAGTATTTTTTGTTAATATGTTGTAGTTCATACGGCTGTGTATAAATGAGAATTGCAAGTGTAGCTTTGAACGAAATATACGAGCGAGTTGATGACACCTTATGAATAAAAAAAATGGGCTTCAATGATCTAAACTTGAACTTCACACCTAACGTATAACATATTGATTAATTTGGTAATTGCGTTTTAGCTTCTATAAATTGTTATAAAATGATATAATTATAGTTAATACATTTATAGAGATGTTAAGAAATATATAGATATGTGCATTAGACGTAAACGCGTCAACGATGACTTCTGTACGAATTGGTCACATTGAAATAAATACCTTAAGTGCAGTATGCGTAAAATGTATAAAATACCGTATTTACATGGAATGAACGTATGACTATACAAAAATAACGCCGTAACGCTGATAGACGTTATTTTCTTGGTTTCGCCATTAAAACTCGGGTATTGGAAAATTGAATTAATCTTCCCGCTTGGGAATAAGGAGCTTGCGCTCTCGCAATTTATGGGACGCAAAATATACATGATTGGCGAAAAACGGCTGGGTATACGTCGTTACGTGGGTGTTGGGAGAGTTGGGCGCCGGTCATCTCGCCCGCGCGTGGAAAAAGACGCTCGGTGTATATACGCGCGATAGAAGACGCAAGGGCGCGATACCGGTATCCCTTCATTCCAAGATAATCGCCCGGCCCAAGGCGCGCCAGACAAGAGAGAGTGAGAGAATGAGAGAACCGACCGAGTGAGCGCGCACGGCTCTTTTCAAAAATACGCGTTCGCTCGGTGACGCGGTTCGACCCTATGGGAAAAAATGTGCTGGTAATGCGGATCAAAATTTCGAGGTGTTTTCGTGTGCGTCAGTCCCTTCGCGTTTAACTCGTTTCACATATTTTTTTACCTTTATCCTTATATTCAAACGCTCTATCTTCTCACAACATTTTTCGTTCGATGTGTTAATTACCTAATCAATTACCTTTATTTCTTTCATCATTAATCCTTTGTTTATTATGTCTTTAGCATATTCTATTTGTGCATTCTAGTGAACAATGGAATTATTTATAAAAAAATGCAAAATAGAATTGGCAAAAGTCGGGAAAAGTCATTATAATTCGACGATATACAATACATTACTAGGCATATATTTGTACATGCAAGTGGAAAATTTGTAATGAAACAATAACAATCGTTGTAGCAATTAGTAGAGCTTTTTTTATGTTTTCCGGACACCTGAATAACTTTATATTTGTATCTCTGTAAACAGTGTTGCGTAGATACTGCTTTAATAAAAAGTTATGAAAATTTCAATCTTGAATCGGGCTGTATAATTATTTGATGTATTCAACGCACACGGATGACATTTAATTATGGTGATAAAACACACGTGAGCCTTGATAAATTAAGCTACGTAAAAATAATGATTATAATTGTAGCAACATAGTAGTGGTAATAAAATAATATAATTAGTCATTAAGCCGATGCTTATCACTTTAAGAATGACGCGTTCCTGGAAGACGAATTTATACTATCACGAAAGCTTGTTGGGGCACTATATTATTCTATCTCTCTCTCTCTTTCTCCCTGAATAAATTGGATAATACACACACACACACACCCACTTTGCACGATGTACGCAAGCATTTATATATACCGAGCAGATAGTGAAAAGGCAAAATGATTTTATAAAATTACTAAAACTTGATTTTATTTTTTTCAAACAAATTTCAAATTGACTTATTCGAACTAATTATTCTTTTCTGACAATTCATATTAATTACAGAAAAGTTGTGAGTGTGAGTGAAATTTATTAAAATACATTTTGGTAAAACAGCACTTTTTTGCTTTTATGATATAGTATATATATATATATATATATATATATATATATATATAGTTCAACGTGTAAACCGGACGGTAAACTCGTACAAAGCACCTTTCAATTTACTTCCATATAAATATCGTGCATGCGCGCGCGCGTGTGTGTGTCTATCTATCGTACTATG
Organism: Theocolax elegans; assembly: GCA_026168455.1. Lineage (NCBI taxonomy): Eukaryota > Metazoa > Arthropoda > Insecta > Hymenoptera > Cerocephalidae > Theocolax > Theocolax elegans. The sequence continues at coordinate 84,081,885 of CM047425.1, forward strand.
TATGTATATTTTCTTGGTTTCGCCATTAAAACTCGGGTATTGGAAAATTGAATTAATCTTCCCGCTTGGGAATAAGGAGCTTGCGCTCTCGCAATTTATGGGACGCAAAATATACATGATTGGCGAAAAACGGCTGGGTATACGTCGTTACGTGGGTGTTGGGAGAGTTGGGCGCCGGTCATCTCGCCCGCGCGTGGAAAAAACGCTCGGTGTATATACGCGCGATAGAAGACGCAAGGGCGCGATACCGGTATCCCTTCATTCCAAGATAATCGCCCGGCCCAAGGCGCGCCAGACAAGAGAGAGTGAGAGAATGAGAGAACCGACCGAGTGAGCGCGCACGGCTCTTTTCAAAAATACGCGTTCGCTCGGTGACGCGGTTCGACCCTATGGGAAAAAATGTGCTGGTAATGCGGATCAAATTTCGAGGTGTTTTCGTGTGCGTCAGTCCCTTCGCGTTTAACTCGTTTCACATATTTTTTTACCTTTATCCTTATATTCAAACGCTCTATCTTCTCACAACATTTTTCGTTCGATGTGTTAATTACCTAATCAATTACCTTTATTTCTTTCATCATTAATCCTTTGTTTATTATGTCTTTAGCATATTCTATTTGTGCATTCTAGTGAACAATGGAATTATTTATAAAAAAATGCAAAATAGAATTGGCAAAAGTCGGGAAAAGTCATTATAATTCGACGATATACAATACATTACTAGGCATATATTTGTACATGCAAGTGGAAAATTTGTAATGAAACAATAACAATCGTTGTAGCAATTAGTAGAGCTTTTTTTATGTTTTCCGGACACCTGAATAACTTTATATTTGTATCTCTGTAAACAGTGTTGCGTAGATACTGCTTTAATAAAAAGTTATGAAAATTTCAATCTTGAATCGGGCTGTATAATTATTTGATGTATTCAACGCACACGGATGACATTTAATTATGGTGATAAAACACACGTGAGCCTTGATAAATTAAGCTACGTAAAAATAATGATTATAATTGTAGCAACATAGTAGTGGTAATAAAATAATATAATTAGTCATTAAGCCGATGCTTATCACTTTAAGAATGACGCGTTCCTGGAAGACGAATTTATACTATCACGAAAGCTTGTTGGGGCACTATATTATTCTATCTCTCTCTCTCTTTCTCCCTGAATAAATTGGATAATACACACACACACACACCCACTTTGCACGATGTACGCAAGCATTTATATATACCGAGCAGATAGTGAAAAGCAAAATGATTTTATAAAATTACTAAAACTTGATTTTATTTTTTTCAAACAAATTTCAAATTGACTTATTCGAACTAATTATTCTTTTCTGACAATTTCATATTAATTACAAGAAAAGTTGTGAGTGTGAGTGAAATTTATTAAAATACATTTTTGGTAAAACAGCACTTTTTTGCTTTTATGATATATATATATATATATATATATATATATATATATATATATATATATACCTATAATATTTGTTATTTGTCCTTTTCTTAATAATTATTTATTGATATTAAACAGTTTCACTTGAATCCACTCAATGGTTAGTTTCGTCAGTTTAGAATATTTAGAATAGTTTTAGTATAGTAGTTTACCAATTGTATCGTGAGTTTTTATATACTTATTATAAAAAAATTCTTTGTACACTTGATTTGCGTAACAACAGTTGTATAATAGAATAAAGTAACTTTTTGTAATTGTAATAGTTATATTGTAAGTAGCATTAATACGTGTAGATTAATTATTTATAATTCAACGTGTAAACCGGACGGTAAACTCGTACAAAGCACCTTTCAATTTACTTCCATATAAATATCGTGCATGCGCGCGCGCGTGTGTGTGTGCGTACGTGTGTGTCTATCTATCGTACATATGTATGTATATTTGTATATAAATGCATGTGTACATAAATAAACGATTATAATTAGGAATATATAGCATGTAGCTATATCTACCTTAATTACAATGTTCGTATACGCACGTATTTTTTCTTCAACTACAAACGAGTTTGTAATTATTTCATCGATTTGCCAATTAGAGTAAAACCGATTCACAAGTATAATATAGTAATACAATGCTCCGTAACGTTATTGCATGGATCTCCCTTGAAATATTATTGTGCAAACTAATAATCGGCTCCATAGATATTATGTATATATATTGTATCTATATATAGCTTACAAATGTGCTATTCTTTATTAATTTAAAAAAATATACGTATATATGTGTTTTTTGCACTGCAAGATTAAACCAACAGTATGCTTTTCAATAAAAAATCAAATAGTAAAAGAGTTCTTAGTCCTATTTAAAACCGTGAAATGTGATCAGTTTTTCTAAAATCCGTGTTTTCGAGTTTTGTGCAATGGGTTTTAAGGATGAAGATATTCGACTTTTTTTTAAAGAATCTAAGGATAACGTAGTTTATGTTAATGAAAGTATAAATTTGAGTTATATTTAAGCTACTATCCATATTTAAAAACGAGATGAAAGCAGATATTAAGAGTTATTATTTCAACTTTTGTTTGTTTGAATATCCCCAATGGCTCTAAAGTTATGTTTGATTGAAATATAGTTACACATTATTCAAATGTTTCCATGATATTTTAATCTTTTTTTTCTTTGTTCAAATACAATTTTTTAATAATTCAATTTAGTTTAGCAAACTAAAGTTAATATCGAACCTCTTTTTATATTTGTTGTATCAAAGAATCGTATTTCATGTCTTTTAAAATAAACTCTTTAATTCATTTAATTTTAATTTATGTACCTATATTGATAGTGATTTTCTTAAAATGTTTGCTCCAAGTACCGCATTCCTTTTGTCATAATTTCAATGTGTTTTTAACGAAATGATATTGATATTTGTATCAAACCTACATATATTGTGTATTTAGTTTAAAAGAATTATTTATCAATTTTTTACGTTCAGGTAGGATCTTTCTTTATTTATATTAAAAATACAAGACGAGAAATTGATAAATTATCCTTTTAAATTAAAAAAAACATACCCATTTATTTGATAATAATTTTAATGAAATTTTCGATCCAGGAATATTTACAGTATATAAAGATTAAGAATTTTAATAATTCTCATTTCTTATGTTGATATAAAGCTGAAGATTAAATTAACATCGTATACGTTAATAACATATAGTCTCTATTTATAAATACAGTTAAACGATTATATTTAGAACTTCTTAATTTATTGATCTTATTGTTTATAAAATTTAAGCAATAACAAAGTGAAATATTAGCGTGTTGCAATTTAATTCTTAATAAATATCTGGTTGTCGTCGATTAAAGCATTACCTACATATATACCGGTCATAATCACCACCGCGTGATTCCGGCTAAGCTAGCGTCGATCGCTGACTGCAGTTTAATTGCACAAGATGTTGAAGATTGAGAGGCAAAGTAACATCGTTCAGAGATTGAGATCGTTGACCGATCCCTCTTTAAAAGTCATTTGCATCTATTTAAACGATCAACTACTACATCTTTCGTATATCCTTTTTTCAAGATTTTATTCATTTTTCCAACTCTCCTCCAAATCTTTGTGTTGCTCATTGTAGCGTATCGAGGTAATTAAATTATTTATAATCCGGGTCATCTAGCACACGTATATGAGCAAATCCACAGAACCTTTAATTTTGGGGAAGCGGGTAATATAGTAGTAAATAAGCAGACTTAGCAACATTATAACAACGGTTTCTGGTAGAAAAAGTAATTCGATGAAGGGTCCTTATCATTTTTTTAAAGTTGTTTTCATTAGCTTTTTGTTAGAGGCTTCATAAAGTTGCATTTTTGCAAATTTGACGATGGAAGTAGTACTCATCTTCTATTTTTTAAGCTTATAGAAATTATAATTCTTCACCAAATGTTACAGAAATTTTTTTTGACAACCTACACCATCTACTCTATTAAACTAAAAGTGTTAGAATAGTGTGCCTTCATGATACAGAAAAATAAAAATCGCAACTCTTGAGGAAGTCAGTTTTTGTAAATTTAGGAAATTTTAGAATTTTGATATTATACAAAGATAAGTTTTGTTTATAGCTATTGTGACTAATATTGCTTTTTTCGATTTGCAATAAGGATTCTTATTCTTTTTTGTGCTTAGCTGTGCCTCTTTTTCTTTACTAGCAATTCTACCTTAAACTTTTCAAAATCTCGGGCCCCTAGTCTTCCAAATTTTCATTTTCGCATGGCACACTCGACATTCACAAAAAAAGCATATATAAACTATATCTCTTTACTTTTTAGTAGATTATTGAGTCATCTACGTAAAACCTCAATTGAATTTTTTGTTAATTTAGATAATATAAGCTGTATAAAAGTATAAAATTTTATACCTTTGAACTGAAGTTCAAATTGACTATACGAAATAGGTTATTTCAACAGAAAAGCTAATATAAATACGCACACACACACACACACACACACACACACACACACACACACACACACACACACACACACACACACACACACACACACACACACACACACACCCGCGCGCGCACACACATACACACACATATCATTCAGTCAGCCTTACGCAAGTAGTTTGTTTACCATTAAAGAGAAGTATGCGAAAAGAAAATTATTTATCATGTAATGAATGTTTCAAATAATTTGCCATGTACTCATTACCAATTGAAACCTTCAAGTTGGAAGATTTATGGAGCAAAAAATGAAATTCCTGTTACAAGTACTCAAACAAAAAAACCATTGTTACTAGGAAAAGAAAATTACAGTACTGTAGCGGCACTTGAAAACATCCTTTTATATGAAAAATTGTTGTTAGATATTTCAATTTTTGTTAAATAAGAGACTTAATTATGTTGTTATATTCATAAATTATAGAATAAAAAATGTTCTGTTTATTTACGAAGTGATTTTTTATAATTTACCCTATGATACCCCTCATTAATATTTTAATCGTTAATTTCTTAGATAAGTCTTGAAAAGAAATAGGGGCCCTCATATTTTCCTACTATTTAACCTCTAAAGAAGTAGAAATCTCCATTAAAATCAATGTGCCTCCCAAAAAAAAAAAAAAAAATTTTCAAATGAAAATCAAAGGTTCCGTGGATTTGCTCATATAACATATATGAGAGTTGAACGAGATGATTGCTTTCTCGCAAACTATTATAAATTCTGCCGATCTCGATTTGAACCTTGTAAAAAAAGATTTGGTTATAACGAAACCAAAATTAATCATTGAGCTATTTTAAAAACGTTTCAGCGTACGTTGTTAACTCGTCAAGTATACAGCAGCTCTGCTGTTCGTGTAAATTACCCGGGAAATTGGAACTGATTTTTTCAAGTTACGACGAATGAATCTATCGATGCGTGTATATATACATATATACATATATACATGTATAGGTATAGGTAGTTAGGCCGGCGATCGCGTGCTCCCTTGATTCGCGGTTTATGACCTTGGGAACTTTGGCAGAGACGAGGAAGGAAAGAACCGAGGTCTCCGCAGCCTCTTCGGTGCGATTCTTTTCAAACCGTTCGTGTTTTTCTGGCACTTGTCTACATATGAACCATCGACTCGACTTCCTTGCTTCTTAGAACATGTGCGAGGATCTCTCGGTTTTGAGTCCGCTCGTATATTTAATACACCTCACGTGCAGTTGACGTTTCGAGCCAGTGACTCAACTTTTTTTCTTGAGCTGTCAAATTTAGTACACTTATTGTTCATTTTTATCCCTTTTCAAGATGAAAATCGCTTTGAACCAGTTTTAATGTTTCGTAAATATTTCGCAGGTAGAATAGTATATTGTTGTGTTTTATTTTGATTATTTGCCGATAATAAGTTTATCATTGGCTCTCTCGTTTTCATTTGAATTTACAATTTGAGAATGTTGTTTCATGCTTCTATCACTTCTGTTCGAATTGTAAAAATGATCGCCCTTTATAAATATTTTCATACATGACAGAAAATCAAGGAAATGTTTTGAGTTATTCATTAATAATAAATAATAAATTATTAAATTAGACGATTAAAAAAGGTGCTATGTTATAAGTTCTTATACTTTGCGTTCTATACTAACTGTATATCGATTATTTGTTTAACTCTTCCTTTTTCTAAGCAATAATAATTAAAACAACATTATAAAAATAGTAATAAATGTAATACGACATACTGATACGGACAAATTTTGAACTTTCTTATTATTCATTTGAAAAAGCTACAAAAACTGTGGAAGCGCCGAGGATGTAGCACGAATGTCATCGGTCTATGTTTGTACATTGATGCAATAACTGGTGCATCGGACGCGTTGTCGGATAAACCGAGATCCGTTCGTTTTATAAACCTCGAGTACAGCGAGCAATAGCTACGGAAACGGTAGGTCAATCGAATCACTTGCAGACTATCTCGGGACAGGTTAAAACTGACACCTGAATATTACATCGTTTAACGGTGAATCGATATGTCGATCGTCTAGTTTTGTGTCAATATCGATTAACGGCATGCTACTCGTGTACTTGAGTTATAATTGTATAGCCAAGTGTAATTGTTGTTTTTGGAGAATGACTTATTATACCTTTAGGTAGTGATTGCCGGTATAAATGATATTACCTTTTATGTAATTACACAACTAATAATTTAGCATGAAAATTCGAGTGCCGCGGCCGCTGATGTTTGGTGAATAGAGAAATCGACTGCTATCTTCAATTTATTTCGAAACGTTGAATGCTTCTTTTCGGAAAGTGGTGTATTTATATATACCTATATTAGTTACGATACTAAAAGAATTGTAAGACGTTTAAATGATATGTGATGAAATTTCTATCTGCAGTTGCTGTTATACCATTTCGATAACTCCCGATTCGATAAAAACAGTGCAATATCAATAATAATATTGTTTCATCGAATTACAAATATTCTCACTAATGTTTCAGCTTCTGCACGAATTTTATTACCGTCGATCATTATCGCGCCAGCGAAAAGTTAATATCCACCCTACAGACGTAATTCCGTATAAAATTCATTTTCTTATCGGCGAGAAAATTCCTTCGAGTCCATCGTAAACAGCGGGCGAAAAATACATTCCGCTCAGTCGGTGTCATAAAGCCCGTCTGAAGAAAGAAAAAAAAAGAAAAAGAACCGCGCCGCTTCTCATCGCCAGTTTTACGAGTCGAGGAGAAAACGAACGGGCTTCCGGCTGCCGTGGCTGATCCGCGAATCCGTGACTCTTTCGCGAACACTCGACGTTGGAATACAATCTATTGTCATTATGCTCTACTGTACGCAACTATCGCGCCTTTTAAATTTTCGATTGCACACGCGATCTAACGATTTCGGATCTTTCCTGCATGAATATAATACTGTTTATTTAATTTATTTAATTTTAAATCCTTTTCCGCGTTGTATTGATTGTTTTATGTGAGAATCTTCTTATAGTTTTTTTTACAATTTACTAAAAGTGTAATAATTAACCATTGTTACAGGTAACAGTGTTTATTTAGTATATTCTTACGAATCAATCGTACCCATGTTGTTAATTTCTTTTAAAGTAATCTAATGAATGAATAACTAATATGCCCTTACGGAGGTATCTAATCAATTATACGTTAGACGAAGAAACAGTTTATTCATTTATTGACGTATCAAATTACAAAGTATCGAAGTGTACTATGCCGATTGACCATATGGTCGACAGGTTCGTTTCTCCTATACTCACTTAACAATTCTCCTTTCGTAACATCGAAAGTTGCGCAATATATGAGACGGCATATAGGAATTTAAAAAAAAATTATCTTGGAATTCGCTTATACTACTTTGGATAAGGTGTCATTATGATATAATTATATCTCTATTGCATAAGAATTGCAAGTGGCGCACTCGATTTACATTGATTTTTTACACGTATGTAAGTACATAAAATATCAATATAATTTATATATCGATTTATCTAACGCACGCGACACTATAGATAGCCGTTTGAAAAAAAGTTGCATTTGATAATATGGCGAGACTAGAAGATATAAACATTAACATTCAACATTTTAGTTGTTATTTTCGTAGTATATATAAATCGGTGGACGAATACTCCTCTTCCTCGCACTAGCATCAATTGGTTATCCTAATCGACACGTCGAATTGACCAGTATAAACAATTATTATCTTTTAAAGAGGAGTGCACTCATGTGTGTATATACTACGGGGAAGAGTGAATATCTCGATAAGCTTGACATATTTACCTCGCGTTTAACAGCTTACAGCTTATTACAATCTATGCACTGCGATCGCTATAATTTTTAATATTAAAATTGAATGATATAACGAGCGGCTCATTTAAAATGCCAAAGAGAAGTGGCGAGGCAGTGTTCGCGTAGTGTACACGTGTATTCGCGTACGTGCATGTGGTGTAGCTGTATACATATATGTACATATATACATATACGATGTACGTTCGCCGCGTGAGAAGCGGAAAAAGAGAAAGCGCGGCGCGGTCGATAAAACAACCCCGCACGCGCGGGAATATAGAAAGGTTAAATATTAACGTACTAGAGTAGATATTGAGAGCCGAACCGAAGGCCAGTTTGATGACGCGGGCGAGACCGGTATGGTAAACGCATCAAGAATGTGATCGTACCTATTCCTATCAATCATTGACCGTGGTGTATCTCGTCTCGTGCTCCTGTTCAACTTTCGCGATATGCACTCCCGCCGGTTCGACAAGTTTCCTACATATATATGCGAGTCTCTCAACTTTCTACTGGTTAATCATTCATTCGCTTCCACGTCCTCTTCTACCTCTCTTAACCATTAGACAAGGACATTCCGTTTTGTACACTACATGTAATTGCTCGTACGTTCGTGCAATTAAACCGTTACTATATACAGTTGATAAACTTTTGTCGGAAAACATTCTACTTTTCTTCATAACTACTTTAATATATTTGTTTATTATTTTTATTTCTATTTTTTCTGAATCTTTCAAAAAGTGCGGAAATCTTTTAAAATACTATTCAGTTTGACGTAGTAACGTCCTAATTGTTGAAAACAATACTATATACCTATTGGTACAATTACGTATTTTTTATAACGGTATAGTTATTGTAGTTCACGGCTACAAATAATTTGTTTATCGCAATTATACTCACTGATAAAGAAATATTAATACAATTACATCCATACTTTACTTAATACGTTAGACCACAATAAAAACGTAATTTTGTACTTCGATAAATATTTCAAATTGATTGAGTTTTCATTTAAGTTTTGACAGCATCTATAAAAATTGAATACTTTTATAAAACACGTAATAATCTATACTCGATTGTTCGTTTCAATAATAAACAAGCCATTTTATAGGTAACCGTACATCATTGGGGTAGATCAGGCATTAACGATGCACTTTTTGTTTGACACGGATATACTTTTTGAAAAAGCGCGTCAACCAAACAAGACTGGTATAACTTCGAAAAATATTTAACCAAGAAAATTTCGAAATCTTGACTCGCGGTGAAGATGCGTGAGAATACGTCGCGTTGGTGAAATTTAGGCTGACTTTTGAGTGACGCACACGCACATCTCGAATTGCGGGCCGCTTTTGCTGTCGTCGCGTGACCGACACGCCGCACCGCCACATCTCTCTCTCTCTCTCTCTCTCTCTCTTTCTCTCTCTCGCTCCCTTTTTCTCTATATACATGCATTACCCTTTTTGCCGTGTTGATCAACTGCGTGCGTTGTACCGTTGTACCGATGTCCACTGGAAAAACAAGACCAAATATAAACTTTAGCTTTTTCTAATTTGTATTTGTAAAAGCGGATTTTTACGTTGATTATTATTACAAAACCTACTATCCAAGAGTCAGTTTATAATTTAAATAATTATATAGATGAATTAGGAATTACTTATATGGAAACGATCCTTTATTGAATAATATAAAGTAAATTTGTCATTAATTTGAAAAATAAAGAAAAAATTAAATGCTGGTAAGTTGAGTAGCCATAACGCATTTACCGAAAATTAAGGGTTATTAAATTTAAATTGGATATGAATTTTAAATATTAATATTCAAATATCCGTGAATTCTGTCGATTAAAAGTAAACCTAGACAAAAGGTTGACGAAAATTGAAGTGGGTGTCGATCTTGATGAAAACTCTTTTCATATGTACATAAAAGAATGCAAATATATTGATTGGGAAAAGGTCAATAGGATTTTCCTGGACAAGCTGCTCGGGTACACAGACGAGGCCAAGAACTCGATTGCGTAGTTTCGCGGTCGACAGGACTCGACTTCTGCGGCGCTAGAACAGGCGGTTCTATGAATACGAATCAGGGCTTTTCGGACGCGACAGACGCCGGGGAAATTCATGAGAACTAAAGGCTTTCTACCTCTCTCTCTCTCTCTCCCTCTCTCTTTCTCTCTCTTCCTCAAAGCGAGCCATCGAACGCCATCCTCTTTGTCTCTTATTCTTTTTCCTTCATCGTTCACAGTTGCGAATATTACTTATTTTGCTTTCTTTTCACTATTACTTGTTTCATATATTGACTGCACACAAAAATCAAAGCTGCGTTTAATAATATTTTTTTATTAATATGATAAGCTTAAAATATGTATACAATAGTATAATCTTAAGAAATATCTTAAGTGTATAAGCATTTAAGAAGATGGCATACTTGGAAAGTTATCGATCGGTCAAAAAAAAAAAGATTATTACATTTATTTAAAAGAGTATGCAGCTTTATGAAAAATATGAATACAGAAGCACTAAATCATTCGATACTAAATCCTTCTACAAAGTTCCAAGTTAATATAACAAAGACACCCTAAAAAATGTCTACACCGAAAAATCACGGAACATCGTACATTTGTGGTGCAGAAATTTTTTAGGGTGTCTGTCGTATTTTTTAAAATAAATGTAATAAGCATATTTTTAAGCGGTCGGTAATCCACCGGATATCTTGCTACCCGAAATAATCATTTAAACATTTCAATATTTTCCAGTATATTTCTAGAGCCAATCGTACAGTATAGTGTTTAAATTGCAATAAAAAAATTGCGTTAAAAATTCTTATTATTATACAATAAAAAGTATGAAGAATCAAAATGTCAATACATTTTGGCACTGGGTTTTTTTATCAGTGTACACGAAGCTCGAAAAGCACACACATTCGCACCCCGTTTTCCTCGCTGTTTTTCGCCTTTCCCCTTTTGCTCGTGATGTTTTTTTTGCGCGTCTGCCTATCTCTCGATGCTCTCGAGTGGACGATTGGACAGTGGACGTATAAAGAGATTTTTTGCGCTTCCCTTTTGGTTCACCGGTAGCAAGTGAACGAGTCCATTCAGTCGTGACGCGGAAAGGGACCTTTATGGCGCTGTTTGCTCTCTTCTTTCGAGTGGGTGGCTCGTTTTCACAGCGATGCTGCCTCTTCTTTTCTTTTTATCGTTCTCCCTGCTTTTTCCGACTTTCTTTCTACTCGTCGCTACCCCTCGCGCAATCTTGCGCACTGCTTTTGTTTCTACCGTTTTATCGTCGAAACACTTGGTCCTTGTCTTGGGTGGATATATCGAGAATCTCGAAGGACTATCGTTCATTATTTACAATTTACTGCTGATTTTACTTTCTTGATTTTAGTTCGTATAATCCTTTTGATAAACTGTTTATCACTAAAATCATTATTCTATAATATATTGTAGTTATCATAATTTTTAGTCTAGTAATTAAATATTTGTGAAATATTTATTATTACCGTAAAAGTTATAAATATATTAATCCTATAAAAATGACAACCTAAGCCTTATTACTAATCAATTGTTTTTTATATTAATAATAATGTATTCTAATGCAATGTATAAAAATAAAATTGCAAATAAATTTTTGGATTTGGTTAATACATTTTTAAATATTCTCCTATAAGATTTTTCGTGTATATTTTAAGAAAATATCTTTATATATGGATGAACTAACCAATTCAAGTTAATTATTTGGCGATGTTTCAATGGTGCAGCTTCTTTGTCATCAGACTACACCATTTAGTTGATTCATCGCGTATTAAAATATATTTGTATTTTCATAAGATCTTCTTTAGCATTTAATTATTGTTGTTTTATACTCAAACTGGTTTTGTGTTATAATAAGAGCAAATAAACATAGACAAATATGTATAAGTATGTAATAAATGAGAAATTGCGATGAATCGATAGTCAAGAAGTAAAATGAAAATAAACCGATTTCAAGAAAATGCTATCAGTACTTACGTGAACGTACAGTTCGTTCCCTTAAAGTAGTTTATAAAAATGATGTGTACACGTACGCACGTTGATAATGTGTTCTTCGTAAAAATACTATCAAGTGAATCGCCACGCATTCGAAGAACCGCGCGAGCAGATAGGTTCAAGTTGGGAAGTCGCCCGAAGGGCGAAAAAGAGTATCCCGGAGAATCTTGCAGCACGATGTCTCACTATACAAGGCTGCGCATTCGGAAAACACCGAGTCAGCAAGTATACACATATACATGCTCGAAGAGGCCAATCGTCGATCCCCATCACGTCTCTCAAAGTACTCTTTTACTTTCTTCCTTCCTTCCTTCCTTCCTGCCTTCCTGCCTTCCTTTTATATAAGCTCATTCGCCTTTTATTCCCTTTGCGCAAAGTCACGTATGGCGTTTTTGGCAGTCGGTGCTTATGCCCCACCGTTCGTCGTTTTATCCAGTCATTGACATTTTTACCCTTCATCTAAATACTAAATTATATTACGATTCGCATTGTCTGCTTTCGCTTTTATGTAGATTCCTATATAACCTTTTACTTCTTTTGGCATATCTCAAAGTATTACGATTTATACAATTTATTCTGATATATTTTCCTCTAAAGCAATACTCTTTTGTATACAATATATAACATTAAATTTAATATTGTTAAGGGTACGAATTTCATTTGCGTAACCATAATAAATATAACATCTAAATTGAAGCTACAAATTAAAGTATCTATACAAATACAAGCCAGCATTAGTGAAGTTTTACTGTAATCTTACTGTTTAACACGTATTCACATCGCTATATATTTTTTATATAATTTTATTATTATTATTAATAATTATTATTAATTTTTTAATTATTAAATTAATTTCCCTTTAAAGTCTGTAGAAAGAACTTAAAATAGAGTACGGATTACTTGTTTTCTAAAATATTATAACCTAAAATATTATAAAATGAGTAATTAAAATAAGAGAAATTTTTTAGTAGAGTTTTAAATATATATATATATATACACGTACAGTTTCACAGTCGAGTTTCAAAATAGTAGTTCGATTTCACATAACTCGTATGAATTTTACCACAAAAATATTTATACTGTGGAAAATCGATAAAATTAAAGTAATTTGCGCAAGATAAGTATACAAACAAGTCGGCCAAGCATTTACGGTACATGATTGTGTAAAAAAAGGAGACGAATAAGAGGAAACGTAAAAAAGAAGACCGGTGCACGCTCCATCCAATTAATCCGGCAATCAGGAGCAGAGCACCGCCACTATATGTTCCACCTGCTTTATTTGCTGTCCTGCGCAGAAAAGAAGGAAGAAACCTATCCAATAGTCTCTACCCTGCCACGGCTTTCCTTAGACCTCGCATGTACAACATCTAAGTCTTACCAAGATACTTTACATCCTCGCTACAACAAATTTAATAAAGATTTAAACGTTATTTTTACTAATATCAAGCATTTCCTCTATTCTTACGAGAAATTTCCCAGTGATTTTATGCTTACAAAGTATTATAAAAGATCTTGGAAGTGAAAAGAAACATTATTGTTTTATCAGCGAAGATCAGTAGGTCGAACAAAATTGTCGGACTTTTTCGCAGCTTGTTATAACATAATTTTTCTTGTACTTTTGCGCGTATGCCACACGCGAACAACTTTTTTGCGGCACTAAGAGAGGCAAAAAATGGAAGTGATCCAATTTGTTCCGGTTTAAAGCAACTAAGCTCCGACTGATTTTGAAAGTTGCCGTATTTACCTTGCCTACATCGTAATTGTTCACCTTCCGTTTTAACCCTCACATTTCATGTATAGCATTCCCAAAAAAGTAAAACGTCACAATAACTCGTAAGGAGTACGTCTCATTAAATTTATACATGGAGCATTAAGGATGATTATCATCTTTAATTAAAAATTAATAATTGATCGATATAACTTATACTTAGGTACTACAAATAAATATATGCTTATTTTGCAAATAAATTTCATTATTATGGATTTTTTCGTACTACTTTTAGAACTATCTGCAAGTTCAGAATTTATACACAAAGATCTTCTAGTTTTTGTAAAACTACTTCTGATTACTCCCGCAAATTGAGGAATATTCTTACGCAAGTACGAGAAAAAGGTGCGCGGCGGACAACTTTTGATGAGCGCGTCCGCGTAAAAGTGACTCTCAGCGAACTAAACCGAATACGATCAATCGGAACAAAAAGGAGTTAATTAGAAAATCGTGGCTCCGGACCAATTAAATTCAGGCGCCACGCGGGTGCAAGCGAAAAACGCCCTTGAAAAAAAAGAAAAAAAAGAGAAAAAAGCATCGCCTTGCGAGATTCTCGAGCCCTTAATTACTACGTGACTGCTGATCGCGCGTATAGCGGCTACTCGCCAATGCAAAACAAAGGGTCCGCGCGCGTCTCGCGCGTTGATTTAAGGATTGCGGCCGTTTTTGATGTATATCGCTTCGAACTTATTGCTCTCCCTCAAAATTGGGATACCAAATGATGCTTGGATGAAACAGATTTATTTTTTCATTCCTAATGTAATATATATTTTTAATCAGGAAAAGATTTATAACAAATATTTATTGATAAAGATATAATATAATATAATATAATCAAATTATAAATTTATTAAGATTATTTATTATTTATGTTGCAGGTGAGTTACTGACTTAATTTGCTAAATTTTGCAGTGTTACGTAAGTTTATGCAACCTTTAATTCACAAGATTGTTAGCACTCATTACTAAACGAGGAAAAAGAAATAGTGTTTCCAAAAATAGTATATTACATTTTGTCATACAATTATACTACAAAAATATACAATTATAGGTGCAAGAAGATAATTAATCTTTTATTTCGATATACCTATAGTAAAAGAAAACAAAAAATAAATAGAATGCAAAAGTCTCGTAGACTCAGATTTAACCTATTATTATCCACTGTTCAATTCAATTTATTTTTTATATTTATGGCGTATAACTCAAAGTAAAAATGGATAAGAAGAATAATCTTTAATAATGTTTTTTCATTTGGCAAAACCTAAAATTTATTCATATTTTTATATTAACTTATTCATTATAGCAATTATCGTTATAGATAATATTATATCAATTTATTTAATTAATGTGATAGTTTTGATTTAATGTTTTGGTTCAGTTGTAAGCAGTCATTCGTGTTCATTGAAATCTAGATGTAATATAAATGGTCACCGCGTATCTAATTTTCTCCCGTATATCGTCCGCAAATGTGCGGAAATGCGTATACACCCGTCGGTCTGTATCAGCCACCTTCAATTTCCAGTTTGGATAGCCATTTTATTTTCTGAACGTCAACTTGGCAGATGCAGCAATGTTGTAATATTTAAACGAAATGTTTACCTCCATATATTTCTTAAACTCCAGAGGTTATAGTATTAAAAGGGTTTAGGTATCGATGAAGCGAATTAACTTGACTTTTTGTTACATTTGAAAATAATGTTAAATTGATGATTATCAAACTTTAATATACAGTAACAAAGGAATTGATAATAACGATGTACGAGTACACTGGTAAAAAATCGGAGATGAATTCATATCAAAGACAAATGCAAATGAATCATCTTATCATTCTCCATGGGTACACGGTTTAATTAACTTTCGAATAAGTAAATTCCCCCTTCATTATATTTCTTCGTCTTGGTTACCAACACTGCTTTCACCTTCTTCCTTTGGTTTCTAAGTTACCCGATATTCCCTCGTTTTCGATTGCTTCCCTCTGTGTCCAAAAGCTGATTGGACGGGCATCCGAGGGAGACGAGCATCGACCCTGATTTTCAATGGCCGAATTTAAACTATGATTACAGCCGGGGTGCTGTAAGTACGGGTCTCGTCGTAGCTGCGCGTAATGAAGCTTTGACAAATTAGAACTTTCGAAAATTGCGTGGACGATAGAAGAGAGGAGGGAGGAACACCGAGCGGCGTTAATGGATCGATTTATTTTGGGGCGGTGACTCTATCGCGTCGAGGTAAAATTAGTTCTTCGCTTTATTTAATATGTGTCGCTTAAGCGGATTTGACTGCTATGCGGGGATGTCTCGGTTACACTGCTTTGTTGCTCCTCCTTATTGCGGGCCCTTGTTTCTGCATCTTCATTAAGCAAACGCGCCAGATTGGCTTTTTATTTCATTACGCTATCTTTTAATTTGTCTTGTTAGTATATTCATTGAGAAACAGCTTTATTTATTTAAATAAATCTATGATCGATATATTGACATTTTATGAATAAAATTTAGTTTATTTTTTAAATTGCAATAAAGAATTTAGGTTGTTTTGTAAGTAATACTGATTTATACTTTTATACTCTTAGCTTATAACTTTTATTTAAATTTATTGGGCAGAAAAATTATGTCTAATTTACTTTTATGCAAACATTTTCATTTTACTGGATAATCCAACATATGTTGATGTAATTATAATTAATTAATAATTAATACAAATACATTAATGGATTATAAACATTTGCGAAACCATTTGGAAAAATTAAACTATGTCACTTTATATTTATACTCATAAATTAAAATTCTAGCTGCAGAGATTGATTATTTTATAAAATGCATAAAATGACAAGTAACCTTGTGCATCGGAAAAAACCATCTGGCTTAGCATCTCACCGTACGGAGTTGGTAGCAATAAGTCGCATTCGCAATTCGCTAATTCGGTAAGATCGAAGAAGCAGATAAGATTTGAAAGCTGTAGCAAGGCCGGCATGATATATCCCCGTGGAAAAGCCATTAACCTTTTCGAAGGGTTGGATGTGAAAGCGTCCGTAACTAACTTTACATAGCTAGGCAGGAATAACCGCGAATACTCGAGGTACTTGATGTTGCCACGGCTCTCCGTAAAATCGGCAAATCGAACCTTTGGCGAAAGGAGCGGCTTCTATCGTTTTCCCTCGAGAGCGTGACGACTAGACGCTCCAAGGATCCTGGCAACCCTTCGACCTCCCGACCGAGGGAGAGAGCGAGAGAGTCCGAAACCGGAGGTCAGTCGCGATTTGTTGGCGCCAGTTCCAATCTTCTCATTTGTTATGTGAGATGCTGGACTCGTGTGGGAACGGAAACGTAACGCGGCGAGTTCGCACGACCGCCGCTCTCGTTTCTACGATTAATTGCTTCCCGAGCCTTTTTGCCCTTTTCTTTCTAGGGAGGAAAAGAAACCTAAAGCTCGGTTTAGTCTATCAACGGGGTAAGATAAATTTTGCCGCGTTCATATGGACTTCACCTTTACATTTCCGTTCATTATTCGGCATTCGAATTTTGTGACTAGACACAAATTTAATTAGTGTTATTAACAAAATCAAGATGAATCAACACATAGAAAACAATTTTATTTTTATGATTTTGGTTCTACACTTTGAATGTTTAAATTTATGTAAGGGTATCTACTTATACGAAATAGGCTTTATATAGACATTGATAGTCAATCATGTAATTAAAACATATAAATCGAACACTATGTAATATAACTAATAGTATACACCTGTATATGTACACAATAAAAATAATAATATTTAACAAAAATACGAGTAAAATTCTTGTTTATAGCGGGATAAATTATTGTTTCTCGTACTTGAGTCTTGAGGTGGAACGGGAAATTTCACCTCTGCACGATCCATATTTTCAATTTAATACTAGATAAATAATGTCAAGTTTTCATACTTCCATAAAGAAAAAAGAAGTTCACTCGGTTGTAGTAAAAATATGAACGTCGTACTCGCAGTTACTGAAGCCGTTCAGCAGAAAATTCAAAGCGCTGTAAATTCATCAAACCTTTTGAGCTTCTCTCTGCCGACGCGTAAAAGTCACACGAGTCCAGGGGCAGCGGAGCGACGTGCGTGACCGACTAGATGAATTTAGTGAACGTGTGTCACTCTCACGAACTCGCCAGGATAGACGCTAAGTACCAAAGTACCTCGTTAATCACGTATAATTGTTTTCTTGGTAAAAAGACCTCGGAATCGAGCGAAAGGGAAATTAAGGCAAATGCACTTTTCATTTTTTACCTTTAACATGCACTTTTCATCATGCAGTTTCGGTTTACTTTCGGATGTACATAAATTGATGATCTACTTTGTCTAATATGCATTGACACGTATAAAGCTAGATTATTCTAAAATTAAAAATAGCTTCTATATAATGCGACTTGAGTGTAAATGAAGTTTATTTCTATAATCAGTGAAATTTAAATAATAAATGCATTATTGAATTGTCTTTGGTAGAACATTTACTAACAAAACCATAGGATAACGTTTATAACCCATTCAATTAAGATCATAGTAGTAGTTTATAATGATAATTACTTTTATCAATAGTTCCACAAGATCATGTCATATTATTTAATTTGTTTGAATAAATTTATTTAAATTAAAATGTTTGTATCAACTTAAAAATAATAAAAATGAATATTAATTGAATTACATTATACGAACGCACTAATGGGAATTTAGCGAAATAATTGAACACGGGTACGTGGTACAAAATTGACATTAAATTATCCGATGATAATTGCCATCGAATAATATTATAATGGAAGACCAATGAGTTGATAAATCGGCATTTTCATTAATTTTAAATCAAATGATCCGCCGAGAATTAATTGCGCGAGAGCTCATGAAAATTATCACCTGGATAAAATTCCTTTATTCTTTTCAGATTTACATTCACGAAGAGCCTTTTATTAACGGTTATAAATTTCGATAATACTTTACGATACAGCGATGTGTAGATATACCATTAAATTAAATGTTCAGTAACTTTAATTTAAAAATAATATTAAAATTTTTTATTATTATTAATCAACGTTAATTGTTAAAAAAAGAGAAGCAAATATTCGTAATTTATAAGAGTAAATACCCTACTAAATTCTTAATTTTTTTATATATAGTGTCAGTTTAAATTTACATAAATAAGAAATGTCCAATGAAAAATAATTAATTGTATTGAACAATAACCTTATGTATAAGAGTGTTACAGGTATAATTGATCAAATTATGGTAATTTCCACATGAATTTAATAAAATCAGCATTACTTATTTATTACTTACATAAGTAAACGATAAAATTTATGAATAAATTGTCGTTTAGGTATTAATGAATGAAAATCAATGTCAAATTCATTTATTCATAAACTTATAGCCTATAAATTTTCTTAAATAATATACTCGCCAACTGCGTACTATATCCTTAACCTATTATTTATATAGAATTTGCGTGAATTATTACATGCAAAGCGCATATCATATTCGGACTTTAATAATTTATTAAAACTGTAAGCTTGTCACACCTGCGGGGAACATAATTTCATTTAATTATAATGTGTATTTTCAAACAAAGATTTGAAGAAAGATTCACTATTAAAATTTAACGATCGATTTTTCAATTTATTACTAAATTCAGGTTAATAAAAAAATCGAACAAAAATTGAATACTCTTTAAATTGTGTGGTGAAAAATATGGAAACTCTATGACAGGCTAGTTAAGATTTCAATCGAATAAAGTAATATTTCACTTTCTTCGCACCTAAGAATTTAAAAAGTAAATATATGTTTTTAAAAAAATCCCATATAATATTTTTTATTAGTAATCTGATAAGTTTTTCAATACAATACTAAAGGAAGAATAAATTGTAGTTCAGGGCAACTGGTGCAACGATAGCCTAAGAGCAAAAAAAATGATCGTAATAGATGCTGATGAACCACAACAATACCTCCGATATAAAATAAAAGTCGGTGATCTCGAGGAGAAGTATGGGGTCAGAAATAATGAATCTCCGAAACCGAGCTCTCCCCTCGAGTTCGCGCGTGCAATCAACGATCAAGCGGAGTCAAGTGTGTACATCACTGTGGGCCGCTCGGCGAAACTATTATATGTACGTATAGCGGTATCGGGGCGTCGCGTCACCAACAGTGGCTGCCTTTAATAATTTATTAGCGAGCTTCTCGCCCCATGATTGCGCTGTGTCGGCTGTCCCCAGCAGCGAGGGGAACCCCGAGATCGCCCCCCGGGTGGTCCTCGACACGGTCCTCTTCGACCGCGAAAGAGACTCCGAGACCGTGTGATTCTAGCTGTTATTAATGCCCGGTCTAGGCCCAACAAGTATCACCCGATCAATTATTTATACGACTCGCTCGTGCGACCTGTCCTCGTGAATTCGAGAGCTGCCTTACGATTCTGGGGAAACTACACTTTTTTCTCGCTCAAACGACCCTGGGAGGAATAATTTTCACCCTACAACTTCGCGTGAAAGTGGATTTTTATGCGGAAAGTTTGCGGGAGCAGGTGGATATCATTCAATAGTTTTATTAATCTATGGAGATTATCTCGTGGGGTGACTTTACGCGCTGGTTTTATTGCTCGTTCGATTATCTGTCGATTTGCTCGAATTGATGATTCGATAATCAGCGATATTACAGTCTTTATGGGTCGAATGTCGATCAATTTACGTTAGTTTTACATACTCATTTTCCAATTAGTACAGTTGTTTTACACTACTCTTTTCCTTAATTTCAAAGATATTAACTTTTGATTTTTACATTCACATTTTGTATTATATCGTGAAAACAGAAATAATGTTTTATTTTTATTTAATGTAGAAATTAAATTTCAATATAAAATAAACATGCAGTTCCGTTCATAGTTTAATATATATCATAAATTTATATAAGATGCGGACAAATTTTAAAAATCTCTACAAAAGTTACAGTCAGGTTTTAACGTTTAACATAATAATTTACCTTATTTAATGATCTCTGTTATACCAATTGTATGCGCGATATCAGATTAGACAATTAGGCATTACAATAATTAAAGAAAATAATAAAAATAAAAATGAGTAATATTACCTAGGAAATAGTTTGGAAATAATCATCTTTCGATCTATAAGAAAACCATCTCTCGAACTAATTGAAACAAGCAAGAGAGTATCGAGGGACTGCGAGAGCTCGTAAATCCCGGATCGATGGCAAAAAGAAAATTCGTTATTCGTTTAGACAGAGTAAGATCGCGATGCGCGCGGGGTATAGTAGAGAGACTCGATGAAATGGTATATAGAATCAACGAAGCGCATATACTTGGTCGATTCGATCGGAGTGGGTGTGACTTAGCCGGCGAGTCAATCGACGATCGGATATTCGCGAAGCCCGCGAGATAAAGTTTCCTCTTTATTATTCGGAGCCAGAGCTCGAGGCCTCCGAGTTCCTCGGGGTGGGCAATTAAGTAATTAAACAAATCTCCCAATGGTGTTATTGATGAGTCCGTGCACGCCCGCGGGGAACCCTTCGATTCGAAGTCCCGTCTCTCCGCTGTGTATGTCTGATGTGTCTGTGTGTATTTCATTCGCCGTGACAGCGCGTTTTTATCATTTCTTCGCTCGCGCTCCTTTGCGCCTCGTGAAATTTACACGGGCTGCCGATTTTTCTACGGGGATAATTTTAAGAGCGACGAAGTACCGATGAAATATTTGCTTGTAAATTTTCTTTCGAGCAAAGACATATCGGAAACCGCATGTCCGTTGTGAGTAACGATTCGAAGGACGCGTTCGGTACACTGGGCCATCGCTCCACACACCAACGTGTACGTTGACTCTTTTTTCTTTCGGGAAACTTAATGTTTTCGAGGATAATGTATTGCTCAAACTCTTTTATTACTCAGACTTACGAGCGTTACTTTAATGAACAGTTATCTTTTAAATGTAACTTTGAGTTATTTTTACAATCAACTGTTAATGCACAAATATCCACCATCGAACGCATTATATTAACATATATTATTTTTGTACACGTTTTTAGATAATTTACACATAAATAAAGCTGGCTAACTAAATTAATCATGGCTATATTTGTGAATGTTAAATTAGTTATTTGTAACAAATATATTCGTTACTTATATTTATGGAAATTAATGTTCATCTTTAATCTTAAATCAAATTTAAGTATAAATACACAAAGAGTGTAAGAAAGTGAGAGAAAGAGAGAAAAAGAGAGAGTACATGTAAAATTTACGTCAAATTCACTGTAATCTTATCTGCATTTCCTAAACATATAATTTATACAAATCATCGTACATTGAAATATGTGAGATACGTATACGACTTTTATATGATTAAATAAATAAATAGGTAAACGATAATACGAAGAGTTTCAACTGTTCAATAAGTAATCAAAAATAATTTGTCACACCGGAATAATCATACTTGAGTATCTTACAAATCTATCCACGTTTCGATGAGCCATTAATCAAGCGGGTGAACAGCAATTCCAGTACTGGATAAATAAAAAATTCAAATAGAGAGAGACAGTTTGTTTCGAGTGGAGAGCAAGTATTTACGCGTGAGAGCGGGAGAGAGCGGGAGAGAGAGAGGTGGAAAGAGATTCACAATTAGCGCATATACATCACGGTTCGAGGGTCAGTCGGAGGGACAGCGGGGGTCAGAGCTGGCAACCTGTTATTATAAACGCGTTGCACACAAAGGGAGAGAGGGAAATGGCGAATGTACGAGCACATGTATCATTTATGTGGACGCGTGATCGTCTTGATGCAGGTGGTGGGGTCACCCCCGTTGGTGCTCATTAATTCACGCGTATCGCGTGCATACATTGCACGACCGTGAGTGCACTTCTAATGCAATTATCTTCCACGAGTACGCAGCTTCGTCAACTATTTACGCTTCTCAAAATATATTCCAATAGGTCTTGTGAACTCGAAGCCAGTTTACTCTACTAGACGGTTAAGGTCAGAATGGATGACGCACGATTATTCTTCCTCTCATTTGACTTACTAAGAAATTGTACAACGGGCTTAATACTTCAACGTTCCTTTCATTATTCATTACTTATAACCTCGGTCTATAATCTTTCGCGACTAGAAACGTTTTAAATTTTGTTGAATTTAATTATACGCAACTTGCATCGTCAGCACCGCTGTGCATTCGACATTATATGAATCGATGTACCCATGCACTTTTACAATGTTCGGTCTATCAATATTTTATTCTTATTGCGTTCGATTTGCTTACAAAATTAAATTAAATCTTTACTGTATACTGCTACTTAACTGCCTATAAATAATTTCGAGTAAAAAGGAGAAATCAAATTATCATGTTTTTTACAAAAGATCTCGTAAGAATATGGAGTTTCGTTATTGAGACAAATCACGGAAAAGAATTAAAACTAATAGGTTTATTTAAAGTAGGTTTAAACTTATAATAACACATTTTTGAAATAAAACGGAATTATTAGTGAGAATTAAATACTTACGCTAAAAAAAATTAAGTCGATTTAATAGAATAGTTGTTGAAATTTAACAAAAGTTTATTAGTTTCAATAGCGGTATATAATTATATTTCAAATAAAATTTTGTTCGATCTTGATAAATATTTCTTAGTGTCAAACAAACATTTATATCAAAGTAGAAACAAAATGTATAATTATTATGTTAATACGTAAAAGGATAAATTGAAGTTGTGAATGGTATACGACTGTTTACGTAAATTTCGTTTTGCATCGCATATATACATTGTATGTACACAGTACCTATAAAAAAATCTTTAATTCAGTCCCTAAGTACAGTTTTCACTAAAAACTTTGTAAGAGTTCAATGTAATAATAGCTCATGCGTAACGTGCACGTATTGTTTACCAATAATTACTGTATTGATACTGATAATCGCAAAGTAAAAAGTGGTAAATACAGTGCTCCGTAATAGTGTTCAGTAATAAAGTGAGCGAGTGAGTGTCTTTAAATTATTTACTTTAAGATGTAGCGTTTTCAATGGCTTCAATTATATCAATTTAATTACCAGTTAATACATTTATCATGCTACTGTACATTTGAGTACGTCTATGCCTAATATGTGCAACAGTGAAAACTTTTCCCATCGAGTAAATCAATGATAATGAATATTAAACTAACCCAAGGGCGGTAACTAATATCCCTGTAATTGACTTTTCCGTAAAAATACGATTTTACGTAAAATGTAAAACTGATAATAATATATCTTTTTTCTTTAAAAAAATATATTTCTCTCATAAATAATAAAAGCAAAAATACTTCTGTTTTTATAAATCTTAGATAAGCGTCATAAAAAATTGCTATAAACATAATGTAATGAAGATAATGATTATTAATATTGTCTATGGTATATAACACGGAATAAAGTGCACTTTATAAGTTAAATATGAATCGGTACGCATCGAACATATATATATATTTTTCACGCGTAATAAGATGATAGAAATAAATAAATGTAATATATAGCGAAAGAGGAAAAGAAGTTTTGCACACTATTCAAAAAGTATAGTGTCAATTTTTCCGTTTGTAATTTGGAGAAGAGCGGTACGGTGGTCGGAGTAATAGCAATCGCACTCAATCCCAAGTTTAATCAAACGCTAACCAGCTGAGATTTAATCTGCAGTGGCTGTCCCAACCTCCGTCTCGTTCCCAACCCTCGAAAATCGCGAGATCCACACACGCTAGTCGCGCAAATTTCCCTTCCGTCGAAGAGTTTTTCTCGCTCCCCAGCGCTTAATGGAATCACAACATCGGGGGTGGTCCAGTTATTTATGGCTGGTCCGTTTACGCCAACGGCGATTAACAGTCGCTCGCGCGCGCATCCCCCTTGAGAGAAAACGTCACGCTTCGCTTTTTCCCGCACACGGCGATTGAAATCCCACACGCGCCAACCTTTTTTTGACTCATCCGATCACTCTCAAACGTGGTTACTCGTCTTTCAATTTAACCATTTTTATGGGGAATTAAATCTTTATTATAGACCCAACGTCTTTCTTCTATTGTGAGCACAGTCTATTCACTGGCTGGACATTACCAAACAAATTAACATTTGTAATAAATAAATGCATTATAGCACATGGCATATTTTTAAAAATGTACACTACTTGCCGATGCTCTAGTTTCCATAGCTACAAACTATATGTTCCGAGAAATCTGTTAAAGACAATGCGATTGATTGAACGAATGAGTAAGCCGTTAACTTACGATTTGCTCGTCGGCGGTCTATAATTTAGCAAATAAACATTTCGCCGACGGAAAGAGGAAAGAATACGAGAAAAGGAAAGAGCGGAGTCCGAGACTCGGGGAGTAAAGCAAACTGGCAATCGTTAAAGATTGCACGGTGACAAACGTGAGGTAGCGATAAGTTTCCTCACGGTACCCGCACTTTTCATACTTGACAATCGTACCGAGCGACATCCCCGATGCACGCGCAACACGCGTGTACTTTAGAAAACCCTCGGTGAGGAAGTGCACCCTATGATTTAGTTAGCGGTGCGGAGACGGGAAAAATGAGCCTCGCGACGGCCACCGTTGATGATGACACGTTCCGTCCTTCCGCGTGCATTTCGCATTTCTCCCCTCTAGGGATTTCTCGCTCTCTCTCTCTCTCTCCCTCTCTTTTATTCGACGATGCGAGCAAAAGACGCGCCTCGAACGTTTGATAATGCACGGACGGTCATCGATCTTGAATTCGATGTAATCCGCGCGAGCGTAATGTCGGTACTTTCCCGCGGTAGCTCTATTATTTTCGGGCCCTTATTCAGAATGAGCCTCTGTGTTGAGTTTGACGGTTAGGGTGCGATATTCTGACTTCTTTTTTTTCGCATCGTGATTATATACAGACGAGAACTGTATTTTACTTCGAATCGAGCTGCACAATTTTTCTGGCTTTTATACATTGTCAACGTTATTCAATTTATATGTTTCTTTTTATTCTTCCAACAGGCAATTTCTAAAGGTTGATCGATAATAATATTTTTCAATACATAATGTACTATTATATATTTTTCGTAACCTGTCGGATGTTGAAACAAAGTAGAAACAAGTTTGCGAAAGTAAACATGCGAGAGAAACCGTATGAAGAGAACGTATATATGTGCATTTTTTTTTGACTTACATTTCCAGTTTTCGCAAACCACAGTGGATCCGTTATTTCGCATTTGTTATTTCTTTAACCAAAAAAACTTGTTTTACTTGTTTTACGATAACATCCTTATTACCGTAACTAATTTTTGTTTCCGATGCTGAGTTAGTGATGCGAGTATAATAATGGACTAAAGCAGTTTCGGTCAAGGAAAATGAAAAAGATTTTGCAACATTGTGTGTGGATCGTTGAAAATCAATATAATTGCAATTGTTAGAAAAGAGAAATATTGTATATCACGAAGATATCGATAAGTACTATTTTTTCACCGCGTCAGTACCAAGAAGCTCCTCGCATCGTTCATTATTTTACGCGCGTGTCTATAAAAACGTACATTTATTAAAATATTGTCAAAGACGGATATGCAAAGCTGTAACATATGTTTTGTGTCATTATACGTTAGATGAAATTGGCTCGTTGATATCGTTAAAAATAAAATTACAGTCCAAAGCCGTTATCCCTTTTTTCAATAACGAGTTCAGTGGAAAGGGGGAGGGGGGGGGGGAGGGTAGGTGCGTTCACCCTTTTTTAGTTTGAAACAAATAGGCGAGCCGCAATAATAAAACATCGGTGCCAGGGAAATGGTAGCTCGTGCAACGTGTAATACAATGCCACACTATGAATGTTTCAATACTAATAGAAACGATAGATACTGGTAATTTTCCGAATCGATATCTATGCAAAAGAGACAGAAAGTAATAAGTGCCTCTGGCAAAAGGGGAAGAAGGCACACAATTCTAACGAAATATAATGCAACGGGGCCGATGCAGGTCATGCAACCATTGCTATTACTCTACACAAATCGGACTGTCGCCCGTTTAATATTAATCCACCAAATGGACGGTTGCTTTGTTTAGGTTTATACCATTATTCTGTATATTTTCTTATAAAAAATACCCAATCGAACATTTTTTCCTCATATTACTATTATTATTTGCCATTACCATCAGTGTTTCTACCAATATTAAATATGCATAAAGTCTTATAAACAAGTATCTTGTATCCCACATGCAAAATAATAAGAAATCGGCTCTTATCTTATAGTATTTATACTTAAACATATATTTAGTTTTATGTTAATTAGCCTTTTTACGTATTCAACAAAATTACTATTCTATTTTATTTTTTTTAATTTACCTACAGCAAATAAGAATATGTTAAAACTTAAAATTGTTAATTTTTCCTTCGAACTTATTTATTTCATAGAATATATTTGTTATACTAATACAACTTTAGTTAATTTAGTAATTTATTAACCTTAAATTTATTAATTTTAATTTAGTAAGATCATACATTTTAATTTATAAAAAAAATTATATTGATAATTGTACACTTAAAATTAATTTTTATTTTTTTAAGTATGTGTGGCGCTGTAATGTATCCGTAACGATAGCACTTTATTTGCATGTTCAAAATTTTTATTTGACAAATAATTTCTAAATATATACGTACGTATATATATATATAATATTATTAATGATTGATATAATTACAGTGAATAATTACTTTTACTTCAGAATGAATTGTATTGAAAATAAAAACGATATATAATCACATGTACTACATTTTTTAAAAAGAAATAAAAACACATATATAGATATAAGAATCGAATAGAGATTTAAAGAGAATAATAAAATATCGCAATAAAATACTATAAATTGGGTGTAATAATTACGCGGAAATTATAATTTCCATCGAGAAGTCAACGTGATAGTTGTAGGGATAGTAAATATATCAAGATAAATCATCGCTCGTGCAACTCGTCCCCAATATTTCATCCTAGTTGGGAATATTTGCTCCCAACGAAAAATGAGATTCGGCGCGTTTGTCGGCTCAGCGTGCTACAGCTAAGGATGAGAAAGAGCAGATGATGAGAGTGCAAAGACAGAGAGATGCGAATGAGGGAGAGAGAGAGAGGGAGAGGAACATAAGAAAACACAGCGCAGACGGGCTGCATAGAAGACTTCTAAGCGCCGCGCGAGCTGTCACTCTGGACTAATCTCGAGTGGCCCAGTAGGCGGTTTTCGGCACGTCGGCTGCCTAGACACGAAAATTTCGGACCTGTGGCAAGATCGCTATCTCTCAGGGTAATTACGCGAAGACACCAACTGCGCCGTTTGTCGTCGACTAAACAAGGGGAATACTCGAGCGCGTCTCTTCATTTTTCAATTTTTCCGTGCGCGTGCTTTTGATGTTCCAAGCCATCCGGAGAAAAGTAGTAAAATGCACGATAAATCAATTCTCGGGAAGAATATAAATATTACCAAGTCTTTCTTACGTCACAATGCTTTAACAAAATCTATGAATTTCTCGACATTTACGGATAAAATGGTCGCTTTGACAGTTCTATCCTCGTGTAGATTTTGAGATTTCTAATTGGTTTCCGAGATATTCGGTTACCTTACCATTAAACCATACAAAGGTAATTGTGAATAAGTTACACCTGCTTTATTGTAAAAATATATTACATATTAGATGTCTACTCTCAAAATATTAGTAATATTGATTAGTTTATAATTACGTTCAGAAATACAATGCTACTAAAGTTAGCATATATCGATGATATCTAACATAACAAGGCATCCCATATAGAGTTACAGTATATTATACCTGTACGCAGGTCTGCTTTTTAACTTACATATCTAACAAAAGAAACATTACAATCTAACTACATTATTATAGTAAATCGTTTACATGTGATGCTGTTTTATGTATACATATATGTACAGATGGAAAATCTATCTAAAATCAACAAATTTCGTAAAAAATATATATATTTTCAACGCATAATGACAATTATTTAAAAAAATTTAAATTGCTTGTTAAATAATGACTTAAGCTTAATTTAATCTTCTATATTCGTTTTAATTAAAATTTTTTAGTACATGTGGCTGAACATCATGATACTTTGTTGCATTATAAATACAACTTTTGTATAAAATATAGATTTTTCGATGTCAAATAAAATTAATTGTTTTTTTTCTACTTTTACTACCTGATGTTTCAATTTATCTTTCAACTCTTGATAATATTACACATTTATATTAAGTATAAAGATATGTCTAATTGCCATAGGATTTTTATACCTTCTCAATTTTTCTTGACGATTCTGATTAGCTTTGAGAAAAGATTTAAGTAATATTGAGAAAACATTATTATATATCACCCTATTCACGACTTCTAAGTAGCGATACTATATGAAATAGTGCATAATAATATATTTGTAGTAATCGCTTTCAAAATATGATTATTCCATTTTAAACATAGCTATCAATACCAACACCTAAATAATACGTATATTGTACAGCCCTTCATATGATGTGTGTGTCCTCTCGTACGTTATCTGCGTAATCTCCGAATGTCATGAAAACAGTTTTATTCATATTTGGATAGTTCATTACTCGTAATCTAATTGTTTACTTTAATTAGACAACCATTCATGGTTTTCTCAGTACTTACACAAAACATAGTTTATTTTCTTTTTATTATAATGAAATATAAATATGTTAACAACTAAAATATTTAATTTATATCGCTCGATTATATTTAAACGTACTATTTATAAATAAAGAAATAGCTTGAAGAAACATGTAGTTTCAGTTATTTCTTTGTTCATAAATCGTAGATTTAAATATTTCGAGCGATTTAAATTGAATATTTATAAATGAAGTTGATGATGATCATTAAACACTTTAGCACCGCCAGTCCGTAAATTTCTCCTACAATTTATCTTCTTCATTTAAATTCTACTCGTATCACCACGCATGCACGATTCGTGAAAACAGGTGCAGGAGCTCGAGAAGCCCCACATAAACTTTGCATTCGTCGTCGGGAGTAAAACAAAACCGGAATCTCTCATCCTGTTGGTACGAGGAGAGAAATCGAGCTTCGTCAAGGGTTAGCTGCTACTCTCGACTCGCGCTTAATTCCTGTAATCTGCGCGTCAGTGCAGCTTCTGACCCGAACTAGCCGTAGCCAAGATGGATATAGAACGGTCTCCTCCGATTTCGCGTGATCACGATCCTCTTGGAACGCCGATCGCCGAACGCCGAACGCCGAATAATAACACCGAGACGAGTAGCATAAAAAGAAGGCAAATAAAAATTCAAGAAATCGAGGAGGGGCGCGGGAAAAGCGCGGAGGGGCGGAGGGTGGGAGAGAGGGAAGGGATGGGAGGGGTGGGGGTAGGTGGATTCGATAATTACTACCGGGAGTCGCGGAGGACGGGCACGGTAACCTCCTCCCGCAACGAGCGAGCAAACGCGCAATTATTCGGACCCCAGGTTTTCTTTCGAGCGGTTCTTCTCTCTCGTATCTAGATTGACTTTTTCTTCTTCTCGTACGAGTTCGTGTGCATTTAACCCTATACGATTACCCCGGAATCGAAAGCGTTTCCCGTGCGCTTGTGCGCGATTTTCCTGATGGTATGCACGTAGGTGCTTATAAATAGAGTACGGGATAGCATGGCTTATCCGAAGCTGTGTTTTCGATGCAGGAAGAGATGCAACTGCTAATTGAGATTTTTTTCGCCGGACTAAATGTCTTACTTCTTTTGCGGTTTTTATCCTCTTTTTATATCGGAGAAAGCTGCAGGCTGAGGGAAATTACCGTTGATCCTCTTCTGTTTTTTAGCTACCGAAATCAAGCTACCGAATACATGTATGCGATTGTAATGTTTAACTGCTGTCTAGATATAGCCATATAAATTTGTTTTTTTAATTTGCACTTATAAGATTCTAAAAGGAAGTTCTCGAGTAAATGCAAGTAAAATTAAATTTTCTCATCTTGTGCCACAGTACGAGCTAACGTAAAAAAAGTAAAATGTGAGAAAAGACGATCCGTTTCAGTTGAACGTCATGAATGGGTTCAATCCAGTGAATTAGCGATGCTATTCACGTTGATCGAGCTCAAGAGGTTACTTCTTTCGTCTATTTTCGGTATTGACCGGAGTAACGTACGTTTGCACACGCGCACACGCACACTCGCGTTCGGTTGTCTATAGGGAAAGACTAACCTTTTATTCTGTCGCGTCGTTTCGCACGTCTCGACTCTGTTCTTGCTCTCGTCACGGACGAACGAATGCGGTAGCGATGGGCGTGACCCAGCCAAAGTGTCCGCAAACTCGCGCTTCTCCTTTTATCCACAAGTCGGATACGTATTCGCTTTTACGCGCGTGCAAATATACACCGAGGGCTCTTTCGCACTTTATCGCATGAATTCCCGCGTCGAGAAGAGGTTGAAAATCAAAGTAAGAAATTACCAAAATAAATTTATTCTCCATCTTTTGTTTTTTGATACTTTAACCATCCGTGTGCTCTTTTCCCGCGGTACACGAAATATGTGCAATATATGAACTTTGTGCGAAATCTATCGACAGAAACGTGATATGAAATTTAATTAAAATAAATTATGATCTTTAATTTTTCAAAAATACTTAACTTTACCTCTTTCTGAAAATGAGAAAGCATTTAAATTGAATAAATTTAGTAACAAAACTTGTCTATGTACACAATCACACAAACACGTAAAAATGTAAACCAATATTAACATTGCTATATTTTATATATACTTGTTTAGTAATTGATCGTTAATAGAATCTTGAATACAATGATTTATATAGATATCGTTGTACAATAGATCGATTTAGTATCCAGTATCAAGTATCGAGTATCTTTAAAGACTAACAAAGAAAAAAATGAATTTCATAAGAGATCATCAGTTTGAAGGTAGAGTATCGTAATGAATATTCAATAACAATCGATCGAACGACGCGAAACGAAAAGAAGGAGAGAAAAGTGACCCTCGTGGGCCATTGTCCAACGATTTACACGTGCATACGAAATTAAGGAGGCGAATACGACAAGATCGTCGTCACTTTTCGACACAACGAGCCGTAAACAAGCTTTTGTGTATATACGCGGCCTCAAAACCGACGAGTCACCGGCACCCACGCGTCTCTCGATCGCTATAACGGTGCTCTCGAATCGAATCGAAAAAGGGCGACGATATACCTAAAACGAAAAAGAAAACGAAACGTATCTTCCGAATGAGATACGAGTCAAAGAGAGAAGAATCGCGAGAGTTAAGCGAAGAAACATCGCCTACAACTTGCTAGTTAGATCTTTATCGCGATACCTCGCGCGTAATATCTTTAAACGTGGGCGCGAACCGCGTCTTCCATTAGATCGACGCTTAGGGCGCCACGCGACTTTAACGTTCTCGAACAATGAAATCGTAAATTACACTCGCTAAAGTAGGGACTCTTTTTTTTGACGTTTCTCACAAAAATCAACTGACTTACATTATCAATGGAACAAGGGTAACGAGTTACTTATTGTTGGAGAAATATCGAATCTTGTTCGACTTTGATTATCCACAGAGGGTCAGAATTAGGAGACATGTTTCAAGAAAATAGATTTATTTATAATTCATCTATAAAAATTAAGAACATTAAAAATATTTAGAGTTTTATGTATAGACACACAGAGAATTATACAGCAGTAGTAGTTTCGGACATAAACTCTTGAAAACATGTAACTTATAAAATAACAAACCAAATAATAAGTATCATGAAGTACATATTGTTTTTTTTCAAACACACTGTACATTATTTGTACTAATACACTATATTATAAATTCAGTTTAAGCTAAATAATCTTTGAAAATAAAAACAAACATTCATTGGATATAAAGGCAAATTGTATTCTGACATATTTTTATCATCACCTCTAACACGAAATTGCTATAATTTATTTTCTTTTCATTCTATTGTAAATAATGTTAATTGATTTAAAGTAAAAGTATTATTTGAACTTTCAGATTTTGAGGCATTATGATGTATTTAATAATTTAATACTGTAATTTATCTAACTGATAAAAAGTTGTAAGGATCTTAGACGTTTCGTTTACGTAAGTTGGAGGTATAAAAAATAGAAGATTTGTCTCTAATATTAAACACTTAATATTATATCCATTATTATTTATTATATTTCTCTTTATTTATTTCTTTATTTTGTTTTTTTCTGGATTAATTTTATCAATGTACAATAAACAAGTTTTATTTGTGAAAGAAATGCTATTACGAAACAGTACTAGCACACACGAGTTTTTTTATTGAATAAGTGCTGCAATAGTATATTTCAAACTTTTCCTAAAGTTCGATGTAGCCGTTCTTGATTACGGTACTCGATAATCGACATGGATATTTAAATTTGTACAACGTGTATACTTCTTTATAACAATACGATTTGGTAAACATATTTCTGAGCGGTTACTCGTGATTTATTTGCCACGTTAAGAATTTTACGATATTTTGTCAATTGTTAGTCAAGATATTACTCTAACTAGGCGTAAATCAATGCCTTCGTACTAAAACTCTTACCTAATCATTGTATTGATAAACGATATATTTAGAAAGCATTAACAGAAGGGATATTGAGTAATTTTAATGAATACGTACATAGTGTTGATCGATTGATTTGAAGGTATTTTCATTTAAATTATTTACGATTAGTTTATTGCAAAACATTTTTGTTTTATGTTTCGTCAGGTTACGTATTCATTAAATGGAGGAGCCACCATATATTTTATTTCATAGTATCGAATTACTAAATTTTATTTGCGGAAATGACTATTATGTATAAAATAAACTTAAACAATACACTAAATTTCGAATGATATGATTGTTAATTTACTTATTTATGGTTACAGCAATAATTTTATAAAATATTTACAATTATCGAATAAAAACTTTAGCTGAATGTAGTTTTGGGGTTAGTGGTATGAAATTTAAATTTTGATCGAGTCAAACATATTCTCGGAAAAAATTTTAATGTAATATTGAGGTTATCGCTGCAAGATCTCTATCTGATCGAGCCTACGAAATTTTCACGCTCGAAATTATGAACAAAGAAACACGTAAACAATATCATCCCAGTTTCATCGAGGAACGGTTAATCGTAGCAATGCCGTCCCTGAAATCTAAATGCGCCGTCCGCACGTAAATAAGTATCAATATCGAAAAAAAGCCAAACAATCGCAAAGGCAAACTCGCGTTAGAAATCGATGCTTGGTTTGGGGGCCTCGTTGAAATGACCCCCCGCAGGATTTAACTCGTGACCCCTCGAGATTCGAAAAAAGGAAGCGTAAGTAATGACGAAGCGATGACTGGCCCGGACAAACACCTGCCTGTATCAGCGAGTTATCGGCTCTCGCCGTGGGTGGCCGTCTCTCCTCGCGCTCGTTTGTATCGCGCGGTTCGTTTTCTCTTCGTTTTTTGTCATTCGGACGACTCGTCGTGACTGCGCTTCCATCCCGAGAGAGTTCGTCGATTCATCCTCGACGCGCGATTGATTTTTTTTGTTCCTTTGCTTCGCCTATACAGCGGGAGTGTTAAAGTTCACGCTCGTGGGGTCCAGCGATGCGGCTCTACCGCGACGTGTCTGCCGTCCATTGTTGACAAAATAACCGATTCTTTCGTGTAGATTACGAGGTGTGGTTAGACCAGTTTTTAAATATATTTACTAATTGCTTTACCTGTAACACGACGCGATGTAATCATTTCCTTTCTCGAATTTTAATAAGGTGTCTGATTATTTAGTGACTTGTAGGATTCACACTTGTAACGACTTATCTTTCACATTGTAATGTTCAGACATTGTACATCCTTGCGGTCTCATTTTATATTCTGTCCATTTGTGTGTGTGTGTGTGTGTACATATATGGATACATATATATCACAGATTTAATTAAAGAATTACATTATTTATTTTTTAAAAGTTTAAACAACCGTTAGTATAGTAAAAAGTAAATACTTAGAGAATTTTTTTCGTAAACAGCGTGTGCATTGTTATATGTATCAAAAGGCGCGATAGCGCCTGACGCAAGTATAGCGCGAGAGCCATTATAGACAGCTAATTTAACCCCTCAGATTTTTGATGTCTTTTTTTTATTAAATACTAAAAACTGATTGTACCGATATACCAATGATTTAATTAACTTATTGTTGTTTTAAGGCAAAATTATTATTAATTTTACTTCATCTTCATCAACGCATTAAATTAATATCCAATAGACTATAACTAGTAGCATTGCTTATATTAATTAATATTTACATTCGATTAAAAATAATAATTCTGATATTCAGAAATATATTGAAATGACTATAAAGTTAATTAAGCTGCATGCCACGCTGTAATTCTGTTCTCCGCTGCAAGTGCATGGCCTACGTTTTTCGCACTCACAAATAGTTCATAAATAACAATCGAAATTTATTGTAAAGGGGGTTTTGAACAAGTCCGTTTAGTAGTAAATGCTAAATCGATTTCTGGTTGGTAACTAATGCACGAAGATGCTTTATAATAACTCTACTATGCGGACTGTATCAACGATTTTTTAATGCTTCCTTGGCTCTATAAAGTACATATTTCCTGTTATCGTACCTGTTTCACGGATTTTTCTTCCAAGGCAATTTGCGTGTGCATTCTCATTTCTGCTATTAAATTAATTGTACGGTACATTACAAATGAATGCATGTTTTTTGGTGTTCAAATTTATAGTTAATTAAATAATAATTAGTTGTTTCCTCTTTTATTATACACATACTATCAGATAAAAGTGATGAGAAAAGTTATCTATTAAAACAAAATAAAACTCTCTCATTTGAGCATTACACCAATTAAAACTTTAACCTTTTTGAAAAAACTAATTGCATATTAATTAAATATTAATTGAAAAAGAAGTAGTTATGTATATAGCTTTATTATATAATTAAATTTTATAACAACTAAGTTTATGTTTTTATTTAAAGTATACTTCACTTTAATCTTATCTTAAATATAATATACAAAGGATGTAATTTTTACAAAAATGAATTATACAATAGATCGTTTAATTTTGTGTATCTAGTAAACAGTTGCGATTCTGATTTTTTATATTTTATCTGAAATATTATATATGTTTTAGGATATTAATCCTGTATCGTGTACATATTTTCAAAGAACTAACGAATTTAAGGGATATTATAGTTGTTGTAAGTTTAAACATTAGTCAACAGTTAAATATCATCGTTTGTTACGAGTGTCGCCGCGCTACTTAGATGTACAAGAATCATACAGTGAGGAATAACACGCCTCGACTAATACAAGCGATGTATTCGTAATCCAAGGTCTATAAGTTCAAATCCCGTCGTCCGCCTTCTTTCGCTCATCGCCTTTTGCAAACGTTACAACATTAATTTTTAAATCTACAATCTGGAATATGCCTTAAAAATAAAAATTATCAAATTTAGGACACGATTTCTAATATAAAAATGTGATTGAAGCCGGTGTTGTAGACTCTAATACGCTTTTTTACGGAATTATAAGCAAATAACGAAAAATTGCGCAAAAAATGTTTTTGCCTTTGGGCTTTTTTAACTCTGCAACAAATGAAGATATGCTCTCAAACAATTAAGGCATTTCAAAGTAAAGTTTTATCCTCCCTACCCAAGCCTCAAAAGTCATAGAAAGAGAGTTATAATTAAGAAAGGCCGATAATTTATGCAAATTAAGGAGAACATTTACCTTCTTTTATTAATAATCTACTTCAGTTCAAAATTTGAAGCAAAAATATCGATTGGTTTCCAAGTAAAACTAGTCAATATTTTTGGTTCAAATTTTAAAGACAGATATATTATTAATAAAGAAAGGGGACTGTTCTTCTAGATTTACGTAAATTAACTTTTTTTTTAATTATAAGTAATTTTATGTCATTTTCGAGGTTGATAAGGTAGGGAGGATAAAACTTGGCTTTGACATCCCGTTATGTCCAGAAGAAAGCTGCGATCGAGTAGATTAGAATAAAGAAAGAAGTTCTAATATCTTAATTTATTCGGAAGTTATAGAAGAAATAAAATTTTAACGATAGTTTAAACTAGATTTATTAGGCCAAATTGCCTTCTTATTCTTTTTTCTTTTATAACTTTTGACCAAATTAAAATATTAGCTACTTTTGTTTGGAGTAAGGTATAGTAATGCTTGATAGCATATCTCTATTATTTTCACAGTTATAAGTAACCTATGATTCTAAATTCCGTAAAAAAGGGAGTTAGCATCTATAACTCCGATTTTCTTCATATTTTTGTTAGTAGAAATCATATCCGTAAGTTTGGATCCGTAAAATCTGTTTCCGGAGATGTGACACTCTTAATATATTCTTTTCTGAAATGGGAATTTATATATTTTGACACTATCGATGTATTTTAGCTAAAGGTTTGAAACGTCCTAATATTATAAAATACAAATAATTTTATTACTAAATATATAGTGAAAATAAACAATCTTTTAGGTGCTAACTAGCTATTCTTTAAAATTAATAGCTTATAGAATAGCCATTTTTAATGATGTATGTGTGTACACACACCCACACACACACACATACATTGTTTAGGTTAATAAATTTGCGAATTATTTTGTCTAAAGAATGTTGTTGACGTTACCGAATTTGATTTGCTGTAAAATCCCGAAGATAATATACACTTAAAGGTGTCCTATCGAGTATCGATATTTAAAGACATCGTGATCCGTACTCAAAGAAATCGAGGAATTCTTCAGATTTTGCGCAGTCAACGATGCAGCCCCAGAATTATTTCCAGATCGACTAAAAGAAGGCTCCGAGCCCTCAACGCACGCACAATAAAAGTAAAGGTAAAGAAGGAAAAGAAAAACGAAGAAAAGTATAAAATAAAATTGCTCTCTATCTCTCTTTCTCTCTTTCTCTGGTTCTGCTTCGATCCCGCAATAAACCAGTCTCCACTTGGTGCACGTACGAAGGGGTTGGGGTTGGGGGGGGGGGGGTCGGGGGGTCGTCGCCGACGACGACAGCGTTTCAAGAGGTACGCGCGGCATACATTAAAAGCTCTATACGCACTTTCGCGCTGTCTCTCTCTTGGGGCGTGGCCGAGAGACGCGCGACGTCCATTTGTCTCGGCAACCTCCCGCACCAGAAACACGCCCTCGCATCCCACGAGCATCGATCACGTCTTCCTCGCGGAGAAAGGGACTCGGAGCCTGCGTCGCGAAGATTCGAGACTCGACGCGCAATACCGCGGATTTCTTCCGCTCTTGCCCTTCTTTTTATTCTACGAGCGCACCTTTTTTGGGGAGGTGCTGTCTCGAGAGATACCTTTTTTTTGCTTCATCTTCGCGTATTTTTGCGTCGATCGGTATTGCCCTCCAGGACTTTTCGGAAGGTTTCTCTTCTTTTTCACCGGATGCGCAAGCTTTATTTATACTGCCTCTATACGCTTTTCTCCCCTTGCGGTTTTGCTTCTTTTTTTCTTTCATTTCTCTTATAGTCGAACAGTGAAATTATTCGCAAAGTTCAATAGTTCTATTCGCTTGTCAGTTCTACTTTGGAAAATGCGTTATTTTTTGAGCCTATATGATTTTGGGTTTATAACTAAATTATTTCCGCCTTTTCTGTGGATTAATTTTGTCGAAATTTTCACAATGTATGTAAAGATTAAGTTTACGTATTCGTATAACTCAAGTAATTCTATTTATTGCATTGGTCCAAATTGATGATGCTTAGTGTGAATAGAAAAAAAATCGGTCGCTCGTAAGTTTTGTTCGATTTAGGTATAAGTTTAAGAATAGTAATAAGTTTTAGAATGATTTTGAATAAGTTCTTTGGCTGATTTATACGTGAAACAAAAAAATATTAGGTATACTGAAGACACTTTTGCATCTTTCGCATTCAGTTAAAACTACTCATTTACTTTTATTTATCATACAGATTCTAGGTCAATTATAACTATTTTTTAAATTTTTAATATTCTTTATTAGAAATTTGTCCGTTCTTAATGGTTTTAGGTTAAAAATTGCTACTTAATAGCTTGTATATAAATAGACTAGTTTATACTTGAAAAATATTGTAAAATATACTTCAAGTAATATTTCTTATGAAATATTTGTTATAAGTATATATATATATATATATATATATATATATATATATATGCATTCTTTCCATAAGATTGCCTAAATAATATACATATTTATACCTTAATTCATAATTAAATTGCTGAAAATTCTCATGTTTATTTAGAAATGAAAGCGTTAATAAAAATGTATGTCTTAATATTTAAATATGAATAATAAATTATAAATGATAATGAATAATGAATATGTATATATGATGAAATTTATTAAAAGATCTATTTTCTTTTTCAGCCGGTAAGTGGTGTACTTTATTATGCATTACATTCTGGAGTAATCAATTTAGTAAGTATAGCTCATAAAGTTTTATTTCGCTGGTTTGCAAATCGTTTCACGTGCACTGCAACATTACCTAATTAATTATACTTTAATAACTAACATTTCGTTGATAATTAATTTTTCTCATACATAGTAGACGCGCGTGCATTGCAGTGCAGATATATCCGTAAGCAAAAGTCGTCGTAGGTCGATCTTACTTATTGGAAGGATAACAAAAACAAATTGGAAATATTTATAAATGCTGTCCAGTAGCGAGCATTAATTTCATTAAGGAACATAACGTTAAGTGATCGCTCGAAAACGAGTCTCGTAAAAAGTTGAAGAGAAACGCGCGGAAGTTACGATTGTTATTATACGGCGATGCAGATCGAGGATCCCTCGAAAAAAGAGGAACAAGTGTACTCGCGAGTAGGAGGAAACGCGCAAGTGCCTCTCGCTCGGGGTGCAGCTCACTCGTTTAAACTTTTTTCCGTCCGAGTCCGCGCGGCATACTCGAGTCCTCGGTATACCTAAGTACCCGAGGATTCGTTTTTGTCGTTATTGGCTGCACGCACGGGCCTTTTTCGCTAAAACAAAAGAACCTTTAGGTCGATTAGGCGTCTCGAGTCGTTAGTTTGCACGTGGATCGCTTTATCTGTATTCCCTCTCTCCCTCTCTCTCTCCCTCTCTCTCTCTCTCTCTTTTCAGGCTCTCGTTTTGCACCGTGCCGTTTTGTGTTTAACTATGCAGAACGCAAGAGTATCGGAGAGGAGGTGAGGTGAGCGTCGAGCGGTCGATGTACAAACGCGAAAACTGCCGCTCTGCTCTTCCGCGCTACACGCATAATATTTATGCATATTCATGAGGTCGGCATTCGTTTTAATGGGAGATCCGTAACTTACAGTTTTTAAAACTCTAACTATTGCTTTCTTACTATTTTTATATTCAAATGTATGTGTATTTGCGTGTATAACGTTATATTTTTATTATCAGTACTAGAAACTGATTAAATCGTTTTGTTTACTCATCGTTTGATTTGTACAATTGTCTTGATTTAGACGTGAATATTTCAACGAATACCTGGATCTTTGTAACCATTATTTTAAAGTCTCCCGACTATAGAAAAGTAAAGTCAAAGAGTAAACAAAATTAAAGGAAAAAAAAGAAGGTAAAATTATAAAATTGTAAAATTCCAGTCAGGTTGCCCAAATACTCCGGTGCAAATTTATGCACCGGTATATTTCACATACGATCCCTGCGGCCTTTCAACTAATGCATATGCAAGATCCGATTGATATGAATGCACCGCTGCATACGCATAAACGGCATTCCTGCGCGCCGTATATTATCTGATCGCACCTTCGACTTTTTTACTTTTAGACCGCGTCGAACGCTGTCGCCGTTCTCTTCCGCGTCTCGCGAAAAACTTTCGAGATACTTCGGATCCGTAATTATCATTTGCGAATTGCAACACAGGTTATCGGACCGCGTGAGAGACTTTTCAGATACGTTTCTCCTTCTTGGTATCTTCTAATTCGTGTATCGAGCTCGTAATAAATCAGGGCTGATCGCTCGACAACGTAGCACCGAGATTTCGCCTTAATTACAGGATATTGCCAACTGTCCGGGCTTCGTTTTGATGAGAATAGTTTTAACGCGGGAATTTATGAGTACTGTTTCCTAATAATTTATTACAGATATAATTATTCAAAATCGAAGGTTTTTTTTCAATTAATTTTTCAAAGTGAAGAATATATTAACTATTATATGTTTATTCTTTTATAATAATTAAGATAACTTTTTGTTTCATATACATTTTTATATATCTGGCGAAATATTTAATTTCGTGGGAGGTGTTAATTCAAGTTCATTAACAATAATTAGATTATTGCGTTTTCGGTATTCGTTTAGTTTTAATTTTGACTCCTATAATTTATGTTTGTTAAATTACAATGATATATCTTAAGTTTTGATCCCGTAATATATACCTCGATATATCAAAAGCACATATGTTTATGCCGATGTATATAGTTAAATCTTTATTAGTGACTCATAAATTTCCCAAAAATTCACTAATGAAAAAGTGATCAAAAGATACGTATAAATTCAATAATTTTGTTGTGCAATAGCTGGGCCGATGGAAGCGTCAATAGAATATCAAACTGTGAACATAACGATATTATCGATAGAAGCTAAATGAAAAGGTATATATAGTCGAAGAAAAAAATGGTTCGAGTAAAGTTGCATCGTTTCTCCAGGGCAAAAGAAAATAAGGATGAAGAACCGCGTGGCGTGTACGAACGACGATGGCGATCGAGACCTCGACCGAGGTCGTTCCTGCCTCGGCTACCATTTGCCAGGTTCCGCGGCAGCTGTCTCCGAGATACGAATCTCGCGCGCTCGAGGAAACCGAGCAGCTGCCTCCCACCATCGAACTCGGCTGGCCTATCAAGCGTCTCCTCTGGCCTTATCCTGCATACCCATCGTTCGAACCTAGTTTTTCGTGCGTCTCTTCTCTGCACCTCCCATTTTTGGATTTTTCTTCTTTACTTTCATCCGACGACAGCATAATAGAGTAATTTACGTGGTTATAAGGAGACTACATTTTTCTATTGTTTTCCTTTTTTCTGTTATCCTTAATGCATTTTCTTCACCGGCAGGATGATTTATACGGTTTAACGATCGCGCCTTTTACTATCTTGATGGAGATACCAACTACCACAATTTATCTTTCTCTTGTTTGGTTTTATTTATAAATTATAATACACATAAGTGCTCTTAATGCTTTGATAACTGTGTGATGCACCGAGCGCTACATAAATTAACTTATTTTTTAAATATGAATACATTACTTCTTCTTCGGAAGTTCGTCAGCAGCTTTCAGAGACAAAGTACCGTTTGAATTGCGCTAGAAACATTAATGACCTTACAACGTTTAACATTTTAAACTACCAAACATTTTTCGGTTTTACTGGATTATAACAAATTATACACAATTTTGATTTGAAATTTAATTTCATTTTTAACTCTTTGTTATTTCTTTACAATTAAGGACCACCGAACGATTAAATTATATAGATTGATTTAATTATTTTAATAATTGCATTTGTACACTTTATCGATCGTCTTTAAATTATTTGAGTAAAGTATTAAAGTATTACATCTATTCCATATATAGTATGTCTTATGTAATAGGAATTCCATCTCCATCATCGAAAGTCATAAACTATTTGAATTTACTTAGATTTGCCAAATACTCGTAATTGGATACGTATACGTAGTTGGTTTAAGTATTAAACAGTACACGCATACTTGAAAAATTACATGCAATACACTTAAATTGCTCTTTCCACGCAATTCGAAACAACATCATTTACTTGGTTTGCGGTTACAAAGGAATCCACTCGCGTTCTCGTACTCGCGATTTATTACGTTTTCTCGACTCCCTCAATTTCCAGGGTTCGATGACAATCATTACCACGTCTAAGCTTCCATCAAACATCATCATCGCTCAAATTCCGTCACACCTCACGCGACCCTCGAAATCTGAAGCGTTCGGCGAGTGCGTAGAAAAAAACGTAGAAAGAATCAAAGGGATAGAAGGCAACGAAAGAGATCTACGAGATTTTGTGGCCGAGTTTGACGCACGGTCCACGCCCGAATATTAGCGAGCCGTATAATTTTGCCTGCCTTCTTCGCCAGTTCTTTCGGTATACACAGTATCATGCGAACGATGCGAACGATGCGCAAACGAAAGGGGAGAAACGATGCAACGCACCTTCGCCATTCTTTTCCTTTGCGCCCTGCCAAACTCAACGTAGGGAGCAACGATATAAAACACTCGGCTTTCACAAAATATCCCCTTAGGCTATATACACGTTTGTTGTATCGATCCTAGCACTTCGAATGGAAGAACAATCGATGTTTTGATAGGTAAAAAAGAAAATAAGTATATAAAACACTGTTTCGTCACAAGCAAGATACTAGTCAATTGAATTATTTTACATGATTTTTATACCGTTGTCTGTATAATAATAATTGAACATTAATTATAAAATACAATTTTCTGTCAATATCACGATTACAAAATTCTTTTCTATGTTTACAATAGATTGAAAGAATAATGAAAAAATATACAAGTTATGCGCACACAACGAGCACTAGGAGTGCTGACGAGAAGGTGGTATATTATTAAGGTATATAATTCAACAATTTATCAAATCCTAATCGGCTGAATGTTACAAACGTCAAAGGCTCCGCTGTAGAGACCACAGGAAGGAGCTCGCGAGCGCAAATTCAATCGCGGCGAGAGCGGCACAATTTTCACTTGAAACAGAAGTCGACACCCGATTTCCCGGCCCCTCCTTTCCCTCCAGCCCCGGCGCCATTAACCGCAGAATAAAACCCGCTCGCGTTCAAAGCAAATGAAATTCAACGGTCGAGAGCTGCGCCGCAAAGGAAAATACTCGAAATGATAGCTATCTCTCTCTCTTTCTCTCTCTCTCT
Organism: Theocolax elegans; assembly: GCA_026168455.1. Taxonomy (NCBI): domain Eukaryota; kingdom Metazoa; phylum Arthropoda; class Insecta; order Hymenoptera; family Cerocephalidae; genus Theocolax; species Theocolax elegans. The sequence goes on from CM047425.1 coordinate 84,125,850, forward strand.
CTCTCGGAGTCTGAGCGTATCGAGGCGAGTTCGAGCGGTCGCAATTTTCCCCTCTCGAGCGCGGGGCGCGAGCGGCGCTAACCTCGTCGACGAGAGCCGGAGATGGACCGGTCGTGATAGCGCCGCGAGCCGGTAACTGCGGTAATTGTCGACGATTAGAGGAGTCATAATTACCGACCGCCGCCGCCGCCGCCGCCGACGCCGCGTGCATAACGTTACGCCGCGGCTCTGTACCGCGTCCATTCATCCTCTCGTTTCTGCATTCCGGTGTAGAGGAGCTGCGTTCCGCGCAAACCTTTTCTTTGACTTTTATTTTTCTGCATCCGTTCCTCTTCCTTGACCCGAGTGTTAACGCAACCGCGATCTTGTTCTCGCGTTACTTCTTCTTTTTTTCTCTCCTTGCGAAATTATAATCTAATGAAATTGGTTAATGGAATGGTACTCTTGACTCGTGCTTTCGTGCATATTTATTCTTGCTCGTTATTTCTTCGTACACCTCGAATGGGATATCGTTTGTTTATCTCGCTGAGAGAACGTGTGATATTTTTTCTTGATTCCTCTTTACACAAACATAATCTTTCCTGCATTTTCGCAGCTTTTAGAAAAATAACGTTTATTCTTCCAAAGATGTAACAATTTGAGAAATTATTAATAAGTAGCTATATGCTGTGTTTCTAATAGATAATAAAATCACAATTAAGATACACGAATTTAAGAGTTTGTAAATATTGTAGTTGAATATTGTTTTATTGATAAAAAACTACTATTTTGAATAGTCTATATTTACTATAGTAACTAATATTTATATCTTTTTATAAAATTTATAACACATTTTTAGATTTATAAATGATAAAGTGAAAAGGAAATTACAATAATTAAGACAATGTCTTTTTAGATTTATATAACTTTTAATAAAGTGCCTAATCTGTGAGACGGTGTGATACCCAAATTGCAGGGACCTACCTCTAAAATCCCAAAAATTTAAAAAACTAACGAGATTAAAATTCTGAAAAAATTCACATATAATGTTGAAAGCACATAGAATACCATTACAGAGCGATTTTTTTCAAAATAATTAACTTTATATTACATATTAATTTATTATCACTGTTCGTTGGTAATGATTAAGAGTAAAATTGGTCTTTGTGGCTGCCCAAAAATCTCGATCATTCAATGATAAAAGATTTTGAAAAAATTCACATGTACTATTCGAAGCAGTTAAAAGAGCGTTACAGCGAAATTTCTTGAAAAAAGTCGACCCATTCTTGAACAAAAAATAAATAAAGATTTTAACTTTTTAATTTAACATCTCCTTAAAGCTTAATTATAAATACATGAAATATTATTATATTGTAAGAAGATTTTATTAGATTCAATTGTAGAAATAAAACAACAAAGTAAATTATATAATGTACCGTTTATTTGTTAAATAATATATGTGGTTTTTGTACACACAAATATTGCTACTTATAATAATACTTGCCTGATGATAACAGTCATTTATATTTCATTCCAACTATTAAGGAAACTAAGTGCTTGATAATAGCTTTTCCATGTAAAAATTTACATAGTTAATTAAAGAGGAATAGAGAAATAACTCGTATAACGCAAAAATTAGTTAAAATTGTAATTTACGTAATTATGATGTGTTACTTGGTGATAATTATAATGCGTTAATTTATAGACTTACCTTATGAGTCAAGAATTTTTCTACTCCAGTAAATCTGTTAATAGAATGTTAATTTACACGTAGGGTTATAAAAAGTGGAACTCTAATAATTTCATCAGTGTATCCTTCAGTTTATTTTGTAATCTCTTTAAGTTATTATTATTAACCACATTGCATAATTCAAGGTTTAATACCGTATAGAAAAATCAATTAAATAGGAATAATTGACTGAACTTATTTTAATGGTAAATATAAGTATAATTTATTAGTGTTATCTGTCTAGTTTATTAATATTTGTTTGAAAGCTATTAGAAATAATTTTCTTGGTTCATAAGTAAAAACGTAATATATCTTAAAAGAGTATAAAACGATTATAGATTTTCAGAAATATTTACTATTCGTTAAAAGTAACCGGGTTTACAGAATAAATATTTTAATTGTTCTTTTGCATTCTTATAAAACGCTTATTACTTTACTTGAATTGAATTATTAATCGATACGAAAAAATGTGCTGGACGAGCTGCACGTATCCACTGATCTAAATGGTCAAAGTAGTTTTCTCAGTGACAGCGAATGAATTCATGTTTGAAATTTTAAACTGTTCCATTACAAACTAGTTAATTTTGTATGCGTACAAGCGGCTGTATTTAAATGTAATAATTTTATCACGCCTTTTCGAATATCAACAAATAATTATTTTTATTAAAAATCTTGTTAAACAAATTGTTATTCTATTTATAAAAAATTATTTATCAATGTAAAATACTGTTGAAATAAGTAGTATTTTCTTTAAAACGTAGTCATTCGTGGTAGTGTTCCGTTGTATACACAACTAGCTCCTAATGTGCAATTGCATTAAGAAGGGAATAAGCGAGGAAAGCAAATCGGTATTCACATCTCCATTTCAATTTGTACCACTGTACCTCTTCTTCCTACTCTCATTATAACGCTTCACTTCTTCCCTCGTTTGCTCCGCACCAGTCCAGACGAAGAAGCGCGTCTCTAATCGTTCGCTCCCATTCAGCCAACCAAAACCTACACTTTCCCAAGGGCTATACGTGCTCGCTCTTCTTTCTTGTATTTTAACTCATCGTTCCAACGAAATCTGTGTACACATATGGATAAACACCGCACTGTTTTTCGTTCTCATATATGTATACATACTCACATTTTGCATAAGGACCATTCGGCTCAACGAGTCACGAAGTAATTGCCTTTGGCTCTTAATTTTGTTCCTTAGTGTATTGGCGCGCGTTTGCGTTTACAGCCTCCCTTTTGCCTTTCCTTATGTCCTCCTTCAACTTTTTATCTATATACGTATAACAGTAATCTTGATTTATCGTTATCATAATTTATACTTTTCAGGCAACAAGACTGATTGCGTACTCGAATTTTCGCCATAAAGACATTGACGATGAGTTGAATAAAACCTGAAATCGTATTGACTGGGATGTGTTTGATGAGTATATCGATACAACGGTCCTTAACATTTGAAATACTAAAAATTTGTTATAATGATAAAATAGGAATTTTTTATACTGTACTACCGATATTATAGCTATAAAAAATAATTATTTTATTCCTATAAGTGTAACGTTTTTAGCATCTAAATTGACCATTGAATATAGTCTATTGGGAATCAATATTTTCTACCTGTAAAATAGTTATAAGTTTGTTTCTATTATTTTTTTTCAGACTGTATCAATTACGTAAATACTATCTACATTATAGTTAGAAACATTAGTATCAAGGTTTTTAAAGCATTCTTAAAGAATACAAAAATAATGAATGTTGAAATCAAAAAGTACTTATATATGATTAAAAGATAGTTCAAAACATTTTTTTTCTAAATTTAATGATTATTTTTTATTAATTTATATTTATTTTATATGTAGTAGTAATTGTCCAGTATATTTACTATATTAACACTAATTACACAAAACATGTCGCAGAAAAATGCGTAAAAATTTTTATCCTATCCGGCAATCCGCAACATATATATTTTATACCTATAAACTACTTTAGTGACTATAAAATATTTTCAAATTTCCTTTAGGGATTATATTACATATTTCTTCTCGTTTTATTCACAATAGTTTTCTTTGTTTTGCTAATTTTGACAATTTAATAAGTTTACACAAAATTCTACTGTCGTTGTTTTATCGGGTCTTATTGGCTATACCCACTCTCCTCCCAATATAACTCCTTTGCATAAATCGTTAAAAAATAACCACTTATATAAATGAAAATACAAATTCCAATGAAGGAACGCATATTTTTAATAATCTAATAACCCAATAATTATTGTTATTCATTTTATTTAATTATTAATTTATATTTGGGGGGGGGGGCGTTACTAAACAAGCCTTTTTTCTTCTAATAAAAAATTACCTATTTTCTCTGAGTCATGGCAAATTTCATATACTCGTCTTTGAAAATGTTTATCCTGGCTCGTAATAATTTTAAACTTCATTATTCAGTACATCCGAATTATTTGAAAATAGATGTAAATAATATATAGTTTACTAAAAATAAACAATTTTTTACAATTTACAGCGACTTCATGGAGATCGCATTATTAATAATCATTAAGAGTGATGGACTGGATAGATGGAACATTTTTAACACTAGATATTTTTAAAGTATGAGTGTATAAGTATATGGATTACTTAATAAAAATATTGGATGTATGCGAATCCTATAAAAGATATAAAACACAATATAAAACTATCAACCATCGGTATAAGATCATGATTGGAATAGATAAAAACATAGTCCCAAAGTGGCAGATGAAAAAAATCGTAGAATTTTGAGTACTTGGGCAGCAAGAACTGAAGTGGAAAGGGGGTGAGTTTGACATCAGATCAAAGAGCTGACTCTTCTTTCGCTTTCTCTTTCTCTCTCTTACTCTTCTCTCTCCTTTTTCCCTTTCTCTCGACAGAGTGTTTCGAAGGGAGGGCTTGAGCCGCGCTCGGTCGGTCTTATGACGGCTACGGTACAACCCAACAATTAAATATCTTTCTCTCTGTCTGGACAGAGACGGGCTGCTATTATCGGCGAGAGTTATCGTTTCGCTGGCTCCGCGTCCCGATGGTGCCGCGAGTGCACATTCGCGAGGAGGCCGCGCGTTCTCTGGCTATTCGTTGCGCACCGGGGAAAGAGAAACAAGAGAGGGAGAGAGAGAGAGAGAGAGAGAGGACCGCGGGGTATAGCCGTCCGAGTCTTGCTCTCTGACGTGCCACTCGATTAATGTCTCCGGTAATTAGTCGACACTCGCCGCGCGGCATAGGAGGAGTACAGGCATTCAAATAAAATAAGTGCGTTTTCTGCGGAGCACCGCCACCCGAGGGATTAGCCGAGCCGTTTTATATGCGCGTATTATGCGAGTCGCGTTGAACCGCGGCGCTGATTGCAGTTTGAGTTACGTACGAGATTTTACCCTTTCATACCTACTCCTGCAGTCTCGCGATCCTCGAGTGAGCGATGAATTGAATCTTGAGAAGCGTATTTATGCGCGACCCTCTCGAACACTTCTTTTCTCCGCTACCACTCGTAATTTTACGGCTCTTTATTTCTGATTTTAGCGCGCTAAACCGTCAATTCGTGTAAATTTGCTGCGTGTAAAGGCGCGATAATACTTATTGGTAGTATGCCACTATAATATTCGACAATACGTGTTTTATTTAAAACGTTATAAATATCAACTGCTATAAGAATGTCATTGGTAATGCTTTTTCCGAGGTTACATTTTATGGTAGTTGTTAATCGACTAGAATGATAATCTGAAGTGAAAGAAGTATCACATAGCAGTGCAATCAGTAAATAGTAAAGTTATGATGAATAATTAATAAAAGTAGATGATAATAATAATATGTAACGAAAAGTAGTATAGACGCGTTCGTAGTTGGCAAATAATCGAAGCAGGAAAATTAAAATATCGCGGTTGGATGCACAGGCCGACAAAGCCCGTGAGAAAATGACCCTGTGTCCAATCGAAATGTAACAATCGAATAATGCTAATGAAATCGTGCATTGACTCGAGAACGCGCGGGATCGACACGTCCACACTTTGAGCACGCACATTGCGTGGAAGTTCCCGCGACCGCAAAGCGACAGGAGTTTCTCCGCGACGCGCACGTGACCGCTATGGACAATGCGACGGTGGTGGAAGTAATGCGATCGCTCGTCCGAAAGATACCTCCAGGCGAAATCCGCACAATGCACTCGTCCGGAGTATTACCATGTCAACGGGATGTAATTAGGAACCGTAGCCTCGATATCGCTCGGCTGCGTTAGCTTCGACGCTTGCTCGAAGTAATTGCCGAAGGTGAGCGGGTGAGCCACCTTCGTGTGACATGGTTCTGTGTCACTGAGAATCTTGCTCGTCCAATTTTTCTTTCAATACTATTATTTTATTGGGGATATTGTTCCGAGATCAAATATTTCAATCTTTGATTTATTTTACTACCCTCGAAGGTATTTTTAACCTATTACTGCAGTGTGCAATGCAAAAATTATGATATTAATTATATGTGAATCTTATGAAATTCAATTAGTTCTGCTATCAACGAAGTATACTTACATTTATTTTAGTAACAATTTGAATTACTACTGGTTTTTAATAATACATTGTTACAAGCGTTTTTCTGCGTTCACTGATTATTAAAAATTAGTATATTAATTCATGGTAAATTTCACCAAATGGTTTATTACGTGCATAAAGTTAATTACCACAAGAAATAAATAATCGAGAATTCGACAATACGAAATCGAAGTAAATGAACGACGACTCGATGACAGTCATAACCAGCATAATAATTTGCCTACAATCTCGAGGAATATTAGTTTGGTAGTCGATACAAGAAATTCTGCCCTTGAGTATTTGATCAACGAAATCTTGCAGTTGACAAAAACCACAAAGCTCGCGTTCAATTTAGCGGTGTACTGCAGTCCATTCCAGCTTTGCGGCGAATTAAGGAATTTTCCCCTCCCAAAGCGTCGGTGGCGGCTTTTTCCACGAGGCGCGCGCGTAGATGTCCTTGATGACAGGGGGCATTTATTACGGTGCGCGATTTCTCGATTACAGGGCAGCCCGGAGTCTTGCGTCCCTTGCTCTCCTGCCCGCGCGGCTCGCTAACTCGCACCGCGATACAGCGCAATGCGACCGCTGGTTTGCTTCACCTATGCAAGCCCACGATCGCTTACTCGGTCGAAAGGTGCACTCTCTTATCTTCTTCTCTTCCCTCCTTCTCCTCTTGTTCCCTTACGTCCAGCTTTTCCTCCAATCAAACGTATCATTTTTAACAAATTTTTACGTTTATTCTATTACGTACTACGTTTGTTGAGCGACTGCTACTTAAAACTCCGAAGTAAACAAAAAAATTAAAGTCAATATCTTTCCTTGTCATGCATCGTCGATTTATACATTCAAAAGAGTATTGAACAATTTAGTATAGCACAATAAATATTAATCGAACTTTTTTATATTTTATCGTATTTATAGTCACGTGAAAAGTTTCGGGCAAAAAAAAACACTTGCTAGTGCTTTGTATGAAAATTTCACTTCTAAAATTTAGTAATTTTAAGTTCTCGCAGAATTCCGAATTGCACTAGCATAGTCATTAATAAATTATAATAAAATTCTATTCAATTGATATACTGTTCGTTTCCTCAAACAACGATATCGTAATTTTTTTTTAAAATGCATACAATATTCCAAGATTATAAACATAGTATTATTTATATGTGCAAAAAATGTAAAATAAATTAATTGAAATTCTAAGACGTGAGTAATATTCGTTGTACATGTATTTAGCCAGTAATGTATTGCATTTTTAAACGTCAACCGAAAGCTTCATCCTTTTACATGTTTCCGGGGAGTAAAGTAGAATGTAATACTGTACGAAGGGGTATGAAATTCGAAGAACCCCAAAAGCGTATAGAAAGCGACAAAATAGAGAAAACGTAGAGGAAAGGGGAAGATAGTACACCAGAAGGGAATTGCGAAACTCGATTTATAGCTTCAACTTCCGGTCGGCTCGAACATTACTGGGATTAACAAACGCGCGCATCCCTCGTTTTTTTACGTAAATTCGTGATACCATCACCGTATTTTCATCTCTCTAACACGTTTTCTAGTTGAAAATGAATAAAACTTAAGTAAACATATTATCTTATTATTCGAAATGATTTTAAGATTTTAAAAAGTAATTATTTTGATACTTCAGATGGTTTTCCTATATTACTCAAATATTTTTTATAATGCTGTGCATTAATTATTTAAATACATAGAATCAGGATTTCTGTAAACTAAATCAAATAGAACTTTAAGAATATTATACCAACATATAAGTGACACTAATATTCATGAAACATTTAATGAAAACACTATAAGTGAAATTATTAAACTTATGCAAACTTTTAACATTGCTTATTTTTTTTATAAGAATAATTTGTAATTTTATTCTGAAGAAAATTCAGCTGATACAATAGAGAGCGATAAGTTCCGATTATTAACGATAATTACGAGTAGATTTATGAAGATAGTGTATTCGTTAAAATCATTATAGAAAGAAGAACTATTCCGTAAAATGGGGCTATAACCCAGATATGACACGTACTCAAATATTGATAAAAGAGAAAGAAAGAATGCAGTTAAAATGCAGAAAGGTTGAAGTTAAAGCAAGAGCCTGGCTACGGTTTCGCTGAGCAGCCGCCAAAAATTCGCACGGTATAACAAGTTTCCATAATCGAAAGATCCTGTCGGGCGATAAGGAGGCTCGCATTATCCCCCCAGCGTCCACGCGACGGAGAAAAGAGGCTCTAAAACGGATTTCATCGGGGCCCGCGGCGTAATTATCGCCCCTCGCGTATATCCTCGTTATATATCGTATATCCTGACGAGCCTCCTCGTAAACCCGGTCCGCGCCTCGGAGGTTTATTTCAAAGCGCGAGCGAGCGCGTGCGCGTGCTGCATAATGCGCGGCGGCTCTGTATAGCGCCCGGGAACCCGGCAATTACACATAACGGCGGACACACGCTGCTCTCAAACTATTAGAGGGGCCTCGGCCAAGGCCCGGCCCGAGAAAACCAACCGAGCTCGTTCCGGTGAATCCGAGCGCGGACGAGCTGCTGCCGCGCAAATGATAACGCCTCGCGCGGCTTCGCGTACTGCGCGTAGCGTACTTGCGCGATGCATACATTTTTCCGGGCCAGGCTACTGCCTTGATTATTGTAATTACAACCGTGCTATCGCCCAGGCTTTTAGTAATGACTCGCCGCCGCCGCCGCCGCCGCGGATCTTTAACAACGCAACTCCTTCTTATATCGTATACCTTACAACGAATTTCGTGTTTTCACCTTCCTGCGTAGATCGGGCTCTACGAGCGAGTGTGTCACGCGATTCGACTACCAAATGTGGTCATGTCCAAATCCTTGAATTGAGTGGATTTAAATTAATTGCGGAAAACGAAGGCCCAAAATTCCGATTTGGTGATGGAAAAAGGACCGGGACGGAACGAACGGATACACGTAGACGATACGATCTGTGGACTCGACAACAAACTAACAAGGCATCATCGAGAAAAAGCGAGCAAATCGAGGCAATTTCAGGGCGTGAGTGACGGGCCGCGCATAAAACGAAGGCTATTTTATCGCACAAACCACCGGTACGTATAGGCACGTACATCAACAACGATCGTGGCGCGAAAATATAACGGATCTCGGTTCGGTGAGTTTCGATCGGGAAATTTATACTCGAATCATCGTCGTTGAACGGACGTGCATGTGTATACGTATACGTTTACACATACACCCAGTCACGCCCACGCTCTTCTCTCGCTCCCTCGAGTTTCGCCCGAAGCCAGTGATTCGTGCGCGCGGTATAAAACCCAACGGAGAAAGAAAGAGTAGGGAGAGGGAGAGAGAGAGAGAGAGAAAGAGAGAAGCAACCCGTTCGGCCGGATGATTTATCAGCGAAGCGCGTGTGGCGGGAAAATGATACAAAATGACGCCGGCCGGCAGTAATCGGCCCGGCCGCGTCGATCGCGAATGTTGTATACACGCCGCGCGACTATCCATTCGAGGTTTTTATGCGAACTTCGCCGACACCGGAACACGACTCGACTGGCTTTACATCCCTCGGGTTCTTTTTCCGATTTATTTGACGCATCCAATTTTTCTAGCCATTTATTTTATTTTTTCATCTTTTTTACCTATAATTTTCTAATGTTAAGTTATTCTTTATAGTTAACGAGGCTTTTCATCATTATTATTTCTTGTTAAAGTATCTGTAAGTTCTTTCCTCAAAATGTTGTAGTATTTTTCCTTATTTTCGTTTTCTAAACTGCTGTTGTTACAAGTTTTTGTTATCGATAACAATCGTACTTAAAGTATGTTCTCTCTACGCATAAGCCAGGTATTAGAATCCACATCGTAATTGGTAATACGACTGAGTTCGCGTGTGAGTTCCAATGGAGTTAACATCGCCGAATCTAAAGGAGACGAGGTTATACAGAAATCTGTTTCGACGCGCATCTCTAACGTGTCCGTAAGAAAATCCGACGAGCGATTGCGAAGGACTCGGTATGCCGGAGATTTACGAGAGTCGCGTTTATGCAAACAATAAACGCTCGCGGTTTGTGCATCGCGTTGCTCCGTCCGGCACCGCCAACAGCACCACTGCCACCACTACCACCACTACCACCACTACCACCGCTACGAGCACTCGGTTGTTCAATGATTCACCGGAGAGGAGAGGGTAATGGAGACGAATGCGGCCATAACTCCTCGTTCTCCGCGCGCGATCCTCGTCGAGGATGAAGAGACCTCGGTGCTTTTTTCCTTCTCTTCACCGGGCACCGGAGCGCGCGCGCCAGCCTTTTATTACGCGGTCAGCGATTTCTTCTTACTGCTCGCCGACGAGCTGCTCTCGGCTTGTTTTCCCCGTTAGATTTCGCACGTTACGGCAAAAATTGTTTACCGATCATTCACCAGTTACCTTCTATCCTATCTCTTTTTGACTTTGATCACGCTTCCCTTCGCGAATTCCCTGCTATGCACCCAGCAGTCGACGTCTCCTCACTGCGCGTAAATTAATCTCTCGTTAAATTATTCTACCTGTTATTTATACAATTTTATTCCTCCTATTATATCGTAAAAAACACTGATCGGCCAAGTGTTCTAACAATCTCGTTCGTACTATATTGAAATATACTTGCCACTCTCATTAATCCATCAAATTTGGATAATTACAATAATGTCGTTTCTTTATCATGCATTCTTGTATTATACGAGCGACACACTATTAAATATGATTAAATATGATTAAAAGGAATATTTATGACAAATTAATATGAATTAACTATATTAATATTCTGTGTTTATAACTCGCAAAAAAATATCTCTTGTGCACGATACACAGTGAATTAAAAATTAATTTACATTTATTTGTCGCAAATATTTCTTTCTCTCGGTGCAGCTATACGTAAACAATATAAAAAAATAACTACTTCGTTACTATGTATAATTTATAATCTATATAGGTATAATCAATATTAGGAAAGTCGTAAAGTATAGTAGTTTGGTGTTGTTGAACAATTAAACTAAATCTATAAAATTATTATACTTTAGGTATTTCAATAATAATTACGCATATCACAATCGTATATCAATGTTATAAATACTACATTGAAATGTCCCACGTGAAAAAAAAGTCTAGTCTGGTTAAAGATTCTATACAGAAGTCTGTATACAGGCTAGATATAAAAATGATTCTATGCAGTCTGTATATACAGCCTATATACAGTCTAACCATTTTTATTTATTATTTTAAAGCTTTTTAGTGTACAAAAATTTAATTCTAGGAATAAACCAATTACATAAAAATCTTGTGCTTCTATATTTTTCTCGGATAAATATATTTCAAGTTACCAAAAATATTGAATCACTAGGTTGGTTTATTCCTAGAATTAAATTTTTGTACACTAAAAAGCTTTAAAATAATAAATAAAAATATGGTTAGACTGTATATAGGCTGTATACAGACTGCATAGAATCATTTTTATATCTAGCCTGTATACAGACTTCTGTATAGAATCTTTAACCAGACTAGACTTTTTTTTTCACGTGGGTATATATATATATATATAAAAGTAAATTTGTCGCTAAGGTACAATTACATTCGACTATGTTCTGTGCCGCAGGAAATTAATTTTTGTTAGATTTTAACAGTAACTTAGCTACATACATACATTCATTTTAAAGTCGAATTAATTGTTTTAATTTTTTACTTCGTAAATGGCAGTAAATAGACACGTTATAGGAACTATATTATTACACTTCATTATAATAATGAAATTACTCACTTAATTCAATCTTAATCATTAAATAAAAATCTTCATAAATTTCCCATTAGTTTTAATGATTGTAAATTAATTTGTCTTGCTGTGGAAGATAATTTTACTTTTATTTATATTGTTGCGTATGAGAAGCGAAAAAATAGAAAAAGGCGGACGACGGGACGCGACCCCGCGTTACGAATTACGACGACGAATTGCGATAATATAAATTAATTTTTAGCATCATATAGAATTTGAAAACATGTTAAATATTTATCGAAGAAGTTGGAAAACGTATAAAGTGAAATATTTTTCTAGTAATAAATCATTAACAAAGTAAAACAAATTAAATTTCATTACAGCCATTTAGAAAGATGTTTTAAATTTATTGTTTAGCAGCAGTTAATCAAGGAAATTTATATATGTACAACACATTATTCATCAAACTTCTTGTTTTTATAATACTAATAATAACAACAAAATTTTATATATGAATTTTTTGTCGAATTAAGTTTACAATTATTGTTTATGTTAATTTTAAGTATTTGGATTCTAAATCGTTTATCTCCACGATTCATGAATGTTCAATTTAATCACTTGTAAAAGATGCACAGTTTATTCACAAATTGTTTACTTATTACTTAAGTACATTGATTGATAGAATTTGAAGAGGCTCGTATTTACAGTTTTTGAAAATATCTGTTAAAGTTCTTATCGCATTTAATGAATTTTATTTTAATAAACGCTTATTCAAAATGTATCAAGTTGACCGCATCTTGGAAGACTGTACCTTAATAATGCATAAACGCGATCGGGTTAAACAACTTTTTCGCGATAAAAAGAGCATGAAATTTTCAACAGCGAATATAATATATAAAGACTGGCTTAAAAGCCGGGGCATCGCATAAAACTGGAGCATCTCGTAAAACGCGTCTCGAACGGCGCGGAGGCAAAGATTAATTTATATTAAGTGATTACCCAATTCGCCGTTAAAATATACAATTCCCGCTAATCGGCGATCATTATACAGTCTTCGGGCACGCCTGGTTGCTCGTGCATATACCAACGCAGTATCCGTGTTCGCAGCGTCTCGTCGTCCTTACTCGGTTCGGCCGATAAGTGATCGAGGCCGCTTTCTGGTAAACCTGTTGCACCGGGAGATGGATGCAGTTGACCGAGAGGAAGAACGGGTAGGCAGGGAGAGAGAGAGAGAGAGAGAGTGTGTGTGTGTGTGCGGCTTAAGCTGGATGTACCGGGAATCGATTTTGCGCCCACCTTAATAAGTATACGACGTGGACAAGTGGCAGAGAAGTCAAACAAGAGCGTCATTTTACCTAGCCACATGACATCGGAATCTTCACGTTTCATTACGTTCTTTGATACTTTGATTTTCTTCCAACAATTTTTAAACTTAACATTTAGTTTTTGTCAACGAAAACAGTCAAACTCGATAATACTGGAAAATATTGGTCGCTACTTTATATTTATAATTGCAGTGAATTTTCGAACAAGATAATTTTGAAGATGTGATTTATTATTCACTGTGAAAAATTCGTGCAATCAATTATTTCTCTTTTGTGTATTAGAATTAGAGGCGCGAGTGTAACAAATTAATTTTGTTGAATAATTTGTGTATTTTCGATCTTGCGTAACGTCTATATTTGAAATAATTTCCCATGATCCTCGTCTATACGTGTATTTACAACAGATAACATTCCAAAGGTCTTGCGATCAGTTAATTAACGCAGGTAAACGTTGCATCGTCTAATTCCACATCCACAATAAGTCTGATTTACATAATTACGTTGTATTTGACCAAATGTAACACCTCAGCACCGAAAGTAGGAAGGTGCACGGTTATTTATATCTTCCTGTTTACACGACAGCAGCTAAATGCAAAGAAGAAGGTGTGGTGTAACTTCCCTTTCAATTGAGATTACGGAGCGTAATAGTTATCTAAAATTACATGTGATCTTGAAAATCCATATCTTATTAAACGTCGTATAAGGATGGTCCAGAATGAAAAGAGAGGAAGGAGAGGATCGCGGAGGAAGGCTCGAACGAGCGAGCGAGCGAGCGAGCGAACGAACGATCGGGTATACGTGAGCCCGAGCGGTGATCAATAAAACAGAGGAAATTATTATTGCACACACGTGCGAACGAAAAAAAGCCAAGGGCTCGGCGCACGCGCGCGCGAGGGAGAGCGAGGGAGGGAGCGCGTTTGATTACACGAAAGGAGGCAAAAAGGATGTAGCACGAATCGTTAGTGCGGATCGGTTGTGAGCGCGCATGCGCGTCCATCCACTTAGATTTTTCTCTTGGCGGATGCGCGAGCTACACGAGGGGGGAGGCGGAGTGGGAAGAGAGCCTGATTTCACGAGGGCATCACCGGATAATGGTACGCAATTTCTGGCCTCTTTGCTTTCGAGTGGTTTCACACCTCCGCGCGCAAGGCAAAAGGTTAAGCCTCTGCCCGCTGGTGCATCATCTCTTACCACACGTGTGAGTCCATCTTCAGGTATACCTGTGTGCCTTTGAATGCTCGAGCTAAGTGTTCTTCCGTATAGATGTATACCTATACGAGGATATCCGAGGATATCCGAGGATCGGGTGATCGGGTATTCTTGGGTACGAGCAGCTCGGCTTAACGCCTCGAGTGCTTTTCAAGTACCTTTAATGGATATAAAACAACCTTACCTCGAATATTTTATCTTTTCCAACCATTATCATTTTTCACCGTGCCGATCGAGTCTTTTCAAATAATTGAAAATTTTAAATATTCTTACTGTCTAAATAATACTACACTTTTTGATACGTTCCAATATTATAAAACTTTACATTATTTTATTTCTAAACTTTCATTTATATATTGCACAGGTTTTTTGTAGATATATCTGACGTTTAAAAACCGTACCGGTGGAATAATTTTTTTTTTATTTTTAAACAATTTTTGGTATTTACAACATTACAGGTTTTAAATACATTTAAATAACGAATAGATAAATTTCAATTTAAAAATTTACGTATATAGAATTTTTTGTTTAAAAATTTCTTAAAATAAAGGTTAGCAATTTAAAGTAGCAAATTTATTAAATATTAATTATTCTTTGTTTATATTAAGTTATATTATATTTCAAATAAAAATAAGCGATTGCTTTTAGAGTTGGAATTCGACACAATAGCTTGTCACGTGCCACTTGAAGATTTGGTAGACTCGAAGAATGCCAAGAGTATCAACATTACAGTGCATAGTGCACTAGAATTTAAATAAAAATCCGCCCTCTCGAATGGTCCTTTCACTTATTCATTCTTTTATTATACATTAAAAATGCCCTTCGTGGTTTATACTTAGCGTCCCTACAGCGCGAGGAAAAAGCCATATCGTCAGGGTAGGTGTGCCGTCAAGGCTGTGTCCCAGCATGCGCACACAGCGGGTGATATCTACATATGTATATATACCTATATATATATATATATATACGTGCGCGCGCCAAACTTCCGTCGATTTGCCGATTCACGCATCTACAACGCACGACGCATCGTGAGTCGAGATTCTTGGTTTAACAGAGGCATATTTTATTAATCAGGAATTTATGTATTCACTTCTATTTGAAGTTTGAAGTTTGAAGTTTGAAGTTTCTATACATTGATCGAGATATATTATTATATTCCAAGAATTAGACAAATGGTGGTAAGATATAGTCGACTATAATATGTTGAACATAAAATAGCTTTAAATACAATTGCTTCTTCATAGAGGAAACTTTGTAATAGTAAAATTTTTCATTTCGCTAAAAACATATTATATGTTTTAACATATCAGAAGTTGAAATTACGTGTTTTTAGAAAATGTTTGTAGAGATGTGTGTATACTGCCGTATTTTCGAACTACTCGGTCAATATCGCTCAGCTTGCGCGTGTAATTTGCTCTTTACTTCCGAATTCCGGAAAAGACTTTGGTTATTTATCCCCCAAATGATTTTTGTTTTAAAAACAATTGTCGATTTTTGAAAAATTAATTTTTAAATACTTTTGATATAATGTTTTTTTTAATTGGACTAAATGTACTTTATAGTGAATGAAATAATCTATTCAGTTCGATTTTGGATTGACAAAATATCTCTAATAGTTTTTTGTTATTTAAAAAAATGATTTTTTTTTAAATATTTTATATTTTGGAAATTAATCAGTCAAATATGCTGAAAAATTTATATTGAAAGAACCATCTAATGGTCATAAACTGTAAAAATTTCAAGTAATTTAACGATTAGTTTTGATTAGAAAAATTAAAATGTGAAAAAATTAGAGTTTTTATGTTGAATTTATGGAATAAAAAATATTTAATTCACTTGAAATTTTGGGAAAGGATAGTCTTTTTAATAGTTTCGTTCCCTATTACTTTTCAGCTTAAAATATTTATAATTACCAAAGTTATTAAGCAGTATATATTTTTGTATAAAATGTTGGATTGCTTATATCTCTAAAAATAATTTATCAAATATGTTGAAAAAGAATTATGGAAATGGAACATAATAATATAGCTTGAGGCTGTAAAAATTTCAAAATCTTTCATGGATTAATTTTTAAGAAAAAAATCATAATCTAAATTGTATTTTTTATTAAAATTTTGTTTACTTATCAAGTAATCTACTATGGAACTGACCCTAGTAGAAATCGGACCATGAATGTAACGTTTTTTAAGCCAAAAAATGGCTAAGTGTCTTAAAATACCGAATAAATGCCCAATAAATGGCTAAATTAGAGTTTAATTTAACCTTCAAATGTTGAATTTCTACTAGGGGACCATATTTTTATATTTTTAATTGATACCATCAAAAGTTTTTCATGGCATAAGCGAAAAATTCAATCTAATTAAACAGAATTTTCTTATTATGAACAAAAACTGCTGCCAATTAATTGATAATCATGTGTTCAATGTAATAACTTTATAGTATTTTTAGAAGAAAATGTTTTTAAATATTAAAAGAAAAGTAAAAAAGAAATTTTTTTATATTTTTAATTAATACCATCTAAAATTTTCTATGTCAGTGATGAAAAAGTCAATTTCATTATACACAATTTTCTTATAATGAAAAGAATTCTTGGAATATTTGAAACAGAAGATTATGAATACTATTAAGTGAGAATTAATGAAATGATCTTTGTTTTTCTATTTGAATAACTTTTATTGCATTTCTCATATAGATGTGTACTTTTGTTTATTACACAAATACATTAATTTTGTTTAGCTATCTATAACTAGCTATATAAGTTTCAATCAGAAAAGAATAAAATTTTCAGAAATGTTATAACATTTTGTTTCAAACAATTGAATAATACTATATTGGGGTAATACGATACATATAGGATCTATATATTATTGTACATTTTTAATACCTTTCTACATAAGTTTAAACAATCATTTGAATAAGAAATTTTTCACTGCACGCATATAAAAATTTTTTATATATCAGTTTGCAAGAGCTAAGCGCATTAACTATCATACTGAAACTATTGTTTATAAAATAACTAAAAGAAGTAAGTCGATCAAAATGTTGGATTCGTATATGTAGCTTAGTCTAAGCCGCATTCGAGATCTTGCATATTTTACACTTTGGGCTTCTCATGCGGTGAGCCACGGATTAATTGATTAGATGCTCAAGGAGAGAGAGATAAAGCGGGAAACATAGAGAGAGAGAGAGAGGAAAGTTCACGAAGGTGTACGAATACAGCCGCAGAAGAGGGCGCGAGCAAACCGCGAACGTGCGTGACTGTCGAGGTGCCGAGCTCGAGTCGAGAGAGGTTGAAGTGCACGTCGCTGCCGTGGTCGGGGGAAAAGCCGCTTTGGCTTTCGTGTTCCGCCCGAAAGACTCGGATTATTATCCCTGGCCGGGCGTGTACGTGGTCGAGCGAGGAATCTCGAGCGTTTCCTCTTCGCGAGTTTCGAGTTTCAACCCGACTGGATAATGCCCAGATTATCGATGTTTTATTATTTTGAGATTTTGGAATTTTAATCGTTGTGGCTTCGGTTAAATGTTTCCGCGTTTCGCACAGTATAAATATCTATAAATGCGCAGAATTTTAGTTAATACAATGTTTTGGAACAATTTTTGATTATTATTACATTTATATAAGACTACTTTGATGGTAAAATTTCTTATATTTGAAATGTCTCTATGAATAAGGTTAATTGTGCAGTACGAAAATGAATTAATAGTGGGTATATAATAGACTTATACAAACCTAAAATAATTTGACAAATAAATAATCCATTACTTTGATCACCAGCCGCGATGGATTATCCGATGGATCAAGGTAGTGCAGATGAGCGTTATTGGAATACATCGATTAAACTAAATTTGGTAACCGAATGGTACGAAGTACGTACGTGTGGGAAGATTTACGCGTAAAAAGGTGTACGGACGAGCAAATGGAAGAACAAGTACACCGAAAATGTATATAAGGGTTGCCGGTTCCCGCAGGTGCTCAGAATTTAATGCCTACCGATACGTGCACACGGGTTTAACGGGGATGCGCGCAGACAATTTAATTTTCTAATTATCGTAACGCGCTCACGCCGCTCGATCGGGCTCCTCTCTTCTTCTTCTCACTCGGATGTTATCTACTAGTGGCATCTCCGAGGTGGGTCTCCTTCTCTCCTTTCCTCTCGCGCGCACCCCAGGATGCGTATATATAAAAGCTAATGGATCTCGAGCGCACAGCTCTGGCCCCCAGACGCAATCTCTCAACTAATATCCGATGTTTTATGGTATAGGTGTTTGCCTGCGTTTGCCTGCGACCTCATCCAGCCAGTTTCTCGATGCCTCGATAGCGCGTCCTCTCTTCGTATACCCCATGCACATGCGCGTCTCTATACTCGCTCCAGATACATTTTTTATCTCTGATGCAAAAACTAAATTTCATTTCGCATCTTCTCTCCTTCTCCTTCTTACTCCAATTTTTTACTCTCTCGTATTAATCTGCCCATTCGCGTTTATCATTTTTATATTATTCTTCCTCTCGCTTTTACATTTTACTTACATTACTTTTTTTACTATTATTACACGTTTATTAGGTCTATCGAGAGCTACGGTTTCATTTCCCTCCAAGTAAACAGGTTTATCCAACCTCGGTAAAAGGATACTTCGAAAGGATTCAAATTAATATTGCACGATTATCGATCAAATGATTCCTCCAGAATTTTACGACGTATTTGTTTTCAATCGGCCCAATTACATTTGTTAATAATTCACTTTTTTCGCGATTTTAAAATGTTTTATAGCGATCGGAAAGGTTGAACCAGAGAAACTAAACTCTCCAACGAGAAATCAATGTCAATTGGAAAAAAAGAAGAAGAGCTAGAAAAAGAAGAATAGACGATGGCGAAAGTAAATCTCGTGTAAAAAGAAAGTAAATCGAGGTCGGAGTTATTATACGGAGTCCCCCGCGCGGAAGCGTGGCGTGGCAGCCCCCGCAGGAAGCAGAGGGTCCGAAAGTCTCGTTGGCTCGAAAATCCAGCAGCGAGGATGGGCGCGCAGATAATGGTAACAAACAGTCTTCCTTCCTGAACAGAACGCGTCTTTAGACGCTGGGCACGCACGAGCCCTCGCGAAATCGCTCGCGGGGCTCCTTGCCGGAGATAGCGCTTCGATGCATCGCGCGCGATTTCCGCATGCGAAATTGACCGTGCGCACGCACCAGAGGGAATATGTACGATGGATGGTCGTGCATCACGCTCCGAGTCGTGTTAAAATATCAGACGCTCGCTGACTCTCTCTCTCTCTCCCTCTCTCTCTCAACGATGTTCGCATTAAATCATCCACCCACTGGTTGTGTTTTCCTCTTGGCTCTTCAGGCCCTTTCCGGGCCCGCTTTTTCTTGTATACGGTTTGAAATGTGACTGTCGGTCAAGGAACGCTCGATTCTATGCAGATCTATGCGCGATTTATCCTATTGGTGCAAGTATGTCATACGATTCTACAGGTACGTTTATTAACACGTTTTTCATCGGTAAGAACATAATAAATAATATTACTCTTTTAATACTATAAATATGAATATTTAACGATTAACTTGAGTTTCTTTCTCCATTTTATCAAAATTAATCTTTTTAGAAGAAAATATTTTATAAGTAAATCGAAAATGAACAACGAATTATGATTTATGTATTCGCCGATGTTCTCAAGACATCTTTCTCTTAAACTTCCGTAATTAGATACTTTGATGAGGCTTAGGTATGTCACAGTAACAATGTCACCTGAAAGACAATAGTATATCAACCGGAGTTGCACTGGATCCAATTGCTCTATATATAATCAAAGATAAAGAAACTAGTTGATTTGTTAAATTTTAATATATCATTAGCTTAGATAAAATTTGTTTATAATAACTACAAGATGTAACGATATTATTGATTCATATAACCAAACACAATATGAAATTTTAAAATGCTTTTCTCTATCTATGTTGCCATAAAGATTGAGGAAATGTTTTAGTTGAATGAGATTCAACTGAAAGTAACTTATGTCTTACTTTTTAAATTAGTGTAATACAAAATACGTAGGTATCTCAAAGTTTGAAAAGTATTTAATCGTAAAATTTATCGTCAGTTAACGATATAGACGTTGATTCCACGAATGTGTCGGATACCTATAGAAAACAGTGATATAGACGTATGTGTAGCCGAGCTATCTCTCGTGCGAGTCTAATTTTTGCACTTTAGCAAATAAACGAGAAACGGAGGAAAGACGATATCTCTTGCGTCACCCTTCTCTCTCGGTCGAAGCGAACCTCATCGTCCCGTACAGAAGGGATAATCGTCCGACCGATTCTCGGGCAGGTTCCCACATTTCGCCAAAGCCACCCCCGCGATTCGTTTCTACAGCGGCTTCTAATCTCTTCATCTCTCTTTCTCGCCTTTCGTCTTCGTCTTCTTCTTTCTTCTTCTGCTTCGTCTTCTTCTTCTTCTTCTTCTTCTTCTTCTAGTCTCTCTTCTTTTCGTTTCACGTACACGTCCACGCACGTATGAATTCACGATCGTTCGTGTTTCGTTTCGTGTACGCGAGATTATGCTCTGTCCAAAGAGGGAGAGAGAGGGAGGGAGGAGGAGAAGGAGCGAAGGAGAGAAGAGTACAAAACAGAAAATAAAGAGAGAAAGAGAGACGAGCGAGGAAAAAGAGAAGAGACAAGGTTAAGCAACGTTTCGACGTTGTTTTTTGTGTCTGGCAGACCCTTCTCTCTCTCTCTGTCTCTCTCTCTCTCTCCGTTTCTCTGTCTTCCTCTGGTGTATGGGTCCACGCGGGGCCCGACGCACGATTTAGTGGCCCTAATTGCAGGGTTGCGCTATTTAATTACCGGGTTCGAGGACCGCCGCGTATATAGTACCGGCGTATCGACTCGCTCTCTCCATCTTTTCTCTTCCTACGCGCCGACGTTCCGTCGAGAGTAAGTTTCGCGGGGACGATACCTGCGCATCTATATAGATGTGCACACGCGTATACACATGCGTGTAGCTTTGCTCGATCGAGAACAAGCGCATGAGCAAGAGGGAGAAAGGGAGAAAGGGAGATAGAGAGAGGGATATATATATATATATATATATAGAGAGAGAGAGTGAGAGAGCCCTATACCTACGTGGAGCGATCGGTGATTTGACCGGATAATGTGTGAAAATCGACTCTCGATTACCTTTATTCGAGATGAATTTATGTGCCTAGTGAAAACTTTACACTTCGCCGTCTATTATAAAATGTAAGCTTTTAATGGGCGGCATCTTGTTTACCTACTCCTCCCGATCTCTTCGTATCACACTTACGTAATCCTATTATTGCTTTTTTAAACTACTTCTACTGCTACGTAGCATTTTATATAGGTTTTTGGGAATATTATATTTGTAAACTGATTTAGTTATTAGTGAATCATAATATTAACATATGTATTGACAAATCAATGATCAATATTTTTTAGATTGCAATTTTGTATTTCATTAGTCAAAATATTATATACATAAATGTTAAAATCAAACGTTAAATTTAAACACATTTCAGAAAAATAAATTTACCTTTCAATCTCCAATTGTAAAAGTTGTTATACTGTTGAATTCTTTGTAAATTAAAATATTAAAAGTCCTAATATTATTTTATAAATAATTATTTAACGGGATGTTGGACTCAAGTTACAGGGATCTACACCTTTCAGCATAAGAATATGTTGGAAATATTGAATTAAAAATCGGAAAAAACTCATATGGGTAGTTTAAAACTTTCGTTTATAAAAAAAGTATTAAAAATGACCATTTTCTGAGAATGTTTATTATTAGAGACCTGTTTGGTGAACTTATATGGGTGAAAACGTACAGTCATTATAAGCTATCTACAGTGATTGGTCATTTTTTGCGGAACGTAATATATATTAACAATTTACGTGATAAAATGAAATATATTTATCCGCTAAGTATTTTTTTATTTCATCTTTTCAAATATTTTTTTCAGTGCTTTTATAATTAATATCTTAAATTGGTTGCGAATTATTTCTCTGGACAATCACTCTATCTGGAGTTAACTTGCATTGATAGGTTGACAGTCATTAGCCATATAAAATTCTCATTTCAATCAACATTTTAATAAATGACTTTATTCTATTACCTGTAAAGTTGTCTGGAAATAAATAATATAACTTAGACCTCAAAACTTGAATTGCATTATTACAGGTTAACATGAAATTCGGGTAGGTCAAATTAGTATATTTTCGTTAAAATCTTGTTTATCTAATCATTTCAACAAGTAATGTTTTTTTTTATTACGAATGAAGATAGTTTTAATAAATAATTATTTGTGTGTCGGTTCTTTTAAATGGTCAGTAACTATATACCCTTACGTATGTTATTCATGGAAATTAAAATGAAACTATCATCCAAACTTGTATTTATCATTTAAATTTTAATTTCTGCAGTATCAAGGTTAACTGGAAACATATAAAAGAAAGTAATAGCGCAAAAAAGTAATCATCACTAGTGGATAAAGGTATCGAATCACGAAGCAGACAGAAAGTTGATTACGCGGTCGTGTCGCACCGTAAACCTCGGAGCAATAGATTAGGGAGACACGAAAATCGACGCAGCGGGTGTAGTTTAATTTTCTACGCACATTCTCCGCTAGAGCTCCATAAAGTAGGCGTCGCAGGCTCTCGTTACACTCGTTCACGTGCGGTATACACACATTGTGTAAGTTTGAGCAGCACGAGCCCTGCCGCCGTGGGCCGTTAACGCGCGCGCCGCTCTCGCGCTGTTCCTTTTTATTAAACGCCACTTCGCGCTCGTTACGAGACCACCATTTTATTTCTCACCCACGCGATATTTCACACTCTCTCACTATCTCGCTCTTTTCTCTCTTTTCCCTTATTCTCCCCCCACTATTTACCCCTAGTTTTACCTCCAGCTAAGGAATCCTTTTTTCTCAACATTTTCTTGCTTTATATTCCTTCTTTATTATTCTCTATTCCCATCCGCCTATTTACTTTCTAATTAATATTAAATTTCTGATATTCCAAAAATGATTTCATAAAATGTAAAGATGTACATGTAATATTTAAATTAAAAGTATTTTTGTTAACACGAACAACATTTGAATCTTTTGAAACGAAGATGAAAGCTGTGATTCGAACGCATATGTATTTTCCCAACCAAATTAATATACATCTTTACGTAAATTACAACGGAGAACGAACGTACTCGAAGTACGTAAAGGAAAAAGTAAACGCGTCAAGAGGTTAAGGCGTACCTCCCCTTGCAAGTTATCCCGATGCATATATCACCGTCAACTCGAGCCGAGTTTGGTCCACCATCTTCTCTACCTCTCTTCTTCCGGCGAAGGGCGAATCGGACGTGGAGTTGCATCGCCATGTTGGTATACCGCGAAGTGCGTTTCTGCCGCGCCTCCGTCGGATTCCGATGCAGCGCGTTCAATTACGCGAGCCTTTTAAGGTTACGTCGAGCTATGAAATATACAAGGAGGGAAACTGCGACGATTAATGTATGCAACGCGCAACAAATTTCATTTGCGTTTATTTCGTCGAAGGATTCAACGCATACCGATGCGTACTCTTTCAGGGGTGGTTCCTTGATCAACTTTGCAATTTGTTCGATCGTTCATTTTTTCGATTTTCTTACATCGAATCTCGCTTATCGACTATTAGTATTTCTCATCTCAAAGGTGTCTATACTTCGAGTTCGAGAATTTTCCTCGCTGTACTGTTTTTCCATTTTTGTACTTGCGCATCCTACTGATGTAAGGAGGTACAAAATGTACTTACCCGTTCATTGATTATTGCGTAATGAATAATGTAATCATTAGTTTATCTAAATTTACTTTAATGCATGCGCAGAGTAACCTTTTTTCATTTAGTAATCCACGATGCGATCGAGTAATGAAAGTTTTTAATTTAGATAAGCAATAACGAAAAAGATGGAAGAATGAAATAGAAGATATGTGAAGCGCGTATATTAAAGTGTGTAGACGTTTAAGTGATTTACATCTTGTAACTCATCGCGGGAATAATAACGTTTTGCTAATGATTAGCTAAGTTTTCTAATGGCGATAAACACGTCATAATTCAATTAAAGCACATAATTGCAGAGGCGAACTCGGAGACGGGTAGAGTTTAGCTATGCAACAGATCGGTACACTAATCAAGGAGAGTAATTTTTGCGGCGGGTTCGTATCTCTCCACCTCGCTCGTATAACCGCGAGTCAATAACACTCGCGTAAAACCTTTCCGAGGTAATAACTCATGGACCAGCCGTACAATTATACGATTAATTCATTCTACATTTTGCATAATTGTCGCTATAATAATTACGGAGACATTCATCGGTGTGTATGTAGATTCGATAAAACGCTCCCAGGTCCATTAATTCATTATTATCCGAAGACGAAGCGAGAATTAATAATGTATAGTCGTAGCTGACAGAGAGAGAGAGAGAGAGAGAGAGAGAGAGAGAGCCGATGGAGCGGAAAGCTCGAAACAATCGTGCATCTCGAGTGCAATTACGTGGGGAGTGTGCGAGAAAAAGTGCCGGGGTGGCTGGCTAGTCGCGGGCCTCCATAAATCTTGTCAATGGAGTCGAATCGTGGAAACGCGAGTCACGCCCGAAGAATCTTTTAATCGGTCCTAATAACAGTCTGGCCGAGCGATAAAGCGAGACGCTGGGCGCCGGGGCTACCGCATGATTGATAAGTCCATAAAGTTCGCGAACGGGCTCGGAATCGGGCTCTCCGGGGTCAGGGGTTCTTTCACTTTTTTGCGCCAGTTCCGAGCGTAGCCGCGGGTGACTCTCCTGACGGGATGATGAGGGTGTCCCGCGACCCTTGGGCTATCATCGTCATTATTCGAGGGGGTTTAAAGCCCGAGTAATGCGTGGGTTCGGGACGATCGGACTCGGTGCCACTGCCACCGGATTCCTAAATGGCCAACTCTCTAATTCGCGAGTGGGGCTGCTGCTGCTCTTGTTCCTGCTCTTGTTCCTACTCCTACTCCTATTCCTACCGTTCCTTTGCCTCAGACGCAACCGTTCAATTGCTTCCGATCGCTTTCCCGTGATTAAACCTACAGAATCTACTTTACCATCGTTTGTACCACCTTTATTTTTGTATAGATGTACTGTTTCATTTATAATTGATAGTATAGATTCATGGTAAACCTTTTTTTACGTCAATAATATCAGATTTAATATTAACTATTTTCTGCGCACTATTTTCCTTTGAGGCATATTTTCGACAATTTGTATTTATTATCCACGTACGCTACACTAAACTGCTTAAATTTACGTACCTCTGGTAATCGTTGGAACAATTGTCTCTTGTAATTTTTCTTTTGATCTGAAACATTTTACCAAGAAAGTTGCAGATTTAATGTAAATTTATTATTTATTGATGAAATGGAGATTCAGCGGTCTTGCTGTAATTATTCGTTCACTTATAATTACGTATTAAAATAAAGTTGTACAAATGACCGTTGCAAGAGAAGGACATGGCGCCCGAAAAGTTATTGCTCGATTTGTATTTCACGGGATCGATAAGTTAATCTTTCGGGCAATTGACCAATAAATTAATCAAAATAGAACGTTCTTTAATTTCAGCTTGTAAAAGACATATCGTTGAATCTTTCTTTTCGAAGCCGGGTTGCACCGACGCGCATCCTCACTCGCAAACAGAACAGAGAACCGCGGGGAAGAAAAATATGGCAAACATTGATTTACAGCGTGGCATTTTACGGTCCGAGGTGAAGGAGTCGATTAGAATGAAGCGGAGTGAGCTTCGCAACCCCTATGGGAACACAGCGGAGTTTTAATTGCAGGCTGCGCAGCCAAGCGTCGGGGGAGGCTATTCTTCTTTCTCTCCTCTCCCTTTCTCCCTTTCTCTCTTTTTCTGTTGGCGAAACAACTCGCAAACCCGCGACTCGCCTCTCTCTCTCTCTCTCTCTCTCTCTCTCTCTCTCTGTCTCTCCTAACTCTTTTTTATGTTTCATTATTTCCTTCTCTCTTCGAGATCTACCTAGAGCGAGAGAGAAAAAGAGTTCGAGTTAGTCGCAAGACAAAGAAAGAAAGAAAGGGAGACGCGAAAAAAGGAGACGAGACGAAGGGATACGTGTATAATAACAGAGCGCGGTGCGCGCGATCTTTTAAAAAGAAAGGAGGGCCCAAGCTCGTTCCGTCGTTCCGCCGTTCGTTCATATTCGTTCTGTGATGCGCGTTGCACCGATTTCGTTCGAGACTGCCGAGTCCGAGATGCGTCTCGCAGGACCTCCTGTGTGGGAACTAACTTATAGTCTACCGCAATGTGTCTAGCTGTCGGCTGCATTTCGATTTCATCTAATCCGGCCTCCACTATACTATCCGAATAATAAACTTTATAAACTGCTTTTTTCTGATAATTATATTTCACATCTCTTATTGTCAATAAGGGTAGAATAAAAGTAAAGCTACTTAACGATTATAATGCATCCCACCAAATTGAAGGCTGACTGTCATCAAATTTATTACTTAAAACTATATTTATGATGGTTTTTTACTAAATTAAACAGGGTTTGCAGTTATAACACGGTGTGCCATATCTTGCAAAATTTTGAAATTTAATCGTCAGTATATATCATTTGTTCGGGTAATAACTACGTAAATCAAGCCTTGGCATTATAATTTGTTAAAATGTTTGTATCGTTTACTCATCCAACTATTTCATGTGTAGATTCACGTAGAGTACATTCGTTATTCTTTAATTATTTACATAAATGATTTTAACGTACATTTCCACCTCTCTTAAATCAAATCAATTATTATTTGTGTCAAAATACACACCCGATTCAACGTTCATAAGCGAGTGAAGCTCTAGTCTACATAACAGTCGAAACTAATCGTATCCAACCACGGAAATACGTCATTAAACATCACCCACCTTTACTTTCCCTTTTTTTACGTAGACTCTGAACCCATAGAAACTTATAGTTTCTTCTCATTAATCAGTAACCCAGCTCATCAGCTCATCGTGCTCTTTTTGTAATATTTTGGAAAATCTAACAAGCTTAAAAAAACTAAGCCTTGGTCAGATGGCCGGATGTAGATATTCATCTAGAGGATAATACGATCTGCCGCTGCAGTTCCGCGCGTGTACCAAACGACCGTCGATGATCCTTGAGTTCACGCGGAGAAGCTAATTAATCAGAGCTGAAGAGGCTCGTAAAGTTGAGAACCGATGAGTAAAGCCGATAGATGCTCGCAACAATGAAGGATATACGCGAGACCGCCGATTGGATGATATTCGCATTATCGCCCGTTGGGTGTAACGTTACTGATCTTCATCAACGATTGGCTATCTGTTGGTTTAATGGAAAATGTATCTTTCAGGTGATGAGTAAAGAAAAAAATTAAGGCGTTACGCTGCTTTACCAAGATTAAGATGTAGTTCGAAGGCAAAAGGATGTATCAATCCTTTGGTGCAGACATTTCAAATGAATTTGCGATCCGATTAGAGTTTCCGTTTACTGTAAATTATTTTATATTTGTTATTCTATTTTTACGTGTGGATCTTTTTTCGAAGGAGATTTATCTTAAATATTTGACTATTGCAGTAGTTACATTCTGCTTCGGTAGAACAACATATACTTTAACTTTATTTTTCTGTTATTTTACAATATTTGAAGTACATTCTAATTGTTGTATAACATTTTAATTTTGCCTTTTATAATTTAAATAAACTTACAATTGTATTTACTTTAATTTCATTAATCAACTCCCAATTTCTCACTAACTTTATCATAGTTTGAGTTTTGACGTTCAATAGATTACGGTAAATAAAGATATTTACGCTTTTTTTTAATCAAGTCTTTTCGATCTGGGCTTTCTTCTGAACTTGGGTTTGAATGTTTATCTTTATTTGTATTTGAGTTATAAGCGATCAAAGTCAAGGGTTTTTCGGATGAATTTTTTGTTATTTGCTTATAACTATCGAAAAAAAGGACATTGACACATGAAATTCCGGGTTTCTTCATATTTTGCTAGTAGAAATCGTTTCCTTAAGTTTGGTAAAAATCCGTTTCCCGGAGTTGAAGTACCCCTTGTTAGTTTCACTGTCAGTACTGCCCCACTTCCCTCTCCATAAATTATGCTTTTACAATAACAAATCTCATCTATTGAGCATCAAGGCTCAAACTACCATAAAATTAGTAAAAAATTGAAAGCTGATCAATGAAATTAAAATAAGTATTATTGTAAATTATCAATTAGTGTACGTAAAAAATATAGTTTTCATTCTTTCGTCGTATAAATGTAAATATTATGGATATTGCAAAAAGTAATATTAATATAATAATAATAATAATAATAGTTTATAATTTTAAATCTCCGACAAAAACCGTTTAATTATTTAAGGAATCTAAATTGCAGAGTAATCGCGGCCGTAATATTTGAAGGAAGAAGAAAGAGGAGCCGAATTGCGTAAAATTTAAACAACGCGAGGACGTTAAAACTGAAATTACGTAATCCCAGTTTTTTCACGGCGTAAACTTGTCCCTATTTATAGGTAATTTCATACTCCATTACCCGGTACTACCTATGTTGATGAGCATCGCGATTACACCGTGAATGGGTAATCGAGCCCGAACTCGGTTCATTCTTAAAGAACCTGACGAGACAAGGGGGAGGGATCGAAATTTTTTTTCGACCTTTTTTTCACGAGGACGCCGCGGCACATCCTCTGTGGGAATGATACCGTCGGCGATCGCAAATAGGAAGGCAATAATCCTTTCGCTTCCCGGTCTGAACAACTTGGTTTGGTCGTGGCGCTTCGACTCGCGTTCACGTGAATGAATGAACGAATGAATCGACGGAGTAGCTCAATGGAAATGACGCGCGGTTCCCACTGTCTCGTGTTACGCGCCTGGCGTTACAGAGTCTCTCTCTCTCTCTCTCTCTCATTCTTCCTCTAGATCTATCTCTCAATCTCCGTTACGCATACAGACTTGGTACAAGAAAAGGATATGGTCGTGCCTCGTTCATTCATCGGCAATCAACCGAACGACGATCCCGGAATTTCTAAATGATGAACCAAATTTAAAGACTGCTTCTGGATTTATGGATACATTCATTCTGATAGAAAGTATACTCAACAATTATATTATTACACTTGTTAAAAGAACATTGACTACTTTACATTTTGATTTGCATTCTATTTTAATGATTATTGATTGCACAAAATATATTTGAAAAAATTACGCTTCTGTTTCAACAGTATTTTAACGAATGATTTTTGAGTAAATAGTGTTTACATTTGGTATAATATAAAGTATATAATAATAACTTTCATTTTTATTTGATCTATTATGCAGTTATTATTGAACAATAATATTATGGCAAGTGATAACATTTGAATACATTTGAAATTAATATTTGTACCTATACATTTGTTATAAAAATGTATATTTACTTTTTAAAAAAAGTACTTATTTTGAATTAATTATTTTCTTAACAAATAGAGTTGATTAAATGTCTTTTTATATAATTTGCAAGTATTTTTAAAAACGTGTCGGTTTGGTGATGGTTTTAAAAATACTGATCTAGAGTCTATATACGTTTGATTAATGTTCAATTATCAAACATAATATATAAATAAGAAGGATATCGGATGGTTAATTTTATATATGATAATTTGATCCTTGCATTTTTTGAACACCACTGCAGATTGTGTCGTGCATCGCTAATACAAGTAGGCGTTTAAGTAAACGTCACGTGAAATATCGATTATCACGAAAGTATTTCAAGTCAGATTGTAAGTAAAAATGTGACCAAGATCGAATGTAACGAAGAAAAAGGAAATAAACGCGTGGAGGGAAACCAATAGGTATAATATCGGTGGTCTCCCACGCATCGAAGCAAAGATGAGGTCCGTATCAAAATAAATGGAAAACAAACGGAGAACGCAAGAAAAGAGAAGAAAAGGGATAAAGCCAATCTCTTTGAGCACCTCCTCTCTCGCTCTCGCGCAATATATTCTCGCGCGAGCGTCGAAAGGGAGAGAAAGCAGGAGAGTCAGAGGGAGAGAGAGAGAGAGAGATCGAAAACCACGTGATCCGCGGCAACTTTTAATTGGCCGCGAAGAAGCGGGCACGAGTCGTGGAGGGAAAGGAGGAAGCGGGGCCGCGTGTGCACACGTACGTGGGGTAGGGGAAAAAGACGCTTACGGGGGTTGGAACACGCGGGATTAGACGAGATCGCATCGTCGTCCAAGTCTCTCTCCCTCTCTCTCTCTCTCTCTCTCTCTCGGGCGCGTACTCGGTCGCTCGGTCTACCCGAGACAAAGAGGGCGGGCTCGAAACCTCTTCGAATGTAACCCCACCAGCGAGGCACCTTCTCCGATCAACCGGCTCAGGAAATAAAACGAAAGCCCCACGCACTCGCGTGGAGAGCACGCACACACGAGCTTAGCAAGATCCGCCTCCGCCCGAACGGAGGATCCTCGAAAAAGGGAGCTCAGTTATAATTGTCGGCCCTCGAGAGCCGCACCGCTCTTAATTGTTACTCCTACGCAAAGGTACGCGCGGCCCAACGCATATCTCGCGCGCGCGCACGCGCAACCGAGGTTCCCCACCTCCCCTTGTCCACCCCCTTGTCAAAGGTCACCTGGATAATCACCTGTTAGTGTTACCCGCACCCAGGCTCTTACCTAGATTCTCGATACCTTGACTTTAACTGCTCCGAGAGCTCCTGCGCTTTCACCGATATCGGTCTATGGATTCTCTCCTGGATATGGATCTTGTGCCAGTGTCAGTGTGGGTTTTCGTCAAACTATGAGATAACCTGTGCCTATGAGTGCTCTATGAGTTTATGGATTGAAGGAACACCCAGCTATTTTAGTTAGCCGTTCTTTTCGTTACCTAGGACACACCGTTTGGGAAGATGAATTGCGCGTACCAGTATCCGCAGCCGATGCATCCGCAAGGTGCCATCAACGTGCATCAAGCGATGCCCCAGCAAATGCACCATCAGTCGCCTGATACCGAGTTTCTCGAGGTAATTTTCTTTTAGGAATCCCGCCTTAATCTACGCCTCAAATTCAATTTGACTAATTTAGATCGAATGATTGCTTGTATTTGTGGCTGCGTTGCTCACATCTACTTTTAATAATTGAATACATATGTGCATAGGTATATTCAAATATCTTTGCAAAAAGGAATATTTTTTATCTTAATTTACCTGAAAACAAAGATATATAATGACTAATAGCATTAATCAATTCATTTATTACATAATTATATACAATTTCAAATAACACGTTTGTGGAGAAAATTGTATACTTATGTCTTAAAAGCATTTTTAAGCAAAAGTGAATAATAATAATAATAATAATAACAACGAACAACAACAAAAACAACAACAATAATAATAATAACGTTGTTTATAATAAAGTGCAATATTTAGAATATATATCATACGCTTTTAATATTATACAAATTAATATAAATATACAAGTGCGAATAAGGTTTTAACTCCAACATACATTTTGTGATATGATATATAAAGAAAGCCGAAAAGTCATGGCCTCTAACGTACCTCTTTGCGAAAAAATGCGTTTGTAAAACAAATTATGGAAAAAATCACTACTAATTTAATTGTTTGTATCTAACAAGCTATTAGAAATATGAAGCAACTAGAATCGAATTAAAACATTGGATGAATTTAACATAATTTTAAAAATAAGTTCCAAACTATCAATCTATTGCAAAGTAGCAGGATTGATAATAAAGAGAAGTTTGAATAAACATTTAAAAGTAAAGTTACGTTTATGTCAATATTTTTAAAATTTGTTTACGGTGCAACTTTACAATAAATTGACTGAATGAAGTTGATTTGAATTAATTTAAATTTTAGATTCGAAAGACTATATCTATGGTATGTGGGTGATTACGAGCGATTAAAATGATAATGCACATCTTTAATATTCGTATATTGCTTTCCTTAAATAGAGTGTTAGGGTGCATACAACGCTTGATATTTTCATATGTCTTATATTAATTAGGATATCATTCAAATTTCAACATCTTTGTTCTCAATAGTAAACATTCGATAAATTAGACTATTTTATGTAACAAAAAATATCATTTTAAGTTGGAGTGTAGTATTCGTTTGAGGTGTAAATTAATATAATGATTTAGTGTTTTAATTTTGTGGAAACGTATGTCCGAACGAAGTGTGCGTAAAAATCACAATTAATTACGGAACGGTTTATTAAGAAGGAGTATCCCATATTGTTGGTGGCACCTCGTTAATCACTAGAATACCTCATTTTCCACACCTTTGCAAAAGTTTCGAAGCGAAGCACCCTGACTACTCTAGTTACATCCTGCAATTAGAGAGGCCTCCGCCCTAATAAACTGTAGCTGCAACGAACCATAATATCAACATGTCAACTCCACCACCACCAACTGTGAAAACCCAGTAGGTAAAGGAAGAAAAACGCGCCGATTAAACAGCCGATTTCCTTAAGTTATTTCCCGAAACTTTTCGAAGGGAATCCGTGCGCTCACCGCAAACGATCATCGCTAGCGAGAAAAGGAGGAGTTATCAATAATTTCCGAGACGCACGAGGTAGCACAGGGTGGCTAGCGGCTCGAAAAAACAGGGAAGTGTAGCATCTGCCGGTTCCGAGGGAATTCCTGACGATCGACATCGCGCGTCGCACTCTGGATGACGTTAGCGCGTCCTGGGCGTGACCAAACCAGCCCTACGGTTAATTGTTCATCTCTCATCGCAGACTCTTATTCAGCCCTCGGCCGCGAAAACTCAATTTGTCCGATTGCCAATTGGATATCGTTTGGTGGCGCGAGTCACTCGCTTCGCGTTAGCTACGCTCAAAGTGTGCGTCTCTTCTCCTGGTCTTTTCTCTTCGTCTCCTCTGTCTATATGTATATATAGTATATACACGTACACATTCCTCGTTCCATTTTATTTGAACCGAGGCCTCGGCCTAGGGTATCGCGAAATATTCGGGCTGCTTGCCAACCCGGCAGACGGAGATTTGCAATTCGTATTCGCGGAGGAAGCGGAACTCCCGACGATTTTATTCTCCCTGCATGGCAGTGCGACGCTTCTGCCTTTTTCGATAGAGAGAGGATATTTCGTTTTTACTTATGCAGTCAATGCGGATTTGTGGATTCCCCGCAGTCGATCTACAAACTGAACAAGCGTTTGTGCTTAAGCGATATTCTTCTCTCGTATACCACACTTCAAACGACTTTATTCCTGTCTGTTCAATCAGAGATCTGAATCTGATTGAATAAATTTTAACGAATTTCAATAAAACTTATTTACTGCACTACTACTTTTCTTTGGAACAAAATTGTATTTGGAATAATATTATCAAAAATTCTTTATGCGAAATGTATATTACAGTAGTGTATTTCGCATTTTATTGTTCTACTGTTTTATTTCACTTTCGACGGACAATAATTTTTACTCCGAGAAGAAATCAACTAGACATAATTATTATAAGATGTAACATTTGACAAAACATATTTTTATAATTTGGATCTAACTTTAATTATTAATTAATATATTATTACAATTTAGAATGTAATTCGAGTTCTGTTAGAAGTTATCTAGAAAAATGAAGGAATTCTATTTATAAAATACATAAATATACATTTTATCATTGATTTGGATGTAACTTGAAAGGTTTACGTTGCGTAATTTTTATGATGTAATTTAACTTGTAATGGAGAAAAACATTTAAACATTAATCTTACAATCTTTAGTAAAGAGAAAGTTATTATTTTGCTTATTTTCAATCGTATCTCGATGAAATCAATTTTATCTCAAATATTATCTTATTTTTTACTTTCTTATTGACGTATACCTACTTAAATATGTATTGTAATAATGTCTATTGGCGCATAATAAAGATAAATGACTTTCTACGTATTTGCAAATGTTTTATGTAACGCGGTTACGCAAATAAAGGTAGATTAGTGCCCATAGTAGATTTCTTATCACATTTTAAAAAAATTATATTAACAATCAATGTAAGTTTATTTATTTTTGCTGTTTAATGTACAAGCTAAATTAATTGATTTCTAAACTTTTCTTGAAATTTGTTCGATATTCAAATACCTTACAATTGAAATTAATGTTCTTAGAATAATATTTTTCCATTTTTGGAATGTGATTATTTCTTTGCATTATGTAGAGCAAAATCTATTGATACGGATCCCTTGTTTTGAGTAAAAGTGTGGTATCATACCTATATAGTTTCTACTAAATTCAGAGCCGCAGGGTAGTCTCTCCTTGTTATTAGAATCTGCACGCGCCTTTCTGAATCTGATTATTGCAATATTATTCAATGGAAAGAAAGTAGTATCTATTTACTGGTTTACTTTGTATCGTTCACGCTTTGATACCTTTACTGGACTTAGTATGTAAAGTAACATGCATTATGATCTTCATTTATGTTTTACGCTTGTTTCATAATGCAACGTACTTATATCGTATATCCCATACATTTATTCGTATTAGAAATTAATTTAATGAAATTATTTCAGCTTCACAATTTATCCGACGATTGCAATCAAATCTCTGTATGTAGTCATTTCATGGTTAACTCCAGTTATTAATTAATTTGTTAATTGAAAGCAATTTTCGGCTTACCCTTGCATGTTTTTAATATACAAAAAAATAATAACTTGACAAAAAGTCATAATTTTTCTAATTGAAAAGTCTAACTATATTTACACTTTATTATTACATTTGAACAAACCTGTCACTTGTGGTACTTACTTTGTTAATTCTAAGCATATAAATGAATAATCATAGATATTTTTGCTACGTTATTACAGTTTATATATACGAGCAATTCTACAAGAAACCACTTTTCGCATCATATAAAATAATGTGAAATAAGCGCTTTTTGAGCCATATTCACTAAATTCAAGGAGAAACAGTATGTGCAATAAATGCACGTATTTATTTTTATGTTATCTAAATCGTATTTAGATTTGGATATCTCCAATTACCGAGGAGTAATAAACAATTAAAGTGATAGTGATTTACTTAAAAGAATTTGTTCGGAATTATATTTTTAGTACATGTTGTGAAGGAAAAATAAAACTTAGTTCAGTACATATGTTAACAAATTGTTTAAAATCTTTTGTATACAAGAGATTGGTTTTTGATGAAATTACTGATATAAATCACAATTAGGCAAACTTTTCTGTAATTAATCGGTTTAAAACATGTGTTAATGATTAAGTTGATCGAATTTTAGTACTGGGATAGATTATAGTTATTCACGTTCCAACTGTTTTTCAATAAAAAGTTTACTTTAAGTCCTTAAACAAATATAAAATGTGTTTAGTTTAATTACTGTATTAATATCAATTTGTGATACATTTTTTTAAATGGCCGAATTTACAGAATAAATGAAACTAATAAAATTAACTTCTACAATATATTTATTTATTGTATATGATAAATGAAATCATAAATGTCTAAAGAAAGGGGTACCTTACTAAATTTGTATCTTTCTTATTTAATCAACATAAAAAATCACATCAATTTGTACATCTCTTAAAGAAGGCATTAATTGATAAGATTCCGAGTGTTGATTATCATTCGTTTATTATAATTTCTAGCGATGTGCGACTAGAAAGACTCGTTTCGAAGCGAACCAAGTTTTTCCATCCGAGCACAAGATGACTAATCGAGTTATTATAACTCGCAAAATTTAACGAGCTACTCATCAGTTGGAACAATTCATACGCATCAAGTTACTCGTACTGTTTATGCTACTCATGTAATTCGTGTCATATAAATTTGTACGTCAAAAGAAAGTTATTCGAGTGATTCGATATATTCGATTAATCTGAGTAATTTGATACTTTCAAGTCACACGATCGTTTCGAGCAGCTTGGACTATACGAGTCACTCAATTCGAGCTCACAGAGTTGAATTTTCAACCAAAATAAGTCAAATTTGTGAGAACTAGCACATTTCTATTAATTACCCATCCCTGTTATAACATTTAGATGGAAATGTTTATTAGTTTTCGAGAAATATCTTACCAAAGTTTGCATGCAATTTTATTATTACAATATTAGGTTATGTTCAATTATATAAAATTTATTTCAAAATTGTTGTAAGAAATTTCTCAAAATAGCAGTGAATGCCTGAAATTGAGTATACAGGTGGATAATTATTAAAGGAAGAGCGGAAGGGTAGGAAGATTAAACATAGCGCAGACCCCCTTAACTGCTTTGTCGTACAATGTAAGGGTGGAAAATTGTAAATTTTATCTGTGCATACCATTTTAGTTACATTATTGTATTTTTGCTTCGATGTCATTAGCTGACTTAAAAATGAATATTAAAGATAAAACAGATATAGATAGATTTCTAATATGTTGCGGTTATACATACGCGGAAGGTGATGCGCATAAATAGGAAGAAACGTGCGCTCGAGCAAGAAAGGTAGAAAGAGTAAGAGAGAGAGAGAGAGAGACGTAGCTGGGGGATATTAATATAAGGGCTCGATGCGTAATTATAGTGATTACCGTATTGCCGGGGGGCGGTCGAGGGCGTCGCTCAGTTTGCACGTCATTTTGCAATCTCGCCGCGGCCAAAACGTGCGCCGGGACCGCGAAATTTTGACGCGTCAATCGCCACCCGTCGATATGCCCGCGCATTACTCCACTTTTTTCCCCGCATTTTCCCTCTGTAAGAATTAATACGGTCGACATGCCTCATTCCGCGCCTTGGATGAATTAATCATCGGCTTGGTGAATTATGCATACGAGCTATTTAGAGTACATGGTTTCATCTGATTACCACGAACATTCTACCGTAATTTATGTACAATTTATGCGAAAATTAAGTAACGATTGCGTCGAACCTTTTCAGCGATCTTTTTAACCAAAGATGATGCTCGATAACTTTTGCCGCGACTCATTGAATGACCGAAATTTCCATATCCCTACTTTATCTTCTTGGGGCTTCTTTTCGACTTGATTGTATACTTAGCGATTCCTAAATGACATAATGAAACCAGAGATAGGTACTACATTCTATTAATACACTTATCTGTACATTTTTCATAACGGAACGTATACCGATCTTATCTTAAGACAATTTCTTTTACTGAACGATTAAATTAGCATAAAAAATGTCGCGCATCAAGTTAGTCCGAATAATTTTTCTTCAACCAAACGTCGAATCGCGCAAATTGTGATAAATCTTCCAGGACATGCATGCACAACAAGTAAAAGGAGAGCGCACGAAAACGAGTAATCACCCGACACAAATGTATAAAAGCCAGAAAGGTATAATTAATAAAATTGTAGATGCATCGAATCGCACGAGAAACGTTTGAAAGGTTTATTTATTCTTTTCGCTTCATAAACATTGCAGGCAGTCCCGGTGTGCTCGAAAGAGAAGAAAAGGAAAATAAGAAACACGTCGGAGATCGAATCGTCCGAATTTCTGCGAGGTCCCCTTGCGCGGAATATAGTGCGCGTTTTTCACGATGACAGAACCGGAGATCGTCCGCGCAGGAGTCGCAACCAGCAATTTTCCGACAATTAGCGGAGCTCGGTGCATTACCTCTTTTGTGCGGGCCACGCCGCTTAATTGTCGCTTATGAGTCTCTCTCATTGCCCGAGCCGCTGGTGCTGTAATTATCGCCATTATCGTGTCATTATGCGCGACGGCGTGCCGCTCTCCGAGTCGAGCTGCGTATGTGCGCAAACCGCTCTCGTGTCTGTACGCGAAAAGCCCTTTGGCTCGTCTACGTTTCCCTCTTTAACTTTTCTATATCATGTGTGAGAGTTTCGTGTGGGAGGGCACGGCCTCGATATAATCAAACTTTCAAGAGGTGTTAGAAAACAATGAATGCATTGAAATTTTAATTGAATCCTGGGAATTAACATCGATTTTCTTGGGTGTGGGTTTAGTTTCGTTTATTTTCGTTCATTTTCATCCAATAGCGGGTGACAACATTCGAATTATTAATTAACAGTGAAATTGGTTATCGCATAACTTTTAATAAATGTTTTTTAAATAATTTTTAAAAGCACTTTTTTAGAAAAGCATACATTAACTGTAAATGAGAAGTTGTCGTAAAAGTATCTGCTAAAGAATAAAATATAAGACTGCTACAAGTTTTCGGCGCTGTGAAATAAACGAAGAGCGTAACATAATTTGATGAAACATCAACTCGAGGATCGTGCAAATCCACCGACGATATCAAATTCATTGGATAAAATGAGTAACGTAAGATAGAAGTAATTCAATAGCTGTCAAACTAATGTCACTCTTGGAAAGGGAAGCCTCGAGTTGAATATCTGTTATATAGGTGAGCCCTGGTGAGCGATGCTCGACTCGTCGAGGATGCACGCGAAATAAAACCACCCGAGGGTATATAGAAAGAGGGTGGCAAGGTTTTAGTAGAATTTCGCCGAAGAGCGTTTCGCAGCGTCGCGTCTCCCGGTTGGTCGTTTGGTTGTTACGGGATCTAGTCCGGGCGGATAAGAGCCGTAAAAAGGAGCGAAAACGGGCCGCGAGAGTTATAGAGTCTCCGGGTGAACACTCCATAAATCTGGGACGAGCTCGAGGTTTATACATATACCGAGGAGTCGGAGTAGAGTCGAGTCTACGCCACCGACGGCCAACGAGTTCGTAAATCAAGCAACGTTTGACTTTCCTCGTCTTAGAGTTTGCGCACGGGCTTGTCGCCCGCTCACCCGCTCACCCCCTCGTCCAAAGAGCTTGCGCGAGATCAGCGTTTCCGTCCAGCTATTTGTAAAAGTGTTGAACCTCCGGAAGTAAAGTCGTAACTCGCCTTATTCCTCGACGCTCGCTCCCAGTTTCGCGCCTCAAATTTAACTTTTAAATCTGCATTACACATTTCAAAGTAACAACATTTAATTATTATTATTGATAACTTCACTATATCTCAACAATAAATAACACGCTAGTTGTCGTTCACAAAAATTGTATAATACTATGTATTTTATATATACATGGTTCATTCCTAGCAGAAATTCTCTTTCACTTAATTAGTAATAAATAGATTGTTTTAATTAAATAGACGAAAAATATAATGAACAAAGCATTTTCCCACAATTTTATTACTACATTTATTAGATTAAAATCCAAATCTCATCGTGTTTTAATAAAATATGTTTAGTTTGTAAAAACGTAGATTAAATTTAAATTTAATTCTGTACTATGAAAATACCATTTCATATAAAATACTATTCAAAAATTCAAAGTAAAAATTAATTGTAATTGAAATAATATTTTATAAAGTGAACTGAGTCCGTAGGAATTTTTAAAAATAATATGAAAATGCTAGCAATTTTTATTATGTAGGTCTGAGATTTAAGTATGTTATTCAAGATAATTACAATTTTTTGTAAGCACCGGTTTAAAAACAAAAATAATTTATTATCTCGTATATAGCGATGCTTTACGTAATAAAATATTTTATATAAATTTACATACACATAATTATAACATCATTTTATATCACATAATTATTCACAGTTTAATAAATTTATATTTTCGAAAAATTGTATAATATATTTATAGTTATTTAAATTTAAATAATAATTCGAATCTTTACTAATTAATTGTTTTGTCTATGGATAATGCATTGACAATTGTAACATATACTATCATTACAATATCCGGAGATAAAAATATCGTAAGTTTAATTACTAATGTCATCAGTATGTGGTTATTTGTGAACCCCTTTACATTATTCTTAAGTTGAATTATATGCATATATCTTATAAACTTTTACCCCTCTATGCAAACTTCTAGGAAGAAAGGTATATTTATAAACAAATCCACGTGTAGCAGCTTTACTTTACCGAACTTTCGTAATAAAAACTTGACGCTTAATCGAAGTTACTTCTATTTCACGTAAGATATAAATATCTTTCATATATTTTTTTAACGTATGCATACATAGATGTACATTATTACATATA
This sequence comes from Theocolax elegans, assembly GCA_026168455.1. Lineage (NCBI taxonomy): Eukaryota > Metazoa > Arthropoda > Insecta > Hymenoptera > Cerocephalidae > Theocolax > Theocolax elegans. The sequence continues at coordinate 84,166,379 of CM047425.1, forward strand.
ATTATTTTTAATTTATTATATTGTTATTATGGTGGTTAAGTAATTAAAAGTTCATATAAAGTTAATAATCTGTAAAATGTATAGGAATATAAGAGATTTTAAATTAACCATCATTATTATTATTGTCGTATATTGATAGAAAACGTAAGTTATTACAAGATAATGATATCTCTTTTCTCCGAGTATTTCTTTTTCATTTCACTAGAAATTATTCATATTAATTTGCGTAAATAATAGTAAGAACGTTAAAAGTAGCACAATAATTCTTGCAAATGTATTGTTAAAGCATTATATATTGTTTACGATTCTGCGGACAACGTAGCGAGTTGATAATAACAATGATGATGGTAATGTAATCATTGTTATTATTATTATAATTATTATTCGCCAGGATTATTTAGTTTAGCACAATTATCTACTCGTAAGAATCATTGAATGACGTGTCGCGTCGTAGTCTAACGTACAACCAGGTATATTCAATTACAAGCCGATCATTACTCGGTTCGATCGATTGTTCGGATTACTGTAATTGCGAAAAGACACTTTAATTAGCGCGATTCTTCGTAATTACCAGAGGAATAATTGTTCACTGCGAAAAAGAATGATAGCTAAGAACTCGATACTTTAAATTCAAACGATTTAACGTTTGATAAAAATCATCGGGTAATCAAAAAGTAATTAAAAGAAAGTTTAAAGGTAAGAATTTCAATAAACTTTTATCATTCGAACTGGGTATAATGCTACACACGCTTTACGTAAATAAGACGTTGCTAAAAATACTGTATAGAGACATTATGATTTCTTCTTGCCATACGCGAAATTATAGAAGGTAAACTAGTCGTTTTACTTAATTATTAACACCGACTGTACGGCACTAATCAATATTATTTTAATAAAAGTAAAATTATTCATATATACTCGATAATTGTTGATTACTGCGCCTCGAATGTTAATACACTTGTGTTTTAAGAGTTACAAACTGTGTTATATTCATTTACAAAAATACAATTGATCAGTAGTTTAAGAAGATTATCCACGAATATTAATATTTTTATTGTTAAATTGTTTGTCGTATACTGTCATGTATTTAGGACAATCTATTGAGGTTAAACACTGTGCAGGAATGATTTTACTCAATTGCAGATTCTACGTTGTAAGGAATATTAAGTCATTATGCAATGCATTTAAATGGTATATTTCTTAGGTCGTGGTCTCAATGATTTCCAGAACCTTATACCATAATAGTAGAGATATTAAACCATCACACGTTTATCGATTAAGTATTTCAATTCAGTTATTGCTGTATGTAACATTGATGAAAAGTTAGATATATTATATAAAAATATTAATTTTTTAATTTAAATAGTTGTATAATCATTAATTTAAAAGCTATCGTCTCATCATTTAGGTATATTTACGTAGTATAGTTTTACGGTTTTCAATATAATGCAATTTATAATATAAACTAGTGAAAACAGATTATCTCATTTCAATTTAACTAAAGTTGCAATTTTCAGTATCATATATACACTCTGTCTGTTATTGAGTCATTAACTATAAAAAAATATATGTATGTATATATATATATATTTGTATATTAATATTTCTAATAAATTTTCGTACTTCTAAGTATTAAACGGATTTTAAGTATAAATTAAATAATTTAAAAATTCTAACTATCTTTGAATTTAATACTTACTGCAGAATGTAGGACCTTGATAATAATTTCTTCATCGATATGTACATTATGAACAAGTCAATCAGACGTTGAGTTTACCCATCAGATAATCTATCGATATTTAAATCTAAGTTGACCTAATAATTTGAAGGCAGACAGCCCGGAGCAGAGATACGCGACGGAATCACTTAACGGTTCGACCGCTTGATGACAAACGGAAAGGTAAACAAAAATAAAAAAGTAAATAAAAGCAAACAGCTGCGGAACGACCAATTTTGCAAGATCGAAGCCCGCATCGAGTTAACACAATTATTTTCCTCTATCCTCGGGGGATAATTTGCTTACAAAGTAGATAAAAGCGCAGGCGCGCGCGAGCACCACGCAAATGGAATTCGCGATCAACGGGGGAGGCGAGTTTGTAATCATGAAATCTCGAGGACGGGATAGAGAAGCTGCATAATCAGGCATCGAAACGGTTCTCCGTCTTACTTAGGTGCGCGAACGCAGCTCCTATACCAGTATATGACTGTAGATATCGTTTCCGGTCCGGCATCCGACGAATTATATTAGAGGAGGATATATCGTATCCACGTGTGTGTAACGAGAAAATATTGCTGCACGTAATGCGCGCACTCGGTTCTATGGTTTAATGAATTCGCGATGCTACGCTGCCAGGCGAAATTGCAGGGCTTCTACGATTCTTGCTGATTGTTCGTCATTACCTACCGTGATTCTATGCTCTTATTTTAGATGCCGATTGCTATTTTCCTCTTCACTGTCCTTTCCCGGATGGAAATTAAATAATTTTAATTTTTTACTTCGCTATCCACGATGATGATTGTCTAGTCGGATAGAAATAAACTACTGTTTTGCAGCAACTAAAAAATAGCCATTGTATTTCTATCTAAATGACATAATAAAACATTTATTTAAATATATTTTTACTTGGTATTCCCAATTAAAACATTGAATCATATATTTTTTACGTAAATTTAAACACTCATTTTGGACCAATAAATGTAATAATTCTGTCTTAGCTTTCTTAGAATAATATTTGACTATATGCAAAATATTTCATAAACATTGAGACAAAGACATTGTATTTTAAAAGATTAAAAAATACATACTTTTAGGATTCTCTCTATTATTTTTACTTTATTTATTCATTATCGTATAACAATCAATCTGCCTTTAAGAAAAAGTAGTAATTATATAATTAGCAAAAATATAAATTATAAACAAAAATATGATTTTACTGGAGTGAGTAACAAAAAAATAATTAAATTTTTTATTTTTAGTGCTGTAGGTTATGACTAAATTAGCATTTGCACAGTAGGTTAAACTAAACCAATTTAGTAAAACGAAGTACTTATACGTAAACTCTTTTCCAAATAGTTATGCCAACAATTATCGATTTGTGTAAAATAAAAATGTAGTAATCTTTCTTTACGTAATTCGTGTTACGACTTAATTTTCATAATCGAGATAAATTTAACAATCCTTTTATATTATTCATTTCGCGCACAAATTTGCACCTTGCTTTTATGTGTTCCTGAATTTCTTTATTCAGCTTGCTAATAAATGTTTTTTAAAAATAAAAAGTAAGACGTTTTTTTCCAAAGTAAGCTCAAAAATTTTTTCAAAAATTGATTTATATTCTATTTCCATAAATAGGTACACGGAGAGAAGAAACAAACCAGCGTTGTATGAACGTTTCTGCAACCGTTACCCGCCGTGAAATCGTGCTATGGTTGCGCGATATCCATACTACTTTTGTGTGATTCCATACCACGTTGGTATGGTCGTCATACTATTGCTTGTTAAGCCACGCCCCCTGCGCGTTTTCACCTATGATGCCTATGGAAACTTTTGGCAGGGCGGCCATACCATCGCGGTATGACATCCTGCAACTTTGCGCTGACAGCCTAACCTACAACGCTAGTCTGTTTCTTCTCTCCGTGTATATGCGACTATACATATTTCGTATATTTCTTGCGTTATCATTCGTCAATCACATCGCATTCGACCGATCATATTACTTTTTAAGAGACTTCACATCATTTTTTTTAAAGAGTATTATTGTAAATAAATTGATACATATATACAATTGTATTTGTATGTATTAATTATATGCTGCACTACATTATTCTTTTATAGTTTGTTTACGAAATGTTTGAACGTAGACTAAACTAATAATTAAACTAAATTATATATCATCAATAACAATTGAAAAATTAGGTGGAAAAAAGAATAAAATATATACGTTTCCGTAAAATCTAATCTGCAGAAAGTAAAAAGAAACAGTGCGCATTATGGAAAAGAAATCAAAAATACGTAAGTGTCGGTGTGACCGCAAAGAGGCCTCCGGATTTCTAGCAATTATTAGACCATTAGCATCTAGGCTCGGTGGCCACATGGCAAACTAAAAGGTCCGGGCGCATATGCACACACTGGTAACCCTCACACGGACGGTGCGCTCTCTCGCTCTCTCTCGCTCTCTTGACGGAACTGAGCCGCCCTGTCATTATCCGCCCCCGTTACCCGCACGATGCCCATTTTCCCTTTCAACCCCGAGAGCGAGAGCGAGAGCGAGATGACCGAGCGAAGCGTCTGCCAATCAGCGATCCGTCATTGAAAGACGATCGCGCGTGTGTGCCCCGAGATGGAGAGGGCGCGGGCCAACAGAAGTCGATAAGTATAGATCCTGTCGATCGCACCGGACGAGATCGTTGGGTATTAAGGAGATTTAACGCACCGGACTCAATCGTTATATTCCGTATATTCCGCACCGCACTTCGTCACGTCATTTTTCACCCGATTTTTGCTAATTTGATGCTTCTCTTTAAACCGATTTACGAGGACCTTGTTTTTCTTTTTTTGGCTTATTTCCCTTTTTACTATATACATTATACACACATACAGTTAAACGACCGACTGTTTAACGAACGTTTTGGTTATATCACTTTTTCAGCACGCTATATATTTTTCTTTCATTAACGTGCAGCTTGAAAAGTATTGATCGAACGTGTTATTATTTACTCAGGTATTTTGAATAAGTATTTTAAATTAAATAATTACACGATTCTTAAATGATCTATAATACTTGTAAAGGGCCAATACTCATTTCAACATTATTATTAATTTAAATGGTCAACATGTTACGCGACATGTCCGCTCTTTACACAACATGTTTTTCTTATTTTTGTAAAGTTCAACGTACATTGTACATCATCGTATCTGTTATAAAAATTTTTATGTTTTTTATTATTGTTTTCGTGTATATATTTTCTACCTCTACAGCTTTTTTTGAATAATTAATAATTATTTCAATACTTTAATTAGAAAAATGTATGTTACCTAACTTTTTAAGGGAAATTAAATTTGAATAATTCGAACGTGCTTAGTATTGAAACATTTCATCAATAATAATTGTACGTTTTACATATTCCCTGAATCCTATATTTCAACTCTTTTTTATATAATTTATTGCATTTAAATACGTACTGGGAACGTAAATTTAAATATTGTATGCGTTAAAAGTGTGGATAAATTTTTAATAAACACTCTTCACATTATTGAAAAACATATTTTATTTAAATATACTGCAATTAACTGAATATAATATGACTAATTACTATTTTTTCTGTTGTAGGTAAGTTCCAGAAAGAAATACATTGCGCAATCTTATTAGCAACACGTAAGTTTATATGTATAGTCTACTTTATGTAAATGTTCACACACTTACACCGTGAAACTTCAGTACAGCCAATATCGTTGTTGTATACATTCGATTACACGATAAGTATAGGTATAAAATAAAACGTCTACGATTGAAAACATTAAAACAATAGTTTATGAAGTACTGAAGCGCACTTTTTTGGTTAAACAAATTTATTACCCCGTTCGAATAGCAACGATCGCTCCTCCCACGATAGCTCGAGAAATTTCCTCCTTTTTTTCGAAAAAGAAAAGAAAAAGAGGAGAACAAAAACAAACTGATTCTATAAATTAGCTGGCAACAAAACCCTACATCCGTCCTCTCAATTAAATCCCACGACACGCATCTTTCTCCAGCTTCTCTTTTTTCCTTTCGGAACGTGGTATCATTGTTGCCCTTCTTTATCCCACGATTGCGCAATAATTCTGCGTTTTCCATATACACGCCCACTTAGAAGTTTTTTGCTCTTTCGAGTGGTAGCCCTTTTGCCCTCCCACGAGTGTGCGCCTTTGCTGACCGAAGGGTCACCCCTCGCCGCACTTTCCTTTGTCGGGTCGAGGGACGAAAACGTGTGGGTATCGGCGAGTGACACGCGATATTCGCATCATCACCTGCGATGAGTAACAAGCCTCGTGCGTTCTGTTTTTTATTTCTTTTATTTTCATTCTTCGATTGACTCTATATCATTGTCTAGTCTTTTGAATGAAGAACACATTTCCTTTCTTCTTCTCGTTTTCTGGTTATTTTTTATTAGAGCGATGCGGCTGATTGTATCGCAGATTGATTTAAGGATCTTCTCTTACCAGCTATAGATACGTTTGGAATTTATTGACGTAACGTAAATAAACGGGAGATGGATATATCGGAAAGCAGATGAAACTCCATAAATGTAACTTCGTATTGTTTTAATATATTATTTATTTAACTTTATATTAATCTCTTTGTTTTAACATTATTTATTAACGATAAATTACCTTCATATACGGGAATATGACATTGAATTAAAGTCCGAAATTGCTATATATTTTAAAGAAGAATGTCTTCAAGTATAGAGACACGTTAAACGTTTGATTTATTAAATATATGTTATCAAATATTCGGCGATTCTTATAATTTTTGTAATGACATATTATGCTTGCAGTTTATTTAATTTACATTATTGTTATAAATGGATTTAGTATTATACATAGAATATGTATTACAATCATATATTTAAATAAATATGTATTTCTACAATATGTTAGAATAAATTGAAAGAATGCAAATTATTTCACAGTTAGCCAGAATTTAAATTTATTTAAATAATTGCTGTATTCCTGGTTCGATATTTCTTATTTAAAACAAATAAACCAGTAATCAAATAATTATAATACTTAAAAGTTTCCAATTGTATTTTGTAAGCCTTGTTTTAGAATATTATTAAAATATATTGCTAGATAACGAAGTAGCTGATCCGAATCTACGTAAATTTCTTTAAGTGTAATAAATTCATATATATTACAGTAAACAATGATAATAATACTAAAATAATAGCATGGTCATAGGATTAATCAGTAATTATATGCTTTTGCAAGAAGATATTAGTATTCGATGAATCATAGAGACGCCGATATTTTTATTACACTTCATTAACATACTTGACAGGATAAAAATAAATGGTACATATAGATACCTTTCTATGTAAATATAAATTGTCAAAGAAACATTCATCATAAAGTAAATTTTATGTATAGTAACTGATTAATTGCGAACATATTTTACGTCTGCAGAACTGTTTTATATAATATTATTTTTCATAATGTAATTTTACAATGTATAAATAATCTAGATTTATACGTATACAAATTTACATTATTTTTTAATATATTTTAATTAATGTTAACAATTTTACACGCAAATAGTTACTAGATTTGTTTTTTTAAGCGAGGTTAATTAAAGAATGTCTCAAGTGAAAAATTACAGATGTACACAAAAATTTATTATATTTTTTAGAAATTTCCATTAAATACATAACGTTCTAATCGAAAAAGTTGTATTGAAAATAAAAGTCAGTATACCTGTTCAGTATGCAATAGTTGTAAAAAAATGGAAAGCCAAACGTACTATCGATCTATTGTGTAAAAGAGAAATGTAGCTTCTTAAGCAAGGTAAGCATAAAATTCGTATAGTCTAACGAAACGGATCGGATCCCCTTAATCAATTACGAGATTGATACTTATTTAGAAAGCAGTTAGACGTAGTCGACTGTCGAGTCAATAAGTGTCGAGTCGGTAACCCGGACGAGGACGAGGGCGTAACGAAGTACGGCTACGCCACTGGCGTTATGGAAGATAATTGGCCTCTTCCCCTCCTGTGGATGCGCGTCTGTGTGCCTCTACACACAAGCGCACGTGTGCCGTCACTCGCGTGTGCGTGTACAGTGGGTGTGTGCGTGTATAATGCACCTCCGTATGTATATAGGTGCATGTTCCACTCGGCGATGGGATTTGAAATTCAAAGTCCCCGATTAAAAACGCATTAGAATCTCATAATGCGATCTCGAATAGTTAATGTACCGTCGACCGCGCAGACTCCGCGTCTATCCGGCTAACTTTTACATATATACATACACGCATCGCGCAATTTCTCGTAAGAGGAACTCGATATCTATACCGATCTTACGTGCTGATTCTTAACTGGCTCGTAATTTTCTTGGGATTTCATTAACTCCGCGGTATCCTTCTTTTTTCTCCCCCTCCTCATCGTTCGTATAAATCGACAAATTATTAATATCCATCGCGTAATAGTCGGCGTTACATTTGTTTATCTTCCTCTAATTACATTGGCCAACGTAAACAATTTTTCGTACAAAAGATACTTAGATCGACGTCAATTTCACTGATGTTACGTAAAACTATCGCTTGAGAAATACCAATACTTCTTCTCTTGTATTCTTTATTCTTTGCGCGAACAAAAAGTTTAGTAGTGTACATAAAGAATTACGTTGGATGAAGAAATTGTTATAGGAGAAAACGAACAATAGGAGTAAAAGTTTCGATTGCACATTGATCGAAAATAAAATGATGAAAAGAATGCAGAATTCCAATCAGGTGAGCCAAGGTATCAGGTGAAAAATGCCGAATAATTCGTCACGGATAATGGGTGCGATAAAGTGAATAATCAAATTGTTAAAAATAGGAATGGTGGGAGGGTAAGAGAAAGACGTAGACGAGAGGGAGAGAGAGATAGAAAATATACGTCGCGTTGGTGTATGTGGCGGGAGAAAAAGGAGGAAAAGGATGACAGGTATGAGCCGTATACGTTAAGTTGGTGCGCGTGCCTCCCTCCCCTTAACACCGTCTTTCCCTCTTTTTCCTCTTGCTTGCTCGAGCCAAGCCACTCGCGCGTATTTCCACCTCTTTTGGTCTTTCCCTTTCTTTCCCCCCTCGTTCTCGACTTTTTTCGCTGCTCTTCTCTTTTCCTTTCCTTTTATTCCCCAGTCGTATCTCACTCATTTGTGTTCGTGTGCACGTATGTAGATGAACCACCATGTAAATGCATAGTTCTACAGGAATCCATTCCACCCAACTGCCTAACTGTTTACTGTATATATGATAATATTATATACTTCATTATCAATAGTATTTCTTTTTTATTGTAAAACAATTATACTACATAACAATATTATTATTATTTAGTATTACATACTGGTAAACAATAATTTACTTCAACTATAACTATTATTTTTTTTAATGAACTTTGAAACATTTATTTTTTTAATTTGTTTTCATTGAACATATCATATAAATATATAGCTACAATTTTTCTGAATTATAAATTACGTATATTAATATCGATTAATTATTGCATAATATGTAAAGACATTGAAAATAATTGTTTATTATAAGGTTATACATTAAATTTTATTTATAACAATTATACTATAATATGAAATTATATTACATATAATTAATCAAAAGATATTACACAACTAAAATGGTATATTCTTTTTTATTCTAGCTTAATATTAGTTTTATTTAATTCTTATCATATATATTTTAATTAATTCAGTACATATACACATACATACATATATATACATTATGATAGAAATAGACATTTTTAAATATAAGTAAAAGCGATATCTTGAATAACTCAAATTTTGTGTAACAATTGATACATGTTAAAATTACCAAATTAATTATAATATACGTTCTTATGATTACAAATAAAAATTACGATTATTCTAGCAAAAATATATAAAATTTTAAATTCAAATTCAAATTTAAGTATAAAATAGCATATATTTTCTTGAATACTGTTGTTTTAATTGTATTCAATATTATTTGAACATGAAATATATTTAATAAAAAATTATTATTTTGAGTTAGTATTTACAATCGTAACTCTTAAATTCACTACTAACATATAAGTTCTTATAAAAATATTCTAAGGCTATTAATTTGTATATATTCTATACTTAAGAAGAAGCATTAATGCTTAAGAATAAAAGTAATATAGTGTATTAGTAGAAATAGTATAAGTATATATATATATAGTATTTTAAGTACTAATAAAAAAACACATATCGTTGTAGTTGAAATTGTAAAGCGTATGAAATATGGGTTTTATATCAATAGTCTCAAGTCGCTGTATACACTCCAGTTTTGAGTGTGCGAGGAGCGAGAAGGCAGGATCGTCTCTCTTTGTCTTTGTGTTTAGCTGTCTCCGTCGATGGAGCTGGGTGTAGCGGAGGGTCGCGACTCGCGAAAGAGGGAGCGCGTCCCCGAGCGCGTTGGCGCCCGCGCGCGACTACACTGCACCTCGGCCAAGTATTGCGAAGTATAAGGTAAGGCAGGGAAGCCGGCGAGTGGAGGGGCGAGCGAGCCACACACGCACTCGGTGGGCTTTACAATCCGGGGGCGTCCAAGGGGCGTCGACCGATCGAGTCGTTCCCCGCCTCTCCGAGGTCGGCCCCTTTTTTGCCCCCTCGCGGGGCCTCCCCACCCGGGTCGCGCGCGTGCCCTACTCTAACCGCGAGCGAGAACGACCGACCGACCGACCGAGCGAGCGAGCGAGCGAGCGAGCCTCGGGTTAAGGGGAGGGAGAAGCGGCGCGGCCCCGAGGATCGGCTGCCCGGCAGTCTGTCACGGGGCGAAGAGCGGGAACCACGTTAACCGGTTCCCCGGGCGCTTACCTCTTTAGTCCTTCTTTCGAAATATTTTTCCTTTCGGAAGCTCGTGTTATACCTCGCGATTAGTACAGTACTGTGTATATACGCTGGGACGTTTGAGTGCGTGGGTCACATGCGCCCCGCGGACGATCACTTTCGCCGAGTGGTGATCGCCTAACCCACTACAAGTGAGACATCGAAACACACATTTTCGGAGCAGCCTCGTCTTTGTCGTCATCATCAGGTACACCGGCCACACCACCACCAGCTCCAACACCAGCAATACCGGCATCAGCGGCGTAACCCGAAGACGCGACGAGCGTGCAGCGACGCCCGGACAATGCTGACGGACATGACCCCTGCGGCGGCTGGCCAGCTATATCCGCAACTACAGTCCATCAGCAAGTCGCCCGTACACGGACACGTGGTGAGTCCTCGCGGAATTAAGTTGATCGCCGATAGTCCCATACATCCCGAAGGCTTAGCTCTTGGGAGGATTCTCGTATTCCCGAACCCCGGTAGTGAAATGCGCCATGCCGAATCTCTTCGATCTCGAGAGAGAGACATCACGGGAGATTTCGGGATAACGACTGGTACACGCCAAAAGTTTGTTTTCCCTGGCCGTGATTCGATTTCGGGATTAGTACTGTTTTCGCAGTCCTCGGGTGATTATACCACTTTTCGGTACCGCGATCGTATCTCGCACTGACGTTTCCGTAACCTTTTCGTGAGTGGACCTTTTTCTTTCTTTTACGTACCAATCGACCAATCTCTGCGAAATACGCACGACGCACGACTTACCTGGGACTTACCGCCTTTGCTATTCAAAAGTGCTCGAATTTAGTGATGAGTCCTTTCGCCTCTGTGTACCCAAACGTTCCATTTCGCTGTACCTAACGAATACATGCGATTCTATTCTGAACTAACTATCTAGAATGACTGGTGATTTTACGAAGATTACCATACAATTCAACGAATTACACAGTCAAAATTTTCTTAATCTTTCTGTGCACTTATGGCACTTTGATTCTCAAAGGAAGTATCTACCGGATTCATTTAAATTATTATTAATTAACTAAGTGTTCAGACTCAACTCTTATTCTCTTCTAATTATAGCATTGCTTTCAATTGTCTAATGCGGATAAAACGAAACATTATCCACCATTAAATATTCTAGCCGATCCCTCAACCATGACGTGTGATACGTGGACTATTTCATCAAATTCGTAAATTAAATAATATTAAATTTCATAATTTCACGGTGACTCGTTAACTGTACACCTACACCTGAAGGGAGAATTTTTTTTAAACTAAGTATCCTGACTTGGAACTTTATTATCGAATATCGACATTAAAATAATACTATTCTGTACTTGAGTATAATTTACGTTTTCTCGAACCTTCATTATAGTTTAAACACCATTAAGTACAACTTGACCGATTACCTTTTTATCTTCTTTATGCAGTCAGACGGTTAATTAATGAATCAAATATCAAATTGTATGCAAAAGTGACGTTAAAACAAGTTTAGCTATGGGTAAAAGCGTAGGGTAAACGTATTTAACGTTTATAGATTATTGTGATAGTGAAATCTATTTACCTATCTTCGTATTATTAAACTAATCAATATTCCACTACGAATGTTATGTATCATAATACCCTCAGTCGTACATTACACTTAAACCACAATTGAATTGATCAAAACATCGTAGAAAGGTAGTTTGAAAAATTGAATGCTATGTAGAATTCTTTTGTTCCGTCCTTGGACTGTCGCTGTCGAAAGAAAACTATCCAATTTTCGCAATTGTGTGTACCGAAATTCCCCAGTCCTTGTCTCATTCACGGTAGACACAAGAGAACGTTCTACTTCCGGACACTTCGAAATCCGTCGGTACGGATTTCGGGCACCCGCAACACATCCTATTATCCATGGCTGATCCGCATCTAATCCGGTCTGTTTTGACGGAAGCAATGCTGCCCGTCAGCCGGTGATCCTTCGTTCAATGTAACGCACGTTTCATCTCCATTTTTCTCCCTCAAGAGCGCCGCGTATAGAATTTTTACTTTACGACTTGCCCTGCTTCGAGCCGAGCGATGATTTACGAGTCGACGTAAAAAAGTAATTAAATCCATGCGCACCCGCGCTCGCTCGTTCGCTCGCTCATTCGCATTATTAATTAACCGGTGAAAGAGGACAAAAATTAATCTCGATGCACGCGTCGCTCTCTCCCGCGTTCTTTTTTCGTTCATTTTTTTTCGACGCGTTTCATTATTTTTCGCGTCGATTTTTGCTATCGCATCATCATCGTCATCGCCGGTGCCGAGTATAATCGAAAGACAGTTCGTCGAATCGCGTCGAGAGGGTGCGATCGGCAAAAAACCCACCTGCTCTATCATCTTCGACGATTTAAAAAAAGTTTGCCGCCTTTTTTTTCGCTTCCTTGTCGGTGCCCGATGATTTTCAAAATCCTCGGTTTTGACGCGCGAGTATTACAAAGAAAAAATTAAGCGTGAGCTTTTTTGTTTAATGAGTCGATTGTTTTTGTCGAACGAATCATTAAAAATCTTTCTATCGTATTATTTTTTGTGTGCGTTGGACCGTCTTTATTTTTTACATCATTAAAAAAGGCGAAATAGCGAATTTATATAATGTTTGATTTATTTTACGTTGAGTAAGAAATTAATAATTCAAGAAAATTTACAATTCTTGTTGTTAACAACTTTAAAAATCTTGAATAATGAGGAAAAATTACACTTTAGGTTTGAACGTGGTAATATTTATACCAATTAGTTTGTGTTGACAAGTATATTTACCTAATAAAACTTAACTGCTTTCTTTGTGATAATTATCATGCCTCTCGTATATAACCTGCAAGCTAACTTTAAATACATTTGATAATATATAAAATGTGTAGACAAATGCAGTAGTTTAATTGAAAAACGTGGCATTATTATTATTATTATTATTATTATTATTTTAAATTAAAATAAATTTAATTTTGTAAATTCAATTGTAATATTATACACTAGCGTTTCTTAAATTCGCGATGTATACATGTTCGAACACTGTTGGTTTTTTTACAAGTAAATGAATTTGATACACAGTTTTAATAAAAAATATAAAAGTAATAAATTATAAATGTATTAAATACGGGTGTTTAAATTGCCTATAAAAATTGATCGAAAAAAATTTTTAACCTTGTGATTCAAATAAAAAGAAGACGATTTTATTCTTATTTAATAGGAAAGGAATACATATCCCACTTTCGTAGATTAAATCTGGATGAAACGGGAACTAGCATAGAATATCGCACGATCGCTTCTGTTTCGGTAGCTATTCGCGTACGACGGAAACAACTCGCGGATATTTTTTTTTTCGTTGTTGTCGAGGACACCTCGCGCACGTCAGCAACGATAAACGCGCAAGAAAATGTATCGAGTGTCTGTATCCGACAATGCAGTTCCCTCGTGCGTTGGGTTTCGCTCGCGAGGATCAAAAGGAATCTACCTGTGTCCCAGTCGAGCCAATTATTTATCTGATCTCCTTTGTGAAGCGAACTATGCTCTACTTGACAGGATGCGTGGGACGCAACTCGACGCCTATTTCCTTTTCGTCACCCGATTCCATCCTGTTTTTCTCGGTCTGGAAAAACCTTTTTTTTTCCTCTCTACTTCTCATCGTTTTTGTCTTGTTCCCGGCGAATTTTGCTACCGTAGTTACTAAAGGGAAGCAGAACGTTTTTTACGTAATGACATATACACAGAGACCATATACCGATAATATCTTGAAAATAATTTTAGTTGATTACATGCCGATAGCACGGGTTAATGAAATGCCCAGTTGCGGTAATTAAAAGCTCAGTGATTAAGACCGAATGTGAAACTGAAACTATACGTTTGATGCTATCAGCTTATTTTCTTAAGTAAATGTGATGATGTTATTTTTAAAAGCTTATTTCACGATGTGTTCCTACAGTGACGATTATACGTACTGGTTGATACATTACCAATGCTTATTTAACCAATTATTTTCTAATTCTATTATACCACATCAATAAAATTGATTTAACTATACAATTAACCTAAATAAATAAAATTTTTCTTCAATAAATTTTTAATATTCAATAAATTTTTAATATTATTATAAATTGTTGGTCGTAAATATTTATTTAATTTATAATATAGAGTTCAATTATTCTTATTGAAATATTATTAATTTCAAAGTAAAGTTTGAATGTTTATGTTAAATATTATTCAATTTTTCTTTTAATTTATTCATTGATGTAATAAACAAATATTATCATTTCTGTATAAGTGACGATGTATTAAATGTATAAGCGTATGAATTTTAGATAGAATCACTACATACATACAATTCAATATTTTCTATAGATTTTTAGTTATACATTAAAACGAAAAACTTATGACTATTTTATTCTAATAACTCTGTTTTTACGCATAATTTTGTGTTATAAGCAATTCTTTATTACCGTTTAGTTTTCGAGAAAATACAAAAATTATAAGAAATGACTAATGTGAGTAAATTTCAGTAAAAGTATGTTGGTATATACACTTTGCTACAAATTTCTTGGCTGTATACGTAAATATGAAAAAATAATATTTTTATTTAGCGTTGTGTATGACATTAATTAAAAACACTGCTGCTATAACACATCACACCTTCATTCGCATAGTAATATATAATACAAAAAATCGTTACGAAACCGTTCTTTATACAATAGCTTACCATCGAGTATTTCAAAATCAATAAAATATATATACATATATAAACACACTCGAAACCACAAATTGCATAACCGGAAGAACATGAATTTCGTGCGATTTCTGGCTTATCCTGCATCTTAAATACCTCGTATAAGGACGAACCGATTTCCCACTGCGAGAGGAACACACATCTCCCCCCTCTTTTCCAGTCCCGTTGACATTTTCGAGAGCGACAATGGACTGTAAAGCGACGCACGGGGGGAACATTGTGGCCTTTTTGCGCGAACTAAGAGGATTTACCTGAAGAGTCCTCGAGCCCGGATGTCAAGAGCACGTCGTCCTAATTTGTCAACGAGCCACCGCCGCTCGGGCTTTCTCTTCTCGTTCTTTCATAAACGCGGGCGCGTTCACCGAGCGCCAGGCTTGAGACCCCCCGAGATTTTCCATTCGACCGGAGACATATTTTGTTTTCGCACAACACTCCTCCGCCGATGGTCCATACATTTTTTTCGTCTCTTGGGACCAGAGAAGCGTTAATCATCCGCTTATGTTATACTCGATTCTCGATTCTCGGACTAGGTTCTATTATGTCAACTTGGTTTATTTACCGTGGTTTTATTGCCTCGATGCGCCTTTCGTGTATTAAAATCCGCTTTCCTACCCCAATTCTTACGGTACAATGACCTATTTTCCACTTTTAACAATGACGACAATCTTGTGTTTACGGATGTTTATGTACTTCCTTATTTTTCAAATAATTGTTGTTGGGCATTCTTAACGATTTAATACTATTTATGCTGTTCACACTATTTTACAATGTACTTTTCTTTTTGAAGGACTTAACATTTAACTATTTCATTTTAATAAGCTTAAACTATATAAATTTTCCTGCTTAGACATTAAAGTTTAAATTTTAAGTTTTATTTTAAATCGACTATATTAACTATAATTACGCAAAATATGATTTGGTAAAGTGAAACAAAATTTATCTGATGAACTTTAGACTTATTTAATATACGGTATATAATTTAAAATAAATACTGAAAATAATATATATATTTGTTCCTTGCCACTCATTGTACCTGTACACTGAGTAAATACGTGCGCAATCGCATTTGAAAACTAAATTGAAAGGGTCAAGCGAGAGATAGAGAGAGGAGAAGAGGGAGGAAGAGTGAGTGTATAACGAACGCTCGGAGGAACGCCAGAGAAAAGGGTTGCGAGTGGCCAGTAAATTTGAAAAAATAAAAATGTTAGCCACGGGCGCTCGCCAGGGAATCTAATGAATTATATTTTCGTCGAGCTCGCACGTAAACCGGCACTCCCGACGTGTAAACAGCCTTTTGACGCCTGGTCTGGTCCCTCGCGCGTGTGCGTGCGACACCCTATATAACCTGCCCCTTGCCACATCGTCCTCGAGAGCGCACCTTCGGGGACACCGCGGCAGATGTTCCGAGGTGACAAAATGGCCGGCACTCGCAGACTGACTCACTTCGTCTACATCTTCTTTTGTGTCACTTTTCGAGCTACGGGCACATTTATTTCAGAGTGATCGACGGTATTTTATGGAAGGATTAAAACGCGAGCATTTAGAATATAGTTTCGTCGCTATTGATTTCTATAAAAGTGTTGAAGGTGGAGAAACGCTCGAAAATAAGTTTTTTTTATTCATTTTCGTTGCAACGAATCGCGTGCACTTTTGAATATTTTTATTCTTGTGCAGTGCCGTTCTTTAATCAAAAGGTAACCAAGACATGATTTTGAATCTATACTTGGAAACTGATAGTTACTTGTTTTATTAGTATTGCTCAAATTTAATTTGAATGTTATTTATTAATTTCAACAAATTAGTCGTTTATATAGTCAGATAAGCTGTGCGCAATTATTAAATAATCATGAAGTTTTAGAAAAATCTCTCTACGGGTTTAAGAAAAGATTGAAGAATTTTTGGTGTATATAGCTGTAGTAACGATATTTTCTATATACCGGGGCAGAAATATCCTATTTTTATGGTTTAAATAGTAAGCACGAGCTTCCACTCGAGGTTATTCTTCTCCCCTAAACCTCGTTCATTCATCTGTTTCTCTATTTTTCTCGCGCTCGTCATGCAGTTTCCAAATTCACTGGCTGGTGACACGTCGAACACAATGCCTCGCTCGTTCGTATGATCGATAGGTTTTAATGTCGGTTCGCGCGTTCGACGAGGATCGCACGAAGAACGGAAAAGCGCGAACGGGAACGTCTGGAAAGTTGTCCTTTGACGCAGACTTACTGTTCATCGAATCGTTTTGCATAATTACACTTCGCTCGAGCACGATTCGTCTTTTATGCGGGATACTGTCAGCTTAAATGGAGCCTTTCCTCGGATTCTTGTGAATTGCGTTTTATTGAATAATTAAAACATTTCAATGAAAACCGGAGAAGAAAGTATCGAACCTCTTTGTCAGTGTCGGTTGGGAAGTCGCATTGAATCTTACTTCTGTTCTCGTTGTTGATTATACTTGATAATAATGCATTCAAACTTATAAACGAATAGTCAGAAGTGTTGAACGATGACAAACTTGACGATCATTTATTATTTATACATTGATATTAGTAATTATCTGTAACCATGTATAATATTAATTCAAAGATAATAAGGTCTATCACCGTATTATCTTTTAATTAATCAATAGCTAATCAATTTCAAATTGTACTATTGTAAGATTCGTATATACGCTAATATACGTTAATTGACGATAATAATACATTATTAAAAATATATTGGTGTTATAAAAAAAGATTAACAATACACTCAGGTGAGAGAGTGTAAAATAAGATACGTTTTTTGACAAGACTGGTACATATATATATATATATCTAACAACGAAAATCATCGAGAACAGGGTGGATTACAATATGGCATGTAGTTGTTCGAAAAATCCCGGAGAAACATGCGTCGCATCGCGAGCGAGTAGCTATATACATCGGGAACAAAAGCCGCCCTCTCGCGCGAATCCGCTCGTGAAAATCAATCGCGACGCGCATCGCACACCCACGCGATATCCTCGGCAACGTAAACGTCGTGCGCGAGGGCCCACGCGCGTCAACGCGGGGAGAGCTGCAATTTGGCAGATATATATCGAACGTGGGAGGTTGGCTGACTGGACGCGCGCGTACCTCGCGACGATGGCCTCGGCTATCGGCTTTCTTTCCCCGTCCTTTCCTCTTCTCTCTCTCTCTCTTTCTCCCTCCCTCCCTCTCTTGGTCTCTCCATCCTTCCCGCACTTTGTCGTGATATCGGTATTTGCGGCAACCGGTTAACGAGGTTGTGTCGAGGTTTTCCATCGGTCGAGCCTTCAGTTTTTCAACCTGCTCTATAGCTCTCTACTTACCTACGTGTGCATTATAAATTATCTTTCCTTTTTTACAATGTGAACAATATGCCGTTTTCTACGAGGAAGACGTTGAAAAGTTCGCCTTTCTTCTTCTAATTTACTTATTTTCTTGTTCTTGATTTATATGGTCACATATTCTACTTCAATTACATCATTTGCACTATACTTACGCGAGGAAAATTTAATAACGTTAAATTAATGCTCAAGTTTACAATATGAAGGTATAATGACAATATGTAACGCGTATTATTATTGCATTAACCATCAATTTCTGGGTATTTTATTAACATTTTATTTGCATTATTTATTAAATCATAAATAAATAGATATATTGATGTACAATATAAAGTAAATTGCTATAAGTGATGGAATATGTATATATTCTCTTGGGCAGAATTATTCTTATAGCTGTTATTTGTATAATAGTGATCAAGACTATTTACAGTACGAGAATAAAACTTATGTCGCAAAGAAGTCGAATAGAATTTGTTAAATTTAGCTTCTACTTATCTTTGTCCAAGTTTTCGTGTAATTTTTCTTGACGTTATTGAAAAGCTCCGTACGAATAGTAGTTCTTCAGAAACGTTGAATAAAAGATGAAACGCAAGAAGAGTACACGTATACCGTAATTGATTTGACGTATTGTCGTATTATTCGCATTCGTTCAAGTGTGTATTTCCATCATTTACATTCTTATACACGAATTTTATTTTATTTGACAATATACTATTTTTTGATATTCTTTTCGAGAATTATTCGTTAGTAATATTTTCTTATTCAAATATTGAGTTCAAATATAGAACAAAAATTTAAACCTATATTAAGATTTCCTAATACATTATTGTAGCTATATATTCAATTAAAATAGATGCCTGAGTATTGTATTGATTTAATTTATTTATATATATATCTATATTTTCGATAACCAGTATATTACTTAAAGTAATAAGTTGTTTATCTTAATAAGTAACATTAATAAGTAAAATTTATGATGTTTAAGTATACTCAATTTAAAGTTTGGTACCTTAAATACAATGATTAAGCAGTATAAATGTTCACACGTAAATAATAGTTAAATATAAAATGAAATTATAAAAAAATATCCAGGTACAGAGTAACTTTAATGACACATAAAAATGATTTATCTGGTATTTTTAAATAATGAAAATTCGTTACTTTTATACATTTTTATACCTTATAAATTTTTTACTTAAAATCTAATTTAATGTATCTATCTTCTTGAGTTAGAACAATTATAAATTCTCTTAAAAAATGTTAAAATGTAGTAAAAAAAATATAATATAAAATAAAAATGACACGTTATAGTATTAGAGGGAAGCGTCGTGACTATGAGTATACTTATACGATGATCGACAAAAGGTGTTGTGAAGTCGTAACCCCCACTATATGTATATAGAAACGACACCAGGCACTCGATTCGCCACTAGAGATTCGCATGCGCTCTCGTTCCGACACTTCGTTTGAGAGGGGAAGCGCTCATGGCCTAGCGGGGGGCGCCCGAGAGCCACCCGCTGGGCGAATCAAAACACCGCGTTACCGCAACGCGTCGCCGTCGCCGACGAACGAGAGTCGAGAGGAAGAGAGAGAAAGAGAGAGGAAGAGAGAGGAAGAGTGAGGAAGAGAGAAAAAGAGAAAGCGCCCCGGGTGATTTATCGGCCCGATGATACGGCGCGTCCGATTGAATTGGGCGCCCCGCGCCGCGGATAAAGAGAGGAAGACGGATCGGCATCGGTATCGAGATCCAGGTCTCTCTAGCGGTTTTTAACCTTCAGGACGTTTAGAGAACGTTTATTCGGTTTTCGAGATGCTTTATTGTGCAGTTTATTCCTTGCGTGAGGCTCTTCTATGCGCACACATGCATTATATACCTATACATCTTTCACATTTCTTGTCTCCTATTATAATTAAATAAGCTCGGATTAATTTATTCGCGAAAATAATGTTCCAATAATTAGAACAAATTCCGCGTCAGTATTATTGATAGTTTGAAGTGGACGTTGCTTTTTATGTATATTAAATATTATATTTTTCTCTTCGTCGTTGTTTATTTTTATGAATAATAAACCAAATATGCATTATACGAAGCTAAAATTATCGTGGATAGAATTTAATTACATCCTTTGGATATAGAGTGAAATTATATCGTTATCAAATATATTTACAGATATTATAGTAGCTATATATCTACTTGCATATGATTGATGTAGGTACGCTTATATTCGACTGTACGTATTTATGGTGATTATAACAGTAACGAAATATAACGTTAAATACATTAACATACGCATTATGCAGTGTTACACATAAATATTATTTTGTTGACGCGCCGTACAGTATATAATGTACGTATAAGATAAGCGAATAGTTTAAAAAATTAGTGGTCGCCAAAATAAATAAGCACTATATTAATATATAAGAAGGTATAAGTAATTAATATATAAGGAGGTATAAGAGTAAAGTTTAACGTGCAGTAATAATAATATTAAATGTAATAACATAAAGAGGATTGAGGTTGAAGAAGCGTATACGCCTAGAATGATATCTCGTGCATTTAAAGCAACCAGTTTTGAAAACCTCATCTACTGGAAGGTTCACATCGGATAAAGGCCCACGCCTACTTTAACACATGCGTGCACAGGACAATTACCATACCGCTTGGCTGCATTAAACTCCCAGTTAAAGAAAGTCGAGTTTTTCACTCGCGCGGTAGAGAGAAGTCTTTGAAAAATAAGTGACTCGCGAGCGCGCGCAACAGTTTTCTCAGGCGCCCGCAGTGTGTATAATACATCGATATACGCACGCGATTCGGTGGAAAGAATTTGCGCACGCCCACGTCGCCGTGTACTTGCTGCGTACCTGTAGAAACACCGAGGACCGAGTCGTACCGAATTCCGAGTGGCTCTTTCTTCCTTTCTCTCTCTCTCTCTCTCACTCCCCCTCTTCCTCTCTCGATTGCGAGTGTACTCGAAAAGAAGGAGAGGCAAGAGGCGAAACCGGTTCGCCGCGCTCGAGTAATTGCTCCTCGACCTTACGCCGATAACCGGCCCGGGCGAACGTATCATTACGCGTACCTACCGTTCTCGCCCCGCTATACCTACATCCACTAACTTTTCTGCGCTGATTGAACGAGGGCGCAACTTTATACCTTCCTCCGGGGAAATCCCAAATTTTCGTCAAACGCTCGAGGTGTTGTTCACCTATATCCATCGATCATTTCTTAATTATCTATTTTCAATCAATCTCTATTTCTATTGTATAACTCGCACTATCATAACTAGATCAATTGGCGGTTCCGATATATAAATCATTTGGATTATTATTTTAATTAAACAAACAAACTGTTGTAAATATTAAAAGAGTGCGTTACAATGTTTCCTTTATGAAGCAACAATCATAGACATTTGGTATACCATTTCTTTAACGTGATTGTACGTTTCGGTATTCTTTACTACCCAGTAATGCCATGAATTCTTGAATTGTTTCAGTACCCACATTACGTGCTATACCAATTTACATATATATATACACATATATTCTTATATCATTAATGGTTATAACCTTCTGTCTAAGTAACAAGCATTTATAAATACAAAAATTCTTTATTTTCACAAATATAAATTTACTGATAACAATACAATAATAGTACATTCATGCTATTCACAGTGTTTAACTACTTTTGTTTCTATATAGTTTTAAAAATATTAAATATTACATAAATAGTAAGTAAATAATCGTAAAAATAATTTTTCCTTAATTAATTCTTTTATGGAAATTTAATTTCTTTTCAATCTTGTCACTTTTGACATTTTTACGTGATGTTTGTTTCGAGCGACTACGCCTGAAGGCACTTTTACTCGAAACGATTCTTTTTTTCAGTTTAAGTACCGTAATTCTGCCTTAATCAGTATTTTGGGAGATAATTTAATTATTTTGTGTCAAGAAAAATTTCAGCGAAGAAGGACTGTCAAATTTTATTATCATTTTCTTTTTTTGTTCAGTGTCTATCTCGAGAACGTTGGTGATATCTATTCTAAATATACCAATATTTTAAATATCGTGAAGTGAAAAAGTGGCACTACACATACCGAAACTTAACGCAGTACTTTACCATTAGTTGCACGTTGAGAAAAAATAAATTGCGGTTTCGCGTTAATCGTAATTGCGCGTAAACGACTAATCTATTATCGGAAAATTTGTCTTATTACTTCTTTTAATATTCGAAAGGAAAAAAACGGGGAGAAATAAAGTCATTCACCGTTGAAATTTAAAGGTCTACGCACAGATTGGGTATTTGCTTATATGATTTGAAATTTTGAATAGCCGGCGAGATTATAGTAGTTTGTTACGTATACCGGACTATCATTGGTATTATCACGTGTATTTAAATTATTTTTTTTTCTCGGTAATAGAAGTCTCAATAATTTCCAGGATACTTATGTACACATACGCCTTAACACCCTTGCGAGGAGAGATTAACAAGCGCGCAGGAGTCCTCCCAATGCCTCGGTGCGTATAATAACTGAACGACTAAATATTTATAAGGCAACGGAGCCAAACGAGGGAACGAGGTAGAGGTAGAGGTAGAGGTAGAGGTAGAGATAGAGAGGGAGAGAGACTGCCGATGAGAGAAAGAGCGAGAAAGAACCAAAGCCCCCACGCGAGACTCGTTTTCTCGTCCCGTGTCGTTCGTGCGGACGTTCGTTCTTTTTCGCTTCGGCGCGGTGTAAAAAAAAACCCGTGAGCGGAGAGGCGACGAGGAACGCGAGGGAATCGTCGCGTGCGCGACGAACGAGCGACGGTTAGCATAATTGAGGAGCGACATTCTCCGCACCGAATGCTTTTTCTCAAGTTCGACCTCCTCGAGGCTTCGGTTTCTCTCCGGCTTACCAACTATCGCGCCGATGCATTTTGCCCTCTAACGATGATGTATCGTTTTTCTTTTTTCGGAAAATTCATTTTATTAGAAATTTACGCTTGCAAACGGTAGTATCATTAACTTGGTATTATATCGTTAAAAATAGGAGTTCTTTTTAATATCGAATTATCCTTTAAGGAAAGGAAAAATAAATAGATTATAGTAGGTGGATAAATTTTACGATTACAGCGAAGAAAAGTAGAAAATCTTTGCAAAATTCTTAATTAAATTAATTAAAAAATAGTATCATTTAACAGTGGTATACAATTTTCTCATTTCTGTAGAGGTAAATTATTTTACAAGTGTAGTTTACAATGTTCACTTAGAAATTATAATTGCAAATTTATATTTTATACGAAACATTAAATATTGTTTTAAAAATGAATATTAGTGTTACAATTTTGAATACGTTCATACTGTACAAGTATATTCCAGTTTAGAAATAGTTCGAGGTTAATGTAGTTGAATTTAAACGCTTGGCATAATCAATATGTAAAACAGTAGCACTGATATCGCTGATATTGAGAAAATAATTGAACCAATACGAATGTGAATGAATAAGCGTAGAACAGTCGTGTACCGCATGGAATTGCATGGAGCATGGAGGTGTGCGGTTCAGGCTAATTTTTCCGCGAGCTGGTAAAAAGCCCGAACGCATTCCTACTTACTTCCTACAAAGCATTCCAATTAAGGCAACGACATTCGGTCAAAAGAGGTGCTTCCGCGCGTTAACAAAAGCTAAATATTCCAGTATCGCCAGGATCTTTGCGTACGTAGGGTTTGCGTAACTTCACCAGCGCGTAGTCTCGGTCATTATACGCGGTAGCGCGAAATACTACCCGAGTCCGAGCGTACACCGAGTAATTGGGTTATTTGAGGGAGCAAAAAGGAAAAAAAGTTCCTTCGGGCTTTTTAACCGGCGTCAATTAGTAGATGCTGCTTAACTTCGGTTTTCAATTACTCCCTCGCCAGGCAGGAAAGAAAGAAAGGGAAAAAAAAAGAAAAACGAAGGCGAAAACGATGAAGTTCTTAGGAGCCGGGCATTAAGTAATGTAATTTTATTGTTACGCTCTTTCAGCTCGGTAATCGTTACCTTTCCAGCGCCATTACACAATGCATATTTTTACAAACTCCTTCATTTTTCAAGAGTTATTGCTCCTGTAATATCTATATTCGTTACCCTTGGGCTGTATCATTTGTTTAACCGTTGTAATTTACACCTAAATTCATATAGGCGTAAGTCGTTAGCGAAATTAA
Source organism: Theocolax elegans (assembly GCA_026168455.1). Lineage (NCBI taxonomy): Eukaryota > Metazoa > Arthropoda > Insecta > Hymenoptera > Cerocephalidae > Theocolax > Theocolax elegans. The sequence goes on from CM047425.1 coordinate 84,191,222, forward strand.
CATTCACGTGTCCATATATACCTATACACAGGCACACGTACGTATATACGTGTAATATATACATCTACAGGCGCGAAAGTCTGAAATTGTCTCGTTCCAGTTGTACAGCGATGTGCGCGCAAATCCTGGGTTATTATATATCGGTGGATATCTCATCACATGCACATGGTGTCCGTTATTCTAGCTATATTACAGCCTACCATCCACGAATTTCATCCGCTCGAGTTGCGTAACACGCACACGCACACGCACACACACTTTACACATCCTCTTTCGTTCCGTTAGACCCGAGATGTATCGACGAGTCGATTCTGCAGAGCTGTTTCCTCCGCGACTTCCGGCGGCCTCGACAACCACTCTTATAATTCTCTCGTATCACGCCACACAAGAGCAAAAATCCAAACGCGCGTACTTTCACGCGAGTCGGCTTCGGCTTCCTTTTTTTTCGGAGCAACCTTCGCCGTTTCGACTTTTTTTTTCTCTACCTCTTACCTCGGATATACCGGGAGAATCGAACTTTCTAAAATTCGCTTAATGGCTCGCCTATGCGTACGCGTCGGATAATAGCTCGTCGTTTTTCTGACGCTATAGTCGATTGCATCTAGAGTCCCCCTAATTTGTCGCTCGCGCTTCTACCGGTAAGTGGCTTTATAGTTTCTACGCTTTTTCTCCCCGCTCTCCCTTTTTCCATCGTTCGCTTGTATACACAGTACGTGGACACCTTTTCTCTTCTCTTCTCTTCTCCTTTCTTCTCTTCTCTTCTCTTCTTTTCTTTTCTTTCCTATTCTTTTCTTTTCTTCACTTCCGTGTGATGACTATAATTTTTGTTTATTCGCGATGGAAGTAATTATTAAATTGTTAATGCATCTCGGAATAATATATTTACCGTTACAATTTTTAAAAAGAAATACGATTCAATCTAGTGATCGTTTACGTCTATTTGCGTTTGTTCTTTATGTAAATTATTGTTTTTTATACTACCGCGTTTAACGAGAGAAATCTAAGTATTATATTTGTTGTCAATATTTTTTCACCTTAAGTAATATTTAAAGACGATGTTTAAAGAACAATCGATGCACCGATTTTGCGGTACGACATTTGTTTTCAAAACCAGTGATCACTTGATGATCGATTAAATCGTTAAAACGCGCTTAGTTTCAAAAATTTGTAGCGAACTCGAACGCGTGAGTCATCGTAAACTGAGCGTACTAAGTATTCCGGAAGAACATAGTCGTAATTTATTTATGCGTTCCGAAGTGCCTGTAGCTTCCTCTTGGCGCTTAGACGCGCATCGAGGACCGAAGATCACCCCGAAATCGTCGAACGATAAATCTGAAAGAGAGTCACCGGGAAGTTGGGGAGAGTGGTGGAGTCACCCTACTGTCGGGGGTGGCCTAATACGTCACAGTCTGCCGCAGTCATCTCACGGGGGGTTGTACGCTATTTATGGACCGATTGAATAGCTACGATCGGATGTAAAGCCAAGCTCGACCCGGTAGCTGTATACGACCGAATTAAACTGGACTGCCGCCGGCGATCGCCCTCACGAGCTCTAATGACATTTCAACCGGGTTGCTTAGGGCTCGATCTCGAGGCTTTTGATTTTCCATTATGGTTCGATTTCAAATCCCTGCATTACCTCATCCTTCTCTGCCACCGGCCTAACGCTCATTCGTTTATACCTATAATCGATGTAAATTAATTGGAAAATCTGCACACACTTTAAAATATATTGAATAAATTTGTCAATTGAAGCTATAGAAAATATTAGGTGGAAAAAATGTATTCAAACAGCATTCAGCGAAGAAATTTAAAAATCTCGGAAATGAGTCGAATCGTATGAGAAGCTCGACAGGGTATTTTTCCTTCTCGTAAAGCCGAGAGTACGCGCGTACACGAACGCGATTGTTAATTACCGCGCGGTCAAAAGGGTCTCCGGCGTTTTAGAATAAGCGCGAACGAGTGCGAGCAAGAGGGAACGAGAGGAGGAACAAATTGGTTCGCGTGTCTTCCTCCCCGCGCGCGCGCAAGCGAGCGACCGAGCGACCGGAGAATTTATAGCTTCATCGCGCGGCCGCTTGCGAAACCGCGGCTGTAAACGCATGCCACTTCGTGCACGCGCTTCCATATAACACATGCCATGCAAGAACCAACGCGCGTCCATCGTTACCCCTTGGGGATTTGAAAAAAAGGAAAGAAAAAAAAAACAACCACTTCGGCTTTCGACTTTTTTGCGAAATTATATGTATACGTGCTTCTGCGGCAATTTTGAGGAGTGGAAAGTGATGCTGAAATATTGCGTGAACCCTCCATACGATTCTTACCGAATTTTTTCCTTCGCGATATTTAAATCGTAAATTATTCTGTATCCCAGATGTTTAAATGCATGTCAAAATTTCACCTTTTAATTCCTATACGCGATTGAATGCAGTTATTCGATAATTTATATTCCGATACATTTTCTTATATGGCAGTCTCAAGATATTACTTGTGATTATATAGGTATTTTGTTCTCTCTTTATCTTCCATTGACGGTCTGTATAAGTAATACGATTGTCAAAAACGGATGGGTATATAGGATTTAATTGCTCGTTTTATTTTTTCGTTGTCGTCGCTGAAACGTAAGGTCTCGTGTACTACGTAAGCCTCCAGCATATTTGCATTCGTATAATCATACACGTAAACATATATTTATTTCCAATAATACATTTCGATTGACCAATTGAACTTTTAACTTGAATAAATATTATAATCTTACTTCAAAACAAATTTATTTCACTTAAACTACATTACACGTACATCGAGTTATAAAATTCGAAAGAATATAAGAAAGATGTTTACTCAGTATCAAAAAAACGTGACCAAACCAAAAGAACTGGAGATTGATTAACACAAAAATTTTTATCAGTCAAGTTTTTTCAAAATTTTTCACCATTTGTACCGTTTATTTTAATCATGGCTCGTTACCACATAGTTACACAACCTGTAGCATATGTATATATGAATTTAAATACCTTTATTATTGCGTGTTATTATTTACGTATAGGAAAGGTTCAAGTTAGTACCTTGAAAGTCTAAGGAATGAAAATACGTAGCTGCATGTGCAGCATGTGTAAATAAACAAGCAAAATTATTTTGTATAATCAATGTATTGATGAAATAAATTGGAATAATTTAATTAAGTTATAGTAACATAATGAGCCAAATGACTAACTGTGTGGATAAAAGGCTTATGGTTAAAATAAAATAAGAAAAAGAAACATAAATAATGATTTGGCACTTTTAAAATTGGCTTACCGTGTGTGTGTGTGTGTATGCTTGCGCGCGTTGGTATACGTGTGTAAAAACGTGCGCGCGCGCGCGCGAAGGATCGCGAAATATATCATCCGCTAAAGAGGAAAGGAGTCGCCGGTTTACGACGCCGGCTCGGCGATTTCATTTTTCGGCCGGGGCACTGACAAGGGTGGGAAAGAGTCGAGTCCCCACCTCCACCGGCGAGTTTCAACAGCTCGTATTCATCGCGAGCGGGGCGAACGGCAGCAGCCCGATTTGTCAGAACACATCTCTCGTCCCGGGAGGTTCTACTGTAAAACAGTCGTTATGTTATACTTCTCCGCGTCCATATATATGCATCCGTGAGCGAGAGGGAAAAACCGGGCGAACCATAGAGAGAAAGAGAGAGAAAGAGAGAGGGAGAAGCAGACAAGCGTGATTTAGTGGTTGGTTCGCTGTGCAGCGCCTCTATTTGTAACACTTCGCTAGAACCTGTGCCGTGTTATTACGCGGCCGGCCGATGTATATTGGGCATTTTCGCAAATCATCCACGCGGCTCTTCCCGTCGATATATACTCGCGGCGTATCGCGCTTTTGTTCGCCTCGCTCTTGGTTACTTTTCGAACGTTAAAGGATTTTAAACAGTGTCGTTCATTCGTCAGGTCTCACTATAATACTATACGATATTTTGTTCTACATTCCACTTAAGTAATAGTTTTTCAGACTAACATTTTTTATATTCATTTTAAAAATTACTAGCTTATCATTCACCTAATTAAACATTATTATATTCAATATTACTTTTTTAATTAAGAATTAAAAATACTTATATAGGTATATAGCTATAATATACGCTTAATCGGACAATTTTATAGCTTCTATAAATTTAATTCTATACGTGGATATTAAAATAAAATATAAATGCATAATATAAAATAGAGAAACTAACAGGAAACGGAAAGATTTTTGTCATTCACATTATATAAAACTACGTATTATATATTACATCGATGCCCCAAAGAATTGATTGGGGTACGTTTAAGAACCGTCCTAATGGTTAATCTATGTAAAGTGAGAACAATTTAATACAAAATATGATAGATGAATTAATAGGGAATGATCAATATTATTCAGAAGTTGTTCGAGCCAATAGGTTCACACCCGAATTCGTGAGATTCGACGGCGTCGATCGGTAAAAGAAAAAGGAAAAAGAAGCAGGGAAGCGGCGGTACTCGAGCGAGCGGTCCGCTTGATTCTTCGTTTATATGCTAATAATATCGGTTAATTTATCGTCTAATTCCGGCTCCTCTCAAAGGCTGGGTATACGATGCTGTTTACACGCGTCAGGCTCGAATATCTAATTGAAAGAGCACCGCCGCTAGACGCTGCTCGAGGACCACCGCGGCTGCTCACAATTTGGCTTAATAAATTCAATAATATACGAGAGCTGTACGAGCTCGATTTCGTAATTGTACGGTAATTAATGAAATTCGATTGCTTTATTTAACCTTTTTTAGGCTTTTTAAAATATCACCTTGACAATCCAATATCATGCGGTTTGTAATCACGGTCCGAGTGATATAAGATAACTGTGCGTTTTTAATCAATCTTACAACGGAATTTAATATTATAAAACAAGACATTAAATTTAATATCGAATCACTCGAATTTCTTGAATTTCTCGAATAAAAATAACTCGGCTATAGTTAAAATTTAAATAAATCAGTACGGTAGCTAAGCGTGTAATAAAAAATTAAGTATTGTTACGTAAAAGCACCTTGGTTTGGTATGAAGGAAATGTTAGTCTTTATTACAGAGGAAGGAGTGGTACATGTGTAACATGAGAGACGCATCAATAAAACAAATTACTCTCCCACACTTCCTCGGGAGGAGGAAAAGAAATAACGCGAGAGGGAGTGTCGGCAAGTTGCACCGGCGAAAAGTATAAGATCGTTAATAAAAAAATGAAAACTTAAAAAAAGGGTACGAGATGAGGCTACCGTGCGCGCATGCGTGATGCACGTCGGGCCCAGGAGTGAGAGAGAGAGAGAGAGAGAGATAGAGAAGAGGCAAAGCCCGAAGGCAATTCTGTCTATATGCTAATGCCTCGGCTTCTGATGTACGCCAGTTTGCGCCTCCGGGGAAAGCGCCCGCGGTCCCGATGCTACTGCGCGTACGCGCGGGATGTAGGTTTACAACATCCCTCGGCTTCATTATTGTTAACCGATACGCCGGATATGCGTGCTGCTACCTCACTGTCGGTCTCGAGTACCTCACCGAAATATCCTTCCCTCTCTTCTACCTATCGATCCTTCATTTGTATACATCCAATTTATTATTCGGTATTGGATCTTTTTATTCTCCAACAAATTTACCACGATTGCCTTTATTCACTTGATGCTTTTTTTACCATGATTTTTGTGTAAAATATATTCTAGTATGTACTCTGAACTTTATCCTAAATCCATTATTCGAACAACAATTAAAACAATAGTTTATCATTTATTTTTAATTTTTTAAGTTACATAAACTGGTTAAAATAAAATATAGAAGTAATAATATCTATTGATTTTTACAAAAGTGAAACGATAGTACGTCGATAATTAGGTAATTTGAATGAATAATGTCAAAAGCATACTTCACTTATCAATTACTTGACTAAATATATTTAGTTTAAAGTAAAATGAAGTATCGCTACGTGTATATGTATTATAAAACAATCTGACTAAGTAAATAAATGCACGTTTCGAACGTGTTGTAATTGTTTTTGGAAAATGAGCAAATGACATTTATTCTCACTTGATTAAAATTCTGTTAGATATGTGCGCACAAATTTTTCGTTAAAAATTATTTTACAAACTCGTCAAAGTAGGTTGAAAATATAAAAAACATAATAGCAACGGTACTGCGTGCACGCGTTTATACCTATTAATTTTATTTACCACTCTTAAAAATTGCTTTACATTAATTTTGAAACGTTAATACGACACCTCGTCGATATCAAAAGGTAAAACTGTAAACAACGAGTAGTAGAAGGTATTAAAATCTATGGCTGGGTAAAATAAAACAAGGCGACGCATTAAAGCTCGCTCGTAATTTGTACATTTCAGCGGGCAAACTGCATCGTAATTGTTCAGTTAGAAAAGAAGCGAGCGCCTTTCAAGTGGCTAATAAATCACCGTGAAAAACCTTCTCGGCTCCCTAAAAACATTGGAGCTTTTTATCAACTCTCATCCTCGTGTCGGATTTGCGGACACGCTCGCGCGTTAATTGCCAAGTTTTACAATCCGCATGCAAATTTTGTGCAGGCAGGTGATTTACCGCGAACTCTCTTTATTCGACTAATGAAGACGCGAGTGCATCTTTTCCGCGCGAATCTTTTTCGAGGAAGCTTCGATTCGCGAGCATTTTTTGTTTCCCCCAAGCGTTCCAAAGGCTAACCGTCTCGTTGTATCGAATGCTCTTTTGTAAAGAGGGGTAAGAGTTAACTGGTCGCAAGTTATGGCTCTACTGTAACGTCTGCTTAATATTCAACGCCGGTAGGGCGACAGATTTACGATTGTTAATGAATTGCCGGACCTCGTTCATCCTTTTCCTTTCTTTTGCTCCTCCCTCTTTTCAGGAGCTTCGTTTGCATTCTTTTTTCTTGTTAGAGTACATATTTCATACAACTCGGACCGATCCTGACTTTTCTATAATGCTCCGATGTAATCCAATATCCTTATGTTTTTATTTTTTTCAACTATATATTTTCCCTGTAACTGCGCCGTAATGGAGATAATATTTTAAACATCAGAGTAAATTTTAAATCTTTGTTATATCTTTGTTTTTTTTATTTATGCGAATATGAACCAGGAAAATTATAATTTAAGTGACCGTTATTAATGTTATTATAATTATTGTATAATCAATGCTTCGCATAATTATTTAATTTATAATGTTTTAAATTAATTATTATTTTCTGTTATTTTCCTATCCAATTGCTTTGTTTTTAGAAATTTAATTGTTTATTCAAAACTTCTTCGAGTTTACTTAAATTACAATTTTGGGTTTACTTTTTCCCTTTGCGTTATTGGATTCTACTTTTCTTGTTTTTTTTTTCTTTAAAGCGGGTAAAAAACTTCCGTTAGAAACTTAAACGCTAAGTGGTTATAGGCTGACCGAAAGTAAAGTAGCCAGTAATTTTCTACTCACTTGTAGCGTTAGGCATCTGCCATAGAAATATAGAAATTATCGGTATTATAATTTAATAACATTTTACCCTTTAATGGTATAATTATCAACGGTATTTAACGGTACCATTAATTAGAGTAGATTTTATAAATATTAAAATTAAAATTTGTTCAAAAGAATTTATATTAATGTACCTATAGACGTACTTTCCCGCGGTATACTCGTGAATTTTTAATGCGACATCATATGCATAGGGAGAGAAAGAGTGAGAGAGAGGAGGGGGGGGGGGGGGAGAGAGAACGGTGAATAAAAACTCCAATGTAAGCAACGAAATCCGCGTGGGACGAACAATGTATAGCAATTATCAGTGAATATGCGTGAATTGAATTAACGAATATTGCGATTTTATTCGATGCGAAATTCGAGCCAAGATGAGTTAGTTGCAAATAAGTATATAAGAGCATAATTATACGAAATTTAGTTCAAAGAATCAATTTTTTGCTAGAACGGTCGAGTTTAACCTAGGCTTAAAAGGCTAATTTCACTATATAAGCAGGAGGGGCTTTGAAAAAAGAAGGTGAAGAGGGAAGAGTATACATAAGCGGAGCTCCTCACCTCGGTCTAACGATGTTTTTTGCGCAATGCGCTTCCGAAAAGTCGGTCGAGCTCTCTTATGAACGAAATTACGGCCCCTCGCGAGAGTCGGTCTCACCAGGCCCTTTACCCGGAAATCGTTAAGGTCCTTCTCTCTCTCTCTCTCTCTCTCTCTCAGTCTCTCTCTCTCTCTCTCTCTCTCTGGCCAATTTCGAGTTTGTCGAGGAAACGAGAGAGCGAACGCCACACGATAGGTTTCTCGCGCATGCATAAAAAAGAGGGGTGGTTGCCCGAAAAGAAAAAAAGAAAAATGGGTCGAATCATAAAAGTAGACGACGCCGAGGAAGAGGACGAGGACGAGGACGAGGACAGGGACGATGATGATGATGATGAGGCGAGGGACGGAAGAAAAAAGAAGGAAGTTTTGTAGGAGCGAGGCTTCGCGATAGCCGAATAAATCTCGTCGGCTCCCTGTTTTGTAGGCCCCGGGGTAAAGCAAAGCCTCATCGTCTTCTCTTTCGATATCTCTCGAGTACGCACGCGCCCGCTCGCAACCGTTCGGGACTCCACTGCCGAGTAAAAGCCCTGGTAATGATCCGAACCGAGCCGAGCCGAGTCGAGTCGTTCCTTTTTTCCCTTTTCCCTTTTCGCTATCCACGTAAGCTTTGCCTCCGCTAGATGGGCTTTAATTAAAAAACATAATTTAGATGCGGGGAGACCCGGACCATGGACCACGGACCACGGACCACGAATCACGAACCAGTACAGGTAGCTCGGTGACGGTGGGAACTACTCGACTCGACTCCCAAATCTAACCTGGCCCCGAGGGTTCATGAATAAAATTATTAATCCGAGGGACTTTTCTCTCCTTTGCGAACGCGCGGCCTCCTTGTATTATTCCTCCATCCAGACCCGATCGTGTAGGTGTATACCTAACGCAACTATACCTACAACTTTCGAATTGAGTTTTAATGCTCTCGAGACTTTGCGTTATCCTTTTACAATGACTCGACGATGGCTAATCGATACTTCCTCTACACGATTTACCAATCGTTTATGCCAATATTTAGATTTATTTTATGGAGCTATTGGTCACCTTTCTTGGAAAACTACCGAATCGAAAACTATTTTTATAATTACATTAACTTATATAAAATGCATTGATAAAATTAAATGTTTACTACGCAATGTCGATAATATATAAATATAATTGGTTACAAATCCTCATTTTCATGCAACTTTCATAAAGAAACAATGTATATTCAAGTATTAATCTTTTCTTGAAATTTTAATTTTTAATCAAAGTAACTTTGAATATCGATGTAAAGGGAAGTTGAATTTTTTGCCACCATACCATTATTTATTTTTATTAACAACTACTGTAACTCCGTACTAATTTGCTTAAAAATTCATATAGAAAAAAATGAGAAAGCGAATAAGGAAGAAGTGATAAATATGTATACAATTATCGATTTTATTATGACTCACTGCTGAAAGACTGTACATTCGGTAAATATTTGATGAAAAGACACGAACGTTGCTTTATTTTTCTACGTGTTTTACACCAAAATTGATTTATAAATTTAGTAGAAAATAATTTTCCTACTAAATTTAGTTTTACTTGTGTGGACAATTGGTCTTATATTCATGGGTAAATAATTTTCTAAATTTACAAAGTGAATAAAAAATAGTGAGTGGGGAATTACTGATAATTCTATCGCGAATACGATGACGTCCGCTCTCCATTAAGTTTTTAGTCAACGCGTCGAAAGAAGTAGCGAAAAAGTGTCGGCGGGAGAGGCAGTGGAAGAACCGAAAAGAGTTAAAAATCCATTTGTACGGGTTGTTGCGTTACAAGGAAAAGATTAAAGATACCGCGCGACTTATCGTACGTAAGGAAAAAAATTGTTCGCTATGACTGGTTTTTAAAATTTTGACGATTGCGCAATAAAAACAGGTTTCCAGTTGGAAAAAGATTAGGATTTAAATTACAACGAGATTTTAAAAGTTTTTACCTTTGTATTTCTAGTTGATAGTAGAATAATTGATAAAACCACATAAAATGTATAAGTATACGCACACAAACCACATGGTTATAGATAAAATCATACACGCATCTGCGGTTTATTTAAATTATTAATTTTTAATATCGATGTGTACATTGTCTTTGCTTTAACAATGGATTCGTATGAAGAAGAATGCTAGAATTATGGTGACGCATTAACAAAAATGTACAATTCACTAGATGAATTTCCATACACCAAATTCATGAGTCGATAATATCGGTCTCATGCGTTGCACAATATTCAAGATTTATGAATTCACATTCGCTAAGGGAGAAAAAGAAGGGAGAGAAAAACAAAAAATTAATGACCCAGGTGCGCGTTTAAAAAGACGTTAAAGCCTTGCAGTTCGGAATGTGTATGCGCAGTAAAACGGAAAGCCCAAAAGACGAATGAACTTTCACAACGGACGTGAAAAAGCACGGGGTTGGTGGCGGTGGCGGCGCCGGTGGTGGTGGTGCTGGTGGTGGTGGAGGTGGAGGTGGAGGTTGTGGAGGGATCGGGTAAAAGAGAAAGACCGGCGTTATCGTACCGACTCGCATGGGCCGGCTGATAAACAAATAATTAGCATTAGAAGTAACCCGCATTCGCCTATCGGTCGATCGCCTCGCGTGCGATGTTCGAAACCACTAGGAACGCAAGACCAAAATAGCTTGCGTACGCGGCTTTTCTAGGAGTATATACCGCTGCAGGGACCGCTGCGATTCAAATGTTTATATAGACATACGCGCAGACTCGCTTCCATCTCTTTTTGTGCACTTGACTCCCGATCATGTTTAAAAATCTCTCGATTCTTGTTTTTTTGTTTTTCTTTATTTTATGCATTTATCGTGAAATTAAATATAATTATTACGTTATTAAATATAGTTTTTAAAATTTCTAGAGAATTTATATTAATGTTCGATTTGAAAACCCAACAAATATTGGTTTTAAATATCGGTATCAATAGAGTTAATACAAAATTTGATTCGCATAGGACGTTTTCATCAGGTTTCAAATAATAGTACATTGTTAGCAAATAAATGCAATTATTTTCTAAAAATACTACCCGCTAGTTAAGGGGGTGCCATAGCGAAAAACTATCGACGAAGCGTAGGTAATGTAGTAAGCTGTAATGTACTAGTAGCGCCATCATCCGTTGTAACATTATATTACGCTATAAGCTTACAGTAGATGGCGCTAATCGTACATTCCAGCTATCATATTCATTTACCAATATCTTTTTGTGCATTGCATTATTTTACAAAAACCATTGGGGTTGCAAACTCAACAATTATCGATAATTGTATCGGTAATGTAATATAACCTCAAAATAGATGATAATACTAGTATATTTTATATATTTGACGGGATGTCAGACCCAAATCATAGGAATCTGCAATCAATCAAATCTTTGCATCTTTCAAAATAAAAATGATATTTATAATATTAAATTAAAAATCTGAAAAATTTTAAGCGGATTGTTTAAAACATTAGAATTACATATATATATTTTAAATATTAAATTATGAAACAATTTGTAGTCAGTAGCTATTAATCAAAAAAGGCATACAACAGATTGCGTTACATTTAAAATATTACTTTTTTATACAATGTAGTGATTTGTACCGTTCACTTCATTTATTTACTGCAGTGAATAATACTGTAAATACACTTATTTCTGCGTTTCTCTATGCAGCGGACTATACCATCTAGAACGCAAGTAGAGCCTTTTACCTTTACTAAATACATTCGTTGCATTTCGCTATGCAAGTACTCGTCGTATTCGTTTTGCTTTATCCTTTTATCTTTATTGAATACATTCCTTGCATTTCGCTATGCAAGTACTCGTCGTATTCGTTTTGCTTTATCCTTTTACCTTTACTAAATACATTCCTTGCATTTCGCTATGCTAGTACTCGTCGTATTCGTTTTGCTTTATCCTTTTACCTTTATTGAATACATTCCTTGCATTTCGCTATGCAAGTACTCGTCGTATTCGTTTTGCTTTATCCTTTTACCTTTACTAAATACATTCCTTGCATTTCGCTATGCAAGTACTCGTCGTATTCGTTTTGCTTTATTCTTTTATCTTTATTGAATACATTCCTTGCATTTCGCTATGCAAGTACTCGTCGTATTCATTTTGCTTCAACCTGTTACCTTTACTGAATACATTCCTTACATTTCGCTATGTAAGTACTCGTCGTATTCATTTTGCTTCAACCTTTTTTACCTATACTGAATACATTCCTTACATTTCGCTATATAAGTACTCGTCGTATTCATTTTGCTTCAATCTTTTTTACCGATACTGAATACATTCCTTGCATTTCGCTATGCAAATACTCGTCGTATTCGTTTTGCTTCAATCTTTTTTACCTTTACTGACTAAATTTCTTGCATTTTGCTATACGAGTACTCGTGGTATTCGATTTGAATAATTTTTTGACCTTTACTGAATACGTTCCTTGCATTTCGCTATGCAAGTACTCGTGGTATTCGATTTGCTTCATTCCTTCTTAGCTTTACTGAATTCATTCCTTACATTTCGCTATGTAAGTACTCGTTGTATTCGTTTTGATTCAACCTTTTTATCTTTGCTGAATACATTCCTTGCATTTCGTTATGCAAGTACTGGTGGTATTCGTTTTGCTTCAACCTTTGAACATAGGCTATGAATAGTACCAATTAGTACGCATACCTTCTGCATTTCACTATTCAGTGGATTAGACCATTTGATACTCTTAATTTTTGCTTTCCACTATGCACTTGTTTAGACCATCTGGAACCCGATATTTCTGAATTTTTCTATGTAATATATAGGTCTAATTAAGTCCATATGCATATAATATGTGGTAAATCCTCTTCACATTAATTTTGACATTATGGAATATTTTATCTGTGGTTGAACACTAAATATACATTTACGCCGATCTCTGGACACAGAAAAGTATCTGTAAAACATGAAAAATAAACATACGACAACAGTATTTCAAAATCTAGTATAAATCATACTTTTAACTTTACTGACCTGGTGTGTATATATCTGATTCGCCAAAACGCTTGCAGATACGTAAGGTGTAAACATAGATGGATCATCAAGCAGTAGATGAAATAACTAATTTTCAAGAGTGTCTAGATAGGTTGCATGTTCCAACCTTGAAGTAACTCCATATGCACATCATATGTGGTAGGTTCTCTTGAGATTAATTTTGAAATTGTGGAAAATATCTTTGGTTAAACATAGATATACGGTACGCTGATCTCTCAAAACATAAGTATCTTTAAAACAGATAATATAAATATATTTCAACCGAATTAAAAATGTAGAATAAATCACACTTTGATCTGTGATGTAGTCACATCACTAAACGATACCTGAAAATAAAAAAAATATATATTAATCAATAAGTATTCAATATTAAGAGGTAATATCATGTAAATATACTTATCTGTATTTACAAGGTGATGACGTGAACATCCAGAACGTTGTACGGTGTCAGCGTGTCCGTGGGGTTTGCCGTTGTCAGCTACTTCTTGGCACGCTGCATCTGTAATGAGAAATATGTTAATATTGCGTAATAGTAATTATTTATTGGTTAGTAGGGACATATATGTAATAAGTAGGAAGTAAATAAAATGTATAATATAGAATATAAAAGGAAAATAATGTATAAGTGAATAAGTATTTTGGAAGAAGCAATCGAAGACTGGATATTCAATTTATGAAATTCAAAAGGGAGTTATCAACAGAATAAAAAAACAGCTGCCAATTAATTGGCACGTAACTTCCTCAAATTAAAATATTGATCCTATATGTAATATATTACTCAAATATAGTATTATTTAATTATTTAAACAAAATTTTATAATATTTCTAAAAATATTTTGTTTCTTATAAATAAATAATATTTTACGATATATCTAAAATTATTTATATTTAAAATGTTAAACGAATACCTCTGTATTAGCATGTTTTTTAAAAAACACTACATCTTTTCACAAACATAAAGAATATTCCTATAATTTTGTTCAATATTCAAATGTGATTTACATAAAAACAAATTACTCATATTTGCATATGTATAAGTTATTGACTAAATAAAAACTGACAGAAAGTTTTGCTTTACATTCATTTTGTTAGCTCATTTAGCTAATTAATTTCCAAAAAACAAAATCATTCAAATTTTTTTTTTAAATAACAAAAAAACTAATAGATATACTTAGGCAACCCAAAAATGAATTATTCAAAAATCGAAAATTGTCTTTAAAAAAAGCTACTCGGGGGATAAATAATTAAAAAAAAATAAATAAACATATTTATAACATGTTTTTAGAGAGTCAAAAAATTGTACAATTACAAAACTTTCTCTATAAGGAAGCAAAAGGGATTAAATAGTGAATAGAATTTATTAAGAGGAAGATGGATAATTGATTTAAATAAGTAAATAAGAAAAAAATTGAAGTGTACTTACAAATGCACTAAGATAGTGCATACTTTATAAAATGATGAACGTTTAAAATTTCACCGGTATCAGCTGCGTTGTTGACCGCGCCGAAGACCTGTGAACGTAGTGGACTGCGTCACCTGGGGGGCCGTCTACTTGCGTATATGAACACATTCACAAACACATTACTCCGCGTCAGTGCCCGGGTAACGTCCCCGACGGTAAGGATCGCGCGCACATGGTGAAACTTACTCGAAGCACATTGTTTACGTGCGGGCCTGCGCTCAGTTGCCGCCATCTTGAATCTAACTAGATTCAAGCGCGCGCACACTGAATACACGCGGTCCGTGCTCGTATCGGCACGGTGATTGCGTATATCGAGAATAGGGAATTCGGAACGCGTGTAGTGGGGGAACCCATGAGTATTGCAATATAATACACATGTTATTGTATAGGGAGTTTAATTTACACTCAAATAGTACACATGACATAAATTTTAAAAATAAAATGGGCAAATAAACACATGTGTAATATATGTAAAATACAATACATATAATAAATAAAATGGGCACATAAACTTGTTAGCCACATGTTACATCCAAGCCTAGGAACAAATTTCTAAATTGTTTATAATTATGATTTACCTGAAAACGAAGACCACAACACTACGAGGCACGCTCCCGCGTTCGCTCATTCGTGGGAGCGTGCCGCGCAGTGTCGATTATATTTTCTACGGTAAAAAATAAATATTTTGAGTCACTAAAATGGGTGAAAGGAGATATATTTATGTCTAAACTATTCAAAATTTAGTTCCTAGCGGTTTAAACAATTTTTAGACCGTTTGCAATTGCCGATTCAGTCGAAATTCGCGACCAGGACACTGCGAGGCACGCTCCCGCGTTCGCTCATTCGCGGAAGCGTGCCGCGCAGTGTCGATTATATTTTCTACGGTAAAAAATAAATATTTTGAGTCACTAAAATGTGCACAAGGAGATATATTCTTGTTTAAGCTATTCAAGTTTTACTTCCTACCAGTTTATACAATTTTTAGACCGTTTGCAATTGCCGATTCAGTCGAAATTCCCGACCAGGACACTGCGAGGCACGCTCCCGCGTTCGCTCATTCGCGGGAGCGTGCCGCGCAGTGTCGATTATATTTTCTACGGTAAAAAATAAATATTTTGAGTCACTAAAATGGGTGAAAGGAGATATATTTATGTCTAAACTATTCAAAATTTAGTTCCTAGCGGTTTAAACAATTTTTAGACCGTTTGCAATTGCCGATTCAGTCGAAATTCCCGACCAGGACACTGCGAGGCACGCTCCCGCGTTCGCTCATTCGCGGGAGCGTGCCGCGCAGTGTCGATTATGTTTTCTACGGTAAAAAATAAATATTTTGAGTCACTAAAATGGTTGAAAGGAGATATATTTATGTCTAAATTATTCAAAATTTAGTTCCTAGCGGTTTAAACAATTTTTAGACCGTTTGCAATTGCCGATTCAGTCGAAATTCCCGACCAGGACACTGCGAGGCACGCTCCCGCGTTCGCTCATTCGCGGGAGCGTGCCGCGCAGTGTCGATTATGTTTTCTACGGTAAAAAATAAATATTTTGAGTCACTAAAATGGGTAAAAGGAGATATATTTATGTCTAAACTATTCAAAATTTAGTTCCTAGCGGTTTAAACAATTTTTAGACCGTTTGCAATTGCCGATTCAGTCGAAATTCCCGACCAGGACACTGCGAGGCACGCTCCCGCGTTCGCTCATTCGCGGGAGCGTGCCGCGCAGTGTCGATTATGTTTTCTACGGTAAAAAATAAATATTTTGAGTCACTAAAATGGGTGAAAGGAGATATATTCATGTCTAAACTATTCAAAATTTAGTTCCTAGCGGTTTAAACAATTTTTAGACCGTTTGCAATTGCCGATACAGTCGAAATTCCCTACTAGGACAATACGAGGCACGCTCCATATATAACTACATGTTAGTAGTTATATTCACGACTTTACTAATATTTGTATAATAATTTAAACAAATTCCCGTAGTTATAATAAAGGTAAAATGAACATGTAAGTGTGATATATTTTAAGCCTAGGAACAAATTTCTAAATTATTTATAATTATGATTTACCTGAAATCGAAGACCACAACACTACGAGGCACGCTCCCGCGTTCGCTCATTCGTGGGAGCGTGCCGCGCAGTGCCGATTATATTTTCTACGGTAAAAAATAAATATTTTGAGTCACTAAAATGGGTGAAAGGAGATATATTCTTGTTTAAGCTATTCAAGTTTTACTTCCTACCAGTTTATACAATTTTTAGACCGTTTGCAATTGCCGATTCAGTCGAAATTCCCGACCAGGACACTGCGAGGCACGCTCCCGCGTTCGCTCATTCGCGGGAGCGTGCCGCGCAGTGTCGATTATGTTTTCTACGGTAAAAAATAAATATTTTGAGTCACTAAAATGGGTAAAAGGAGATATATTTATGTCTAAACTATTCAAAATTTAGTTCCTAGCGGTTTAAACAATTTTTAGACCGTTTGCAATTGCCGATTCAGTCGAAATTCCCGACCAGGACACTGCGAGGCACGCTCCCGCGTTCGCTCATTCGCGGGAGCGTGCCGCGCAGTGTCGATTATATTTTCTACGGTAAAAAATAAATATTTTGAGTCACTAAAATGGGTGAAAGGAGATATATTTATGTCTAAACTATTCAAAATTTAGTTCCTAGCGGTTTAAACAATTTTTAGACCGTTTGCAATTGCCGATTCAGTCGAAATTCCCGACCAGGACACTGCGAGGCACGCTCCCGCGTTCGCTCATTCGCGGGAGCGTGCCGCGCAGTGTCGATTATGTTTTCTACGGTAAAAAATAAATATTTTGAGTCACTAAAATGGTTGAAAGGAGATATATTTATGTCTAAATTATTCAAAATTTAGTTCCTAGCGGTTTAAACAATTTTTAGACCGTTTGCAATTGCCGATTCAGTCGAAATTCCCGACCAGGACACTGCGAGGCACGCTCCCGCGTTCGCTCATTCGCGGGAGCGTGCCGCGCAGTGTCGATTATGTTTTCTACGGTAAAAAATAAATATTTTGAGTCACTAAAATGGGTAAAAGGAGATATATTTATGTCTAAACTATTCAAAATTTAGTTCCTAGCGGTTTAAACAATTTTTAGACCGTTTGCAATTGCCGATTCAGTCGAAATTCCCGACCAGGACACTGCGAGGCACGCTCCCGCGTTCGCTCATTCGCGGGAGCGTGCCGCGCAGTGTCGATTATATTTTCTACGGTAAAAAATAAATATTTTGAGTCACTAAAATGGGTGAAAGGAGATATATTTATGTCTAAACTATTCAAAATTTAGTTCCTAGCGGTTTAAACAATTTTTAGACCGTTTGCAATTGCCGATTCAGTCGAAATTCCCGACCAGGACACTGCGAGGCACGCTCCCGCGTTCGCTCATTCGCGGGAGCGTGCCGCGCAGTGTCGATTATGTTTTCTACGGTAAAAAATAAATATTTTGAGTCACTAAAATGGTTGAAAGGAGATATATTTATGTCTAAATTATTCAAAATTTAGTTCCTAGCGGTTTAAACAATTTTTAGACCGTTTGCAATTGCCGATTCAGTCGAAATTCCCGACCAGGACACTGCGAGGCACGCTCCCGCGTTCGCTCATTCGCGGGAGCGTGCCGCGCAGTGTCGATTATGTTTTCTACGGTAAAAAATAAATATTTTGAGTCACTAAAATGGGTGAAAGGAGATATATTTATGTCTAAACTATTCAAAATTTAGTTCCTAGCGGTTTAAACAATTTTTAGACCGTTTGCAATTGCCGATTCAGTCGAAATTCCCGACCAGGACACTGCGAGGCACGCTCCCGCGTTCGCTCATTCGCGGGAGCGTGCCGCGCAGTGTCGATTATGTTTTCTACGGTAAAAAATAAATATTTTGAGTCACTAAAATGGTTGAAAGGAGATATATTTATGTCTAAATTATTCAAAATTTAGTTCCTAGCGGTTTAAACAATTTTTAGACCGTTTGCAATTGCCGATTCAGTCGAAATTCCCGACCAGGACACTGCGAGGCACGCTCCCGCGTTCGCTCATTCGCGGGAGCGTGCCGCGCAGTGTCGATTATGTTTTCTACGGTAAAAAATAAATATTTTGAGTCACTAAAATGGGTGAAAGGAGATATATTCATGTCTAAACTATTCAAAATTTAGTTCCTAGCGGTTTAAACAATTTTTAGACCGTTTGCAATTGCCGATACAGTCGAAATTCCCTACTAGGACAATACGAGGCACGCTCCATATATAACTACATGTTAGTAGTTATATTCACGACTTTACTAATATTTGTATAATAATTTAAACAAATTCCCGTAGTTATAATAAAGGTAAAATGAACATGTAAGTGTGATATATTTTAAGCCTAGGAACAAATTTCTAAATTATTTATAATTATGATTTACCTGAAATCGAAGACCACAACACTACGAGGCACGCTCCCGCGTTCGCTCATTCGTGGGAGCGTGCCGCGCAGTGCCGTATATATTTTCTACGGTAAAAAATAAATATTTTGAGTCACTAAAATGTGCACAAGGAGATATATTCTTGTTTAAGCTATTCAAGTTTTACTTCCTACCAGTTTATACAATTTTTAGACCGTTTGCAATTGCCGATTCAGTCGAAATTCCCGACCAGGACACTGCGAGGCACGCTCCCGCGTTCGCTCATTCGCGGGAGCGTGCCGCGCAGTGTCGATTATGTTTTCTACGGTAAAAAATAAATATTTTGAGTCACTAAAATGGGTAAAAGGAGATATATTTATGTCTAAACTATTCAAAATTTAGTTCCTAGCGGTTTAAACAATTTTTAGACCGTTTGCAATTGCCGATTCAGTCGAAATTCCCGACCAGGACACTGCGAGGCACGCTCCCGCGTTCGCTCATTCGCGGGAGCGTGCCGCGCAGTGTCGATTATATTTTCTACGGTAAAAAATAAATATTTTGAGTCACTAAAATGGGCACAAGGAGATATATTCTTGTTTAAGCTATTTAAGTTTTACTTCCTAGCAGTTTAAACAATTTTTAGACCGTTTGCAATTGCTGATTCAGTCGATATTCCCGACCAGGACACTGCGAGGCACGCTCCCGCGTTCGCTCATTCGCGGGAGCGTGCCGCGCAGTGTCCAATATATTTTCTACGGTAAAAAATAAATAACTTGAGTCACTAAAATGGGCAAAAGGAGATATATTCTTGTTTAAGCTATTCAAGTTTTACTTCCTGGCAGTTTAAACAATTTTTAGACCGTTTGCAATTGCCGATACAGTCGAAATTCCCTACTAGGACAATACGAGGCACGCTCCATATATAACTACAAGTTAGTAGTTATATTCATGACTTTACTAATATTTGTATAATAATTTAAACAAATTCCCGTAGTTATAATAAAGGTAAAATGAACATGTAAGTGTGATATATTTTAAAAATAAAACTCGTTAGATAGCTAGTAGTTATTTGAGGTAATGTTTACAAGTCTCTTTTTACTGAGAATTTGGTAAACCTGGAACGGGACACGATCCACGTGAACTTCGTCAGTGGTGACGCAAACGGTGCGCATGCGCAAGCGCATATATACTCTTGTTGAGCAAGAGAGAGAGAGAGATAGAGTGAGAGGGCGAGAGAGAGAGAGAGAGAGGGAGAGTCACAATGACGTGCCAAGGCACACGTAGCAGTACATGATGATTCCAATCATTAATCTTGATACATATATGTACAATAACGGATGCATTGGCAAAACAAATTAGTCTTTCTACAATACATAAACACGATATTTATTATAATTCTGTTTATTGACATATGCCCGGTATATTAGTTATAGTATTTAGCGCCATCTTGCAACAACTATTTGCGCCATTGCTTCCACTCTAAGTATAATACCACAGACTAAGCGCGTCGCGCACTCTATCGACGAAATTGGTACTAAGCAAACTTTATCAGTAATATAAACTATTTATTTTTTGTTAATATTATGTAAAACGCAAATACAGAAGCACTAGATAATGGTATAATATGTCTTTCTACAAAGTTTCAGGTCAACACAACAAGGACACCCTAAAAAAAGTTTGCACGGAAAAATGACTATTTTTTCCGTGCAAACTTTTTTTAGGGTGTCCTTTACATATTGACTTCAAACTTTGTATAAATACGTTTTATGTTATTATCTAGTGCTTCTGTATTTGCGTTTTGCAAATAAAACAAAAATATGTCCGTTAAATGCAATAATGCATCTACCTTACTCAGTCGGTAATAATCCAGTATGGCACCCCCTTAAAATAATGGAAGAAAAAGTTTCTATAAAAAAAATTACTTCACCGTATACACATTATGAATGCTGTATAATATTGTCAAATATTCTTTGAGCAAAATTGCGGTTAAAATGTTAAATATTAACGGTAAAAAGACTTTCTTGGTATTGCAATTGATTTGAAATGCAAGTAACTAAAAGTTTTGAAAATGTTTTTCTTCAATCAACAACCACGAAACTTTCCTAACTTTTATGCTGAACCGTTGACGCGCACATAACAATTTTAATAAAGTGTACATACAAAAACGCAAGGAAAGGAAAAAAATGATTTACTGCCCTATCTCGAAGTTAAAATAATCCTAAAATAATGAAGCAAATCCTCTTGTCAGAATAAATTATTCAGACCGATGGAGTAACACCTCCTACTTACCGAACGACAAAAATTTGGACACGCAAACCTTAGTGTAATAGCTGCCCGATCAAACGGGGAGGGAGGGAGGGAGAGAGAGAGAGGGAGAGGAGGAGGAGGAGGAGGCCGAGGGAGATTGCGTCGGCGAGGATTTCCGGAGCAGCGCAGCTCCTTATTTTAATATCTGCGGGGCTCGCGTTATTAGTCCTAGCGAGGGCCCAGCGTGACGTCACCGCAGGTTAAAACAAAGGCCCGCACCACGGCCTTTCAACTCCGCCGCCGGAAGACCCTTGCCTCGCCTTACATACATACGTACACACAAATATACACACACGTGCGTTTACCCTCGCACACACGAACACTCACATATGTACGCACAGTCAAATCTCTCCCTCGTAATTTTACCGTTCGGACCTCTTTCGCTCCCAAGTCCAATACACACACACACACACACACACACACACACACACACACACACACACACACACACGCAAACTGATTCTGTTCCTGCATCCTCGTCTGGACGGAGGCGCCCGTTGATGATGTTTTCGCGGCCTTCAATCTCGTTTGGTTGCTTTTTTTCGGATCCCACATTGTTACTCTATTAATGATGACTGAATGAACAAAACCGCCCTCTCCAGAAAATCGACTGGATATTACATGATAATTTTCTCGATGTATACGATGCGAGTCAATTAATCTTTCGAAAGCTATCTCTCTCTCTCTCTCTCTCTCTCTCACTCTTTCATATAGTTTTATTGAGTGCAAATTTCGGTATAAAATTCGAGTTTATTACACGTCATTACCTATCAGAACTCTTTAAATTGCATTTCGTATACGAAGTTTATAATACGTGTACTACAAGATGCAGAGTGGTTGATGTACGAGTGAACGGTCCCATACAACGTGGTTTTCCACTTTCGAGGAACCTTTCGTTCGCAGCCGCGCGACTATCAAGTTCTTGTGCGATTACGTTGGTTCGAATCTCAACGACCAAAATTGAATCATGCATGCGCGCATTACAATTGATATACGATTCAAAGACAATTATGCGCAGGGACACGCCTTGAATAATCAAACCGCATTTCTGAGACCGTGTGTGGTTTATAAAACACACGATGAAACTCTCACCTATATGTTGAAGCGATTTTCAATGCGGCTCCTTCGTGCCAATTATGTAGTTTGCAATGAAGTGCCGTGCCCTCGCCCGACACCTTTTCATCGACTAAGGCTATTTATTGCGTTATCTCAACCGATTCTCCGCAGACGGAATCTACATTCAATCCTTTTTTTTTCTTTTTATTTTTTTCCTTGCATTATACTTCACTTATAGCTATTGGTACATTTGTTTTTGAATTTTTCGAAATTCCAATACTATTTATCGATTTTCCTTTTTCTTTGTTTGGTTTGCTTTATTATTTATAATGTCTACCGCTCGGATATTGTATTTTTTGCACTCTATTTTTATTATCATTACGTGTATTAATATTTCATGAACTTTAACTTTTTTTCAAAATATTTCACAGTATATACTTAAACTTTCTCTTAAAATATTCATTTTAATTTAATATTCAAGAACGAATAATAAAAAATCATAGATATTCGTAATAATATTTTTTTTGCAAACTTGATACTTTTAGACAGTTTATGTACTTTATAAAATATCATTTATTTGACATTCTTTTTTTGGATTTTGCTACAAGCATGTTTATAAAAAGCTTGTATTGTCAGCAATCACTTGCAGTCTGCAGACGATCGCAATTAAAAGAAACGGTAATTTTCCTAATACGCTAGCTGCTGTTAGCATTACATAATATTTAAGTAAATTATTCGAATGAAACCATTACACACGACACAGTAAACAATGTTTTATTTATACATCTCAATTCTCTACACCAACGTTTAAACGTTTAACACGTATAAATACGAACGAAAATGTCACACATATGTGCATATAGTCTCAAAAAAAGAATGTTAATGATTCAAAGGAAAATTGCAAAAGCAAAGTCGTATAGGTGACAATCTGATAAGATTTGAAATTCTCATGGTCATAAACATAATAAGTAAAGTGAATGAATTTGTCGGAAAGTTGTTAAAGTCGAGGGTGTCGAGTTGCGGTCGTGCGTTTCGTCTCCTCTCCTCTCCTCCCAGAGGTAGTGCTCAATGCTCGCAGCGCATCGCGACGGTGGGTTTGGGTCTCGGGTTCCTCGGCGTCGACGTGCGCACTTGGATCAATACGAAAACTGGCGCGCGCGCGCGCGTCCTCTCGGCTGGTATAGTTCGAGGTCGGATACGGGGGAGAAGAGGGCGTGGCCGTTGATTCGCGCAACCCCCCCGCGTGGCTCGTGGAAACCCCACCTATTTGACTCGCGCGACGATACGACGACCGGGCTACATCCGCGACGAGACTTCTCTCTCCTCGACTCTCTTCCTTCAGCCCTTCCTGCTGGGTTCCCGGAATGTAGATGAGTGCTATCGGGGATGAACTTGCCACCGGGGGATTTCGTGCGTCCCTCTTTAATGCGACTGAGTGGATAAGCGCTCTCCTTTACCCTCTCTTATATATACCTCGATTACGTCGCTCGGAACAATCGGAATTCTATTTGGTCGATACCAATTCCCACGCACGAATTATCAGTTATTAAATGAAAAATTCATTTATTTTACGACTGCTTTCTCTTTTTTCTCTATATTATTACATTGAAATACTTGTAAAAACATAGTCATAGTCAAGGCTATACGTAATTTTAGTGAAAAAATTCTCGACTGTTATTCAAACTTTTATTAGAAATCTGCAATTACGTATATGTTGAATATTTTATTAATTCTTTATTAATTTTAATTTATTGGTTGAATTATCTTGAGGAACTTATATAATTAAAAAATTAATAATTATTTAACACAATAATTTAACTTCACGTAAATATATATATGTATAACATATAACTTATTTTATATCTAACTTTAATGCTAAAATGTTAGACATAAACGTTTATTGCATTATACTTTTTCTAATAATAGAGGCAATATGTTAAACACTAGGTTGCTAAACAAATTCATTACGCTTTAAAAATTAGATGTATTATGTCTGTCTATTGTTTTAATGAGGTAAACATAGCACAACAAAAAGTTTCACTTTTCTATTTCTAATATTAAGTTTGATTAATGAAATTAATAGAAATTATTTCTTTTTTTATTATATGCTTCCGAAGTTTTGTAACTGCATATTGTGTTTTTATTACAACAGTATACAATATTAACCAATGGAGTGTACGTTAGTAAGGCGAATCCCGCTTGATATACATAGTTTATTTTATAGACCTTATAGTCTTATTAATAATAAAACGCAAATTATCCTACACAAATTTGCGGGATGTTGTTGGATATTCATCGTGTCAATACAACAAACGTTAATGTCACTTTTATGTAACTTTATGAAATACCGGCGTTCTTCTTTGAAAAGCAATAAAAACTCTTTACTTTGTAAAATGGAACTTGAAATATTGTATCGGAAAAAATGTATTTGCGTGTAGGTATTTATAACTTTCAGGTATGCATAAATTTTATATTTTGCAGCATGTCATTTTTACAGTGACAATATTTAATTATAATTACTATTATCAATGTAATTACTATTCTCGCCGTAATGTTTAAAAAAAACTGTATCTGTTATCCATTAAAAGCAATACTTTTGAAATTGTTTAATAATAATTCTTGTTTTGACGATTACGTAAGTGCTTTTGTATACTCACAATTTATCGCTCGAGCTAAGCTAAACCTGTTTAGTGCTGCATTTTATTTTTTTTCTATTTTTCTGTTTCGAAATAATATTTTTAGGCTTTGTAATTTTTTTTCTCTATAATTGTCGAAAGTAATGCATACCTACATATATACGATAAGAAATGTCAAATTTGAAGTACTTCATTATTAATATATCTCTGGTGGCCTACAACGTATATATATCGTACAAATATTTTCAGCGCATCTATACGAATATCGCGTAGAATATTCAGAGAGATTTCGCGATCAAAGAATTAAAAAGTAAACGAAAATAATCCGCACACCGGAAATGGACGAAATCCATAATGAAAAGACAGGGGCACAGAGGCAAAGCAAAAGGAGGAGGATGGAAAAGAGGCAGGATCTCGGGGATCGTCCAATTTGCGTGAATCCATGCGCTTTCATCCCCTTGGTAATCCAGCAGTATGGGTCTTCGTATGGGGGAAAGAAGCAAGCTCGGTGAATTCGCGACTCGGCTGTACATCCCGGCGTCCCTCTCTTGCTCTCAGAGTTGCGCGTTGTCTTTCTACGGACGGGTATTGGCGCGCGAACCGCGGGTAGGGGCGTGTCGCCTCGCTGGCGCCGGCTGCTAATGGTCATGGGCCGCCAGACTTTAATTTCCTGCGCGCTCCTGCTTCCGCGCTCGCGGACCCTCGAATCCTTTTACCTTTTCATCCAAAATATCCTTTGCCGGTTTCTCTCTCCCCCTCCTCCACCTCTCTCTCGCTCTTTCCCCTCCTCCACGGTTCTTTCGGCGATTCCGTCCTTATTTCCTGCGTCTTTGTCGACCAGACGTGTTTGTACATCTCCGCGCGGATGGTTTCTTCTTCAATTTCGTTTTTTGTTCCCTTGTACAGGCGACCTAACCAGATCCTCGAAATTGAATTTCAAATTAGGAAAAGACTCGAGAACTGAATCTTGTCAAAGATATTTTGAGCATGGAAATCTAAAGGCCAAATTGTCTGCGTTTTAACATTATTTTGTGCTTGTACCCACATGATCTATTTTATCTTAAATGTAACGTTACGTGTTACTAAACACTTATCTTATTCAAATTTTTGTTATTATAATTTAATATCTTTTATTCTGTCTTATTTATAAAAAACACTGGGATTTTATTTTAATAGGATATTTGTCGCGATAATAACTTTGGTCATTCCAAAATATAAAATGGAATCTTGAAAACATTATGTTCACACTATTTAAAGTTTATTACACTTTCATTTATCTACTACAATATAAATTGTGTATAGGTATGTACAATATAAATTCTACAATGAAGAAGCATCTATTTGCTTAAAAAACTTTGAATGCATACGAATAAAAAGTAAGATTCGGTAAGCTTTTCCAAGACTCGAATCAATCCAGTTTTCACGTAACTAGTAGAGGACTCGAGGAGGGTCAGAAATTTTAGGGTAATCGGGGGTTCGTATACCTATACGTATACATACGAGGATACGTGCAGAGTCGAGAGCCCCGAGGACAATTTGCATGAAACTGCTCTAGATGAGCCACCTCGGGCCTCATTACCCCGCGGCAAAGCCAATCTTCGATCTTTCGCCCTCTCTGGTCCTTCCGACCCTCGATACACGCGCGTGCTCTCAGTTCTCTCTCTCTCTCTGTCTCTCTCTTCCTCTTCCTCCTTCACTCTAGGCTAGGAGCGCTCCGCGCCAATTTAGTGTCATTATGCACCCTCGGGGAGGACTCGGCTGTCTTTTCGGGTCCCTGGGAGCGAGAGAGGACCGCCGGCGTTACGTGTGCTCAAACTCTCATACATACTCACAGACGCACACACAGGGACCCTTTTTATATATCCGATGAACCATTTCCAAGGGTGATTACGAGCAGACCGGCGTCTGCCTACCGACCCACGGTCGAGGCCCTCCAAATATTATTAGCTCGCGCCTGACCCGCTTCTCCAAAATAATGAAATTATAATGAGTAAAACTTTTTATCTTTTCTACTTCTGGGAAAGCGTAATCGATTACAGAGTATACCTGAGATTTACGCACTACTTCCTGGAACGCGTTACGGATTTCGCTATAGATTGCGAGGAGAGATCCGACGTTATAGCACCAAACCAATTCGATCGTGTCCTTCAATTACCTTTCATGTCGCACTATTCCGATGATTTTATTGAGTGCATTTTTTACTCAATTAAATAGAAACATAAAATAAATGTGAAATAAACTATATCTTTTTTTTTTAGTATATATTACTAATATAATATTATCTATATCTCATAAAATTATAGAAGTACTAAACTATATGTATGTATATATATATTTAAATATCGCGCGTTGACTTAGATGAGGCGTAGGTATTGTAATAAATAAAAGGTAGATATTAATTCTCATGAAAAATAACTATATAAAGTATATGCTTGGTAGATTGAAGACTATATGCCATAGTAGTATAGTGCAATGACTCTTACGATAGAGCACCCGAATCCGATAGATTAATATTTGAATACAAGATATAACACTGATAATAATTAAAAATTTAAAATCACTCAAAGTTCGCTTCGATATTTTGTTTCAGGATCATCCGGGACTCCGAGGCACGCCACTAGCGATGCTTGCAGCCCAATGTAACAAGCTGAGCAGCAAGAGCCCTCCACCCCTGGCGGACGCGGCAGTAGGAAAAGGGTTTCACCCATGGAAGAAGAGCCCTCAGAGCAGCGGAAGCTCGCCCCAGCACACGAGTAACGCGGGCACCGGGTGCACAACGACAGGCGTCACCCAAAGGCCGACCGCGACCAGTAGCGCCGGGAGCACCGGTGGCGGCTACGCTCGAGCCCCGGTGACCTCGTGCGCCTCGACCGCGCCGCAATACGCGAGCGAGCTCTACTTCCCGGGGACGGCGAGCGCCCAGCCCGCGAGCGAGCACCACCATCAGAGCAGCATCCTCGGGAAGGTAGAGGGCGCCACCCTCGGCTCGTGCGCGGTCTACGGCCGCCACCCGTACGAGTCGTGGCCTTTCAACGCGATGCCCGGTGCGACGCACGGGGGCATCAAGGCCACCGACGGGTGGTGGGACGTGCACGGGGCCGCCACCGGCGGTTGGCTCGACGTCAGCGGGACCGTCGGGGTTGGCGTTCACGCCGCTCAAATGGCCAACTACTCGGCCGACTACTCGACGAGTCTCGCGCTCGCCGGCAACCACCTGCTCAGCCAGACGAGCGCCGGGCACAATCTACTTCAGGACACGTACAAGTCGATGCTACCAGGCGGTCCGCCCGGGTTCGGGCTCCACCACCACTCGGGCGGCGGCACCGGGGCCTCGAGCCCTCAGAGCGCCGGTGGCGCCGCCGCCGGTAGCGTCAGTCAAGCTCCGTCGCCGCGATCGCAGCGCCGGTACACGGGTCGCGCAACCTGCGACTGCCCCAACTGCCAAGAGGCCGAGAGACTGGGACCCGCGGGCGTCCACCTCAGGAAGAAGAACATCCACAGCTGCCACATACCTGGGTGCGGCAAGGTCTACGGGAAGACGTCCCATCTGAAGGCCCACCTGCGGTGGCACACGGGTGAGCGACCGTTTGTTTGCAACTGGCTTTTCTGTGGCAAGCGGTTCACACGTTCGGATGAGTTGCAGCGGCACCTTCGAACCCACACCGGCGAAAAGAGATTCGCCTGCCCGGTCTGCAACAAGCGGTTCATGCGCAGCGACCACCTCGCGAAGCACGTCAAGACGCACAGCAGCAGCAGCAGCAGCGGCAGCAAGGGCAAGGGGGGAGCGGGGAGCTCGTCGGCCGAGTCCTGCTCCGACAGCGAGGACAACGGGAGTCAGCAGAGTCCCACTTCCAGCTCGGGGGCGGGCCAGGTGCCGGTGTCCCAGGTAATCCCGGGGGGCCAACCTCAGCCGGCTCAGCCGGGCCCTCCGTCCCAGCCAATGCAGCTGGGGGGGGCCCAGCCGGGCCCGGGTCAGCCCTCGCAGGACACCAGCACCAGCTCGCAGCCGAGCAGCGCCAACAACACCTTGTCGCATCAGTCGACGGCCCCCATGACCCCAATGCAGATGACTCATCCCTCGTCTCTGAGCCAACACCATCCCCACCACCCGCATCTCCCGCCGCTAATGCACCACCATCCGCATCATCACGCGGCGGCGGCGGCGGCATCCGTCTCGGCCCATCACCATCATCATCATCATCCTCACGCCGGGATGAGCATGCACTGAGCCCGGTGGGGCCCGGAGCAGTCACCCACGCGGCCCTGGGCTCCCCCCTATCCTACCCCCTGAATCTTAACCTGATCCACCAGAATCACCAGAACTCCCAGTCGGGGATGCTGGGTATGCCGACTTCGGCGTATCAGCCGCAGCAGCAGCAACAGCAGCCCCAACACCACCATCACCACCACCACCATCACCAGCAACAGTCCCAGCAGCCCAATTCCTACTCTCAGAATCCTGGCACCCCGGGGCAAGCTCAGACCCCCTCGCCATCCTCGCCGCCACCTGTACATAGTCTCTAGGCCGACACTCCTACGCGCTACCCCCTTCTCCCTCGCACGCCACATGTTTTCGAATATTAGTCGACTATTTTTTACTATTAATCCACATTATCTGCATTATTCAATTCGAACGAACCGACTGCTGATATACACATGCATACGTATACACACTTGAAACGGCTACTTGTACGTACGTCTTCACTTTACAATACATTTCGACTACTGTATATTTATATCTAATATATGTATGCATGTGTATGTAGGTGTGCGTACGTAGATGCGTAGATATATTACTTTCAACCAAAATGTACCATCAAATTTTGCTGTTCGACAATGGAAAGAGAGCGTGAGAGAGGGAGAGCGAGATGCCGCATGAGTGATAGAGGGAGGGAGAGCGAGAGAAAGAGAGAGAGAGAGAGAGAGAAAGTGGGAGAGCGTGGGAGAAAGGAAGAGAGAGAGAGAGAGAGAGAGTGCGTGCAAGAAAGTGAGAGAGAGAGAGAGAGAGAGAGAGAGAGTCGTCCGTTTTGTCGATATTCATGATACGTGTAAATAGTTATACATAGTGCGCGCGACTGTCTGACAAGTACGCGTGTGAGTGGCTGAGCGGTAGGTCGAATGAACGATTCGGATGGACACCTGTTGTTCTTTATTTTTTCTTTATTGCGATAGGTTAATCAATACGCTGCGTCGTTGTGTTACACACACACATACACACACACATACACACACATTGTATAAAGATATCATATTTTAGACGAGTGAACGAATGCGCGCGGGAGACCGATTGTCTGGGTGTAGAAAGACAACGAGATATACAAAACAGATTAATTAATGAATACACGGTACGGAGGAAAGAATATACACTCGAGGCACACGGCCACACACGAACACGATAACACTTTTAAGATACGTAGATGATGTTATATAGACAAGCATAAAGCGACTAGTCACAAAAGTTGCGCGTAGTCTCGCCGATTTTGTGAAGCGTCCTCGATTCTCCATATTGGAAGAGTATGCGAATCGACAGAGTTCAGTATATATATATATATATATAAATATATAAAAAGGGAGAAAAAGTGAGAAAATAAATAAGCGAAATCAATTTTTCTCGTCTAATTATAGAAAAAAAAATTATTATTATTAGTCGCGCGAGCGCGACGCAGGTCCTCTCATATCACGACGATCGGCCCTATCTCGATGCTAGTATCTTACGATTATTATTAATTATTATTATTATTAATTATTATTAGATTATTATTACGAAGATTATAAATTCATTAAAAAGAAAAAAATAAAAGAGATACAGAGGAAAATAAACGATGCTTTTGTGAGTAAAACAAAACGAACGCGTCACTTTTCATTGATCGAACGATTACAAATAATTCCTTTGCGCCCACAAAAAAAACCGAACATCCTAGATCCCATAATGCGCCGCACTGAAAGTGCGAGAGAAAAAGGGAAATTCGATAAAGATAAAACGCACGTACGCAAAACTGGAAAATGCTAAACCGACGAACGTTTGCTCCTCGCTCTCGAATCCTTGCTCTTGTCAACGCCGCTCTTGTGACGTCTCAACCGCCTCGAACTGCTCGACAAAGATTCGTCGACACACCCCCGTCTAACTCGCGGACGAAGAACGTAAGTTGATCAACCATTTACTGCTTCGAAACCTTCTAATCTTGTTCTTGTTTCGTTTAGGTAGTGAAGTGAGAGGCTGCCTTTCCTAGAGTCTCGTGGTATCGGGGGTGCAGCGATTAATCATGCAATTCATCCTTCCTCCCACCGCACACACACACACAAAAAGAGATTACAGGAAAAGAGGCTCTCGTGTTGTGCCATAGTCACACACACGCGCACACCCAATAACCCACACACGCGCACACACAGTCACACACACTTCCACGTTGAGGTACACGTACGTGCAGAGGCAACATCCGCACGCGGGGAACAAATTGCGATTCGAGGTTGGATCCGTCGCGAGGGGTAATAAAAAGTAGAGTGAAAAAGATCATCGGGGTCTCGGTTGGGGGCTCGGTCTCGGGGATTCTCTCCCTCGCCTAATATCGCACGGGCCGTTAGACGCCGGATTCTACGAGCCATGAAATGTCCCATCATAACATCGGGGTTTCCTTTCCAGACACTCTGGGCTCCGCGAGAAATCGGTCGACGCATTAAAGGGAGGCAGAGAGGGAGGCAGAGAGGGAGGCAGGGAAACATTACGGTCGCGCGTTTAAAAAACTCGCCTATGGTACATTGAAACGTCGAGCGCGTTAACCGCGTACTTGAGATGCGATCTTTTAAGGTTTTATGTAGACACCTATATATATATATATTCACACACCCATTCCTTTTGTCTTTTAATTTTAATTGTTAAAAAAATTGTTTTCCAAATTTGAAGCAACGATATTTATTTATTTTGTTAATTATGTGATGTGAAATAAATTTAATTACAGTATCTATCTCTCATTTCTTGCACTATCCCACGACTTTCTTTCATATGCTGCACCTTTCCTCTAGATCTAAGATTATAATTATTGCTTATATCAAAATCACTTATATTATTCTCACAGTATTATACATCCTTGTATGATTGCAAGATATACTTGTCTTTTGCCTAAATTTAATTATTTTATTAGTTATTTCTAGTTGATCAAGCGAGTATAGAAACAGTCATTTTGATATAAGCCATAAAGCAACGTATCTTTCTATTATAACCACTACACAGAGAGCATATTGACCAACAATGATTTTTTACTTCTAAATTGTTAAATATTTAATACTTACATTTTTTTATTTTAGCAAAATATTTGTGCTAACACTTATTTATCATAATTTCAATTTATATAAATTTTAACAATCTCATGTTTTAAAAATGTAAAGAATAACACGAATGTCAGTGGTTTAAGGCGAAATAATTATATTATCATTCGTTTCGATAAATGATTTATTTACTTATGTTTTTATATATTTCAACATCATAAGGTGACTGAAATTAATATAAAAAAAGACTAACCTAGTCCCTTGCATGTGATGGAATCAATAAAACTATAACTACCTCCTTTCCCGTATCACCGATTAGTCCTCGGAAATAATAACATTGAAAAGCAAATATATCAATCCGTCGTCGCACTTGATTACTCATCAATAGCAAATAAAAAGTCGCTAATGGTTCAAGCTCAATAAATGCAATTGTAAGCTGATGGTAAAAAAAGGGAGTCAGTGTCGACTTATTAGAGGCAAATTGAGTCGGTAACGCAAAAATCGTCGACTCATTGCGGGGCAGCTCTCGCGGTGTCGAGGGTCAAGGGAGATAATCGAGCCGCGGTGGATTATTAGGGGCAGTGACTTGGCCGATTGGTACGAGACACGCGTTACCTTCTTTTACGATCCGCTAGCGAAGATCATTAGGTCCTCGTTCTTTCATAGACGCGCCTCCGCGCCGCGGCTCCGTTTCTTCTTTCTCTCAACCCGCGCTAAAGTACGAAAACTGCCAATCACTCGCACATTGTTGATTCACTTATGTCAATAAGATAAAGGAAGGCTACCTTCACTGAAATTTTCTCACCTTGCAATCCTTTGCCAGGCACTTCCCATACTAATATTTTTTGGCTTCTTCATGGGAACTCTAATTTTCGGGTACTTTCGTCCGTTGCGATTATTTTTCCACTTTTCATTCAAACCAATTTTTTTACAGCAAATTAGTATTTCAACATATTTTGTACCGATATAATTACCCTTTTTCAAACCATCAACTTATTGTTACGTATATCTTTCCATTATTTATGATTTTATTTGCAGAATTTAAAAGAAGTTGTATCATAGGTTTAAAAAGATCATTTTGGTAAACAAGCATTTATTATTGAGCGAGTTGAAACTGTGACTTGACTGGATTACCTGCAAATTCTTAATTCACTGTATCCCTAAATAACAAGCAAGAACCACGAGCAATTCCATTCCACGCACACGTCAAACCCTTTTCTCTTCATTCTTCACAATCGCAAGGATCAGCACAATCTGCAGGTAATTCGCCATTTATCATGCTTACTTACTCAAATAGGGACGAAAAAAAAAAATAGGTCTTACGTACCCGTCGTAAATGGCATAAAATCAGAGCTCGGGCGCAAATCACATCGAAACGACGCTCGCGCACGCACACTTACAAGCAGCCTCGTCGCAATAAACAATTTTCATCCCCTCCGGTGAGTTGGGTCGATAAGCCAGGGGATCGCGAAATAAGATCGTTATGCAAAATACGAGCAGGGGTGGGTAGGGAAAACGTGCAGTCGT
Source organism: Theocolax elegans (assembly GCA_026168455.1). Classification (NCBI taxonomy): domain Eukaryota; kingdom Metazoa; phylum Arthropoda; class Insecta; order Hymenoptera; family Cerocephalidae; genus Theocolax; species Theocolax elegans. Next base: position 84,225,005 of record CM047425.1, read on the forward strand.
CGCCGGGGCAATTCGCGGCTTTAACCTCGGTAGCATCAAGGGTGAGCTTCGTTATTCAATTTTGCCCCTATTCACGCCGTTACCGGAACGTTACGCGCCGTACGTCTTCCTCGATCCTCGCCGGTGGAAAGTTTTCCTTGATCTTTACCCTTTTGAAACCGAGTACTTTTCTTTTTTTATCACATTTACCCATAACTAAATTTCATATTCTTATTTTAGACACGCAATGTCGAGAGTATTGATTGATATGCAACATATCATTCATATCTGTATATACAATTTGTTTATTATAGAACGTACGCTATAAAATATCTACGTATTCGTTTAACCAAAATATTACTTGTAATATTTTAATTATCATTTTTATTCCATCAATTTACTTTTTATGAAATTTTCATTTATTTACATTTGATTGTTCATTAATTATTATCTTGTAGTCGAGAAGGAGAATTTTTGACAAATTGTGCCAATAATGTACATATTCAAAGAGTAACGTAATTTACAATTAATTACATTAATAATTTATCACTTTCTAACGAATGAATGAATAAAGAGAACCGAGCTATTATGTTGTGTTGCTTTTTGTCGCGAAGCAATTTATCTTTTGTCACTTAACCGCGGCTATTGACTGCGAGGAAAAGTTAGCGGATTGATCGAGGCTGCGACACGCTCAATTTGCATTACTGCGCTTGAAGGACTGTCATTTACGCGAGCCATCGACAATGAATCATCTTTTAGAGCCCATTAAAATTCGACGCGCAACCCCCGTAAAGTTCAAAGTCCACCCTGTCATTAACGACACACACCAGGGAACTGGCAATGACAACGCCCTATTATTAATTGTTTCGCTTCTTTTATCAGAAAGGATATACAAAGAATATACGCTGCTGCCTTAGATTAGCTTACGCAAACAGACCAGAATATATAGTACAAACGATTGATCCTCTGCAACATATGACATTAAATCAAAATATATATACCTGTACTAACGCTATTTTAGAACAAGGATAACTCAGAACATTTCTAACCTCTATACTTATTCTATTTAGGTTTACTAATTTACTAAAGATTATTTTTCATTATTTCATAGGGTTTTACTGCTGTTGAGGACTATGTAACATTATAATGCAACAAATTATTTTGCCTTTTACATCTTCATTTCAACCATAAATCAAGTTAATCATTCGACCCTAATTTGGAGAATCTTATTAATGCTTATTATTCTTCGTATGATTGAAACATGCTATTTGTAAATAGGATAAGTACGTTAATATATTTGTATTGATATTCTTCAAATTAGGGTGGTTCATGCACTTTTTTTTAAATTAAAAATCAAATTTTAAATTATTTATCAAATTGTCATCTATAATTATCATATACAATTAATATTAATATTGCAAACTTTATTTTTAATCATTTGTTGAAAATTTTTTAAATATTCTCATAGCTTAATGAAGACATACGCATTTCAACAAAATAGAATAATATGATTTAAAAATAATAAAATCTAAATCTATTCAGCTTCTGATTATTTTTTGTTCAACATCTCTTTCTCCAGGCTAAGGTTTCGATGGTACCGTGGAGGCGCGCGATGGGTGGCACATTTGCTCGCTGCGGATCATCATCATTATCGACGTTGTCGTCGTCGAGGGATAAAGTTAACGTGCGACGCGTAGGCTTCATCCGTCGTTGACGTGCGTCGGAACACGGTGTCGGGTATACAAAAGACGCAGCCGCGCGTCGAGTGGAGGCGAGTCACTGAGCGAGAGGTAGAGAGAGAGAGAGAGAGAGAGAGAGAGAGAGAGATAGAGATAGAAAGAGATAGAGAAAGAGAAAAAAATAAATATATAGGGAAAGAGAGAAAGAGAAAGAGAGAGAGAGAGAGAGGGCTTTTCCAATTCTTGGCGGCAGAAGAATATATTTTCCTCGAAGCAGCGCATCCAACTTTTTCCTTTGCTTTCTCGCGACGAGGACAAACGTGTTGCATCTATTGAGAGAGTGAAAGATCGAGAAAGAATGAGAGAGCGCGATGCGCACTAAAGTTTGAGCTACACTGGACATTTTATTGACACGAATTTTTTCTTGTACCGATGAATGAAAGGACTTGCAACCTATCAATGAATACAAATCTTAATGACTCATCTTTATTCAATAAATTTCTTTTGTTCAACAAGTACGTTTCTTTTTATTTGTTTGTCTTAAGCGATTATTACCAATTAATCCTACTATTATTATATATTAATTTTAATTTCGATGTTTGCTGAAATTGAAAATGCTGATTGTACGAGCAACATAGTCGACAATTCATAGTAAGTATATAATATTGTATTCATCGTACGTATTATTATTGCACTTTTAAACTTTCATTTCTAATTATAAAATTTTCTGTCAATTTTCAATTACTACATCCGGCCTACATGTAGTCAAAAATATTTTTTAATTTCATACTTCACAATTGTAAATAAATTCAATTAATTGCGATAGATTTATTATTTTGATAGATTATATGCATAAAATAGTGATTTAATTTTTTGCGTATGGTTATAATTTTTAGAAACATGCTAAGCATTAACATTTATATATAAGAAATAAGTCTATACGCGTCATAAGCAATGCACAAATTAAATGAAAGAAGATATATGTACAAATTTAATTAAATAATTGTACCGTAACCCTTAATCAAACATATAAATATCTTTAACAAATTCTATATCTACAATAAAATTCAAAATGGCATTTTACTTCTTATTAAGATAAATATATTCAAGTTATAGGTATATTAAAATTGTAAATATTATCAATCCAAAATGATTGAACTGAACTTTTTAAATTATATCACAATTACAGGTGCTACAAGTAATATTTTATTGTTTATTACACATTTTGTACGTAACGAAGCGCTTATTTTCGTAAATATTTCTTAAATACGCATAAATTTGAATTCATATTTACACAGTTTTAGGTCTAATATTTTTCAATTAATTTACTCTAATATTATCATTGTACTTCGATAAAAGAAGGTAAAATATTTTTTTTGTAAAGTTTGCATTATAAAGATTTAGGGATCAAGACGTATCAGAATTAAATAGAGAAAGATATACACCGAAACAAAGAAGTAGTTGTTCTAAAACAGTAATGGATTTATTATTGATATCGATTATATAACTTACAGTTCACCATATTTTTTAATATTAACGTTTAATTAATAATTATTAAAAAAATTAGTAGATTTCACATAGTAATTCATAAATATAATTTGTTGTAAATATTTTTTCTCTCAGTAAATTTATTAATAATGTACAGCAAAAAAAGGCAGAGGTCTGTTTCTGCACACAGGAATTAAACACATAATGTTTGTGCACAAAAATTCTGCACTTTACTTTTATGCACGGTGCACAAATATTTTACAAAATAATTTAAATTAATAAAAATAATCGTTTATTTTGTGCACATAAAAATTGTGCACATAAAAATTGTGCACGTTAAAATTGTTCACGTAAATATTATGCACATCAAAATAAGAGTAAAAAAATATTTACGTGTACAATTTTTATGTGTACAATATTTATGTGCACAATTTTTATGTGCACAAAATAAACGATTATTTTTATTAATTTAAATTATTTTGTAAAATATTTGTGCACCGTGAATAAAAGTAAAGTGCAGAATTTTTGTGCACAAACATTATGTGTTTAATTCCTGTGTGCAGAAACAGACCCCTGCCCAAAAAAATGAAATAAGAGAGCATAATGAGTATTAAAATAATTATAATACAATGGTGATAATAGAACCTGATCAAACAGTTTACTATAATGACAAAAGCGCGCAAGGGAAAACCGGCAACATCTGATCTTAATTATGGTAGGAAGGAAAAGAATCCTGCTGCTCGTTTACAAAAGTGGATTTTAAAGGTGCTCACGAGGGCATATGGTAAGCATGAGGCTTATCATCGGTCGTGTAAAATCTTTGCTGGGATCGTGGTTTGGCAGCGCACCAGAGGAACACCAGCAGGAGCGCGTGCCCAAGCAAACGAGTCTAGTTGTAAGCTCGACTCGACCTCCCGGAGGCTCGCTCGTGCACTTATATATGTATATACATGTATACCACGCGGCAGCCCCGTCGAGAGCACGCGCGTATCGCCTTAACCAAAGCCACCGCCCTCTCGAAAGAGAGTCACAAACTCGAGAGAGGCGGCTCTTTGTGCCACTGCGTTTCCTCGTTCTTTCACACTGTTTTTCTTAAAAATCCCATATAAATAGCCAACATTTTAATTAAAATTATAAATTTATTATCAGATTATTTAGTAACAAACGTTGATTACTAGTGCATAGTTTATTCATAACTATAAACATTAAGCGATAAATAAATATTGTAGAATGATCAATGGATTCGAACATGCGGTAATATTTACAAGGTAGATATCTTATTATCAATATTGATAGATATACCACCTTTTTTTTGCTTAAAACAAACATATTCTTGCGGGTTTTGGGATAAAGTTTTATTCGAAGGATTGAGAAAGAAGAGAGAATAGAAGAGGATTAGAAGGCACCGGCAGAGTGTCTGCGCGTGAAAGTGGAACTCTATGGGACCCTCGAAAAGTTACCCGTAAATTACACTCCGATTAGCTACGGCGAAGTGGTACAGGAAGGTTCAAAGCCGCTCGGGAGACTGAGAGAGAACCAATATACCCGCGCGTGTATACGTTTCAATTTTTATCCCGTGATCCGAACGAAAAAGTTGATATATTTATAGGGCTAGCACAATAGACTTTCCTTTGGTTCCAATAATCGCCGTGAACAGTCCAAAATTCTTGGATAATATACTTTTTTCGAAACGAAATAAAACAACATTCCTCGGTTTGTATTTGTGAGATTTACCGGGAACAATTTTATTGGGTCTGAAAACCTCAACTTCTCACGTTCAAATAATCCATACCTTTTCTTGCGGCTTATTCGAGGTCAATAAATTTCTACTCCATCATTACGCAACGGTTGATTACTACCAGTATAAATAAAACAAACAGTAGGTTGTTCTAGCTATAGATTTATAATAAATTTATAAAACTACTAAGATATTTTAACAATAAGAAAGTTTATTTTATGAAGAAAAAGCCAAACAAAAGTAGTGTCTATGAATGCAGTTGTGCATAATAGATGTACACCTTTATAAATGCACAAAGGCACAACAGATGTAATTATAAGAATCTAACTTTAACATTAAATATAGATATGTAATACGCAGATCAAGAATTGTCAGTAAGCGCATAAAAGTAACGCGTAAATTCACCCCGCCGGGACGAATGAAGATTTACGGAGGTAAATATTATTAATTGGGGGAGCATCCTGCGGATACGTTGGATAACGAAGCGCGGTGGTCAGTATCCTAATGGTCAAACAACACCTACGCGACTCATTATTTCGGTAGGATTCGACGAGAAAAGGGCTCGCGATCGATTGCGCGTGAAACGCAAAACCGATATAACATTACGCTCGATAAGAGCTAATTGACCATCGTTAGGGGTCATTAAAGTGTCTGGTTTAGTCGGGGGAGCAATGCTCTCCTGATCCTTCTTCGCCCTTCATCTCGCTCTACATCCCCGTGGATTCGCGCATCCCTTCCGCGACACCGGTAATATATCTAATTTCGAGCATCCCGTTAGATCGTATTATTAATTATTGGTTTCTCAAGCATCCGATTCATCTGTTACTTGGTATCAAACTTTCTTTTATTCTTTATAATAATGATGCTAAGGTCGATTGGTACTTTACGCAACGTTGTCTCTTCCACAATAATTGTAAAGACTGACTATTGTGCCAATTAAAATTTTGGATAATTTTATGCAACAAATGTAGTAGATCATTAATTTCTCACTTTCTAATTATATAAACAAGTATATATTAATAAAACAATGGTACTATTTAAAGAAACATTAATTGTACAGCGGCAAATTTTAATGCTTGTAACTTTTTGTAGTTTTATTTGATGTATATTGATTGAAAGTAGTGTTTATACATCATTCGTTTACATTGTATTAATCGCTACTGTGAAGTACTTTTTTATAGTTACAATTTCTGCAGTATCATAAATTTTACCATATTATATTTCGCTGCTTTCATTGGAGGTTCTAAGTTCATTCACAACTACACACGTTGATTTTGTCTAACTGTCCATTTGAATAAGTTACGACTAAACAAACGAGATGTTTTTTAAGTAAATTTGAATTATAAAAATTAACAATGAACAGTATAATTATAATTATTTAAATTTTAAATGTACTCGCAGTGATATCTTGCAGCTGGAACATATATATATACTTTCTTATATTCAAACACCAGTTTTTTACTTTTTTCAGTAATCCTTTATTTGTTTTGAATTTCAAATAATTATATTGATGAGAAAGTTTGTATTATGTAGCTATTACTTATTTATATCATAAATGTACTTCTTGACGGTGGTTACGAGTAGCTTATAAGCATGTATAAATAGTGTCAAAGGAAGCTCGATAATAATGATCTTATTATATATAGGAATGCAGAGAGCGCAGGTTCGACGTATTATAAAGACATTTGGGCACCAGATGCTTAAAGCTTGTTTATTTTAAAAATTGAATAAAAAAACGTCTATTCATATTCCGTAATATAATTGAGCGTTCATTTGCAGCCCGAGACCCGTTAGGAAATTAGCGTAACCCTCTTGGCGCGTTAATTTCAAAGTCTTAGGTAGGGGAAAACGTACGTCGACACGCGTCAACCTCTCCTCTCGTCATATTTCTTCAAGCCTTTTTTACTTCTCTTGTCCGTATACCCGACTCCTCCATCCCTCCATCTCTCCACCTCTCCACCTCTCCACCTCTCCATCTTTCATCGTGCGTCACTGCATCGGTGATTTATCTCGAAAACTGAATATCCGCGTAATTTGTAAATTGTAACGTCTCTCGTCTTTTTTCGATAAATCTCGGCGTGTTGTAGTGACGCCGCGAAAACGTTGAAATGGAGATGGGAAAAGGAAGAAAAAGAAAGGTTACAAGTAATTCGTAATTCGTTTTCTCAAGGAAAAAAGTGTATATTGTGCACTCGGCAGTCGCGTCCTACGCGCGAACGTCTCAGACGGGATGGCGCGGCGTATCACCGTCTCGGAGGCATTGTTGGCTCGCAATGACTCGCAGGAATATCAATTCAATTGCTTGTATATCTAATTTAATAATCTACTACAGCAAATGGCTGAATGCCACGCCGACGAGTATGCGGACGTGATAAATGAGCCTTGGGCTTCTCTACGTGATAGATCTAGAGAAGGATGGAAAATCGATATTTTAAAGCAAACCTATTCTAATTGTTACGTCATCTTCATTTTCTTTCGTCTTATATTCAAGCAATTTCTCTTGCATTAATTAGTGTCGCTCAAAATTAAATATTAATAAATCATCATTTTCTACGTTACATTACAAGTATATTTTATTTTATTTTTTGTAGATTTTAAACTAAACTGTGAAATACACATGTTATTATATATAATATTGGTAATATTGAGCTTTGATAAGTACGTCAAACGTTAATTGTACAACGACGCTTTAAAATGAAATTTAACAGTTTCTTTGGATAACTTTCTATGTAAATAATGATTGATACAAATTTTTTGAAAAAAGCTGTTGCATACTTGATATAGTGACGAGAAAAGTCATTTGCAATCGTATTTGCGAAAAAAATTTTCTGCAATGAACGTTTACGTCGTAGTAAAATGATCTATGACAGAAGCTCGCTCGTTGTTTAAAATAAATTTTTTATTGATAAATTCAAAGAACGAGTGAAAAAACGTAATGTCATCGTTCCAAGAATATTTAGCCCTATACAAAATATCTGTCCCTGGAGAAGCGTCGAGAGGACAAGAGATGCACGACGAAGGTTAAGAGAGAAAAAAGTACGACGGGAAAAAGCGTCGAGCTTCCGGTTTGCGGAAAGAACGTCGTCCCGTCGACAAGCGAAAAGGCCTCTCCAGGGCTTGTAATAAATCGTTCGGTAAACCGAAGACACACGACGTACGTCCGACATCGCGCGCCTTCACGCTCGAGAACCCCTGTAAATGATCGTCTCGACCGACATTGTTTAATTGCTGCTTTTCACCCGGGTGTACCAATGTGGCGGTAGCCTCTCACGTATATATATGTGGTCATGCGAGCGCCAAACATTCGACCAGTCGATTCCCTCTGATTCTTACTTTTTTTGATCTTGACAGATTTTTCAATTGAACTTTTGCGTGCGAGTACACGGTACCATTGGCTCGCGCTATTGCAAATTGATTGACGCGATAATTACTGCTACTTTCTGCACCATCACACGCAAAGTCAATATAGTCAACATACATTGATGATATAGGTAAATCTTCAACTTCGTGCTTTTAATTAGTTTTATTTTTTATTTATTTAATTTTTTAATTTAATTTTGTTTTAATTTAATTTTTTCCAATAAAAGATATACCGTATCGCATCCGATTTCTAACCGTATCTAATTATTTATTCATTTTTCATATAAATTAATCTTTAATATAAAAACATTTGAACAATAACCTTAAAAAATAATAGATAAAGAAAAAAATTCATGTATTATTTGGAAATATTATATTTATTATTAATTTTATATATCTTTTAATGTATCTACTTTGTGTATCTTTCAATTAATTAATATATCTGGAAACATCGTTAAACAACCAAATTTTTATAGAAACGTTGAAAAAGTATATTATTAATATAACGTGTGGTCTATAATATTATTGAATTTATTATATCGACGCCTCGTACGAAGAAAAGCACAACTCAGATATTGTAATATTATTTTAAATGGGAAAATTTTAGTTGTGCTTTTCTTCGTACGAGGTACCGGTATAACTTTAGTAAGTTATAAATTATGTAAAATAATATCATTAATAAATTGCAAACAAGTAAATTCGGAAAATGATTAATTAATATGTTTTCAATGGATTTGGTACCACTATATAGTTAAGAGTATAAATAAAATGAATATATATATATATATATATATATATATATATACATAGTATTTATTTTAATGTAAGTAGAGTGAGTGTTAAATTAAAAGTGTTAATAGTATCTTCAATAAACTCGTAAAGAGAGAATACTTCAAAAGTAATGAGAACATAAATATACTAAAAGAGTCGTCAAGAACGCGCTTTATAAATCTGCATTTAACAAGAAGTATTTAACGCGAGGAAGCTCGCGAGGAATGGCATACATTTGCCTTTTTTCGGGTTCGTCTTTACCGTGCTAATAAGGATGCCTTAAGTTTGCGCATGAAAAATCACTTCCTCGAAACCGGGCATCGAAGGCTGCACGTACGAAGTGGAACGATGGCACAGCAGCCAAAACGATCACTCGACTAGCCGTGTGAAACAAATGTTCCATTTGCGCGTATGCAATTATACAGAATACGCGGATTGCCGATGCGCAACCAAGTAGCAATTTCATGGGACGTAGACAAGGAACGCGAAGAATTAATGGAAATTTGTCGTCGGATTGATCACGACAATCTCACCTAAATTTGTTTATTTTTTTTATTTGAGTTCCGACGTGTAGCTGCAATTTCAAGAATTTTTTTAATTAACTTTTATATACATAGTATTTGTTTTAATTGATCTTTCCTGTTAAAATTAATGCGGTTATCTACATATACTTACTTTATCAGACCTTTTGTACGTTATTATATACATATTATATAATATTTTTATATTATACACAATGTGTACATATTATTTAGATCTATTTTTAGATTGTTTTCGGTGCATTTTTATAATTCTGACGAGTAATAATTAATCGCGACTATGAATCAATCGTTTTATTAAAAAACCGTATTTATTTTTGTTATCGATGAATATTTCTGTTTGCACACATATTACAGTATCATTTGAATTACAAGTGACGATAATTTGACTATTATTAGAGTTTAATTATTAGTGAGACATTTCCTTCTTACTTTACTTAACAACAGTTCAACGAATACGATATTTGTATACCGATAGATACCGTAGATATAGATTTGAATAACGAGATTAGACGATAATATCGATTATTTGTAGGGCGATAACGGAAAAAAACGTCACTGAGTTTTCCGACTCGAGTTTTGGCGCTGTGGAAGAATTCTTTCGATATTTTTTGTCGGTTAGCCCGGTCAATTTATTGTTTTCACGTCAGTTTCTTCTTCCCTTGAGTAGTTCTCTAGCCGTCTCCGCGCCTTCGCGTCTTTGGGTCTCGCGTGATTTACCACCGTCGCATTCTGGCGATCTCCGTTCTGCGCCTCCTCCCAGTTTCTTTTTCACGAGCACACTTTGCGCTCTCGTTCGCAATTTTAACAGACTGCGCGTCGGTATTTCGCGCCTTCCTTTACTTCCTTCAACTCTACGACAAATGTGCTGAGAGGAAGATTTCAAACGCTAATAAATAACGTTGCTCTGCTTTAATAAACGTCCTTCGACTGCGCGTATTTTTTTTTCAGCATTTTTGGTCGTTCAGATTCTCAGGCAAAAAAACAGTGATTCGTGACGGGTGTTTTTCAGACGCAGCCAAGGATTTATTTTGTTATTTGTGCGTCGATCTCGATAAATTTCATGATAAATTCAATAATTGCAAAGACAAACGATAAACTAAAATATTGTCTTGCAGCAGTTAGTTTCGAAATTTTATATTATATGTAAAAATTATTAATTATTAACTGTGATTTTACGTATGCGTAAAATATAATTTTTATAAAAAATATAAACTATATCAAAAAATAAATTATTTTTCTTTAGTGTCTTAATGTTAAATATTGATCGATATAATTATAATTATTGGATTTATAATCATCATAATTCACGGAAGTAAAAGTTGAATAGCGCAGAGATCTCAATAAATTTGGACAGACTGGAGAAGACAAGTATATCTGCTTAATAAGCTGGTGTAACGGGATAAGAGGCGGTCAATGAAAAAGCATCCGTAAAATCACCAGGACATTTGTCCGATTAGATGGACGAGGTCCCGTAAACATCGAAGAGAGGCGCGAGTAACGTAAGGCCCCGGCCCAAGGCATCCTCCTTCAGAATCTCGTATACATACGGATAGAGCCGTCGACCGTGAATCATGCTAATTGCCAGAGCAGTGATTAAACGTTCCTCCTTCTTGGAACCACGATGCCAAGACCCTCGCTTCATCCACGGAAGCCTCGATGAGAAAAGAGGAAAGGCCAGGGATAAGGAGTGAAAGATGGTATATCGAGAAGGGAAGTTTGTGCAAAATTTATGAATTGACGCCTCGCGTGGTAAAGTTGTGGCTGCACGAGGTGGTAAAGACCGAATTGTCGTCGTAGTCGTCGTAGTCGTCGTTGTCCTCGTCGTTTCAGAGAAACGAATCGTAGCACGCTCTTGGTGTAGGGGGAAACCTAATGAATTTAGAATTTATATGTACAGTTATGTATTTTCTGAAAAAGCAATTTTATGCTTTGCCGGAACATATCTTTTCTCAATTACTGCGACAACGGATAAGTGTGGGAGCTAAATTTTGAACCGTACGAAAGGGCTCTTTTACGATCGAATAAATTATTTTAAGTTATATTTATACACACGAATGCTAGAATTTCTTAATTATTTTTTACCTCTTAACCTCTGTTGACGTATCCATTATTATTAATCAATATAAAATATATTACAAATTCAAAATTTATGAGAAAAACTTAAAAAATATATATTCATTATATATGTCGAGGTTAAAAATATTTAGAATCGTTTTATGTATATCGTTATCATGTTTTACATTTTTTAATATTCAGTTTACATTTTGATTACAATTTATATATAATGTTTTAACAAATAATCAATCAGTTTATTCATTAATCGGCATTAAATCTATGCTTTTGCTAATTTGATACGGTAATATATAGGAGCAGTGAAAACTTGGTATTCATTAATATAAGTGTAAATGTTGAATGGATACGTACTGCCTACATCTATATATAGATTATATAAAGTTCTTGTATCGATGGAAATGTTTTATAATTGGTAAGTTTAAAAATATCAGTACGTATTACAGGGGGACATACAGATAAACTCGGTGCCAATATTACAATAAGCAACACGCAAGTTGAAGTGCGAGGATGTATAGAAACAAATTTAATAATAATAGGAAACATCGCATACATGCAAGAGTGTACTTAGAATGCACTTACAATTTTGTTCACACTGGTAGGTAATACAAAAGAAACGTCGGGAAACGTTACATAAAATATATTCAAATTGCTTTTGTCACTATTCGATGCATTCACAGTTTGACAAGAAAAACATTGACAACAAATAATATAGTTTAATTGGCTAATTGTAAGGGTGAATTTTCTATTACACTGAAAATATCTATTAAAAGACACTTAAGAGTGTGCGATCGTGTAACCAACATAGAGCGCAAACTACTCGCGTATGTATATATGTACTCTAATAATAGGCACCTAGGGAACGGCAGTAAAACTTTGTTAAAAATTAATTTATAATCCTTGAATTCAAAAGAACGTGATTATAGGTGTGCCGCTACCCAGAAAGAAATACAAACAGACTTTTCAGTGCGCGAGGCCAATATATAAACACGGCGGGTTTTTGTTTCTTTCGAAAAAATAGTATATGGGAATTCCCTATTTAACTGCACTCTGGTTCTCCATTCAGCTTCCTTTTTATTTACAAATTTTCCCGCAGGTAAAGCGAGCTACGTTCACACCAATATCCTTATTACGGTCTTGCATGCGACCGGTGTAATTACAACCTCGCGGCAAATCTGTCCGACAATTCCATACGCGTATAAGCATCGAATATTATACCTCTGTTTAATAGTACATTCAAATTTATCAAAACATTTAAGAAATTCTTTTATTTTCAAAACCACTGACTTTAAGCGATTATTCAGTAATCAATGATTAACCAAGTGTCGCGCATAGATCGTTTAAATATCTTCGCGATGACACACGTTTGCGACGACTGTTTACTCGAACGCTCGCAGTCAGAGTATATTATTAACTGTAAAACATTAACAATTCGGAGTGTAATTTACACTAATTTTAATTGATGACAATCGTAAAATGTATAGCTATCATCAAAATTTTAAGTCGGCGCGCGCGTTCTTCTTTAATTACCTACATCATTTGAAAACTATACCCAAATATTTACTGGTATATCCCGTTTAGTTTATAAAATTATACTAAATTTATAAGTAAAATTATTGTAATAGTGCGTTTTAAAATTCTACGTATCAAGTAAATGTATATAGTGATTTTCCTTACGCAGGCAGTGATATAGTTAAATAACTAATAAATATACATTCAAATCGACTGATCGTACCGTTTTAAAATAGGTAAAAAATAAAAGGCTAATCGAACTTTTCCATTCTAAAATAATAGATACTAATTTTCACAAGAAATAAGGAAGAAAGACATACACTATCAAAATTAAATTAAATTTTTCTGAGTATAAAGTACGTGAATATCTACTCTAAATGATATTAGCATAATTTTGAACGAGGGGAGCATTAAAATTAGCGCGTGGGTATTCGTGTGCGTCCACATTCCGTCGAACAATTGTGTAAATGAAACCGAGAGCCCAGGTAAATCAAATTAAATTAAAATCCAAACGCACGCGCTTCTTTGTTTGCGTGCCCCAGAAAAAAATGCGGATTTATCGCACACACGGTCGATTGATTTTACGAGCTACGGCGCGTATACCTGCAGATATCGACATCCAGGATGAAAAACAAGAGACTCGAAGGCGACGCCGATGTGTTTTCGTACAGACGTACACATGCGTCTGTCCAATGGCGAATCGGTCGAGATCTCCGCGCGATGGTTTGTTCATTCGGTATGTGAGTGTGTGCACGTGTATTCGTGTGTAGGGTATACCAAGGCAATTTTTAAATTATGAGTATCAGATTGTGCGAACGATCGTCGACTGCGTCGAAAAGCAAGCCTGTACTGCTTGTAATTAACCATTAATTTCAGCGATTTCGAGGATACTTTTATAAACGTATGTTGTAAGAATTGGAGCTCTTACGTTGATTCTTGTCTTTCTAGCATTCGAAGGTTACAATTTTGTATATCTACAGACATTATTTGTTTCATTCGTAATGACAATATATGTAAGCCTTTAATCGACTAATAATACAAGCAATAGATTTATTTAAATAGTTTACTTAAAAGTAAAACTTTTGATTGACATTTAATTTTGATCTATGCATCAATTTCGCGGCATCCGTAAAATGCGCTAGCTAGTCCAGGCTTAATCACCTCACTGGTTCCCAAAACCGATAAAAGGAAAAAGAAAAGGGTATATATGCTGGTTACAAATTTGAAAGCAAGAGACATCTCCGCGGGAAGCGATCTGGCTTAACGAGCCCTCGTGAACACGAATTAGTCCCCTCCCGGATACCCTCCCGTGTACGGCGTAATGCGAAACAGATTTGCGGCACTTCCGCGCGCGCGTATACGCAACAAGGCCGTAGCGGTGTCGAAGCGTGATGCCGGCAGCGTCCCAAGATGAGACCACGTGTACGGGCTCGAGTGTCGAGTGTCTCAAAGGCAGCGCGTTCCGCTCTAGTCGGGTATCGTCAAGAGTGGACCACCTTCGGCGTCGTTCATGGATCGATCGTCTATCTATCGTCTGTGCCATGGATCGGACCTGCGTAACGAGCCGCAAGATTAACTCTGCTTCCTCTCGTGGATAGGCTCCGCGTAATTAGTCAACTTTCTACTATTTTTTGTGGGATTCGTGTCAATTACGGTGACAGTCGTACGGTGAATTGTCGGGATCAAGTTAACTTTATTATGTGAATTTTGGTTGTAAACTCTGTGATGGGATTTTAATATGCCTGTGTACCTATCAAAAAATCTAAGACATTATTTTTTACACGCGCATTTATTTATAATAGTATTATAAAAGTTGCGAAAATTGCATTATACTCTACGTAAACAAGAAGTATATTCTTTTTTGCAAACAATACTTAACGTTGGAACGATAATTGTTTTTCATATTTTTAGATCGTACATATAAATTTTTTAAACTAAATGTTTGTGCGTGTAGAGTTATAATGAAACATTTTTCTTAATAATAAATGATTTTTACGTAATGTTGAAATGAATGTAAACAAAATAATTTGATGATTTAATTATTTTAATGACATATAGATACTCACACGTACACACGCACTCGTACACCCATGCATATTATGTATTCACTGTCACGGCTTTATTCATAATATTTCATATTTTATATATTTTCGTTGATTAGGTTTAAGCGGAAAATATGTTTCAAAACATCAAATTGTTTAAAAGTAATGCGCGCTCATTTAAAAATCATATATAATAAACATAATGACTATATTTAAAACAATTTGAGTGTACTATCTATAATTTAAAAAAAAGCTTTCTTAATAATGTAACATGTCTGTCACATTTACAAATTGCACTAATGCATCGGCGTCCTCTTTCAATTTCCGGAATTATATTCTCGGTTGCATTAACGCAATTTAAATAATAATAACCTTCGGATTCAACGACACATATGTAACAGGCAAAAAATGTACTTTTATTTTTCGAGGGTACGGATATGTATAATATATATGTATGTGTGTGTGTGTGTGTGTGTGTGTGTGTGTGTGTGTGTGTGTGTGTACATGCTTGCACATTGCTTTATTGGGTCGGAATTTCGATTCGAAATGCACGCGACTAATATTCATAAGAGGCAAGTGGCCTCTCTGCAAAACGAGAAAAACAAAACAATCGACGAGTCACGTAGTGTAAACGCATCTTCGTACCGTGATCCAGTGAAAAGAGTGAAACAAAGGAAGGAATAAGCGAAGAGGGATATCCGTCCGCAAGACGCAATGAACGTCGGAAGAGGATCGAGCTCGCAAAAAGGAAGGAAGGAAGTCGCGTGCTGGGCGACTTTCAACTGCGTGCATGCGCGCATAAAGAAGAAAATTCAACCCGTATGGACGAGGACAATGACAAAAACATCTGAACAATAACATTTTGCGTAATTCCTCGTTCATTGCCGTCCGAAATTTCAAGGATTTCGTCTTTATTTCTTTGAATGCATTTTTCAAAATTGTTTTAAAGAGATAATCCCTCTATTAAAATCTAAAAGAAGTAATATATAATGGTAAAACTGTGATTTTTTACCGTAACGCCTGATCACGCTAAAACTTGAAATATTTTTATCAGAAATTAAGGGGTCTAGAATAGTAAGAATATCATGCCACAATCCATCAATATTAAAGTGGCAGTATTATTAGTAAAGTAAGTATGAGTTTAAAGGAACAGAACGTTTTAAAAATTATTATAAAACATTATTACAGAGAACTGAGCGAAATCAAATTAACATTATGTATATATACATAAAATCAAAGAATATACAATAAAATATCTTTTGAAGTAGACGCAATTAAGGGTTTCCGGCAAATGCCGCTGTAAAGACACTAATGACGTTTTTGTCTACACTATATCTCAAATTTTTAATTTCTCAAATTAGATGTATAGAGTTTTCAATATGTAGTTAGCAGGATAGTAAAATCGTGTAGTCATAATTTAATGATGGCACATAGATTTTTTTATTAAAAAATGCTATATAGTTATATCACGTATAAAAGTAGTTCTCGATAACCAAAAACCTTCGATACTGAGAATGGTAGACGCGCGTGCATGTGTGTACACGTATGTGTATATATATGTATATATGTATATGCATGAAACGTGTATCCAAGTCGGTATACACAATGCAGATATATACGGATGCATAAATGTCAGGAGCATCGGGCACATGCGGCCGACATCTGGCATTTCGCATGAAAAGAAGTAAAAGCGAGAGAGAAAGAGATCGAGAACGCAAAAGACGACGCGTCCCTCCGCGGTGGAATACTGCAATGGTATACGCCCCCTGTCACGCGTTTCTCCAGGGTGCCTTGTACGCGACGATTGTTCGCCAATTTACCGGTAATTAACGAGTCAACGAGGTCATTCGCGCGCGAGAACGCGACACCGGCGATGGAACAAATAACGCTTTCCGTATCTCAATTTGTCTCTTTATGGGGATAAATATATTTATTTATACTGGTCGCATCAAGATATTTAAGTGCATTAGATTATAGGTGCAGAGACTGCAAATGTTTTCTAAAGTACAAAAACAAATTTGCAGGCGCTGAAAATAATTTCTCCAAAAATATCCTCAAAAACTGAGATTTATCCATTTTTTTTAAATTAACTATTTTGGCATTAATTTATCTCAAAATGTTGGCTAACTTTTGTTTAAGTAACCATATATAACCAGAATACAAAAATTAGAAAAAAATAGATTTTTTTATTTAACACCTATTATTTTCAGAAATTGTAAACGATTCAAAAAACGATTTACGAATTTGAACACTAGTAAGTAAAACGTACAACGAATATTTTATTATTTTTTATTTTCCTAGTACAAATATGTATAAATGTACAAAAATATATAAATTAATTTATATTTTTATCAGCCCCATATTTAGAGAGACGTCGATAAATTTTTTATGCATTATTATTTTTTATACGTAATCTTACAATTGATATCATTTGTTAATAACAAATTACAAAGAATTTCCTTTTTTCAGTTTCATGTGCAGTAATAAGACACGTATTACATCGGAATATATGAACCGACAAAAGTGGTTGACGAGTTGGCTTAAACCTTAATTTTAAAAAAATATAATAAAAAATTTATTTATAATACCTAATAAGTACAATTTAAGAATATAGTGTTTAAAAAATTTGCTAAGTACATTATTTATTAATTTTTTACATAAATATTAATCTTAAATTTACTATATAACACATCGGATATTATTATATAGAATTTTTATCTTCAGTACAGATGTTGAGAATACTTTACATTTTATCAGAATACGAATATATAAACATTTACTCAATCTTATTATAATTCAAATAGTACACACGAGAAAACAATTAAAGTATTGACAATTTAATTATTTTGCATATGAAAACATGTTTGAACTTCTCGATACGAAGAGGTATTTAAGCACACAAAGTATAGTGGATTCTATTACAAAAGAGCTGTTTAAAATGTATCACTGGTTATTATGTTACAAAGAAAATTATCAAATCTGTTTAAAATAGTAAAAATCGTCTTTCGCTCGCATAATAATTACTTAAATAAATATATTATATATGTATATATATATATATGTAACAAAAAAAATTATAACTCTTAGATAAACGTTGACTGGGTCACAGAAAAATTTACTTCCCTAAAACGATTATAAAAGAAAATAAATTTTAATGATTCTTAATATGTTTTAAAATCCAAGGAACGTAATCGTTTACTCGTGTATACACCCCGGGTAAGTCGCGCCTATCGCAAGCTAAATCCATGTACGAAATTCCGAAGACGGTTAACCTAACGCTTCCGTCGTGCTTGAATTCGTAACCCATGAGAGGACCACCTGCATCGGCAATGCAGGGTTGCTCATCCGTATACTTGATACCGGCGCAAATGTGTTTCTTGGTCACGAATGGCATCAGTACGTGATCGTGACAAGATCGACCCAAGACAGTGGTCAACTTGGACATCAACTTCTGATCCAGTCCTTTGTTGTTAGGTATGAAAGATCTACTCCACCCCGAGACGATAAAGTTTGGCCAGACGGGCAGTCTTTGCGGTAGACAAATCGGTTGTATGTACGGGGAGAACCGAACGCGTTTCTTTAACCTGATAAGAGCAATGTTGTCACTATTGTACAGCTCGTCGCGATGAGTCACCTCGTCCTTGTAGCCCGAGTGGACGATCGTCTGATCTATGCCAAACGGGATCGCTGCCTCCGCACAAGTTGTCGTATTTTCAATGTTACCATCGGCCATGCAATCTATCTTAGCCGTTACATCGTGTTCACCGAGCCAAACTTTAGTCAACTTGTTGCCTCGAGATGTTACGCAATGAGCAGCAGTTAGAATGTACTGGTCACTTATAAGAACTCCACCGCACAAGAAATTTTTTCCTTTTGCTGAAATATTAGATTTTTACAAATAAGTTATAATTCATTAAAATATAGAAAAGTAAAAAAATTCATTAATTTTCACATAAATTTCAATCTATTTACAAAGTAATAAAATAGTTACTAAATTATACATTCTTTAGTTTTGTTTTGTACGGAATGTCGGACTAAAATTATAGGGATCTAAACTTTTAAATCTAACAATTAAAAAAATAATTTTTGTAATAATAATTTAATGAATTTTTAGTCGGTAATTTTGAGTCATCCTCATATAAATCAATGATATTTTTCTTTTTTTCTTTTTTTATTGTAACAATATTGGCCCTGGTAGAAAATAAAGCAGTGTACCTACAAAAAATCCCACAAAATCGTTTTTCTGTTCTGGAAGTTTAAGTTAACGTGTTGATAGGAACTTGCATGTAATAATTCATCTTAACTTCTTTTATATATTTTTATTATTTTAAATGATATAAACCTGTAATTATATTATTTTTGTTCAATTTTAAGTTGATGGCTAGTCCTTAGCTAGTGAATACTAAAAATCTGACGAAAATAACAGGTCGACTAGTCGTCACTGCTCAACTCACTGCCCAGTTCGTCTTTCACTCGCTATGGACTAGCCAAGAACTGCTCAACATTTCTACCAGGGGGGTGGTTGGAGATTTGTGCTCTCGTATTCTCAGCAGAATTAACCGACACTTTACTTTAAGGTTTAGGTTAATTTCTGTTATCTAGACCTGCGCAAAGGAAATTTCACTTTCCTCTGCAGGATTTAAGGCGTTATAGTGAGTTATTATGTAATAATATCTTTCTCTTTATCGACCTATCAAATGTTATGATATGTAGCACTTGGAATAAATAAATAAATAAATTGCATACAGTATGCATGAAGGTTTAATACTAAGGATTTTTCCAAAAAAATGATTTTTTTATAATAAAAAATATAAAACAATGCCAATTTTTTGGGTTCGACATCCCCTTCATTAGCGTTTTTCAATTACGTATATCAAATTTTGCGTATTATATAAATTGAATATTTTGTAGGAATATGTATTACACGTAGTTAATATAATAGGTAACAACTTAGTACAAGGTATAGTATTCCTCAGTCGAATAGTTATTCAAAGTTTTATTTAATCATAGAACTGTTCTAAAAGTCCAGTTATCGTAAAGTTTACGTTCATTCAAGACTTTATAAATACTTCTACTATTTGAAAAATGTCTAATCTGAATTAATATTTTTATTTTAACTTTTCTGTAAGTAATTCTCATAATCTAATATTAAAAGATTCTTGCAGGTATTGATTAATAAAATTGATCCAATCAGGTGCGATAAAAATAAGACGTATTCCAATAGAGTATAAGAAAAACTTTTATGCACTAGTTTCAGGTAGACAGTTCTCATTGTACTTTACGTTAAACACTTTTCTTGCAATTGTATAATCGGTGGCAGATCGTAGTCACTACCATATAAAAATTGGATTTCTAGGATTTAGTTGAAATTAAAAATAAGTCGAAACGAGAATATCAAATCTAATATAATTTAATTCCCGTAGAATATTAAAAATATGTATTTATTATTCTAACCCCTAATTACTAGCTCGAATTAAAATTTATAATAAATTAACGAATAAAAAAAATCACATGCATTTCGGTAGATGTAACAATTGTAGAGTTTAAAAAATATTTGATAAAAATTGCAATTCAATTAAGAAGGAATGAAAAGAGCGAATCATATTTGTTTATCGTAGCAATTTACGAAGTTGTTAAAATGTAGGTATACCGTAGCCTATGTTGCCGTATATTCCACGACATTTAATGTCAATGACGTAAACTAGTTGACATGCGCGTACACTCTATGGAATATACGTACATCAACTGACCACGTATAAGTTAATTGCATTATAAGAATAATTACTTTGGTACTAAATCTAGATAAACAAATATTAGTTTTTAACTCTTGAGCTGTATATAAATTTGTAATTATTGTGGCAATCGCCATATGCATAATCTGTCATCCACGACTCTTGATTTTATTAATACATATTATAATAATAATCATTATTATTTTTCTACCGCGCTACCTTATTAAAATACTTTGTAGTAAGTGAAAAATAATTTGTGATTCTTTATAAACTTGTTGCTTGACGATTGAAATCGTGTGAGATAGTTATCGACTATGTATGTACGAATAAGCGGTATTTCCCATTTCAGATTTTTTTAGAATTGGTCACAAAACAAATTGAATATCAGGAAAAATTGGTGGTTCTAATGAAACAGGTTGATAATTTATTAATACGTTCTTTAACATTTCCGCAGCGAATTGTGAATCTGGCTTATAATTATACGGTTAATTATTCATGAGAAAGAACATTAGATTTACGAAGCGAATACGTTAGCGTTATTTTTATGGAAGATATTGCAACTATGACTATATACCGCTATTAGAATCAGTTAAAAATTAATAATCTATTACGTAAAGACACTTACTATGAGAATTAATGAGGCGTATATGAAAAAAGGCATTAATTAAATTTCAAGTGTTAAACGTTAGATAAAATCTTGAAAGTTACTTACGAGTGTCGTATTCCAGCAGAGCTAACCAAGGAAAATCGGAAAGTTCCGTTCGATTTCCAAAATGACGATCACGATTCAAATCTCTTCCACACTCGGCGTAATATTTTTCGTGCTCCAATTTACCATGGTTGGCAAAAGAGGTCGTAGAACTAATCGATACCGTAGAAGAACCGTGCTCTTTCGTGGTATCGGTTGCGAGTGACGAATCAGTCGTTGATGGGGCTGCAGTACTTCCTTTTTGCAGTAAGTGCAAGCATTTTGGTTTTTTCAAATTAATACTTTTGTCGGATTCTTGCAAGAATGGAGGTGATTTGTTCAGACTATTCGGTATGTCATTTTGCAACGGACAGCAAACTTTCGGCATGTAAGTCTCGTATCCACAGTTTAATTCTTTAAGATGGTCGGTGTATATTCTGTGATGAACCAAAGATTTTGACCTTGCAACGATGAGATTGGACCAGAGCGGTTTGCATTTGCTTAATGCGATGCAGTTGCATTCAACGCTATCTGCACCTGCGTCTGTAACAATACATTTACATATATAATTTGCTGTAAAATTATTAATAACGGTAGTCACAACATATTATAAAAATTCGATTATATTACCGTATTTCGCTGACGCAGAGGCAACAGCTATGGAAAAAACGATTAACGCGTAGAGTCTCATTGCTGTTTACCGAGCAAGTGTTACTCTTTGAAATAACCCGTGAAGGTATTCGTTTCACTATTTATACGCTTGCTGCTTATCTTACGATTTACGATTCACTTATCATTTTAAACTGTTCAAAAGGCGTATTCTTTCGGGAACCAAACTCCTGATTACGGAAAAAAAAATTCTTTTTTGTAAATAATGTATTTTTTAATGAATTCAGGAAATGACGAGCATAATACTAATATTTACGCGTTTAGTTTAACTCACGTGTGCATAATATTCTGACATGTGTCATGCTGTCTATTAAATTGTGAATTAAAACGTATATAAATAATACTATAACTTCTATAAAAGAGTTTAGTTTCGAGAAAATCCATCATTCAGATGTTATTCATTGTAATCAGAAAATTACGTATATTCAATTTAATTTCATTGTTTGAATTTAATTCATTCATGCTACGGTTATGAATAATGTTTACTATTCTATCTTGTCAGAAACAGATGTCTATTACTTTGAACGTATTTATCTACATTTGTTAATTTCCACTTATTTTCTTCATTTAAGAATGTAATGTTTTTAATTGATCATTAATTGATAATAAATTATTAATTGGTGATTGAATGGTTTCGTCAAATTCTATTGTATGTTTTAATAACTTATTATGTCCAATTATGTTGAATGATTACTCTTGAAAGAGGTTTTAAGAATTATTGCTTCCTAATAATTTAAATAAGTAAAATTGTAGGAAAGACTTTCATACATTTATGATTGATTAGAGATATAAGGTTTGTTTATTTAATACGTATATTAAAAAATATTGCAGACAATATATTTCAGTGTTTTTATTTTACTTTTTTATTCATCAAAATTCGACTCTTCATAGCAAAAGCATTTACCCAGTATTATTTTTACAAATTATTCGTAAATAATGCGCAGCTCAGATATCACCAATGCGTTGACATTATTAAAATTATCCTAATTTACTAAATTAAAATTTTTGGTTTAAGCTGTATAGTTAAATAGTAAGTATTTTTTCTTCATAACTAAATTTAAATAGCATAATAAATAAGGTAACGTAATAAACAATTTGAACATATTAAAATTGTCGGGTACTTATTCGCGCATGTGAACATTTATCCAATCTCTGTAAATACTCACATCCGTGTAAGTACCAGGTAAGCCACTAGTAAGACAAACGTCGGAAGTACTCGGTGAATAAATGCCTGCTACCGATATCTTAAAATGACTATCTACTGTCATAAGAGGACCACCGACATCACCGATGCAGCTACTTGTCGCCTTTTCGGAAGCGCAAATCACATCCTCAGGTAAAGTTTTTCCATAGTTCTGATCGCACGAGCGTTTGTCTACCTTTCTCATTCTAGTCACCCGCTTGACATTAGATTTTACGTCAAGCTGTTCAAGATTAGCTCCCCAACCAGCTACGAGGTACTTATCGTTTCGTACGATTCCATCGTTCATCGATATACAAATAGGTTTCACGTTATTTGATATTACTTTTCGATTTAATCGTAATAGAGCAATATCGTGTAATCGAGGTTCGAAATCAAAAGGTCCACGAAGGGCTTTATAATTGTTGTGTGGAATCTGCCGTTCCACCCCAACAGTGATGGATTCACCATCGCAGTAACGTTCTCCACCGTCGGAAGCGCAGTTATTAACGGTGTTTACATCATGAGCACCTAGACGGACACTGACCAACGAAGGCTTACTTATGCAATGGGCCGAAGTGAGAACGTATTGATTACTTATTAAGACACCACCGCAACCTATCGTTTTTCCTGCCGCTAAACAAACAATCACAAATTATTATAATTTTTGAGGTAAAAAGTATATGCGCTAATTTTCTAAACCCTACATCGATACTTACGTGTGTTATACTCCAAAAGAGCGAGCCATGAAAAATCATTTAATTCTGCTGGATCACCATCGCGACCAATGCTTCTGTTCCAAAGTACATTACCGCAAGTATTTGAACTAATTACACGGTGACGTTCTGAATTTTTAACAGGGCAACATATTTTTGGAACGTTTCTTTCGTATCCGCACGTTATCTGCTGAGTATATTTCATCAAATGATTATGATGCTGTGCAGGATCTGTTGAATGCAGTTGCTTGATGCGATCGTTAACTTCTTTGCAATCGGTTATTCTTTTACATTCTGTTCCTTTTAGGTGCCCGTAGCCACAGGTCATTACTAAACATTGTAAATCATATTATATATCAAATATATTTTATTTTATAAACGTGTAAAAATTAAATACAATTCTTATATTATAATGAAAATAATAACATTTTAAAACGATTTAACTTATAAGACATAAAAAAAACAATCTTGGGTGTTTGAGAACTACTGCGATTCTTGAGAAGATTGTTAATTTACCGACATTCATTATAAATTACGTTTTTCCAAAATATACATATTAAATTATTAATACACTCACGAGCTTCAGTAGCGACGAAAATGCATATAGTGCAAAGACTGATAAAAATTATTACCCTCATGGTTGTAGAAAATGTATACTATAGCTATAAATTTTCGATTTGCTTATTTATATTAGTTCCAAATAGTTCTGATCAGGAAGTACACTTTGAACAATTTACAACTCTGTTGCATATCATAATATTGTGATATTTTATGTAATCAATTAATTGTAAGTAAATGGCATCTATGACGACATTCTTTCTGTATGACGTTTAAAATCGTTAGAATAATATATTTGTA
Organism: Theocolax elegans; assembly: GCA_026168455.1. Lineage (NCBI taxonomy): Eukaryota > Metazoa > Arthropoda > Insecta > Hymenoptera > Cerocephalidae > Theocolax > Theocolax elegans. Next base: position 84,250,029 of record CM047425.1, read on the forward strand.
ACACGTATCTATTAAACAAAAGATGTTTATTTACTAAACGATGTATCTTTGGTAAACGAAAGGTGCATTCGTCACTTGAAAGGAAGAATAATAGTATTTAACTAATCCACTATTTAAATTTTATTTGTCTACCATTGTAGTAAAGAATGTTTGATCACAGTATTTAAAGTACGTCCGTTATATGAATATATTAAACAAAGTTGACTGGGTGTTTAGAAGCAATTAAAATATGGAAATTGTAACTAATAAATTACGAAAAGTTGAAAAACATTACGTGTGACATAGCAAATTAACAATAAACATAATAATTACATAAAAACGTTTTATTTTTCATTGGATTTCGTGAATGATGTACAAATACGAGATAATTTAAGTAAAGTATAGAAAAACTATTTTAAAAATTATTAGATAATTATAAAATTTATTATTAATTCATAAATAAAAAATTACTTTGTCCAAGAGTGGGGTTAGATGGTTATCGAGACAGGTAGAATTGCAACGTATATACGTAACTCTCTATATATTTAATATACATAAGGTAAGTAAGGCAGTTTCTGCGTCTTGTTAGCAAGTGACAAATACCAATTACTAAACATTTGAATGCATATAAAAATGCAATAATTGGTTAGGGCGTAGTAACTAACGCACTTGCATTATAATAATGACATTCATAGTATATAGGTACATGTGAAACATTAAAAAACAAACGTATTTATTAATTTATTATCATTTATTAAAGATAAATCTTTCTAATGTTTGTGCTAGGTTACAATTTGAATTTAAATGTATAATCATAATTTTTATAAATTTCTAGAAGAAATGAATAAATTGATAGAACGGAAATCTTAAATTTAATGAAAAGAGTTAATTATTTTACTATATTTACGTGATTAATTAATAAATATTTCGCAGGAAGTTACCCCGATGTTTTCGTGAAATACTAACAAAAGATCTACCAGTATTTAATCGTAAAGGGGAACATATTGTACAGTATATTAATTCCTTTCCAGTAATAATTCATAAAGATCGAAAAATAAAACCACAAAACTCTCGAGGCAAAGAGAGATAATTGAATTATCAAAAAGTCGTAAATAACAATTTTGGTGTTCATTGTTAAAGCAACACTCGTACGTAAAATTAGCCTCTTTCTCTGTCTGTGTCGCGGGCGCGTACACGAGGCCACAATACTCGTCACTCGAAAGTCAAATGCTCTTGAACAAAAGCATAAAACCCCTTCGGGGGCGCCGTGAAAATACAGCCGTTAATAACGATATCCACATCGGCACGAGTCTTTCTCTCACTTCCTGAATTGTTTTGCGCGTATTATCCAAACCGATCGACGCGTAAGTAATTCGCGCGGATTAAAAAAAAACCCGAGAACCCAGTAGACAAAAAGGAGGTGTGGCTGCGAGTTCGCGGTCTCATTGTTCGGCAATTAAAAGCAGCGCCTGGACCCTCACCTGCCTTCCCCTTACTCGTATTGTTTACGTCGCGTAGCTTATCGGCCAGGTCTTTGCGGTTGGATAGATACGTCAAGCCGCATAAGCACCGTCGACTCGCGACGGATTGTTTCACGATAGCTCCGGGTTTCTCGCTCGAGAGCCACCTTTTCGTCGCAAGGAGGTGCCAAGGTGTATACTTTCATAGGTGCGAAATCGAGCACACGCGTCTTTTTCTTGATTCACACTTTAATCAAAAGAAGTTCACGCCTTTGCGAGATTCTCGCGGTCGGGATTAAGGCGCCGCAGGGATCGATTACAAACTCCACTTCTTTTATTTCGTAATTAGCTGCTCGATTTTTTTGCACCATAAAAATCGAATTGTGCTGTTGCTTGATTGTAAAGGTCACTTTACATTTTTATTGAAATTTTCATCAAAGTAATAACGTTTACGTAAACATTTGAGTGTTCGCGCGGTATTGTACGTAATCTGTAAATATACAGGGTTTATTTTTAAACCGTCATATTTTTGTTTGGATATTATGCGTACAGATTATGTAAGTTAAAAGTAATTCCTAATAATCTCAAACATAAGCAAGGGAGAATAACTCATTAATTCAACGTTTTACAACGTAATTCTTTAATTACTTTTAAGTATGTCGCGTTCCAAAAAAATATATTTGTTGTACCTATACGTATTGCGAGTAATTGCACAGTACACATTACTTAAAAAGTTTCCATAGTCATCGTCATTGCAAAACTTAACTGTCATCGTGATTTTCAATTTTCAGTAAATATTAAATTACTGTTATTTTCGAAAGTTACAAAGAAAATTCATTTACGTCAAGAAATTACTTTGTAATATTCTGACGGTTAGTAAATAGGTACTACATTCCATTATTACAGTTACAATATTGTTATAATTGTATAACTCTAAATGATTGATAAAACTAAAATAAACTTCTATATGTTTTGAATTAAAAATTTGCCTTATTTAACATCTGCTATTATGAATAAAAAGAAGTTACTAATATCTTAATACGAGTGAACTCGTATCTGAATCTGTAACGGAAAGCTTTGAAATAAGTTAAGTATCTTTTGCGAAATTATATATATTATATTTTATTAAGGAAGCAATAGGATTTACGATTAACAGAAAAATATATTGTCATCGGCAAAACGATGAAATAATATATAATAAACTAATTTACATATATCGTATCTATTCACCAAAGTTGCACACTGAAATAATTCGTCTAATGTTGACCATATTTTATTTCTTATTTGCGTCAATCTTTTCGCTAAAGATAGAAGTAAATTGACAAATAAATATTATTTATTATTGTTAGTTGTAATTTTGATAAATTAGAAGTCAAGTAAAAGCAACATAAATTATATAAAATAAGTTATGATTATTTGTAAACATTTTTCTATTTCAATTTCGAACTTGCAAATTATAATAATTTTGTTTACTTTATATATTGATGACAAAAAAGATGATTCATATACATAAGGAAATAAGATGTATTCTGCTTAATAATATTCATATTTTTTGTCTTTCTTTTAATTTTTTAATCATGTTTTTCTTTCGTGTAGATGAAAATTACTGTTGAAAAATAATATTCCGTTTTATCCACAATCATATCAATGTCCTGAATCAACGATATCGTACTAGATACTCAATCTAAGTAACAATTATTTAATTATATGATCGTGAATGATACGACGAGTGACAAGACAAACCGTTTATCAAACATGACTACATATACTATGTAGTCTCATAAGCTAAAATAATAACTGCTTTTAATGGATCAATTGAGAATAGTAAATAAATAAAATCATTAACGTATAAACGATATGCACACAACTTGTAGAAGGTATGATTAAATTACAAAAACGCAGTTGTTTCTGTTAGATATTTCTGGAAGTACGGCCTTACGTAAAATCAAAGAGGTTCCTTAATTTTCGATAAGTTAAGTTCGAATAAAATACATGTCACAATAAACGACGATAAATGATTTCTGAAGTGAAGGTTACTTTTTCGAACTAATATGCAATGATTGAAGGAAGGGTGGTATTATATTGAAGATGATGTTGAACAAACATTTTGATTACCGCTAAACGAAAATCGATTTACGATCTATTAAAATTCAATCTGCGAGGAGGACCGAGCGAATCACCACAGCACGGACGAGTCAATCGCGGGCTGCAAAACAAGAATAACATCCACGCACACCCACACGCGAATTCGCGGAAATTCGATTACGCAGGAGCAATAAGAGGGAAGGGTCAAGACCGAGCGACGTACATGGAAGCGAGAGGAAGAGGAGAAGTCAGGAAATGACGAGCTCGCGAAATGAAAATAATCTCGTGGGTCCACCGTCGACTCTCTTGGGTCGATCTCGTCGTTTCCCTGGTATAGGTACGTATCGTCGATGCATCTTCCTCCCGCTGATGAGGAATAATAATTCCAGCTGCTGGTAATCGAAGCTGTAGCGAGTCCTCGTGAACGCGCCTGTCATTGATGGTGTACACGACCACGTTCGAGGGCCCCCCCAAGTGGAGCTCAGGATCTCGTAAATCGGTAGCCGATTGGCTATGGGAGTCCGGTCGATTCGCTTATTGACTCGTTTGCGTTTCAAGATTGGACCTCCTACTCCCATTGTTCCTTCGCTGCGGCGCTTATTTATTTTTTGCCTCCTTCGATCAATGAATAACTGCATTGTGATGAATGGAGATTCGACTCGTCCGCAAAAATCAAGTCATTGATAGAGCCTTCGAATGGGAGTTACACGATGGCTAGTTAAATAAATTCTGACGGTTCGAGTAATTGAGACTCGGATTATGTGGTTAATGTCGATTAAAACTTCTTAAGGGAAAAAGAAAAAAATGGTTTTGTATATACGAGTGGGTTGATCGCCTTTATCGTGCAACTAATGTTCGTATAGACAATTAAGGGTATGCAGGTTAGTATGTGCATCAAATAACTTTGTGTATTGTATGTATTTCTATTATTTTGATGAAATGTTAATCGATTAGTAATGTATAAAGTAATTTGCATACAACAAAAATTAGAAGCTTGTTAATTTTATTTTATTTTTTGGAAAATAGCGGGAGCATGTGTTTATTGGGACGATGTGTTATCGGTATTGAAGGCACAACTCCACGTTTTCTGTCTGCATACGCAAATAAAGAAGCGCGCGACCTCCTTCGCCAAAGAGCGCGATCGTGCGCCTTGGCAAGGAAACCGTGGAGGGTAATTTGAAAAGGCCTTTTTTCCATGAACCTGGCAGGGAGGCGGACGTGCACACATGCTGAGAGCAAGAGAGAGCGAGAGAGAGAGAGAGAGAGAGAGAGAAAGCTTGGACGAAATGACTGGCATTAAGCGGTCGTAACCGAGCCGGGCATTCAATTTGCTGATTTCCTCGGCGGCTAGAGCTAGAGCTCCTTTTACGCGGAATTCCTGCGTGCGCGGCGACGCTAATAAAATCGCTCGCGTGTACACTGGGTGTGCGTGTGCTCGCCCCGATTGATTCGCTTCGATTTTCGCGCGCTGTTCTTTCGAATCCTCGACTCGCCTTTCTTTTCCTATACGACGTTTTCCTCTCCTTTCCGTTATTTATTGGTTTATCTGGCGTTCATTTTTACGTTTCATTATTTAGCCATTTTCAATGCACCCTTTTTAATTTTTTTATCAATTTTTCATACTCAAATTCAGTTTATTCGTTGATATTATATTTGACCTCTGAAACACGTACGAGGATAAAGTCGGTCAAAATAAGTTCGGTTAATTATATTATTTACCCACTTAATTATTTTATTTAGAATACAAACAATCGCAATTCCGAACGAATCCTGTCTAGTTGAATATTAACTCAATTAATAAATATAAGCGAGGGTTAATAAAAGTCATATTATAGGTTTCGCCACCAGGTTAAATCCATCGCTCCCTCCCCGCAAACTCGAAGAGTATACTTGTTTACGCTAACGCAGCGGAGTCGCGTTAAGTGACCCTTATAAATCGCAGGAACCCCAAGACTCATGAAATCGAAATCAGTAGGTTAAATCCGAAATCCAAAGGTCCCCCCTCGTAACCGAGGCGAACGCACGCGTATTAAAGGCACTGAAAGGGCCGCGGGCAGCAAAATCCAAGCGAGGAATCGGATCACGCCTACATACCGACTGGCCGTGAAATAAGACCGAATAGCTCCCCGATGACGACGAGTTAGCTGGCCGATGGACAAATGGACCAGGCTCGCATTCGAACCTACGGGGAATGGAGAAACGGGGAGAGGGGGTAAGGGAGAGGGTATAAACGTGACGCCCACGCGACGCCTTCCTTATTCATTGCTCCCCTGTGGCTCGCGCTATACTCTCCATCTCTCTTGGGATTTATTTTGCGTCTCATTTGCTAGCTGTAGGACTGGCCGCGAGCTACGCTTAGGTTGTGCTTGCGTTCGATATCTTCAAAGAGATGCTTTCTTTTTTGGCTGTGTTGCATGTATTGGGGTTATTAACGCGTTAACTATTCTGCTTGACTGGCGGTTTACGAAGCTCTATAAAGAATTCTAGTCTTACGATAGTATTTAATGTTGCCTTTACACTATTTATTACGCATATATATTTTATTTTGTTTTACCATGATCAAGCAAAAATATTTATTTGCCTCTGGTACTATTGTCAAAATATATCTACAACATTCATTAAAACACTATATTTCAAGTGCTGTATTCTTTTTTTTCCCGTATATTTGTTATTATATATATAAATTAATGTAATATATATATATGATTATTGTTTTTTATTAAAAATCTTAGTTGACTTAAAAAACTCCATAATTTATAAAAAAGAAAGAAAAAATAATTGATAATTATTAAGATGATGATTATACTCGATTTGGATTAGATATTAAAAAAAATCGTGGTACTTGACACTGGGTAAACAAATATTTGTAATCCGAATACGAAGAAGATGGTTTCCACCTATACTTACGACTACTTAACATAATAATGCCGCGCCGCTATGTTGAACTAGCAAATTGACGTCTTCAGAAAGAAATTACATGTCATCCGACTTTAGCCGTGTACGCGTGACACGCGAAACTTCCTGTGAAAAAAGAAAAAGTTTCCCGAAGAGGGCAAATTCTATACTCCGATTTCGATCGCGCATCGTTGTATGCACAGTTTCATTCGCGCGTGTGTGTTATGCGTACGTACTCGCGCGCACACACACACACATGTACATCGAGGCCTGACAGCGCAAATAATCATACTCGATAGTTTTGACGTAGCGTTTGCTTAGGAGCGTGCAAGGAGTAATAATGCACGAACTCGCGACCGCCCGTCGTTTAATTCATATAGGGTATACAAATACCGAGAAGAGTCCGCAACGAGAGCATTCTCGGGATGAATTACCGTTCCAACTTCCTTGGTGCTCGCATAATACCGCGAAATTCTACGTCGAGGTGAAGTGAGCACTTGGCCTCTCGAGGTGCGAGAAACGACAAGAAGACGGTCCATTCATAACCGAGTACTGCCGCACAAAGAAAACGTTCTCTCGTAGGTATACATTGTGCATTCCCATTCACCGAGAACCTATTGCTCGACTTTAGGACTCTGGGTTCAACCGAGCTAACTTTTTTTCTCTTTACGACCCTCTTGGTGGCTTCTGTTCACCAAACACAATGACGTTTACCGGATAGTGACGAATGCCGGGGGATACATTACTGAATCTCCTCATGGGTGTTCCCCATTTTTTTCGGGCTTTTTCTCACCTTTCCAACTACGAACAACTGCCGTGAAATTTTTACGATTCGAGAGGTTGGATTTTCAAAAATTTACTTATTTTCTTCGGATATAAGTGCGAGGGTAGGAGCATGACAAATTAGCTATACTTGCGGTTTATCGTTTTCTTTTTACGAGTTTGCTCGCTAAACTCAACGATGATCATGGGTTCCTGTCTAAACCCAGTCATCATTCAGCATTCGAACTACATTACAATCTTTTGTTGTGTTATACCGTAAAACGTAAACCAAATTCGGTATTATAATGTTTTATACAGCAAACTCGAATTATTCCGTGAAATCGTAGATATTTAACTAATTAATATCATCCTCGTAAAGTTATATTCAAATACATTTTATTTTACGTATTGCTGAAACTATTTTTATTAATTTACACGCAGGTTACATTATCGTTAACTCATCTACTTATTCGTGAATGTTTTTTAGTTTTCCAATTTTTTTAGAGTTTTAATTACTTGTTTTCAAAAATTCTGTTTTAATCGTTGAATTAATAAAGAGTGACGTGCAATTACAATTGCAAACCTGTACTTATAAATGTAGTCACATCGTATGTGTTACAATATTATCTAGTTCAATTTTGATATTTCTATTACATTAAGTTACATTTAATGCACATAGTTTCATAAGGAAAACATTATTGATATCCGCATACAGCCCGTCACACATTTCACAAATAAGCAAGGACAACTTTAAAAATCTCTAAAAGTTGAAAATTAGCTAAAACTAAATATCTCGGGTAAAAATTCTAGTCGAATGTATGGCATCGTTAAACATGTAGTACAGCACCGGTAAATCGTAAAATATAACTTCCGTTCGACTTGGAATACTTTGCCATATGTGGTAGTAAAGTGCCAATAGCATATAGAGGAAGCAACATGTCCATCGACGTTTATCTTTGATTGCACTTTTTATCCTGAGTTTAACTTGGAAAAATATATTAATCGTGCAAACTGATTTGTATAAAGTTTGACCAAAGTGATATAATTAAAAAATGTCTATACTCCCTCTATATCATTAACATTTAATAGTACCTTCAAAAGCATCGTATAGTGTCCTAAATTAGCCCAAAGTCGCACATACTTTCTGTTATAAAAATATGTTTACACAGGATAGGCGGATATTAACCTTAAACTCTAAAGAAACGTTCTGCGTAATTAATAAAGAAAATAAGGAGTTTGATCGACTTGACCAAAATAATAGAAAAGTGTATTTACGAAATGTTTAGAGGAAATGGTAACAGTAGTCGAACGATTAGTTGCATAAAAATACGTTCTTGCAATACGCTAATTGCGGTAACGTCTCGAACGAAGACGAAAAAAAACCACGTCCTCCCGCAACCGTCTATTAAGAAATACTGCAACCCCCAAGGAGGAAGCCAGTGACAAAGAATACATAATTTAGTTATTATATTATATTAAGCTAATGAAACGACCGTTCGTTATTATGCACCATTGCATTACCCAATCATACTTTGGGGAATTCGAGGCGTTCCCCGAAGACCGAACCGCGAGTGAAAGCAAGACCGTTTGTTCACCGGTCACTGTAGGATACGTAAATACATACATATGTGTGTATGGCCGCGCGGTAGTAGACCGAAAATTCAAAAACCGGGAGAAAGAGACGTTAGGTCGAAAAAAGAGACACAAAAAATATGAAAGGTAGATAGGAACATAGGAACTTACGCCCTCGCGAGTGGGCTCGAAAACAAGGAAGTGACGTGTGGCATCGATGATTATAATTAACAACCGATATACCGGAACAGGAACGGCTGATTACGGTAATCAGGCTCACGTAGAGGCTCCCGTGTACGCTCTGCGGTATGATTCACGGGCAACCCGGTCGACTGAGAAAAATGACGTGAAAAAAAAACTGGAAAGAGGAGCAACAATAACGACGATTTGAAAAAAAGAGGGACCACGAGGCGAGGGAGGAGGAGTGGAAGAGAGAGAGAGAGAGAGAGAGAGAGAGAGAGAGAGAGAGAGAGAGAGAGAGAAGCCGCGAAGCGCGCACTCGGAGGAGGAGTAGAGATCTTGAACGCATGCGCGTGCAACTCTTTCCGTGCTCGACTCGACGACCGGTTATTACGTACCCGGGAGGACAAAAGACCGTGCGTCTTTCTCGCTCGTTCTCACTCCATATGGCGACCCGAGGCTCTCTTGCCTTCCGTAATGTATGTCATTAGACATTACTCTATGATAATTAAACGTCTATATGGCATTGTTACGCTCGCGTACTTACATTACATTACGGGAATGACACGTTGCGCTACAATGCTCCTCGATGTGCGTTCTCTCTCCCTCTCTCGTGGTGCCCGAGACGCCGAGAGGAGAAAAAGAAAAGTTGAAAAAACGGCAATCCGCGAGAGAGGGAGAGGGAGAGGGAGACGGTGCGTGAGCGCGACAGCTGGTGCATATGCACGGCGACACCGCGGGAAAATACGAAGCGATTCCACCCTTTTTCCTCGACGTGCGTTGCACGGGAAATGCACCGGAGATTCGCTTTGTGAACTGTCATTGTCTTTACCTCGCTCGCAAATCGGCCTCCAAACTCCTTCAGTCAGAAGTTGTCACAGAGGTCTCTCTTCTCTGTAATTTTCCACGCGTATATTTATCCTGGTGCTTTTTTTCTCTGCGACGACGAATGTCCCAGTTCGACATTCAAATAACTTGTTCAACTTATTTTCATCAATGCTGTAGGAAATAATAATAAATGTTTCCTTCAGTTTAAAATGATAAAAGCTCTTAATTTACATTGGTGTATCCAATTTCAGTAATTATATTAATTAGTTGAAATAATATTCAGTGAGATAAACCTAACTTTAAAATTGAAAGCTGATTGATTTAGCAATAAGATTGCGATAAATACATACGTATCTTAATGCTTTAACTTTTAATTAATGTATTGAACAAACGTAGCTCAGGTATAAACTTAAAGTTTATTATAATATATAAAGTATCAGTTAACAGTAAGTTCTTTTAAAACCATTGTTTTACTTAAAAACTTTTAACAAATTTTCGTTTTGCGCATCTCTTCTGTCAAAGTTCCAAAGTAGCAATAAAACAACTTTGGGAAATTCTAAGGTGATTTTTTCTTTTTCTTTACCGTTTAAATTCGAGGTGAGCAGCTAAAGTGCAGGAATTCGAGGCTAAAGCAGGTCTTTGGTAAGAACGATAAATAACTCGAAGCGTACCGAGAAAAGGTTTCCGCCCTTTGGTAGTACGCTTCATTCAACTACTTTTTCTCCCCTTGTATAAAGCACAACCGCTTAGACTTATATATAGTTAAATATATATATATATATATATATATGTATGTGTGTGTGTATATATATATATGCGTATATGTATATGTTTAAGCATTAAGTGTATTTGTGGTAATCATAAATTCAACAACTTCAAAAACTTTTCCACAAAACTTACCAGAAATTCCAATGCTCATCTAGTTAGCTTATTCTATTATTTACATTTTTGTTTATGCACTTGCTCTAAACTTAATTGTATTCCCGAGTTTTCTCGAAAATTCTGTAATATATTTTTATATACAAGAATATATACTTTTTTAAAGAATTTGTTCTGTGCTTTGAAATATTAAAAGTATTACCGTTTTTATTGTTCTAAAAAACTATGAGTTGGTACTTGTGCATTTACCCAAACACTAGTAATGAACATGCGTCAAATTTTTCGAAGTATATAAAGTAATTATAATTATGTTTACACTAGATTAATACGCTAAGTCATATGTATGTACATAGGGATAGATAGATATTTTAACTATTTATTATATTTAGTGAGTATAAAGTTCTAAAATAAGTGATGTTTTTATGCAACTTGTTATATAATAAATATGGTGAAAAAAGTATCTCGACATTGAAGCGCATATATTGTACAGAGAAATCAAGTAGTACAACGCTAACCACGGTCGGACACGAAGCGCACAACAATCCGTCACCTCCCCAAAAGTCAACCTTATAAGCGATCAACCGAAAAAAGCAATCTTGCATCCACGCGTCGGCGAAAGTCGAGAAACCGAGAACCGAAAATTATCTAGGTCAGCTTCTTTTAAACGGGCCTTTGCGGTCGCACACGTGCGGCATCGCGAGCAAATGGCGATTCTCCTTTTATACTGCACTCGCGGCTTTCGTAAACCTGCATCCTCTCTCTCTCTCCCTCCCTCCCTCCCTCCCTTTTCAATTCTTTATCGAGGCTCGTGCTGCACCATCGCGGTCATCTGCTCGCCAACCGCAGAGGAACATATCGCGCGCGCATCTGCTCGGTTCGCGGACTCGGGAGGGATGGTTATGTTACGATACACCAGCTCTACCCATCAGGAGGAAAACGTTTTAAAACGCGGGCTGCGGGGAAGGGGGTTGCGCGCGCTTTTTTCTTTCTTCGATGTTCAATTGAACAGGCCCAGGGTATTGCGGCTTTTTTCATCGCCAGAGTTTACGTAACTGCATTCGGAATTTCAGACGGAATCCTCGCTCGGGATATTCTTTATTCCTTCGTTGCGAGTGCGTGCAGACCCGAGGATTACATAATTTGTCGGTTCAACATTTTTTTCCATTTATTTTTTTATCAATGTTTTTTATTATCTTCCTCTTACATACTTTTTATATGATGTATATTACTTATGTATGTTCGTTTACTGTAGTATTTTTAATGACAAATGCAAATTGTGATTCTGGTACAGTCAATATTTTTGTACACGAATTTAAATCGAATAAAGTATATAAATGCGTGCTTTGCGCTACGTGTACGTTCAATGCGTTCCTCAATTTAAAATTGCTTTGAATAAGAAACATTTATCGAACTTGCAGATCTAGTTTTACTAACAAGGAGAGCGTCAGGCCTTCGGGAAACTGATCTTTACCAAACTCTAGGATACGATTATCATTATAAAAATGTGAAGAAACTCAGAGTTACAGATGCCAATGCCCTTTTTTATGGAAGTTATAAGCAAATAATGAAAAATGTCGCAAAAGGTAATAAAAGGTAATAACTATTTTGATTGCTTATAACCCTGAAACAAAAGGAGATATGCATTCCAACTCAATTTCGGAAGAAAGCTGAGATTAAGTAGATTAGATTACAAAAAAGAAGCTCAAATATCTTTATCTATTCAAAAGTTATGGAAGAAATAAAAATAAGAAGACAATTTGGCCTAAAAATTAATACATTTTTTAATTTGCTTGTTTCAAAATTTACGATTTTCCAATTAAATGCTGTTTTTTAAAAAAATTTGTGATAAATGAAATATCAATCGTTGGTTGATAAGTATTTAGTAAAAAAATCAACCAAATTAGAATTTTCATTTCCGTACTGGTTATTCTGGCATTATTATACAAAAACAGAAACAAGCATTGTACGAGAAAGCTATGTACTAATATCATTTAACAACAATTTTTTAATTCAAAATATCCATCAAACTATCGTTAATTAACTATTGTTCGATAACTTTTGAATAAATAAAGATATTAAAGTTTCTTTTTTTTAATCTACTCTACTTTATCTCAGCTTTCTTCTGAATTTAAGTTTCATTGCATATCTCTTTTTGATTCAGAGTCATAAGTGAGCAAAGTCAAACTTACCTTTCGCAACATTCATCATTATTTGCTTATATCTATCGTAAAAAAGAGCGTTAGAGTCCAGAACTCTGGGTTTCTTCATATTTTTATAGCAGAAATCGTATCCTGAAGTTTGATAAAGATCCGTTTCCCGAAGGCCTGATGCTCTCCTTGCAAGACGCATTATGTCATACTAACACGGTTATTGTAAAATTCTTGACTTCTTAAAATTTGAAGTAATTTTTTTTGAAAATTTGTAGCAACATAAACTTTTTAGCTGGTTATGTAAATATTGACATTTTACTGATTTGGATTTGAGTATACGAGAACTCCATAGATGTACAAGCAAACTTGGATTCATCATACTCCATAATAGGCTTCGAGGCCTATCAATTAATTTTTGTGATGATTACTCAATTGTACGTATAGTTAGGTCATTGATTACGATCAGTATGATCAGAAAAAAGGTAAAGTCTTGATCTATAGGTGGTAAAACGTTCGGCATAATAAAATGGGATAAAAATTGAATGACAATACACCCACGAGAAGTATATCAAGAACTCGTCATTACAAATCGTTGGATGAAGCGTAGTCCATAGCAATAGCGGAACGCCCCGAGAAAACAAAGAGCGGGACGAACGAGATAATCGTACAAGGGAAATGATCACCGATCAGAGGTTGTACCAGTCGAATCCAATTACCGCATCGTGACAGCCGCGAAAATAGCCCATTGTCATCGAGGTGACGCAGTGTCTCGAGTCTTATTAAACGCGCATCTCGAGAACCGTGTCCAAAAACTAGTAAACTCACGTGGATACCCACCGTGTAACGTAGCGAGAGAGCGAGCGAGAAAAAAAGTGGGCGTGTAGAGGCCCCGTGACCCCGTCGGTCACGACATTATTTTATATTCCATTCGATATCGTCGCATCTGCCAGATGAGCGCGCGTGCAGCCCGGGGAATATTAGGGCGCGCGCAGATCGGGGCGTGGCTCGGTTCACGATGTCGTTTCTGCGCGAGAGGTGCATTGTGCCCGGAGACAGAGACGCACCTGGGAGTGAGCCCCGCGACACGCCTCTGCGCCGCGGACATGCGACGAGAAAAGAGAGACAGAGAGAGAGAGAGAGAGAGAGGAAGGATTCTTACGCGGGAAAAAGGGGGATACATCTATAATACAACGACACATAAACTCCGTGGCTATTCATTTGTCGAGTCTTGACAACGCGACAAATGTTTCCGATTGTATTCCGGTGGTAATGCGTTTGTTGCCTTTTTTTAGACTCGGGATTTCAAAGTTATGTATTCGCACGGCTTCCTAGGTGTCTTTATGGAGGTTTTACGAGGTGAGCAACAGGAATCCACGCGGCCTTGTCAACGTTCTGTATTAGGGCGCGCTTCTCTTATTTTATTTTACTTTTTTCTTTTCTCTTCATCGAGGGCCGGATGGCGGTTTGTTACAAATGACGTGGGATTTCAGGATGAAATTAGGGTTTTCTTCGTGGCACAGCTCGTTTGGGAAGTGTAGTAGTTAATTTTAGCTCCTGGATGATTAGGATTGATGTGACTCCGGTATGACAGAACTGTTGAGTAACGGGTTAAACCTCCTTTTTATTCCATATTTACGGAAATACAACAGCTGACAGTAAACTGTATATACTTTGGTAATACAATGCTTTCGTGAACTTTTTTTTTTATAATAATATATTTACCAAATGGAAATAGGTACGTGTACTAATGAAGCATATGTATAACTATAATTCCAAAAAATTATTATATTTTAAACTTTAGATTTCTACAATACTGACTAAATACACAAATTCGTTTACGTAATCATGCTGTAAAGAGAAAGCGAGAAAGATGGTGTAAAACTATAACGCTAAAAAATAATAAAAAACCGAAAATTTAAAAAAAAAATGCGTGAATACAAATTATAATATATAACTTTATAATTGTGTGTGTCTGTATAGATGGGGAGTATAGTATAATATAATATAATTTGATTATTTTAAAAAATTGTATACAGAATTTGTACAAATAACTATTTTTTTCGACGAACTTATCGTATATAAACCGTTCGCGTAAATGTTATTTTTGAAATTTGCGAAAAAGAATATTTCTTTCATGCAAGTATAATTACTTCTTTGTCAATGAAGAAAACCATATGTCTCGCATTATATTAAATGTTTATATAAATATTACATTCTGATGTATATACATATGTAGCGGTAACGCTTACACTAGGGAGAAAATCGAATTACATTAAAGAAAACGAATTTGAATAACCAGAGGAGAAACGGAGTTCGAAAGAAAGAGAGAGAGAGAGAGAGAGAGGGGGAGAGAGGGTGAGGTAGGGGGAGAAAGTGGGAGATGAAATGCGCGACATTCGTTCGACTAAATGCAGCTAGGCATCGTTTATGCAGGAGTAGCCGCGAGACATGAATATACGTGTCCATATGACACGTTGAAGGGAAAGAGAGAGAGAGAGAGAAAGAGAGAAAGAGAGAAAGAGCTTGGTGGAGAGAAGGGCTGGGGAAGAGGGACAGAGCTGCAACACCGAGACACAATGCGGACCAGTCATTATACACGTCTATAGGCATTGTTCGTCGAATAAGCGCGGCCGGATGTACCGTGCAAGAAAACGAAGGAAAGCAATGGCGCCACGAACCGGTTGCGAAGTCTTCGGCCACGTATCTCATTGTGTGGAATTTTTCAAACGCAATGTAACATTCTATGGTTACTTTTTTTGTCTTTCGTTTGACGCCCGAGGTCACGCTAAAGTTCACGTTGCAACCTTTTCTTTCGTGTAGGCCTCCTTCCTCATCGTAGATATATCATTCGTACTTAAGTGTATTCGTTACAGTAACGATCCTTATATTCCTATACGAATACTTGGATCTACATACACTTGTACAATCCCAGCGTTTAATGCATGAACATTTTTGCTTACAATCGCTTATATGGGGCTGCACTTTAGGTAGCACTCCTATCATTTTGTTTTTTATTTTCAAGAACCGTGTTTGTGGAACAAATAAATAATTAAATATACTCACAGTAATTAGATTCTATAGGTTTCAGTACAAACAATTTACTATTATGGTACTTTTAGAAAAATGAAGGTTTAATTGCAATAATATATAATTCACTTCTTTACATGTAGTTATTTAGCTCCAAAATATTGACGTTTTTTCACAAATCGTTGTAATAGTATCGTAGTAATATACGATAATCATTTATATCAGCTGTTTAGAGATTGATTAATTTTTTAAATAATAATAATAGAATATTGAAAATGTTATTGGACATAATCACTTTTAAATAGAGAGAATTTATATGTAAATAGTATTATAACATAAAAAATAAATACACTGGCTTCCCTTTATCTTTGGTTTGCTACCAAAGACCATCTTGCAACCGAATTTTTGTTATCTTTATCATAATTGACTATGTGAATGCATTTTATCAAAAATACGTTAAAATATGTTTCCCCAACGATCAGTTTTGATAAGAATAATATTTTATGGTTTTTTAGATATCTTTTTCAAAGCCTTTCTTAAAGAATGAATAATGTTAAGAAAGGCTAGTCTTTTTCAAAACTGTCAGCTGTTAATCTGAATTTTAACGCGTATTTTACACATTTTTTTCTCATATATAAATGTAACGAAACAACGACAAATAATTTAACATACGTTTTGTTGTTACTTCTAAATAGACAAATTGCTCACGAAGATTATAAATATATACATATATTGGCGCAACACGTGTATGATTTATAGTATAACATCTATAAAATCAATTTTTCTCGATAGGTGATCGATAAATCATGAATCGAACCGCCTGCAATTACGAAATTCGTCAGAAATTCCATTTGCCGACGTATGTACGAATGGATAAAAAAAATCGATATCTTACAGCCAGAGACACAACACCGATAAAAAAAACGCGTAACATTAGTGCAGTAAATCCATGGAGGGTAACGGAAAAGGTGCATTACAATGCTCTCCGACGCGTTATCGCGATTAACCGCGACATCGTTTAGCCGAGCGCACTCGCTCACTCGCCGGTAGAAAATCGCGGTTTTACGGTGTGCGTATAGAGTACACGCGTGGGTATAGGTATATACACGACGGGTCTCGTCCGACGGCACACATAAACCGTGCGGCCCCGATACGCCCGAGGGGGCGGCCGGGGCGGACGGGATTCCGCCCCCAGGTGGAGCAGGGTGGTACCGGCGCATTTCTCATTCTACGCTGGCGGTGCCGCTGCATAAATAACGCCCGACTTAATAAGGACTCGCGCGCACCTCTCCGCGACCAAACCATATCCAATGGAATCCAACGGAAATACAATCGATGTAATATTGTTCGTTCAACGTTTTTCATTTGCGCTTTTTACTTCGTAGTGTATTGTTTTTTACCATTCGTTCATTGTTCAAATGCTTTCTTAAACGGTCGATTTTATTTCGCCCTTGCTCTTCTGTGTGGATCAGTTTCATTTCTAATATCTGATGACGTTCTGGACTAAAAAGCTACAATTACATTACATTAATAAGGTTTTCATGCGAGATTTTCGGTTAATTATATCGGAAACATTTTTCTGGATGTAAAGGTTCGTAATAAAACTTTATGAAATCCTGTTGGTCAATTTTTAGTCAAATCTTTTATACTTTTTACACTATAATTATAATCGACTAATTAATGTTGTTCTTATAAATATTAGTTCGATACTGTTCAATATTATATCTTGTTATTGTATTTTGAATTACCGTAGAGAAAGAGACCAACGTATAACGCCTAATCGAAATTAATTGTGTATTTAAACATTGTTTCTAAGTCGTTTGATTATACAACAAGTTGGTGATCAATATATAAAAAAATAATATAGTCAAGGTACATGACACATTCGATAATTTATCAAGCAATAAAAAAGTAAAATCCGTTAAGATCCGAAAAGGAGTTTATCCCAGCATTAGACTTTTAACAAGACATTCATAAAGTCCTTATTTACGAAGCCAGAAGCGATAATAGATGACAAATATTGGCAGATGCTCGAGCCAACACAAGTCCGCTCTCCGGCACCCTTATTCTTCCCTCTCTCCTTGCCCTAGCACACGCGGCGCGTCGAGAATAGAAAGGCAATGTACGGTAGTAGCAGCAGCAGCAGCAGCAGCAGCTTCTTTCGTTCGCATTGTCGCGCGAGAAAGGCATGCATAAATCAAGCTCGCCGCCAACAATGATCGCGACTCCCTCTCTCTCTCTCTCTCTCTCTCTCGCTGTCTCTCTCTTTCTCTGCTGCACGCACGGAGAGAGAGGGAGAAAAGTTCTCCCGCTGGTTTGGCCTGCGCAGAGGCGCGACCACAATGCGGCTCGATGACAAATGATTCCCGCCCGAAGATAGAGAAAAACGAGAGCGAATTATTCGAGTCAGGGATTCGTGTATCGCCCGCAAAACTGACCCGACTTATTATATCATTGTGTGCATTAGTCGAGCTGTCTCCCATTCTTCTCGCTCCCGAACGTTTTATTTTGACGATTTTTCGAAGCCTGCCGTTGTGATTGTCGATAGACGGTTTTTCAACCATTCGCTCATCTATACCGATGCCTCTTCCTTTTTCATATTTTTTGAGGTGTTTCTAGGGTCAGTTTTGCGGTTCGATGGATCCTTTGTTCCGATGCCAAAACTTCTACATATTTCGACGTTTTTATCCCTTCTTTTCGATTGCGTGTTACCCGATATATATTACCGTCATTTTCATGAAATTACTGGGTGTATTCATCTTTAATCTTGAAATACGAGCGTTTAGATCAAATTATTCCGGACATTTAATGTTTACTTTATTAAATACGTTTTACATTTACAGGAATTGATTTATACATTTTTAACAGATTGTATAATAAAACCAGGCTTTATATTCACAGCGAAATTATTAATATAAAATATTAGTCATGTTCCTTAATTAAAAATATTCTAGCAAATTAATAATGTTAACAATTTTCTTTTTAAAATTAAAAAATTGTAGTTTCGGATATGCATGTTATTATATATAAGTAAAACAAAAATTAATAAACTTCAGAATTTCAATGATCTATTAATGTTGTCTCATTGCTTAAAGACATGCTTCTGCTATTAGTAAATTAAAATACAACTTATCAACAGTGAATAATATCGTATATGATGGGAAATTGGATAATGCAAATAAAGGAAGGCGAATGTAAATGTAAAGAAATGTAAAGCATAGAAATGATGAAGCATTAAAGTTGAGAAATTGAGGATTTAATCCTAAGGGTAAGGATTTGCCGGGACATTTAAAAGCACAAGTGCTCAAGCAGGAGGGGGAGACAGACATTTAGAAATCCAAGGATTTCCACCTGAGGAAGGTAGTTTTTGCCATTCCTCCTCGTAAAGGCCTCCGCATTCCCGAAGCTGGCCAAGTTAAAAGCGCCCCAGCGCGACGAAGAGTTACGGTCTCGCATAGCGATAAACTCTGGCCTCGTAGCAGTAACACGCCCTCCTCCCGTGGAAAGCGGTTAAAAGCGCGCAACCGCGATCTCTGTCGGCGGTTAGTTTGTTTTACGACCGGGAGACTCGGGGACTCGGGGATTCGGGGACTCGGAGCCGGGAACTCTGGGACCCGAAGACGCGACTTCCACCGAGATTCTTTTCTGGTCCATCTGCGCTTTATGGCCCCTTTTCGGGACAGGGATTCGCGCCCGCGCGAGAGAATGACGAATAGCCGGAGAGCACCCAGCACCCGGTTCTCCTTTATAGACCTCCGACTCCCAGGTTTATGGAAACCGAGCGGGGACTACCGGTTTAACCAACTACGAGAGCTTTTGTGTAAGCGCCCTCAATTAAGTTGTAAGAACGACTACTGCGCCGTTTTAACGACTCGAGAAAAAGGGGCCTGCACGCGCTCAATTTTCGACGTCTCGCGCGTTTTACTCCCAGCTAACCTAAGAATGTGGCTAGCGACCGACAAATGGCTTTTACTTATTCGTCGCGTTATCGAGTAGACTTTAACCTCCTTCACCCAGTGCGGACCCTCGAGTTTTTTCAGTTGAACGGTCGTGCCGATTATGGAAATGCAACTACTCGGTTATTATGGCTTGCGGTAAACGTTAGATTTGCCCGTTCGTGCAAGCTCTTTAACTTAGCATTCAAACGTACTTTTCGAATCTTGCTTAACCAATCCAATCATACTTTAACAAGTCCACATTATACGACATTACAATAAGACGGTATTTATTATTCACAGTATTTCATACAGATTTGTGCGTATTAACGTTACATCTCTTATAGACGAGGTAAAAGCAAATTTCTCACTTTGACCTTAAGTTATTCATGCTGCAGTTTTTTAAATACTAAATTACTGTAATAAGTTCCCACAAAGTAGCTATAGATTTAAAATTCAAATACTATTTTTCGATGCACATGGTGGACAACTTGTGATTTTGAAGTAGTTTCAAACCCGCAATTGTACACGCTAACCAGGGTCAATCAATAATAAGAAAGCGCCATGAAAGAAAAAACAAACACCGCTTAAATTTTGCATACCATTTGAAAAAGTATAATCGGTAGTCTTAAACAATTTTTGAAAACTAAAAGAAAGAAAATTTTTGGCAACTTAAAAAGTAAAGCACGTAATTAATTTTCGTAGAAACTTTATACAATTTTTTATAAAAAAGGAAACTTTTACCAATATCTTCACCTCTGACAATATATATTTTTACAACAACCGTATACTTGTCATAACATTTGATTGTAGGTATTATATAATAATTTATGACATGATTTAAACTTTTATATCTGTAAACAGAAAAATAATATTATTCTTATCAATTAATTTGCAGTCTAACATTTTAAAGATACACTGTAGTTGTACTCCAAATTATGTTAAAAACAAAATAATAACGATGTAGATGAATTTATTGTTATTATAACACATACATTTGAAAAATAGCTAAATTTTCTCAGGATCTTATTCAAATTTAAATTTAACATTTTACTTTTTTAAAGTGTCTCTTATCAAAGACGTATACATAATTATAAGTTATTCACTTATTGATTGGGGGCGTGATGTCTTATGAAATACATAAAATAACGGAGAGAAACTTGTCAGAGAAATGAAAAATGATCTCAATTTCCCTTGAAAGCAATTTCTAAACTGAGTAAACATAACGAAATCTTATATTTTAGTGAGAAATCGTGTAATTTCCTGCCGTCGAGAGTGAGGATTCGAAAAAAAGAAAAGAATAATAAATAAACCGAAAAAGCAAACGACGCGAAGGACCGCAGTTAACTCGAAGCACCTCCGAGAAGGAACTTTGGATGGCAAAAAACGGGTAGTGCAGACGGCGCTTGTTAATAAGCGCAATTCGCACTTCCAGAAGCGATTATTCGGCGCGCTCGACGGCGCGCGCATTCCGGGACAGCACTCGCGTCCAACCGAGAGCCGCGGATACGCCATAAATAGTCGGTGCTACGTAGCCGTATATCTCCTTCGCCGTCGCGCCACGCCCCAAGCACGTGCTGCCTGCGCGCGCGCGCCCGCTCGCGCTCGCCTCCTCTGCCCGCAGCCCTACGTCGCTTTTCTCGATTTTCGCCGGCTAGGTTTTTTGCCCCTCGAGAACAAGAGAAGAGAATCGGACGACGGACGACGTGTCACGGCTCACGACCGAGGCTTTTGATCCAACACCGTGCACGGTTTACAGCTTATTTAAGATCGTGGGATGGACTCCGCGATCCTGTTGCTGCAGAGGTGCGCACCAGATTTCACGGATTCTTTAGGATGGTTGCACTTTTTTGGAGGCGTGTCGTACACCGAGATTCACTTCTTTTAAGCTTTCGGATGGCACTGGAACTTCCCCTCGAAAGCATTTCCTTGTATTCAGTAGAATGGTATTTTAACGCTGACACTTGTACTTCAGTTATTTGCTTTTTTATTACCACTCGACGGGCGATTTAATTGTCGATATTATTTCGGTAAATTTTAAAATGATTTTCAGCCAATAAGTTTAATACATTCTTCTTTTGCGACACTATAAGTGGCAGCTTACTTAAATTTACCAAAAGATCAAGTTTCGCTTGTCATCAACTAAGACGAAACGGGCGCTAGTAGCCAAAAGTGACGTAACTACATTCGAGAAGTGTACGAAAAAGTGGGCAGTACCGTATCGACGTTCAGTGACACATTCATTATGAACGTATAACCAGGAGCCATCAGTTCCGAAAGCCGCGAGCGTAACGAGCCTGGGACAGAGCGACGTTCACCCAACACATTATTTATAGCGCTCGACGCGAGACCCTTTTCGCACCGCAGTACATCACCGGCTTGTCTCTTGCAACCTCGAGGAGTCGACGCGAGTGTGGAGAAGGCAATTTTTCATTCGTATGCTACCCTCGCGTCCTCGTACTTCCTACGCGTAAATTTTGCTCGATGGAGCATCTCGAGTCTTGTTTTACAAAATTTTTAGCAGATCTCACTGTCACGAGTGATTTAATCGACTTTCTCCACTTCTTTTTATCGGTCATGCCAAACTGTACTTCTATAAGTTACCTACAACCATTTATGTCATTTAAAGTTGACTCCAAATGGTTATTTATAAAAGATTATCCAATCGAAATATATAAACGTACAACAAATTGTTTACAAACTTTTCATCAATTAATTGTTGAAAAGTTTCATATTAACATTCGAGAACACAATCGTAGTATTATACTTACGTTACTAATCCGTGCGAATGATTCGATGGATTGTTACAAATATGTAATATCGAGATTATTATTATTATCTCTTAAGGGGATGTCAGACTCAGGAAATGTCAATTTTTACTTTTTTTTATAAACAAATAACTTTTTTAAAAACCCTGAAACAAATATTTTTTTTCTTAAAAAATTGATCCTTCAGCCCCTTTTTTATATTTTAAACTATCAATATAAATTTTGTTCAGATTTTTAAAATAATATTTTACGTACAATGTTTTGGTTGACAGGTGCAAATTCCTGTTATTTAAGTCCGACATCCCGTTAAAACAATTTTTTCAAATATTCCAACGTGGTATGAAAATTATTAATTTTTGAATTTATTGTACTATACCATTAGCTACCGATGTATATTGAAAGTATTAAATTTCGTAAGACTCTCACGGTTTTTATAACTTGTACGTGGATAGATGTCACCCACACCACCTGAACTAAAAAAAGAAAAGGATTTTCGTGCACGAACGCGTAGTGTTACATTAGAAATTTATAATATACGGCTCTCATCAAGTTTTCTCACGTTATTGACACTTTGTTCGCTCTTGGCGATCGAATATCCAAACCACATAAAAGAAAAGAACAAATCCATCGATTTTAAAGATCTTCAGAATTGCCCGTATATCCGATTATATGACTTGGGTAAGGAAAATCTTATACAATGCAGAAGAAAGAATAGTTGAGAAGAAACCAGGTAATAAAGTAAAAAAAAGCGATTCGTGCGACGGGCAATTAGTATCGAATGTCAAACTAGACGACCAATACTATGTACGTTAATCGATCGGTTTACCTAGCAAGATGCTCAGTATATGTGTATAGAATGGTCCAAAAGTTCTCCTAAAGATTAATGTATAGCAAATAAATAAAAACTAGCTTTTTTATAAAAATGTTTTACATACTTTATTTATTGTATTGTACGCGCGTATTAAATAAGAGTACAATTTTATGTGTTTATTTGAATGATTATTATTTTTTATCCAATATTACTTGATGTTAACAAATGATACACATATGTATATATATATTATTATTTTTCTTCAAAACATTGAATTTGAACCTTTGGATTTGACTGAAATATCTTTAATTCAACAACATTGTTAACAATACATAGGCGATTGACAATCCCTTGTAGATGATTAAAATAGTCGATTGAAAACTACATGGAGGCAGCTATTTTAAAGGTAAGGTTGGTAGTACCAGTGAAATGCACCCCGCAGACACAATCTCTCGACGGGATGCACAACCTGCTCGTAAGAGTTTCCTCACGTAAACGTTTCTCGCGCGCGAGGGACAAAAAAATGGCCATTCACTCCTGGATCCCTCTTTCTCTCTTCTCAAGGCTTTCATTCTTCGTACGCGTTAGTCTGAGCATCGCGCGGAGAAATCGTTAATAGCCCTCCTTCGTTTCATTCATGGGGACGTCCCGTAAAGGGGATCCGATTCATAAGAAAGGCTCACGGTTTTTTACGATGATTTTTCGGGGAAAGTATTACACTCACTGTGGTTTTTTCCCTCAGTGTTATTATTGTTATTTAGTTTGGAACCAATCTCAATATCTGTAAAATGACCAACTTTGAAAAAGAGACGGTGTATTTTCCTAACTTAATAGACTTCCTAACTTGAATAGATTTTTTATTTGCTTCAATAAATGTTACATTTTAGTTATTACATAAGTTAATATTGATTTTAGAAAATCGATTGTAATAAATATATTTTAAACCATAAATGCACAACACATTTAAATACCCATAAAATATCAGAGTGCGGAGAATTTTTATTGACTAATGATTAATTTAATTCATTTTTAATTCATACAATAAAATAAGTTTAATTTTCTTTGCATTAAGTAATAACTTTTTGTTATTGTTTGAACGATTTATATTTCTTAAAAGTTCAATAATATTATTTAAATCAATTTAGTAATTACTTAGTTATGATAAATTACAATTATATTTTAATTTTTGAGATTTAAAAAATAAAAATACAAAAAAGATATAACTGATCTTTTATATACGATTGTTCCCAATTAACATTAGCTGCGCATTTGAGATTACAATTTATTTAAAATTATTTTTATTTATTTTGTAAACTGTATTATTGTTTCATATACGAAATATATATGTTTTCAATTCCAATTGTACAGCATTTAAATAGTCTTTAAATATTTAAGAAAGAGATTTGAATAAAGGTTATAAGCTTCTGATGGTAGCACTCGTAAGACAAAATAACTCGCTAACAGCATCTACGGCAAAAAATGTCCCTCCTTAATTTCGTCGATTAGTCCCATTAACGGAATTTCCCAATACGGTTTTATATAACAGCGAAAAGGCGATCCGAATAAACGCGTACATCCGCGATTCGAGTAGTGGATCGGCGAGTAATCGTCGCTCGAGGGGGTCTCGCAAACCCTGACAGGCCCTCGGGGCCCTTTTACCCATTTCTCGAGTATCGGAACGAATGATATTTATCGAGCGAACAAATGCGTTCTTATACCATGGGATCCCTGGGGTGGTCCTTGGCGCTCTGGTTGAGAAATTTTGGCCGCTTTTGTTTCCTGTACGCATCTGTTACGATTACCGAGCTTGTAGTGGCTAATCTAATTTTCCAAGTGCCATGTTGGGTGCAATTTGTTTTATACAGAGTTTGTCTTTCAACTTATATTTATTTTCATCTAATAAGTTTAGTGTTTGTAAAGGGATTGAAATAAATATTTTAATATATCATTATACATTATTAACGTATTTATACTGTTTTCGGTTTTAATAAAATAGAATTTTATTAATAAATTTCAATAAATTACAAATTCAATAAATCGATCTTAATTGTTACATAATCGTGTATTATTGTATGAATTGTAAGTAGTGAACTAGTCAAGATGAATCAGCACGTGGGTGTGTGTATATGTATGTATTTACGTGTAAGCTTTGCTAAAAGCACATAATTAAGGAAGAGTCTTTACTGCAAAAGATAGGAGGTAAGAGTCACGAGGGGAAAAATAAAAGAAAAGCAAGCATCAAGTAGAGATGATCGAGATGACCACGGGGTTTGAAGGAGGAGCGAACAATAAAAATCGTTCCGGAAGAGACACAGGATTTCGCGGCATTGTCGAAAATGGCCAGCGATAAAACCGCTAGAGGTAAAGAAAGAGAGGGAGAGAAACGCTGGACCTTAAGAGCCTCTGAACTGTTTCCGAGTGACCATAAAGCTGATACATCGGCCACTGCCTACACGTAGACGCGCACCCTTTTGCGGCTCCGGAGCTCGAAGGGTCCGCGATGTTAAAACTTTCCCCTGACAAATTGTTCACGTGCCGGCTGTCAGTGATCGATGGTCAGTCGAGCCCGAAGATATCGTCTAACTGAGATGCTTTCAAATAGTACGCTGCGAGTGATTTTTACTGACCCTTCCTAGTTATAACGTCGATTAATGTATTCGGGGATGTTATTCTTTGTTTTGCCTAGATTTCCTTTACTTTCCCTCCAAGTATTATTAAGTTTATTATTCATATAACTTTCGAATCTTAATAACCAATTGTAATTCGATAGATTCCATGTTTATTTAATGTTTTCATTTTTTATTTCAAAAGATTGTTTGTTCTACAAGATGATCGTATAGATGCTGTGATGGACGGCCCTTGACAAGAAAATTTCGTAATGAACTCTTTGAAATGATAAAAAATTATTACACTTATTTACACCGTAATATATACATTTTTACGAGCTTCCAATATTTCTTCTCCATGTTTGCACATTACACACATGATCAAAACTAGGGAAAAAATATCATTAGTCATTTTTAAAGTATAACCATTAGCTTTATTATTAAACGTTACAATAAATTCAATAATCTAAAGTTATAAAATTTTTATTATAATCCTCGAATAAGATAAATTTTACCTACTACTGATGAATTCATTGTAAAAATACTCTGATACGTAAGTTTGTATAATTCTTTATGATTTACATAGTAAACTTTATAATGTTTAACAAACATTAGATCAGTTACAATGAAATTAAAATAGATTGCCGCAAGCATGAAAATCTAAAATAAAATTCGTCTCGCAAACATGTGGCCGATCTAACATACACATATCGAATTCGAAAGGAAAAGACAATCGAGGTTATTGCCCAAAGAGAATCGCGTTTCCAAGTGTTTGCGTTTCCTTTGGACTCGCGCGCGGCTAACCGTCGTATCGTTCGGCCCGATGTCGGCGTAAACGAGGATCATTTCGAGCTCCATTAACCCTCGACGCGCCCGTCTAACCCCGTCCTCCCTTTCCGCGCGCAATTTCTCCGGGATTGGCTCGTTTTTTGCGGCACGATTTCGCCAGGGCCCCAGCGAAATTGTGTTAATTTGCCGGCTGACTATTTATCTTTATGGGCCGCTCTCTCGATTCCCGAAAGACGTTAAAATGGACTTTCCGCGGATCTTCTCGACGACGTCTTTCCTATACTCGGGCCACTCTCTCGCTCCTTCTCCTTCTCCCTTTCTCTCGGTTCCTTCGTCTTTTTCTCCTCGTTCATATACCTTTTTTTCAACGCTTTTTCGCGCTCCGCTTTATCGTATTTTTGCACGGGGCGAAGGTGCAGCGTTCGCGCGTCCAACGAGCCATAAAGTTCGACCTTTCGAAGAGTTCGGAATTCCGATGAAAGGCTGATGGAATATGCTTCGGGGAACCGGAAGATTTTTGCTGGTCTTTTCGTTCGTTTCGTTTTCGAAAATTTCGCATCTCCCTCGCGCGATGGGAAGATTCCCCGGTCCTGCCGTCGCGTCGATGAATATGGACGCCCTTTGGACTTTGCGCGCTACGTAATGGGGAGAGATTAGCCTTGGCAGATTGGCCCGTAAAAGTTCATTAGTGCGGTGTTAAATCTATTACTATGTCTTAAAATAGAGACGAACCCGTATGGGTTTATGTGTTAAAATAATGCCTTGAACCAATTTCTCGGGACTTGGGACTTGGGACTCGAGGCGCCTCTCGACAGCCGCGCCTTCGTATGGGCATTCATTTTCGCTTTTAACTACGCTATCGATAGACAACCGTCGTTTCATTACCGTGAGAAACTTATTAAGACATTTTATTTTCGCATCTTTTTTCTTCTAATTTTTTTTCACGGAACATTGCTTTTCACACACATCAGCGACTATCGATTTTTAAATACGTATATAACGTGTCGAGTACACTTTTTTTATTGCGTACATTCATCCAAATTATTATATATTTAAGTCCATATCTTTAATATATGTACAACACTTTGATTTACTATGTATGTATATGCAATTTACTTAATAAAAAATTATATTTTCAAACACGCATTATCTTCACGGCAATGTAAGGAAATAATATTCTGATATTCGCAGCTCAACAGTTTCAATGTTTCACTTTTGAGAATTGAAAACAGTAATTTTGAAATCAATATCATTGATTATACGAAGAAAGTATATGCGGATGAGTCTGAAAATAATGAATGAAAAATTTAACTTTTACAAAACCGTTCACTTAGGTTCGAGGCTTTAAACACTTAAAATAACATGAATGAAAGATAAAAGTATCATTTTTGTCTTCCACGAAGTGAAGGTGCGTTATTTCGTGGTAACCGAAAGTATAATTAGGATTTCGGGAGACCACCGAGTGCATTCTCGATTTGGTGGTCAGTATATTTACGAACGTAATCGCACCCCCACGTAGGCTCAAATCACCGGTTCCCTTCTCCCGAACTATAAACATCTTTAACTAAACTTATGTAATCATTTTATTCTTTGTACTGATTCACTCATTCGTTTATTTATTCCATTATCCAATGCCGTTTATATTGTAATTTAATTTACTATGTACGATATACAAAATTTAACTGCAATTAATTGACAATCGAAGCTATACACGAATACCATTTAACATGTATCAGAAAATCAGTTTTATATACTTTATTTAAGCTGTAGAATACACTAAATAAATATCGACTATACTGTTATGTAACAATTGGTTCTTCCAGGTACATATGCAGTATGCCAATATCAAATTCGATCAAATGTTTAATTTTGAGATAGAAACAAGAGGTATAATTCTTAATGTCTATAAAGTGTAGTAATGGAATGAGAATTCATGGAGATGAAAAAGTCTAGAAGTAGTTTGGTTAATTTAACCGAATATGCGGAAAGCACAAGGTTTAAATGAATTCATTGAAAGGATCAGCAGAAACCCCAACGATCAGGTTTACTTAAATCGAGACACGAGCCGTCGTGGTCCCAATAAAACCAATCGAAAGGATGCCGAGATTAGAGAGGTTAAAGAGAGAATCAGGAATTTGCGTCACGAAGACAATCAACGGAACCAAGGCGTGTCACTGTCCCGTGCAAGCTCCATCAAGTTGTACGTGTAGCCGCGCGCTCGAGCACGCGCACACACACACACACACACACACACAGGTACGTGCAACACCCACGAGCACTGGGAAACCGAGACGGCGGTTTTTGATTCCTCATCCTTGGGGTACGGGGGAGACCGAGAGTGTCGCACTGCATCGGCCTCATCAGGCGAATTACAGAGCCGACAGAACGCGCGCGCGGTCGCGTGGATAGGCGGGCAACGGAGATGAATAAAGCCGAAGAGCGCGGGTTAATGCTGTCGCCACGTTTCCCTTCCCACTTTATACATATACTTCTCGTTCCGTCTTTCTTTAATCCTACCTGCTTCTTTTATCCCTCTTTGTTTTGCGAATCTTTATTATAAGGCGGGGGACCGAAAACAAACAGCGCAATTTTGGTTTCATCACAGCCGGATGTCGCGCATTCATGGATTAACGTACTTTTTGGTAGCTACTTGGATGTTTTACTCCGGTCTGGACATTATTTCAAAGTACCATATTACCACTTTCCAAGTACCCTAGTAAAAATTTAACATTTGAACGTTAGATAAAACTCCAAATTTGCTATTAATTGGGCATTTATTCGGTATTTTATGTTAGTTTATCAGGATCTTAATGTAAGTACATTTAACTATCATACAATTAAATATATTTACAAGTTAAAAAATAATTATACCAAGACTTTATTACTCGATGAAAGTCCGTGAAATTTAGAAACATCTTTTATTTACAGAACCAATAATCACATTAACTCATGTAATTTCAAGTAATAGCCATTTTTCACCCTATTCAAAATTCATAAACTTTTTCTTCTTTTCATATTTCAGTGACTATATGCTTCAATATTTGTAAAATCTTCGTTTCAACTACAAGACTACATTTTTCAAAAAGTACCTTTATATGTTTGCTAGATATTCTTCTTTTTGATAATTCCGATTTTCAAGTTTTTTTAACTTCAAAGTATTATTGATTAGCTATTTCTTTGTTTAATAATCGTAGTTGAAATTTTACGATTATTTGGCCAATGGTTCCATAAGCCTAATTTTACGAAATTTTTAGTAGAAGATGGTAAGATTTCTGACAGGAATAAAACAATTTTAAACGGGTGATTGAATTTTTGTACTTAATTCATCTAAAGCAAAAACTTCAGCCGCGGTTACTGAGATTTTGGAATCACGTACAATTTTAAAAATGGGTGGCGATGAACTATATAGAAATTAATGAAGGTACTTGGCATTAATTCCCATGAGTGATCCTAACAAAACGCAGGCGTCTCCTCCAGTGGCTCAACCACGTTGCTGTCCGATGCAAGATGGACAAAGTGTATTGACGGCGGTTTTTGATTCCTCATCCTTGGGGTACGGGGAGACCGAGAGTGTCGCACTGCATCGGCCTCATCAGGCGAATACAAGAGCCGACGAACGCGCGCGCGGTTCGCGTGGATAGGCGGGCAACGGAGATGAATAAAGCCGAAGAGCGCGGGTTAATGCTGTCGCCCGTTTCCCTTCCCACTTTATCCATATACTTCTCGTTCCGTCTTTCTTTAATCCTACCTGCTTCTTTTATCCCTCTTTGTTTTGCGAATCTTTATTATAAGGCGGGGGACCGAAAACAAACAGCGCAATTTTGGTTTCATCACAGCGGATGTCGCGATTCATGGATTAAAGTACTTCTTTGGTAGCTACTTGGATGTTTTACTCCGGTCTGGACATATTTCAAAGTACCATATTACCACTTTCCACGTACCCTAGTAAAACTTTAACATTTGAACGTTAGATAAAACTCCAAATTTGCTATTAATTGGGCATTTATTCGGTATTTTATGTTAGTTTATCAGGATCTTAATTTAAGTACATTTAACTATCATACACGGAGAGAAATATTTAGAAAATATTACAAAGGAGTTTGGTAAAAATTCCCAAACTCCCAAGTAATGTGGTAACAGACCGAAAAACCGAAAAAATTACCAAACTGCTAAGTAAAATTTACAGTAAATGTAGTAAAATTTACTCTAAATGTAGTAAAATTTGTGGAGTTAGCGTACTAAATTTTACAATTAAGCTTGTAAATTTTATTAACTCTGATTTTTCCTATACTGTTTACGAAATTCTATAAACAACAGTACAGCACGAGATACCGAAAAGAAGCGATAAATAAAATTTTTATTGGAATCGCGTCGTTCGTTTGTTTACTTTAAAAGGACGATTCGATGAAACACATGCAAGTGACGCGGTGGCGCAATGTAAGGACTTGGATTCTCAACCCAAACTTCGCAGGTTCGATCTCGATGACATCCAGAATTTTTTTCACTAATTAAATTTCATTCACTATTATACAATAATATATTTACAAGTTAAAAAATAATTATACCAAGACTTTATTCACCGATGAAAGTCCGTGAAATTTAGAAACGATCTTATTATTTACACATAAACCAATAATCACATGTAACTCATGTTCATTTCAAGTCAATAGCCATTTTTTCACCCTATTCAAAATTCATAAACTTTTTCCTTCTTTTTCCTATTTCCAGTGACTACATATGCTTCAATATTGACGTTAAAATCTTCGTTTCAACTCCAAGACTACATTTTCAAAAGTACCTTTATAGTTTGCTAGCTCTTCATTACGTCGCAGTCATAATTTTTACGGTTTCGATATCAATCTATACTTACGGTCCGGTTTACCTAAACACGCATTTTAATTTTGAATATTTATATATGAGCATTCATTTCTGTTAGTCCTATTAAATAAACCGAAATAAGCAGACTACAAATACATCTAGAAAAATCTAGTCAAATGTTTAAGTAAACATTGCATCTGTACTATTTTCATATTTTATAAGAAATTACTTACACGCAAAGTTAATACATATGGAATTAATGATATTCGGTTTTTGTAAGCCTACAGAATGTTGGAATATAGTCACATTAATGTTGAACAACCATGCGTAGACATTTTAATCGTATATTGTACAATAAATATCGACCTCCGCAGTTGAAGCAGTCTAAAAGGAGCGTTCAAGCAAGAGTCAGAGAAAGAGTTGTTGTAGAGATGAAAAAAAAGATTTGCCTATATATAGTCGATATACGTGTGGCACTGCGGCAAAGCCTGTGGATCGGAGCACGTCGCGATGAAATGAGGAGCGCGCGGCAATGGCAAATAAATCGCCTCGCCCGCGTCACGTTTCGCGGCTATCCGTGGCCCCGCAGAAAGGCCGCCGCCGTGAGAGTCCCTTTGATCTTGCCGCCGCGCGGTGGAGGAGCTTCGCCCTCTCGTCCTCGATTGACAGGCCTTGCCGGCCCTTATTCGACCCAGCGCGGACTTTTCCTTTTCCCTTTGATTTATCCGTTTCGAGAGCGCAAGCGATCGCTTTTCTCGAAGCGTCTGTGTGTGCCCTCTTGAACTCGACATACATGCTCGTACCTATTTTTTGTCTCTGGCTTTTCGTTTACTAATTCGATAAA
Organism: Theocolax elegans; assembly: GCA_026168455.1. Classification (NCBI taxonomy): domain Eukaryota; kingdom Metazoa; phylum Arthropoda; class Insecta; order Hymenoptera; family Cerocephalidae; genus Theocolax; species Theocolax elegans. The sequence goes on from CM047425.1 coordinate 84,282,417, forward strand.
AAAAAAGGTTGTAAATCACGCGAGGTCCACCAGAAATAATACGATTCTACTTCTAACTTTTCATTCCCAGCCATCCAATTATTTTTCAATTGCTGAATTTTCAAGTATTTGGTGAAACTCGACTTTTATAAGCTTCAACTCGTGATATATTATAAGAAACCGCTGGAATAAATTATGTGCGGAATGAATTAATGTATATATTAAAAAGGTTAGATGTTGTTCGTTCTGTGAGGCGTTATAAGAAAAAACTAATGGGAAAAATGTACTGATTGCATTTATGTATCATAATTATGATATGAAGAATTAGAGATCCACAATTGCTGGGTCGATAAAGGTTCGATAAATTAAAGTAAATGTATTTTCAATAAGTGCTTTCTTAACAAAATATGATTTCCGCCGCCGATTACAACATGGGAATATAAAAAGAACGACGTTAAAAAAATTACTTAATTCGTAAACTATTATAGGGGAGACCGGGGCTAAAATTAACAGGGGTAAATATTAACATTGAATTCTTAGTGATGCGAAGAGTTCTATACACTTCATAGATGACTCTAGACTTAAAGTTTATTGCCCTTTAAACATGTAAACACCTTCAGTAGATCGCAGGACGTCGAGCCGATAAGATATAGGAGACAGCGATATTTTGATCAGGTAATGGAAAAATTTTTCACTCAAAAATGTTTATTCTCAATTACATATCATATATTAACAAAATTAAAATTACTATACCCCATTCTACTTGAAATAAGCTATTTAATCGCACATTTTTTTTTATTTTTCTTTTTATTTATTTTTATTTTTTAACGATTTAAAAAAAAATTTGTCGGGGTAAATATTAACAATTTCGGGGCAAGTATTAACACTGTTATACTAATTAATTTATATTTAATTTTATTAATTTGAACTTTGCTATAATTTTTGTGTTTATACATGTATTATTTAATAGTGCAAATGTTTATTAGCTTTAATTAATTTGTTAGACGAAGACCTGCTTTATTTTGTGTTAAAGAAATAATTGTTAACATTTTTTTATTTGTATATCACTTGTTATTCGTATATTCAGTAAAAAATATTTTTTTTGTTACATTTGTTAAATGTGTACATTTATTATGAACTAAGTCTTTACAATAAAAAAGAGACGTTATATTTACCCGCATGCGGGGCAAAAATTAACAGACAACGATTTTTGGTAAATCCTCTCGTAAAAAATATTTATAATTTCCAAAAATTCCTATGACATACTTCGCTGAATAGGCAAAGAAAAATAACAATACTTAGTATAGCAAACTAATTCTTAATTAATTAGGAGACGATTTTTTCAAAAAATGTTAATTTTAGCCCCGGTCTCCCCTACTTATCAATTATAAAAATCACAGAATACAAAATTGATTTTTTTATTATAGAACAGCGGAATACAATAAAATGTACTTATAAGGAGAGGACATGGTCTTTGGGAAACGAATTTATTCGAAACTATGGAATAGGATTTTTTGGTCCAATTAAGACCCGTATCTCAGAGTTTACTATATACCATAGCACTATACAAATAAAGATATTTGAATCGTATATTGTACAATAAATATCGACCTCCGCAATGAAGCAGTCTAAAAGGAGCGTTCAAGCAAGAGTCAGAGAAAGAGTTGTTGTAGAGATGAAAAAAAAGATTTGCCTATATATAGTCGATATACGTGTGGCACTGCGGCAAAGCCTGTGGATCGGAGCACGTCGCGATGAAATGAGGAGCGCGCGGCAATGGCAAATAAATCGCCTCGCCCGCGTCACGTTTCGCGGCTATCCGTGGCCCCGCAGAAAGGCCGCCGCCGTGAGAGTCCCTTTGATCTTGCCGCCGCGCGGTGGAGGAGCTTCGCCCTCTCGTCCTCGATTGACAGGCCTTGCCGGCCCTTATTCGACCCAGCGCGGACTTTTCCTTTTCCCTTTGATTTATCCGTTTCGAGAGCGCAAGCGATCGCTTTTCTCGAAGCGTCTGTGTGTGCCCTCTTGAACTCGACATACATGCTCGTACCTATTTTTTTGTCTCTGGCTTTTCGTTTACTAATTCGATAAAAAAAAGGTTGTAAATCACGCGAGGTCCACCAGAAATAATACGATTCTACTTCTAACTTTTCATTCCCAGCCATCCAATTATTTTTCAATTGCTGAATTTTCAAGTATTTGGTGAAACTCGACTTTTATAAGCTTCAACTCGTGATATATTATAAGAAACCGCTGGAATAAATTATGTGCGGAATGAATTAATGTATATATTAAAAGGTTAGATGTTGTTCGTTCTGTGAGGCGTTATAAGAAAAAACTAATGGGAAAAATGTACTGATTGCATTTATGTATCATAATTATGATATGAAGAATTAGAGATCCACAATTGCTGGGTCAATAAAGGTTCGATAAATTAAGTAAATGTATTTTCAATAAGTGCTTTCTTAACAAAATATGATTTCCGCCGCCGATTACAACATGAGAATATAAAAGGGAACGACGTTTAAAAAATTACTTAATTCGTAAACTATTACATATCATATATTAACAAAATTAAAATTACTATACCCCATTCTACTTGAAATAAGCTATTTAATCGCACATTTTTTTTTATTTTTCTTTTTATTTATTTTTATTTTTTAACGATTTAAAAAAAAATTTGTCGGGGTAAATATTAACAATTTCGGGGCAAGTATTAACACTGTTATACTAATTAATTTATATTTAATTTTATTAATTTGAACTTTGCTATAATTTTTGTGTTTATACATGTATTATTTAATAGTGCAAATGTTTATTAGCTTTAATTAATTTGTTAGACGAAGACCTGCTTTATTTTGTGTTAAAGAAATAATTGTTAACATTTTTTTATTTGTATATCACTTGTTATTCGTATATTCAGTAAAAAATATATTTTTTTGTTTACATTTGTTAAATGTGTACATTTATTATGAAACTAAGTCTTTACAATAAAAAATGAGACGTTATATTTACCCGCATGCGGGGCAAAAATTAACAGACAACGATTTTTATCAAAATTATAAAAATCACAGAATACAAAATTGATTTTTTTATTATAGAACAGCGGAATACAATAAAATGTACTTATAAGGAGAGGACATGGTCTTTGGGAAACGAATTTATTCGAAACTATGGAATAGGATTTTTTGGTCCAATTAAGACCCGTATCTCAGAGTTTACTATATACCATAGCACTATACAAATAAAGATATTTGACGTTTTTAAACAATCTAGGGGAAAAGAACTTTACGCCAATCAAAATGAGCCAGGTTTCTAATTAACTTATACCTATTATCTTAAAACGATAAAAATCGCTGTCAGTAAGAGCTGTCAGAGAAATAAGATAAACAATCAATGTAATAGATTTTGTATAAATAAACATAAATGTATAACTATTTGTCAATTAAACATAATTTATGAACATTTTAAGCTACTCATACAAAGCAAACATTAGATAATAGCTTTCGATGCCAGCTTTTTTATTGTTGTTAATAACTCGAGTTATTTTAATTGACGTAAAGTCTCTTTTCCTATAGGACCAAACACTGAGTTTAAATTTGGACCAAAGCATGGTATACTCCACAGTCTGAAATAAATTCGTTTCCCAAAGCCCATGTCCTGTCCTTGTTAGTATTATTAATAATAGATAGACATGTGTAATAATACATATTTTATTGTTAATTAAGGATATATTTACTACAATTAAAACAAATCTTATCGTTCCTGATACATAAAAATCTAAGTATGTTTTACCTTGTTACCAAATACTATTTCAAATTTTTAAGGCATCATTGATTAGCAAATTGTGTGTACGCAAATAAGAAAGAGATCGAAGTTTACGATTTTAAATTAAATACTCCTTTAAAGTTAATAAGTAACCATTTTACTTGTACACTTAATGATTTTTGGGCAATTTTTTTCCATTAAATTTTACCAGGAATCAATATTATAAATATTACAAGATAAAAATATTAACATAAATATAATTTTTCTAATAGAATTACGATTTAAAAAGGGGGTGAATTTATAGGTATAATATAAGACTGTAATAAAAATAAAACGTCTTGAAAAATGTTTAATGCTTTATTGTCTCTACATTTGTTTTGTTTTTATTACAGTTTGGCGTATAATAAATAATATCTAATAATAAAAAACTATTTAATAATAATGTTATGAGCATTTATATTGTTGTTAATAACTCGAGTTATTTTAATTGACGTAAAGTCTCTTTTCCTATAGGACCAAACACTGAGTTTAAATTTGGACCAAAGCATGGTATACTCCACAGTCTGAAATAAATTCGTTTCCCAAAGCCCATGTCCTGTCCTTGTTAGTATTATTAATAATAGATAGACATGTGTAATAATACATATTTTATTGTTAATTAAGGATATATTTACTACAATTAAAACAAATCTTATCGTTCCTGATACATAAAAATCTAAGTATGTTTTACCTTGTTACCAAATACTATTTCAAATTTTTAAGGCATCATTGATTAGCAAATTGTGTGTACGCAAATAAGAAAGAGATCGAAGTTTACGATTTTAAATTAAATACTCCTTTAAAGTTAATAAGTAACCATTTTACTTGTACACTTAATGATTTTTGGGCAATTTTTTTCCATTAAATTTTACCAGGAATCAATATTATAAATATTACAAGATAAAAATATTAACATAAATATAATTTTTCTAATAGAATTACGATTTAAAAAGGGGGTGAATTTATAGGTATAAATATAAGACTGTAATAAAAATAAAACGTCTTGAAAAATGTTTAATGCTTTATTGTCTCTACATTTGTTTTGTTTTTATTACAGTTTGGCGTATAATAAATAATATCTAATAATAAAAAACTATTTAATAATAATGTTATGAGCATTTATATTCGTTCGTAAGTATTAACAATAAAATATTAAAATTTAAGATAACTACATATTTGAAGGTAAAGATAGAACGTAATTAAGAAAACGATGTCATGTGAAGGCAGGATTGGAATTTAATAAATCCGAGGACATTTGAACAAAGCCGACATCCGCAATAAACAGATCGATTCGTGTGTAGTTTGTTAAAAAAGCTGAAAGGCACGAACGAAGGCTCTTTTACTCGGTTAAAATCAATTCCCGGAGCTTCGCGTTCGAACGAGCGCGCAATCGCACAGACGAGTCCATGTCAATACGTATTCGAGTCCCGGTCGATTTGTTGAAAACACAACGAGCGAATTACTTAGTGTACCAGCGAGGCCGAATGAAAGAGGGAGAAAAAAATCGCGAAATCGTGACACCGTACGTGCATTAAAGCCCTCTCCCCCCCCCCTCCCCCCACCCCTCCCCTTCACCACCCTACCCACCCATCCACCTCTCTTCCGCGCAGGGAAAAAGTAAAGCACGCACGAGTTAGGCACGAGTAATATTGGCATCGCGTGCTTCTCCATCGTGTAGCTAGTAAAATTAATGAATTCCGACAAATTTTTTGCTTCTCCTATTTTACGGAGATATGCAATTTTCAACTACTCTCCTATATTATGCGTCGGTTATACGCAATCCATAGAAAATTTCTGCTTTATCCGAATTGCCGATACTGTTTTGGTTAAAAACAACTTTTCGTTACGTGTATATGTACCTACGAACATTGCATGCGTAGTAAGTAGTACGTTCAACATTTATTGCTTTTATCTCGTTTGCCGTTTAAATACAATCAGATTTCCGTTCCTTTATATTTTAATATAACTATATACACCATACCAGCAAGATAAACGTTATATTTTCTTCCTATCCTATAATAGTGTGGATATAGCATCGATTAATAAAACGTATGTACATATACACTATTAACATTTTATTTAATTTGATAATTATTTTTATGGCCTCTTCTTCAATATTTAATATTTAACACTATTCTCTCATTTATTTACTTACAACTAAATTATTATACTACTATTTTAAAATACCATCTGCAAATAGCATTACTAAATCTTAATATGTAATCTAGACTTGTTAATTCGTATTGTATTTCATGTACTTTTTTTTGAAAAAAAGTAATTTATATTTCAAGTTACTAATTAACTACCATTACTACCAAAAGAGTCAGTAGCAGAACATCATTTAATACTAAAAAATTAGATTTTACGAATCACTCGTCGAATCCAATCAATTTGAGTATAGAATAAATTATGAAGATTCTTCCATACAGATAAATATACGTACGGTCATAAATCATAAACATAACGCATATCAAGTTGCAATCAATTTTAATTAATAATTTATTACATATTAATTTAGATTTGATAAAATTAAAAACAGTTTAAAAAGAGTTTCTGAATAAATGTGAATTTTATTAGGCGTTACGTAAAAATTGGTGAATTAGCCAGTTGAATAGGGATAAAAGCAAAATTAATGAGTTTGTCGCGGAAATGTCTCAAAAGGAGAATGCAAGTGTAAACACCTGCAAACTAAACGGAAATCCAATATAACAGAGCGCGAGTTTGCGTAGGCGAGGGTTGGCGAAAGCGCGCGCTCGCACACGTACACGTTGCCTCCCCTGTTCTCGAAAATTAGACGGTCCGAAGGCACACATTAAGCCGCAACCGAGAAAAGTAGTTCCTCTCTTGGTACCTCACCCGACGACTTTTCTGCATTATGCAGTGCCACAGCGCCTACTTTTCGAGCTCGCAATTATACCCGTGAATTTCCCGTTCCGACGATCCAAGAATTCCAAGACCGTCGTACTGGGTAGCTCTCGTGTCTCGATTCCTTGGAATAAATTTTCGTAAACAATCTTACGTAAAGCTTAATTCGTCAATTTCTGACTAATAGTAGTTAAAACAGATTTGAATACATATATAATAATACAATTTGGATTCTAGTCGACGTTATACTGATAATAATAATATAACATTCGTACGATCTCTAAGCAATTCTCGGTGACCGATTTATTTGACGAAGATTCATAATTTAACAAATCAGTCTAAAAAAACGTCGTATATTTAATTTTTTATTTTATAACAAACAGCAAAATTTTTGCCTGCGGATAGTCTGTAAATGAACTAAATAACTAAAATTTTCCGAAATTTTATGAAAATAACGTTATTGAAATATTATGTGTACTATTACTATTATATATGGGGTATTCCACGTGAAGTGGTCCGATCAAAATTTTAAAATGCGCCAAATTTTGGGTACACATTGCAAATGTTTTTAAGATTACAGAAAAAAATTTTTAGGTACTGGTATTTATTAGTTCAAAAGTTATTCTAACCTCAAAAAGTGAACTTTTTCCAGTTTTTTTCAACACCAGCTGGGTTCATCGCTATTCAACTCAAAATCTATCAACTTTTACTATAGAACATTATATGTAACATACGTTGCTAATTATGTCTAGAATTTATCCTTCTGGGTTAGAATTTCTAATTTCAAGGTAAATGTTAGATAAACTACATGTAAATATTCAACTTGAAAAAAATCTAACTTCGCCACAATTGATTTTCTTATCCAAAAGTCCAAAAGAAAGCTTGGAGTAATACCTTTCAAATGATCTGTAGCATTTTTATGGCCTTCAATTCTGTAAAAAGTTATGATAATTTAAAGAAAGACAAAAAATTCACAAAAATTAACATGGTATTTCCCATTTAAATTTTAAAAAAAATTTCGTGTTTCTTTAAATTATCATAACTTTTCACAGAATTGGAGGCCATAAAAATGCTACAGACCATTTGAAAGGTATTGCTCCAAGCTTTCTTTTGGACTTTTGGATAAAAAAATCAATTGTGGCGAAGTTAGATTTTTTTTAAGTTGAATATTAACATGTAGTTTATCTAACATTTACCTTGAAATTAGAAATTCTAACCCAGAAGGATAAATTCTAGACATAATTAGCAACGAATGTTACATATAATGTTCTATAGTAAAAGTTGATAGATTTTGAGTTGAATAGCGATGAACCCAGCTGGTGTTGAAAAAAACTGGAAAAAGTTCACTTTTTGAGGTTAGAATAACTTTTGAACTAATAAATACCAGTACCTAAAAATTTTTTTCTGTATTCTTAAAAACATTTGCAATGTGTACCCAAAATTTGGCGCATTTTAAAATTTTGATCGGACCACTTCACGTGGAATACCCCATATATATATTTTTAATTATTTTAACGTCGCTCTTTTTATGCTCCCAGATCGATGCTAATCAGCGACGGAGGTCGTACGATTGCCTTGGTGAAGATAGCACGTTGTTGAAAATACATTCCCCAGTGGTGGTTGTATCAATTGGCCGGGGCCGGGAATCGAACCTGGGACCTCCAAATTACGAGCCAGACTCTCTACCGACCTAGCTATCGCAAGCCTCTTACTATTATATTAATGTACTGTTTTCAATTGCATATTATATATAATACAATCAAGTTTTGACACATTAGTTTAAATGTGTATACATTATTTGTACATTTTTTGGAAAGAGGAAATAAGAGGAAATAAGAGCTATTTAAATAAAAGATATAACGTTTGAAATACATCTATTAATAACGGGCGAATTTTTTAATATTTCATAAAATAGTACAACGGATTGCGTATAAAGATTATTTTTATATTCGATTAAAACCTAATATGAAAATATAAAAGTGTGGTACTTAAAATGTTGAGCATGTCTTTTGATTTCCCGATTTCGTCGGTTAATTTGGTAATCGATAATTCGAGAAATAAATAACAAAATTTGGTTAATAAATGAAAACTCGGAATGAAACGTTATTGTATTGTGTAACAAAAGGTCATCGATTCAATTCATAATGAAATCAATAATTGGGAAAGGAAATGTATAATTAATATATGTCCAATTTCAATAAATTGGCATTACTGTCAGAAGCGAAGCATAAAATTAATCGGAAAAAAATGACAGACATTACAAATTCAACGGACCATCATTTCCTCGATAGGCTTAATAAATAATAGCCATCGCATCCTTTCCTGTGGCATTGATACGGTAAGGGATCTCGCGTGTCATTACATTCTCTTGTATACATATATACACGGATAGACTGCGAATGGAGGTACACACGTCCCGCCGAGAGAACCGAGAGTCGAAGCGCGCACCCGAGTTAAATAATCCGCGTATATATGGGCGGCATACGAGAGAGGAAGAGAGAGGGAGAGAGAAAACCCGAAGGCCTATTAGACTCGTCGTATATATAAACGTCGCGTAATTCGCCATGGGGCTCGGTCCGATGGACGACCGCGGTATGTCGGTGCAGTATATACGTGCGCGCATCACCTCGAGTGCACGAGGGTCAGAGAGGGAAGAAAAACGAGGGCTCGAGCGGCGAGCGCACCCGATAAACAATGTCGCGCCAGGCGAATCGCGCATAGGAAAATGACAAACATTTACGAGCAAATGCGCGTTCCGCCGGAAGCGCGAGCGCGCCGCGCAATAACAGCCATTATCGTATGCGATGTCGGCCGTTAGATTCGCCACTGGATAGCTAATGATACACCCGATCCGCGATATATATTTGAGGGAGATTTTGCGCTGGGCTACCTCGCTCGTCGCTCGATCTTTATTATTTATGCGTACAGTTGCCGTCCGCGTGCACCAACTATATATATACACTCGCGTGATGCGCGTGCAGAACCCGATTTCATGCCGAACGATTTTCAAACCGAGATGGATATATCCCGCACTTGACGGATTTTATACGCGCGTTACGTCGATCACTTATTTGATATACGTAATATATCCGATTCGAGAGGCGTCATGGATTTTTTTATCCGTTTTTCTTCGAGATACATATACGCCTCTACGACGTTTTCCACCGCGATTATCCTGCTGATTCACGTATATCTAGTTAAACAGAAAATGGTAGTATTAACTACACAAGTTATCTTGATCACTGAGTTTTCGATTGACAATATACAAAATCATTACCCTTATACTACAGTTTAATTGTCTCAAGCAACATTTTAAAAAATTAATGATCGATAGTATAATAAATATGCGTCTCTAAACCTTAACTTAAAATTACAGATATAACGCTAAATGCATCTTATACTAAATAACTTAAAACGAATGGATCCAGCATGTAGTACGGCAATGTTCAATATTCAATGAAAGCGGTAATTAACTTGCATCAAAAAGTCACGTACAATAAATTGTAACCACCTTGTTCGAAGCAGGGAATATTATTCGAATATAACTAGGTTATTAAAAATTATTTATAAAATATTATTTGATTTATAGAATCAATAGAAATTTTATTCTTCTATTAAAATACATTATACTATTTATAAGTCCTAATTTTTTACTAATTTAAAGACGAGTGATCTACGATGGTCACAAAGTATGCAATTATCAGGACATTTTTTTCTTCAAATAACTGAGGTATATACACGAATTGAAACATATATTTATAATAGTCTTCATTGATAGTCTTGTCTTATTACAATATTCCAAGATTTCTCTTGATCGATGTGTATACTGAGAATCACTGAATACCGACATAATCAACTCCGCACTTGCTGGAGGCAGTGCAATAATAAACGAATAAGAGCCAAAAAATTAGCAGGCAGCTCACTTATGCGAATACGATTCTCATCGTGGCCGCGTATTTTGGCATTTCGACCTACAGCGCGCGGTGCAAGTGCAGCTTCCAGAGCGAGGAAGAGAGAGAGAGAAAAAGAGAGAGAGAGAGAGAGAGAGAGAAGGAGAGAGTGGGAGAGAAAAAATCTCGAGGTCTCTTTTTTCCTGCGCGGTGAAGCCTGTAATCGCGTATGCAAATGCTTGCGCGCACGAAGAAGCATCTTTTTCCACCGGTCCCTCTTTTCTCCCTTCGAGTCTCTCGCAATCGTGGCTTATTAAGTCGTTCTGCCGTAGCTTTCCGACGTGTTCGATCGAGCTCGCGCGCGCGCGCGAACGCGCGTGGATCATCGGCGCACTTGCGGCCTACCTTGACCCCGAGAAAGAGAGACCCAAGCGCGAAATCTTTAACATCCGTCTCAGGGATTGGTGCATCATCTTCGATTCGTAAGATAATTGCGTGTGCACGACGATTACTTTCACTTGGAGGTATCGAACGCTCCAATGTATCGAGATTCGAGCATTGAGAAACATTTTTCTTATTGCAACAGGGTCACTTTTTTTATTTTCGGATGCTTCGTTTATGTTTTAAATTGCTCATCCTAATTATTGGCTACAATCTCCAATTTAATATCGAAGGTAATATTTGTATTGCTGCAAAAAAATAAACATCCAATTTTTAATATATTATGTATTAGTACAACAAATTTGTCATTTAAATAATTCGAGCTAACGGATATTGCTGCTTTATAATCCACAACCAAGTGGATTTGTACAATCGTGATAACTTGAATATAAAATAATCACCGAAACATAATATAAATCATCAAATTTAAAGTAAGAATTGTCGAAACCGCAGCAAACTCGAGAGCGATAGACGCAAACTGAAAAAGAAATGAATCGACTGCACCTGTTGGCTCGATTACCGCGCTCATCATTCGAATTAAGTCGCAACTAACGTAATGACGCTCAGGAGGCTCGAAAATATACTCACATAATTTTTACTCCAATCATCGAACCCGTTGCACTTTTTCCCTCGTTATTTCGCTCTCTCTCTCTCTCTCTCTCTCTCTCTCGCTCTTTTTCTTTCTCTTTCTCTACGAAGCCTCGATATGTTCATTCAACAATATATGTGTGTTTGCCTTACGACATACATGAGGATGGGCGCAGCTGAATCCGCTCACCTTTGATTATTTGATTATTTGATTACTTTTAATGAATTTGTATTTTGCGCTCAATAATGACGTTCATTCTTTTGCACAGGTGTAAATAATTCTCACGAGGATCTTATACATTTTGTTATCGATTATCATCGCACGCAATGAAATTACGTATTATATATTCATTGGATAACTTATCTCCTCTTGATACGATAAATTTTTTATTACTAGGTTAAGCAAAGCTGATTACAGGTTCCTTCGTTAAACAGATGCACGTATAACATAGTTTTGAAGAAATTTCAAGAAAGTGGCGCAGTCGATTATTGTAATTTTAATTAGTTAGCGCATTAGTCTAATTACTGATTTACTAAGTATAATTTAATCAAACAAAGAACCTTTTTCCTCACTTTCGGAGGAATAATAAATTTAAGCAGGCACTAACTAAAACAATATAAAAGTTCTCATAATTCATATTCTGAATTAATTTATCCAGAAAGTGGAATCCTTTCATATACTTTTCATTTTACACCATCTAAGTTTACTGCGGTAATAAAAAAAATCGTTTCGGAATATAAACGACGTCGCATTACGCCTTTTCTCTCTTTAGAAATATCGTCTTCGAATGCGGGGAGTATTAAATAGAGGGCAATTCAAGGGAAATCTGAAAGGTGCAGCGGCTCGAGTTCACATTGTTCAACTATAATGCCGGGTCAACGAATTAGCCCGATGTAATTCGACCGCCTGGTTCTCTTTTTCCCTTGTCATGAAAAAGTTCGGTTCTACGCTTTTTTGCGACTAAAAAAACTTGATTTTTCCCTCTTGGGCTTTCTTTACCCATTTCCTACGAAATTCAACCGAGTAAATATATATTATAGGAGAATTTTTTATTCCCTTCTGCGTGCGCGATGTTATCTAGATGTAACTGTGTAGATAATTATAGTGTTTTTCAAAAATTATACAATTTTAGATGTACTCGATTATTTATTATTAGTAATTAAATATAACAATCTTTAAATATTTGTTATAATATTTACTCTTTACAATCTCGAAAGCTTAATTTGTTAAATTGAAATATAATATATAACAATATTCATATATTTTTCTTACTGTAACATTAGAACATCTAAGATAAACGATTTATTCTTTTGCAAAATAAATATTTTTTTTTTTTTTATATTTTATAAATATTTTTTTATTACATAAAATAAAAACAATAATCGAATACTTACAAAAAGAGTGTCGCATCTTCGGCAAACGGATCTTTAGCAAACTCTAGGATAAGTTTACTACTATAAAAATATGAAGAAATCCTGAGATTTAAAAAATTTTGCCAAAATACTCTTGACTTGGATTGCTTATGACTTGTAAACAGGTAAAGTTAAATACTCAATCCCAAGTTCGAAATCAAGCTGAGGTTCAGTAGATTCAATTAAAAAAAGCTTAAATATCTTGATTTGGTCTAAAATTATGAAAAAAAACGAATTTAATGATATTTTCATGACAATTCTAAATTAATAAATTTACTGATTTATTAGATCAAATATTGTCTTTATACACTGAGAAAAAGTTTAAAATAAAAATGACAATAGTATCTAGTAAATGAATCATAGACTAACAAATTAGGGAAATTATAGTTTCTAGTAAAAATTACTATAGATTATAATAAAACTTACTATAATTCTTGTAATATTTACTATAGTAATTTTTCTTAGTTTGTCAGTATGTGATTTATTTACTAGAAACTATTGTAATTTTTACAATATATATTGTAATTTTTAATACAAAATTTCTCTCCGTGTATTTTTATTTTTTTCATTACTTTTGGCCAAATTAAGCTATTTGAGCTTCTTCTTTTAAATTCAATCTACTTGACTTCAGTTTCATTTTGGACTTGAGCCTGAGTATTTAAGTTTATCTGTTTTCGAGTTATAAGAGATCAAAGTCAAGGTTTTTTGGCATAATTTTAGTTTTGTCTGGTTTTCTTTATATTTTTGAAGTAGTAAAGCATAAACTAAGAGTTTGGTAAAGATCCGTTTCTCGGAGATATGACACTTTCCTTGTAACTGAATGTTTCCGAAAATCGTTTTTCTAAAAAGGGATGTCAATAAACATCGGCAATTGTATTACATAATATATTCAATGAGTCGATAAGTTTCGACATGGTTTAAAACATAGCTGTTTAAGTTATTTTAGTTAATATGTCTTAATGCTCTTTGAATAAATGTATAGGGCAAGGAAAAATTAAATTCTTTATATCTCATTTTTACTAGTCAAAACGAGGAGGAAACTATTATATATATTATATATATTATTCTTTGAACATTAAATTAACTGTTTTAAAATTTTGTTACGCGTTTAATAATTTTCAAAACAATTAATGTAATAAGTAAATCAACGTTTTTCGACAAAAATAATATATTTTATTACTATAAACATCTAAAAATTATAAGCAAGAATATTTAATTTTTTGATCGGCTTTACATTCTATTAAATTTAATATTTCGAAGGAAAGTCGCTATATCGGCTCAATGTCTCTCAACAGAAATGTTATGTTCGAAAGATTAATTCAGGTGCACCGTAGGTTTAATTTAATCTAGTTGTCAGTAGTAGGTTTATCACGTTGATCTTGATCAACAATACATTGATAAGTAGATTGTACAAACATATTAAACATATATAGTAGAGCGCGTGTCAGAGTTTGATCAGTCGGGTAATAAATCGTCATTTAGATCTTAAATAAGGGTGTATCTCTGTTTCACCCACTGGATCACCGACGGTCCTTAACATCGTGCGACGTGGGAATCTCAGTAACTGAATAAAAACAGGGGATGAGAGAAGTGTACCGTCCGTGCCCGTGGCTAATCGCACGATCGGGTGACTACCCCTCCGAGCTTTGACAAATACGTGAGAGACGCGATGACGGATGGCCATTGGGAACGATGATCGAGCGCCGATAGGCTCGCGCGATACTTTTCAATTAGCTCCGGTGCCGTTGATACACCTCTTGTCGACTCCTGTCCTTTGGCCGTACACGCGAGTTTCATCTAGTTCGTGTGCTTTGAGCACGTGTCGTCTGTACACACACGCACACACTCGCATAGAGAGAGTGAGAGAGAGAGAGAGAGAGAGAGAGAGAAGAGTCACCGATCTTTGCAAACGACGTAGCTCTTGTTGTCCGTCGCTTACCGGGAATTTATGGAGTGGGTTCTCGAGATTTTGGGCTGCAGATTCACTCGCTTTGTGTCGACGACGTACGTTCATTGCGGATTTATTGGTTGGGCCTCGTGTCACGTGATTTCGGACAATTTAATCTCATTCTGCTCGCTTATATTCATGTCCCTTCAATATCTCTCTATAACTACTTATATATACATGCATTCAATTATAGTATTTAATCAAATTTTGTTTTTCTCATTGCAGGTATTATATTAATACGTAAGTTTATAAATATCTTATTCGATCCACAACTGATGGTTATTCTAAATATTTGAATGTTTTATAACTTTTAATCTCTACTCCAAACAGCTCAGAAGTTAGTAAAACTTTGCTTATTCAAAATATATTCCAAACTGTTTACAAAAAAATATTTTTTGTTTATTACTCTAAAAATTTAAGTAGGAAAATTTGAGGGCATCAACTAACAAGCCTAATGTTCCGGTAAGTTATTTATTCAAGTGCACACATACGTATATGATATGAATATACTTAAAAAATGCATAAGTTTCAAAGCGCGATAAATTATTTTATTTAAATATTAATACTGCATATTAATACAGTAATTAGAACGATAGATCGTTTCGCATAGGCATAATAATTATAGCAATTCGTTACGAATAAGAATATAATAATTCTTTTTTGTGTACTGATTAATAATTTCATTAAATAATAATTTTTTGTTATGATTAAAGCTGTTTTTTATTGATCTGTAGCACCTGAACAAAACCATAAATCAAAAGGAAAAATATTTATAATGTCGCTATTTGCTCTACAGTAAGCAAGCTCGAGCAATAAAACAAAATAAAAATGTAGAAAGCATGGTGAGAAAATGGGTATATCATTATAGCGTTGTCTTTTGTCAAAGTTGACGCATTGAGTAAACTCGATCAATTGAATAAAAAATTGTCTAGAATATAAAATGGATAATCAGGTAATTGTAGGAGATAATTTATTAGCCGTGTCAGCGTGAGGCTCGAGAATACACCAGCCTCCCTTCTACAACTTGGTCAATCTCCACCACGTCGAAGAGAAATTCTTCCCCTCAAATCGGTTATTTCGCACAATCCATTAAACAGCGTAACAAGGCTCGGTACACCCTGCGCAATGTGCCCTAGGCGTCGCATTTTCGGCTTAACCTGACCCCAGTCTCTCTTTCTCTCGCCTTCGCGTCCATTATCCAAGGAAAAAAGGCGTCAAAGCGACGTGCCTCTCTCTCTCTCTCTCTCTCTCTCACTCTATTATGCTCCGGCGTCACTTTGATATGTAAATAGATCGCGGGATCGGAGGAACGGCGGGGACACCGAAAATAAGCGATCGCGCACCTTCGATCCCGTTTGGTCTCTACTCTGTCTTTCGGTCGACGCACGATGTGCATCCGCTCGAACGCGTTCTCTGCTTCCTCTCTGTGCGTACAATGCTGGGAAGGGGGGGGGGAAGGGGATCGGGGGACCCTTCGTCCCCCTGTTCTTCCTCTACGCTCGGAGGCTCGACCAATTTTATTGCACCTCGTCTATGTTGGTTTTAACACTTTGTCATTTCTCCAATGGTCATTTTTATTCCAGTTTTTTTTTCATCCATGAGGATTGCCACTTTTGATATCGTTTACCGCCGATCAAATAACATTTTCAAACTTTGTTTTTCAAAGCATTTCGACAATTTTACCGAGGGAAAGTTTCAAACTGAAATGTATAATCTAAATTTGAAAAAATAAAAACTTTTAACGCAAAACAAATGGTTCGGTATTTTTCAGAATTGTGCATTTAACAAGTTTCAACTATAATCAATATTTTGCTTCCAAACATAGGGATTCGATGAACCATGTCGTTGAATAATGCTAGTACAACTCAAAATCATACATAAATGCATTTATGCTAGGTTAGCAAACGTTGTTCACTAAAAAATGCATAATTAAATAGTGTGTTTTATGGATAAAACAACGAATTTACATAAATAAACAAAATGTAAAGTGTTCGATCTATCGGACTGTTAAAATATATGTATATTAGTTAATTCATCAAAGTTCTGTATTGTTATACTAAAAGTTGCATTGGAATTAAATTTGATTAGAAAATATCCTGTAATTATTGACGTCCATAGGCATATGCATGTTTTCTACTAATATGTATGTACGTGGTTTCATTTGAATTTTTATTTGTACAAATTTTGGTGCGAAATTTATACGCGTCTGATCTCGTATTGCATTGTGCTATTTTAGTTGTATTTTTCGATCTCGCTGTGTACATCTCGTATTGGATACGGTGGAGAGAGGAGGGTGAGGGAAGATCATCGAAATGGCCGTGACAATAACGCCATGGGAGACATTCAATATCGGCGTTATCTCTTCTTTCATCGGGCTAATATTGACTCGACGGGGGATCGTCCTCGCCTTCGGACCCCTTTTTCAGAAGAGATTTAACGGTGTTCTCTCGGTTCTTCTCGCTCCTTTTTGTATTTTGATCTTTTCTTACATATACGTATGTATATATACTCACCTCGTCACGTGCAGACAAACATCTTGTTTTTGTTCCTCGGGTCAATTAATTATTGTAACTTCTAATCGTTTACGCTTGTTTGAGATTGATCTCGGAGCTTTTGACAGGACTTAATGATTTCTTTTGTTCGTTATCTCGTTATAGGATGAGCCAACATGATTCGAATATTGTTAGGTGTGATCTTTCAGAAGTTTCAATGGAGGGTGGAGAAACACGATGCTTTCATTCGTACTTTCTTACGTCACGCGATACAATACTTTTTACTATTATATATTTACATAGAATATTAGAAATCGTACGCATCATTCAACATAGATAAAATCGTAATATTTTAGGTATACACCTATTAAGAAGCAGTGCACTTTCATCTGGCAAGCTTTTTACAAAGCAACATTTGACAAAAAGATTGTGCGTTACTCGACGTAACTCGCCTATAACAATTTGAATACATAATTTGTTGTGCATTCGATACAACGGTGACTTTTGAGCAGATTCAACTATGTAATTTTAAAAATCGTTAATACATAAAAATATGTTTTTCGAAAGCATGTGGCTACATAAAATAATTTATAAATAAAGATAGGTGCAGTAAACGACAGCGAGTTATGTAATACTCTTATTACCCAAGAAAGTGCGTAAACACTGAGCGCATAAAAAGTTTTATCGGATTTTCAAAGGATACTTTTTTTCGAGTGTCGAATCTTTTTCTCACCGAGTGGAAGGATATGAGGGAAAATATAGCTAGATTATTATTATACGAGGACGCAGTTAAGCTCTTCCTCCCTTCCTCCCCTCCTCCCCAACTCCACCTTTCTCCTATAAACCCGTTGAATTTCAATTTTCCAGAAAAGCCGCCGTCGCTTAGCTTTTTCTTCTTCGTCGTCGTAGATTTATGCAAATCCTTGGTAAAGTTTCAGGACTTCTGTCTTACGTGCCACTTAATGTCGAACGCGCTGGTAATGCAGGCTCGCGTTACACCTTGTACAAGGTAGAGAGAGAGAGCGCGCGAGAGAGTGGGAGAGAGAGGGAAAGCGCGGACCAAGACGTACTGCAGCCGTGGCTGCTCGCGCTCGCGCGCGCGCCCGATGCTCGTACACGGTCGCGTATAATGGGCGTCGTTTAACGTTAACGACGCCATTTTCTCAGTATGGATATCGGGCCCGCTTTAAGTTCACGGGCTCATGAATTTTCATACGCGCGGAGGGGAGTACGTATAGTATATACCTTCTCTCAACGCGCGCGCTTCACCGTTCTTCTTTTCTTTTTATCGTCATCGGCTGGTGCACTTTTTGCGCTAGGCTATATGTGCACTTTTGCCGGGACTCACCGCTTCGGATGCGGATGCCATTCTTTTTCGGAATTCCTCCCCTCCGGCACGAGGGGAACGAAACGAAAGCTTTTACTCCGCGAGCCGTATTACACGTCGTTATTGATAATGAACAGTGAGACGTTAAACCCGAGTTGCAATTATGAAGATTCCGTTCTACGCTAATACGTTGATTGTTATCTATTAATGGTGTAGATGCGTTTTGTTATTGCGTTGCTCGGATGCCTACGAACTCACTCCTCTTTTTGTCAGAGCTCGATTGTATTGCGTAAGTCAATACTATTTAATTGACTATAGTAATATTTTTAAATCATTTGTTTCGTAGGGTATCGTATTTCTGTCCTTCATTCGCTTAATTTTTTAAAGCTGCTTTAAACATTTAGTAAATATTTTATTTGCATGCTTCTCTGTCTATATTAATGAGTTGAAATATTCATTAATAACAAAATTTTAAAGAAAATAATGAAACAAAAAAAATAACAAGTCTTAGAGAAGAATTAATTTTATATATTTATGTACTATTTTAAAAATAAACTGGTAAGTCAGTACAATTTGTTTACATATGTTAAAAAAAATCAAAACATATTATTTACTTAATTGGTTAGCTTTAAATGATAATTACTGCTTTAAAATAATTAAACTAATTAAATGTATGTTCGATGATCACTAAAATTACATTAGCCAACAGTAAACTAATATTTAATAATATTTCTAATAACTATTTTTAAAAGAAAAATTGTTACTATATGTAAGATGAATATAGCGTAATTTATGCGGTTAGATCCTTTCATTATCTTTCTAATATTAACAAAATACTAATTTCAACATTAATAACGTATCGTTCACTTAGCTCCATTTTTTGTCAATGTTTCAGATTACGTATTTATTATAACAGCCAGAGCAATTAATGTAAAATTAATGTAAAAGCTGTAACAAGAATTTTACAATAAGATTTATACTACATTTGACTTCATTTAAATTATTGTAGTATTAAAAAAATGGTAAGAGAAAGTTTAACCAATGTAATATAAAACAAAAAATGATAAATAAATTATGAATTAATCGAGTAGGTAGAATACTAATAAATAGAGAAGAATAAACGTATATTTTGGGAAGCGCCAAAGCGCGGCGTGACGTCACGGTTCCGAGTGACTCGGGCGCCCCCGAGCGGCAGGTTGTAGGAAGCTGGACCTCGGTACGCGGGCAGGCTAAAAGGGGGCGTGGTCGAAAGGCAAGACCAATCAGGGGCGGGTAGGCCGAGCCTAAACCTGGAGGCCGCGCGAATTCCGGCGCACCTATGCCAGGACGCGGTCTCTTCGTCTTAATTCTCGTCGTTGGCGCTTCTCCTGCCTATTTTCTCTCTTTCTCCTTGTTCTTTTTCTCCCTCGCTCGCTTTGATCTCTATGCCTCCCTCCTCCCCCACCAACCCACCTCCCCGACCATCCCTCCCCCCCTCACCTCCGCATCACTGAACAGCCACCATGTGCCCCCATCTCTCACTGGCGCTCGGTTTTGCGCGCTTATTTAACTCGCTCGTTTCTTATCGGACGCGATAAGCAAAAGTGCGGACTCTCGTTGTATGTATGTGCTGCTCGTTTTTTCCCTTCGGAAGCCAAGGGAATACGTGTAGGGAGAAACGTTAACGGAGCGATGATGGATGATAAGGTAGAGAGTCAACGGGGTGCTTGGATATAAACGACCCTATCCGCGAATTTTAATACATGTATTCGTGTCATTTATTATCTCGGTTTCAATTAGTCGGAAATTCAACCGTGCTAGTTCAAAGACGTCGCTCCGCGGGAGGTATGAGATTTTCCCTCTTGTTTTTCTCATTCTTTTTTTAGCCGAATAATCGCGTTTTTTCGATGCTAATGAGGGACTAGAGTTTCACTGTTATTAAGGGTTTATAGCGTGTGTCGACGTTGTATATTTTCGTATTGATCATCAGGTGCATTTTCCTTCCAACGGGGGCGGGCATTCTGATACTGCAATTTTAACTACTTTACTCTTATACGTCTATATATGAAAATATGCTTGATGGCAGAATATTTAGAATGCACGCCGATGCCGGTTTATAAATAACTTTTACTCGTTTGATAATGATACTCTAATCGTCACTGCTCTTTTAAATTCCTGTATTTATCCTTTCAAATCAAAATTCTATACTCATGTATTATTTTACGAGACTTTTATTTAGCTATTTAAATAATGAACTCCATTAATACGTATCATTGGTTCTTATTTATGTCGAGACAAATCACAGTTTAACTAAGTTCAACTTATATGTTTTATACAGTCTCGACATACGTTTCTGCACTAGAATCTATAAATACAAAAGAGATAAAAATTTAATTTAGTTTTTGTCTTTTGAAGAACCGCTTTGTTTACGAATAACTGGACATTTTCAAATTTAAATTGTGAATCGCGAAGTGTGAGAAAAGCTCCTGGTAAAGAGAACTAAAATATTTAAGTAGTTTTAGAACATAAAACAGGCATTAAAATTTTTCTTTTTGATTTCATTCGTTCTTTTTGTTTACAAGCTTACAATAAACCATTCCTTTGCTATATTTATACGCTACATTAAGTCCAGCAAAGGATGTAATAATGTAAGAAAAACCGTTTCAGGGATAGTTAAAAACTATATAATGATTTTATTTAGCCATATTTTAGTTTCCAAGTTTTTTTTATAATTCTACTATTACACCGTTTTTCTTTCTATATGCGTAACCGACAAAGCAAAAAATTATTTTAAATTGTATTCAAATAATTATATTGTAAATTAACTTTCTATAATATTAACAGGATCGAAGCTACCGTGTCTACCGACTGTTTCTAATTTTTATCAATAATTAAAAAAGCTGTTGGGACTTTTGTCACAAATGATCAATTTTGTAGAGTAATATAATGAATCTGTCAAATTTTTTTTATAAACCCATGAAGTAATAAAAAGAATAGTATGCGGCTAAGTGATTCTCACGTATCACAGCCATATAATAAAGTGTTATTATATATTTGCGGGAATATTACGGTTTCACACTATTCTTTGTTATTACTCAACTAATCTACATCAAAATTTAACAGATTATTTATAATGTTATACGGTATTAGGCTCTGGTGATAAAATATTTAAAATATTTTTTTCCACCCTGATCATCCAAAAAGTCTACTTTATTAACCTCTACGAGTGGAGTAAAATTGCATTTTATTCTATTGATCACTTTATTCATCGTAGACCCATTTTATTCATCGTAAAGTTATTTTTCGGTTTTGAACACTTAGTTTAGACTTTTTCTACAAATACAAAATTACATTTATTATATTAAATTAAATACATAAAAAAATTGAATAATTTTAAAAAATTTAGAATTTAAAAACAAATTGTTATTGCAAAAAGTGATTTTTTAAATGATCAGAATGAAAAATTTTGTATGCACTTCGGGAGTAAAAGGCGACTATTCCCTTGGATTAATTACTGCCAAAAGCTAAAGCGAGGATCAAGCAGCAACTTTCATCCCGAGAAAAAATGCCTATTTTATTCTCTTAGTGCATACATAACTATTAATAATTGATAAAAACTAGAAGCATCTTCTTTAGTTTAATGAAAACTAAATTGAGTAGTTTATATTATGCAATTATAAAAACTTAATTTTTTAAAAAGTATATAAACATTAATTTAAAAAATTTAAAAAATGTTAATAGGTTTTTGTACAATGCGATACGCAAAGTTTAACTAGATCAATTAGTATCATATTAGTATTATATGAAAAAATAGTCAGCAAAGGAGACATTATTTGCAAATTTCACTGCACACGTAATTCGTTTATGATTCTATAAAAACTCTCAAATTAATAAAATAGAATGACACATTTTTTTTAAAGAATAGTTTTGATAGTTTATGTTTGATAATAGGGATTTTTAGTATAATATTGAATTACGAAATAAATTAATTATACGTAATATAATTTATCTAGTTTATCAATCTCTAGTCATTATACTAAAATATATATTTCATACAATTTTTAAATGCATATGACATTATAATGCTCGGGATTTATTACGTGATGCATTAAAGTTTTATAACGCATACTGAGCAGAATAGCTTCAACGCATATATAGTCTATAATGTACAAACAAGATTTATTTTTATGTATTTTATAAAAGTGTAATAAAATAGATTACTTAATTAAAGTCCACTCATGTTTCTGTATTATATTTGACAAAAAGTCACGTATCATAGAAGCTTCCAAATACCATTTAACTTACTAAATTCAATAACAGTAAATAATTATCGACTTTATACTAACTTTTATGATTTTTTTTTTTTTTATTATTTTAACGTCGCTCTTTTTATGCACCCAAATCGGTGCTAATCAGCGACGGAGGTCATACGATGCCTTGGTGAAGAAAGCACGTTGTTGAAAATACATTCGCCAGTGGTGCTTGTATCAATCGGCCGGGGCCGGGAATCGAACCTGGGACCTCCAGATTACGAGCCCGACACCCTACCGACCGAGCCAACGCAGGCCTCCCTTTATGATTTTATACTTTAGAAATTATATCTTAAATGCTTGTTATATCTCGATTCTACAGAGTTCTAGTCATCGATGTTCAAGGTACATAAAATAATAAAGCATTTTCAATACATATCGGAGTACAACTTTCGTTTTCAAAATTATAGTAAAATTTAAAAAATTTATTTGTCGAAAACGAAATAATTTGTAACTGTGTGCTGACTGCATATGAGAAAGGTAGATTTTAGTTCTAATCAAAAGATTTTAACTTATTCGTTGGATCGTTAAAATTTCGTGTAAACTTCTTAATGAATTAAGGGTGTTTTAATAAAAAATGATAGTTGCTCTGAGCAAAGCATATAGTTTAAAATATTTTTAAATTCCTAATTTTTAAATATTTAAATTAATTTTGAAACTTCATTGAATGTTTTAGGTTAAAATACAGACTGATGGCTTCCTTAATAAAACTAGTAGAGAATTCCATTTCGTTCTCCGTACTTTACCTCTCGAAAGGCTTACAAAGTAAAATCCATCTGTCTAAACAAGGAAAAAAATGAAAAAGAAATTCCGCAAACGTTTTTTTCTTCCCCGTCGGAACAACAATCGGCCATTCGCGCCCAATAATCCTCCCTCGAGCTCTCCGTTTTCTCGGTATTTCAATCACCATGAGCATCTTGCCAGAAAAAAAAAGTTGTAGAAAAAAGTTAGAAAACCTCTGCGAGGTATAAGAAAATCCGAGGATCAGCAGGAGGACCTCCCGGTAGAATCCGGTATCTACGGCGTTTGCGCGGGCACGCTTACGAGGGAAAAAGCTTTGGCCGAGAAAAGAGTCGTCCGGGAGCCAAGGGACCTCCCAGCTGTCCTCCTACTGCTCGCGAGATTACAATAATTACGTCGGGTCTTATTTGCTCCCTACCTTTGGCGCGCACCTTTTGCTCCCGCGATGCGTCCGGTATGTCAATTACACGGGCGAGCGCGAGTTTCTCGCTTTAATCTCGAGATTAATCGCGGGCTCGAGACGTAGCGCCGGCACGTGGACGAGTTGGCGCCGTGCGCTGCTTTTGATAGTGTCAACGCTGAACGAGCTAGCTTTTATATAGATTTACAACTTCTATTTTTGGATGTATATGTTCTTACTACACCTTTTTCGGTTTAGGGCGTATTTCTGCGTCTATATGGAGAAATCAATGTTGAACGACCCCTTTCTTAGTAACCAATTACTTTGTTATTTTCAATCATAAATCCGAATCCATTATCACTAACCTACGTATTTCATTTGATATTATCAATTTCAGATCGATAATAAAAAATATATTTTTTTTATAGCAAGTTAAATAATTGTCAAAAATTTCAGTTTGATGAATGATTGTATATTAATTGATTCTAAATATTCTCAAGTTATGTTTTATATCATCCTTTACATCTATTAAAATTGCATGCCAGTGCTACCGATAATAGGTACGTTTTGTTGGAAATTAGTAATCAGCGTGCTCGATTCGAATAATATGGTATGTGAAACGTAAGTATGTAGGTTGCGCGTGCAAGTTTTCATCGATGGGAAGACTAAAAGCAGTTTTTAAAAAAGTCTTTGATCGACTTTTCGTTACAGGCAAAATATATGTTCATATTTCGAAAATTGTACATTAAAATGTTTACTAATATTTAGTGTATCAATGATATTTTACGGCATTACTAGTTTAAGTTGTTTTCTTTGAACAACAAAACAAATTTTATTTGGGAACATAATATAACTAAATAATTAAATTTTTTCTTTGCTTAATAAAGAAACGACTTAAAATTGTAGTCGTATATTATTTTATATTATATATCTTGACTAAAATTATAGTAATATCATCTGAATCATGTCAATCCAAGTTGCAGTCAAATATATTAAAATTATATTACAAATCCAAAATTTTATGGTATAGTGTATGCAAATATTTGCTGTACATAATTTTAATAAAACATGAGTGTTTTCAAACTATGTATTAATTATTGCTACAGTGGAGTTCCCAGTTCTAGCCTGAGATTGTTAATTCCATTAAAATTTCAACATGTGTTTGAAGATATTTTTATCCTATTCTAAAATGTATTAGAAAGTTTCGTGATAAGAGATACCGAATTAGCATACAAAAATACGCAAATTACTGTGCTTCAGAGATATCAATTATAATTTTTATTTTGAGGTAAAATAAACATTATATTTAGAAGTTTATGCTTTTGACATGTTATTTAAATTTATATGATAAATTTAATCGACATAAAAATGTATATTCTTATTTTAACTATAGTTGTATAACTAATGTTACTTCGTTATTCAAATTTGCCAAAGAGGTTAATATTTTAAATTTAATTAATACATTTTTAATGCGTTTACACATGAAAATTGTAATATTAAATTTTTGAATGTATTCTACAAAAATTACATTGACCACTCTGATATCACATGTCCTATATTAATTTATATCAACATTTCCATGAGCACAAAATAGTCACTAAATGTTATTAAGTAAAATAAAAAAGTGCGTATAAAAAAAGTAACAAACAGATCGAAGAGTAGGACGTAACAATAAATACAGAAAAAGTTTGATTGCTGCAAGAATCAAAGAGTCCTAAAACGATACAACGTAGAGTAGAAAAACATACCACCCAAAAGCAAGCCTCCTCTTACATTATACATATATATGTATTATAATAAAAAAGAACCCCTGAAAAATTGGGTCCATACATCAGGGTAAAATGGAAGGAGTGCCTGGTCGAATGCCTGGAGAAAAAGCATCGAAAAAAGGGAGAAAACGAGGGACAATGAGTGTCCCATAATAGTAGGTCGCCACCCATCGCACGTGTTGCGCGAGTCCTCGCGATCGAGAAACCGGAGCACTGCAATCGAGAGCGAAGACCGTCGGGTGGCTGCTCCCCATAGCCGGTACCTCCCGCGATGATAATTCGTCGGGGCGAGTGTCGTCTCCGCCCCTGAGATCGGGATCGGGATCGACCGGTTAACCCCTTGCGCGGCGCGTTGCCGCCTCGCTTTGTTCCTCGCGGCTCGGCTGGAGCTCCGTCGATCGATCCGCGGCTCGCTCGCTTTTTTCTCTCCCTCGCGAGATTCGCGAACCCGTTTTCCGCGTTTACGCCCACCGGAAGCAGCTGGAGCTGCTCCTGAATGCCCTCGATGAAGACGCGTACGCTTTCGGGGATCGGGGATCGGGGATCGGGGACCAAGGATCCGATTACAAAACTGAATGAGAAATAACCGAATCGGGGGCATGCACGGTGACCGTTTCTTATTTCGTTGTTAAAGCGATGTGTAAACCGTTTTTTCGACTGCGTAACGTACTTCTTCTGCGATGCGCGCCTTTTCTTCCTTCCATTTCTGCTTGGCTCTCTTAATTTCAACCCGGGTTTTTTGCATATCGCGTGGAAATTAAATTTTGTTCTTGCGTGCATGCTGGCCAATCAAATTATCCACACTTGCAACTTTTTTTAATCAAGATGTTGCGATTATTTTTTTATTCTGCAGTCAAATTAATGAAGTACATTAAAATATTAATTAATTATATACATATACATTTTTACATAGCATACATTAACATACCGTATCACATGCGTACACATATTTTTTCGTAACATAAAATGATTTGCGTGCAATTAACAATCTTTATTAAATGTTGCAAAACTGTAACTTTTTGTATGAAATAAAAATCTTCAACATACATATGTATAAATAAATACTCAAACTTTCATGTTATATTTATCTGTCTCTCAGCACAGCTATTTATCTGTTCCTCGCAGTTAAAAATTCCATGACAAATCCGTGCGAGTTAAATATATTGAAATATTCCGTACAAGTGTCAATAATACATATTTCACTGTGACAAATATCGGAACTAAATTTAAAAACAAATCGTGTAACCAATTTTCTAAACATCTAGCAGAATTTATTTATCATTTGTATTGTATAAGGTCAGTTCTAATTCCACTGAATTATTAAAACAGTAATAATAAATTTGATAAAAATTAATTGTATTCTTACCATTAAATTAAAATGTATAATGAAAGAATGAAATATATACAGTAACTTTAATTTAAAAAATTGTAATTATATTTTACAAAAAATAATATTTATATAAATTAAAAGTGTAATAGCGATTGATTAATGTATCTGCTTTTCAAACTTTCTTTGTAATTATTTAAACCTCGCATACATAAAATAATCAGCACGTATAAAGAGTTTAAAATAAGTATATTACGAATATTCAATTTTTAAAACTGCACGGCACATCAGAAGACAATAAATATTTATCGCTTCGTAAAAAACTCATTCTTTCCAATACAAATTGAAAAAGGAGCATCGTAATAATCAAGAATGAAAAGGACTGGTAAATATAAGTCCGAAGAGAGGTTTGAAAGGGTTCGCGACAGCAACCTTTTCGGATGGACATGCGTGACGGTGAACCGCGAAGATCGTTAATATTCCCGTACGCGGACGCGCGGCGCGCGCTTCCGTCGGCGTCTTACGAAGAAGATGATGGAGCGGTTTCGCCGAAAATCGAAAAAAATAAAAAGGCGCAGATCGAAGACCGAGACCATCTGCGGCGGCGTGACATTGTCCATATAATACGCAGATGACGTACGCGCGGCTTTCTTGTCTTCCAAACTTATATGTGTGTATATATATTCTATCGGTCGACATCTGGCTCCGACAACGCGGCACGTGCTATGAGCATTATTTCAAACGTGAAGATGAATTCTTTACGAGTCAAGTGACATGTGGACGTTGAAGTGGTTTCTTTTTCTATCATCGCGTTTCGTTACTTTTAACGATTCCCTGTTATTGAATTTTATTTGATGAATCGACCACAAGTTTATTTTTCATCAAATACGCATGTACCCTGAGAGAAAGAAACATAATTAAGAATTGTAAAATCGTGCATTTGCGATTATAAATGAAAATTGACTTGTAATAAAATTTGTTTAGTTCTTAAACTATTAAGATTTTACGTTAATGGAAATGAAAAAAATTTAAACTGTTAAGAACTGATTCAAATAATACTTAATTGTAAAAAAATATTCATTTGCTTTTATTTAAGTCATCAGATATTAATAGTTAAGAATCGTTATTTCTCTTGAATGTTCCTTTCTCTCACTAGGAGAGTGTCACTCTTGCGGGAAACGGATCTTCACCAAACTGTAGAATATGTTTTCTACTATAAAAATATGAAGAAAGCCGGAACTATATAAACTCTAACGCTCCATTTTTCGACAGTTACAAGCACAAACGTAAAATTTCACCAAAAATACTCTTAAGTTTGATTGTTTATAACTCGGAATTGGCTAAAGATACGCATTCAAACTTAAGTTTAAAAGAAAGCTGAGATCAAGCAGATACATTAAAAAAAAAGAAGCTCAACTATCTAATTTCGGTCTAAAATTATGGATAAAACAAGAATAAGACGAAATTTTAACGAAAATTTAGTTTTACATTTTGATATTTTTTTTCAGCCATAACTTCATTTAAGATTCAAAACTAGGTACTTATTCATATATATGATACAAGAAACAATGTTAGTGATTTATTATACCTTGGATCACATTCTCTAGTAGACGGTGCGATATGCATCACTTGAATTTCTAATTATCAATAGTTTTTATGGCTTGCAAAATATTATTGAGATCGGCATGTTTGCGTTAAGTATTTCTCAATCGAATCATGCGAATATCAGAATAAAATGAATATAATAATTTTTAAGGTAGATAATAGGCACTTCTATTGCAGGATTCTCCGTAACCCACGCAGTTGCCCAACCAATCCGATTACGAACGAATAACTTTTCCGAGTTTGCCTAACCCATCCATAAGCAAAACCCTTGTTAACTAACGCAGTTATAATTCGTGAGAGTCGGCCCCACCCTCGGATGTAAAAATAAATGGAGCACTGGAGCATCTATTCCGGTAGCAGTGGAACGAACAAACGCAGTCTTGTACGCCCACCTTAACGAAGGTTCATTAGTCTCGAGATCTACGAGGGAGAAAAAAGGGAAATATTTGATCAGTCAAACGCCCCCGCAACGATAATTCGTACAGGGAAGTGTGTACGGTTGCACGAGCGAGCGCGCGAATCGAATCGAGAGAGACGGTGCTTGGCCGCCCGCCTCCCCGGGAGCTCAGCACGCGCCAGGGCGTTCTCCTGGGGGCAGCGGTCGCATACGCCCCGGACTACCCCTAGGTGGTCCAGGGCGTCGACGGGCGGCGCGCGCTCGACTCGACCCATCGGGAAACTCTGCCGGAAGGATCATCCCGTTAGTCCGTCGAGTAAAATCGAGGTCGCGAGCCTGCGCCCTGTCGATGACGGCTGTCTAACGAGGAATTTGGGGATTATATTCTGCGTAAACACGAGGATCGGATCACTCATCTAAAGTGCATGAAATTTCGGTTACTCGTGGCACCCTTCACCATTTTTATGGAAATATTCTATTGTCCAGAACGTCTATGCATCAAATATGGGTCGTAGTGGATTATACTTTTGAATGTATTCAATCGAGAGGTTTCAGACCTGTGGATACCGTCATCAAATTCATTCCTATATTTATGTTTCCTTGATGTAGTTATATACATTCTAAACTATAGAGTTCCTTATTTATAAACATTTATACTTATGAAATTTTACTAAAAAATGGGTATTAATCGATGACTCTATGTATCCTTGTGTCTATATCGATTTAACACAAACTAAATGGTATAATATAAATTGGTTCAACTATTAATGTACACAAATTTTTTGCATAAACATAATTAAAAAAATTTTAAATTAGTTCTGGATTTGTAAATTGATTTAATCGGTTCTTCAAATAAGTAAAATATTTTGTAAACATTCATTATTTATGGATGTTATTTAACTCATGATAATACGTTACAAAGTTAAATTATATACATTTTTGCTTAAAATTGTTACTGGATATTTCATAAGTGACTTACGGTGGTCAGACACTGTTTCACCTGTACAAAATTAAAAATTTCAATTGAAACTTTAATTCAGTGTTATATATAGAATATGTTAATATACATGATATTAGTGAACATTTTGAAATTTGTGTTAGACAAATTGACAACATGGAACCATCAGAATCCTTTAATTTTTTTTCAGATTTAATTTTCATTTTGACAAAAGCTTCTCTTAATTCATTGTTAGTAATATATATAGTTTATATTATAATATATAATTATAAAAACATAAATTTAATGTTATTTACAAAAAAATGTTGCTTTTTTTTAAATTTTTTTTTAATTTTTGTAAAAATATTGTTTAAAAAAAGTTTTTGTGATTTCTGTTCCACTTACTTTTTTAACAATTAATTTAGAGAAAGTTGACTAAAAATTTCAGCTCAATCTTATAAAAAAAGTCAAAAATAAACCTTACGGTCAGTGAGTACGAATGCTAATTATTCGTTCGAGTTCGTCGCTAAATTAAGCATTCTGATGGTTTCATGTTCTCAATTTTCCTAACCAAAATTTCAAAGTGTTCACAAAAATAATATCTATAAAGTTCTGTTTATTAACATATTCTGTATTATAATAAATTAAACTTCAGAATTGAAATATTTAATTTTAATGAAAATTACAGGTAAAACAGTGTTTGACCCCCTTAAATGAACGTTTAAAGTTTTACGTAAATCGTTTTTAAAAAATTAAACGCACTAGCCTAGATCTTTATTCAAATATAATGACGACAATAAATTGAAATATTCGTTTTATTTTCCAGAAAATTGAATACTGATACACACATCTAGTACTTTCAAATGAAAAATATTTGTAAAAGTTTGTAAAATAGAAGTATCGAAAACGGTTCAGGTCGACGCTTAGGTATAGCTATTGGCCAAGAGCACAAACGAATGTTGTAAATAAATTCCAACCGGCCGAGCGCGTTGCGGGTCCGCAACAAAGGCGGCTCATTAGCCTCGGTTGCAGAAGAAGCCGCGCGCAGTATCGCTAATCGTCATAGCGTTTTATAGTCGAAACTCGTAGGTGCTACCGGATAGCCGCTATGCTTCTGGGCTTTACGAGCCGCTGGCGCAGAAAATGCGCGAGGAGTCGAATCGGCGTTACGCCGCTTCGTGTGGTCTTGTTTATGTGCGGGTGTGTGGGTATACCATGGGTACCTATGTACGTGTTACGGGAATAGTAAGACCAACCGATATAAGAGAGATGTACTACAGTTAAAATCCTGGGAAAAATAATTCAGAATTTACCAGCGAGCAGAGTGTTGGTAAATTGCCCCCAACTTGGATGTTACCTCTAACTTTCATGTAATTGTGTATTGCAGTATAATTATAAAATAAATTTAGAAAGCCCATCGGGATTCAATTTTGATTCGATTCCTTTTAAATGTAAAATTAACTTTCTGACTAGTTTGATTTCTAAATTGAATAAATTCAATGATGCTTCACTAAATGAAAATTCTGGATAAATAGTAAAAGGTGTTTTTACGAAAAAATGAATTATTCTTTCACTTCAAAAAATAAATAAGTCTTTTAACTAATAAATTGCATTATTCTTTACATCTCATTTTTCACACGTCATTTAATTAAGTACATTTTGAGTTTTTAGTTATCATTGTGATAAAAGGTGATGAGAAATACTATAATGTATGTTTTATACTCTAAGCTGCAACTTAGGGCTCCGCAGTAGTACCGACTATCCCTTACTTAAGTAACAATTTATTTTAAAATATACATAAATTTTGTATATAAAAAATATTTCTTCTACATTTTGAAGATAATGAATTACTATTTGTCAACTGATACTATCATTCAAACTGTAAAATATTAAAAATTGTTTTTATTTTAATTGTCAATAAGCGATATGGTGATTACGTATTTAAAGAATCAAACGATCTTTATTTGAATAAGTGAACGACATTAAACTATATAACTTACAAATATCATATAGTCTCTATAAACTCTTTTTTTCGATAAATAGTTTCTTTTAGAGATATATATATATATTAGTATATTATGCTACACAATAACCAATTAAATTTAAAGGTTTATTAGATTCAAATGATTATATTCATTTTTTAATGAAATTTAATCATTTTTTAGCTTTATATTGAACAAGACATAACTTACTTTACAGTAGATTCAAAGTTACAATATTCTACTTTATTACTGCAACCTACAATCACACCCATAATATCGGTCAGTCGCAAAGTAAAATAATATGTAAAAATAAAATTTGAATATGAATATGCGTTAGCACGTTAACACTTAAAACTAATATAGTTATATATCTAACGTAGTGCTAATGCGATAACTAGATTTCCACATTTTTGTTATTATCTACCAAAAGAGATCGACTTTATCTTTACCTACTTTGAAAACGAGCTCTCTAATTATGATGCATAGTTCGGTAACTTATCACCATGTTCTCACGCTAGTTACTATTTGACTGCATCTAAAGCCGCACTTTTCTTTTCCAGAAGTGGAAGCGCTACAACCAAAGAAACTTTTTATCGGATCATCAGGTGTGAAGATCGCTGTACATATCTAATCTCGATTTCCGCGCTACTACAGCCACAACCGCACTCAACCTAACCTCAACACAACACAAGAATGTTCAAAGCTGACCGACTACAATGCTGTTTCTACAATTTTATTATCGGTGCATGATCGCATTAGACACTTTTTCTCAGGTACTTAACGAGCGGCTTTTGTGCGCTACGCTCTTAGGAAATATTGGAATATTTAATTAAGTGATACCACAAGAAATATAATTAATGCATCAACGTGATAAAATGTACACCATTAACATATTATTGACAATAAGATAATTGAATTACATTTTTAACGAAAGGAAAAATAAAGCGAAGATTTGTCTTTAAATTATTAAATAATTTTTTTAAATTTCGTTCTTTATATACAGGTCGGTACAGTTAAGCGCGAGTTCGGAGCTTTGCTTATACGCGCCATTCAAAGCTCATTACGGGTTCCTCAAGCCAATAACTCAAATGCTCATTTCCTCTGTCATGTAGAGCATCGTCAAAAGCAATTACTTATGCGGGACTCGAGAAATCGTCCGCTCGTCCACGGTGCATCATCATTTTTTATTCAAGTTGTATAGCCAATAACGCCCGTCGCCGCGCCATGAAAAGGTGGCGCGGTCAGAGAGTAAGGGAAGAGAGAGAGAGAGTGAGTGAGAGAGAGAGAGAAGGTACAGGGGGTGGCGGCGCCAACGACTCCCTTTGAACTTGAGCCGCGCGACGCTTCTTCAGGTAGCCACCAGACGCATTAGTCACTCCTTCTTATATACCTTTCCTCTCGCGCTCGGCCTTCGCTCTCTATCCGTCTTCCCGAGGTCTTAAATGAGTTGCTCGGGTTCCTTAATAGGCCCAGGCGCGCCCCGAACTCGTGTCAACGCAACAAAAAGGAGTTTGCCGTGTCTTTCACGAGCTGCACCTCCTTCCGTAGCTTCTTCTTTTTTCGCCCTCCTTTCACCACCACCGTATAGCACCGATCCCGACTTCGCGGTTTTCTATGAATTTCTAAACCTCGGGCTTTTTTCTTATTCATCAGGGGTTGACTTGTTGCTTTGCGGGGAACCCGCACAGTTGCCATTGTTGCTCCTTTCGCCTAGCCCCTTGTAAAAACTTCATTCTTCTTTGCGCTTTCAAACCATTGTTACACTCGCGCTCAAAGCAATAAACTACCAGTCATAAAAGTAATAAAGTATAATCATAAAATCAACGACTCAATTTTACAAATATATTTAACAAATAAATTGTAGTCTGATTTTCAAAGAATGTCTATATTGTATACGAAAAAATATTCTTATAAAACAGAATTAGGTATATATAACGTAAAAAAAAAGTTTCGGATGCTTTATAAAATGCGCATTCGTATAATTATTAATCGCATTGCAATGTTAATATTTACTACCATCAGGAGTAAAATAATATAAAGCGCGTTATTTGATTTTTAAATATATGCGTAGTTAAAAATTTAAGTTAGCTTTCGACGCTACCATTATGAAAAGAAGAGGAAAGTCAGCGAGTAGAGTGCAAAAAAGTTCCCAGGCCGCATCGTTGCGACGGCGAGTAAAAAAGGGACGATCTACATATATAGCTGGCGCCAGCGGCAGCAACCTCATTATGAAGTAATTAAAAGCCATTACTGGCGCTATCCTTTATTACGCGGCCCCGAAAGAAAGACCGAGACGGAGGGAAGAGAAAAGCCAACAATGAACCACCAGTCAAACCCTCATCTTTTATCTTTTCTCGCTATCTTTTTCGTTCACTCGATGGATCTTTTGGGTATAGGTAGGTATGACTAAATATCGATGAAAAGTGCGCGTTCGAAAAAAACGTTACTTCTTTTACTCGTACGTTCATTACGAAGTAACGAATATTGTGCTGATTACGTGAAACGTAACATATGTTAATTAGCGACGCAAAAGTTATTTATTTTTTACATAACGTACAATAAATATGTATTCACTAATTGTGTTTATCAAATTCTTCTGCCAGTTAATCCAATATTGTATTGATGTGGTTTTACGCATGAATGTGAAGAATAAAAGTTATTACTATCAGTAATTTGAACTGTTATAATAACAAACTTCTGTAATTTATATTTTTTTAATCAATTGTTATATGTATATACTTGATCATGTTCATTTTATGAAGAATTCAAAATGATTATTATTTATGAAATTACACAGTAAAAACGTAGGGTTGATACTACTATAAGTATGGGTTTTTTTGAACAATAACGTATTGGTAACTCACGATAGCGATATGCTATTGGAATTAATGCAATATAAAACTGACGTTTCAGTATTACCAATACCCGTATAATTAACGTAATTAAATTATATATAGAAAAATGTGTCTATAAATATCATTACTAATGTTGTTTATCTTTTATTGTAAGGATACCAACACGTATAATAAGTATCGCAAGAATCGTTACTGCTCTCGCATCAAATGTTCCAGGTAAAATACAACGTTCATTCATTCGTATAATTTTTATCCAGAATTGATGTAAAAATTATTAACATATACACTGTAATATTTATCCAGAACATTTAGATACGCTTTTTAGATAAGATTTTTCTTTGTGCAATTAAGTTAAAATATCAATTTATATTTTTAATAAAGCAATATTAGTTAATTTAATTTTCCATATAGGTACAGAACTAATACTGTTTTTCACTACAAAAATTGAATGTTTACTAAGGGGGTGCCATACCCGGTGGGTTACTGCCCAAGCAAAAAAGATAATTATTATATTTATTTTATAAAATACACTAATTTATGCCACAATTTAAGTCCGAATACAGATGCACTAGATAATTAAATAATAAGCCATTTTATAAAGTGTCAGATCAATACAACAAAGACATCCTAAAAAATGTGTGTACACTTAGAAAAGTTTATAGTAAAAATTACAATATTGTCTATTAAAATGCAAGGACGGATTGACACAATCCAAAAATTTACCATAGTGTATAATAAATTTTACTAAACTTGTAGTAAATACTACCAGAATTATAGTAAAAATTAATAACTTTCTAGTAAATTTTATTATACACTAAGGTAAATTTTTGGGTTGCGTCTGTCTGTCTCTGCATTACTAGACAACATTGTAATTTTTACTTCAACTTTTTTCTCAGTGTATTTATATAAATAAAACGGAAAGCATAGATTAAACACCAAGCCAAATTAAGATTTGCAATTAATATCTACCATATGAATATCGTTTTATTGTTCCAATACCTCAATATACTCATCAAATTAACCAGATCCTCCATGTCTGGCATCGCTACGAGATGCAAGGCATGCAAAAAGCTAAACGTGTCAAGCTCGCGCTTCGCGCTCGCACCGTTTGAGAGCGTTAGGTGAAATACCTGACTCAACAATTCAACTTTTATTTATTATCTCAAAATTCGGGATTTATAGTCTAATATTACAAAATATAATATACATCATAACAAATAGTAATAAAAACATGACTTAAAATTATGTACTTATCATCTTCGCCTTCAGATCATGTCATAATTCACACGCACTGAGATATATTTAATTTTATTGTGAAAAAAACGTGATTTTTTGTACTTTTTTTCGTTATTTTGACCGTTTTTCTTTTTTATCTTTTAAAATATTATTCTAAGTGTAAAGTCTAAAATAGGAAGAAGTTTTGTTATTTTGAGACGAACATTTTATCCTTTTAAAGTTTTTGTGTACAAATAATAAATTTTGATTTATTACGAAAAAACGTGTTTTATTTGTACTTTTTTAATTATTTTGACCGTTTTTCTCTATTTATCTTTGAAAATATAATTCTGAACGTAAAGTGTACAATAGCAAAAAGTTTTATTGTTTTGAGAGAAACATTTCGTCCATATAAAGTTTTTATGTAAGATTAATACATATCAATAAGATAATGCTATATAACCGTTTCTATAAGCAATGAAAAATAATGCCATAATTTAAAGTGTTTCAGTGCTATATATCTGAAAATAGGACCAACATCTAATTACATTATGACGAAATTACCCTGTAAATCTCAGGTAAATCGGTCAAAAATCAACTGAAGTTATCTTAGATACATGATTACATACATACATACATCCATACCATGGTAGAAAATAAAGCAGTGAAACTGCTGAGCAAACTAGTCACTAGCTAAGATCAACTGACACTGCTTAAAAATCGATATGAATCGAAACCAACATATGATTCGTAAACATAACCTACAAAAATTCCCACGAAATCGTGTTTTTGTTCTGGAAGTTTAAGTAAATGTATTGATAGGAACTTACATGTAACAATTCATCTAAACTTTTTTTTTATATTTTTATTATTTTAAACGATAAAAACCTGTACTTATATTTTTTTGTTCAATTATAAGTTGATGGCTAGTCCTTAGCTAGTGAACGCTAAAAAATCTGACGAAAATATCACGTTGACTAGCCAGTCACTGCGCTCAACTCACTGCCCAGTTTGTCTTTCACTCGCTATGGATTAGCCAAAAACTGCTCAACATTTTTACCAGGGTACATACATACATTTTAGGGAGGGCCTTAAATGAATTCTAATACCTATAAATTTCTCTTACTACCCATCATCTAGTATATTTTGATGCATCACACATTTTGCGATGATGAAAATATAAAGCTCTCCCATGTAGTGGTCGAGCCTAAAAACAACCCGGGCGAGACTGTTTATTTTCCATTGAAGTATCGTAATGTTTTTCAAAATTTCTTCTGCAATTTTTAAATCAAGTAGGAAGTGGGTGGGATCCGATTTATCGGAGACTCGTTCAAAATGTGTGTATTGTTTCGAATCTCTAAAATTAGAAATGCATGTTTATTATTTAGAATCAAGAGAAATAGAAAGATTACTATTTCGAAAGTAATGCATTATTCTTCAGTTTTTACATATTTGTTCCGAAAATTCGACTTTAAAGTGTAAAGAAATAATTATTATAATATTTGTCTATATTAACACCTTGATAACAGACAATAATGTAGAAAATTATTGATCTACTATTTGGAATTCGAAATATTGCACCTAATACCAAATATCTGACGATTGTATTACTTTCGAAATAATGATCATTCTATTTTCTCGGTTCGAAATAAGAAAAAGTTATTCTAATTTCTAAAATTCAAAATATCGCACATATTTTGAACGAGCCTTCGACAAATCGAACCCCACCCAAAATACTTATTTGAAAATAAAGACAAGCCGATTTAATGCGTATAAAATCCATTTGCAACGACACGTTTGTTATTTTAATACGAGGCGCATTAGTGTGTCTCTATATTATTTTGATTTATACATGTATACATATACGTAGACGATATAATGTTCGAAAGACGTGTAACGTGGTAGATACATCGGATCAAACGAATCGGAGTAAGGAAACCTCGCGTCGGAATGCCGGAGGTTGTGGCGCCAGGATCGATTAAGCCGACGGTGAATCGTTCGTGCATCTCGACCGCAAAGACAACAATCCCGAGCGGCAATTTTTCCCTTCTCAAAATGGATTTTTCCAAAGAGTGAGTAAAAGTCAAGAGAAATGGAGATGAGCGAGAGGAGAGAAGGAAATCGATTAATCACGGCGTTCTACCGCGCGATGAGAGAAAGAGACGAAAAAACCGCCTCCATTAACAGAGACTAATGTACAGTTTGTGCTTTGAAACAAAGCCTGAAAGACGGAGACGTTGATAGGTATCCTATACTTTACTTAGCTCATGGAATTCAATTGTTTCAAACACTTAGATTACGTTAACTTCGTATACAAAGATTTTTAATACTTCGTTTTGTTATATAATCATTGACGAATCGTATATATAATATTAATCCTTTGCATACACGTATACATCTATGTGTAATATTTATATTTTTTAAACCAACTGGAATAATAATTATTTGTATCAATATAATTAATACTCTAAGAAATTCGTAACATGCCGAAATTAATACGTATGATTTTTTTTCAAATTGTTTACATAATTATGTTTATATAATTGTACCGCAACTCCTCCGAGACCGGTGCATTAAAACTTAAAAACCAAAAATAAATTATTGGATTAATAAATTTTCCACGAAGATTGTGGTTATATAGAATAATTATCTTTCTTTCTCGAAGATGCCGCTACACAATTACACGTAATTATATGTAGACAACTTCATGAAAAGTTAGTTGTATTAAAAATAAGATATATTAATAATAATAAATCTAAGACGTAAGCTAAGAAGAAGGAACAACAGCCATCGATCTCCTCCATTAATTAATATGATTGATAAAAGTTATATTGTTTTCCATTACAAAAGTTACAAACTTTTAAATCGGATAAGCAATATTTACAAATTTATTAGTTACCCCATTATTACAAGCAATGGTACGTACACAAAGAAAGAAATATTTATGTAAAGAAATCGTACATTTGTTGTTAGAAATTGATATTGAATTGAGTTGAAAGAAATTGATAATAAGACTATATTTCTTCAATATTAACAATTATAGCTCTAACTATTAAGATTTTACGTTAATGGAAATTAATGAAAGTTTAACTGTTAAAAACTGATTCAAATAATATTTTACTTTAAAGAAATATTCAATTGTTTGTATTTAAGAAACCTTAAATGACTGATTGTTTCCTATCTCTCAATGTATACACTGAAAAAATGGACTCTTGTTCTTAGAGAAATTCTTCTTAAATATAACTCAAACGATAAATTTGATTATTTTAAAACGATTCTTCTATTATTAAGCATAATCTACTATTGAAAAAAATTGGAAAATTTAGTTTAAAAAGACCAATATCCTAAAATTAAGCATATTCCTCTTGATTATAGAATAATCATTTTAGAGCAAGCAGATTTTCAAATATTTTTGTGAGACCAAGAATCCATTTTTTGGGGGTATATAATGTTAAATTACGGTATTATAAAAATATAATATGGTTTAACAGATAACCTTGCACTATACCATATTGCACTACACCAAAATAACATTTTTGAATGATTTAAAGACATATGTTTAAATAGAAGAAGCATTTCCAAGCGGTGGGTTTACAAGGAGTTAAATGCGATAATTGCGATGAACTATAAGTTTCCCGAGAGACTCTCCACGACACCTGCATCCAAATCGAAAAGTTCGGAATAAATTCTGCACTTGTCGAAACGTAGTTCTCAAGGACAGCTTATCTCGAGTAAAGAATCTAGAAGCGTGCGATTCACTTCAGGGTCAGGCGAAGGCGATTAACCCCGGCCAAAGCGCATTTTGCGGATTCTGCGCGGATACCAGCAGTCGATCGCGTTACCTGAACTCCCGCGCCACCGGGTTTCCTCGGGTCAAAGATTGCCCGACTACATGCAAAGGCGCACCGTAAACAAACAAGTTTTCCCTCCTCCATGTTCATCTATCATCCTAATAGCGGGAACGAATTCTGGCGCCGCGACGATCGCCGTGGAAAATCGGTGACCCTCTATCCTCTACTCGACTAATTCCCTCTTGACTCTTTTGCGCGTGTTTCCTCGTCAAATTAACTTTGAGATCGTCCGTGGTTTCCGTTCGAGCGTACATGAATAATGGTACTGGATCTTCAGTCGGTATTAGGATGAGAAACGATGCCTCGTCCACCGAATTTAACGCCCTGGCCTTTTTAAATCTATATATTTTTTTAACTTGAAACGTTCCTGCGAAAAAAAAACTTTCTTTTTGCTATGCGACTGTAGTCTTCTCGAGTAACTTTATATTATATTAACATTTTTAAATACAGTACGACTTATAGCAAAGATTTCTTTTGAAAAAAATTAAGAAAAACCCTATCCATCTTCGAACAAATGAAGAAAGCACGTGCAATTTGCAATATCGACAATCGTTAGCTCATATAATTCTTTAGAATAACAAGAAAGAATTGGAATGAGCTACCGCAAGAAGAGAAGCAGCTGCTTGTTCAGAGTCTTGTCGACAACACCGGTCGGATCCGAGCGGATCTTTGGTGCTTTATGAAAGTAGCCGCGATGCGACCGGACTAATACATAGCTTCTTAGCCGTACAGATCGAAAGGAGAGAGATAAGCATTTGGACCGGCCGATTGTATCTGCCTAATGGACAGAAGCCACAAAAAGTCAACAGTCACTAGGTGAGAGAAACGACGCAGACAACTACCGCCAACTTGGCGACTCCTACCTTACTCGTACTCGTATATACCTTCCTTCTCAGCTTCTCCTTTTCTTACCTTCCTTTTCTTACTACCCCTCTCTCCTCTCCCCATCCCTGGCTCCTGGCCTAACCTCTCCCTACCTCTATTTTTACTCTTTTCTTCATTACGTACGTTCACTCGTGTAATCTTCTTCATTTTTTATTTCTATTTCGGTCGGTATTGAAGTAAAACGAGAAAAAAAAATCGAAAACGAAGATAAAGGAAGGCGAGAGTCATTTTATTTATGCGACGGAAACGAGTGCTTTTATCGTCGTCCTCTTTTTGTGGTTAATGTACGGAATTGTTACGGTAAAAACGGCTTTTTTTGGATGATTTAACGATAAGTGGGATAGAGAAATACAACAGTAGGTAGTAGTCGACTGCTTCGTACTCTTGGAATTTTATCAGACGTAAAACTGCTCGAGTGAGACGTATGTTTTATGAAGTGTCGGGAATTATTTCTTACCGAGGAAAACATTCATTTTAAAAGTCGTTAAATACCTTTAAATCGCATTCAACGAACAATAAAATAAATATATTTGAAAAATTATGGAAACATTACTGTTATGGAGAAACTAAATTATAAGTATATTAATCTTTTATGTTTCCAACTTTTACATATAGCGTTGAATATTTTTTTTATTACTTCATAATTATTATTTATCACAATTGTAAATACTAATTACAAGACGCACTTAATGTTCATTTATTAATGAATTATCGGTGTAAACATTGCAGTTAATTAAGAATATAACATAGTGCATTAATACTGATTTATACACTTTTATACCTATTAATAATTTCGTCAAAACTCTAGATATTCTATACAAGAATTTTCTGTAGACTGTAAATAATTAGTTAATTAATTGTCTTCACACAAGTTGCTCCGAATATTTCAATCCATAGATATTTCATCTTGCAAGTACAATGTACTATATATATATAAGTATCATTATAATGATTTATAATCAAATTTCAACTTGAATTGCAAAATTTATTTGAAGAGTAAACAGTTGAATATTAACATATGGGTGTGATTTTATTGTTTGACCGGAGAGATGAATATTAATACAATTAAATAAACCTTTTATATTGAAAAACAAAAACTCCTTTGAACTAGAACATGCAATATACAAATGATATTAGATTACGAAGTGAAGAAAATAAGGAACGAACGTCAATCTCGGCAAAGTTAGTTACTGTGCTAAAGCAAAGGGAAATGCGAGGAGAACCTAAACCGAGCTGAAAACAAAGAGATTCCCGCAATTGGTCTGCGCGCAAAAGTGTAAATAAAAGGGAAAGCAGCAAGTTGCCGGATAGTGCCTATATCCCTGACGATCCGTAACGAGACGAAAGGAGGCAATCACGATGAATTTACCGCGCGCATAGGCGGTTACTCTCTCGCGTGTACATATAATACCGCAGCTCGAGAGCGAGAGAGAGAGCGAACAAGAGAGGCGTCCAACCCCTTCACGAGGTGTTAAGAAAATATTATCTCAGGGCCGTTTATGTTTCTCGTGATTTACAGGATTGCACGGTCTTCTTCACCAGCATTTTCTGCCTGCTTCTTTCTCGCTTTAGCTGCACTTGTTCTCTCCGTGAAGATCTTGGCTTTCGATATGTAAGTATGTATGTGTATGTATAGACGTGAACGAGCGGAAAGTAAGCGCATGTGTGTATAGAACGCGGCTGTTCCTTCCCTTGACTTTTAGAGTTACGTCTTTCTCGCGGCTCCTCTACCCCGAACGAACGACCGAACGACTAGCTACGACTGACTGACTGACTGACTCACTGACTAACTATTCTGCGTTACATGCTTACTTTATTTGCGGTAAGACTTTGTACGGATCGATTTAACAACCATCGATTTACTTTCTTTTAACTTTCTTTAGTGTACCATTATACATATGTAATTATTTTATAGTTTCGAATAAAGATTTAGTAAAGTTGGGCAAACTTGCCTCTCCTTTATTACGGTTTATTCTCAACCGCAAGCTTTACCTACTATTTCTCTAGATATTTAAACAGATGGTCAGGGATACCTATTTCGTGAAATCTTTAAACTTTATTAGTGAACTAAATGTCAACTAACCAAATCTAATACTTATTTTCAACATTTTATTATAACTGCGAACGCACATTATAAGAATTACAATATAAATGAGAGTGTTTAAGATTTAATTTTAAATTTTACTGTGCAGAAATATGGCAAGATGATCATTTTTTGATTTTATTTAGTTCCGCGACTCCAAATAAAACATACCTATAATTATTCTTGTGAAATTAATAAGAAATTGTAGCCCTAATTACTAATTTATTTTATTATTTGAACCAAATTTCGTATAATAAACTCATTAAAAAATGTAAATTAATTAAAAAATTCAAGATGAGGATTGAATATGTTAATGCTGCTTAAAATGCGTAGTCATTATAAAAGATAATTACAATAACAATGCTTTTAAAATATAGGGAAGAGAATAATGCATATATAATTATTTACATCGAATGTAGTAAGAATTAGAGACTAAATATACTTTTTTATTTGTTAAGAATTAGCACATTAATAAATATAATTAACATCTATAAATTTACTAAAATTGAATAAATCAAATGATTATTTAATTTTAATAATCCTAAAAAATAAAACATTGTTATTTTTAGTTATTTGTCGTTTGTTATACAAATTGAATTATAAGTACATGATTATGAATTTATAAATGATAATCATGTTTATAGTGAGCATTTGTAATTTTATGACGTAGACGTAATTGTACTTTCGGTATTCAATGTTTTTTTATTATATATAGCCTTGAATATTTATTTAATGAGTTAATGATTTGTT
This sequence comes from Theocolax elegans, assembly GCA_026168455.1. Taxonomy (NCBI): domain Eukaryota; kingdom Metazoa; phylum Arthropoda; class Insecta; order Hymenoptera; family Cerocephalidae; genus Theocolax; species Theocolax elegans. The sequence goes on from CM047425.1 coordinate 84,326,250, forward strand.
CGAATTTTAGTTAAAAATAAAATATAAACTGAGGTGTATCAATATATACTAGAGTAATAATTTATTTCAAAGATTGTATAAAGTTTCTTTGATATATTTTCCTTAAACCCGAGGGGTTTGTCTAATGATTGCTCGAATCTCATTGTAGATATACTCTCAAAGACTTCTCGGCTTTTCGAATCCACATTTTATAGCGCTTCTGTGCAATCGAAGCGAACAACAACAGAATCCCTCTCTCCATCTTTCTTCGTAGTTTCTCCCACTCTCTAGCTCAGTCTCTTGGATTCTCGTAAATCGCCCGCACTGGCATTGTCCGAAACCGTGATTTACCGGCCTGAGTCCATTAGTCGTAAAACGCATAAGGCGAACACTGCTCCCGTTCGCATTCCCGTTCCCGTTCCCGTTGTCCCTTACGTCGTCGAAATATTGGGTTAAGATAAATTGTTCTTTTTCGCCCTCCTATCACTCTGAATTACTAAGTGCCGACACTTGATATTTTTTACCCATACATGTTTACTTATTACCAATGAAAAAATTGCGCATTACTATTTATTTGAAATTTATAAATTTTAAAACGATACAAAACAAGAATCGAATGAAAAAATTTAGTTTGCAGTAGGATTGACAATGAATGGAGACTCGCAAACCCATATAATCATTATATAAAGTTAAATATATTTGTCTTAAAAAAGAGTTTTATTTAGGGGTACAAGTAAACTAAAAGGATTTATAATCTACTCTTGAAATGAATATCAAAATATTATTAACTTTTTATAATCTGCAGTAAGTACGAAATTTACAGGAAAAATTTGAAAATTCTTTATTGATTTTATAATGTATTATGCATACGTGTGAACAAGCAATCTATAACCTTAATACATATCTGGTTTTGTAATCGACTATATTTTTCTATATATGCGTTATTTGTTAATTGAAAGCTTTTTAACATACTATATAGACAATTACTTAAATAATGGTTATTAAATAATAAAGAAAAAATTATACTGAGCAATAACAATATCGACATATTGTACTATAATTTTGGTAAAAATATAATATCGACGAAAAACATTTAAATATATTACAAGTATTGTAATATTATAAGTATTGCGATTTATCTAAATAAATAACTCTGTTAGAAACAAACTGCATTTTTTAAATATAAAATACACATTTTTAAAATGTTATCAGCTTCTTCCTTGTGGTAAAACGTTATCAACTATTTTTATAGCCCTGTAAAAATAGGTTTTAGCGTGTATGTCAAAACTAACTGTATATAAACAATTAAAAAGACATTAAAAAAGTTTTTATTAAATCTGTTGGCGAAATTGGAAGGTTAAAGCACAATAACTGATTTACATTAGTAATAATCGAATGACTAATCTGCTGCGTTCGTTATTATGTTCATTCTAAAAAGTGGGTTTCTACAGTAAAAGAACATTTTAAAACTAGCGATTAGGAAATTATTTTCCATACCTATCTTCAAGAATGTGACTATTTTAGATAGATTGATTTATATATATTAGGTACATTAATTATTATTTCAATTAATGTTATAAAAGGAATAGCACACTTAAATTTATGTAATCGTGTAAATGTAAATTTGTATGTAGATATAAAAAGCAATTGCTTTAAAAAGTGAAAATCCAGTTATTCGATGTAATTTTGGTGCGTAAGAACGCGCAATTTAACAAACAATCAAGAGGCGCGTGCTGTAAAGCAAAACAAATGTAAACCTGGAAACATCGTGCATTTACCATCAAACGAACCCGTGGTTGTGTACTGATTGAGACGTAGAGCCAAGCACTTGGCGACTCACGCGAGTAACAAAATATGTAATAGCGATAACGACAAAGTGAGAGAGAGAGAGAGAGAGAGAGAGAGAATGAAAAAAAAGTGGCAGCGAGCAAGGACGCACTTGGGTTCGCTGAGGTTTTGCGAACCATGTCGCGGGATGGATTTTTTCTTTACGTCCCTCTCGCGTCCCCCTAACGACGCAAGAAACGTAACGAGCTTGACGTTTAATGCCTTTTTATATAGCGCACGGGAGCAAACATTCCCGGAACCCCGGCGATGCAAAATGGGAAAAAGAGCGAAGGAGAGTTTTATGTCGCAAATGAGCGTCTTGCTCTTTCCTCTCGGTTCGTGTTCGAGAGCCAAGTGCACCGAGTTGCGAGAGAGGCCCTAATTATATACGACTCTTTCGCAGAAAACCTTTACTTCGTCACTGTCCTCGTTGTCCTCTCCTCTCTATATACCCTACTTTCCATTTTCATTTCTGTCCGCATAATAAAACTATTCACCGATTCGTTGATTAAATATACAGTATCGATTTGCAAAATTGTTTCTTTTCGCATTTTTAAAATATACGTATACCGAAATTTAACTACTTCTTGACGGACCGAATTTAGTGAAAACACTAATACTAAAATAATAATACCTCGTACAGGTGACTATAGCTACGATTACGGGAAATAATGTACAAAACGTCAAAAAAAAGGTATTTTATGCGTATTCATAAAAATGTAGAGCTCGATGATGATTGCTCGAAGCATGTAAATTATAGATGACAAATAATCATCCTTCCACGGTGAATAAATCTGAAATGCAGAAAAAGAAGTCGGAACCACCGATTAACATAAGAAAGAGGAAAATCAGAGAGTACAAAAGCCAGGACGAAAGCATAAAAGAGAAGGTTTACTCAGAATCGAGAGATCCGGAAAGTCTCACCTCGTCCTCTCTAGCTTCCTTTCCAAAGCTAGCCGGTATACCATCGATCGACATGCCAGTCGACGGAAAAGAAAAAGCAGAAGCATAAAAAGCAAGGAAGATAAATGGAGAAAGAATCGCCCGGTTTCTCCCCGGAGAGTTTAAAGGGTCGATCGCGCCCCCCTGGACTTTGTCCCATTGGATCGTCGCGAAACCGAAGAAGCCCCGTTAAAAAAAGGTAGACGGAGAGCAAGAGAGAGAGAGAGAGAGAGAGAGAGAGAGAGAGAGAGAGAGTAGGATGTCGTTGTCGTAGCTTTTGGAAAGCGTCGTTAATTGATCCATAGGTTCGTCCCCGCGCATTGTGTCAACCTGGGTACTTCCGACGGGTGGCTAATAGGGCAAAAGCTCGCGTGGGCGTACGCCCACTCGCAGCCCTATTGCGGCTCCTTTTCCCCCGGGTAGGATGTCCGCGTATTCACTTATATATCGTTGCGTACGTCCCGGTGTTTAACCGACGCTACGTACAGGAAGGACCGATACAATCGGTGCATTGTACCGCGGCTGAGGGAGCGTGAAAGGAGGCGATGGGCGTGGACCGAGCAAAGGAACCGATGGATCGCGCTTCGTCTCGCTCCCCCCGAGGGCCGCTCTCCTCTATACACCCGTATACTCTCTCGTTGCGCGTTATATTCTCGAGAGCGCGCCCAGTCTCTCGTGGGAGAGAGAAAGAGAAAGAGAGAGAGAGAGAGAGAGGACGCGATTATTAGCCGGAAATCGCCGTGAAATAGCCGCGAAGACCACGACTAAACACACTGTAATGTACACCTCTATTTTCGAGCACGCATCCGATTTGCTATGGAGATGGATGGTAAGTGGGTGGTTATACTTCATTCTCCGTGCTTCTTTCCACAAGACGATACTATTTGATTATACTACACTTTGGGATTATCTGGGAATGAGGGATTACCTTGTTACTTTGTGAAATATATACACACTTCTGTAGTCGAGAGTGACAGCGTTGTAACTGTAATAATATCGTGTACTGTAACATTGGATATGTCTATTATTTAAATAATTATTTACATAATTCTATCTATAAATTATAATAATTCAACAAACAGTCTATCGATTTGTCAACGTATTAGCGTAAAAAATTTCAAAATATTTATTTGCAAATCATTAAATTGTTTTAAAAATGTTCGTAAATAATTTAGGTACCGCGGAGTACGAGTCTATCGAGTTGAAGATAAAAATCTGACTATGCATTTAAGGTTATAAACTGATAATAGGTAGCCAAATTTCCACTTGAGTTGGTGAATAATGACAGTTGTTAAACTTGAAAATTAAATGGGTAGTCAAATAAATAGGTGTATTTTCGACAGCTGCCCTAGAAAGCGTAATCGCTCATTAAAGGACCAAGTTTCGACGAATCGCCGGGGAACTAGCCGACAGAGACTATTGGCACATATACCTATACACGCGACTCTATATCTATAGAGCTATATACATGTTAATTCGTTAGGTATATGCTCGGTGGGCGTACATGTTGAAAAATACACGGTTTTAAAAAGTCCGTGATTCCGGTGTCTGAGCTGGCCATCGACAAAGTAGTAAAAGAAAAAAACGCAACCGAGCATCGAACGGAAGGCGATGTATAAGCGAGCAGGGACGCTCCATACTGTAATTTTCTGTCATTTCGGAACGAAGAATAGTCGAGGGTGAGCGTTTTTGGCCCCAGAAAAATTTCACGGTTACGCGGGAATTTCTATTATTACGCCGCGTGAATCTTCCTACTTATGCCATATTCTCTATGAGAATTTTCGACGCATCTGTCGAACGGGCTAGGTGTACACACGCACGCACGCACGCACGCACGTAGAGAAGCCCTCGGACGATCGCGCGTATACGTGTGAGAGAGTGCGCGCGTACGAGCGCGTGCAAACGCTGCAATCATACGTGTTTTGAAAACTTCGAGAGGTGCCCACTTTGCCGATCCGATCAGATAGCATTGTATCGGCGAGATGATTGTAGTCATTACCGCGATCTCTCTTTCTCTCCCGAGTCCGGTCTATCCACCGACCGCGAATTAGAATTTTGAACGGGGCCGCAGGGCTTTTATTTCGATATGTATGTGTGCGCGTACCACCTCGTACGCGTGCGATTTCGAGCGCGCGCACCATCGGCCTGGAGGGACGCGACCGACCGAGTTACCGAGACAATCGCGAGAAATAACATGTTCGAGGTATGTTTAATTTATTAGAGGAAATGCGTATACCTCGATTTTGGCGAGCGGACGGTTGGATGCGCGATCGACGATTCTATTGTGTAAACCTCTTCTTGGAAAGGGGTTGCATTTTATTACCTTCCACGCCGATCCGATCGAGTTTGATTTCCCCATTCAAATGTTTGGAGGCCAATGCGATTCATTATCGACCTCTCCGAATTACTAATATTATCTATTATACAACAAATTGCTACGTTCCGATATATGTTACGCGAAAATATATATTGTTTCAAGACGAGCTTTTCTTATTTTTAACCGCACATACTTTTTAATACTTAAACTACACAATACATTTTTCTTAAAATTCCAGACAATAATTACCTTTCATTTTCTCTTACAACACAAAATATCTGTAACTAAACAAATGTTATTGAACAAACCACACTTAAAAAAATATTTTATTAAAAGTTACTATTAGGTTACTTTTAGATTAATTACTATACATTGTATGATAAACGATGTATTAAACTGTTTCGACATAATATTTATACGGATTGAAAATTTCATCCCTCGTGACACTGCAAGTTACTAAACCATACCCGGAAATTGTGACACAACGCTTGTATTCACATAATACCACGAAATCTATTTCTTCAACATCCCCACCCACCGATGACCACAAACTTATTTTTGCGGGCCATAGTAACGGATGTTCGTGTAAAATTTAACACTGCACGGCGTGAAAAGCGCAGTTCGTTCTGCTCGTTAGCGCATCGCTTCGATCAGTGTTGAATGGATCGGTGACTAGTGAGTGAATCGCGCGAGACAAATTTCTGACAAAGAAGCGCGTCGGATGACATAGGAATAAAGCAAAAGGGAAGCGAGGAGATACAACGAGAATTCCGGATAGGAAACATATAAACATGCGAGTGTATCCGATTGCGGAGATAAAGACATGTGTCCGGTTCGATGGATTACGCATCTCTATAGTGCACGATTCCTTTGCCAAGATATTCATTATTTTACTTGCACATTTGGAAAAATTAACGTAATTATTACTTACCAAAAATGATCAAATTTTTATTTATTCCAAATTATACAAAGTTATATCTTTTAAACATTCGAGCTCCGTAAAAGATGCTTTTTATCCTCTTTGTCAATCATATTATGTAACTTAAATAAGTAGATACAATTGTTGTAAACGTCTATAACTTTATAAATCAGGAAAGATGAAAGTAAGCATGTACAAAAATAATCAATTATAAAATTTATACTCAAACATATTTTTTTTAAAAAATAAAAAGTAATTTCCCTAGTAGAAATTGAGCATATTAAGGTTAGTTGAAAATATTTTTTGGCCATTAATTGTAGAAATATTGGCCATTTTTGACCAAATGGCCAATTTTTGGTCGAAAAAACGTTTCATAAATGCTTTCATTTCTACTAGGGTTTTTTATAATTTAAAATTATATTTCTTTTATTAATTTATTACAAGTACAAAAATTATTTTATGTGATGTTGTAAGCTTAAACATTTACTTTATAATAAATATATTAAATAAAAAATGTTTTTATTCAAAGAGGTTATGACAATATTCAATTTTCTAGAAAATTCGGTTAAAAAATTCTCATAGGTATATTTTACTATAGTTAATATCATATTAAAACTTCAGATAGGTAAGCGGTATTTATTTTTCAGAAAAAATATCATAAAGTTAAGTACTGATACATGGGCTCTTATATAGAAGCTTCCTTTTAAAACTGACATTTTTATTAATATCTTTAACAATTTTCTATGGATTTTTTAGAAAAACTAATATGTTATTTACTGTGGTAAAGGCAAGCGGTATTCGATTTTAAGTGTTAGTATATATCTATACTTATTAGGTTTTTTGCGCCACTAGAATCAGCAATGGTTAAATCGGGTTTAATATAATTTTTCACCCTAATCATCTAAAATGTCTACTTTATTAACCTCTACGAGTGGAGTAAAATTGCATCTTATTCTTTGGATCACTTTATTCCCCGTAAACCCATTTTATTAATCGAAAACACATTTTATTCATCGTAGATCCTCTTTTTTGTTTTGAATACTTAGTTTAGCCCTTTTTTACATATACGACATTAAATTTATTTTAAATTGTATACATCAAACATTTTTATAATATTAAAAAAATTTAGTAATTAAAAAAAATTTTTATTACAATTGAGACTTTTCAGCTGATCAGGGTGAAAAATTTTATATCCACTTCGGGAGTAAAAGGCGATTATTCCCTTGGACGAATTATTTCCAAAAGCTAAAGCGGGGAAGCAGCAACTTTCATCCCGGGACTAAATACCTATTTTACTTTCTAAGTGCATAAATAACTATTAGTCTCTGGATAATTAATTACTGCGCGGTTACGTGTTTTTGCGAGTCCAATAATTGGTAACTGATAATTTGTTTAGAGAACTCAGTTACTCTATTAATACGTTGCTCACATAAACAAGGAAACTAATGATAAATTACATAAAATGTCAAATAAATAAGTATAAGAAAGTATCAACAGCCGGTGTAAGTATACACCGAAGAGGATGTATCAAAAACAGGGAAACAAAAACGGTTGTTATTCGCGCGTCGTATATAGAAAAGCTTGGCAGTGAACTATGTCTAGCTCCACCGAAACAAGAATAACACGTAACATCCCACGTAGCCGTCAGTCAAAAACGTCAGATGTGTCGGTCGCGAAACCTCGAGGGCATCCGCTTTCTCCCGGCGACGACGGTTGCGCGTGTCGCCCGTGCGAAGACCCAAGAGCGGCGTGCGCGCGCGTTAAACGGAATATTATTATCGCTCTTTTCGGTCGACTCGGCTCCCTCCCCGTTTCAGCCTCCACGACATTGTGCGAACGCGATTTTGGGCGCGTGCACGCGACGAGTGCGCACAGCTGCGCTACCAAACGCCCCCCGACACACCCCCGAGACTCGCTGGGGCTGGCACGCGCGCGCTTCGCGAACAATGCGCGGCCGGCCGAGCTTTTTTCCGCTGTATCCGCTTTGTGTCGAGTTGCAAACTTTTATTTCTTTTCGACGAATTTTCTCGCCTCGTTTTTCTTCGACCTAGACTCCATTTTATTAGGGCACTGAAAATTAGGGTACCAATGCGTTTCGTGCAACGACCGCCGAATTACTATGCTTATATTAACTGTTACGAAGTCTCTCACACTTTTTACTTTTGTTTTTTTTTTTGTTTGGGTGGGTCGTTCTTTGATACTGAATACCAATTCCTGCGATTTCTCGCTATGATATTTATTTGTACTTTATGGTTTGGCACAAGTGTAGATGCTGTAGAAGGCCCTTGTTAGTCATCAGATGGAAATTATATATTAGTGTTATTTGAAAAGTTATACTTCTTTACATCTATACACGTGAACTAAGCTTGACTACGTACCATTAATAATTACATAATATTCCTGTGGAAAAAAATTAAATACAAAGTTTGGTAAGTAACTGCGTTTCTAATTTGATACCATTATTTTGCTGGGGCAAAAAAAATTTGAAGTATTAGCATTATTAATTTAAAATTACATATTGTTAGTTTTATGTACTTACCTATCTTATTCGCTTACTGTAAACAAACAGGAGTGTTATGATTAATTCTTTTTAATTGGGTTATCAAAATTTTGTATAGAAAATAGTGTTAAACATCATTAATTAAAAATATACATTTATTCATTTTATAAAAATTAAATTTTAAAACCTAGATGTATTTGACTACCCTAACGAAAACTAGCACATTTTAATGCTTTCTTAAATGTAAATGTACTACTTCGTTAGAGCCGTCGTATTAGTGTCTTTAAATATTCTAATTTAGTTTTATGAAGTAAAATTTACAAAAAAAAGGGGAACGATTTATTAGTAAATATCTCGAATTTTTGTTTAAACAGCATAGCATAATATTTGTTATAATGGTACTACGGATAGTAAAATTTTGAATTTATATTTTAAAAGGAGTGTATCGGTCTTTTTACTCTCAGGGCTACATAAATTCCTATCTAAATTACACAATCTTTAAATAAATTGTTAAAAAATTCCTGATTGACCGTCTTTGCGTTTAAAAATAATAATTTTATGTAGAAACCGATCGCTTCTGAACTGAACTAAAAATCCTTCGAAAAGTTTAGTATTCCACCCCTTTGGTTAAGATAAAAATAAATACACCCTTAGGTTAAATACCATTCGAGCGAGATCATCATTTTCCCTTCTGCTAAGTTGCGAAACCCAAACGACGAACGCAAACCATACTTATCCAAAATTCTCGGACGTTAAAATCGCATATCTCGAACGCTTCGAAAATATTGAAGACCGGATGCCTATAAGCGCCATCTTGGATATCTCATGGTTTACAAAAGTGAATAAAGAAACGAGTTTTGCGGTCTCGATCGAGCGGAGAGGAGGTCAAAGCAGCTTGGACAGCTAGTAGCCCTGCACTGTATAGTGTCGAGTCTGCAAAATTACAATGGTGGAGAAGACGAGTTACCCCTTTGAGCGTGGATACGACAATACATCAGAGTGAAAAAAAGAAAAGAAACTGACTGTGTAGAGGATCTCTTACCGGTAAAGACACCAAACCCTATTTTTTTTATTCGCGGCGTGTAAGTGAATACTTTTCAAATATAATTTAATTAATTGATACGTATAAAAATTATTTTTATGCACGTATATAAAATGTGAAAATGATACATAATTATAACAATTTTTGTAAATCATAAATACAATCAACATATTATTATGTTTTAAACTTTACCTGTGAATTTTATTAAATTATAAAAATAGTTTTGTTATACACAAATTACCAGAAACGGTAAAGACATTTTTCGTGAGAAAAAAAAACATATTTACGACACGATATTTCTAAACTGTTAAGAACTGGTGATTTAAATATGAACAAATGCACGTTTCTTAACAGTCTAGTAGTTCGTAAAATCCATTAATTTCTTGTCAATTGCTAATTAAAAATCAGCATTGAAAAAGTATCAGGGAAAATATGTCATTTCGTATATCCACAATTTCCTTAGAACAAATCTTTTCTTTCAGGGTGCATAGTCCGAGTACAATACAAATCGTTGGTATACTAAAAAATAGTGATAAACAATTATAATTAACTATTAATAAATATGAATATTATTGAGGAATTGATTATTTTTTAAATTTTTATTTACTTAAAGAATAGCCATATATTAACAGTTAAAGATAAATTATGTACCAAGAAATATGAATTTATGGTAAATCTTATAAAAAAATATTGACTCGTAATGGCGAAATACTGGTGTTGATTCATTTTCACAGACTATTAACTCAAATCCTGAATTAACAATATTTTTTATTTATTACATGTATTACAAGTACAACAACTCAATATTTTTTCAAGGTAAATCATCATAAGTATTGCTATAAATAAAGAACCCTACCTACATAATCGGCACGCTGGCGTAATGCTTCTTCAACCAAAAATAACTTTAATACGATCATCTAGAAATATGTAAGATACTAAAAAGTTCTGTGAAGTAACTCCTGGTAGAAATTGATTTTATTCCTTAAGAATAAAACAGCCGTTTTGATAAGAAACGGGTGAAAAATATTTCTAGTTGTTTCTTTATGTAGTTAAAGGTTTTTTTTCTTTTTTTGCGAAATCAGGAAAATTTTGATATCTTTGTTTGATTAATGTATATTAATCGGTCTTTCCGAACTAAAGCTTTATTTTTGACATAAAATAGGCTCATTTTTTCTCTTCGTCCACTATGGTTGGTGGAATTTCCTAGAGAATAGCTTTTTTCAATAATTAAACAAAATTTAAAGGCGTTTTTTTGTTTAATTTTTTTAAAAGGCCATTCTCTGGGTAATTTCACCAACAATAGTCGAAGAGAAAAATGAGCCAGTTTTATATCTAAAGTAAAGCTTTAGTTCGGAAATACCGATTAATATACATTATGTAAATATCACCGAACGTTAAATTCTTTTTCTTTTTTTTTTCATTTATTTATTTTGAGTCGCATCGACTACTAGGCCATTAGCGACTACAGTCAATCTTACATAAATTATAATAAATATTTTACATCATTTGTTACAATAAATTGATAGTATACATATTTAGGCTTTAAATTACATTATAATTCGAGTGCTGTATATAATATATGTTCATAGTATTATAAATTTTTGTAGAGAATTAGATTTTTTAAATTCTATTTTGTTTTAATAAGAAAGGTATATTGATGATTGAGCGACTGATCCGATTTGATAGGAAACTCAAAGTTTAGAGTACCATAAGCATTAGATACTGAATAAAAATACATTTGAGGGTTAGCTTATTTCATTAAATGAGCGTTTATAGCGAAAATAGCTTTTCACGATTATATATTATAACCAGTTAAATTACGTTGATTTTCTACTGTTACTTTTATTTACCTTTTATAATAAATACTTTTTATACTCACATTCAGAGAATATTACAAGATATATACCAGTTAAAATAAACGTACGAAATAATACTTAAAAAATATAAGTTTTGTCCCCAGTGTTATAGCGTGATTGAATCTCAGTTAACATGAAATTTTACGCTACAAATAAGGCTTTGCATTGAAAAATTAATGAAACGTATGACACGGAGATAAAGAAGCATATACGAAGAAAAATATTAATATTGTAGCTTGCAACAGTAATTTACCTGTAAATATCTCGAAATAAATTGGTGAAAATGTATGAGGCAATCTTTGGAAAAAAAGAGGAGGGCACAAGAGGAAGCAATAATAACGCGTACCCGGTGCTCTTTTTTCCAAAGTCAGATAAAACAGCGAAGGAAAGAGGAAAGAGAGGGAGGGATGGCGGTGAAACGATACCGCCGGAGGGGCCGTACCGCGCAATCTCGCATGTAGATCCGGGGCTAAACGATAGGCGCTCTCCTCGCGAAACTGTCCAAGCGAGTGCCGTACTCGCGGTCCTTCGTTGGTGAGGTCCGCCGGTTTGGAAGCTGTTATTACACGGTGCTCGGGCTGCTTTCCATATCGCGACTAGACGAGCGTAATATCACCCTCCGCGTATACCAAATTTCGCGCTCCACCTCCGTATGGATTTTTTTTTCTCTTTTGCACCCGTCTCGTTCACCTCTTTTACGTCTAATTTCGGGGAGGCCTTCTCCCGCGGTTATGCGCCCTTCCCCTTATTTTAAACTCCCTCGGGGTAATACGACTTTACCTCGAAATATATAAACGCAGCGTGCGGGCGACGCGAGGAGGCGGATTATTAGACGGCGTACCGAATTACGAGGCTCACGCGATAAGTCTATTTACGGCCGATCTTTCCGAGCTGCCTACCTATCCCCGTAATTGCCCAACGAAATCTCGGTAGCGCGGAGGATGTGCGACTGGCAAGCAGATAGCATCGGGACATGTACCTAGGGAATCCGAGCGTTCGCTCGACAACGACCGAGAGAATGTATACCAACCAGGCGATTTTAAGGAGTTCCTATTTTTTAACGCTCAATAGGAAAGAGGCGTGGTCTTGCGGACTCAAATGGAGTGCTTTTGGCGGCTTGATGGATCAGACGATGAAAATTTCATATTTTTAACTTTGTTATAATCTAGTGAATATACAACTATATCAATCTTCCCAAGTCACTTGATTACAAATATACTGAAAAATAGTTCATAATATTGTATACATTCTTCTATATAAAATTAATAATGAGTTAACGAGTAAGTTTAACTTTTCGCATACGAAAACTAGTTTATAGTGGTTCTAATGCAAAATAATACATTACGCAAAAAGTATGCATGTTTGTCCATTCGTCTTCTTTCTTTTCATGAGAAAATCATGCCACTGATAAACAGTGTGCAAAATGAGCGTTTGACACTCGTAACAGCTTAGTGCTTAGCATAACGAGTGTTTACAAGTTTTACAAGTTCACTTTGAAGGTTACAATTCATATTATTTCATAACATAATAATACAAACACTATTTCATGTAATTACATCTAACATTTGAACAAATGTATGTATATAGTTATAGTTACATAAAAGTATAACATAATATCTATTCATACAATAAATATTGATGTATGTTAAACACTTATAACTTTCCATATGTCAAAAAACGCACAACATAATTCATTCGATTGTTCATTTCGTCACCCACGCTATAATATCCTATTTTCAACAATATTAATATCGAAAGATTATGTTAGTCGCCAAAAAAATTATAATTTTTATTGTAGTCAGTAGCCTTTATAGCATGGGTTCATATAAACCTATGTTGTATAATTTACTTTGGAATAACGTAAAAAATAAATAAGTTATTGGTAAACGACACTTGTCGTAACTATGTGTAGATAATTGAAAGTGTACCATCACCACCTGAGATTTAAAGAGTTGCAATTACAATATTGTAAGTCACGAATCGCAGTAAATATAAAACGCAGCTGCCAAACGCGCAAGAGCAACAACGCCGACTACTGATTTTTTCCACGTATCGTCAACGGTTTCTAATTCATTGGAAAGGTAATCACATAAATCACAATCTTTAACCAGAAATCAAGGAGCCAACAAGAGGAAGACAAATTTCACACGAATATAGCGAAACGATCGAATAACGCGAATCGAAACCAAAAAGAGTGTCTACGACAGCCGATTTTCTCCGTACGCAGAGTATAAAACGGTCTTATGGCTGACTACGGTACAAACTCGAGGGAAAACGAGAGATATCATCGGCTAGGAATAAAACTATAAACCAGAGGAAACAATTACCCGCTCGGTTGAAGATGCGAACTAATGATAAGTGCTCAGACTCGGCAGCAAACCGGCATCAGCTACTCGTCTCTTCGTGCAGGCATCGGGCCCACAATTCTTTCTTCAGTTTGCGAGCGATTGCGGTAAATTGCCATACAAAATGTTCGATTTTACCCTGAAATCGGTAATAACTTTGATCGAGCTGGTGCGTACACGGTTAAGAGGTCAATTTCGTAGGCCTTCAAGAGCTCCTTCAAACCTATTTAGACCATGAACATTGTTTTCCTCCGACTTTTCTAGGTACGTCATTTTTTCCAGGTGTTATTCTGATAACAGTTGGCGGTTACTTCATACCTCATTTTTAATCTTCCGCAGCAATTCTATTCTATAATGTATAAATATAAATTTTCAATCAAAAAATCTATAGGAATAATTTGAAATATTCCTTTAAATTTTTTTAATAACCGGATGTAATTTTTCCATATTTCACCAACTGAGTTGCCGGGAAAGAGAAAGCTATTTTAATTAAATAAGAATGATAAATTGTGTCAAATCCTCATGGTGCTTATTTGAAATTTAGCACCGAGATAAATAATATGCTGAAATTGAGGGAAATCATGCCTTGACTTTCCATAATTTACCGTATATTTATTTAGTTGGGAAAGCTTTTTACATCGATTAACGTTTCAATTTCATAGGTTAGTTACAACTCAGTAGGATAATACCCTTTAGTATATGGAGTATTGCATTTTTAATACAAATTTTGTGTATTCAATTTTGTTTTACTTCATTTTTCAGTAAAACATAAATTAACGACGAAGATATTATAAATAAATAAAAATATTTCTTAGAACTACTGAATTTTTATACCGATATACTCATCGACATGAGCATTTAACAATCCGTATAGCTTCGGCAATTTACGTATATTAATAGATAGATAAAAAATACAAAAAAATAGTATAGAATCAAATTGAACAATGACATTATTATACAAAGTAGTAGGTGATCAGTAGAAATACAAGTTTGCATCTTCTCGCAATTATCTTATATCCGTAAAGAGAGGTCTTCGAAGCATTCGCAAGCGTAAAAAAGAGAAACCAGAGGCTCGTTACACGTGCATTACTCGAAAATTAAGAAATATCATTGGTAATCACCCCGAGTATGCGCGAAACGAGCAGCGCTCCGTTTAACACGCGTATTACAATCCGGTCGCTCGACTTCGTGAACGCGCTCTTTCTCCCGAAAGCTTCGGAAAAACATGGAAGAGCTTTCGCAGGGCTTTCGAGAGGGCAAGAAAGTAATTGCCCGCCTCCTGTTAAAAGCGATTCGAAAGACCGATCGGCAAGAGATAACATTGACGCTTTGCTACCTAAGCTCATCCACTTTTTCGCGAGCGGTCTAATGTAACTGAGCAGCGGCGCCTCTCGCGTCTCTCGCGCCTCTCGCGCCTCCATAAACTTAACGATCGGCTCGGTGTAAGACCACGTAGGCCCACCCTTACTCGCGACGTAGAGGCGCGCGCGTTTCTTTGGCCAGTGGCTTGCTCGCTTCTTTTTCTTTCTCGTCGGGGGCCGTACGCGTTATGGTTCGACGGACCTTTCTTTTTCTTTATTGCCTTGTTGCTTTCTTTGGCTAAATCTGCATAAAAGTGCGTACGCGCCGAGTATTTATATACGCGCAAAATGCGCCGGGGCCTGTTATCCTTCGACTTTTTGACCGGAGGCAACTCTTCGGGTACCGACAACTTTTTCGCCTAGTCTGCTGGAATCGCGAATTTGCATGAACGCTTTGCTTTACTTTTTTTGCCACGCTCGAGGTTCAATAGATTGGGGGTTCCTTTTCGCTGTAAACTCTGAAATGCGAGACTTTTAAGAAATAAGTTTATAATGCTTCAAAATGTCTGGAATTATAGGATAAGGGTTTCCTAGTTTTAGACATTTTAAAACGTAATCTTCCGTTTCGAAACTGGTATAACCATTTAGGGACGAAGAATCTCTGTATTTTTGTAAAGAAAATACCATCTAAATCCAAGCGGACGTTCTATCCTCACAAGTAAACACAAAATTACACACGGCTACAAAAAAAGTTATCTCTACCTTTGACAGAACCTATACCTACTCCTGTGTATATTTTTCTAAGCTGGTTTCGAATTTTCAGTCAGAATATAATAAAAACCTTCAGCAAAAAGAAAAATACAAAATTTGCAAAAAATTCGCGTTTTTCGTCTTTTTTTGCAATTTTAAGGAAAAATGGTGAGCGTTACAATTATTTGCACCTGAGATTTGAATTATATGGATTAAAATACATCATAAACCGTATTTGATATATTTTTAACGAAATTGCGATTCTTTACACAGAATTTGAAACTATGGGGTTTATAAAAATGCAACCGTAACTAATGAAATTTGAAAGAATTACATGTAATTGTAGTTGTAATAAACGTATGTACTTGATAGATGTGTAACTATTAACTTAAAAAGAAAAGTAATATTGTCTACGATGGAATTTTTTTTTCCTTTTCTATACCTGAAGTACAAAGCAACAATATTCATGGAAACACCCTTTTCTTTTCGCGATCATGATCAAATTAACTTGCTGGTTTTTGCTTACACACAAGTTTTTTTAAAACATCGTTTTTTCTTCTGACGTGTTTACTTCTCTTTCATAATTTAATCAATAATCTTCTAAGATATTTATTTTGTTATAATATGTTATAAATAAATCCAAAATGATTACTGTTTAACTTTTAAGAAATTTATTAGTTTCTATTAATAATTTACTTTTATCATCATGTATATCAATTACTCAAAAGGAATTTAACTGGTGTGCCGCCCTTTCTTCTGTCTGTTTTTTTAAATTTCCATGGGAACAAAGAGAATTACACTTTTGTTTTACAACATCCACAAATTGTCTTATCACGAATCAGGATGCGATCGCGTGACCGACAAGAAGAGAGCATGGACTTTGAAAAACGAATTTGTTTAAAATTGTGGATTATCATTCTTTGTCTTAAGGGGGTGGCTTACCCGATCGATTACCGACCGAGCCAAAAAAGGTAATTATTACATTTATTTGAAAAAATACGCAATTTTATGCAAAATCCGAATACAGAAGCACTAAATTATTCAATAATAAGTAATTCTTCAAAGTTCCAGGGCAACAGAACAAAGACATCCTAAAAAATTTCTGCACCGAAGAATCTCGGAGAATCGTACATTTTCGGTGCAGAAAGTTTTTAGGGTGTCATTTTTATATTGCCCTGGAACATTGTAGAATGACTTATTATTTAATTAACTAGTGCTTCTGTATTCGGCTTTTGAATGAAACTACAAATTTTTTTAAATAAATAGAATAATTATCTTTATTTACTTAGTCGGTAACCTACCGGTTATGCCACCTCCTTAAATAAGAAAATCCGCGTCTCAGGGTTTTGACCCATGGGCTCTAGAGGGGATTAAGATATTCAACATTTTTAAAAATTTACGGGAGAAAAATGTACGCCAATTGAAATAACTGATGTTCTAGTTAATTATACTGTTATTATATAAGTACGAAATTATCTAAATACGTAAAGTACTTTTGCTATTACCCAAATACGAAAAGATAGTTGGTATTTACGTCTATAATTTGAACTTTGGTTTGTTTGAATATTTAACTGTTCAGAAGTTATGTTTAATTGAGAATGATTGCAAATTTAGGTTATAGAAACAATTACGTTGACTTTTTATCTTAGTTCTCTAACAATTCTTTGATCAATTGTAACGTCTGAACAGTTAGGGTTGTTTAAACAAACCAAAGTTTAAAACGCAGCTGTTAATACTATAGTTACTTTTTCCGTTTTTGAATAATAACATTAAATTAATTGGTTTCTTTTAGTATAACTCGTGTAAAGTTCTTTTTTCCCTAAATTTTTTTAAAATATCGATTATCTTTATCCCTAGAGTACATGGAAGAAAACTCTGAGACATGTCCGGGTCTTCTTGTTTTTAGTTAAAGAATCGTTTTCTACAGTTTCTGATAAGTTCGCTTACTAAAAGCCATGTCCTCTCCTTATGAGTACGTCACCTTTGGTACAAAAAGGTCAAATTTGTCTATTATATACTTATTAATTTTGTTTAAAAAAAAATAATTAAAACAAATGGTAGATCTGAAAAGAAGGGCGGCTTGTTTAAGTTGTTTTATAACAATATTAATGCACCATTCAATTTTTTTGCATTTTTTCAGTGAAGACCAGTATGTAGGCTCGGTCAAAGATACAGATATCATGTTTTGTGGGCACGTGTTATTATTAACAGGAATTTTTAATATATTTGTTTGGTAATACAATCATTTGTCCCTATTAGTAAATACCTTTAACTAAAATAAGTGTATGGTACAATATATTTTAATGTTAAATTTTCTTATGTATCAGCTATTTTCGTTTTAATTCTATCATAGCTTTATCAATCTGCTAAATATTTAAACAAAAATAACTAAGAAAAAATAGTATAATAAATATTTTGTTAGATTAAGATAGTTTGAAAAAAAAGTATTTAATTTTATGTTAGCGCGTAAACCGGTTGGTTCACCATCAAAATATTTTAATTAACCAGCAATAAACATTAAAATGACTGCTCTAACTTTCACCGGCTCAAAAGAAAAGAAGCAACCAAGATGGAGAAAATGACCAACTCCAGAGATGTCTAAAGTAACGTCTTGGAAGTAAACACGTATCCACCCCTTTAATACTCGACGTCGCGTCGCGGAGACGCGTTATTTTCTTCTAAATTGTACTGGAGCACTGCCCGTTTCTGACCAACCGACAAAACTAGAAATCAAAACATGGTAGTCCTCAGGAATTTTGTTTGTAACTACCTGGTACTATTGGCTACTGACAATTTTACGCAACGTAAAAACTAGTATTTATTCCAGTTGTTAAAGGTGTCATTTTTCTAGCTACGTTGATCATCATTTGGAAATATGAAAATTATACCCGTTGTATTAGGATGAAAAATCTAAAATATTTTACTAATTATGGGCAAAATATTAGATCAAACTTGAATGTAATTGTAATGTTAATAAATTGTAATGCCTTTAAATTCTACTTTGAGTATTCATTTAACTGTAATTCTCATTTTGTTTCAACGTTATTGGTACATTGTATAGATTATAATTTTTGATAAAAAATATCTCGAATTCAAACAATATTCTTTCCTTTTCATGAAGATTTTCTCATACAATTTATATTTTTGTCGAATAATCAACTTTCGTTGTACGCAAATGTATAAAAAAGTTAGTTAAATCGATTAAAGGAATGTGCAAATTATTAGCAGACATTTGCTACATAATACATTTGTTTATAAAACGTTTGGAGTATAAGATGTATATCGGTCGTCTAACGTAGAATGGACTAAAAGTTTGCTCTTATACATATAATATACATACATATAGTTCAAACTTATGTATATATATAATTTTTATGTACACATTAGATTGATATCGTATCTGCATAGTTATACTTTTACATGTTTGACTTACGTAGCATTTAATTCTATATTTATAACGTTTCATTACGTAAGGGTTGAAATTATATTTCATTAACGAAACTCTTAAAATAGATAAGAGGCATATACGTATATTTTTTATAAGTATTTTTACTGAGTTTGCGATTAATAGTTAATTATAAATTATTAAGCATTCCTATAACCAGCAATTTATTAACTTCTGGAAAGAGCATTTTTCCTTAATGCTACTGCAATTTTGATATAATTGCTAAACATTAGTGTAATGAAAACATAATTGTATAAGAAGCATTCCATATTTTAATGGAATATTTTGTAAACTTCAATGGTCGTATATTACAGTATAACATATTTTTGTTTATTTATTTAAACATATTTGCTTAAAGGTCGAAAGTTTAAGTTTAAGTCGATAATATTTAACACACCAGTGAATAAATGAGTAAAATTGGAAAATTGAATATAATATATCTAAATTGAGTAAATGATCGAATCAATAATCGTTGAAGCTACGCCTCTATTTTTGTATATTCCTTTATCTACGCGTTCGCGTGTTCTCGTACAATTTCCCTCATCTTCCATGTTTCCTCTTCACCCTCTGATTTTTTAATTCCTTTTCCGCTCCTCGCGCAGCAAATTTTTTTCCTCTCGTAATGAGAGGCGAGGCGAAGAATCACGCCGAGCCCACGGAAGTCGCTACTTTATGCCGATTTTGCCGTTGAATAATGGATAAAACACCGGGCATGTTTTTTTCCTTTCTACTTCTTTCTACTTGGGTATGTCTCGCAACGGTCAATCAAAAGGACGATTTTCTCCCCGCTATCCACGAGTCACCTGAGCTTTCGCCGAATTTATTTACTTTACCAAAAGTTTCGTGCTCGATAAATATACCAATCGGAACTCGATATTGGGCTTTATCTCTTATGAGAAACAAAGTTTTTTCATGCCCTCAGCATAATCCTCGAATTTATTTACTTTGCCGAAACTTATATTGCGTCATTGACTTGTATATGCCAATTGCTAATGAAGATATGGCCGAGCAATTTAGCTCGAATTCTACGCAAAAAATACTTTAATGCACTTTTAATGACGGGTTATTTAAGTTATTACATCTTTCGGATAGTACACTTTTGCTTTATTTATTCGACTTTTATATTTTATTATTTTTACCAAGCAGAGAAACTTTATTCAACTTTAAAAGCGATCGTTAAATTCAGTTTGCTACTGTAACTGTAAAATGTGTCTCGGCTTTTAAAACTAATATTTTTATATTTGATGGTAATAATATTAGAATAATATATATCTATAAATGTTAGATATCTTTGTATTAATGTATTCATACTGCTTTGATTTATGACAAGTAAAGCATAAATCCTATACGTAAAAGAATAATAGTAATATAATATAATCTATAAATCTAATACTTGAAATGCAGTATACGTAAATTCATATTTTATAAGCATCTTTTTCTTCTTAATTTATTTGAGTTAACTGAATCTGCACTCTAAATGAGTAATATTACTTCCTAAAAATGTAAATATTCCATAAGAATTAACCTCGTACTTTCTGTATAAAGTTACAAAGTTCTTTACAGTTACTCATGTCGATTGCCTTTCGACTACTATATTCATTACAAATATACAATTAAAGCGAAATATCGCTAGTCGCAAATTGATTTGTCACGTAAAAAATCAATTTTTCATAAACACGTGCTCTTTTTGTTTTCTTTAGATGAAAAAGACATAACGTCGGAGGTTTATACTTATTAATTAAGATAAATATTAATAGAACCTTTAATTGCATAAAGGAACGCACCTGTCCATTGTACCATTTTCACCCAGAAGTAATGTATGCATCCGCGATAAAAAATAACGTAAACACAAGTACACCATATAATTTAATTCACGGCTAAACGATGCGTATTCGAGCAAGCGACGTACATACGCGCACTTCCTTCGGTGTATACGCGTTTAACGCAGTATCCGCGTTTCAGTCTTCGTAACTTGACTCATTCATTTTGCGATTTTCTTAAAAGGGGTATAAAAGCGGGGTGAACCGATCGGTTTGCATGATTCGAATCGGAATGATTGCCGATCGCAAAGGGAATATGGGAGAATATAGGGGTGTGCGCTCGCATCGTCGGCGCCGAAGATTGCGGGGGACATTAAGCGTAATGAGGGACCTCGCCGTCGGGGTAACGTAGTAGCCGTGTTTTCTTTTCTCCTCTGTTTTTTCTTTCCCCTTTTCTCTTACGATATCGGTGTTCGTTTTTTTTGCGTTTCGGGCTCTTTCGAAGGACTTGATTGGGGGGTGCGAGCTGCAGAAATTATATCGCGATGCGTGCACTCGCCAGTACGAGTTTTAATTCCAGGTGCGGAGCTGCGATGCATCTCGAGTCAATTTGCGTAATTAGCTAAGCGGAGGGAGGTGCGCTTTTTTCAAAAGAGGGGACTGGTTTTGATATACTTACACGACGCGTTCGAATTACGTTGCTTGCGGATTCTCGGTTCGGACGCCAATGCTACTATGGTTGCACAGTTTCAGGCGCATCATCTCGGGTTTTTCTACTGTTTGAACCGCAAACTATTGACAGATTATGAGTATACTATAACAATATTTTATAATAACGTATCTACAGATAAATATTTTATGTGAAGTTAATGAACTACGAAATTACTAACAATGTACAATGGTTGATAATGCATCAATTTAGCAGCACAAGAATAGACAAAGCTTTTCATTAGTGGGAAGCAAGCTAGTTTCAGTTACAGACACATCGCAAATAACATACATGATAATAAATAGTACTCTGAGCATGAAACATATTATTTTTTTTTTATAATTTATGTATATTTCCAATTGTAAGGCCTGAAGCAAATAATTTTCGTACATTGCATTAATAACAATATCTATTATTATTTATTTACCAGAAATACATATATTGCTTAAGTCTAAAATATAAATAAATATATCCGATTAAACATAACATCCTATAGAGGTACAATAGTAGGGGAGACCGGGGCTAAAATTAACATTTTTTGAAAAAATCGTTCTCCTAATTAATTAAAGAATTAGTTTGCTATACTAAGTATTGTTACTTTTTCTTTGCCTATTCAGCGAAGTCATGTCACAGGAATTTTTTGGAAATTATAAATATCTTTTTTTACGAGAGGATTTACTAAAAATCGTTGTCTGTTAATTTTTGCCCCGCATGTGGGGTAAATATTAACATCTCATTTTTTTATTGTAAAGACTTAGTTTCATAATAAATGTACACATTTAACAGATGTAAACAAAAAAATATATTTTTTACTGAATATACGAATAACAAGTGATATACAAATAAAAAAATTGTTAACAAATTATTTCTTTAACACAAAAATAACGCAGGTCTTCGTCTTACAAATTAATTAAAGCTAATAAACATTTGCACTATTAAATAATACATGTATAAACACAAAAATTATAGCAAAGTTCAAATTAATAAAATTAAATATAAATTAATTAGTATTCACAGTGTTAATACTTGCCCCGAAAATTTGTTAATATTTACCCCGACAAATATTTTTTTTTAAATCGTTAAAAAAAATAAAAAGAAATAAAAAAAAATAAAAAAAAATGTGCGATTAAATAGCTTATTTCAAGTAGAATGGGGTATGGTAATTTTAATTTTGTTAATTATATGATATGTAATTGAGAATAAACATTTTTGAGTGAAAAATTTTTCCATTACCTGATCAAAATATCGCTGTCTCCTATATCTTATCGGCTCGACGTCCTGCGATCTACTGAAGGTGTTTACATGTTAAAGGGCAATAAACTTTAAGTCTAGAGTCATCTATGAAGTGTATAAAACTCTTCGCATCACTAAGAATTCAATGTTAATATTTACCCCTGTTAATTTTAGCCCCGGTCTCCCCTACCTCTATACATAGGTATAGTAGACTGACTTAATAAACCAACTTAAAACTAAAACGTTTTTATAGTGTGTGTATTATAAGTGTTTCTATTTTTAATTTTTTTTACATTTATAACAAAAACACAAATAGAGATCTTGATAAATTAACAAAAAACAAAATTATATAAAATTATCCCTTTTCTTACGTACTCCTTAATTTTATTTTTCATATTTTTTTGGCTTAGATTTAATATTTTAAGCTCATTTGGAAGATTGTTAAAATGCTTTATAGCATTATATTCACAACTCTTAAGATGCTAATAGTTTTTTTAATTTTAATATCATGAATATCAATTTGATACGAAGTGATTACAACTAAATGCCTAAGTTACTTATAAGCAATATACTTTTTAAATTGCAAATAATCTTGCTACAGTGAAAATCCGGTCACTGCGAAAAAGTGATTTTTAACTTGCAAAATTGTTACTTTTCCAATGGAAATATACACTTTCTCAAAAAGCAGATGTTTGACAAAAGTAAACATCCACTTTGCAAAAGATTATGTTCGCTTTTGAAAAAAGTGCCCGTATTTGCACTATTAAGAAAGTGATTTTGCACTATTTTCGATTTTCAGAGTAAGTAATCCTTTTTTAATTATTCAAGTTATTAATGAGTTATTCAAGTCGATATTGAGCAACTGATTAAATTAGCAATTTACATATTGCAGTAACTTTAAAAGAATATATATTATAATAAAAATTAATGTAAATTATGAATGAAATATAAACTTTAAATAAATAATTGAATGGTACATGACTATAATAAAAAAATATATAAAACAAATATGTATATAATACCGGGTTTACACGAACGAATTCACTTTACTTTAAATAAGCAATCTGCTCGTATATCTATACTGGCAAGCGACCTTTATCAAAGTATTGGTCATATTGTCCCAGTTACTTTGTGAGTTTATTCAATATGACAAAATTAAGACGTTTCTACCCGATCACTAACCTATTAAATATATAGAACAACCTTTGTATTAAATATATAAAAGAGCTTTTGTATTAAATATATAAAACAGAAGCTGTACAATATCCAAGTTAATTTCCGTAGGTCGTACTACATATTCCTTTTGAAAGAGTCTACAAAATTCTCGGGGTCTCTGTCTGACGCTCCGGTTAATCGGCCATCGTTTCTTTTCTTCGACATTGCAAAAGCCCGCTTACAATCGCGAATGAAATAAGGTAAGGGAAAAAGCGCTGAAAAACTCGAGAGGAGAGCAAGAGAGAGACAGAGGAACCGCGGGAGAGGAACAAGAAACTCAAAGCCTCTTTAAAAGCGCCCGAGCACTTATATGTAAATGAACGGCGCGCGCATAAAAAAGTCAAGCGGGCGCATTGCACTCGCGCGCGCGTTTCGAAGTCGTCGATGATAATCGCTGGTGAACGGCGACGCTCGCGTGGGTTCGACGCTCGGCATTACGCATACCTGTTCCGGATCCTTTCTCTCTCTCTCTCTCTCTCTCTCTCTCTCTCTCTCTCTCTCTCTCTCTCTCTCTCTCTCTCTCTCTCTCTCTCTCTCTCTCTCTCGTTCTTTCTCTTGTATGGCTCGCATGACATTACGTATTCAAGTGGCCGCGGCGCCATTTTGCCTCGACCATTTTTGCCGATCAAATCTTAATTGTTGGCTGGCGGCTGTCTGTGGGGGCGTGGCCTGGGCGCTCGCTCCTTCATCGCGCCTTACTTCTCTTCTATATTTTGCATGCGCAGCCCTGTCTCGCGTGTTACCGACCGAGACTGGGACAGCCAGAAGAGGATAGGTGGCTTTTTAATGCGTCGGCTAACGCGACTTTCCATCGGGCTCACGCCATCGCTCTTGAGGCTTTTCTGCACTATTTTTCTCGAGTCTTATCTCAAGCAAAGACTTTAGCGAACCCAGCATTATACCGGCAACCTCTACCCGTGTGAATACCATTTTCCTATCGGGTCCACAAATTCATAAAAATTTTTAGTCACCCTGGTAATTTACGCCTTCTCTTTTATGTTTTACCCGGAGGTTCGGCCATCAAAACTTGATTCTTCATCTTTCTCGGGTGTTGCTTTGCCTTATCTTGGTGGTATTTCGGTATATTTAGGTGAGAAACGTTATTCTTCGGAATATATACTGTACGTATTTTAAGTGCTTTCAGAAACGTACCCGTTCTCATTCATTTTTATAACGTATAACGAATTACTTATGATACTGCAATTTTCATTGTTACAATGTTAGGGGCTTCGAAGATTCATTTGAAGAAGTAAGTGGAAAGATAATGTTTAAGAATGAAACAATTACATATAAATCGAATTGAGGTTTATATATGAATCGAATGTAAGCAAATGAAACATTGAGCGTTATACGGTAAAAGATCGTTAATGCGTTGATTCGTAATCGATCTTTGAGAAAATTGAATGATTTAAAGAAGACGCGGTTGTAAATAAGATGTGAACTACCGCGTAAAAGTAAATGCAAGGAAAAGAAAGGTTTCGGCAAATTGAGCCAATTGAGTGTAGTGCGGTTAAAAACAATATTGAACAACATTTTCAATAAAGAGGCAGAGAGGAAGCAAACGGAAACCACACGTGTATTATTTGCCCGAGCGATCAGATAAGCTAAAGTACCTTTCAAAATTAAAAGGCTCTGTTACAACTAGAAAATCACTACTCATCAAAGGCTTGCGCTCTTTCTACGACTCCTCGCCGAAACCGACAAACGTGAAATTATCCTCGAAGGAGCCGCGCGCGTTCTCGCTCGCACACTCGCGCTCGCGCGTATACAGACGTATATATACATATACCGAAAGGTAGAAGGAAACCGAGATAGAAAAAAGTCCAAAGAGGAAATAGAGACGGAAAGCGAGGAAGACGCGTCGCTAGAGCGTTCGAAGGGACTGTGTAGTCGAGCCTCGGTAGTCGGAGACGGCAGCTCTCCTCTAATGACACGTATTTACTGCGGTCTCTATGCGAATCGGTAACAATCGCTGCCCACGGCGGTATGTGTCTTACCGCTTGTGTTTACGACCGCTCAAACTCAAAAGATATGCACGTATAATTGATATGCGTCTACGCGAGCTTCGGTAGTCATTCCTCTTACTACATTTCCTTCGCTCTCTATTTCTTACCCTTTTTCTTATATACTTATACAATTAGTACTACTTCTTTTTGTAACTACTGATTTCCAGGTGTAATAAGAGGATCGTTTAGAAACATCAGTCTCTCTTTCGCTCGGTTATTTTTTCCCATTGTCTTCTGCTACCTTTCTTTACGCTAACGAATTTTCAATAATTATTATTTACCAATATCTGATCACACCGAGATTTAAATCTAAGTTATACTCTAATGTCTTTTTTCTCATCTACAACTAATTCCTGGCACTGGTTCTTTTCTAGTATAGAGCACAAACTGATATGCACTATTTTCAACCAAATCTTTGATCGGTAGAATCTAGATTCTTCTAGTTTGTTAAAAATACGTAATAAGCTTTCTATTATTTACCACAGTATACTTATGTCATTAGTTATTGCTCTAATTACTAAACTTAATAGTGGACTTACGTAATACGTGCACATAAATGTTTGTTTGTGAAACTCTATGTTATTTTAATTGACTGGTATAAGAATGATTTTCTACTATGTAATGTATTATTACACGTTGTGCACGATTACGGTAATGAATAATAGACTATGTAGAGTAGTGTACGCGTGCATGAAAATATTAGTTTGAAAAAAATGGCAATGGCTGCAGTCTCTTGATAAATGATCAAATAATTAAGTCGATGAAAGATATACGTATATAAGAAGGTAAGGATTCAATTACTTTTGATTCCTCGTAAACGATGTTTTGTGACAATCTAATAAAAAAAACATAGATATACTCTGCGAAATTCTACCAACCACAATAGACAAAGAGTAAAATGAGCCTGCTTCTTTTTTTTTCTGCAAAAGTAAAGCTTTTAGTTCAGAGAGACCGAATAATATACATTATAAAAACATAGATAGGTTTTGATCAATTCTGTGTGTGTGTGTGTGTGTGTGTGTGTGATACTTGTGTCTCTGTGGTGTGTAAATTTTAAGAAAATAAAAGAACACTCTGAATTTCACTTCGATAGAGGCAACTGATGAATGACAAGTTTCAAATTTTATTTAGTAACTTATCTAAAAACCGAAAAAAGAAAATCGATTAAGCAGAGATCGTGTTCTTTGAGTAGATATATAAACCATACCGGAAGAATTTATGCAACCATTCAACCAGTCGCTTTATACGACTCAATTTGCGAGAAATATGTTAATATAATTAAGGTATTTATAACCACTATTATTATTAATTTTAATACTCTAAAAATTGTGGAAGTGCATAAAAAATTATTTTATGGTGTAATTAATTTTAATTTTCAATTATGTAAAAACTAATTAAATCGCGTGGTGTATAAACCTAATGAAGAAGTCAATATATTGTAAGGAAGTATTATTAAATTTATATCACATATACAAATTTCTATTATTACTAAAATGTGCTTTAGTAAACGCACTTACTAACATTGTACGAATATGATTCTATTTCAAATATTCACAAGTAAATACAAAATTAAAACGAAAAATAAAGTCTATAAGTAACTTATTAAAAATATTTTGTTCAAATGATATAAAAAAAATTAAATTAATGCATGATAAATGTTAGAGTACCTATGTTGCTGTGATTAAGTAGTAAGTAGTAAGTATAGTTTTGGTGTTGAGATCAGGCGTGTAATATTTTTATTTAAGGACCAGTTTTATTACAATCAAATACCGTTCAAATTTAAGTTCACTAGAATTTATATAATCTTAATCAATCAATATTCATCAATAATTCAATCAATCAATAATTCATCAATTTTATTAATTGGTCTTTGAGTTTGCATAACATATTTGGACCTCGTATCAAACGCTTGAGTAATTTAAATTTCAACGCATATCGTAAATTTACGACTCCCAAAATTTAATTTCAGATTTTTAAATAGACGAAACGTATCATTTGGGAGACTGAAGCAACTCTTTATTTATGAAATCGGCAACATTGAAACCATTTGGTTCTTGAAATGATCGGGGGCTGTAGCGGAAGTAGCGTTTTCACAAATTGTTACTCAACTCGCCGATATATTAAACATCAAGTGCAAAACAGCGCGATCAAGGTGTGAACGCCGCTATCTCGCTTCTCTTTCATTGGGATCCAGGTAATTTCTGTAATTTCCTCGGTTACTGACTCGCCAAAGCCTCTGTGTTTTTCATTAGCACTATTCCCTGTTTCCCCCTTTACCTACCCTCGTTATTCCACTCTCTTCAATAATTAATTTACGCGTTTCGCGTGACTTTCAGAGGGGTATCACGCGAACTTGGTCTATTTATATATATATAAGACTTCGCTCTAATTAATTTATTAATTTATGACCATTCGAATCGACGCATTTTCGCTGTTCCATTGTTCGGATAAGCGCATTATTATACACCAGTTATAATTTATGGAGAAACTTAATGTTCCCGACCAACTTTTTTTTCTTTAGGGAACGGTGTATGCTTTAAAAAGGTAAGCGTTAATTAGTTCAAACTTGAAAATTAACTTAGGAGGTACTCGCGCATCCTTCTTTGCATTTAATTTTTACACATGCGTTGAATCATTATTACAATGTTCCACGCTTTGGTCGTGAGTTTTCATCTAGTAAATAGATAATTGTACATACGAGATTCACTTTTACTCTAGTGAGCTATGTTGTCTTACAAATCTAGTTTCACGTAAATCAGTTTCATTCAATTTATAAAGTTACAAATGTTTTGCAAGATAATGCTTTTCGTCTTGTATGTAGATTCACAATTTTTTTAAATATTCTGATTAAATAATTGTATATATTAAATATCTTATATAAGTTAAATATCTACATGATATTTAGTATTTTTCTTTCATTTCTTCTTATATTTAAAAATATATTGTTGACAGTTGAAATGTAGAGATTCCGAATAGGTGATGCGGTTCCGAAAAAATCCTATTTTCTTAAAAATTTTGAGACTGAATATTCAGACCTTTTAAAAGCAAAAATTTTATTAACAAAACAAAAATTCATAAAGTTTCGCTATAAGAATACTTTGACGACTTGCCAAGTTTTTCATATACGTATTATTTCATTTTTTCGATTTATTACTGGTGATAATTAGCATTAATTAAACTTATATCTAATAAATTTGTTTACTATTAGTATAACCTACCGTTCATGCAAATAGTGTTATGGACAAAACATGGTTTCGCGTAAAAAATGTACTTCACACGAATAAGATCGATATTGAACATTAAATACCAGCGCATGGCTTGAGAAAAAGTAGAAAAGAAAATTTAAAGTGACGCGCAGCAGTGAACGCACGTAAAAAAGATATTTGTCCCTCTAGCTTTTTCTCGACGCGGCGTGCATTTTTGAAATTGTTGTTTAAGTGAAAATGCAGCAGCGGCTCGGGGCTATTGCGCGCTGGGTCTCGAGATGGGTTGCACAGAGAAAGAGAAGAGCGTTCGTTCTACATGTAATAATGCCCCATTCGTCGAGTATAAAAGCAAAAAGGCCCGCGCTTAAAGAGCGACGCAACGATGAGGCAGCATCGCATTTTATGGGCGCGAAACGCAGCCGATGGACCATTACTAGTTTCCGACTTCGACCAGGAAGTTATTACAACATCGTTAAAACCGATCCCTCCGACTCTTTCGCTTCTGAGCTTCGTATTTTTCATTTTCTTTCTTATATCGGCGTATAGGCATCTTAAAAAATATCTATTTAAGTAACTTTCGAGCATGCGATTGTTTACGATTACGATATCGCGTTAATCGTTTTATCGACATTTGATTTTTTTTGTTGTACTGCATAAAGTTTCTAATTATTTTAAGGTTTATGCATGTACAATTCAAAATAAAAAATGTACCAACTGCAAATTTTATCCTATTGTATAGAATCATCAGTTAAGCTTTAATATTTAAAATTTGTTTTTATATTGAATAAAAAAGCATATTTTACTTTTTATTAATATAAAAACGTTTAATAGATAACGATTTTTTTACTATTCGTCATTTTATTGATGGTTTACTCTTTCTAAGACGTATTCGAACTTTGAATGCATTTAAATTAACCGGGGAAGAATGACTCCATTTTTCGAGTTGTGGATTCGATTGAAACGATGGAATGAGATTCTTGTAGTTAGAGAGCTTGACGAAATATTTATAAAAAATATAAAAGGACCATGGATAGGAAGGTTTGTCTATCTGCTTAAAACGTCATAATCTTACGATACATTTAGTGGAAGAAACAATCGTTCTCGAAAGAAAGTAGAATAGTTACTCGGTAACTCTTAAAGCTCACTTTTGTTGCACTCTAGTCAGTGAAGATATCTTATTTAAAACTATTACCGTAGCATTGCGAAATAGCCGACCTTCAAGATTTTTTCTCATGGTATAGAGAACGAGGAGCTCGGGTTCCCGACAAATGAAAACCCAAGGCTCTTTGAGCTTAAACACGTCACAGTCGAGGCGGCAACTTGAAAACAACTGCTTGGAAAACGGCTTCTTAAAAATAAAGCCGCAAAATTACTTAACCGGCCGTAAACGTCGGGAGGCCTACGTTCCTCCGCCTAAAGAGCACAAAGGGCCATTCGTCACTCTTTCGTACGAGCGCGCGTGAGAGGGAGAGGGGTGGTGGGGGATGGGGGGGAGGGGAGGAGAGAAAGAGAGATAGAGAGTACCGGCGAAACCAGGCAAAAAGGAAACGCGAAATCGAACGAGAATCGAGGAGCCGATAACGCGTGTACGCGCGCACCATCGTGCCATCGTGCCATCGTACCTATTCCGTACCTTCGTACATCCGAGACGTTAGCTCGAGCTTTTTCTACGTCGGCCGGCTGACTCTCTCTCTCTTTCTCTCTCCCTCTTAGTCTCTAAACCGGGTGCCGATAAGGTTCTTGGAAATGGCGCCCAAGCACTACGCGCGCCTCGAATCGAGTTCCCCGCCGTAAAATGTATAAACTTCTCTTTTCGAGCGGCGCCGTGCAAGTGTAAATTTACGCCGGTTATTAAAATCCATGCGCCCCGAGAGAAGGAAAACCGCGAGAGGAAAACCCGGGGAGCTCGGCGTGAAGCTCGTACATATTTATCATCCTCGGCCCCTTCTTTTTCTGTTTCGGCTCGCGCGAGAGGACGGAAAATAACACTGAGCTGAGATTACTATCATTTGCTCACGAGTGGGCAATGAAGATTTATTTACAACGTGATCTAGACTACTGCGGTGGCGGCCATACATTTTTTTACGATCCTCGCGTTTTAGGTATATGGAGGACGTTGCGTTTCTCCAGTTGCAGTTCGACTTTTATATACGTGATTGCGTACCGATATCCTTGCCTGCGGCTTTGTACCGATCCAGCTTATGTGTGGCTCGACAATTGCTGGTTGCACAATGTGTTTTTGGTAACTTATGGTTTATTGTATTGGTCAACGCGCAAATTCCGTAATCATGTGAGTGATAAAGTTCTTTAACCAGGTCCAATTGTAAATTTCCAACTCCCACTTTTTGTTGATAACTTTACGAAATTACTAGAATCTATTTCACTTAAACATAGTTAAGTCGCTTGTAGATATCTATTCTATTTTCTGCTATCTTGGATTTAAGCGTTAGGGTTCTATATTTTCTGATCCGTTGTAATCTTCCGAAGGTGTGATTCTTCGCGGAAAACTAAATTTTCTACTTTTTTTTGTGTCCCGATGACAAACAAGTATTGTATAAACAAGAAAATGTATTAAGCCGAGTAACGTCTAGATTAAAGGATGGAAAAGTGAACGTGTGCACTGTATCCTTGATTTGATAAAAATCTGTCATTACTGAAACGTTGACAAGAAGCGAATGACGTTAGTGTGCGAGCACACGTACACAATTACTAGTCATAGCCGTGAACGTATCCTTTTCATCTCTCTAGCATCTCTGGTACGGTCGAGAGCACGCGCGGAATAATAGACTCTTGATTATATGCATTATATTCGATATGCCTGGTAGCGAGTAATGAAATAATTGAAATAATCACACGCTTCTCTGGACGTCGACCGTTCGAGTGCCATTAGATGTGCCGTTGACCAACCGCAGATCGACTATTTTCATTTCCCCTTCTCTCCCGCCTACTCTCCCCCCCTTTTTTATCTAACAATAAAACCTATAACGCGCGCAAGGTATATCCTATCGTTTGAAAAGTTTGTTACGAGCCGACCGTTTTATTATTATAAACTCGATGCGTATTGCAGTAGTAACAGGTGCTTTATATCTGTTACTTTTGCGGTACGTTAAGTGGATGCGATAACAAGCGCTGTTTTGAATGCATCCATTTATTTGCTAGATTTATCTTGATATACACTAACGTGTAATTATTTACAACTAAATGTTATATTTAAACCTCTGTTTTCGTTCGTTCATCTTCCACCTTGAAATTACTGGTTTTAGAGATAGAAATTAAATATTTTTCCCTTAAATTAATAAGGTATACTATATCTATTAGTACTAACACCAATTTTTACTTACGTATAAAAGATCTTAAAATTAATAATTGACTTATATTATTAATCTATTTCAATCGATCATAAATATAAATATAATATAATTTGTACTTAAAAAATTATGTTTTGGATACTATAATAAGTTTTTGTCTTAATTTTACAGTAGTATTCATATAATTATGAAAAAAAGTCAGTTATAAAAGTAGGGTAAAAAATGAATACAGAATTATTGACTAAAAATTATATATTTATTGAAACATTTATATCATTTACAGAAAACATTTTTTAGTGTATTAGAACTACTAGTTGTTAGTATTAAAAAAAGAGTTTTATGAGCAATACGTGCAAAGTATTTAGCGTATTACAATTTGCATTGCGCATGCTTTGCGCATGCCCTTACATAATATATTTTTCACCCTCATCACTAAAAAGTCTATTTTATTAACCTCTACGAGTGGAGTAAAATTGCATTTTATTCCTTCGATCACTTTATTCTCCGTACGCCCATTTTATTTATCATAGACACATTTTATTCATCGAAGACTCATTATTTCATCATAGACTTACTTTTTTGTTTTTAACACTCAGTTTAAATTTTTTCTACAAATATAAAATTAAATTTATTATATTAAATTAAATATATCAAAAAATTTTACAATATTGAAGAAATTAAGAAATTTAAAAATAAATTGTCGTATAAAATAAGTTTAAATAATCAGGGTCAAAAATTTTATATGCAGTTTGGGAGTAAAAGGCGCTTATACCCTTGGATGAATTGGTTGAATATGTGCTAAAAAAAGGTGATAGAACATTATAGCGACTATATATTGTCACAATTTCAGATAACAGTTTTTGAAAAAATTGAGCTTTTTATATAGAAATCATTTTTGGATATGAAAAGCTTTTGATCCACTTGAAATTTTGGGAAAAGTTATTCTTTATGGTAACAACAATACCTATATTTCTTCAGTTAAAAAGATTTGTAATTATCGAAGTAATCGAGTACTAGATCGCATCTAAGTTCCTGTAATTTACCCCCATGATTTACATACACCTATGATTTATACAGCACATCCTTGACCTATCAGCAACGCCATATTAAAATTTTATTAAAATAGATGTACCCAGTCGCGAGCTATCGTGCACACAAGAAGTTACAATCCTATAGATGGTTGCTATACTTCGCTTTGCTCAGACAATTTATATATTTTTAAATAAAATGTTGATTGCACAGATCTCTGAATTTTATCGGTCAAATTAATTTAAAAGAATGTGGTAATGGAACATACTAGGGGTTGTATTGTGTAATAATTGTGGTCCTTGAGAAAACAATTATAATATAATTTTTATTTCGTCGTCAAGTGTATTTTGTAATAGTAACATGTGTAGCTTTCTTAAAACTTGTCCAAACATGTTTTGAATTACTTGCAAATTTGAATGATGTACTTCTTTGATGTACTTCTTTGATCTGATGTACATAACTTTTGAAAACTGTTTTATTCTGTATGAAAATAGATTGACTTTGAAATTAGATGATTAGTACTTCTCTATTTTTTAAAAACCGTGTTATTCTAATTTTATCATATTAAATTTTTTTTTATTAATATTAATACTTATTCAATTTCTATGTGATATGAACAATTGTTTCCTCGTAGAGAAAACTTGATAATAGCAAAATTTTGAGTTTTGCTAAAAACATGTTAGAAGTATATTTTGACATGTCTGGAGTCCAAATCTATAGTGTTTTTAGAAAATGTCCAATGGATATGCGTGTGTTTGATACGTATACCAGCATATTTCTGAAACTACTCGGATAATATTGTTAGGCTTGGGCATGAAGTTTTATTTTGCATTTCCGAATTTGGGGAAAAAATTTGTTTCTAGATCTGTAGATTCGCTTTTGTTTTATAGTCAATTGTCAATTCTTAAAAAATTTATTTTGTGTTTTTTTGTATTTGGCCACGTGTGATTTGTAGAGATGAAAAAAACCTTGACTCCCGATTTGGATTTTTCAAAATATCTCTATTAGCTTTCAAGTTATTAGAAAAAAACTGATTTTTTTCAGTCTGTCACACTCTGAAACTAATCGGTCAAAATGGTGGTAGTAATGAGAGTTATTTTATGTAAAATTTCAGACCATTTCAGTGAATGTCTCTTGAAAAAAGAAGTATAATATAAAAGAATGTTTTTAATAAATGTATATTTCATGGTAAAACGTACTTTTTAACAACATGTATTACCACGTAATACGTAGCAGATGTACAAAATCAAAAATATTTAAACATTTGTATTTTGTGTGGGTAGTAAAGTGATATTTAGAGCACGCGATTTTGAGGAATCTTTGTACTAATGAATTAGCATCGGTTTTTTTAATAGGTTGGATAATTTTGATAAGATTATAATTAAATTTTATAATTCAAATGAAATTAGTGGTGTATTAATCGATAACTTCAATTCTTATGGAAACAATTTAGTTTGATTTTCCCTTTATTATTCTTTACATCAATCGTTGAGATGTAATTATGAGATTGTGAATATGAGTATTTTATTGTGTTTAAGTATATTTTGTGTGGAATATATGGTACCAATACAATATTTAAATTATGTGATTCCAATTTTTAAAAATTTTTAAACTTATTTTTAAGTTATTTTATCATTAAGTATTTTAAAACTTTGGATAAATTTATTATGATTCATATATATTACGTATAGGATCGATACATTAATTTGAGGAAGCTATGTGCCAATGAATTGACAGCGGGTTTTTAATGGTTAAGAGATGCAGATTAGAATATGACAAAAGACGCACGTCAAATATTATTAATGGTTTTAAGTTGTCAGCACGCTTCGCCTTCTGGTTACTTCGAGAATCACTTGCAGGAAATTTTTTATTTTAAAAGTATACTTCGCAACAATTAAAAAATTCAATTGTGTCAGGTAAATAAAATAAAACGATAATAAAATGATTCTTAATTTGTCCGAATATATAAAAAATTCAAATATATATAAAAATTCGCATAGCGAGTTACCTGAATAGAAGGCTTACCGCGCATGCCTTATTTGCGTCGGGAGCGCGTGTGCACCTCTGACTAAGAACTGACATCCATATCTTAAGCTCTGTATTAAAAAAGTGTTATTCTATGGAACATATCCCTAGTAGAAATTTAAATGTAAGAACTAGGAATTAAAAATTGACAGTACCTTATGATGAAATGCTTTTTCTCCCATTTTATTAGCATTTAATAGAATGACCACAATCTCAAAACACTCAAATAATATGTCTAAAATAGTACGATAATATAAAATAATATGTCTAAAAAATCTATAAGAAAGATGGACATTTCCATAAGCAGTAAACTTCAAAATTCCTATAGATTTGAATGGCTTTTTAACAATTTCGTCTGAGTTACCAGTAATTTCTGTTATATTTCCAGTATTTACGAAGAGAAACATTTTTTTATTAGATTTTTCACTTGTTCATTTTTTTTTTATTTAAGCATTTCAAGGCTCTTTAGAGCCTTATATCGGCTTTATACTTTATTAAGAATATACTTTAATACAAATAGTTTTTAAATAATTATATACATAATAATTGTCTACGCTGGTCGGTTTATTAAATCTAGAAAATCGACTATATATTTACATATTGCATATTTAGGATAACATAATATACAGTTACTATTCTGAGGTAATAGAT
This sequence comes from Theocolax elegans, assembly GCA_026168455.1. Taxonomy (NCBI): domain Eukaryota; kingdom Metazoa; phylum Arthropoda; class Insecta; order Hymenoptera; family Cerocephalidae; genus Theocolax; species Theocolax elegans. The sequence continues at coordinate 84,362,615 of CM047425.1, forward strand.
ATTTACCTCTACATAGTTTATGATAAGATCTTGTCTTTGGTTATCGTACGCGTTACATTGCCATATAGCATGATTTAAATCTTCATCGTATTCTCCACATTGCTCACACGTAGGTGAGGTTATAATATTTACTTTATACAATGATGCAGCAAGACTATAATGGTCAGCTCTGCATCTGTTTATTGACACTATAGTATTACGATTGAATGTAGAATTATAAAATCATGTTTTAGGGGAATCGTTATGAAAAAGTTGGAAGTACTTAGTACCTTTAAAAGTAGACATCTCTAAACAATAAATGACATTTTTCTAAACTCTTGAGAGAAGTCTGTGAAGGGTAAGACAAAGTTTCTTGCAGGTGTTTTATTTGTATATATCTTTGCTAATAAGTCTGCAGTCTCATTTCCAGAGATGCCTTTGTGAGATGGACACCACAAAAATTCTATTTTTTTATTCGGATATTTAATGCACATTTAATCGTACATAACTAGATTCAACCGTAATATATATTTACAAGCTCAAAAATAGGAGAAAAGGAATAATACGATTTCTATCAGAAACATTTGTCGATTAAGTTGTTGTTTTCTTGTGTTATAACTAAAACTTTATTGGATTTTTTATATAATTATTCTTAACAACAAGTTGAAGCTCCTTAAAAAGGTCAGCGCTTCATTGTGGAAAATCCGCTGCAAAAGTAATCTCTTCTGAACAACGCGTGCTATACGATACTTTTTCTACAATTTGTAATATTTTAAGTTGCTTTTTTTTATTTAACCTATTTTTTCAAACGCCACTAATAATAATACATTTTGTTGTTTCTATATATATAGTGTCATAAATGGTTGAGGTTCTGGATTATAGTTTATTACAATCTCTAGAACAATAATTTTACTTTTTTATTCCATAGTTAATTAATTAATAAATAAAAGATTAATTTATTATTAAGTAAAAATAACAAAAGATATATATTTTTTAATGAAATGATAAAATACTTGATCAATATTACGTCAACGTGATTTCGACGTGGTTACTTGTATGCAGCCGACGATTTTCTAAATTCGCAGATAGTTAAATCATTTCGAAGAAATGAGTATTTAATTATTAATATATATAGCAATTATTATTAAAATTATAGTAAAAAATAATACAGATAATACAAATTTAAAATGTACTGAAAAAGAAATTATGCAAAATGTAAGGAATTACCGTTCATCGTTATTAGGTGGAGCACTTCCGGATTAAGAATCTGTTTTTGAATTCTAATATAAATATTTTAATGTTTCTCAAATGTAAAAATATGTTGTTGCTTTAGTAAACATTGCTTGAGTGCTACGAGTAAAATTTAATTGATAAAATCATATTTCAGTTAGATACAATCAGGCAGTAAATAAATAAGCCGATTTAACTCTTGCATCTCAGAGGCAGGGATATTTACTTCTACCCAAATTTCTGATTTTGCACAAGTCTACTTGTAAATAAATTCAAAGCTTAGTAATGCTAGATATTCATGAAAAAAATTGCAAAGCTTATAATTCTTAAAAATAGTTATATCTTTAATAAGATATTGAATAACTGCACCCGAGATGTATAATTATTCTTAAATCAACCGAAATTCGACATCTTATTAGAAGCAGATCAGTTGCAGCAATCATACTCCAAATGTGAATTCTTTCTAAAATGCTTTCAAGAAAGGCTTTCGCTTATTTTAAAAATACAATGTAGAAAAAAAAGAAAAAGAATATATATATATAAAGTGATGGTCTATCTCGTGTTCTATTAAAAAGGAAGGCCAAATGCAATCGGCATAGCCTACCACAAATACAACGGCATCAATTTCGAAGGGAAGAAAAAGGAACCATATCGAAACTATATTACATATAATGAACCTATAATACTCGAAATAATAGAGCGCAGGCCTAAAAAAACGAAACATCCGAGTACCGGGCTATTAGTTACACGAAATTCCGATTGGCACTTAATATGCATTCCTTGCGTAGCATTCGCGCAAGCTTAGCCTCGATTCACCGGAAACGCATATCAAAGGTATATACAGGTCCTACACGCGGCGCAATATCAAAGCGACTTGCACGCAGCGGCGCTCTCGCGAATCGGAAAAAAAGACCGCGGCGCCAGATACTCGCGCCTACTTTTGTTTCATTCCGATCGAGCAATTTTAATATTATCCCCCCCTCGTGAATTATGGTGAATTCTCGTCTCACCGCCCGAAGAGTTTTGTTCCCATGCGGGTTATTGTCGAGGACGAATGAGTACGCGGATCAAGAATTGACTCCCGACACTCTGGCGACCGTGATCTTTTAGTATTATAGGATTATCGGCACTCGACTTTCGTTATATTTTTATTCAAGTACAAAAGTATATTCTTCTTCGAATTTATTTTACCAACTAATACATTGCTTAGCTAATATCAAATATGCTTTTACACAGATTTCCTAAAAAAAACCACCTATGTTTTAAAATAAGGTATTTGCTTCATTTATTTATATCTTATTATTCATTAACATACATATATTAAAACTTGATATGAGTATAATTAATCAAAAATATACGATTTAATATCAACAAGTTTATTCAACTTTTTATATTTTGTTAAAGGACATGCATAAATAATCATCATGTCTTTTTGTAAGGGACACTATTTTTAAATCAAGAAAACTAACATATTTTACGAAATAAATAAACAGAAGTAGGTATATATAATAGAGTAAGGAAACTTAACAGATGATTAAGTAGAAAAAAAGTCTGTATATATTAATACAAACAACGAACTGTAACAAGCAATACGCTTAATGATATTTTTATTATTTTTATTATATACATTTGAATTATAAATTTAAAAAATGATATTATATATATACTTATATAAGTATGTTGTGTGACATTATAAAAATTTATCAATATTAAAATAAAATGTATTACTAAAAACAATTCAAATTAATTAATTGTTATTGTTATAAATAACCAACATTAATAAAATGTCCATAGATTTTTGATAATAAATAAATATATAAATAAATATTTTATATTTATTACTTTAATATTTATCGGTTTATTTAATAAGTATAATTGTCAATAGAATAAGTCATAATTATTTAGAAATCCTCCATTAAGTTATATGTATTATTTTATTAATTTCACATTAAATTACCTATTAATAAATCTTAACACAGTAATAATATTTACATATACATTTTAGACAATGTATTTTGAAAAAATAATTTACCTTTTTTACACTATTTCGTTTAAATAAATATTCTAAAATCATAGACGGATGAATTTGTTTTTACATTAATAAATAAATAATCGAATGTTAACCTCTTTATTAATTAATTCTTTTGCAAACACTAACGCATTTGTATTTTCAATGCTGAAGTCTCTTGTTATATTTATACCAATAATTAATTTATAATTGAATAAATATAAGGAATAAAAGTAATGAATTAATTGGATGTACGGTGTAACAAAAATGTAAAATCGCGTTCGTTAGAAGCAGGTATAGGTAAAATACCTTTAGTTTCGCGGGCTCCCCGATCGATAAGACAGCGCGCTACACCGCACGCTGCAGGAGAGCTGCTACATATGTGTTCGGTACGTATATAGATATATATATGGATATCTTCTTTCTCGCTTGTGACGTCAGGCGCTGCCATCCGTGTGTCGTGCTGTGAGCCTGTGGTGACTGGTGTGTGCGCCTGCGAGACACGTTGTTTCCCTCGAGTGCGAAAGTGTTTAAACACGGCTGGAAAACGAGTTGTAAATAGCGGTTCTTCGACGACACACAACCAGGTACTATAGACATTTTTTCACTCGCATTCAAATACTTTGGTTATCCTTTGCGCGTACATTATTTTTTCATTGATTCCCGGAGACCAATATACAATTACCGTATTTGGAATTTTTAGTAAATAACACGATATTCGTCGAGAAAATTTTTCCAATATTAGCTGTCGACGCCAGGATTGGTAAGAAATAAGTACCGAAGTGTTTGTGGGCTGAGAATCAGAAAAATTGGTGTTCAAATCAAAACAGCCGAATCGTTCTGGAATGTGAGGTTATAGTCCGTGGAGCGGGTATAAAGAATATAGTTAGGTGCGGCGATTCGCTATTCGCTTTGCACTCGGTGTGGCAGCACTGCAACCAATCGTTCGATTTTCCCCGCGCAAACTCTTCTCACTTGAATTTGTTTACAATCAGAATCGCTCATTCATTGTTAGTAATAATATATTTTTAATAATTATTTTAATTTTAATAGCTTCGTTTAACATTGATTGTGTCGTAACAATGTTTCATCGCGATATACACAAATAGTTGAAATTTTTCAGAAAATATTTATATACTTAAATTTAAAATTATAAAATATCTAATTTTACAATACTGTCATCTATATTTGAAGAATAATTATTATTTACGTTATAAATATAATAGTTTTTTTTATAGAATGACGTAGAATAATATAATTGTATATATAAACTACGTGACTAATTAAGAAAATGAAAATAAACTAGACAAATTTTAACTACTATATTACAGTAAAATAATATATTGGAATAAAATAATATTATTTGGATGTATATGTATGTATATATATTTTACTGACTCAAAATTATTTATTTAAAAATTTTGCATTTTAAAAGTGTCGTTGTAAATTATGATATATATTTATTAATCTTCCTAAATTTTTATAAGGTATGTTTTCTCTCTAGAACAACAGTTTTATTATAAAATGTACAATAATTTATTAAAAATTTCTTTTTTATTATATAATTATAACTTAATCGGTTAATAAGACAAGATTTAAAAAATGACGTATTGAAATACAAATATCTGTTTGGTTTACAAGCGTATACTTTTGTACCCACTCGTATAGTACAAGAATTAGTATAGAATTGATGGATCCAATTATCTGACTTACACGCACGCATCTTGACCATACAGCGCAAAAGATGAAAGTGCAATTTTGTCTATTTAACGTATTATACCTCATTATACATAACACTTCCTATAAAGAAAAAGTTGAATATATTATAATTGCAAAATATCGTGGCCTATCAATCTGTTTATGGAAACGACAGGGAAAAGTCGATATAAAATCCGGGACGTGGGCAGAAGGAAAAATAAAGAAAGGGAGAGAGGGAGAGAGAAGTACGTCTATAAAAGACGCGTAGAGAGATAGACGGCGCCGGCGCCGGTGCCGGTGCACGCGGCAATTTGAATGTCGTGCCGCGCTTCTCGTTACAGCAATTTACAAATTCTCCAAGGCAGCGGATCTAACGATATACGCCGAGGCCGTTTACGAGGGATCATAAAGGCACCGTAGAAGCTATCCCTTTTCTTTCGCCATTTTCTATCCGCTCGTTTCGGTCGTTTTTGTTTTCGAAAGAGCAAAGAACGGCCGGAGAAGCCTGCTAATGAAAAAGAAAAACCGAGAAATAAGTTGGTGAACGAATCTGCGTATGCGCGCAGATATAGGGCCGAAGGTAGATGATGCGATGGAAGGCGTAATAAAGAGCGATGGAAGCGCGAGTTGATACGCCGGCGGATTGGCGGCCTCGGGCGCGGTTGCGGATTCTCGGCGCGATGTCGATGATTCGCGGTCTCCGATGCTCGGTAAACGCTTGCCAAACCGCCATACTCTTCTCCATCTTTTCTCGCTTGTCGTCCTTTAATACTTACTTACTTGCTGCCTGCTTCCTTACCTTTGCGTCGTGTTTGCACATGTTTTCCCCCATTATTTTCAATAAAAAAGTTAATATAATTATAATAATTTATGCAATATATATCTGCAAGATAAAAATGTGCAAGTATTAGAGTTTTGTTTACGTACTGAAATCCACGTAGAATTTTCAAAAATATTATTATTTATAAGTGTTTACTTATTAGTGTTTATTTATTAGTATAACAATTATTAAAAAGCAAGTAATAAGAGACGTTTAATTTCAATTAGTTTTTTAATTTCCCTATAATTTCGTTCGGCGTGTGTACAATGCTTTCACGGATTTGTACAAAATCTTAACGCACAAAGATATCGCTAAAATAATAGTATATGAAGCAGAAATGTGAAAAAGTGAATATCTGCTTCCTATTCGCGACAGGCAGCCATCATCTTGCCAATGGTGCTGCGACACCGAAGCTTCTTCGTGCTTTGAAGCACCCGCTCGAGCCCCGGAGGCACAGTTCGTTATTCCCGGGGGCTGTGAACGGGTAATTTTACCGGTAAATACTGCAATTCGGTAGATGCTCGCTCGCGCGAGCGCATTAATATAATTACTTACCGCGAGCGATGACGAGCGAGGGATCGAAGAACAAAAAACAGGAGAAAAAGAGATTTTGGTATTGCGGGTCGATATAAGTATAAAATACATCGCTCTGGGGTATTTTTACTTAGTTCATGCGGAACTTCGATTTGTTATTACCGTTTCGAGGGTACTTTCTTACACGAGCAAAACTAAGATCACATTTGATATTGACTTGTTAGAAACATTTTTTATTGGACTCTTTATAGAATATGACAATTGCTCTGCGAATAAAAAATATATGTAAAATATAAAGAGTTATTACAAAGAATTATTTTAAAAGTAATTTCGTTGTAATGTATACATATCTTTTTAGTATTTTATAACAACGCTCCATTTAATCATTTAAAAAATTGACACTTATATCTAATTTATGCCAAAATTGGTACTAGAGATCGATATAATTTTCATACGTAAAATTCATAATTTTAGTTGAGTTTACTTTTAGTACACATTAAATGTATATGCATATATGTAACGAAAATCAATTAAATAAAGATGTTGAGTACTCGGAGTGCATTGTAATCATAAAATTAAAATAAAGAAAAAACACAATTACAAGAATTTGCGGCACATCCCATGTAAATTCGTCAGCGCCACCGCGCATCACTCGGAATTGCAGCCCAAAGCGTTTTGCGGTCATCCGTATAGTTCGTCTCTCAAATGCGTCCGCGCTCCACGGAAACGATCTGCCTCGATTAACTGTAATGGTAAGGGAAGATACGCGATCATGACTGATATAAAGCTTATTGCTCGGATCAGATAGGATCTGCCAAGCCGAGTAAAGTGCGGAACGTTAGATTATTGCATCTTCTTTTTTACTGGGCAGTTTTTCACTGTTTCTTCAATTTTTGGAACTCCCAAAATTATAAAACATTCTGTACTTCATGATCAAAGCTTGCCACAATTTCCATAAACAATGAGTGTACCGTATATTTATTTCCAAGGTAAAATGAAAATAATCGTTTTTGGTTGCATTTTAACTGTCGATGTATTACAAAAATGACCAATCATTACCGTAATATTCAGAGTTTAATGTTTGATAAATTGCCACTAATCGCGTTTGTAAATTAATTTTATACGAATTTAAATCTTTTAAGTATTTATTAATACGCATCTTGCATACGATGTATAACTAATTATTATAAGAAGAGTGACTGTATAGTCGCATGTAGATTTAAATTCTTTACAATAATTTACAATTTTACAAATAATATATTTGGTGTTATATATCAGATAGCTTATTGTCCGTACAACAGCATTTTTTTTATTAAGAAAATTTGAAGAAGTACAGTACACGTAACATTTTATATTACTATATTTGTAAATTGAACGAATTTGAACGGATCTAGTTGCAATTAAAAATAGAATTATTTGACTAATAGTTAACCCCTGTCTTAAAGTTTTTTTTTCAAATGGATAAAGATATACAAATTTCTTGTAATAATTTAATGAAAAATATGTACTTGAAACAACATTATTTCTAAATTAATTTACAATTTACATTATCCATAAAAAAGAAAAAACTGAAATTACGATTTAGTCCAGTTGTGCTTTAGATAAGCAGATCAAAGTTGCAGAAGTCATGTCCCGCGAAGAAAAGTTCACAAGATAATCATTATATTAAAATATATTTATACTTGCAATATCTTAACAAAATCACTGTTAAATAAGTAGAAGCTACGTTTATAATAAAAATTATAATAAATTGATAATTTCGGTTACATAAGTGTGGTAATTTATATTATTAAGAAAAAAATTATCTTTCTAAATTGCATCTCTGATCAATTGCATTTTACTCCGACATCTTTTAATCTACCAACTAAGATATTTTATTGTTACTAATATTCATTTCACGTTAAACATTCAAAGCAGTTAAATAAACCCTGGTAGAAAATAGCGCAGATTCTGACCAGAATTTCTGGTCAACACATGTTACATTGGTGTATATCTAGAAATTCTGCAAATTTTCTGAAAAGGATTTCTAACAATATCTTATTTTCAAAAATTTTTACCAGAAATTCTGACCAGAAATATTTTCCAATGATCTTTCCATAAAATTTTCTTCACGCGTATTAACTAAAAAATAGTTACAAACGTACAATTTTTATTTAATTATTTCAACTCATATTTTAATCATATTTTATTAAAGTCGTATAATTTGTTCCAATGGTTTATTTAAAAATTATCAATCATATTTTTTAATTTCAGTCAAATTCATTACCAGTGTGTAGCGGTATCTTTTCGTAAACATACGTTCAAGTGATTAATTATTAAAGAGCAACATTTTTGAAACTACACTTGTACTATAACAAAGTATACGTATAACTGCAACTTTTACATTTAAACTAGTTTAGAACTAGATCGTAGAATTAAAGTTAATTTAAGATTAATTGTACTGTTAATAATAATTATAATTTTCCATAAAAAATTACGTTATATGACTAAGTTTATTCTTACTTATATACACTCTTTAAGTATAACTCAAGTAATTAAGTCATCTTGATTCACGTTTCTTTCATACTACGGGGAAAACTAATTTATACTTTACTTTGACCTTTTGAGACATTGAAAAACTAGACGTATTTTAATAATTTTATTTTTGCATGCAAATAGATCAGTTTTATATAAAGGTTTGAAATAACAAAAAGGAACCTTCGAGTTTTACATATAGAATCTCGTATCGATCTTTTGACCGTGTATCATTGGTTAATTAGTATATAAATGCTAGTACATGTTAAAAAAGCTGAATTTTAAATTGATTGATGTTATTTTATGGTTCCAGAATGGCATCAAAAAAAGTCGAAGAGCCGGAAAAGAAGCCACTTATTGGGCGAGTAGGAACAAATTTGAAAATGGGAATTGTTGGTATACCTAATATAGGAAAATCAACTTTTTTTAATGTGTTGACAAAAAGTCAAGCTGCTGCAGAAAATTTTCCATTTTGCACCATCGATCCAAATGAGAATAAGTATCTTTTCTATAATGTTAAATACTTCATTTATATAATTTATAAAGAGAAACAATCAGCAATGTAATTAATTGTTTTAAAATAAATAATGTATTCTTTTCTATAGTATAAAAATATGAAAAAAATTTTGAATGTTGATTTATTTGATAAATCTCATTATTATCAGATATTATCTGGTCAGCTGTAAAAAATAGGCTCTAATAAAACAAATCGTGCTAAAACTATTATATTAAATTAAAAGAAGTAAAAGTTTGCCTTTAATATCAATAAATTTATAAACAAATTAATATAATATTTTCTTAAATGTTAGTTAAATTTCTTTTACATATAAAATATTTCAAAACATAACTAATGTTTATGAAGTTAAATTCTTATTTTTTTTAAGTAAATTAAATTTTGAAATTTCCAATTTTAAGCAAACCATAAAATTATATAAAAATATATGTGATAAAATTTAAAGGCTGAAATTAAATTGTAAAATTTTATATATGGTTGTTGTTTGCGCTCTAAAAACAGAAGTAAAGGTTTGGAACAAGGTGTTGAAGAAACTTCAAAATTTCAAACGTCCAAGTCGACACCTCAATCGATATGAAATGGAGCTTATTACACTTGATACAATGTTATTACCAGCTAAAATTCGATCCACTTAAGTGTAAAGTGCACAACCTCGAGCAAGTATTTATATACTACGACCGTATCGATATACAATTTTTTCCAAAAAATTGTAGATTTTATTATTACCTCTGGAATTGATTTGTATTTTGAACATTAATAAACCGTACTAATTATTTTAAATGAAATGATTTATGAAAATAATAAAATAATGTTATCAAGCTAATAAAACATCTAGAATGTTCAATTCGACTTTATTGTAACTCGAGGGATGTACATTGATTCTATAAACTACAATTTTTTATTATTATAAATCTGAACCGTTACTTCTGATTTAACAGCTGACGAAATTATTGTGAAATTATACCGAAATTTGATTGTATTAATGTAATTCGGGTGCCTAGAAAAAGGTCAAAACTTATGTTCAAATAATCTAACACATTTACTTTTTCCAAAGCACGTAGGGTACCTGTTCCAGACGAGCGATTCGACTACCTTTGCGAATACTTCAAGCCTGCTAGGTGAGCATTGAACAATCTTGCATGCGCATACCGTCAAAGCGTACCTCGCGGCACAAAAACGAGAGGTCTATAAAAAGCTTTGAAATCACCATTATATAAGCGGCGTACGTCAAGGGCTTTTCAATGGTTTACCGATTCGGAATAATACCGTGATATTTTCATACGTGTACTTGGCGCAACGTCGGTTGATCTGTGATGCAGATCGCGCGTCTTCCGTCGGCTCGTCCTCTTTTCTCTTTCCAGGAGAAACGTCGCCCGCTGACTTTGCGAATTTTCGACGCGTTTTAAACCTACCCGTCCTCACTTCCTTCCAATCTTGGCTCCTTTATCTTATTCGAACTACGAACCAACTCGTGTTTTTGTATTCTACGAGAGCCTTCGTGCCAAAAGTACGCGTTATACTCTTTTTTATATCTTTGGATGCGTAGAAACCGAATAAAACGTACGATTAATTATTTATTGATACCGCGAACACGAACACTATTTTCCATCAAATTTTTTCATTTACTTTGGGAATAGTAAACGTTGTAGATCGCGTCATTCATTTAGTATATTTATGGTTTTGGTATAACTATTTATTTTTATTGGAATAGACAAATAAAATGCATTGAGCAAGTTATACGAACCGTGTCAAATACAGCCAACGTATACAAACAAAGCGTAGCGACTAATCTTGGAAATAAAGGATGACAAGGGTAATCAGTTGGATTTCAAAGTCCAGGTCGAATCGAGGAGTAATGATCCCAGCGTAATTGAAAATGCAAAGCAGTCGGATAATCCCGCGTAGCTCTTTGATCCGCGACCGCGTCTCTGTCGCGTCGCAACAATGAAGAGAACCGATCGGTTCGGCGTATATACAACGGCACCGAGGTACCGGCTCTCTCGATCTCGAACCCCCGAACCCCCGAACCCTCGAACCCTCGCACTTAACACGTGGCGCAGGCGGAGAGGTAGCCAGGGGAACGGGAATCGAGCCAAGTTCGATGAAAGCCAGCTAATGCGCCATGAATATACGCCACGTGTCTCTTTTCTCTCTCTCGATCGAACGTCAAAGGCTAATTGTTTAACGAGCACCAGATTAGCATTTGATGACACCCGGGAAAGTGCGTGTCAACAAAGCTCATCCTAATTTTGATGTTTCATGGCTCATATTTTCTTTTTATTTATTTGCTTTCTTTTTTTTTGCTTGTTACGATAGCAAGGTGCCGGCTTTCCTGAACATCGTCGATATCGCCGGGCTTGTCAAAGGTGCCGCCGAGGGTCAGGGCCTGGGAAACGCCTTCCTCTCTCACATAAGCGCCTGCGATGGTATATTCCATCTTTGTCGTAAGTTTCTTATGTTTCATTTTTTCTTTCTGTTTATTTAGAAACATGACACTGTAGTGTTGCACTTCGATTATTAGTAAAAAATTTAGTAAAAAGAATTATTTCTTTTTTTTTTTTTATTATTTTAACGTCGCTCTTTTTATGCTCCCAAACCGGTGCTAATCAGCGACGGAGGTCATACGATGTCTTGGTGAAGAAAGCACGTTGTTGAAAATACATTCGCCAGTGGTGCTTGTATCAATCGGCCGGGGCCGGGAGTCGAACCTGGGACCTCCAGATTACGAGCCCGACGCCCTACCGACCGAGCCATCGCCGGCCACTAAAAAGAATTATTTCGATTGCATTTCTGCGTAAACTAAAATTACGTCAAATTTTTATAATCGTCATTAAAATTACAGATGTTATGAGAAAAATGCAATGCTTGTTGTATCTAAATTAACATTGACCTTACAAGACACACATTCTATTTTCTAATCTAAATGATTTTTAACCCTTAGTTGCTACAATTTACTAGAATAACATAACTGCCACACTGGGGCATTTCGTACCTCACCGTAAGAAAATTGTACTGTAAAGCAGCTATTGACTTTTCTAATTTAAAAAAAAACTTTATTTTATTAGAAAAAATAATATTTAGTATGAAAGAATTAACTTGATATTGATTGGGGTCATACCCCAGTATTGCAGCCAAAGGTTAAAATCTATTAAAAAAAATATACCTATACAAAACAATTGTTTATACAATTCATTATAGAAGAATTTATATAACGATTACTCAATTTTATATCTTCCTAATTATCAAAGAAATCTTCTATTAATAATAATAAAATAATAAACCAAAAAGTTATTTAAGTACGCGGAAATCGTATCCTATGTAGTAACCGTTATCGTGTAAAAACTTATCTTTCTTTTAGAAGTAAGACTAAGTTTGACGCGCATGCAAAATTACACTATAAGCTTTGTCTTTAACCCTTTAGTGATAAAAATAACATACGCTCGTACAAATATAGAACTATTGTAAGGGTTGGATAAATCGATGAACATCTTAAGATCAGTATAACTAACATTCACATTACTTACATAGCTGTCTTAATATTTTTCAGTTACTTTAGCAAATTAATAACTACAATGAATGACCCAGTCATACTGTCTAAAGTTTATAATAAGATTTTCACTTAAAGTTTGTTTTATTTATACTATTCTTATTTCATATTTTATTATAATTTTAATAAAACATTTATTTATGTACGTTTAACATAAATGGTTCAATAAACAATTCGTAGATTTAAATAAATAGTTCCATTATAACAGAGTAAATTTAATATAAAAAGGGAATTCTTTGTTTGATTGTAATTTGTTAAAGTGACTTCATGACTATAATAAAGAGGGTCAATTATTGTATTATTAATAATTTAAAATCGAATCATATCCCTAGTTCCATGCAATACTCGAAAAATCTTATAAAATTCATGATATTTTAAAATTTGTTGGATAATATTGTGATCACGAAAAAAAATATTTCGAATACGATTAAATATTTTAAATATGTTAAATATCCTGTCGATGTTAAGAAACAATTTTAATAAAGACGATCTATATGTATCTTTTCCAAAAATTAATTTAACTTATTACGACGTATTATTTTGCATACTGCAATTATACTTATTCATATACGCGTGATTGTAATAATAATAAAATAAATAATTTTTAAGAATTATACACAGTAACGTAGTTTAAACATTTGATACTGGAACAGACAAATACACAGTGTATAGGATAATAGTTTATTAATGAAACTGTACAGCATACGCACAGAAATAATCAAGTTAATTCTCCCATTTTCACGTAGTATTACACCCCGTAAGCTCACGTGTCTGCGCACTTTGAACTAGTGATTTGTGATCAATTATTCAGGATGCACATCTATAGCAGCGCGTAAAACGTATATATACACATAGGTACACTTGAATGATCAAATGTAGGTCGTCGGCTCATACATCATTCCTAGAGTTTGCGGATACATTCGTTTGACGAACGCGGCAGGTATTTTCTTCTCTCTGTCGCGAACCTCACGCACAACCATTTCCCGACTATATTTACACCGCGCGTGTGTATATATATACACCTGTAGGTGTACGCGTATACATTTAGGTTAGCGGAGACTGTTTTAGACAAACCTGTTCGCGCATCATGCAGCTCGCAACGAGAGACACGCAAAATCGATGCTGGATGAACTGCATTTCCTTGGAGTTTATAAAACTTGTATGTATTCTCATCAAAGTTACCAGCATAACATATATATGCACGTTGGGGATTCATTATTTATTATGCGTTATAGTCTTATTATCGAGTACGTTTCGTTGATTTATTTTTTAACCACATATTGCGTAACGAACGGCGCTATTATTTGCATATTATAACAACGATGGGTTCATTCCCTTTCTTTTAGGATACGTGTTTGCGCTCGTTCTGTTTACTCTGATATTAAATTACTGCACTTGTATATAGCAATTGACAAGTAAAACTTCATTATGCACGCTTATTATTTCGCCGTCTTCCTTCTTCCTCGTATTTTTATGGTGAATCAATACGCCAAAGGAGAAAATTATTCTTCAAAATTTTGTTTGAAACGGCCAATTAATCTGTCGAGTAATGATAAGTAATTTTTCCATCCTTATATCGAAAGTCTTCATTTCCATTTTTATCTCAAAAAGATAATAGGACTCTTTGTGTTATACTAGGGATGGACGACATTCGTTTGCGTTACTTTTTTATTTAAGTATCACGCGACACAAAAATATAAAAGATCAGTTTCATTCAATTTGAATGAGATAATTTTCGGACAATTTCTTCGGAGATGCTTCCGTCCGAAACGTATATTTACATTTCGCGTGCCTACCATTCGAGTACCTAAAGTTAACTCCATCTTCCTCCCTTATACGTCTCTCTCTCTCTCTCTCTCTCTCTCTCTCTCTCTCTCTCTTTCTCTCTTTATATATATATATAAATATGTGTGTCTGTATGTGCGTGTGTGTAGACATTTTTGTTAGCTTCACTCTTTCTTTCGTTTACGTTTACCCTCCACAATTATCTTACTAACCTCGTCTTTTATTTCATTACACCGTCATTACCTTTTACGGTGATCCATGTTTAGCTCTCGCTTTATCGACAAGTGCAAAGTAGTCGTTTCAAAATGCTATTTAAGAAATAGTTCGGCGACTCATCGATTTATTAAGGCAATATTATATATATAAAGGTTACCCAAAAGTAAGATAATGGATTATTTTATAATAGCAAATTGTTACATAACTTTTATCTAAAATTAGAAACTTTTTCAAAACATTTACTACAAAATGAAATTAAGTAAAAAAGTTATGTAACATACGATAATATATGTATTCGTTCTACAATCGTGATGACTATACTGAGAAAAAAGTTGAAGTAAAAATTACAATGTTGTCTAATAATGCGAAGACAGACAGACGCAATCCAAAAATTTACCATAGTGTATAATAAAATTTAAAAAGCTATTAATTTTTACTATAATTCTGGTAGTATTTACTACAAGTTTAGTAAAATTTATTATACACTATGGTAAATTTTTGATAAATCCAATCAATTCGCTACTTTTTTTCTTTACTCTCTCGCCCATTTTACCCTTTTCATTCATTTCCCTTTTCACCTGATTCTCTCTCTCTCTTTCTCTGTCGCCGTTGGTTTTTGTCCTCTACGCACACCCCCTTTGTCGTAATTATCATGACCCACCTTCCGTGAGCATCCAAGTACCCGTGGCCTTTTATTACACCACGAAGCCTTATTATTACGATTCTGTGACTACGAGGACTCTCCTCTTCAATTTTTCTTTCACTCTACGTGCGCGTATATGGCGCCGCTCTTTCTATCTCTCGCTCTCGAACGTCCTCTTTTCGAACTACCACGGTTACTCCCTGATTATATTATTTTTTCCTTATAGTTTGGTTTATGTTTACTTCTTAAACACACTATGTGTATTTTCATGATTTAACCGGTTGGTCATCTTCTGCGATACTTAAGTAAAAATCTGATGAAAATCTGGTATATATTTGAAATAATCAAGCTGGAATGTCGAAATTCAAATAAAGTCGATTCATAATACGTTTTTTGAACAATTTTATATTTGTCGTCAGTAATTACTAGTATAGTATAGGCTGAGTACGATCTTAAGTGTAATATTTAAGATTATCTGGTAACGATGAAGTATAGGGATCTTGTTTAAGCTATCACGTTAATTTAACAATTCACTTATCAAATTATATAAACGAATTCAAACAATTTATTTGTATTTTTCATGAATTATATATTTGTGCAGTATTAAGCTAAATTTTAGTATAAATCAACAAGAACTAACATAAGTGAAAATTTGTCTGCAATGTCTTTAATTGGAATCAATTGCATCGTATATGGCACGATAAAAATGCTTTAAAAAAGTGTAAATTTAAATTGTGAATGTAATTGTAATAGATAATGAAAGCTGGCCAAAGCTGCTTAGATATTTTATTTGATTGATTAACTAATGAAAGAATCCTCTATGGTGCATGTATGCAATTTGTTGCAATGCCGTGCTGAAAATATAATAGCTAGCTTTCGATTCTAGATACAAGAAAAATTTTACGACTATTCTTGTCAACCTATGAAATTAGCTTGATATAAAATAATTTTATATATTGTTGCAACAATTAATTATATATTAAATAATCGTTAAATATAATCTATGCGCAACTCGACTTTTTAATGCAGAAATACATTTTTAAAACATATTCATTGAAAGAAGTCGGTAAATTATTTTTTAAGTAAATGGCAGTTTGTTGCAAACCTATATTCTTTACATATAATTAAAATGATGCCCATAATCACACCGATTACAAAATCAATCGAATCGATCGTCCAGGTTCCCCTAAAAAATTAGTGTCAGGAATAACCTGTATTTTAAAATGTACTCTCTTAACCAGGTAAAGCGATATGCAAAATTTCGCACCGCGAATAAGAACGAGAGACGCGTTTTTCTCGTAAATTCTGCTACTCGAATTAACGAGCAAATAAGCGTCCGTCAATTATCGCTGAAAAACAATTGCTCACTTAACGAGTATGCGCGCAACCGAGACACACTCTAACGAGTATGCGAACTATACCCGAAAAAACTTGAGAAGTCTGGAGAAAAAAGCTGGAGACCGAGAGATAAAAAGTTGGTCCAACTTTCGTGCTCGGCGACGTATCTTCCCCCGTTTTCATCGCGCGCTCTCGTAATTTGCATGCGGTCGAAGTTATTATACATACATATACTTGGTTCTCTCACTCTACTCGGTTGCTCTTTTAACTGGATAACTTTTTTCATTTGCGAGTATCTCGGGCGCGTGTGCGCTTATACAGTCTTTCCTTGGTGAAGCCGAGGCTCCGGTGGCTGAGCAAAAAAAAAATATCGTTCACCTCGACGATACCCACTTATGCTTTATTAGCTTCTCAATAATACATCTCGTCGACACAATGGGCTTCATTATCCGAGCGTTTAAGTCAATTCCGATGCGCAGGGCTCTCGTTTCTGTCGACCACGGTTCGTCAATGCACTCGACCGAAACCCATGCCAATCGTTATTGTGCGCACGTCGATTAACCAAAGACGACATGGACAATTTTATTGTCATTTTACTTGTCTTTTTTCTCTCAATTTCCTCGATTAAATCATTCATCTTTTCGGACATTTTTTTCTTCAAATTACATCTTTGTTAAAGTAAATGATACTCCCTTCAATTTTATAATACATATATGCAGTACTTTGATTTTGTATAGTGTCAATGAACCCTCTCATCTTCTCCTTAAAAAAGGCATGAACTCGTATTATTTGATAAATACCCAAAATTATATAGAAACACGAAAGCTGCTATTTCAGCTGTATTATATATTTATTCAAATTTTCAATTGTTTCAATTAAAGTAACATCGTAATTACATGAAGGAACGTACTAAATATTTTTTTCAGTAGTACGAGTATTTTAAAATATATTAATGATTTTATGTCGTTTGCTTGCACATTTTTTTCAACTATATTATTTTTCAATTCATTCAAGATAAAGAAATAAACATGTAGTTTATAAAAATTTTGCAATCGATTTTCTTTCATTATTTTTTATTATAGAGAGGGTTTCCGCCCTTTGGTATATTTCTTCGAAAGATTATAACGCCTTATACTGAGAACGTCATTCCATAGTAAAAAAAAATGTGTTTTATACTCTTATAGTGGTAGTTGCTCCTTGGAAATCATCTCGAACAATTCAGTGAACGGATGTTATAAGGAATTCACTTGGATTATTCTTTTACAATTACTACGCTTACATGTTTTAGGTGCCTTCGAAGACGATAATGTTACGCACATTGAGGGTGATGTCAATCCTATAAGGGATTTGTTAATCATCAGCGAGGAGCTGCGGTTGAAGGATGTCGATTTTCTCAATGGGCACTTGGAAAAGTTGGAAAAACTCGTTGTCAGAGGAAACGACAAAAAATTAAAGCCCGAATATGTAAGTTTTTATTCTTTTCTAATTTTATATATATCATGTTGAAATTTCTTTAATTATATGAACGGTACCTAAAAGATCCAATAATATTCGGACAAAGTTTAAGCATGCATGACTATAATCGGTATTTTTAAAACTGGAAAGCAGAAACTTGGGTTAAATTTACTTAGTACTAATTCATTTATCAGCTAGAATGTATTAACTAAACTTGGATAGCAATTAGATCGAATGATTCCTTTATGTATGTTGTAACTATGTTGTAACTCATGTCCAAGTATAATCTAATTGTATTAAAGGGCCAGGTAAACTGTAACAATCAAACTGAAATATTTTATTATTAATTATAACGAATTGAAGACTTGACTTAACATTATTTTGATACCACTGGAAAGTGTATATGATGAACAATCTAAATACATTGATATTGTTATCATATTTAACATTAATTATAGCTATTTACTGCTGTTCAAGTATCGGTACCAATTTTCATTTTGTCCAAATACTAGGTACTTTACCTTAATAGCTATGTAGCATTCAATAAAATTTTCGTTAAACTGATTTTTGTGCTCATACAATTTAGTAACATTGGTATTGCGTGTGAAACGGTCAGAAACTCTTTTATTAAATTGGAGATCAAAATATACTATGTAAATATATATGAAAACAAAGAGAAATATATTATATTTTGTACAATTTTCAAAATTTTTATTTATAATAACACGAGTATATGTAGGTATAGATAAATTCAGTAAATAGATAAAAGTAGAGATATATTAAAAGCGATAAAAGTAAATGTTTAAGTGGAATGGATAAATGTGGACATAATCTAGGAATATAGTAGAGAAACGCATATTGGATTTAATATGTAAAAATGAAGCAAGGGAATAAAGTGGACTCTCGCACAAGATTCTGGATAAAAAGTCCGGGCTATCAGCGAATGGGCGAATAAACGGCAAGTCGTCGCACGTATTTGCATCGGGCCCGAAGGCGCCTAACGGCGCCGCGACTCTCGCGTGCCTATTTCACTGATCCGCGGGCGGTAATTGTAAATTGCGCAAACCGCCTTCGCCTTCCTATAGATCGAGCTCGTCCTGAAAGCCGATTACATTCAATTTGCCAGGGAGCGGGCGCGCCAGCCCTTGTTAGATCGCCGAAGCGCCGGGAATAGGCCGATCTCCACTGGGAGCTTCACTCTATAGTCGATTCATCGCGCGGGTAATAACAATGCAACCACCTAAGATCAACTCTGATAAAATCGGGCTCTGCGTTTATTTACTTTATTTCCTTCTTTTAGTATATTTTATTTGGTCTTTTTGGCCAACCGTAGTTAACGTGTTGTAAATATCAGCTGTATGCGGTATATCGTATCGACACTGTCCGCAAATCGGTATTGACTTTAAATCAAGATACTACGTCAAATATCAATTTCATTGTCTAGTTTTTGAGGGTCTTAGGTTTTCTCTTCGCAGTTTCATTTCATCGTATCGTATAATAATTATAATTTTACATGTTTATCGCTTATACAATTTGAATGTAATTAGCAGTCTAAAATACAGTATACAGTTCTATGAATATTTTTTTCATCTTATAATATTATTTTCAAAAGCATTATTTCTTAATATATATAAATTATTAATATTACTCTTTATTTACTTTTGATATCATGAACACATTATAGCAAGGTGATAAAATGTATTATTTTGCATTTCGAAACTACATGAAATTTGGGTTTTAAAGATATTAACTGTTATTACATTTTTCTCAACAGAATTTGTGCTTTAAAGTGAATATTAAATTAAAGAGTATACAACGTAATTTTCTCTCCAAAAAATTATATCCTATTAATGTTGGAATAAAAAATGAGATTTTTAGTGTCTCAAAGGAACGAAAATTTAATGTACTTTACTTTATGTATACGAGATTAGACGTGACACATATTTTACCAAACACGTATACATAACAAAAAAAGGCATAACCGTTATTAACAGCAGTTTTTTTAGATCAGAGAAACAAATTGAACAATTTCACCAAAGTCCAGTCGTAAGTAGTGTACTTCATATTTACCTTGAAGTCGAGAAAAATCACCCAACTTTTTGCTGATAAACATTGCAATGTAACTTACACATCAAATATATTCTCTTGTCAATGCTTAAATATATTTATTTTCAAAAATTGGTAGGTTTCTTCTGGCACGGGGGAAATTTTTTTTTGGTGTATCCAACGTATATCGGGAATCCTCGCCAAAAGCGATCGCGAAGAAATTCTTACCTAATGCGTCGTGAGATTTCGGTTCGGCCTCGGACGGTACCAGGCGTAATTTGCAGATTTTTTCCCCGAATAAAGTGGGCAAAGGTCGCGATTACCCACGAATTATCCGATCTCTCGCGGGAAGTGTGTGCAAGAACTTTTTTCGTAAATTGCGAAAGCAATTCGCGACTATACATGTGGGAATAAGGGCACAGCCATCACTGATCAAAATTCGTTCCGGGAAATACGCTTGCGCTAATTCGTATCTCGATCGCGCGCTTTCTTTCTTTCTTTCTTTCCGCCCTCGCCTCGTTTAATTTTTGTCTTCGTCATTTTGCCTGCGCCTTTCCTTAGTATTTTATTATTTTTATTTTTTTTTTCATGCTTAATACTATAATGGATGCGAGAGACTTGTAAATATAAATGTTGAACGAAAAGTGTTTGAAAGTCAAATAAAGAAGATTGTTTATAAACTAAGAAAAAAGAAAACGTAGAAATATGTGAGTAAAAGGAATGAGGTGATTATATAGACGTATATGCAGACGTTCATGTCGATATTTGAAAGTTAGTTAAAAAAAATGTGCAATTTACCTGCAGAATGTAATGAACGTAACAGACGTATGGAAAGAATATAGATATAGGTTCGAAACAAAGTAATTTAGCCACCCTGAGCGAAATTTGTCGGTTGCACGAGTCCAAGAAGCTCGAACCCCGTGCACCGTGCACAACCGAGTCTCGGTCGTTCTCATTAGCGCAAGGAGCGCGCAACCGTCCCGATATCAGAGCGTGTGGCGAAAGCTCGTGGCGCTTCTCGTGCCAAGGTACGCGAAATTTCGATGGCGCTTCGTGCGAAACGACAAAATTGCCGGACGCGACGCGCTCGCCTTCCTTCCGCGTACGATAATCGTTCCGGCCAATTTTCGCTGCGGGGTTCCGAGTCTAAAGCGCGTAACGCGCCCTTCGTCCTGCTCTTTTCGCGGAATGCATCGGGCTCTAAACAGTCTAAACGTCGCCGCGTGTTTCGGCAAACGACGGCAAAGTTAGGTTCCGCGTTGTGCTTGCTTGCAGTTTATCGGCCCTATTCCACCCCGACAACCTGTTTAAATACACGCGCGAGACTTTTTTAAATTTGTTGCTCTACGGTGCATTGCACCACCCCGGGTAATTGCCCTTGGGATTGCGCTTTGTTTTACGGTGCTTCTTAGGACTCGTCGAGAAATTGATGGGAGGATGGAAATTGACTTTTTATTCGCGGGGGATGAGCAATTAAGGAGCCCCGTCGCTTTTAAACTTTTCGATTTATCGCTTTTGTTCGAAATAACTTTTGCGGATACTAAATTAACTGCAGAATGGTATATAGGCGTAATAAAATGGTGATAATGTACTGTTTTTTAGTTACTTGTACCTATCAGAAATACTTGAACGAGTAGCTTGTTATTACTGTAAGCCACATTAACACTACAATATATCAATACTTTCGGTATTTATTGCAAACCTTATCGATCGTACCTGTCGTTATTCTAGTTAACTATCACGTTATAAATTATTAATCAACATAATAATGGATTATTATATTTGATACTATGATAAATACTAGCTGACTTGTATTCATTTACACTAGTACAGTACTTTTCGTATGTTTAAATTACGAGTAACGTGTAAGTTTACCACGTTTTAGGAATCGGTTAATTATCTTTATTTAGCTCATATAAATAATATAAAATTCTATAATGTAAAGCGTTTGTACAGAATATGATACATGACTATGAAACAGAAAAATTTGATTGTTACGAATAATCATTTTTTTTCTATACATTTTTAAATGTATGGAAAATAAATAAAAAAGAAGTTTAACTATCTACAAACATTTTTTTACAGTGATTAAGTTCAAATAATTGTAATTTATGTTTCAGGACACTCTTCTTAAAGTTAAGCAAGTTTTAGTAGAAGATAAAAATCAAATAAGGTTTGCCGACTGGAGTGCAAACGATGTAAGTTTTCGAATTTTTTACAGAATTATCCACACTTTCATATTTTCGTACGAAAATTATGTAACGCGCCACGTAACGTTTCTTTTATCAATAACCCTTGATCACCAAAAATTACTTGGCTATACGTTACCCTCGAGCGCAGTGTCCAAAGAGAATTTAAAATGTTGCACCAAGATAATGAAAAAATTTCGCGATTCCAAGAAGATGGTTTTTTTTTCTTGCATTCCCGAGCAAAAGAAACTCGATCGAGGCCCAGGGGAAAAAGGGGGAGAAGGTACAGGGTCATAGTCCTGGGATGATGGAACTTTTTCGACTCCTCGGATTCGCGTCCACGGTCAGTTAAGCAACGTCGGTGCTCAGTTCCTCGAGCAAGAAGAGGACTCAATTGCAATCCGTTCTTGGAAAGTTTACTTCGCGGTTTTACAGTTTCCAGTTACAGGCGACCCCAGTCAAAATTCGCGCGCGGTGCCTGGATGTACGAATCATTACAAAAACTTCACTATTTAATGCCTATATATGACCTATCTTTTTCGAACATTTTTCTTCAACTGCCTACACACGTTGTCTCGTGGTAGATCGTCATATTTTACATACTTTCATTACCAAAACGTTTATAATCAAATTAATTAATTCTATTCTATAATTATTAAATTTACATGTATTAGATACGAATTTTTATTATAATCAGAATATAATTTGTTATGTTTATAAAATTTTATCATTGTTTTTATTGGTTTAGGAAGCTTAAGTATTTTTTGCTTAAGCTTTAGTTATAGTTTTAGTTTTAAGTATTAGTCTTAAGTTTATAGTTTTAAGTTGCCAGTCCTACGTACAGATAAATTAATTTTATCTCTGTAGGAATTGCGGCATATACATAATGTTGTAATTTTACCTGGTTTAATAAATAAATAAATAATAAATAAATAATTGCGGACGAACTAATATTGAAAAGTAACGTAAGGAAATTTGAAAAGAAAAATGGAAATATAACATAAATAATGGATAACAAAAGTACAGTCGAGGGAATGATTTTCAGTAAGTCTAACCGAACGCATTTCAATTTTCAGATCGAGGTGTTAAATAAATATCTATTTCTCACGTCGAAGCCCGTGATCTACCTCGTAAACCTTTCGGAGAAGGACTACATTCGCAAGAAAAACAAATGGTAAGTACCGGTGGATTTACAGTCGTATACGGCGGCGTTACTTTTCGTGGCGTTAAAACACAATCTTGGGGGAATTACGAGGAGCGTCGATGAAAAAGTAATATCGATAGACCCGATACGCAAAGCGTTCCGGGCACGAAGTGCACCTAGCGTTGTTTCATTATTCAGCTCCCGAGGATTGATACGACTGCGAGGGAAGGTACTACGCGATATCACTCGAGTTAAGCGCTCTCGCGTGATTGCAAACGGGAAAAAAGACCTACCGTCGTAGTCCCGTTATTCGATTTTCATCTATACGACGCCGTGCGATTCGTTGTACCAGAGATACGTCGGCGCGATTGAGCTCCGCGTGAATTTTGCTTTGTTGCGTCGGTATCGGGTTAACAAGTTTGTGGAACGATATCTTTACCTCGCGGCTTCGAGAGCTCGTAAGCTCGGTCAATTAGATTTTAGCGTTTCTTAAATTACGCGAAAATATAAGCTTACTTTTTGATACTATGCCGATACGAGGCATTTTATACTTAAATTTATGAAAATTCTTTTCATCGCTAGTATTTAAATGTTAATTTTTAATACAAGTG
The DNA here is from genome assembly GCA_026168455.1 of Theocolax elegans. Lineage (NCBI taxonomy): Eukaryota > Metazoa > Arthropoda > Insecta > Hymenoptera > Cerocephalidae > Theocolax > Theocolax elegans. The sequence continues at coordinate 84,386,886 of CM047425.1, forward strand.
CTGCACTGGCAATTGCTACGTGGTCGTTAAACGCAACATAGGGCTCGGTAATGTTTTTTATACGAGTCAATTATCAAGAATTATCGCGTTGTATAATAGCTGATCTACCGATTAACGAAATCGTGTGCTTATACCCATTGGTTGACTGCAAACTATGCTGATTCTATTATTTAAGGTACAAGTTTTACAATACACCAACAATACGTGCAAGATTTTAAATGCATTTCTCCCCCAGTGATTAATAATTTAAAAAGATTATCAGTTCATTAAACACATTACTTACGCATTCTTTATTTGTTAAATAAAAAATTAACTTTTACTTAATAAACAAAAAAATAGTTTTATTGAAATTTACACGTACAAAGTAGTACTTGGTAAAATAAAGATTTTAAGGCAACATATTTAAATTTTTGACTCATCATATTAATAATTGTGATAATAATATTATATTAAATTATTTCCCCAGGTTATCGCGAATTAAAGAGTGGGTGGATAAAAACGATCCAGGTGCAATTCTCATCCCTTTCAGCGGTATCTTTGAAAACAAACTTATCGACATGGATGAAGCTGAACGAGAGGCATATTGCGAAACGGTCAAAGCTAGAAGGTGAGTCTGCGCTATACCTACTTCGTCTTTCTACATAAGGCATTCCTAGAGATTTAGCGACACGGAATTTCGTGAATATAGGAACATCGGATTCGGTTCCCACAGATCACAGCAAGTGCATAGCCCGTCCTTTTAGCGAGCTAAGGTAATGGTCGGTTACGACCGAATTTCGTCTAGACGCTTCGCGAAGTCGCCCGGCGAACTATAAAAAGCGGCGGGAAGCTCACAATTTTTAAACGGACTCGGGGCTCATTCAGATTCTTCGGAGATTACGATGAAAGACCGCCACGCACGGACTATAATCTCGGGATTAGAAATTCGGTTTCCCGTTTTACTGCGCCCAAAACTGCCCGGTACGGCAATGCGCGAAAGAAGCCCTTCATGATTTTTCGTTGCTAAACGTACGTTACGCGAACGCTGGCTTTAATTAAAATGGGTTCCGACATCGGCGTCGAATACGGTAAGTCAGAACGAAATTTGCATGCGCTCGACGCGTTAAAAACTTTACTTCGCTTTTTCGACTTTTAGAGGTTAGTCGCTCGTCGCCGGTAAATATTGGGATGAAGGCTCTAACTTCCTAACAATTGTTTTAAGTTCAAAATTTTTACTTTTGCAAATACATATTCCCACGTATAGTTCTTAATAATTCATCAATTTTGTATATATTCGTTAATTAAATTTATCTTCTAAATAATATTTTATGCAAAAGAGAAATTAATTTATATGAACCAATTACTACGTGTATATTGACTTATCGAAAGATGAGTATCTCTTTGATCATATCTAATATTGCTAGAAAATTCGATCGATACATAATAAATGTATTTTTCATATTTCCTCTTTAAAATATAGATTAACATTATTCAATTTTTCAGTGAGAAAAATACAGCTATACCATAAATATTGGAAAATGTATATTTTAGAAAAAATATTAAATTGAATGTTCCGTAGTTATTTCTCGTATCGTAGCTAATAATAATTCTCAGCGCACCGGTAAAATCTTGAAAGCCAGTGGATCTCCGATTATATTCGAGGGTTCACGGGGTTACCCGTTCGGGTATACAAGTCGCGCGCGTGCACCGCTCTGGTAATGAGGGGGAAACCGAGCCGTGATTTTATTTCGAGAACTTCAGAGGATCGAGAAAGGAAGGGGACTCGAAGAATCTGAGCCGCCACCGCCGAATGATAAAATTGCGGTATTAAGTCGTTCGCTTTATGTGTATTCCCTGAAGCCCCAAAGTCTCTCGGTGATGAGGCGCGCGCGCAAGCAAGCAAGCAAGCAAGCAAGCAACGACTCACACCCTGTCATTACCGTCCGAGGTATATAAGCACCGGGATAGAACATAGCCAAGCACATTCTTCTTTTCGACCCAGCTGCTTCTAGTACTGGACTCGCTTAAATCATGGGACGATTACCGAATTTCGAGTTTCGTTTCTTTAATGACACCTTATTCTTCCTATATACAACAGTTAGATTTACCGAATTATACGAGTTATTGCAGACTGATTGCAGACGTATTTGCCTTGGTAGCGAGTTGACCAGTTTGACTCACTACTTCACTAATTATTGACCTATTTATTCAACTAATATATATTTAGAAACATTTCGGAAGACTACTGAATACTTGTTTATATACTTGTTCGTCAGTTGTATGACACTTAAAAGTATATATTAGTTATTGCCGAGTTTTGGTAATTTGTTGACATACTGTTAAAAAAAGATGTTACTGCTGAATCGTTGAAATCTATATAAACTCGAATAAAGTGACAAGCATTTGACCTATAATTATATTTAAAGAGTCAATAGTTTATAAGCCTTTTCCTTTCACTGCCAGTGATGTAAAAATTTGATAATTTTTATTTTGTTCTCAGTTTTGTGTTTCACTTACGTTATATTACTAAAATTGTAATTTCATTGCATTGATATACGTGTTTTTTCGTTCGATATGGCTGATACGTTTAAATTAGGTAAAGAGTGGCAAATAATTTTTAAATCTTGCTATTAGACTAGAAACAGATATTGATTTGTATGTAAGTGAATTTCGACATTCAAGACTTTTTTTTAAATTCAATTCAAGCTACTTAATTGATTTAACCAAAAAATTTTTAATCGAAAATCATTTCTTAGTAATAATAAATTATGTAGAATAAGAACTAAAATTAACTTTCACTTATTATTTTAAATTATTAGTTAATAAATATTATTAAATCAATGAATTTAAACGTAATATACACTCATTTTGTTCTTGGAATCGTGAATTCTTTTTCTGCAAAATACATACACATCGAAAAAAAGAGTCGAAGGTTCCTCTTTATTAGACGAATTCGAAAGAGTCAGCTTAAATGAGGTTTGCCTCGATGGTCTCTTGAAAAAATCGACTACTCGGTCCCTCCCGCTCTTCTCGTACCCGCTACTTCTCCGAGTCTCTTACGATCGTAAAACGCGAATTGAGAGCAGAATTCTGCGTTTCGCGGGGTGATTCCAAATTGTTCGTACGGTGAAACCGATCATTAGTGCGAAAACCCAGAAGACATTACCGTGCATTAGAAGAAAATAGACCAATTTTCAATCTATCGAGAGACAACGTTTTCTGTTACAGCGCTCTCGATAAAATTATCGTTCAAGGGTATAAGGCTTTGCAGTTACAGTATTTCTTCACTTCCGGCCACGACGAAGTCAAGGCTTGGACGATTCAGGTGATTATTTCTATTCAATTATAATTATCCCAATTTCGGGAATTTCTAATTAACATTTTGTTTCGTATTAACACAATTAAAAAACTAATTAACCTTTGTACCAAAAATTGTTATAATAAGGTTACTTTTTCTATTATGATTTTTCATATTATTCCGTACACACTAATAATTAATTTGTTTATTATACTTTAATATGTATTAGAAAGGAACCAAAGCACCTCAAGCAGCTGGTAAAATCCATACAGACTTTGAAAAAGGCTTTATAATGGCGGATGTAATGAAATTTGAAGATTTCAAAAATGAAGGTTCAGAGGCAGCCGTCAAGGTAAATAAATACGATCCTATTATTCTAGAAATTTTCTTAAACATTACAGATATATTCTATTGTAATAATATGTACAGCATATAATATAAATACATTGTTATTTACAGGCCGCAGGAAGGTACAGGAATCAGGGTAGACATTACGTGGTGGAAGATGGTGATATAATATTTTTCAAATGCAACGCCGGTGCTGGACTGAAAGATACCAAGAAAAAGTGATGACAACTGATCAAGGAACCAAATGTGAACGCACGATCTATCTGACTTTATCTGTGCCCAAGTCGAACGTTACGATCATAACAATCGGCCGAATTAATTCTTGCTTTTTTTCTACGCGAATTATACAATACAAAGGTACAGACTGCCAGTTTATAATTTCGACTCATCTACAAAAATGTTTATCTTATTATATTCGGTGGTGTAAATGAAACGTCGACATTGTACTATTATTTCTTACGAAGATCGAATTTTGTATACGTAAGCGCAGTTCTAGAATTTGTACGACAAACGCATTTCTTTATTACGATGATGTATTTATTTTACAATTTGTTCAATAGATCGATGTAGACAGTTTAATTATTAATTATTTATTTTCTATGTACAAAACTTTTTTGAATGTGGAAACGAGTAGCGGCTACTGCGGACTTATGAGGAACTACGATGAAATTTAAACTTGGCAAGTAGCAACTGCAGATGTCAGCACCCGTACGTGTTTCCAGGCGTCTAAATTCATTTGAGCTCTACTGACCGACCATCGATAAGTTAGAGGTCTTTCTTACCCGTTTAATAGACTTAGTAACTTATGAATCTGTCGTATCACATTCGAAGTTAATTGTTTAAATATGCCCCGGTTCACATTTAAAACATGTTACTCATCCATTGTCCGTTGTTCCATTCACAAGCCGCGACTTAATCCACTCGTAAAACAATACTTCAGTTTTGAGAAGATTTTTCAGACGTTTTTTTGTTACTGGCTTTATAGTTGCTGTCGCGTTGAAAGATTGTTTCTTCTTTGGTCCTGTGAAATGTAAACAAATTTAAATTTATCTTAATTAATAAATTATCATTTGCTGTTTAATAAATTTTGGAGATGTTTCACAAGTATTTCATATGTTTATATTTTACGACAAAACGACTAAGGAAGTTAGACTAAGAAAATGATCATGAAATGACGACAAATTTGATTACTTTCATACTTAGATTAATTAAAAAAAGCTAAATATGTATACTGAACTATAACTGAAGGTTATAGTTAATAATTACATTAATAAATGCTCAAAATATTGTTATATTTTATGGTTGATTAAAATTTTGAGTGATACATAGATAGTGCTTTTTTCTAAAATTTCGAAACGTTAAAAAATTTTTTATTTTCATGTTATCATAAATATCTCGATTTTGAGTAAAAAAGTGTTTGCATGTACTGGCGAATTAAATAATTAATAGATGTAATAGGACTTACGTAGTTTATCATAGATAAGGGAGGCCCCTTCAAAAAAGTATGGAAAAGCTCTTTCTAGGGTTTTGACCGTCTCATCCATGCAATCCAAAACACCAACGACGGGATACCAGCTAAGTACGTTGGTTTTAGCCTGCTCCAACGCCCACTCGTTGTTTCTCTCCCTACAAAGAGCAAGTTCGAATAAACACATCAGCTGGTGAATTTTACGATTACGATGTCAGCTATACCTATAGGGTGACGTAAGTACCGGAAAGCCTTATCGAGCTACCAAAAGTACGCGCCCAGGTTTAAGAAAAAATGTGATCGCTATTTCTCGTATTCAGGGAGATTGCGCAACGCATAAGAATCGGTGGCATGCACGTGCGTAGAAATAGTGTGTGCTTCTTTTTCTCGGGATCATCGATCTCGATTCTGCGTCGTAATATACATGTATATATACTTCGATCGGTGACGCAACCCGAATGACTCCCATATACGCGCGATGCTGGAGTGCCACAGTTAGAGTTTATGCATTCATGAATGTTTAAGGAAATTAATTAAGCCAAGTTGTTTGCAGTCGATCGCACGACTGACCAACTATCGAATTCATAAACCAATTATTTTACAAGTCGATCAATAGAGGAACGTTTACATGCGATTTGGTTTCATAATTTGTAATAGACCTGTTATGGATCTTTGCAGAAGAGTTTACTTTTTGATTGAATTTTATTCAGCATTTATTATATATATGAGTATGTAAATCCATAGTATCAGAATACGTAATGTCATTAGCAGTTATTAAAGTATTTCCTTTCGAGACAATATTAATCCAAAATTTTTTTAAATATTAATTTTTATTAACTGTAATATGCACCCAAAAGATAAGATTATTTAATTCAATTTAATTTCGCATCATTTAATATTTTTAAGGCCGTTACCAAGGTATATAATAATATAACAATGTCTATTTTGCTTTTAAACATAAAAAGACGAACGTTTCAAACTTCATTATTTACTTCTATATTGCTATCTAATACACAAAGTTTCTTTTAATGATTATAACAGTTTCTCTATAACTCGAAGACGCTTTTTCACATTAATCACTCGCGAAACTCAAATCGTATAATTAGATTATAAACCAAGCTTTTTTCACAGTTTACTTAAACGTTTACAAAATACTTCCTTCACATTATAACGTTCGTATTTTATTAATACTTTCGTTCTACTAATTAAAATTAATTGACTTTCTTAATTTCCGATTTATAACATGAAAGCAAGAAAAAAGATTTTTTAATGCAACCAGAAATTATAAATGCAACGTATTCAAACAACTTTTCTAATATCTATTTAAGCTGTAAATATGCAAATATCAATCTTAAATAAATTAATAAAGCATTTTGCGAATTAGTTTGCAAATAAATAAATATATTTATTTCAGTTTTATTGAAAAAAGCAAAGGAATAATTTTTTAAGATAAATAAAGTTATAATTCGTGGAATTTAATGTACAAACTCATTTCAATTCCTTTATGCACGTTAAAAATGTATATAGTGTTAATTTATGGTATTGTGACTGATGCGGCATAATTAGAGAAATAACAGTATAATCGAAAAAGAAAATGTTTGTATTTTTATTATTTCAATCTTAATTACCGTTAAATATGCAGACATATTTACATGCAGATAAATGTAACATATGTAAATTAATATTCGAATGCTTATGTACATATTTTAATTAATATTATTATCCAAATTAACTTTTGATGGCAAAAAGCATATTTACTTACACCGATAAGTTATACTGTTTAATTAATTTATAAAAATATCGAAAATTTACAGGGAATCAATACGTAAGATGATATTAAATAGTCAACAAGAAATTACGGAAACTAACTGTCAACAGTCAGTTATAACGATATTGATTCATGGCACTTTTGTAAATTCAGTTGGTGTCCCCCCGGACCCCGTGATAGGAGCATACACAGAGTATATCCACCTTGGTTACAAATTATGTTTACATTTACACGACCAACTTTGTTCGATATAACCTTAGCAACTTCCGTGGGTGAAACATTTAGAAAGCAGTTAGATATATTTGGATTTACAGTACATTTAATAAGTTATCTAAACATTTTTCGATAAAAAAAGACGATTTCAATTTTCATAATGCAAATATTACTACCGCGTACATTTTACATTTATGCTAATATGTGACCTTAACATAATTATGTAATAGTTTTTAAAATAACAATAGTAATATCACTATTCAGATTCGTAATGTTATTGACTCCTCAAATTTTATTTGCTTAAATCATTTTCAATAATTATTAAATTGTAAATTTTATAACACATGTGTATGGTATTTAAATAATTTGATAAATTTTAGACAATACAGCTCGAAATGTTTTAATAAAACAATTAATTCGTGGGTAGATTGCTAATAAAATCAAAAATACTATAAGTAGTTATACCGTGCAATTTTAAATATTACTGTATTTAAGGAAGCCGATTGAATCTTTAATTCCTATTGCGCAAGTTAATTTGATTCCGAGAATGATTAATAACCGTTACGACTTTTCGACTTCGTTACCAAGCGCAGCCCCGCTGTAAAACTCGTTTCCCGTTCTAGACCTCTTTCGCAGACCCCAGAAAATCCGTGAATTAGCGCGATGGCGAGAATGTAAATGAAAAAAGTGGAACGTCCATCGCGTTGCAACGACCGATTAACTCGAGGGCGCTCGTCATTGGAATTTTTAAACGAATTTTCTGTGCAACTTTAACTGATGCGATTTGTCGAGTTTAGAAACAGTTTTATTAACGGCCGTTTCGTACTAATATTTAATAATAAAATTAAGGTAATCGAATACAAAATCATATTTATATACTTATGTCAGTATTAAGAAATAATCTGTACAGCTGTCAAGATATAACGATTAGAAAGGCTATGCGTGTATGAAAAAATTTACAAATTTAGTTTTAAACTGAAAATCCGTTTACGTGTAATAATTTTTAATAATTTATAATTTACTTTCAGCTTTAAAAATATTAAATTACAATTTTGCGTCAACTCGAAGATTAAGAAGAAAAGTAAATAAATGTAAATAAATATATACTCACGAACAGCGAGAATCGTGTCCACAAAAATGAGATATCGAGCCTCTGTAAATGGTTGCAGAGTCACCTTTCTTGAACCTGTAGACACAACATCGATAAATTCACATTTAGTCAAATTAGCTTGTGTTCGAAAAGTCGTTTCCTGATTTTATTAATATTTTATGAGGACCGCGGGAAAGGCCCAATTGGATTCTTATTTAATGATGAAATCAACGCGTGTAATGGATTTAAATTATATCTTAGCTTATAATGTGTCTTTCTCGATATTTATGTATAGAATACTCTGTTTCTATGATAATGTTCAATTAAAGGAACTTGCGTCATAGTTGACAAAAAGGAGTTGTTTGCTGGTATTTTAAGAACACGTGTTATCTTCCATTCTGTTTACTACATTCTAAATTTAGTTATACGCATATATTTCTTATAATATCGTGATTCGATAGCCAATATTACCACGTGATAAAACTAATATGTTTGATTGTTTATTACCAAGTAGTGGTGAACTTAAGCGATTAAATAACAATGTACAGTTACAATGTGCAATGATATTACTGATTTTTCAATAAATTACATCGTATAGGACGCTTTACAATTTTTAAAACGTCGATATCCGGCACACAATAGTCGCCAGACGCATTACAAAGGAACTTTAATAAAAGTTAAAAGTAGCATAAAAGACAGAAATTATTCGGTTGAATACCAGCACGTAAAGTTCTATAATAATTGTATATATACGCATACGTAACGTGGTATAGGCTAGGTAGTCGTACTTAAATATGCATTTTTATGAAATAATGCAAATGTAACGATTTCATAAACAAAGGAATTTCATTGTTTTCATTGCGTCTCCTAGCGACTGCAATTACAAGCTTCATTAACGAAAGGAAAATGAATAAAGTGCAACAAACCCTTTCACTTTCATCGGAATGGTAGAAAAAAGTTAATCTTACCTTTCCAAGGTCTTTGGATCCAACGGATCCCGAATTAAGGAAATGTAAGTGGGCGCTTGTCGTCCGTAGGCCGAAAAATTCAAAAATCGTACATCACCGTCGAACGAGAGTGGAATAGCCTCTTGTCGTATAATACTCGTAACTTCTTCGACCAGCAGCTCCTACAAACAAAACAAAAATCATAATAGTATACGCGAATAAACTCGTGGATGTAGTTGAAATTTACTATTGCCCAGTGCAGGTCTCGACTATTGAATAAATAGTTGTACGAAAACCTCTGGGTTATTACGCCAATTCCACTCGCAAAATTTACGATAATCGGTTTCTTCTCCGTCTCGTTCTCTCTATTTACGAGCCGTGCAACTACGATAGTCTTAGACTTATTAGCATAACGATTTTGCTCGTTGAGCTAAACTCTATAAGAAATATGCGATACTGCGTCCTACTGCCCAAATTAAAAACTTAATATATATTTTAAATTTAACTATACGAATCTCCACTCCAAGTTATATCGCTTAACTATGTAATTTCCTTAAAAATGTTAGTATTATATTTATTAAATTTTAGTGTAAACAAGAATTAAAATAAATATTTTACTATTTGCTCATATAAAGTACGAATGCCTTAGAAAATAACCCATGCAGTTTACGTGCATCTTGGTTATATGTTTTTACTACTGTCGTAATTTAAACTAAAGATTGGACTTTAATGAACTAAAAATAATGTAATACACGATTTTTACTCGGAATATATGATTTTCTAATATACAATAACAACAATAATTATTCAACATTTATAACATATATATATATAACATTTATTTCGAAATAATTATTAATATAAGAAATCAGTAACACGAATTTCCAATAATTATAAATTCTCTGTTGAAAGGTAATAGCAGCTACGAAAAAAGTAACATATGTATTAGTTATTTATGTACCTTGGGTGAGCCTCGCGTCATTACTGTTCGAGGCGGAAAATTTCGTGGATGGTTAGTACGTCCGCGGTCGCGAGCGCAGCGAGCGGCCAAGGATGTTACTACCATCCACGAAATTTGAGCCGAGAACTATAATGACGCGGTGCTTACCCATGGTACGTAAACAATTTTTCAGCCTTATAATTCGTACATACGACTCTTTCGTTGCTCACAAAGTAATTTATTATACATTTAAAAGTAATGTAATAACACTTTTTTAAACAATATAAATAATTATATATTATGTCAATAATTTTTAAACATTTGTATACTGACGCTTATAAAACATTTTAACTTTTTAAATTCTGCATTTAGTATCAGAGAATATTAAATATTTAGTAATTACTTATTATATTAATCGTAACATTGCAGTTATTAAAGATATAGGACTCATTTTGCGTTATTATATATATATATATATATGCGGAGACAGACTGACACAATCCAAAAATTACTATAGTGTATAATAAATTTAACTGAAGTTGTAGTAAATATTACCAGAATTGTAGTAAAAATTAATAACTTTCTAGTAAATTTTATTATACACTATAGTACATTTTTGGATTGCGTCAGTCTGTCTCCGCATTACTAGACAACATTGTAATTTTTACTTCAACTTTTTTTCTCCGTGTATATATATACACTATATTATTTCTAAAATATAATATTCTAATATATATGTATAATATATAGTACTTCCATATCTGAGCAATATTAAGATAACTATGATTAAAGTAACGCAAACGTTACGTTTAAACTAGTTGTGTTTACGTTTGAAAAGCCATAGATATATCTCCGATACATGTACTACGCGTTTCAAACACGTTGACTCTATACCGTTCGCGCGGCACAGGTTATATTGCTCGCCGCATATATCCTACGGAGCGCTTTGCATACAGCCTCCTAGGATGTATAGACACCTTATACGTCCTAGGAGGATGTATAGAGGGCTCTCATACAAGCGAGGAGCCACTTGTATGTACGCAACCTATTTACAAGCGGAGCGCGCTCTGCACGTAAGAGTCGTTGTACGAATTAGTAGGCTGAAAATATATTTATTGTATAACGGAGTACAATAATGTGATTATTTTTTGATAACTTGTTTTACATTTATATAATTATGTTCTATCTAAACATAAAATAATGTAGATACACATACATACATATTTTATATTTACAAATATTGAAGAATACGTTTTTATTAATGTATTATTAAATACATAATTTAAATATAAATATTTTATTAACTTACTCTTAACTTTTAATTATCTATATTATACCGTAACATTTAAATAGAGCAGATTTAGATATAAGATAAATATACGTCAAATAGACATACAAGCATATATTAGTTATTTATGTACCTTGGGTGAGCCTCGCGTCATTACTGTTCGAGGCGGAAAATTTCGTGGATGGTTAGTACGTCCGCGGTCGCGAGCGCAGCGAGCGGCCAAGGATGTTACTACCATCCACGAAATTTGAGCCGAGAACAGTAATGACGCGATGTTTACCCATGGTACGTAAACAATTTTTCAGCCTTATAATTCGTACATACGACTCTTTCGTTGCTCACAAAGTAATTTATTATACATTTAAAAGTAATGTAATAAACACTTTTTTAAACAATATAAATAATTATATTATGTCAATAATTTTTAAACATTTGTATACTGACGCTTATAAAACATTTTAACTTTTTAAATTCTGCATTTAGTATCAGGGAATATTAAATATTTAGTAATTACTTATTATTAATCGTAACATTGCAGTTATTAAAGATATAGGACTCATTTTGCGTTATTATATATATATATGCGGAGACAGACTGACACAATCCAAAAATTTACTGTAGTGTATAATAAATTTAACTGAAGTTGTAGTAAATATTACCAGAATTGTAGTAAAAATTAATAACTTTCTAGTAAATTTTATTATACACTATAGTACATTTTTGGATTGCGTCAGTCTGTCTCCGCATTACTAGACAACATTGTAATTTTTACTTCAAATTTTTCTCCGTGTATATATATACACACTATATTATTTCTAAAATATAATATTCTAATATATATGTATAATATATAGTACTTTCGTATCTGAGCAATATTAAGATAACTATGATTAAAGTAACGCAAACGTTACGTTTAAACTAGTTGTGTTTACGTTTGAAAAGCCATAGATATATCTCCGATACATGTACTACGCGTTTCAAACACGTTGACTCTATACCGTTCGCGCGGCAAAGGTTATATTGCTCGCCGCATATATCCTACGGAATATATACACCTATACGGCGACAAAAAGTAATATTTAATTTACTTTCCATGCGAAGTTTAATATGCAACTTAACCGTAAAAAAGAAATAAGTAAATAAATATATAGATGAAGTCATACATTTTTAAGCAGCAAGGGTGAAATGAGGGGATATACATGTGTAAAAACGTACCTATGTCTACAAACATTTGCGTGATAAATATATTTAACAGTTCGAACGTCCATTGACGCAGAGTATAGAAGCAAAATCCACCACTGTACAATAAGATTAGATGTTATCGAAGGTGATATGTGACAACTACACATCATAGCGTATATATTTGACAAGCGTTAACCTTCGATTATAATCTGAGTGACATTTTTAAGAAAACTTTTTGAGGTTATTTATTTTGGTATTGCATCACGAATCCTTGACGAGACAGTAACTTAATTTCAGAATAATTGCCTATCAACCGTATACCTTTTAATTAACATCTTCGACTGCAGTTTAAATTACATTTCTTATGGGCGACAGTTACATTAACTGATCGAACAACTAAGATTGGCACTTGATATTTTTTTTTCAAAGAGTTAACAAGTGTCGCGATTCTAAAATAAGTAATCAGGAACATCCATGAATATACAATATACAATTATTAGGGTAAAGAGATATAGATTGTTTATTAAAATATAAGACGTCTACGAAGTTATGATACAAAATGATACACGCACAAGACAAGAATCTTTGAAATTGGATTAATTGTTTGATTAATTAGACGTTACCGTCGTCATAAAAATGAATATTGTATTGATTAGTCTGTGTAAGGACTGGTTTGTAAAGTAGTTTCCAGAAAGCATAAAGAGGTAAATTTCTCATGATGCAATTTATGTACGTAAAGTAATACATCGTAAACAATGGTATATTGAGTCACAATATAAAATCCAGAGACAACAAAAATTACTCAATGAAAGCTAAAAAAATGGAAGTTCCTGTCGGTGTCATGATGGTGTGCGTGTTGATAGAACGCCACCAGAATTTGATTGCAACATTGGTAACTCCAGACCACGCGATTCGAAATGTCGTATAGGTGTTGTTACATCGACTACCCACGAGAAGAGCACTCGGATACTTCCAACGCGTCCAAGGTACCTTGGTCTCGTATTTCTTGGTGTTCGTTCCCTCGCGATACAAAGACTTGTGTTTCACCTTCCTATTTTGTACAAATGGATGCCTATTAGAAAGTGGATTTGGGAGTTTTATTCCCTTTTTCTAGAAGGACTTACATTTTTTGTTTCTATATGTATTTATTTCTTCGATTCTATCATGGCGTTAGATAATAATAGATCATCAAACCAGATCGTAGATCATATATTGTGTGAGAAGAAAATCTTAATTTTTCATAAGTATTAATACTTATACGTTTTAATCGATAGATCTTTGATTATTTACTATTCAATTGTAGAGGAGCAAATAACAAAGGTAATAAATAAATTACATCTCCCTCTCATAGACACGTAATTAAATTTTGGTAAGTAATACATTTTTTAAATAAAGTTGCGTAAAAATCATTTACTAAAAATCTACCAAAATATATTAATAAAGGATTCTTTTCTTCCCTTATGTTAGATGAATCTTCTGTAAAGTTACGTATATATTTTTCCTGTCACCTAAAATTGTTTTGTATAAATTAAATTTACAAATGACAACTATATAAAATTAATTTCAACTGTAACATAATAATAATTTGTTAATCATTTTTATTGTTATCAGCTTGTTTGTTATACACGATTTCTGTTGGAGTTGAATAAAAAACATTAATTAAGTTATACAATACTAAATATTGAAAATAAGAGATCTCTAGCTGTATGTATAGATAATTTTATCAAAATTAACACGCGATGTAGCATTGTAGTTTTGTAAAAATAAGTCGTATTTTCCAATTATATTACGTAACAACATTTGTTTCTTTATTGTTCAGTACGAAACTATACAGTGTAAATTAAATTCTCTAAGGTACGATTATCGATTGATTTGTGCATTAATTGTTGTTTACGGAAATCTCGAATTACAGTAAATTTCTTAATTTATCCTTATTTCATTGCCTGGTAGGTTTACTATTTGTTTTAAGAATATTAAATTATCGGCTTATAACCATCTCATGAAAATACACATTTGCGATGAATTTGAAACAAGCAATAAAATAATGTCGAACTTTGCATTTATTTGTTTTATTAAATTGATTGCAAAATAGCACTATATCGATGGAAATATTATATTCTACAATCGAATAATGCAGACCTAATATACATATGCGAAACTAATTTTTTTGTCCAACTTTCTCAATTTAGTGTCACACACGTTTAAGGTATCCAACAAATATGAAAGTATGAAATTAAACAACAATAGCGTTAAAATTCATTCAAAAAGTGAAAATGCTTATTACTTCAACATTTAGTCATTGAAATAAACTTGTTTTCATCTTTAGAAACTATTGGTCATGCCTATTTAAACGATAATTACGAAACTCTCATTTATTTTTGAAGATTTGAATTGATTTGATTGTTCATATTAATTATAGCCATGGGGTATATATCCTATCTGGTCGAGTATACACAAATATATAAGTTTACTCTAAAGATTTAAATATTACAATGGTTGCGGTTACGATAATGCGGTTTCCTATAACAATAGTATAATAAAAATGACGTTTTTTTATAGGTACATTTATAATATCGCCGATATAACGATAAGTAAAATAATAAGAAAAATGGAATTTCATTTGTTGTAAATATCTGGAATATAAAAGAGTTAAAGTAATTAAATGAAGTCGGCGACTATAAATATTTTGCAACACTAATTAATGTTCGAATAAAAATTTAGCCGAAAAATATTACGATTACAGAAATGAAGAAATAGCGGCAGTAAAGGCAAAATTTAATATTCTACGGTAAAAAGTATAATTAGAATTATGTTTAACAAACAGTTGGTCCACCGTTTCCACTCGTTTTTTTATTTGTCAGTTCGAACGCCGTTCCTCGAAGTCTAATGCGATATCGCAACCAAGTCGCTCAACTACAGTGCAAGTTGCGCAGGTTAATTCATTCTCTGTTCTGCGGAGAAATGATCGTACTCCTCTTGCCGTGAGAAGTATTATCGATCAGAAGCCCTGGCCTCTTTGGCAAACTTGCTCGCGCGCGCACACTCGCGCACTTGCACACACGCACACGCACACACACACACATATACATATACATACACACCCAGGCACAGATATACCAGCAAGAAAGAAAAAACCGAAGCGCGAGAGAAGAGACGTGACCTTAGAAAGTTCAAGCCTCCGCCGATCGAAAGTAAAAGAATGCTGTTGGGTCCGTCGACCAGAGATTTGTGAACAAAGAGCCTTACCGAGGCATTACGTAATTTTCAAACGATGTCTTTTCCCTGTAATGAAACCTTCCATTTCGGCTTTTTTTTACCTTTATTTTTGCGTTTTGTCGCGCGTAATACCTCCTTGGGAGGCTATTTTATTTTTAAAAATACTTATTTACCTGATCAAGTACAAATCGAGTGTTTCGTAAATCGTTAACCGATGCACTTTCTACCTATAATTATACTTATTTTTATTGAAGTAGCTTGTTTATGAATTACACCTTTGTGTTTAAGTATGATTTTTTAAAATACTGTTGATATTATAAGTTTTTATTTAAAGATAACTTGTGAGTTATAAAGAAATTAAACAAATTTATAATTTCTTTTTTTAGTTGCAAGGTATCTGTGCAGTTAGTAATGATAGTAAAGGAGTCCTTGATGTAAATATCGAGTAACATTCAGAAATACAGCAAATGTATCTTTTGCTTAGGATCACACATATGTATGTGGTAAATTCCAATAATGTTCATTCCATATAAAATAATGTTAAAGTAATTTCTCTTTTATAAATGTTAAAAAGTTAGAATTAAAGTAAAGAAAAATGTCGAAAATTAAATATTTATTTTTATTAATGCAAGTTAAAAATGGATGCTAAAATTGAGTAGTATTAGTACATTCGAAGTCATTAATTGAACTTAATGCAATGATAAATCGCTTTTCTTACGGAAAGTAAAGAAACGCCCTCAAAGAAAGTAAGTAAAACAAGTGGAACAAAAGCAAGGACAATCAAAGATTCCTTCGTAACGTAACGTTACGTATAACGTATACTATTCAATCGCGTTAGTCGAGAACCTCCGATTGCACGGCTCGATATCCACCTCTAATGCCGTTCGATGATTGCATCGTAAAAAAGCGTATCGAACAATCCAGGGAAATGAAGCCACGATGAAAAGTTAACTCCTGATTTGATTTTACCTTTAGCGTGTCGGTTCGCACTTTGATTAATCCCTGTCTTACTATATTGTGCGCAACTTCGAGGAAATGCGATAATAGATGTACGAGTAAAAAATTATTTACTTTTCTCCAGGAAAATGGCTGTAACATAAAATTACTCGTAAATTAATTTACAATGCGCGGCGACTTGCACGTTCGTAAATCTCTGACCATAGGAAATTATCAAGCGTTAAGAAAATACGCACTTGTACAGGTTTTAACGGTGTTTCGAATCAATGAAAACTGCACGGTTTTCGCGTGTTACGCGAATGTGAAGCCGTTAAGAGCCATTAAAACGTTTTAATGTTGCTGTCGATATTCGAGTCCTCAAGTAAAAAATACCGTTTCATCTTTTTTTCTTTGACTAATACTCTAATAAACTTGCTTGGATTTATTAATATTACGCAACTAGGGTAATATTATTAAATTACATTGGGATTAAAATTCTATTAGATTAACTGCGCAGGATCAAATTTCAAGAAATATTTTAATCCGATTTATCTCTATTTATAACCCGTATGTAAAATATTTATTTTACACGTTATAAATAGTTAATTATTATTTACTTATTAATATTATTATTTTCGTTGAATTATTATTCACGTTTATACAAGGAGTTATGTTTACTGGTAGCGTTAATATTAAACAAGTAATTTTAGCACGTTTCATTTTTCATAAGTTTCTTTAATGGACTTGTCCTTGCAATACAATGAATAATCTATCTATTATAGAGTAATAAAGGTATTTCAGAATTTTTATAAACATTACAAAAATTTGAAAAAAATAAATTTTATGAATGTACAAACCATTAAAAATAATTTCGAAAAAGCTAATTATATACATATAGTATAAAATTTACTAAAAAATTTAATCTACATATATTTGCTTACATAAGAAGTTTTGGTAAATTTATTATAAAATTTTATTTTGCATTGTTTTTACCGTACACATTCTATAATTCTATAATATATATTTTAGCATTATTATATTAAAAAGGAAACTGATGTTTAATTGATCTAACATAGTATATCGTAAGTAAAAGAAAAAGTTTATTAATAATCGTTTTTTCCTTCTTTAATAAGAAAGTTTAAAACTATTCTTTCTTGTCTCATAAAACTATGTTTTATAATTATCCGATCGAAAAGATGCGCTCTCTTTTTCACTCTCTCGAATAGCTCGGTCTGCGCTGCACGTATATATACAAGCGCACTACAGCATTTAAGAAAGTTGTAACTGAAATAGACTCGTGCAACATGAGTATAGAACAGTAGAATTAAATTTAACAAGGATGGAACTTATTGCTTCGAGAATAATACCGACAAATCTCTCACGAGCGTGTGAAGATTAACTTCGTTTTCTCGTTCTTAGGATAAAAGTTCGGTAATAAGTATTGTTGCATAGTCCCAAATATCAGTACCAAGTACGGTATATTCCTCGGTATTATGTACTTCATTCTAATTGAATTTTCATGTTATATCTGCGCATGTAGCGTTAATGTTAATTCATCCACTCCTCAATTATTCGTATAAGAATATTAAAGATATATAATATATATATATATATATATATATATATATATATATATATATATATATATATATATATATATATATATATATATATATATATATATATATATATATATATATATATATATATATATATATATATATATATATATATATATATATATATATATATATATATATATATATATATATATATATATATATATATATATATATATATATATATATATATATATATATATATATATATATATATATATATATATATATATATATATATATATATATATATATATATATATATATATATATATATATATATATATATATATATATATATATATATATATATATATATATATATATATATATATATATATATATATATATATATATATATATATATATATATATATATATATATATATATATATATATATATATATATATATATATATATATATATATATATATATATATATATATATATATATATATATATATATATATATATATATATATATATATATATATATATATATATATATATATATATATATATATATATATATATATATATATATATATATATATATATATATATATATATATATATATATATATATATATATATATATATATATATATATATATATATATATATATATATATATATATATATATATATATATATATATATATATATATATATATATATATATATATATATATATATATATATATATATATATATATATATATATATATATATATATATATATATATATATATATATATATATATATATATATATATATATATATATGTAGCTTGTTTATGAATTACACCTTTGTGTTTAAGTATGATTTTTTAAAATACTGTTGATATTATAAGTTTTTATTTAAAGATAACTTGTGAGTTATAAAGAAATTAAACAAATTTATAATTTCTTTTTTTAGTTGCAAGGTATCTGTGCAGTTAGTAATGATAGTAAAGGAGTCCTTGATGTAAATATCGAGTAACATTCAGAAATACAGCAAATGTATCTTTTGCTTAGGATCACACATATGTATGTGGTAAATTCCAATAATGTTCATTCCATATAAAATAATGTTAAAGTAATTTCTCTTTTATAAATGTTAAAAAGTTAGAATTAAAGTAAAGAAAAATGTCGAAAATTAAATATTTATTTTTATTAATGCAAGTTAAAAATGGATGCTAAAATTGAGTAGTATTAGTACATTCGAAGTCATTAATTGAACTTAATGCAATGATAAATCGCTTTTCTTACGGAAAGTATAAAAACGCCCTCAAAGAAAGTAAGTAAAACAAGTGGAACAAAAGCAAGGACAATCAAAGATTCCTTCGTAACGTAACGTTACGTATAACGTATACTATTCAATCGCGTTAGTCGAGAACCTCCGATTGCACGGCTCGATATCCACCTCTAATGCCGTTCGATGATTGCATCGTAAAAAAGCGTATCGAACAATCCAGGGAAATGAAGCCACGATGAAAAGTTAACTCCTGATTTGATTTTACCTTTAGCGTGTCGGTTCGCACTTTGATTAATCCCTGTCTTACTATATTGTGCGCAACTTCGAGGAAATGCGATAATAGATGTACGAGTAAAAAATTATTTACTTTTCTCCAGGAAAATGGCTGTAACATAAATTACTCGTAAATTAATTTACAATGCGCGGCGACTTGCACGTTCGTAAATCTCTGACCATAGGAAATTATCAAGCGTTAAGAAAATACGCACTTGTACAGGTTTTAACGGTGTTTCGAATCAATGAAAACTGCACGGTTTTCGCGTGTTACGCGAATGTGAAGCCGTTAAGAGCCATTAAAACGTTTTAATGTTGCTGTCGATATTCGAGTCCTCAAGTAAAAAATACCGTTTCATCTTTTTTTCTTTGACTAATACTCTAATAAACTTGCTTGGATTTATTAATATTACGCAACTAGGGTAATATTATTAAATTACATTGGGATTAAAATTCTATTAGATTAACTGCGCAGGATCAAATTTCAAGAAATATTTTAATCCGATTTATCTCTATTTATAACCCGTATGTAAAATATTTATTTTACACGTTATAAATAGTTAATTATTATTTACTTATTAATATTATTATTTTCGTTGAATTATTATTCACGTTTATACAAGGAGTTATGTTTACTGGTAGCGTTAATATTAAACAAGTAATTTTAGCACGTTTCATTTTTCATAAGTTTCTTTAATGGACTTGTCCTTGCAATACAATGAATAATCTATCTATTATAGAGTAATAAAGGTATTTCAGAATTTTTATAAACATTACAAAAATTTGAAAAAAATAAATTTTATGAATGTACAAACCATTAAAAATAATTTCGAAAAAGCTAATTATATACATATAGTATAAAATTTACTAAAAAATTTAATCTACATATATTTGCTTACATAAGAAGTTTTGGTAAATTTATTATAAAATTTTATTTTGCATTGTTTTTACCGTACACATTCTATAATTCTATAATATATATTTTAGCATTATTATATTAAAAAGGAAACTGATGTTTAATTGATCTAACATAGTATATCGTAAGTAAAAGAAAAAGTTTATTAATAATCGTTTTTTCCTTCTTTAATAAGAAAGTTTAAAACTATTCTTTCTTGTCTCATAAAACTATGTTTTATAATTATCCGATCGAAAAGATGCGCTCTCTTTTTCACTCTCTCGAATAGCTCGGTCTGCGCTGCACGTATATATACAAGCGCACTACAGCATTTAAGAAAGTTGTAACTGAAATAGACTCGTGCAACATGAGTATAGAACAGTAGAATTAAATTTAACAAGGATGGAACTTATTGCTTCGAGAATAATACCGACAAATCTCTCACGAGCGTGTGAAGATTAACTTCGTTTTCTCGTTCTTAGGATAAAAGTTCGGTAATAAGTATTGTTGCATAGTCCCAAATATCAGTACCAAGTACGGTATATTCCTCGGTATTATGTACTTCATTCTAATTGAATTTTCATGTTATATCTGCGCATGTAGCGTTAATGTTAATTCATCCACTCCTCAATTATTCGTATAAGAAAGAATATTAAAATGTTTATATATATATATAGGTGATATTTCTAAATGTTTTAATAAATAACGTTATGTACATGGATGAACTATATAATACGCAAATATTTCATAATGAATATACAAACACTTTTTGATGGATCGATCTCATTGACTTTCTTTCTGAGTGCGTTGTGTAACAAAATTCTCTGATGCAGCATCTTTGTACATTTACATAAACCACTTATATTTAATTACAATTAGTTAGTAATACATATGAATATAGCACTTTATTAATATCTTTATTAAATATCTTAAATAATATTATATTTTAGTCAGTTTGATGAAAATAACTTTTGTTGTTTAATTAAGCTTGTACATAAACAGTGATTTAAAAGCGTGTTATATCATTTTTCATAATATATTATAATCATGCGTATATTTGATTAATAAGTAACGCTGAGTTTTATGTTCTATTCTTTATAAATCAACGGTAATTAACAATTAGTCTTTTCATTAGTTTTTAATACAGGAATTTAAATCGCATATATGTACAATACAATAAAATAAACAAATATCTAATTAAGATCACATTGACTTTGTAAGTGAGAGCCTCGATAAATGTTGAAATTTTTCCAACTCTTAAATTTATAATCTTAATTTATAATCTACATAACATTTTTTTAAGCTACCGTTTATATCCATGTACGATTATAAAATACTAATCAAGTATTTTTTTTTGTACTAAAACATGATTTTTATACAGTTATATAGTTAATCATATACTTATGAATTCAAATAGATTTCTAAATCAATGATTAAATATTTTCAGTTGCAAAATGTATTGATATGTAAATTTCATTTGAAGGAAATGACTATTAAAAATAACCCATTAACTTCCACTCGAATAATATATTATAATCCATTGCGTATATTTGATTAATAAGTAACGCTGAGTTTTATGTTCTATTCTTTATAAATCAACGGTAATTAACAATTAGTCTTTTCATTAGTTTTTAATACAGGAATTTAAATCGCATATATGTACAATACAATAAAATAAACAAATATCTAATTAAGATCACATTGACTTTGTAAGTGAGAGCCTCGATAAATGTTGAAATTTTTTCCAACTCTTAAATTTATAATCTTAATTTATAATCTACATAACATTTTTTTAAGCTACCGTTTATATCCATGTACGATTATAAAATACTAATCAAGTATTTTTTTTTGTACTAAAACATGATTTTTATACAGTTATATAGTTAATCATATACTTATGAATTCAAATAGATTTCTAAATCAATGATTAAATATTTTCAGTTGCAAAATGTATTGATATGTAAATTTCATTTGAAGGAAATGACTATTAAAAATAACCCATTAACTTCCACTCGTGAAATGAATTCTCACTGTAAAAATCTATTTAATAAAGTTAACATAACTTCTAAATTTTCTAATTCATTTTTTAACACTATATCGGTTTAAAGTTTTAATTCTTTATTACGTTATAGAGCATTAGTTTAAATTTCTAATTTCGGAATCAGATTTGCCGGGAACATTATCAGTGTTCTACTGATAGCTCGCACGTTTGATTTTAACTGTAATTCTTATAAATTTTTATTTTTATAAAAATAGCTTGTAAATTGACAAGTATCATATAGAACAACTATTTTCATTATATTAAATGGACGAAAACAGTGAAACAATTAAGAAGTATCACGACAAGAGAAAAAATCAAAACATTCTTATACTTATTCTATTTTAAACGTCCATTGCATAGTTAATAAATGTAAGCCATTCCTACTGGAGTAATAATTAGTACTAAATATATATAAGAAGAGTTTTCCCGCGGGTGCGTTTACTACTGGAACCGAAAGATTTGTCATGCGAGAGTAGTAATCACCCGAGAGATAAATATACTTATGTCATATACACGTTACATATTGAATTCAAACAAGGGAGTAAAATTGTATTTTAATTTCTACGAAGTAAAAATACTTTTGACTCTCGACAGTCATATTTTTCTGTTCCGGCGCTCATTTGTAGACATCGCACTTACGTTGTCATTAATACAATAATAGTAACCTAATTTTTTTTAAGACTTGAAATTTTGTGAGCAAAAAAATATATTAAAAATAGGAAAATTTACTGTGAATTAAAGTGACCTTTTCTACGACAAAGTGGATGAAAAATTGTATGTACACTTCTGGAGTAAAAGGCAATTATTATTTTAGATGAATAACTGTTCGAGCTTTTGCGAGAAAGCAGCAACTATCATTTGTAATTTTATTCCCTTAGTGCATAAATAACTATTATTCCACATTCAACTGTAGCCACTTTTGAACCTTGAAAAAATGTCGATAATTGTATACGGATACCACATCTCTTGTTATTTCTTCAAATTTACTTTTTCTTTTTTATTCCTTCTATTATTTGATAATTAATTTACATTTATTACTTTATTCAGTTTTAGGAAAATGTATATAAAAATATTAGGTTAAATCAAGTATGGCGCGACGTACCTGTTGAAGATTACTGAGTACGCCCTCGTCGCCAGGTGGTAATCTTATATGTTTAAATGCATTGTATCCCTGAAGCTTCTGGAGTAGAAGAACAAGTAGTTCAGAACCAGCCCCGGGCACCCTCGTCACCATTAGGACATGTTCATTTGTCGGTGGTGGGATGCCACGTTCACCTAATTCCGCAAGAGACGGTGTTACGTACCGTTGCATCTGGATCAGAGTTACGCTAACGTTAATATATAATGTTAAATCCATGTATTTAATTAAATAAAGTGTATCGCCTACTTATTTTATTAAAAAAATAAATACTCTTTTGGAGTCTTTTGTTTCTTTGAAAATACGTCTACTTGTACAGTCAACTCGTACTTTATATTTTTAATTAGTTGCGGGTAAAAGTAGCTATTAGAAGCTTCACGCGAGCCTGCTTCTATTAAATGTTCAAAACTAGCTAATTTATACCTTAGAAAAAGGGATTGCTTTGAAATTTTTATATACCGGCAGTTTATGAGAAATTGTCAGCGTAAACGTATCAGACTTAAATTCACTACCTGAAGTAAGTCGAAGAAACTAGAATAAAGGAAATTGACGTATACTATATACACTATATATGCCTGCAGTAATAAGAAGTTAATATCTACTTACGAAGAAAAGTGGAATTTTGAAACCTTTTACACTATTAGGGTCATACTAGATTACACACCTACCCCAACTTTCAAGTATTAATTTCTGATACGATTGAATGTTTTGTAACTTCCACGTGTGATCGTTAAAGGTATTGGAAAATGTTCTAAATGCAACTTCGAATTTCAATGCGTATATGTCACCAATTATCTTATAGCCATTAATATACAAATATATATCTATATTTGTAATTTATTTTTTGTTTCGACTTCTTTCAACTTTTAACACTTTCGTAAATATGTACGGCCAAAGTGAAAAAAATTTATATGTAATGTCGCTATTTTCTTTACTATAATACTTGAAGTTTAGAAATAATGCAACTTTCAAGGAATTTTTGTACTTATGCCCGCAGCTACTACTTTCGCAGTAATTATTAATTACGTCGTTTTCCCAACTCTCTGATAAAAATATATATTGCAGGAAAAAAATTACATTCGCGTGAATTGGCGTGTTTTACCGATAACCATGCGATTAATTGAAACAACGATCGAGGGAGCACTATAGAAGAAAAAAGTGAGCGTTACCCAATTTAGATCTTATTAAGGAGAAATTAACTTGGCCCCTCCGGGGGTCAAAGTAGATTTTCCTTCGGTCGTATATATTTTTCATCTCTCGTTTACCCGTGACTGTAAATTCATTCGGTGGGTGGAGTACTCATAAACTAAACGGTTGCGCATTCTCTCTTTCTCTCTCGCGCCACGGGGCAAAATTTCCGTCGCGCTATATTACGCAAATTAATGCTTCCTAATTGGATCGCTAAAGTAGCTTTAATATTTCGAAATATCGTAGCGGACGTCGACTGCATTTGATATGTCTGCAGCCAATTCTCATGCAACTGCACTTAAGATTCTTCTTTATAAACTCTACGTATATTTCTCTTTTTGCATTGACCAACATAAATATTTTTATTTATTTATATTTAGGTGGAAATTACTATATTTAATATAGACATATGCATTATTTAGGTTAAAGCAACAATTAAATTGTTTAATTTGTAAAAAAATGACAAGCTTACTAACAGTATCAAAAGATTTTTTATAATGAATGATTTGTCAGTCGAAATAAGCGATATGTTTTAATCCAAAAATGTATTTCCAGAATTCTTTTAAATTTCTCAGAATACATATTCTATGTTACTATCAATCTATTTAATTTTATTTTATTTTATATTAATCATGTATCTATAAATAATCCAATCTGCAGTAAAGTTCCAAATTAAAAAAAAACTTCTCTATAATATGCAGGATTCAATACTTTATTCTTAGGTGACTGAAAACTGTCTATATTATTTCACCAATATATGTGACCTAGATGATGTACACTCTCAATTTATTAACTTTTATTACTCAGAAAAAAATTAACTGAAATAGTATTTTGTAATTACATAGTATTGATTATCAGCTCTTTTTCTTATAACGCTGGTTATTAAATTACTGTCTCTTTATTTTCAATATTAGTGCATGATGAAGAAAAAAACTGAAAATCTGAAAGTTTAAGTACATATATGTATGTAAATTTTCGAAATTTATAAATTTTATACGAAAACATCAATCTGTAAGTAGATAAACATAAAAAGTTGGTTCAATTTACTTAACTTTTTGATTCGAATGTAATGTAATGGAATTACTGCATTTGAACAAAATTATAATATAACTATACTTGTACATTTAATTTGCATTACCAAGAATGTGTTCTACTAATTGAAAATTAGTTCAGTAACTGGTCTTGAATTGCGATTGGAAAACGAATAATTAATGGAAAACATTCGAGTCTGCGACCGTTATGCCAACTGTACTCAAGTATTTTTATTGACAAACCAGTATAAATATTATTTAAAAATATAAAGTATAGGTCAATTTATATATTAAAGCGAATAATATATAAATATTTGAATTTTCTGTTTAAAATATACATTTTTAAATAATAATTTTATCAGTCGAGGTAGAAAAATATCCTTTTTATCAAAAATATATTTCACAATTTTTATGTATGTATATAAAACTTGCGACTAGAAAATTAAATTTACAGCTCTACGATTATTCTCGTAAAAGTATATACACTAGATTTACTCGTATACATAAAATGAATTTATATTTACTCAACGGAGAGTAAGATATACAAATAAAATAAAATAAAATAAAAGATCCAATTTCCTTTCATTCTCCCGAATTTAATTAAACCAAACATTGAAACTTTTCGTGTTATCTTCTCTTGTATTTTCCAACTGCGTTCGCATTCAACGTCTCTCGCTTTCCGCTCTTTAATTCCCAAACTCGTTGAGCATGGGAAATTCCGTTCGCGCAAAATTGCACGAGAGAAATAACGAGGAGACGCGTCGTAAGCGTACAAAGCAAGCCGCGTAAAAACGCTTTCACCAACGCGCGTGTCCCGAATGCGACTTCTCGATCGCCTGTATGCGTTATACCGGAAAAACACGCGTGGAAATCGATCCGGTCCGTTGCGTAAATTTCGCGCGGCAATTTTCGAAATCGCTATTCAGAAGCAAGTTCTTGTTACTTTTTGCCATTTTTTTTCTTTTCTATACGGCATTGATACACAGAGGAACGATCGGATGTATAATAATAAGTCTGGTTGCGCTTTCCAGCTATTAAACCATTGCAATTTTACATCCGCTGCGTTGAAAAATTAATAAAAAATAATAATGCGTCGTCACTTTTTTTTTCTCTTATCGATATTATAAACTTTTATGTTTGAAAGTTTAATATTATATGCAGGATAGTTACGTCGAGAAATAATTTTTCTTGTCTATTAACATGTACAAGTTTAGTGCGTAGAATTTCACTTCTTTTTACTCTTCTTTGCGAGATATTATCCTTGATAAGTAAAAAATAATTATTTTTCTTTGTTAATATATAACTCAATTTCATGCAGGAAATTTAGTTTCGTTTTAGTTGCCACGATATTCTTCATTTATAATGTATAATACCAACGGGTATCGTCTAAATTAATTATACATATACATCGATTGCATCATAATGTAATAATTATTATTAATCTTTTAGTGAATTTCTACTAAATATCTACATTAGCATAACTTTCATTTTTTCAGCATTTCATCTTGATAATATTGGACAATGGATATAGTAACACACAATTTATGAATTAAAGAATCTGTGATTTTTAATTTAATTGTCAATAAAAATAAATATTTATTTGATTATAGAAGAGAAATTTAAAATTAAACAATTTCCATGATAACGCGAATGAAAAAGTGTTATGTTATAAGTATTGCGAATTTGTGAAAATACACAATTCAAGGAACATAAAGATGTTATACTTTTTCTATACTTTTTATATAGTCGATATAAACTGACGACGATAAGTCTGAAACTTGCTACATAGGTCGTTCATCTATACCTATACACGTATAGCTGTACAAAATTCGACGCGTCTCTTGACAACTTATTGTTTTACTTTTAATATACATATATATTGTTTTTATTACTTGATGTACTATGAGAATATTCTACTTTAAAAAGTTTCACTTTCAAGGTTTTTCTTACTAACACTTGTATGTGCGCGTTGTATTGTTCTACTGTACTATATATATATACACATTTATGTTGGAATAAATATTACGCGATTCACTGCGAAATATAGTTGAGCAAGTTGTTATGCAAATTATAAATAATAAATACATTTTTATAAGCCTTACTATGTTCAATTATAGTTTGCATCAGTCTGCTGGACTTGTGCAGCGTCTACTGAATTATTTGTATGTGAAATTGAATTTTGGAAATTGAAAGTTAATTGTGGTGCTTTAAATAAAAATTTCTAAAACATTATTTATGATTTTTTTAAAATAACATGAATATTTTGTTAATGGAAAATTGTCATTTGAACAATGTATTCTGTGTAAAAACGTATAGAAACACTGCCTAGAAATTTTTACGACAAATTTGGCATTCGTCATGAGTAGTAAGGTCCATGTCTGTCCATGAACTCGACAAATTATTTCAAAATACAGGAAAAGAACAGGTATAAGTTACCGGCAAAATAACTGTCATCCTATGCGGTGCTTGACGCCAAAATTTCACATTAAAATTCCGCAGTATCGGGCTAGAAAACAATTTTTATAATATAAATGTTCCTTTCTTGATCTACATACTTCATAAAATATAAAATATACACTAGGGTATTAAATAAATAATAAGAGAACTTTATAGTTTTATATCGATTAAGATGTGAAACAGAATACTTTAAATAAGTGAATATATAGCAAATGAAACTCGTGAAAGTTATGTATGTATATATAAAAGTTATACGTGCTTATGTTAGCTATAATTAATAATAATAATATATAATTAAAGAACTGCGTTGAAAAAACACAATAAAATAATATTTATGTGGTGCTGGGAGTAGCCAACAACGAGGTGAACAAAGTTCAATAAGAATTAATTACCGAGGAAATGGTAAATTAGGTAGGAGAACGGTTAAAAATTTGGTATATATATCGCGAATCGTGTAAAGCAAGCATAATGGTCAGCGTATAATGAAAGCTCCCTACCCTCAAAGTTTCGGTAGTCTTGGAAGTCGCGGTAGGCTCAGTCTCATAAAAGTCCTCGGCTTGGTAGGATCCATCGAATGTAAAATCGTCCTCGTACCTCGCGTCCTCGTCGCCGATGAAAACCAACCGCGAGGTAAGAGCTACCAAGCCCAAAGTCAGTAGAAGGCAAACGAGGAGAGAAATGCCTCTGCATTTACGCATGATTTAGAAATACGTATCCTCGATCTAGAGTACACGGAGGTGTAAAGTAGCCGTTCTCACCTCGCGACAGCCGCGCACCAACGACACATGGCTCGCGACGCGGCGGCTCCGCACTTTTCGCGCGAGTCTCGAGTTCGCGCGGCCGACTGTGCGCGAGTGTCAGTGGGTCAGTCGCTCGACGCACGGTACGGGCCCCACGTGGGACCCACTCGCCTCCCCACCCACCATCCTCGGGGCGTTCTTTCGATCCTCAAAAGATTTCTACGAGCTCCGAATACCGACCATGGACGGGACGCCACCTCAATGGGAAAAAGAAAAAGTTCCAAGGGACTCGCCGAGGTTTGCCTTTCCTTCACACGCGTACTTACGTACCTTGCGTACACCTACTGGACGTATATTGTGTTTACCCCTCTTTACCCACTTTGGGTTTTAACTGCGCTTTCTTCGTTCGATTATGTAAAACCAACCAGTATATAAACTCACCGGTGTATTTACATTTTATACGTCCAATAAACATTCATCACGTGAGATTTTATTATCTTTCATCTATTTATTTTATTATTATATGCCTATATTCGTAGTAGAAATTAAAACGATATTTTAAGTGAATAGTAAATTTCTATCAATAATTGTGCATTCTTATCTTATTTTTCCACTGATTTAAATTACATCTTTATATTAATTTCATTTTGAATCAAAATAGATGTGTAGAAAAAGTATATTTGTAGGAGATTTATCAATTTTTGAATCATGACTTTTTTAGATCCTTTAACTGTAAACGCACAAAAGAAATATCAACTTACATCGATTAATTTAAAAATTTATAAAATAGTGAAACGAAATTATTTTTAATTTCATCAACTTCATTTTACACTAAATTCAATATTTCATTTATAATAGGTGCATAATGTGTTGTTGTTCCATGCATATACATATAAGCAACTACATTTATTTTAATTTCTTACAATATTATTCTTAAAAAACTTAGTTGTACGTTTGAAATACAAGTATGGAATATACTAACTTTGCCTACATTATTATTTCATCTTGTTTCTAAATTAAAGTGAAATCTTTAGTGTAATATTAGACAAGCATGTTAAAACTTACAAGTAATTTCGCACGATAAAATCATTTATACATGTTTTATATACAAGATTCTTCTTAAAACTTTTCTTTGTATGTATATAGAAATGATTCGTAATTAACAACACCGTGCATAATATCTTCTCGAAAAGCAATAATTTTTCGTATTTTACTCTCGGCTATGTTTACGAAGATCGTATATCCTAGCGGTAGTTAAAAAATGTACTATAATATCTACCCGTTTAAATATATCAAAGAGTATAAAGTAGACATACATAAGAATTACGAACGGCGGACACAGTGGGCGTTATTTTTTAAAGACTAGAAAAATGGGAGAGAATCCGAGAATCCTCATCGACAGCACAAATGAGGCGTATATATATAAGAGTTGAAGCATCGCGGGAGAAGAATGTTTCTACTGTATGCGAGGGAGTGTCGTGAAAGTAGCGCTCATTATTCACAAATTATGCTTCTCGCATGTCTGCCACTAAAAAGGTCGAGCTACATCGCCTCATAAGGAGAGCTTCTTTCGAAATAAATATGCGGAATGCACATGTACAACGTAAACAGGACTTATGTGTATTTGTGTGTACCTACATAAAAGGAAGAAAGTAAACTTTCGATTGTACATCACGACGGTACACCAGTAATTTTCTGCACGAAAATATAACGATACCGTTTATTTCGGAAGCGAAAGTTTTTAAACTCAAAGGATCTCCGCAGTGCAACAATTTTTTTGTTTATTTTTAATATAAATTTTAGCATTACTAATTATTATACGGTCAGGCATTGTTTTCCTGTATATAAGTAATAATTTTGTAAACTTTCATACATTTTTATCATACTACTTATTACCTCATATTCATTATTTGTAGTCAAAAATTTTTATCTTTACCAATAATGATTCATTCGAGTATCGTACACGCACGGGCATGGCTTAAATAATTGTTTATTTGTTTATAAAAGATGTGTATCTTATTGTTAATACTGAATGTTTGAACGTTTTTTAAATTTTAAATTGTTCGAGCAGACTTAATGGTCATTGAGTGTACATATATTTCTTGAAGTATTTTGCTTTTATTGAATTTATATGCGTATATAATCTTATTTACATCAATCTATTAAATATTTTGTAATGCATATAGATGGTCATAAAATGTATAGATAAAATAATCAGATTCTGATATTATCAATTAATTAAGATACAGTGCAATCAATGTTAAATCTAACTTACAAACCAGATTAGTAAAATTGATTTTCGTAGTAGTTTATAGTTATTATAATTTAAATAAAATCACTGCAGTTTTATTAATATCAATATTATTATTGCATATACTGCGTTTCAAATGTAAATTCCACGATCAATATTATCAATGGATTGAGATTAATCAGTATGCAACTACCTGGGTTACAAGTCTTAATTTTAAAATCTCGAAGAGATAGGGCACTTGGAATATTGAATATCAAAAAAAAGGCGACCACGCCACAATCGATTTTGACCTAACACCGCTCAAAAGATCACATTTTTGAGAGCTTTCGAATGGCGGTGGTTAGATTATTGGCCAAGACCGCTGGTGTAAGTTATGCCCTAAAATACATGAAATTAGTGATTTTATGAGGTTTATGGGGTATAACTACACCAACGGTCTTGGCCAATAATCTAACCACCGCCATTTGAAAGCTCGCGAAAAATGTGATCTTTGAGCGGTGTTAGATCAAAATCGATTGTGGCGTGGTCGCCTTTTTTTGATATTCAATATTTCCAAGTGCCCTATCTCTTCGAGATGTTAAAATTAAGAATTGTAACCCAGGTAGATAAGTTCTAAAGATTATTTTGAACAAAAGTTGTTTTTAATGTTTTTTCAAAAAAATCAATAGATTTGAGATAAATGGCTTTAAAAATATAAATTTTCTAAAAAAATTGAAAAATTTCCATTTTTCATGGTGGAATAACTCTTAGGCAAATTATTTTTAACACCTAAAAATTTTTTTCTATCTTCTGAAAGATATTTCCAGCCGGTTTTCAAATTTTGGAGCGATTTAAATTTTCATCGTACCACTTGACGTGAAATAGCCCATATACTTCTTCCAAAATATTAATATTTATTCTTATTTCATATAGTTTTATTACAATGAAATGAGTTATTTTCTTATAAATACATTATGTTATTTTAATACAACTTATTTATTTACGTATATAATCTTATTTACATCAATCTATTAAATATTTTGTAATGCATATAGATGGTCATAAAATGTATAGATAAAATAATCAGATTCTGATATTATCAATTAATTAAGATACAGTGCAATCAATGTTAAATCTAACTTACAAACCAGATTAGTAAAATTTATTTTAGTAGTAGTTTATAGTTATTATAATTTTAAATAAAATCAAATCACTGCAGTTTTATTAATATCAATATTATTATTGCATATACTGCGTTTCAAATGTTAAATTCCACGATCAATATTATCAATGGAATTGAGATTAATCAGTATGCCTGAGAGCTTCGAATGGCGGTGGTTAGATTATTGGCCAAGACCGCTGGTGTAAGTTATGCCCTAAAATACATGAAATTAGTGATTTTATGAGGTTTATGGGGTATAACTTACACCAACGGTCTTGGCCAATAATCTAACCACCGCCATTTGAAAGCTCGCGAAAAATGTGATCTTTTGAGGCGGTGTTAGATCAAAATCGATTGTGGAGTGGTCGCCTTTTTTTGATATTCAATATTTCCAAGTGCCCTATCTCTTCGAGATGTTAAAATTAAGAATTGTAACCCAGGTAGATAAGTTCTAAAGATTATTTTGAACAAAAGTTGTTTTTAATGTTTTTTCAAAAAAATCAATAGATTTGAGATAAATGGCTTTAAAAATATAAATTTTTCTAAAAAATTGAAAAATTTCCATTTTTCATGGTGGAATAACTCTTAGGCAAATTATTTTTAACACCTAAAAATTTTTTTCTATCTTCTGAAAGATATTCCAGCCGGTTTTCAAAATACTTCTTCCAAAATATTAATATTATTCTTATTTCATATAGTTTTATTACAATGAAATGAGTTATTTTCTTATAAATACATTATGTTATTTTAATACAACTTATTTATTTACGTATACTATTTACAAATGACAAAAATATTTATTACTAAATAGAAATTTCATAGATCTAAATCAATAAACAATATTATCAATTTTATTTCTTCACGTAGATTTACTCTTTGAACCACTTTTTCATTTCTCAGATGAGGGTTGAAATATCAGCTTGATTTGCATGACGCTGAAAAAAACATACTAGGTCAATCAGTTTATATGTTTTATTCGTTAATTTATGTTTAAATAAAATAAATTATAATTAAAATAAATTACATTGACAATTTGTTTACCGTATATTGTATTATGATGGCTTTTTCATGTTATCTTTTATTTTAATGTTTCAAATGAAATTCCAATTATCAATTTATTTTGTAATTATTCTCAAAATTATGTAGAAGAAATTCTAAACTAATCGAAAAATTTAATTGATTCAATACTAAAGAGAAAATTGTGTAGGTTTAATGTAGAATACGTCTATAAAGTTTGGTACATTATATAAAAAGGAATATTTTTTATTATTATTTTATAGGAACTTTTTTTTATTTTATAGGAATTATTAAAGATTTTTTTTATATAATGTACCAAACTTTTTAGACGTATTCTACATTAAACACTACACACTTTTCTCTTTAGTATTTTTTTCTAAATCAAAAAATGGCAGAGATATTTTAGATCGAAAAATTTGGTCAATTTTTTACGAATTTGTTTATAACTAAAAGGAAAAAAAATTGTAGGTAGATAAATTTTCGAAAGAGAGGCAAAGTACCTTTATTTCTACATATTTACATTAAAAAAAATTTCTTTAAAACTGACGTGTCATTAAATATAAGTAAAAATTTTTAAATAGTATTTTATTTGTTTTTAAGTTCTTATAGAAAACTAAAAAAATAGATATATTATAATAAATCCAACGGAACTTTAAAGAATCTCCTAATACCTTTTAAAAACCCTGTCGCCAATTTCTGTACGTTAATTTTTCGCGGAGATATAAAACTTTAAAGTTTATTCAATTTTTTTCACAAGGGGTCAAAAATTATGAGCGGCAGTGTATATTTCGTATATTCCAATATATAATATATTGCTATTTAGGATTTACAGTTTGCATCTATTAATAACTAATGTATGTGTATATTACATAACGAATAACACCCATAGAATATTAAATACAATAATAGTAATTTGCGTTCACATATATAAGAACTTGAAAAAAGTATAATTTGATTATGTGTTAGATATAATAAAAAGATGTTCCTTAATTTTAAATTTAAATGCACAGAATAAATGATATTCATGGAACCGAATAAATTATAAGGGCGTATAATATATAATAATTAATGTTTGTCAACTAAATGTAAAAGAGGTTAAAAACAAAAGAGAAAGGTGGTTGGGTGTAAGCGAAAAAATTCCGAGTGGAAAAATTATTGCAATCGCGGGTTCGTGCAATTGAATTGAGATTTAATTTTTAAATCGAAGTAGTTGATGCCGCTTCCACCAACCGGCCGGCGCGACGACGCGCGACGACGCAATGGCTCATAGTAACTGCGAGTTCGAGCTGCGCTGCACACCGACAGGACACGAGTACACGACGTCCCCCCTCCCATTAAACAGTTAAACAGTCGGTCTTTCTCGATCGTCCAAGTCCACGTGGTAGTGCCAGACTGCCACACCACCAAAACGAACAGAAACGAAGCTTCGGGAGTCTTCGACGAGGCACGTGTGTGTGTGTGCATGTCAGTGCGCAGTGCGCGTGTCGATTCTCACGTACACGAACGCACACCCATCTGATCAGTATATACGGACGGAGACGGAGTTGAGTTACGGGTGTTACAACTGTTATACGAGTATACCAAAGCAAAGATTTAAAAGCCCCAAAAGGAGCACGCGCACAAAGCGCACAAAGCGCACATATATAGAGATCTTTATTTGTAAACACGCTCACTGCAGTCGACTGTCGAGACTATTCTATTC
Source organism: Theocolax elegans (assembly GCA_026168455.1). Taxonomy (NCBI): domain Eukaryota; kingdom Metazoa; phylum Arthropoda; class Insecta; order Hymenoptera; family Cerocephalidae; genus Theocolax; species Theocolax elegans. Next base: position 84,422,290 of record CM047425.1, read on the forward strand.
GCGTATATACGAGAAAGAGGAAGAACGAAGAACGGAACGCGAACGAGAGAGTCGACGGAGTAGAACGAAAGAGCAGAGAGAAAACGAGAATCGACAAGGAAATCGTACAGTCGTGGTCCGTACTCCGTGGACGTGTAGTTGTGCAGCCATAGCGGTGCGGCGCACGTACATAGCGCCTAAGTATATAGTTATAACTCATAACGTGACCCAAACTACACTCTAGATATAGAACTGTGTATACACGAGCGCAAAGCTGTAAGTACAGCTGTACAGCAGGAGCAGGCCAGTCGGGCGGCTAAGGCTATACGCATACTCAGAGACGAGAGAAACATGGAGGCGTACGAGGATCATCGCAAAAGGCAATGGGAGGATCTCGAGGTGACACGCGACGAGCTCAACAGCCTGACCGAGTGCATGAAGAAGGAAGAGTTTCGTAAGCTCCTCCTCGATTACGCCGACGAGGTGAACGACCCGGAGAACCGGAAACTCTACGAGGCCGAGGTTGCCCAGCTGGAGCGCGAGCGAGGCGTCGAAGTGACGTTCGTCAACCCCGAGCCAGGTTACGTCATTAAAACCAGCCTCGACGGGCTGATCAAGTGCTTCGTCAACATCAGCAAAAGCGACCGCGTAGCCAAGCCGACGAGTCAACCCGCTAGCAACGGACTCAGCTGGCAGATACCGTACATGCTCGTGCCACCGCGGGACGACCTCGATAAGAACCGAGGCAGGTGTCGAGTTTTCGACGTTGTCTTTCATCCTGACGCCCTGTACCTTGCCGAAAGGAACTCGAGGTTCCGCGCCCTCGTCAACGACACCGCCATCGACGGTCTCGAGAGCAACTTCAAGGTGACGCTACTGCTTTTATCGATTCGCTTCGTACCTCTTTGTATTTATGCCCATTTCCATCTCGTCACTCGTCCGTCCCCCTTTCTTCTTCTTTCTTTTTTTGCTCTATGTTATGCTTCCTCGCCTCGGTAGTCGGTACCTCACCCCTTTTATTTTTTACTCGATTGCCGAGCTATAGTCGCCAACTCGCCACTCGCCGCGGCGTAGTTTCCTCTCTTGCGAATTTACGTAATGTTGTAGCTGTAGCTACGTGGGCCACCGTTGCAGCCCGTACGCTCCCTGCTAAATTTACGAATTATCGCACGTATAATTCTCATGCACTTTTATAACTTGATGACAGTGTAACTGGATGACATTACCTTTTATCTTTTAGTTTGCTTGTCTAATTTAACTAAGGGTCACATTGTTCAATTCCATTGGTAAATTTTAAAAACATTTATATCAATGTAGATACAATTTATGAACATGACAATGAGTTTAAATTTACTATAAGCATAAAAACTGTTTATACTTAAGGTTTCATTGTCATTATACTTATTATTTCATTATTATACACTTACTCATTTGTTTTTTACTCCTCTTGCCAATTTATGTTTATTGACACTTATCAGTGATACATCAAATACAATGATGCAACATTATTATCAAAGAAAGCATATCCAAATTTTTCCATAACTTGTATTTGCTATTCTTTTTTTTTTAAATATTAATACACGCTTTATAGAATATGTATTCAATTAGTTTACATTTTAGAATAATTTATCTTTTTATCTAACATTATAAGTAGAAAATAGTAGACTTTAAAATTGTATTAGAAACAATTGCAAACCATTATTTCATCATCTATTTATTTTAGGTTTAAATCCATCTGTATATCTAAGGTGTATTTATCATTATTATTCTTTTTAACAGGTGAAATTGGATCGTAAAAATTTACAATTTCCTAAAATGAACTACAAAGGTGTTAGTCAGCCTACGGTAATAAGAAAACCTTGTGAAAAACCAGTGGAAAAATTAGATATAGAACCCGAAATTTACCAAAAGCTTATGTCCAACTTTGATGATAACAGAGAAAGATGGATGAAACAAACTACAAAATCTGAACGACCAGTGCCACCAACAAAATATTTTAGGTCGCGAGATGATGAGACTGAAGATGCAGATTCCAAGTACACAATACCGCACTTTATTATAAAACATCAAACTTCGTACGATGTTGATGAATTCAGAGAGTCTAAGGATGCAAAAATGCATTCGGCGATACCTAAATATTTAATTGTTGAAATTAATCTTCCATTATTAAAATCTGCTGGTGATGCAAATTTAGATGTTCAGGAACGTCGTTTATCTTTAAAAAGTGAAAAACCTGCCAAGTATCGTTTGGAAAAACCTTTACCATATCGTGTTGATCCCGATAAGGGTAATGCCAGATTTGATTGTAAGCTGAAAAAGTTGATTGTTACTTTGCCTGTGATTCGTGATATATCTATTTTTGCTGATACAAAGGAAGACAGCGGTGTTGAAAGTGATCATGGAAGTCCTCTACCAGAATCACAGGTTATGAATGATGAATTGGTAAATCAAAATTCATTTGATTCTCAGAAATCAGAAAATGGTTCAATAATAAGTGCATTAAGTGAAAATATTCAAGTGCAAAGTGATTGTGCCGACACAGCGTTACGGACTAGTGAAGAGTTAAAAACTGCAGTGCCATTCATAAACCCTAACATAAAGTATTCTTTTCCACCATACACTTGTAATCTATATGATAATGTTTTAGCCATCACAATACACGCAAAGAATGTGGATTCAGATTCTATACACTATAAAACTTTAGAAAATAATTCTGGTTTTCATGTTACACTTGCTTCTGTTGGAGCTGGATTTTTTCCTTTGTATTATTCACTATGTTTGAAAATAGAAGCGGATTCAATTATACCAGATACCTTGACAATAGAACCTTGGGACAATAATGTTGTACTATCTGTCAAGATTAAAAATGCTGAAACGCTATTGCATTATTATGTTGGATTGACAGAAAAACTTTTGGAATCTAAAGATCTTTCAGTTGCTGCATCTATTAAAAGTAAATTACAAGCACTAGAGGTATATATATTTGTTTATCATTACTTTTTTTTTCTAATTAATTATTGAATTAAAATAATAATTATTATGTTTTATTTTTTATTTTTAAAATATAGGAAGAGACAGAATTAGAAACTGATAAAAATGTTGAAGTAATTAGAAGCGGTAGCGAGGTAATAGTAAATGTTCATTCCCAAACATTAGATTCAGATGATGAAGATGATCGAGAAAATGATCAATATTCTCAAGAAGAAAGGAAACGAAATTTCATACAATCAAGATCTGTTTCTGAAAGCAGTGGAGATGAACTTCCAAGCAGTATTGCTAGTAGTAATGGAAGCGGAAGGTACAAAAGTATCTTGAAATCTCATAATTTTTCGCGGTCTGTATCGGAATCAAGTATTGACGATGGCATTGCCCCATTGTCTTCAGTAACTTTCAATGATTCAATACATGAATTTAATTCAGAATCTGAAGGATCGAGCTTAAAGAAAACTGTAAGATTCAATGATGTAATTTCTCGTCAACTTTACAGGTGAGTTACATTTTTAGCATTGATTTATTATATTAATATACTAATAACATACATCAAATTCTATTATATTACAGTAAACATTAATTAGTAAAAGAACTTGTAATTAAAACAAATTTTTCTCGTCATTAAAAAACAAGAAAATATAATGTATGAACTAGCAAGTAATTTATTTTCTAAAGTTTTATTAAAAAACAATATTTATTTAAACATTTGTAAATTTATAAATAAGATATTTACATTAGTTATTTTATAATATTAAAGTAAGCATTTTTAGGTATTTCAAATACAATATTTAATTAAGTTACTATACAATTAACATTTGATATTATATAACTAATATTATAAAATATTTCTAGCATTAAAGTCTTTGTTAAAATATTCAATAATTACTGATCAACATTATGCTTTATAGGTCAAACTCAAGTATTTTTGGTCAACGGAAAAAAAATCAACGCAAACTTCGAAATAAGAAGCGGGCGCACGAGCGCCGTCTTAGTGAAAGCGAGAATTCTGAAACAGAAGAGCGAGAAAAGTACAAAATCGACATGAAAAACAAATTGGAGAGTGATGTCTCCGAAACAGTCCGACCAATTCTCCTTCAGAGTAATAAACATTCTGATGCTCAAAAAACTGCCAACATTGAGATCGACCGATCACCGCGGAATGGCAACAAGTCTAAACAGAAGCGCAATTCAAAACCCAACTCGTATGCCACAAAGGATGGGGAGAAAGCCGAGACTGAGAACATTTCCAAGGGTGATGAACTTTGGAAATCGTTCGAATCTAAAAGTGATCTGATGTTCGACCTCGATATTTAAAATTTGTCGTGCTGTATCGAGGCGACAGCGGTTACCCATTGGGTAATAACCTTTCTAGTTTCATTAAGAAGTTAGTCGGAGAGATTGATGCCTTTGTAGAAATGCAATTCGGTAACAAAAACAAAGAAAAAAAATCTTCTTTTATAAATCAAGATCGCGTAACTTTATACTGTATCGAATAAACTACTGAGTAATTGAGTCTTGGATACGGGAGTAGAATTGCTGGATCAATGTCGCATAATCTACGTATTATATTATTGCATAATCGATTTATCAAATAAATTTCTACTTAGATATAACTTAGGTTATCGTAACGCGACCATTTATATGCGATGAACGAAGTAAGCAGATAGGAATGAAATAAATAAAATGACAAAAAAAATTTAAAACGTTAGTAGCAGCTCGTTAACGAATTTACATGCAAGGCATTGTATAAGTCGTATCTTGCATTTTTACTTTTAATGCCGAATAAAATTATAACGTGTGCTAAGTCGAAAAATTAACGTTTTTTTAATCATGACAGTTGAAATTGTACAAATAATTAGTTCGTACAATGTGAACTATAAATTATAAAGTAAATTTTCTTTTTCGCGATCGGGGACATAGAAATTGATGCCTGTCTCTTTTGCGAGAGCAAAAATATGTTCCTTCAAACTTATAAAGTTTGCACGCACGCCGTGAGCACAGTATAATGTCAGAAATAAAGAGAAAAAAAGATGATAGAATCGCGCGCGCCTTTTCTAATTATGATTGCACGATTGTTCACGTTATCGAGTTTGTTCTACACTTCACATTAGATGAACGCTTTCATTCCCATATTTGAGTGCCCGACATTTGTTGTCGCATCTACGTCGCACATGGGAGAAAGCGCGTGAGAAAAAAATGTGTGTGCTACACTATGGTGATAGAAAATGAATTCTTGCCTATAGCTAAGTCATTGTTTAACAGTAACATTTATATATATATGTCAATATCAAAATATTGTATCAATTTAATTATTATAACTTCCTTACATTAATATGTTATACAAAAAATCATTAAATTAAAATTATGTTTGGAAATTGAAATTGATTCTCAAAGTTATAAACTTTCAGATCGTACTGTAAAATCAATAACTTATTTATTTATTTTAATTATTAAAATATGCATGTACAAAGATTTATATAGAGTAATAATATTTCAAATATTTGTTACATCATGAGTGTCTGTGATGCTGCGTTTTAAAGTTCATACTATTTTTTCTACAAATAAGTATATTTTGGATAAAAAAATCATTGTTATCTAAAAATTTATATAAGAGATTTATTACACTTTTAATACGTGCTGTTATCTACAAATCCCCGAATTAACGTCTGCGATGTGGTATATCGTTTGAATTCGCCTACATTTCATAACGTAGACCGTACATCATTCGTATATGTAAGCTTGGCGATAGCAGTACTTTGTATATAATATTTATAAGACATAAGAATTTAATAATTACTTTATCTTTGGATCAAGTGCACTAAATTTGATAATTCAGCAACGTTTGACAAAACATTTGCTGTTCATTTTTTTTCAAATATTTGTGCAAAAGGGTAAATAGCTGTAGCTAGAATTCATTTGTTATCACCACAGATTAAAAAAAGTGATGTCATCGAAAGGGATACCAGTGTTTAAGGAGACGCTGCGCGTACAATATGTCAAAAGTGAGAATACATAATTTTTAAATAAATAGGTGATAATAAACAATTAATATGTTTCATTTCTTCAACCCTATATCAATAATTACTATATATTTATAAAAATATATAATATACTATTAATATTTAATTCCTTATGAATATTAAATATTATTTTGCTTTAGTAAAATATTAACACTACCTATGTAGTTCAATTTCAATTAAAATTACATTATTCATTTTATTATATATGGTTGCTGTTCTACAAAATTAATTAACTAAAATTTGATTGTATAAAGGGATTCAGCAAAATAATTTAGAATCCGGAAGAAATAGTTTTGCACAAACGCGTTGTGTTTAATAATTTATTGCAAATATAATTGATTGGCAATGCAAACTGTTAGATATTTTAAAATTTGTATGACGCCTAATAACAAAGAATGATTATTTATTTAAAGTAAATAGAGTAATATTTTGTAATATGTACTTAAGAAGTAAAATAGTTTATTATATCAGATTATTAAACATTTTTTTTAATTAAATTTTTTTTAAATGATTATTCAATTTTTTAACTTTAAAGTATATTTGTTTTAGTACATTTTAAGTCAGATATTTCTTTTTATTTTACATTTCTTGTTTATCACTTTACGTGTTTACGTTTGCAAGAAATGCAATATCTATTAATGAGTATATCAAAAAGTTTTGCTGATTGAAATGACTTATATATCAACCGGGTCTGTGAGTAAAAAGAATTAAGTTTTAATTGTTCTCGAAAAAAGTAAAAAAAATAACGTGATGTAATGAATCGAGAACGTTACTTATTCGTCTCGAAACTGCATAAATTGAATGCGTTGTTCGCCGGTCACGGAATACGTTGCTTTCAAACAAACGATTGCTGTAGAAACGAGAAACATTTCGAGCGTTAAGAGCGCGCAAGAGAGAGAGAGAGAGATAGAGAATGAGACCTAATTTGGTTGGTCGTCGATCAGCTTTTTCGAGCAAATCTAACGGCAAGCGCGATTCGACCTACATTCACGTGCAATAAGAATAAACGATCACGAATTTAAAAAATTATCAGACTAACTATATAAACAGGTGAGATTTAATGTGCATGCCATTATTCCTATATGCCGCAACCATTTACCCTTAGATTTTTTAAATATTTTATGATCTTGCAGATTTTATTCTACATTTCAAGTTGAATTTCAAAGTATAAAACCTTTTGTTTCTATATGCAAACAATATTCTACATAGTAGGGTACTTCATAAACTTACAAAAAAAAAAAAAGACATAAATACATCCGTAGAATGGAATATTTTTTAAGTTTTAACAGAAAAATTATTTGAAGACTTAATGCAAGGATTTATTACTATTATGAGCATTCGATAGTTGTAGGAGCAATTTTATTTTTGCATTATTTCTTTAATTAATTTGAATACAATTATAAAACGAGTTATGGTTCTTCTAAATGGACTCACCAAAATAGACCAGATACTTGATTACTCGATAAAAATATTTGAAATCAATTGATATTTTTTCATTGTAAATAGTTCATTTATATCTTGTGTAATCATTAAATTTGTTTAGTAACAAATTAGGATTCAGTATATATAAATACGTTATACTGTAATGCATATTTAGATTTAAACAGTTAAATGTAACATAAAATTACAGTATGTCTACCTAATTCTCGTATATTGGCGTAATTAAATATATTTACTAATTTGACTAAACGAATGTGTTCAGTATGATCTGAAAGTATATTCCTTACGTTAATAATAATCTTAACTTTATAAATAAGTTTAAAATTTATATCTATTAGTAAACAATATTAGGTTTCAAATGATTACTTTTTATTAAGGAATATTTCTTAATAGTTAAGAAATTGACATTTGTCGCAAAGTAAACATTTTAAGACAATGGCAAATACACCATTTCTTTGAAGCAAAGAATTACTTTTCTCAGTGTACATAAATATAGGTATATAAGAAGTTATATTCTATAAAATAGAAGTGTTGTCATATAATGGTCTCTTAATAAATGGTTCGGAACAAGATAAAGAGAGAAGAGAATTTTAGTATTATTTTTCCCTAGAGTAATTTTTTTATTTAATTTGAATACAATTATAAAACGAGTTATGGTTCTTCTAAATGGACTCACCAAAATAGACCAGATACTTGATTACTCGATAAAAATATTTGAAATCAATTGATATTTTTTCATTGTAAATAGTTCATTTATATCTTTGTAATCATTAAATTTGTTTAGTAACAAATTAGGATTCAGTATATATAAATACGTTATACTGTAATGCATATTTAGATTTAAACAGTTAAATGTAACATAAAATTACATTAAATAGGTATATAAGAAGTTATATTCTATAAAATAGAAAGTGTTGTCATATAATGGTCTCTTAATATATGGTTCGGAACAAGATAAAGAGAGAAGAGAATTTTAGTATTATTTTTCCCACTTCAAGAGTAATTTTTTTATTTTTTGTTTATTACTTATGCTTTACAAGGACAGTATCCCAACTCTGGGAAACGCATCTATACCAACCTTTAGGATATAGTTACTACTATAAAAATATAAAGAAAGCTAGAGTTTTAAACTCTAACGCTCTTTTTTACGATAGATATAAGTAAATAACGAAAAAATTTGCCAAACACCCTTCACTAACATTGCTTATAAGTCAAAAACAAATAAAGATAGATACTCAAACTTAAGTTCAGAAGAAATCTGAGAACGAGTAGAGTAGATTAAAAAAAAGCTCATATATCTTGATTTAGTCTAAAATTATGAAAGAAAAATTAATTTAACAATATTGTAATGATAATTTTGAATAAATAAATTTACTAATTTTTTAAGCCAAATTATCCTCTTATTTTTCTTTTTTCCATAACTTTAGACTAAATCAAGGTATTTGAGCTGCTTTTTGAATAAATAAATTTACTAATTTTTTAAGCCAAATTATCCTCTTATTTTTCTTTTTTCCATAACTTTAGACTAAATCAAGGTATTTGAGCTGCTTTTTTTTGTAATCCAATCTACGCGATCTCAGTTTTTTTCTGAAGTTAAGTTTGAGTATATATCTTTATTTGTTTTTGAGTTATAAGTGATCAAACTCAAAGGCATTTTTGGCGAAATGTTTCGTTATTAACTTATATCTATCGTAAAGGGCATTGAAATCTATCACTTCGGCTTTCTTCATATTTTTATAGTAGAAAACATATCTTACAGTTTGGTAAAGATCCGTTCGCGCAGTTAGGATACTCTTCTTGTTAGTTATTTAGTGAGAATTGATACATTTTCGATTGTATCCTATAATATCACTTTTCAATCTTCAAAAAGATGACTAGCTCAAAGGATATTTATAGTTTACTTCTATATGTATATCAACGGAAATTAATTAGATAAAAGAAGATATGTACATTTGAATGCATTCTTTTTTTTTAATTACAATTACACAAAACCCTAAATTCAAACAAAGAACTATAGATTCAATATTAACAATATTTTAAAAAGTACAATTTTTAATTCAATAAATAGTATTGACGAAGTTCATAAAATTTGAGAGCCGTAATCAGGTGGAACAAAGCGTCCCGTAATATTTCCGAATGAAAGACCGCAAAAATCATTGTTAATTATTCAGAAGCGCTGTATGTATATATATGTATATATATATAGGTAGGTGTAACGTGAATTGTATAAGTAAACAGGGAAAACAATGGCCATCAGGGCGAAAAGCCATAAAAATGCGGAGCAAATAAAAAAGAACGGGGGATAACGAGAGCGCGCGAATCCGAGACAAGGGAAAAAAGAGGAGAGAAAAAGAGGAAATAGAAAATAGAGAAAAGTGAGCGCTCTCTCGTGAAAACGGCGAAAGCGGCGCGAGTTCGAAACGACCTCTTAAAAGGCTCGGGCACGCGACGACGCTGCGCGCATTAAAAAACGTTTATTAGCGCGCTTTAAAAACGCACCTAGGGACCAGAGAGAAAAAAACGGAGACGGAAAAGGGCTCTCGGGTATATAACGCGGCATCAATAGCGTCCCGCGACACTTACGATTATCCCATTGTATACTGCACTGTACGGGCTAGAAGAAATTTTCTTATTTTTAACTTTCCTATGCTTCTATTTTTAGTTTTTCACGCACGTGCACTTATTTCATCGATGAGGCAGTGTTTAATGAAAGAATCGTTTGTTTCTTTCGTCTACGCGTTTCTCGCGTTTGTACGCGTATATAAGATAGAGACTATTTCGTTAAATCTATATCACTTTCTTTGTTTAAATTACAAGAATACCTATTATATGAATATTTATACTTTTCGTGGAAATTATGTTTTAATGAATGTTGAAAAAAGCTAATTGGAACAAAAGGATATTGACAAGTGAGTGATATAAAATAAGCTTATGACGCTGCAAACGTTTATGCTACGATTTAAAATCCTTCTCTATTTAAACTCGACTCGCATTAGGATTATTTTGACTAAAATATAAAATTTGATTCTCGTTTTGACTCAATTAATTATCTTTTTCAAGTATGAATTTAAAGTGCTGTTCGTCTTAAGAATGTCTGACTTATTTAATATTTAAATAAGAAATATAAATAATACCTGCAAACTTATATTATATATTTCTTTATTATAAATATATTATGATATCAAAATTATCATTCAAATATAATGAATTTTTATGATTTTCAAGTATGAACCAATTATTAACGTTTTTTGTAAAATATACGAGGTACATGAGAAGGTTCTAACTTATTTTTTATTTTTAAGACACGTTTTAATAATTTGTAATCTTAATCGTTATTGATGGAACAATAAACGTAGCCTGATGAGAACGCATTGCTCAGGTCAGAGAAGCGCGCTCGACAATAAATAAGTTTTACTTCCTTCATTTTTATAAATTTTCGCCTTTCTCAAACTTATTACTAAAATTATCCATTCATTATCTACAAAAGATGTAAATAAATAAATAATCATTTTTAGTCCCCTAAATTTACTTTTGTTTGACAAAACTTTTACTCCGCAATTACGTCTGCGAGAAATATATGCTACTTTCGCCCCGATTCAGGGTTGAGAAGTGGTCATTTCAGTCGAGCATGGAATAAAATATATTACGTGTAATATCGTTTGCCGTTTAAAATAAGCTCATAAATCGAAAAAAATTCTATTGTTATAGATATTCTTGTTGTTACTGTATCACAGTAAAATTATACGATTTTCGACGTTTATTGTAAAACAATCTAGAAGTAGCGTTCCCATTTTTCCCGATTTTATCAACAGGTCTATATAAAACGTAATTAATAATCGCAATAGCCTCGACTATCAAAAGCACTAAGTTTATTTACTAGAATATTTATAAAGAAAAATATATGGATCCACTAGTTCAAAGCAGCGTATAGGTATATATGATTCACTTCATTCGTATATCGGTTCAAAACATCAGACGGAATAGAACGAAAAATCATTTGTCTGAAAAAATGAGAATAACCAACGAGGGGGCGCTTGCGCGCATCTCGACCGCTTGCGGAAAAGTAGGGCAGGCCGTGAAGAGTAGGAGGGTAAGAGGGAGCGAGAGAGGTAACGAGAGAGGGAGCGAGAGAGAGGGTCGTCCGCGAGGTTTCGCGGGGCGGTTGCCCGAGCATCGATCCTCAACTTCCCGGAGCAGTCGGCGCTTTTGGTCCCGACTCCCGCGTGCATGCACCCCCGCAGGGTCGTTACACCCACTGGGACCCAGCGGACTCGAATTGCTGCGAGTTTGTGGGCCACAGAGTTTTCACGAGATTGCGCTCGGTGACGAATTCCCCGAGTTTATCGAACAAACACAAACCCGCAATATCCACGCGAAAACTGGTAGAACGGGTTCGTTAACCTTCCTGCGCAACAATTATAGGATGTTTATTACTGTACCTTAAATGCAGTGTACAAGACAATTTTCAATTCTCAACTCTCATTATTACGAAACTTTAGTTACACATTTATTTACAATCTGGTCACATACTTTGGTTTGTCGCTATTCGAGTATTAATCATAAAATCGATACAGATTTAGAAACAATTGCAACAACTGTATCATTAGGCATTAATAAGACTTGTAATTTTCAGAACCTAGATGTATTTATTAATCCATTTAAGTTTAGTATCTATAGCTGACACAGAATAATGTGGAACAGGTTATACCTTATGCATACTGTAAGATATAGAAATTTCATTTCTTGAAGCTCTTCTTGGTATATTTGGTAAATAAAGTTGTGCGATTAACAACCAGTGTTTTATATCCCTACTTATTTGGATTTAAAATCGTTCCACAAATTCTTACGTTGTTCTTTACCTCTTGTTCCATCACACATTATATTTGTATTTAAATTATCGAATAACAGTTTCATAGTTGCACAAAAAAAACGATGTCATTGCACTTTTTTAATTAAATTAAATGTAAAGAAATTTTGTTTAATCTGTTTTATTACTTTTTAAATCTTCTTCGCCTTTACAACTAAAGTGCGTGATCCTGAAATCTTGGTTTCGAATTAGATAAATACTTTAGAAAATGATTCCTTAATCCAAAAACATTGACTCAAGTTCCAAGGCTTTACCCCATAGGTTTTAAAGACAAAGGAATAAGAATAGGACGAATGGAAATAATTTAATAGCCGAGTAATTTGATCAGAAATCTTAATAATGTTAAGGCACATGTTGAAATCGTTTATCTTAACAAATCGAACGATTATCACACTTACTTTTTAAACTTTTCTGAATAAAATGTAAAAAGCCGAAAAAATTTAAGGACCAACTAAAATTGAATTTTTTACCTGTGTAATGGTCAAATAATTCGTTATAATTAAAAGCATTTATATCCTTGACAGTAAATAATCACATTTCTACGCAGAAAATGTAATGGTAAAGTGAAAATAAATAATTTGAAGCACAGTTAACAAAATTAACGATTTTGAAAGTGTAATCATTATGTTTCCAAGTAACCCAAGGGCTATTTACAAATAACAAACGAGCCTAAACCCATATCTCCTCTAGCAGCTATATACACGCTTTCAATAAAATCGTGGAAATAAAAGCCGTTTATTTAACATCCTTCATTATCGTAACACGACGTTGCGAGGTTTTTACAGCCAGTTAGCAAATTTTAACGTTAAAACACTTTTATGTAATAGACTATCAAAAAGAAAATTGGAGTACTAAGTGCCATCATTAGTTAAATATATTGATTTAAACTACAACTTTAAATAAAGATTTCCGCTAATCTAAAAGTAACAATTAATTAAAGTGCTGCGTTATATAGTCTTATCTTTTTATGCGAATGCGAATTATCAATTCAATCGGGATTCGCACGTAAAATTTTCATAAAATTCAAGTCGTATTATTAATTACTTAAAATACTCTATACAATATGGATTATACATAATTTAAAATAGTGTTCGCTACAAATCTATAAAAGCTGCGTAATGTACATTATTACTTTTTGTATAATAACTATATAATTACAGTTAGAAAGATTGTACGATCGTGAAATAGCTTATGGTATCAAGAGAAAAGCACAATCTCTTACCGACGCGTACGAAATGGAAAGAAAATGAAACATTGAAATAATGAAATGGACGCGAGAGATCGTAGTTGAAGCAGACGAGGAAATAAAACTATGGGATTGGATGTAGGTTCGGTAAATTTACACGAACGGCGCGATCGAGGAAGCGGCCTTACGTGTGCCTAATGCCTACGGCTAGTCTAATTAAACTCGGAAATCCGTTTATTCGGCGACGTGAGCGTGCGCGAAACACTTCCCGACGAATCGAGGGAGCGCGATCGATATGTGAACTTTTCATTTCGTTATTCCCTCTCCCTCGCGATTTAGGCCTTCGCTTCTCTTCATATTTTACACTTCCTATAAATATAATCGAGCATTCAAGTTAATTACTCACCTCGCCCCCGGATGAAAATGCTAATTCTTAATTTATATGCTAAAACTCTGGCTATTTACTTTTTACCCAAGTTACACGCCGCACTTTTTACCTGCGTTTCAACGCCACTTTTTTATATACCTATCTACACTAGAAATTTACCTGAAACTGATACGTCAAATCCTTTAACAATCACTTTTCAAATTTCAAAATTTCATTGCGTTATTTCCCTGCCTATTTTTATCATCGGCTCTACATTTTTCACTTTTGTAAATATTTGAATTTTGCATACTTTGAACTTTAATCAACAAGTATTATATTTTCTGAAAGCTTTGATTTATCTCGATTAGACCATTGTCAATATTTATTGTTTTTGTAAAAATACCTTTTATATTAATAACTCCTTTATCAAAAACACAGCATCTATACACTTTCAAATAAAAGCACTATACTGTATAAAATTATTGTATGTGAGCGAAATTAGGTAAATTTCCTCTTAATAAAGCGCGAGTTTAAACTTTTAATTGCCCTAAATTCAATTACAACTTATATAATTCTTAAAGTTCTTTCGAAACCAATACATGTATCGTTTAATCGATTTGTCTATTGCACAAGATTAATGTATTTTATACGAATGAGTAGAGATAATGCGTTAATAAGCTAAAACGTTTAAAGAAAACGGTCATTCCATTATCGTAGGGTCTATAATACATAAATATTTTAGACCTTTTTTAAATTACTGTAGTCAATTTTTTCAATATTGATTATTGGTATCAAGTAGAGATAACCTATTTTGATCAATTCTTACGTGTTATATCACAAAGTGAAATTTAGTAGCATTTATTGCTGAAACCGGAAAGGTGGAATAAAATTAATTAATAATTGAGTAACAAAATAGTCATATAGTTACATGTTTATATCATTAGCAACATACTTTATCTAAAACGATTGGAAAAAAAGACATTTTATAATATAAGTATAATGCTTGAGCGTATATACTATCATCTCAAAACTGATAGTTGAAACTATTAATTGCACATTGTAATAAATAGTTATCGAAATGGAAAAAAGTATTAAAATTGATCGCAGTGACGGGAAATGATTTTTGCGATAATAATTATCACGAGACCGTCAACGTCAACCTAACGAGCCGCGAATAACGTTTCAAGTCGGCAGGCTCTGTGAAGGTGAAGTTGATCCGTCGATGGTTCCATGGATGAATAATCATCGTCGGATGCTCGCGAGGCTGCATCGTGCTTTCCTCGCGAGTCATACATACACGTCTACGAATATGCCTTCGTTCGTTTCGATGAGGTTGCGGCCTCATTCGCGAAAGCGACAGGCGTCTTCGAAGCCCCGCGTGCACAAAGGGACGGAAAGACAAGTGGCTCTCGAGCTTCCCTACCCCCACTTGCCTCCCCCACCCCCCGCCCCTCTTTCATCTTTCTTTCCCTCCACGTTCCTTGGCTGCGTTCACCGAGAACTCCTCGCGTTCTCTCGCTCTCACTCACCCTCTCTCTCTATACCTATATGTTTCTCTCCCTTTCTGTCTCGCGGATCGAGACTATATACTGCAACCGTAGCTGCGCTTCTTGCCAAAGATGAACTTTGACGATTGCCTGTCGCCAACTACTACAAACCGAGAAAAAAGTTTAGTTCCCATAACCATTTAACACAATTTTAGTATTATAACATTTATAAAAAACATAAGTTCTATTTAAAATACAGTATGATTCAAAAACTAAGCAGTAAGACAAAGTTACAAAATAGTAAAAGGTAATTTTGTCTATTGCAATCTCGTGAACAAAAGAAATAAATTCAAGAAAATGTAAAAAGAACCATTGCAGGTTGCGATCCGTAACTTGTTAACTAAATGATTTCGTATAGTTATAATAATTTACATTCTGGATAAGGTATAACAAAAGCTTTCAGACTGTTCACTTTTAAATGTCGTGTGCTGTTAAATTTTATAACTAATACGCGGTAACTTGAACATAATAAGTTATAGAAGTTATTTGGGTTTATCCAGACGAGGCAGCTCACATATTTTATATTTTAATCGAACATTGATTACAGGCAAGTTTGATTCTACAATTTTCGCTTACTCTCTGTGCTATGCTCTATTTGTCTTTCTCTCTTATTCACCATCTCTCTTTCTTTTGCATCTTAGAAGTTTCCAAGTTGAGCATCGTTGCGAATCCTACACTTGATTGTAGATAGAGCTCGCGATAAATAATTTATGATCGTTGAGATTTATGGAAGTTTTTACGAGGTTAGAAAAGCCAGTCTGTGATTTTCGATTTTTTAAAATTAGATCTTCCAGCATTTTGCGGCCAATGAATGTTTTATAAAGATGCTACTGTGAAACCTTGATTAAATAAAGCCCATGAAATCTTTATCGACGTTTTTCAGGTATAAGTATGGTGAGTATATTTTTTTAAACAGAGGTGGATCGTTTAACAAATCAGAATATTATGTGTTGTGTGAAATTTTGTATAAGCAACGAAAACGCTACATAACTGCAAGTATTAATTATTATAACATTCCATTGTTTAATAATCTTATTTATTCTCATTTATATATATGTGTGTATATAAGATGACATGACAATTATTATCTATGACTATCTAATGTTTCAATATGATGTACTTTTTATATACTTTTGGAGTAAAATTCAAATTACTAAGATTATAACTGTAAATTATAACAATTATATACATGTATTATATAATTATGTATATAATTAATAATTTATAATTAATTATTATGTTGACAGTAAATTAATATTAATTCAAACATAATTATTTTGGTCTTATATATACAAATGAAATAAAATATTAATTATAAAGAAAGTAAAAATAATAATAAAAAATTAATTAAAATGAATAAATTGGTCACTCAATCTGACTTATAATCACCTATTCAGATTAATACTACATCCCTTAAAATATTAATAATTATTATTAAGTAAAGAATTAATATCACTTCCATTGACGAAACTGCTCCTTTACAAATTAAATTTTTTATTATTTTTATTTACTTATAAATAATATTTAATTTTTTATGGTTCAGTTTTATATTTCAGTAAGTTTTATTTTACTCTAAAAGTTTATAATAGTACACAAAATTGGAGCACTATTTATACAGCCATAGGTGTTGATGCAAAAGATGCGTTTTTCGTCTGCGAAATTGAAAAGGATAACGCGATATGGACACAGTTATGCTTATAACTGTTTTAAAATAAAAGAACTTTAAATCTTTGCAATATTGAGTCGTATAATGTACGTTGCACGTCAGAAGCGAGGCAATTCACGTATAATGCACCGAAGATGTGGGAAGTAAATGCTTACATGAATAGTTTGCAGAACAGACGAACATCGAACATAAATTGACGAACTACGAAAGCGAATAGAGATACAAGAGCATTACACGTACCTCGAAACTAATGGACGCGCGTTGCGACTTCTCTAATAAATCTTCAAAAGGGTCTTACAAGTTTTATCATGATACAGTCCTAGCCTTCACGTGACGCGCAGCACAATAGCAATTCTGACTATATAAACATCAAAGATATAATACAATCGATTGTACGTTCATAGCTCACCTCATCGGATCTAATCACCAAGGAAACTATGAGAAACACAGGCTCCAATCAGTATAGCCTAATTTCAAATTCAAAGCTAGTGTTTCGCTGCACGAGCGATCCGGTTCACGCAACTTGTCCGAATAGTATCTCGCGCATTCCACGGGCAACACCACCAATCGAGCATCGTGAAGTGCACCGTCAAAAAGTGTCCAACTATTCTGCATAGACTACATTGCACGGGATAATGTTAGAAATTATAAATTGTCCATGCGAGGAGTTGGTCAATTCAATAGTCCCTTGCAATGACAAGCATCCTCGACAAATTAATGAAACTGGTTGATGGGAATGCCTGTACAATCACATCACAGAGATAAATGTATTCTCTATAATGTAATCGTTTGTATAAGTAACAATAAGCTAAAACGAAATCAACTGATATACTAATTTTTACTTTATAATAATATTAAGTTATAATGGAGCTGTAGATAACCAGAAAATTCAAATGGACCACGTATAAATTTATAAATCACCTGTTACAATATGCATCAAGATTATCCAAATTAAAATAGACCTAAATCCCGACAACAAGCAAACATATGATAGTCAAATTACAACATACCATTGTGATGATGACACGATCATCTCGCAACAAGTTAAATCTTTATGGGTACGTATAATCATAAGTTAGTCCTTACAAAAACTCTAGCAATACATATTTACCAAGATTTTAAACCAAACTTGCAATTCGAACTTAAAAGTTGTTCTGAAACGCAATCAAATTGATTTTTTATTGTTTCAAATTAATTATAATTCAATATATACTTTATAGGTGTACCTTATCACAATAATCCGTGTACTGCACAATAATAATAAAAGTTATAGTCAAAACGAATAAAAATAGCACAACGTTTTGATCCTATTCAATTTATTATTTATTTTTTAATTATAATAATATTACTAATATGTAATTTACGAAAGTCAAATTTTCTCATAATTCCTTAATTAATATTAATTAACACGGTGATTTCGTTGTATAAGATTCATAAAAACTATATTATTTATATTATATATAGATATTTATTTTACTAGGTTCCGCATATTTTTCAAATTAAAACTATAATTTGATTTGATTAATCAAACAGAATAATAAAAGAAAAATGAACGTGTTCAAAAGGTTTTTTGCTTTACGCGAGACAATGCCTGAAATATTTTGCGAAAACACAACGGAAAAATAAAGAGGCAGAATGAGGTAGAAAGTAAAAGGGAGAGAGAGAGAGAGAGAGAGAGAGGGAGAGAGAGAGCGACGACGCCAGATCGTACGTTTCAATCAAGAACCAAAGGACTCGGTGGATGACTCAAGACAATAAGCTCACCGGAAGAGACAATAAAATATACTCGGTGCGGCATGATTTCCCAACGGCTTGGTTTTGCGCTGTTGCGCGACGCATTCAGTCTATCCCTCGCTTACTATCGAAAACAACAGGTTTGAAACTTGTCTTTTAAATCGACCAAATTGAGTTTGTCGCTGCGTATACTGCAGTATTCCTCGTATACTCCAAGTGGCTCATAAAAGGTTTATGATAGCGCGAACTTTATTACTTTCCTCCTATAAAAATGCATACTTAATTAATGTCGAAACATTATCTGATGTAAATAATATCTATTTTTAGGGGGAGGGAATGTTATAGGTACCACTATGGAAGTTTATATTTTACTTCAATATTCTTTCAATGTAAATATTAATAATAGTTTCAAACTCAATTTAATTTTCCTAATGTAAGTAAATGTCCACAAGTCGAAAACTGTATAATTTACTTTCCTTTAAGTGAAACTCGTGTCTTAATCGGTTTAACGAGATCCTTGTAGACATTAAAACATTTTAAAAATTAAATTGTTTGAAAGATATATTATTGACAAAATTAAGTTAATAATTTACTTAGCTGTATTTAATAGGTGATTGCACAAGTACCTGCATTAATTTGTATCTAAATAGACAGCTTTATTGTTTTCTTGAAATTAAAGAACTAGAAAGAGCCTTCATTTGAAAATTAACGAAGCAAGTCACGTTTTGTTGCTCAATGGAAACAAAAATTAATTTTAAAACAAGTTTATACGAAGTTTTCTAGTTCGCCATCGGCATATATTCATTTAAACTATAAATCGATGAAGTTAATATATTTATCTAATATTCTATTACTTTCATTATTTCTTGGCGTAATTAAATATTAATTAAATGCATCGCGACAATAGTGAATATTACGATCTGCAATGCTTTTGCATATATTTTATCAACATAAAGATAAATACATGTATATATACACTGTTTATCTACAAATCATTGTATCATCTTTTTCAATCACCACATTTTTTATGGTTTATAAAATAAAAAACAGACTCCGATAATCGAAAAAGTATGTAGAAAAACCTTTAAAAAAAAGAAATATTTGAATATTATGATGTAAAATAGTCATGTTTAGCTGCTTGGAGAATATAATCCTTCTTTTTACTATGCTTTTAATTTTAATACAAATTTATATGTTTTTGAGTAAATAAGAATCTAAATTTACTTAACTAAAATATGGGATAATCCATAATCTCCAGAATCATTCTTTATACATTCAGTAAATTCTACACTATCGAATTGTGCATGTTATATTTCTTTGTAAAGTACGACATTATAACGCGAAATAAATTTGCAGTATTCGATGGTGTAAAACTTGGTTTACATATGTATTTTTAAATAAATATTTTCAATATGCAAAGAAGGATATTTAAGAGTTATATATGAATAACCCGAATTTTCAAATAACATATAACGCGGGCAAGTATATACTGTATGTAAAATTTAAATAACTCTATTTATATATTTTTAATGTTTATTTATTTTTTTATGCTTGAATGTTATATACATTTCATACGTTTAGTTGGTCGTTTTAGCTTGAACCACTGCATATAAAACGAATACACAATTTCCCGCAATGCGGAATAACTATGAATTCAACGGAATCATTCATTCCGTCAGAAACAAAAATCGCGAAAAATCAGATTAAAGTACGAGAGATAACATCATGGTTGTGAATGTACATACCATTCTTTCAAACCGTAACCGCTTCGTGAAAGCGAAGAGAAAAAAATTGATGAATTCGGGCGATTCTGCGTGGTCTATATATACCTTACAAATTCATCGAGTAGGAGAGAATCAACGATCGAAGCGAGAAACGACTACATCCTAACAAGTGTGCATATATACATTTACACATATGAATACCCGTGCATGAGACTCGAGATGCCGATCACGTTTCCACGAGTCCAACGCGTGGGAGAGCTTCAATGTCCCACCCCCGCGACTGTACGTACGCGAAAAGAGAGGAAAATGGGAATAGGGAACCGGTCATTTGCCACTTGTGGGTACGACCGAATCCTCTACAATTCAGCCAAATCTTTTACTGGTACATTTGAATTAACGACACCGTGAACGTATATATAAGAGTAAATGCTAATGTCTGACTCGACGTTTGTTTATTTTCATTGTGATTGCTCATTGCATTATAATATGAAATATCTATTTAAAATAATTAATGTGCATAATTGACAAATCAAAATGTGGAAAGATGACAAAACAATCTTCAAAATTTCGAGAAAGCTTATGAAATTTTTGAGACACTGACTTAATTACGCGCTGGAACTCTTTTTTTCATTAAACTTTCTACAAACATTTTTGATAACTTTTTAAATAATTTTAGCTTAGAATTGATTTGCGAAAAAAATATGTGCTTCAGAAATATCGATTAAAATTTAAATTTTAACACTATTGAGCGATAAAATTTTCCTTAATAGAAGCGTTAAAAGTTTATTCAATCTGTAAATATATTAGATTGATCTATGTGAGCGCATTAAATTTTTCAACACTTTTAAAGCAATTTATAAATTTAAACATTTACCAGTTACTCGGATAAAAATTTCTCTTTTAAGGGGTAGATACATATTAAATATTGAAATAAATAACGAGTATTAAAATTGCATAAAAATTAAGTTTTCGAAAAAGACTTGAGAAAAATTTTAAGTTAAGTTATACACGTATACCTATTGATAATCTTCTTAAAAATTTCAGCAATCCATTTATTACAGTAAATCGTCGAAAAATCCCTTCGATGGCCATTATCTTCTTGAAAAGTCACAGTGCTCTAGAGTTCACTTGGGACTGCTGAACTAAAAATGCAATGTCCAAGTTTTTTCAACTTCTTATGTCGTTGGCCTCTGTATTATCTTACATTTTAATATTATACATTTAGTATTTTTAATATAGAATAGTAAATCATTTTATTTAATTATTCAATAATTTTTAATAAAAAGAGCTCTAATTTTTCAAAAATATAATGACTATATTGAAGGGATATTTCAATAGTTAACTATAACAAATGATATTTTGACTTATAAGAAATTTCAACACAACTTGTACATAATACATGATTTAATTTCGAATCAATTAAATAAATAATTAAAATATTATGCAATTTATTACCAACAATACTTTTTCAAATAATCTACCAAAATAAAAACAAGTGTAATAATATAAGTGTAATATATAATGTAATAATTTCTCTTAATAAATAGAGATGACAAAACTTTCATGGACACATTATAAAAAAATTAGGTGATAAAAATAAGTGAGTTGATTTTACAAAGATAGCCCTGGTGTTAAGTGCCAACAATTGCCAATCAAGGATTAGTGAATGACACCCGTATGACACTATGCTGGTGATGATTTATGACGAGCTTCATCGCTTGATGATTGACTGGTGGCGTTATTATATACATATAATAATGAAATCCCATGATTAGATAATCTTGCTCGATTTTCTACGATGATAGAATTAACAATTTTTTGTATATAGACTTTCGATTCAAAATATAACTATGTATAATTACCGCGTAAATTATTTTCTAGCTTTCCAATATGGAATACTATTTTATTAAATTGCATGTTATGTATCATTTTTCATACAAAATTGGAATATTTAAATTATAATTGACTATTTAATATATAACCAAAATAAAATATAATATTTACAAATTGTATGCGGAGAGAAAAGATTCAGTAAATTTTACTAAACTTTAATTTTGAGATTTTTTCACCCTCCATTGTGTATTTTAAATAATTGTTGCGATGATGAGGGTCACACAGTAAAAAACACAAAATTTACTTTTTTGTACAACGTTTCATCTGCTTATTTGCCTCTTCAGGTTTACTAAACTTTCACTAACGCGATGATAAACTGCCGAAACCCAAAAATTTCTGAACTTTTTGTCAATTTTTACTAAATTTTATGTCAATTTTTAATGATAGTCTATTAATTTTTACAGAGTTTACTAATCTTTTGGATTTTGACAATCTGTGACCGTGATAGTGAAAGTTTAGTAAAATTTACTAAAATTTTTATCTCCGTGTAAACATTCATATAATTACGAAAATATTATGGAATAAAGTTTCCAGTTATTGTACCAAAATATTGTAATATACATTAAGCATTATTGTTGGAACAGTGTAACTGACTTTATTAACTACATGTTTTGCTATATAAAAAATAAAATAAATAAATACTAATCCATAATCCATATAACTTAAGCTAAATATCCTTTGCTTATTTCTGCATACTACGATATCGCAATATATAAAAAATTTGGTTGTTATTGTGTTTTAATTACAATATTGATATTATACCAAAATCAATGTTATTCAAACTACAATAAAACTGTTTTCGATGATAACCCAATTTTGTATGAACTAGCGCAATATTTTAATTTTTTTTCTTTTTTTTAATTTTAATTAATTTTCTTTTGACGCACTTATAACTTTCACCTCTAGTATCAAGAGCGTTTAAGAATAATTTTCTTGCAGACTCTTCAGCGTAATTTTAATTAACTATAAATTTCCTATAGTCATCGGTTACCTTACCTATCTTGATATACATCTGTAACGGTTTCAATTAGTTAATGCGAACGTTCGAATATATTGGCTTGCAAGTGCTTTTGTATGCATTACCGCATCTTAATACGGAATTTCGGGAGGGTGTAGGGTGGTCGCCTGTTAACTATAATCAAATAATCCTTATACTTAAACAAATAAGTACTAGGATTTTGCAAACTATAATTTTTTTTTGCTATGGCATTAACTTGAATATAAAAAGTTAGGGTCATGAAACCAATGAACGATTTCGTAAATTAAAAATATTTTGAATAAATTCGTTTTAAGTAACAGTGTACCTTTCATATTTGAAAAAAATATAAAACAGAATATATAAAATCACGTATTTTTTACTATAAAATGTTCGTTTGCCAATACATTTTTTAAAAATATATTTTTTCAAATATGTGTTGATACGTAAATAAAAATATATATGTATACGTATATTGAAAAAATATTAGTTTATATCTGTTAGATTTAATTTCTTTTTATGCAACATGAAATTGTTTTACTTCGTATATATAATTTTATTTTCTATAATAAATGTCTACAACACAAAAAAGAATAATTTCTTTGGTTAATATAGCACATTTTATGAATAATTTTTTATTTTCAATTTCAAGGGGAGCATATAACTTCTGTATAGTAAAAAAGTGTCTAAAGAAATGAAAATGAAAAATGTTAAATAAATTGTATAAACGAATTGAATGTTGGAACTTTAAAAATTACCGTAAATAAAATGAATAGCCGTGTATGCATAAAGGGGGCTAATATATGTGTACGAAGTAAAATTTTAAGAATTATAAAAGCAAAATGTTTTTACATAACCAAAAGTAAGTGTATACACACGAATCGCGGAGTTTTAATCCGGTCTTTCTATGCACTTACATAAAAATTCGCCGGATCCCACGCGCATTTTCGTCTCTCTTCAAAAAAAAGAGCAAAAATCACGAAATGCATTCAAAATGGAATAGAGCACACGAAGGGGGATATAGAGTGAGAAAAAAGCAGCGGAAAGCACTTGGTATATAGCCGTGTACCAGCTGGCGACAAGCAGCCTCGGTACGAATTACGGATGCTCCACAATGTTAAAATTTCATTACATTGAAATGAGTATAATATGCATTTAGTGCGTGCTATATTTAAAATCGTTAATTCGATTATTATATTAATTTAATACACTTTTTAAAACTGTAATTATAATAACGTTTATTATATCTTATCAGATAATACGTTAATAGTCGATTAAAGCAAATTATTCATTAATATTCTATACGAATAGTAGTTAAATCATATGAAAATTATATAGAATATTATAGTATCGGTATAAACTAAAGAATAACGGGTAAAACGTCGGATAGCGGTAAGTGCATAATTGAAGATCGGCTAGCTCAAATCACGTCCTAAGTGACAGCGTTGTAATGTTGTTTGTAAATAGAAATCGGTTTCGAAATCACTTTACCAATGCACTAAATCAATTCGTGACGTTTAATTGACGTTGAGTGAACCAATGAAGTGTTAAGTGAACTCGTAAATATATTGCAATTAACTAACTTACAGATTATTTCTTTGACAGGTATTTTAAATCAAATGTTGACTATCCTATCTTCGAATATCGGTTGACTTGTTACAAACAATGTTGTTACATTATTTATACCCACGCTTTCTAACCGCGTTTATTAAATTATACGAGTAAAAGCATTATGTTAAAATATGTTGTTATTAATGTACATTATACAAGTTTAATGTTTTAATAAACTTGTAAGTGAACGTTAGTCGCATTCGCGTTGCGAAAGTACTCGAAAGGTACCTCAAAGCGTATCGGAATTTATAATTTTTGTGATATAAATATGTGTAAGCGCATGCTACTCGACGGGTTTTTACGAAAGCGACTCTCCATTTATTAAAAAGTGTACTACTGGTATAGGAAAGGTAGAGGATAGGGTAAATAATCGAAGGTAGGTAGGGTAAATCGTTGGAGGTGAACAGTGTGCATGCACCACTCGAGTGGTGGTGGTGAGAGAAGGCGGGCGCAGGGGGTCGATAAGTCGTCCACCCCTGGCGTGCGCGTGGATCGTGGACGAATATCTCTGGTAGGCGGTATACCTACTGCGGGGCTGGAGAAAGCTAGATACGCGCGCACCGCAGCGCACACGGACAGGCGATGCATCGGCAATGCGGCAGGTTGCCCGCTTAATGACCCATTACATCACTCGCTACGAGTCGGAGGCCCCCGCAGTTCGCTCGCGTTAGCTATTATATATCTCGCTATACGGTTTGACGCGGCCCGACTTCCTGCGGGTCACCCCCGCTCCCCGCAAAGTCTCGACGCGTGCGCATGCGAATGCGACTATGAAATCCGGGGCCCTCCCCCACCACACTGCGCCTTTCCGACCGGAGATCCCGGTCAATGGGGATTTATCGAATTGCCGCATTTTTCCTAATGGTTATTTTATATGCCTGCCTGCACCTCGTAATTCCTAGAAATTCGCGGTCTCGATAAAGTGCCCACGGATTTGACGGTCGAACCTCGGCTAACTAGTCTCGAAATTACTTGATTCAATATTTTAACGCCCGCGAGCTGACGCGCGTATAATACGACTTACAATTATGCAGTATCATTATAATTATTACTATTTATTTTAATTATTTTGAGGATATTTTGAGGATTTACCTACATATATATGACATTGCTTGTCAAGTAACGGATTGTACCACGTTTAATAACTAGATCTCGTTTAGATGTTGTAAAAATTAAAATTTACCGTATTCTTTACTTCAAAACCGTATTTCACTATTTATAAAATAATTTTATCATAATCGAATGAAGCTACTAGATGAAATTTTAATTATAATATTTCTTAAATTTTAATAAGATAGCGTACATCTAAAGAATTATGGTTCATACATTTTTTAATTACTTTTTATATTTTTTCTTAAATCAACTGCACGATTAAATGTTTAATAACACTTCTAACAACGATTAATATACCACAGTAAAAATGCAAACACGAAAGACTTGCCCTCGTTCGTAATAGGTTAATTAAAGCTCCTATAAACAATAAACTTTCGCTCGTGCTTAAAATGCAACCTTGCATTCCAAAACCGTGAGCTCTCGAAGTAAACAAAAAAAAAGAGAGAATCCCATCCATTATGCTGCTTCGTTGAATAGGAAGCGCGGACGTCAAAGAGCCTTTCAATTAAGACGTCCTCCGACCTCTCATAGCCTATTACACGCTCGTCCCTACGAAATAGCCGCGCGATATCTGCAAAACAAAGGACAATATAAAAGCAAACTCTTGATTTTTATTAATTCGAAAATAACTGAATCTCGCGTATATATACTGTAGCGAATCCTGACATTTAAATTTCACAAAGTTGTTTCGTCGGTGGCGGGAAAAAACGAAAGCGGGTCAAAGCACTTACGAAGCTGCCGTTGTGAAAAATTCCGAGAAATGAAAATCGTGATAATTATAGGTAACCGTATATAACGCGGCATTGGTTGGTCAATTTTCCCCACACTTCCTCGCGGTATCGAACTTTGTTATTTTTTTCTCTTTACCCCATCTGCGTATCTTCTTTCAATCACCTTTTTTCTCTCAAATGCTCGTTTACATCGCGGGTTACGTGCGTTCCTTCGCGCGTGTATTAACTGCGGCCGTATAATGCATACGTGGATGAATAACTCTCGTGGTTTAATATTTTTTACTTCGGTTTTTCTAGGACGTCAGGGCTTATCGATCATGCACAGGCATTACTATTTCATGCGCGTATGTTGCTCGCCGAGTGCATCGACTCGCGATCAAAAAGATTTCTCTGAAACTTGTATTATTTTTCAAACGGATTTCAAATTGTTTTCTGGCAATATATTTGCTCTCCATTTTCCTGAAACTTTGTGTACAGAAAGTACGCTGCACATGCAAATGATGGGAATATTCGATTCACGAATGTATTTATTCCATTATAATTTATATTGAATTGAAATTTTTATATAAATTGCAATATTTACTCTACCTATATTTTTAGTTAGATTTTTTTCAGAAATTTTTGCAGGTTCATTCTACTTTAAACATATATTTTAACACATATGTATAATATGTGTTAATAATAATTATGTAATAAAAAATATATTACCAAATCGTTCCTAATACCAAAGTCTCTATTTTTAAAGCAAAATAAAAATGTGAGTGAAAATCTAAAATAAAAATTGTGAATCCTGATTAATGTGGATGATTAAATGTGGAACATTATTTTTGACATTTGTATATGTGTAAAAATGTTTAATAACTACATACGAATGTGCTACAATTAATAGTTTTAATCATGATCTAAATAAAACCGAAACTATTATCTAGCTAATTAAACTTTATTTACTTTTCACAGACTTTTATAATTTTTAGCAATTGAGATATGGTGTGTACATGCATTACAAGCGTCTCTTAATGTTTGCCCTAATTACAGTAAACCATACTGATGTCTCGAAAGTGTCGTAACGTAAAACAATAAGCCACATTCAGATATGCATTAATGTGGTTTGTGTTAGTAACCCGCGATAAAGTGGTACAAGGCTATGATCTCTCTTAAAGTACACGATTAGTACGTATGTTAATAATCCTAATTTTCTTAAAATTATTTATTAAGTACGAAATATTTAACTATAAGTAAAATATCTTGCCAAAACGTCTAGTCTACTTATACTTATCCTATTAAAGATCCTTGTGAATGAGTCTCCCGAGTAAAGTATCCGCAAAAGGTTTCACTCGATAACTTTAAGAAATTGAGGTAATTATATCATTATACCTGACAATTTAACATCAAGTTTATGCATCCTCATAGATAATTACGATTCT
This sequence comes from Theocolax elegans, assembly GCA_026168455.1. Taxonomy (NCBI): domain Eukaryota; kingdom Metazoa; phylum Arthropoda; class Insecta; order Hymenoptera; family Cerocephalidae; genus Theocolax; species Theocolax elegans. Next base: position 84,450,559 of record CM047425.1, read on the forward strand.
ACAAATATTTTTTGGGTAAAAGTAAAAATCTTGGAAGCAAAGGATAATAAAAAAAAACTTTAAATTACAAAAGGTTATTGATTTTTAATTTTCTCGTTACCAAATGTAATTTTATTATTTTTTATAAGAAATTTTATACTACTCGATTTTGTACGCGCTTTCCTAAACAATAACAGAAAGTCGGTTTAGTACACGTCTAATTAAAAAGAACTATACATTGTACTTGAACAAGTAATTTTCTCCTCGTTTAAACTTTTCATCCTCGTTTCGCTCAACGCAAACGTCTAAACAAGTCGAAATTTACTTCTTTGTAATGTATCGTTTGTATACTATACAGTATAATTCTTTGTAAACGACGCAGGAATAATTTAAACGGAACATTGTTTCTTTAGATATAATATCAATGTGTTAAGTAAGAATAATGTTTAACGATTAAATACTTATTGAAGATTTATAATTCAAAAATGTATATTTGTTTAAAGTTAACGCAATTACCGTTGTTACTGCTTTAATCATCAAAACTAAATTAGGATCTATAACTTTAGTACCTCTCGTGTTTTTATACTAGAATAAAGCACCTCCGAAAGTTTCATTAAAACCTCTCATCCGGAGTTCTAATAGTCTCCTAATTAGCTTTCGTCGTTCAAGTTCTTTGATGACTCTACGTTCACCTACAATAGACACGTGCACTATTCGGTATCAGTCAGGTTGTTCAGGATCGAACGACTGATTTCGTATTGACGCTCAACGCAGGGCTGAGATGCTGAGCGACACGAGAGAATCAATGAGAGAGAGCATCAAAAGCTCTTTGCGCGTCACGTGCCCTACACCTTTATCTAATTCGCATAGCACGACCTCATTATCCCGAACCCCTATGTTTAATTAATTTTTGATCACAGAGAATAAATTACCGAATAATTATTATTGCATTACTTTTTAATGGAGTTTGTTTTTAAAATGTTTAGTAAATTGGTAATCTTTTTTTTACCGTTTACCGTCGATTCGTCACATGCTTATATCATCAGTAAAAATATTTCTATAGCTAAAATCATCTATCAAAAATATTACTTTTTGGATAACAAAATATTCAATAGCGAAAATTTAAATAAAAAGTCAAATTGTCTGCAAAGATTAATTATTCTTACTGTCAATCGTTAGTACTATATCGAAATATAGATACGATTCAATCAATTTAATTCCCTTCGAAGACTTACAGATATCTTCCACTACAATTCACAAACATCTTATATTACACACACACACACATATAATTAACTTTAGTACTCGGCCCAATACGAATGAAACAGATGGAAGAAAAACTCGGGGTCGAGATTTTCTTTTATTACTGTATATTAAAGCTTGCAAAACGAAAACTTTTGCTGGAGTTCTGATGAGCAAAGAACGAATAACCGAAGCATTTCACTCAATTTCCTGCTGAACAAATTGTGTTTAAATAAGATATAACGAGCTTCGTAATTAACCCGGAGCTGTATATTACATTGGTTATATCGAGAGGCACTTGTGTACTATAATATTATAAAAATACGAAATCGATATTTTTTTCATAGAGTTAAAATTATTCGATAACAGTCAAATTTAATTGTAATAATATTGACAAGCTTCGTGTAAGAATCATCGATTATGAATTAAATTTATTTGCCGACACGAATTCAATTACATGCTCGCGAGTACAAAAATATTACTTAGTAAAAAACAATTGTTACTTATCTTATTACGATTTTTGTCCTTCTTATAATTCCACTAAAATATAAAATAATTTTGTGACATTATTTAAAGTCATAGCTTATTATTATATCAGCTAAAAGAAAGTGCTTCGGAATCAGGGTAAATTATATTTAAAAACGATAATAACGAAAAATTTTTATTGTTTAAAAACTTTACTTTGTTGTTAATACAAATTTAATTAGATTCTCTATAATTATTATACAGAATTGAGAAATTAAAATGATATTATGTTTAACATACGTTATGCAAAAAGTAATATGATAGGAGATTATATAACAAACGTTTACAAAAAATTTCTAATCAATATTATAGGACTAAAATTAAACTTATAAGATTATTATAATAAATGAAAATTATAAGATTATGTTTTAACTTGTACATAATACGTACAGTAAAGCTCCGTAATCAAGATATTTTTTCCTTAGGTATAAAAATGCATAAAACGTCAAGGAGAGAGATATGCATAATTTTAACTTAATCAGAGTTGCAAGATCGAGGAAAATTTAATTTGATGCCATCGAGCGATCGTTGAAAATCATCTGGAAATGGTTGCTCCCCTCAGGAGAATCGCGAATTCAACGTAATCTTAGCTCGCGATCGATTCACCGGTCTTCCACCGCGAATCGTCCGGTGACTTGCCGAGCAAGCCGATTAGAGCGAGATCCCTTTAACGAGTTTAAAAGGGCCACGGGGAAGATTCAGGTCATCGCACATGACTACGTTTTCATTGTTGACGGATTGCCGGCAAATAAAAGACTCTTAAGGTACACTTTTATCGAATCCTGGTCTGTACAACTTGTCGTCTATGGTTCAACTAATTTTCTAGAAGTTTCCAGTCAAAATAAATCGACAAGATAAATATTTTATCTATTCAATGATGATCTAATACTTTTTTCACGCTAGAATAATGAAAAACTCGTAGAGAAGAATAATTTAATCGAACTCTAAATACATTTAATCTCATTCCGCCGAGGATTGAATAGTTACATTAGGAATTAGATTCAAACTATGCACTGCACGTTAAAACCAGGTTAATCTTATTTTTGTTCGATTGTTGTGTAAACTCAAGCAAACTCTATCCTTAATCTATGATACGATTGATTCAAAGTTCAGTATGAAACTAGCAAACGGTCGGAAACTATATTTCAATAAATATATATTATCAAAAATGTTTACCTTTTAACAAATATTTTTATAAATAAATATATAGAGTATTTTTAAAAATAAAATAATACGAATACCCTCGAGTAAAAAATAAAATAAATGTTATATACTGATTATCAGTAAATAATGAGTATAACGTACACTTTTTATTGTACTATAACGATAATTAGAGTTATGCAATTGAAGGCAAATTATGTTCAACTGCATATTATTATTATTTCGTGAACAAAAGGACGAAGTAAACTCGTCGGTATAAGCTTGGAAACTTATATCGCGTTGTAACAGGTCGGTTTTGCAAAATGCATGCATGATAACTCGTAACACATTTAGATCAACCACGCTAACGGTAGGTGTACAACTGCATTGAGCTTAAGCAGCTGCACGAGGGTGTAACGAACCTCTCTACAAAAGCCACAAAAGGCACAGCGGTAATAGAGCCAAGATATCAACACCTTGAACTCTCCATCCTTAGGTTTCAACAAAAGATTAATAACTACGAAACTGACGTCTATTTGCCTAACTATTTCATAGTATAATGATGTAACAATTACAACTTGACGATTGTCTTTATTAATTTATTGGATTTGTTTAATCAGCATAAAATGCAATTAGCATACAAATACAATTTTTTAGATTCTTATTCGAAAAAAAGCTTCCAAAGTTGTATTTTTCGCAGGATCTACACATTTCTGTAAACAAAATAGTACTTACGTGTAACAAGTTGCCGGTTTACAGATTCTACTGCGTGTATATGATTAATCTTTAAATACAAAAATACTGTAACTTGTAGATTGGATTTTGAAAAGAACAACGATTGTCAAGTTAGTTAAAAGTTAATATATTTATTCAATTAATGGCCTAATTATTATATAGCCCTCCTGTAATTTTGTATAATACCATTTTATTAGTTTAATAAACGAAATTAATATTTATGGTATAAATAAAAATATTAAGTTTATATACTTAGAAATTTATTTAATACATTTAATTCTACACTTTGAAACAACTATTATCAAGATATTTAATCAACAATCAAAATGTCGGATTTTTATCACTTTCATTTCCTTACACTTTATGTACGTGCGTAAACTTAAGAAATACACTTTATGTAAATGCCACCCGATATATCGCGGTCCTACTCTATACGAAGTAAGTCATGGGTTGTGCTGAATCCCACGGGTGTAAGTAGTAAAAGTCAACGCATGGTAGGACGAAAGTGAAAACGACAGGAAAATTGTAACGAAACAAATTTCATCAGCCCACGCACATGAAAATTAAGTTCTCGTATAACCCAGATATATAACACAATACATACAATAACGATCTACAGATCGACTAGAAAAATATTGTCACCTACTATCTTGAATTTGTACAGTCGTTACTTCGATTCTTTGCAGTAAGTTGGAGTTTGGCGAATTTATGGGTAACTCTTGAAATTCGATTTATTTTGCAAGTGTTCGACTCTTTCTACTACCAAATTCCATTATCTGCTAATTGATTCAAAGTATGTAGATATATTTAGATCAGATTTCATTTCGCTATTGCAGGTTATTGATACTCGAGTTAAACGAAGCAAATGAGGCTTCTGCCTTAAAATGTCGATGTACGGTATTAATTTTATATAATTATTAATCTATCATATAGTTTCTATAATATTAGATGTTGAATATTAATGTATTTAATATCAATGTATGTACAGAACGTGCATACAAATAAAATTTGTCTATCTAGCGTTAATGCAAAGATCAACGGATATATTGCAATGTCACTTTAGCACTTCAATATTCTTTGATGCGGTTTATACAAGACACTAAAATGAATCAAAACTTTGGTACTTTCACAATAAAAATTAATTATCAAGTAAATTCCATCACCTTACGATACAGTTTTTTAAACTATAGTAACAATTTAATAATAGTTTAACTCTAGAGAGGCATTAGTCAAAAAACGTCGCACGATAAATTATATATATATATACATATTATGAATGAAGTAAAGAAACATAAATTCTTTATAGGTTACCTCAAATAATAGATAAAGTAATATTGCTTATATAATTTTATGACTTATAATATTTTTATTCAGGTCAAAATGACTAATAATGAGTGTTTCAAATCTATAATAATGTACTTAAAACATGATAAAAACCAAGATTATATTATGCGCCACTTCCGAGGTAATCAATACGTACTACCTTCCACTTTATGTCGAATTAGCATTGAATTCACCTACTTGTCACGATACTTAAAACGTTTTTTCACTTCTTTTTCAAGTGTTGCAATAACAAAAAGAAATAATATTTATTTCAAAGAACTAAAGAATTACGAAAATACTGTTATTATTAATAAATGTAACAAAATATTTACTTATGCACTAAGGGGGTAAAGTAATTGTGTATAAAATTTTTCATCTAAAGTATCTAGGGCAAGGTCACTTTATATGACAGTAACAACAATTTAATAGTCTTTTTGAATATTTTGAACCAAGAGAAACAAAAAAATCATTGTTTCGAAAATAATGCATTCTTCAGTTTTTATATATTTATTCCGAATATTCGAACTTTATAGTGTAGAGAAATAACTTTTGTAATATTTGTCTATTAACACCTTGATAACAGACATGTAGAAAATTATTTATCTATTATTAGGAATTCGATATATTGTACCTAATACAAAATAACACACAATTTTATTACTTTTGAAATAATGATCATTCTGTTTTCTTGATTCAAAATAGCAAAAGAACTATTCTAATGTTTTAAATTCGAAATATCATACATATTTTGAACCAGCCTTGGACAAATCGGACCCCACTCGTAAGTTTCGGGACTGAAAGTGCAATTAAAAGTACTTTTACTTCCTAAGGAATAAAATACAATTTTACTCCCCTCTTTGCAATCAATAAAGTGGTTTAAAGTTTTGAGGGGTTTGGGTGAAATAGTTATTTATGCACTTAGAGAGTAAAATAGGCATTTATTCCGGGGATGAAAGTTGCGGCCCGAGCTTGAGCTTTTGGCAGTAATAAATCCAAGGAAATAATCGCCTTTTACTCCCGAAGAGCATATGAAATTTGTACCCCAATCATTTGAAAACTTACTTTTTACCATAACGATTATTTTTTAATTTCTAAATTTTTGATATTTAATTTAATATAATAAATTTAATTTTGTATATGTAGAAAAAGGCTAAACTAAGTGTTCAAAACAAAAACGAGAGTCTACGATGAATAAAATGTGTGTTCAATGAATGAGATGTGTCTTCGAAGAATAAAATGGGTCTACGGAGAATAAAGTGAGCAAGAAACAAAATGCAATTACTCGATTTTACTCAATTTACTCAAATTTACTTTACTCGTAGAGGTTAATAAAGTAGACTTTTTAAATGATCAAGGTGAAAAAGATATTTATTAGATATTACAAAATATTGTAACATATTTACAAGATTTTTAAAAATATTTTACTGATGAATCTCAGCATGTAACATGAGCTACCTTGATTATCATTGTTTTGTTTGTTTTGAGAAAATCTCACTACAAAAGAGGTCTGCGTTAAATATTAACACACCGATTACAATAGCAATTAATGTACATGATGCAAAAATGTTATCATTGTGGATAACACATCACGAGTATTAGGATAAAATCGACGCTATACATCGCTTATTCAATGTTGATATTTTAATGTTTGTGAGTATACTCTGTTTTTTTATCTATAGATATTCCGTTCTTCTTCTCTATAAAATTATCCATTTTGTTTTTGTAATCAATTTATAGCAGTACACTAAATAAAAAAGCAAATTGATTGGACAAAACCTTGTATACCATTAAAGGGGTAAAATACTTTTAAGTCTTGAAATTAATTAAATTTAATCACTATTAAAATATACTTATAAGTACTGACAACAAATGAATGACTTTGTCATGCATAAGTGCAACTTTCCTAACACTATTCTCTGGATATAAGTGTAATATAAATTTTTGACTTGCACGCGGAGTGCAGTTGTAAATAATCACCCAATTCACATCTGATAAATCATTTTTTATGCTAAAAATATGTGATTCTAATTCCATTTAACTATTAAAATTATAATATTTCAAAATATAATTAATACATTTAAAAAATATCAAAAATTCTCATATTTTTAAAAATATTTTAAATTTGTAATTTTTATATTTTTTAAACTTAGTAATTCTACATTTTAAAATACTATAATTTAAATAGCGTATAGAGAAGTACATATATTTTTCACAAAATAGAAGTTTGTTTATTAACGTCATCATTTATTAAAATTATTTTTAAAATAGTCGGCTCAAAATCAACATTATTTAGACCACACTTATAAATTGCTAAAATTTAACAATATTTTAATTCCAAATTATATTTAATTAAATTTTTTAAATATGTGTACAAATAATTTGATGCAAACAAAATATAAATAAAATGGAAATGTTTTTAATCTAAAATACTGTAAATTAATGTAACATAAAATGTACTTTTCCATACATAATACATCTATGTACCTATATATACTATAATATTTTAACTAAAGATATATAAATTAAAATTTTGATCATTATTTGGAAGTCGATGTGTTCGAAAACTAAAATTAAGTTTTATAATTAAAATTTCTGTAGTAATTTTTTAATTCTCAAAGGATTAAATAAAATTATATGAAAGGAAACTTATAAAGTTCAGATAGTATAATTATCATAGAAATTTTCGTTCTTAATTTGAAAACAAATTCATTTATCTTCTTTTTAAATTACTGAAACTTTCGTTTTTTATTCTATGTAAATTTTTGCTAGAATTCTTACTAGAATATTATTATAGTGTACACTTTTTAAAAAGTCGTTATCTGTTTTAATCAGTTATATCTAACCAGTAATTAATTATAACCGATTAAAGCGTTAGTGATTTCCTTTGAAAATTTGTTTTGATTATGCAGAAGTTTTATTTTTTCTATATTAAAATTAGAGTAAGAGTCGAATACTTTATGCATATTTCAGTTACCGAATTTTATTATCTAAACGATAATTGTGATTATAAGTATATGTATATAAAAAAGATATTAATGCTTTGAAAATATAAATCGTAAAAAAGTAACGGTCTAGGGAGTCGAATGCTAAGCTCTTGGGTACGTGTCAAGCGTTCTACCGATGAGCCGCAAACCGCCACCGCGAATTGTGCTTCTTATCATCCTCGTATGTCGCGAATCTCCAGTGATACACTCTAGTGGGCTTAGTAATCGTGGATTATACATATTTTTTATATATTTAATTATGCACGGTGTGATTTTAACAATTACAATATTACGAACTAAATTGAAATCACGGATACACGTTTACAACTAGTCAGACAAATCCAGTGTACGCTATCGTTGTTCTTATTATCTACGTAGAATATTCATTAATTGAGCGATGAACAAAAATAACCCGTATGTTTCGGGTCGATTTACAGTCACTGCTGACTGCTACAAGCACACTGTAGAATTTATTTCAACAAATGCTTTGTCACAAATACATCCCATGCTTCTATTGCTAATTATTACCGAATTTGGAAGCTAAAAACCTGACATCAAATATATATAAAAATATTTGTATGTTTCATAAATAGATTATAATTTACCACTACATACATAGTTATACTCGTAATACATACATATTTTATTCATTAATTTTTGCAAAATAAACGATTTATAATTACAATAATTAGTTATTAAAGATTCTATTTTTTAAAATACTAACCTCAGTAATGCAAATAGCAAAACACTAAAAGTTGCCGATGGCACAAGTGAAAAATTGGATTGAATAAATTCAGCACGCTTTTGAATTGTTGAGCAATAGTTCCGTTGCATGATTTGTTTTAAAGTATTTTAGCGACTTACGCGAGTATAAAAGAATTACATATTAAAAACATATCAAAGTAACGTACGATAGAATTCAAAAGAAAACTTATTTCCAAAGCAAAATTTTACAAATTTTGGATAATTTAATTATTTTTGCAAATAAAATGAATAACTAATTTAATATAAATTACATGTGAATGAATAATAACATAAGATGAATATAATAACATTAGAATTATAGAAAAAGACTGTATATTAAAAGTTTGTAATAATATAAATGCGAACGAAGGACATAAATATCTTTATTTATATAAGTAAGGTACTGACACATCTACCTTAACATCGCGTAAGATATTAACTGAGATTTTATTATCATCATGTATAAACTCGTAAAATTTCGAAATCGCGCCACGTTACGAGAGATTCCGGGGGTCTCTCGGCTATCGTATACAAGTTTCCCCAGCGAGAGAGAAAAGGAGAGGAAAAGGAACATAAGGATAGTCCGATGCAGGACGCATATCGAATTACACGGAGCTTGCGCACTCGTGAGCCTGTGCTCTCTTTCTCCACCCGTTCGCTAATTTTAATGAACTTTCCAACTTTTGCACGGGTATGTTAATAGGATATCCCCCGTGCGGTAGAGGGGCGTCTCACCTCGGCTTCGAGGCAATTTTCTAACGACTTGAAAATGGAAACTTTGACTGTTTATAACGTCGACCTAAATTGCTAAATTTGTATTAGTTCTTTTATCAAATGCGAGAGCATTTTTTTGTTTTCTTATTTTTGGAAGCTGCACGACTTTCAAAGCGTATATGTTTCAAGTGTGAAAGAAGGGACCGATGCTGCTTTGTTTGTACATGTATACGCTTTAATTAGGGAGTACTTTTATTGTTCAGTTTTGTGGGTTGTTATACGTTTTCTCCGTTGGCTTCCAAATGCGCATAAGTTTGCCTTAGTTTCGTGACGTTTCATTACTGGTTTGTATAATTTAAAATGCAATAGCTTCGAGTTAAACGAATTCACCGTCATAGAATATTTTAGTTTCCTGATTTTACGATTGTCAATAACGTGCTCCAGTTCATCGTCAATTGGGAAAATGTGAAACTAGTTAATTACAGTGTCATTTTTTCATATTTTACGGGTAATAGGAATAATTAATACGCTGGGTTAAAATATTCATTCTCGAAACAATCATAAACTTGTTGAGTTTACAATCTAAATTCCAACTAGCTTATAATTTTTATACAATTATACAGATTGTAATTATTGAACGATTTATGAGTTTTAAATCGTACTGTGTAATTTCAAGTCGGAATTAAAATATTTGAATAACGAATAAAAATATGTAACGCAAGAAAAAAAGGTAGAAAGAAAATAACGCTGATCGTAAAGAAACTATAGGATATCCGGAAGAAGAAAAATGTTGACGAGAAATCTCGATTGGTTATTGAAGGGGTGGGGTAATCATCGGTTCGGCATTGTTTCTGATTATTCCTGCAGAAATGCGTGCAACGGAGCAGATGGTCGAAAACTTGAATATTAAGTATAAATTACTCTCACAAATATTCCAAATACAAGAGAATAATTATTTTGACAGATTCTTCGTATTATTAGAATACAATTAAACTTTAGATTGAATAATACCTAATAATATGACATTTGCTATACTTATATAATATATCACACGGTATGTTTTTGTTATTCAAGTACCGCTTAAATTATAATTGAACACTAAGGGGAAAGAGTATTGATGAGCTATTAAGTTACCATGTATTTTTCTCTCACGGTAATTATACATGGTATATTGTTGAGGAATAAAGATCACATTCCATTTTGTATAACTAAACAAAACTATAAATTGGCCATGTCGTCCACGAGATACTTTCTGTATCGAAATTTTGAACCATTCTAAGGAACTTGCACTTACACCAGAAATTTCATTCAATTAAAAGAGATGTGAATCATTCAAAAAAGAAACCGAGTTTAATTATAGTCACATAAATCTACAATGAAGATTACTTGTGTAGTAAAAATTATAGATCTTATTCAGTATATCCCCCCCCCCCCAAAAAAAAATTACTTTTTCTCATAAATCGTTACAAAATGAACAAATATATAAATAAAAATACCGAAGGAAAAACTCATTATCCTAATAATCCAATAACGCAAGAATTATTAGTTATTGAGTTATTGGGTTATTAAAAAAATGAGTTTCTCCAATGAAATTTGTATTTTTATTGTATATAAATTTGGATGGAGAAACTCATTTTTTAATATCCCAATAATCTATAGTAATGATAACTTTTTGTTTATTGTGTTATTGGATTATCGGGTTATTGAATAATTAAAAAAACGAGTTTCTCCGTTGAAATTAGTCACAATGTAATAAAATAGTAAAAATTTTAATTTATTAATTTTACTAAAATTTCAATAAAATTGTAGTCCGGAAACCCGTGGTTGCGTCAAAATCATCGCGAAACGATAGTGCAGACCGTTTCTCGATGGATTCTCTTGGATGAATTCGCCGCGTACCACGCATCGTATTGTGGGAAGCAAGTGAACGAATGAACTGGTAAAATACTAGAGCGGATCCTTATCTTATCTGGGCCTTCATTTCCTGGGTTAGAGAGATGCAGGTGGTACGAACAGATACGAATTTGGAAAAGTCTGGATAAGAGATGGAGGTTGAATGCACATATAAAAACGGGATGTGAATAAAGTAATTCGCGTCAAATTTACGATTAATTGGTAACAGAGATAATATTTTAATGTAGGATGTCTAATTTAAACGTCTCTTTTGCATACTGATGAAACAATCAATGCATCATTCTTTTGACTTTATAAAGTTATTAAAAATAATAAAACATTGGCTATTTTGGTTGGAATGGTTAGAATTATGTATAGAAATATTACTAGTGACATTACTTTACATGTTCAGCTTAAAAATGAATAAAATTTTCTACAATGGTAATAATTTAAAATAAATGATATTATAAAGAATTTGACACTAACCGAAAGGAAAGTAAAAGCAACAACGTAATTTATAGCTATAATAGAGAGAACATAGATCAATTGATCAAAGTCCGTTGACGGCGAGACTTATCGAATTTCCTCAGAGATACATAAACCTACGTAGTAACGAATGTAAAAATGTGACCGTTCGCACACGGGACATCTATGCATTCAACAGTTTGAACACCTTTTTTCGTGGGCGCGCAAACTATCGAGCGTATACGAAATTGGGATGTCGAAGGGTTGACGAAACCTGGGAGCGGGGGATTATAGGATCGACGCTTCGTTTTACCCACCTGAAAAATGCCCCGCCGTTGCTCTCGTTTATTTTCCAGTTTAAACGAATAATTGTTCTTTTTATGTGTTTTCTTATTAACCCATACTGTTTCACGAAACATTTATTTTTAATAACTACGATATTACAAAGAGTCGATTAATTTAATAACTTACTATAATTTTTTTTTGACAATTTATGATATTGTAAATTACTGTACGCAGTTATGAATATCGAATACATAATAGGTAATTCAATTTCATGGAATTGAATTAAAGATTAGACTAAACTAATTAAAGTTGCGGTTAATTTTGCAATATAATATTTTAAAATTTTCAGATTGTGAAATTTACTTAGATTTTCCGTTCGTCAAACAATATTTTATGTCATATTTTAAAATAAGCTTTTATTTATTAAGCTATTCTTCATTTATTTAAAACTATAACTCATCTTGACACACAATTATAAGAATACGTCAATCATATTTATTTATCTCATATATATTTAATAGGTGAAGATAGTCAGGTCTATACATTTTTACAAATACATGTTTGAAAATATATTTAACAATATTGTCCATTGCATTCGAGCAAAGCATGTGCACATATATTCAACGAGTCTTTTGTCCATTGCCACTCTGCAGATAATATTTTCTTATGTATCAACAAACAAGCAGAATCAGAAAAAAAAGATACTTTTATTCAACTCATTTCACAATATACGCGTCCCCGGAGTAAAATAAATTCTAATCTAATCTAATCTAATCCAATATCTCCTTTATCTTATGTTTATTTCCTCGCCTATCTCCTCTTTCATTCTTTCATTGTATTTTTCCCTCTCTTTTGTCTGTCTCGCTCTTTGAGTCTCGGGTTCTTTTATTTACTCTTTCCCTTCAACTGTAGCGCTTTCATCGCATCCCTCCTCGATACGACTACCTCGCTCTTGTCCCTCGTCCCTCCCTCCCGCTCGTGGCGTGTATCGATTATTTGGCGATAGGGGATAGGGGATAGGGGTAGGGGAGCGGTGTCGGCAACCGGTGCGTCCGCGGCTTGTAACTCGAGTGCCGAAACGTCTGCCCGTTGCCTATGGATATAACCTACTGACACTGATAAGCCCCGCCGCCTCCTATCGATAATCCATCGATCTCTCGGTTTCCTCTTCCTAGCGATGCGCCCACTAAATTATGCTTAACGACCAGACTTTGTCTCTTTATGCACTGGCGCGCGACTCGGTTACCGTATATGCGCGAAATACCAAAGGTTTTATCATTCCGATCGTATTACCCACAGGTCCTTTTCCGTCCTGGTGCGCGTTCGCCCGAATCCTTTCATCGCCATCTGGCGCCAACTTTGAAAAATGGCTTTGAACATCTGACTCTGAGGGCTCTCGCGAGTCGCGAGTCCTCGCTAAATATTACTGGAAAGGGTTACGTTGATAAATAGTTTTCCCTTTGATCGGATACTCCGACCAAACGAACCGCATCACTTTAGTAATCAACCAATACCAATTGCAACAGTACCAAATTAAATATCAAAATGATATTAAATGTTTTTTCATTCGTTTTTCCAGTTATTTATAAAAACAATTCTAATAAATAAATAAATAAATAAATAAATAAATAAATGATATACAACCACCCGTCGCTTTGCTTTCAAAACGCTTCAAAATAAAGTTACTTATATTTCTAAATTAAATTATTGACTAGGAAAATTATCTGGTCGCCTTGTATATACGAATGTTTTAAAGAACGAAATTGCTTTCGAGTAATATGAAAAAGACAAGGTAGAAGGAATATAGAGAAAAAATGGTTCGGTCAACAGTACCATTGCACTTAGAAATAAGCCAAAACGTCTGTTTGACACTAGTCGCAATTGAACATCTTGACAATAAATACATTTGCGAATCGTTGTCTACGTTGCGCATACATATATATATATATATATATATATATATATATATATATATATATTAATTATTAAATTATAAAATAAAATACATTGAAATTATATTTACGCATTATTTTATTATCTGACGTCCAAAAAAGAACAAAAATACATTTATAACCATGATATAGCATATATATAAATCCTATAAATTGCCATTCTAAAACTTGAATTTTCGAAGTCACACTATAAACGTTAAAGGCTAATATCTTCAGGGAGATGTTTCTTTTATCAAAACGATCGCGTGCGATAACTTTTTTCAGTACCCCAAACGCAATGGTAGTATAAGACAATCTACTTAACCGTAATGTCCCACTTGTGGATAACTATACGATACTGCTTTTGTAAGATGCATACAGTAGAGAAAATACACAGTTTGTTATTTATTTATGAAATATTGATCAGTTAAATTCCCTGTAAAGACCCCTTTATAAAGGTTTGTATTATAAAATTGCATTAATTATAACTATCGCACAAAATCAGTGATTTTATGGGTATTATTATCTTAACACGATTTTAGAATATTATGTGCAACTTCTCCTCTGTAAACATTTTACATGCTGAAAAATACGCGGATTAGAAAAAAATGTAAAAATTTGATCGCGTTTATCTAGAGAATGTAAAACATAGTGTCAGTTTACAAGCTAAAATGTAGCTGTGTACCAGTAAATCTTCCAAACACTTTACTTTTCGGTATCCAGTATACGCGAGCTTTTAATAGTTGTTACTCGACTTTCTACACAAGCACATAGTTCTACGATGTCTCAAATTAACCGTTAAGAGGACAAGAATTTAAGCTTGAACGTCGTGACACACTGGATTTCGAGGATCAATTCACACCATCTTTCTAGTTACTTGCAACACTGACACAATATTTGCACTTTGTAGATAAACTTTCAACTTGGATGAGGATCTCTGTACCAAGGGTAATCTCATTACCATGGGATATACTCTTAATGCTAACAGGACTGGAGCGTACCTCTTTCTACGACATTTCTTTTTTTAATTCTTTAACCCAATCTCTAAAAAGCTAAGAGTTTAAATGCGGCAATAAAACTTTTTTTAAGACAAACCTTCATTTATTTATTTATTTGGCCATTGCATTCAATGTAACAAATGATAAATTTAATAATGTTGAAAAGGAAATTAAATCCAACTATTATGGTTGCAGTGTAGCTTATAGAAACGAATCTGCCGATCGGAAACTCTATAAACAACGCTGGTCATGGTTTCTACTTGGATGGACTTCCGTTGCGAGAAAATTTCAATAAATCGACTAGTTCGAACATCATTTTTTTAATTAAATTTAACTAAGACCACAAGTTTTCCTTTATATAAAAAATCGTGTAGGTTATAAAAAAAGCAGAAGAATATATTTTCACGATCTACTTAATAATACATTGCTTCGTTAAAGACTAATAAAATTCTTGTTAAATTATCAGCTAGCACGTTGAAAAGAAAAATTCCCAAAATATTACATATCAAAAATAGTCAAAGTATAAAAACTCCTTTAATAATATGTTGTATTCAAGCTTCGTGAATAAAATTATTTTTTCAATTAACAAATTAACAGTAAATATGTTCACGTTGCACTGTTTTATAATTTCTTTCATTTGTACGGGTTTTTAACGTGAATAAGTTTATTCGCTGTAAGCTATAAGTTGATTACGGCTACTTTGCAGTAACATAATAATCGATTGTTTGATTGTCTCGCTCCTTTTTAAATTTATCTATTGTTTTAAAATTTTAATACAAATATAGTTTACAAATTAATTCTAATTATATTGAACCAATCTGCAAGTTATTTAGGTAAAATCTAAAATATTGTTTGCCATTGACATGACTGACCTCGAGTGATTTCATCTACTAATAAAATGTATGCGATATCTTTCTTCATGAACTAGAAAAGAATTTGATGATTAAGCAAATAGTAAATTATATCCAACCTATTACACTTATATTTTCTTTTACAATAATTTTCGTTAAACCGGGCAAACTTTTTAACAGATTAGTTCATTTTTCGAAAACATGTTTGTCCTCCTACAGTCCGTTTAGTTTTAAAAAAGTAATTTCAATCGGGAAAGTAAACGAAGGAAAAAATTTCGAAATGAACGCTCGAAAAGAGGAAAATGGCAAAGGTCAATACATTTTAAACAGAGCGTACGTCGAAAGAAATGGACAAACTAATACAGAATTCACTCGAATAACAAAGTGACTCGAGAGAAAATGAAACTCGTAAAATATGAATTGTAAAAAATAATTTAATTCAAGACTAGAGCTGCAATAGAAGAGGTTAAAATCAAAATCTTATTAATTTAAAAATTCCGAGATTGTGTGGTGGAATGATGGCTGTAATTGTACTGGAAATGAGTATCTCGGTAAGTGCAGAGAAAGCAGTAGACTCCCCGTTCACGAAAGAAAAGTGTAGGTGGTGTGTGTAAGGCAAACAAGAGGCTCATTAAAAGTAACCTCCTTACGAGATCCTCGGGTACACGCGTAACCCCCTTTAAAAAAAAGGACCAATCCATATTTCAGTGGCATTACGGGCATGCATATCGGCCGGCTCGAAACAGTAAAAAGCGGAGCGCGGGGGCAAAGGACGATCGGCTCCTGTGCTTATATATTGTTTGCCGAGGGTTCTATATTTAGAAATGGAAGGCTCGCTCGCCGGTCGTATTTATGAGGGACAGGCACGCGAGACCGCGTGCAGTCATCGACCCCCTGCGTCCGGGCGTTACCACTGCACTACACGCTCTGACGGCTACGTCTCTCTGTATGTATAGGTGTGCGGGAGGTGTGCGCGAGGTGTGCACGAGGTACACGTCGAAAGGAGTAGGAGACAACCAGGCCGACGGCTTCCTTCCTTCCTTCCGTTCTCGACTAAACTACGGGGCCACCGCCTCGGAGGAGAGGGCTCGAATAGATGTGCAATCGAACGGGGCTGCGGTGATGGGCTCGCGTTTCCGCACCGAACGACCGGCTCCTGGTTATGAATCCCCTCTCGACTCTATATCTATAGCCTTACCAGTGATTATTGCGGGCCAACTGGTGCAACTTGTGCGATCGTGCCTGATGGCTCTACTTTCCCCGATTTCATCGCCAAACTAACTTTCATCGAACCGCTATCTTTCTGTCTCCTTCTCTTTGAAACACTATTAACACTTTTGCACTTTTTTCTAATTCTCGTTTACTGCCCTTATCTTTCATATAACATTTTTATATTTCAATTAACAATTATAATTATAATAAAATTATTATAGAAATTTATAATTTAATTTACCATACGACAACTGATACTAAAAATAGTAGAGTCAAGTCGCGGCCTATAAGGTTCTTAATGCGGATCGAATATCTTTCTATGTCTTCTTTTATAATTGTATTAATGAATAATTCGAGTAACAAGAAGTCTAACTTATATCAGTTTTATACCTTACCTAAACTTAATTACAATCTCGGGTAATAATTGTAGTAGTGATTGATCAGATATTTGGTTAAAAAAAATTTATTTGACCAAAAGTTGGCTAAAAAATTCTACGAAAAATTCGCTCCGTAACTTCAAATTTGTATATATCGATTTTATACTTTTTCCTCTTCTTTTTGTGCATTTGCAGTATATTCTTGTAAATATTTGTAAGCATTTATAAAGTTAAAAAAGAGTTTACTAGTTTTGGATTAAAAGCAATATTATTATAATATATGTATATAAGTTTAAATTTTATCCTGTGACACGTTTTTAATGAAAATGTTTTCTGATAGTCATGACTAGGAAACGTTTGTGCGATAAGTATACTTACTAACCTATTTCCTTTTCTTGCAATGTTCAACGATTCTGAATTATATACGTAATGAATATGTCCGTATTGGTTGGCTTAACCTCGCTACGAATAGATTATAGTTTTGTGTGCGACGTTATTACAATTTACACTTGTGATTCTCTATTATATTTCTTATACGTGCGAAGTTATCACAAATACTCACAATTAGAATTTTACTACTTTGTAATAATATTTAAATTCTGTTTTTAAACATATGCGTAATTAGTTGAAATTCGTTTCGCGAATATAATAGTTAATTTTTATATTCAGCTATTAGACGCATAAAATTATTCAAATGCGAATAGAACATCACTTTAATATATAACAGTGGTATGACTATTAGAGCATAGATAATTATTTATTGCATTATAAACGATTAAAACATATTAATAATATGTAACATTTCTTATTCAAAGTGTAATTTGTTAAAGTTTAAATTTCAATGAGCAATTCTGAAACGTATAAAAAGTCTTACATGAAATTTTAGATGGTATCGTGCTGTTTCAGAGCATTTATCAGAATTTACAAGCGTTATGAATTCATGAATATTTTATTATATACTCTCTACATCATACGATCAGATTTTTAAGTTTTTAATACAACCTACATTAAAACTATAATGTAAAACATAAACAATGATACGAATATTTAGAAATATTGTACAATTATACTAATATTACTAAAATTAGATATTTATGTTTTATAAGTGAAGCTAATCTCAAAAGCTAGAAAATCGACATGATACAAAATATACGGTGTGCAAATTATATCACAAATAATACATAACATCATATACTTTTCCATTGATGATTTATATTACTGTTAAAATCTTTCATATTCCATTATGAAATATCGTTTTGAATTTGAATACATTGTCCTATCGGTTAGATGATCTTAATCTCGCATGAATATTCAACATTCAATAATATTCATAACCCAAATATAAATACAACATATTTAGAATGAGGAAATGTAGAAAAATGTATGTATATAAACGCTCAAAATTATTATTACTGTGTTAACAGAAATAATAAAAGTTAATTGTTGTAAAATGAATGTTTGCTTCTTTTTAAAAGTTATTTCATAATTATAATATATAAGATATATAGCAATCACTGGTAGAATTACATATATTTATTATTATTATTATTATTGATTGAGTCGGGCCTATAAGGCCTCCGGGCGCATGGGTAGTCCCTTGGCGTCCCTCTGATGCAGTGGGCTTATTCAAAGATATTATTCCAGAAGGAAATTATTCTTGGAATGTCCTCTGCCGTAAAGTCTATACAATGCAGAAGGAATTCCCCAAGATGGGTTTTCCTTCTCTCCATGAGGGCTGGACACTTGCAGACGATATGCAGTGTTGTCTCATCCTCTAATTTACAGAATCTACATGTTGGACTTTCGCTTAGTCCTATCATATGTCTGTATTTAAGCAACGCGCCGTGACCAGTTATTACTGCTGCCACTAATCTCGCGTTCCTCTTGCTTAACTTGGAGATTTGGGAAGCCCAGTCTCCTAGCATTTGGGGTTTAATAAAGCTTTTTGCTACACGACAGCCCGGCGCATTCTTCCAGGCCTCTTCGTGTTTCTTGGCTATCCACTCTCGGGTTATCTTTACGAATTCCGAGTTGCAGATGCCAACAATTGGCTCCGGTCCAATGAACCGTTCCCTGCTTGCTTGTTTGGCAAGTCTGTCTGCCACTTCGTTTCCCCTGATGCCAATGTGGCTTGGCACCCATAGTAGGGTCACAGAGCGGCAGCCAGCCAGTTCATTCAGAGCATGGTGGCACTCCGTCACCAGTTGGGATCTGTTGACAGGTGCGTCCAGGGCTTCTAAAGCACTCCTACTGTCCGAGCAGATATACAGATGCTCCCTGGATTTGTAGGAGGCCGCCCAGTGTGTACAGTAGATGATGGCCAGCAGCTCCGCTTGGTGCACAGTCGTGTACGCTCCGAGCGGTATGGTTTGTCCTTTTCCATCCCTCCTTCTGTAGACACCGGCTCCTGAGCCTCCCGCATTCTTTGAGCCGTCTGTATACCAGACCTCTCCAGATGCGGGAAGTTGAGCCTTTTGAGATGTCCAGTCTTCTTTTGAAGGAAGACTGATCCTGTATTTCTTGTCAAAGAGGTGGACAGTAGTCGCCTTGTCCATGGGCATGTCTTGCAGGCCTCCATAGAAATTGGCTCCCAATGTCTTCCCCCTTTCCTCCGCCCCTCCTACAACTCTGAGGAGTCCTTTGGCTGCCTCTGCTTCAATCGTGAGGGCTAAGGGCTCTATGCCCAGAAGAGCCCCTAGGGCAGCCGTCGGCGAAGCCTTAGCCGTTCCCAGGGCGCATCTCAGCACAAGACCTCTCAGCCTCTCTAATTGAGAGATTGCAGATCTGAGTGCTATTCTCTCCCCCCATATTGTAGCTGCATACAACAGTCTGGGTTTGAGAACTGCATTGTACAGCCATTTAGTTGTGGCTGGTTTTAGTCCCCAATTTCTACCAATGGCCCTTCTGAGCTGCCAGAGTCCATTGATAAATTTTCGGCTTTTATCCTCAAGATGCCTCTTCCATGACAGTTTGCTGTCAAAGATGACTCCGAGGTATTTCATCTCTTTTGATATATTAAGAGACTGACCATTAAGTTTTAGGGCAAAGTTAGTGGCCCATTTGTATTTCTTGGTGAAGACAACTACCTCAGTTTTATCCGGGTTGACATTAAGCCCTTTATCTTTGCACCATTTTGCAACAAGGTTTATGGCCTGTTGAAGACGCTCCAAGACGGTTTGCAGGAAGGGTCCACGTCCGATGATTAAAATGTCATCAGCATAGCCCACTACTTGGTGACCATTACTTGATAGCGTATCTAATAAGTTATCTACTACAAGACACCATAGGAGGGGTGATATCACCCCTCCTTGTGGGCAACCTGAATTAACATTGCCTCTGATAGTGGTGTCCCCTTTGGTAGTTTCCAGCAGGCGGTTTCCTAGCATGTGGCATGTCCATTCAACAAGCATCTCGGGAATTCCGTGATCAATCATTGCTGACTTGATGACCCCCCGAGACGTATTGTTGAAGGCCCCCTCTATGTCCATTGCAACCGCCACTGCGAATTCTCCACATTCAAGTTGTTTATGGATGAGCTGCTTGGCCCTATATAGAGCGGTCTCCGTTGAGTGTCCTGCTCTGTAGGCATGTTGATCCTTGTTCAGAGGCTTGTTTTTCAAGACCCCGTCCCTTAAGAATCTATCTACCAGCCTTTCCAAACTCTTTAGTATGAATGAGGTCAGACTGATAGGCCGAAAATCCTTCGGTGTGGTGTAACTTTGTCTTCCCGCTTTCGGGATGAAAACCACCCTCACTCCCTGCCATGCTACAGGCACATGACCAAGAACGAGGCTGGCTCTGAAGATCTTCATCAGCGGCCCTAGGATACAATCCTCTGCCCTCTGAAGAAGAACCACAAAAATTTCATCCGTACCAGGGGATTTGTAGGGTCGAAAGGAGCGTATAGCCCATTTCACCCTATCTTCAGTGATAATAACCTTTGCCAGGTCCTGATGGCAGCGCCACTGCGACGCCTTCCATCTGTTCCTGAGATCGATTATTTTCCTGTTATCAGTTCCTAGCTCCGAGAAGCCTGGGAAGTGGCTACTGATCAGGTACACTAGGGTATCCTCGTCAGACGTTGAGAACTTATTATCTGGAAGCTTGAGCGAGCCAAGGGCAGCTTCCGGGTTCTTGGACAGAATCTTGTCCAGTCTTGAAGCCTCGTTTCCGCCCTCAACCTCCTCGCAGAAAGCGGCCCAGCTTTCCTTCTGTGCTCTTCTGATTTCGGATCTGTACCGATCTCTTTCCTTTTTATAAGTGTTCCAAGGAATTTTCCCTTGTCTGGCCTTTTTGAGAAGGTTCCGTATGGAACCTCTCAATAGTTCCAGTTTGCCTGACCACCAGCGGATTTGGCCTTTAGGCTTCCTCCTACTTAGTGGGCAGTTATTCTCGAAGGCTTGGCGGAGTGCTTCAGTCAGCTTCCGCGCTGCCTTCTCCAGCATGGGAATGTCTCTTATGGCACCTGGAAGGTCCTCAAGGTTCCTTTCCAGGTCCCGTCCGAAACCCTCCCAGTTGGTATGTCTGGGGTTTCTGAGGAACCGAAGCTCTTCCAGCGGACCACACTCCCCCACCAATTCCATGGCGATCTGAGCATGATCCGACAGCGTCGGCTCGTCCGTGACCCTCCAGCTTTTAATTCTGTCAGAAAGGGCCGAGGAACATAGTGAAATATCAATGACCTCCGCCCTTACAGCATTTTGGAAAGTAGGTTTACTTCCGGTATTGAGAATGTCCAGCTCCGTGGTGACAAGATAGTCCACCAGTGCGGATCCCCTCTTATTCACATTTGAGCTACCCCATAGTTCATGATGCGCATTGGCATCACATCCTATTAGGATTGGCCAGTTATGTTCCTGGCAGTGGCTAATCAACCTGACAACCTCCTTCGGCGGAACATCGGTGTCTTCATAGGGAAAGTAGGCTGAGGCAATGATAAGCCTACCTATCTCCTTTACGTTAATGGAAACCACCATTAAATCTTTTGTACAGAAATCCCAAAGAGGGACACTATTTAGTCCCTTGCAGACAATGCCTGCCCTTGGTCTGTCTGCTGTCGGGTCTCTGTAGCATTGTAGGCTACCTAGTCCTTTGATGGACCCCTTCACAATCCAAGGCTCTTGGATTAGCGAGAGGCCTGTGTGCACCGTAGCCATGCTTCTCTGCAATATTGCAGAGGCGCCTTTGCTATGGTGCAAGTTAATTTGGGTTATTGACAGAGTTGGAGGAGCCAATTATGTGCTCTCCACCTCCATCTCAACCACCTCCCCCGGCGGACCTTTCTGAGTTACTTTAAATGTAACTCGTCCCAGGTCCAGCCAGGGTCTAAAGTCTAGGGCCTTAAGGGCCCTGACTTGGGACTCAGGCAGCAAGAAGATTCGGAGGTAGGAGTCCTCCCTCTCTTGCCTTCCTGATTCATCCGAGAGGTTGATAGCTCTCCAGCATGATGTTTTAAGGGAGGGGTTGAACTCCTCCAGGCGCCGCAGCACTACGGCCGACTCCTCTATTGGCTTAGGGAGCCAGACCACTGCCTTCAGCATTTTCTGGAGGAGCTCAGTCCCTCCTGCCTTGAAAGCTACCCCCTCGGGCATCAGGGAGGCCGCTTTGGAGAGCAGCCATTCCCTGGATATCTGGTTCGAGGCCTCGAAGACCAGAGCTCCCCCGACGCAGCTCGATGATTCAAATCTCGGGTATTGCGCCGGTGGGGTGGTCTTCAAGACCTCTCTAAAGGCGGCCCTGACTTTGCCGAGATCCTCCTGGGTGAGAGGCACCTCAGGATAGTTCTCAGTGGTCAGGACCACCATGAGAGGGTTGGACCTTTGTGCGGCCGTAAGTCCTCCCTTGTGAGGGGCTTTGGGCTCAGCACTAGCCCCTGGTCTCTTCTGTGAACTCGGCGGGCCACAGTGTCTTTTGTTGCCCGGCGATGCTCCGAGGGGCGAGTCTCTAGCCTCTTTCCTCCTCTTCGTAATCGCCGGGGTTTGGTTCGACACTGTGCTTGGTGGGCCATCTTTGTTGGCCTCGCCGGCCTCCGCCTTCAGTTTTTTCAATTTCTTCCGGTAGGCCCCACACTTCCTGGTCGGTAGATGTGGGCCAAACACCGGAAGGCTGAGTGAACTACCAGGTTCGGGGGCACGTAGACCCTCTGGCTCTGTAGAGCCAGAGGTCACAGCCTCAGGAGCCGAGTAGTCCATCTGGGGGATTTGAGGTCCCTCCTTGGCTGTCGTATCTCCAATCTCATGGGCTAGTGGACCCCTTAGCGCCGAAGCACCAGGGTTCCCAGCCTCTAGAGACAGAGACAGAGGATTGGTTACGGGGGTTTGGGTCGCCTCCCTTTGGGTCGCGTTGGCGTGAGCCTCGGCTTCCTTCGGGGGCGGATCCACCTCCCTTTTGTTATTTTTATTTTGTTTTTTTAAAAATTTCTCCATTCTTGGTCCCACGAGTATGGAGGAAATATCGTCAACCCCGGCAGAGCCTCATGCCGTATTATGTCTTTCGACGGGTAAGGCTAATTACTTGGGGAGGGCGCCCGGTATCCCCAAGGCTCCGTTAACGACCCCTAGTTACCCCCAGGGGCCAACCAGTCTGCTCGGCACGGGTCGCTTAACACACTCAGATTGGGGGGGTGTATCTACCTATCCAGGTCCACCACGTCCAGATAGGGGGTTGTTCTTTGGTTCTCTCCGGAATCGTTGGGCTTCCTTGGACCCCTCAAATAAGGGGGACAAGTCAGCCCTGAACCCCCGTCCGTCCTTCATCGGGCTCCCCCCCCCTTCATCGGACCCAGAGAAGGGGTAGGCCAAGGTCAGGCTGGGGTAACAGCGGACCTCCGCCCCCCATCCTCCGCATCCTTCCAGGGCAGGGGGAGAGTCCCGGCGCCGGCCCAGGAGAGCTCCTAATAGGGAGATCCAGGCAAGTCATCGAGACCCATACCCGATCCGTGACAGCCGGGAGAGTCAGGGCCTTTAGCCCCAAAATCCCGGAAATTAAGCCTCTCCACCCGCTCGGGACCAGGGATTTAAGTTCCCTAAGGGATTGCTCCTAATAGGGTCCCAGCCTCCCTGACCCGAACTTCGTCAAGGTCCCACAACCCCTAGGAGAGGATTACATATATTCTAATAAAACATTTTAATTTGAACAATATTTTTAATTTTGTAATACATTCTCCAAAATTGTACTATGGCAGTTTAAAAATATTGTAATCAGAATTAATTATTTGAAATTAATACATTAGTGTTAAGAAAATGTGTTTCATTTATATTTTATAATGGTTAGTAGATAAATCGGACCAAAATTTAATAGTCATATAAATTTTGAATAAACGTATGGATATCAGTAACTATAAATTTATCGTTTAAGCGGATAAATCGAAGTTCCAAGGTTGATTACCTATATATAAATACTTATTGATTACTGATCCGAAGCAGCATAGTCTAAATTAAAAATATTATTTTTTCAAAAATGTCGGTATAAAAATGTAAACCAATTAACGTCAACTGACGCTTCGATTTCCATTTCCAATTCAGGGAAAAATGTCATCATGTCAACTCCGAAATCGAGCAAATTCGCGACAGGTGACTTGTATAAAGCAAGAGGAGGCGAAGGAAGACGAAGACGGAGATGAAAACGCGAAGGCGTCGGCAACGGCTGATGGTACTTGCGGGAGAGCGGAAATTACGCGTGGCCTCTCTATACCGCGAGGTAATTCCCGCATTATATATAATGGGATTCAGTCTCGCGGTCCCGTAGCTTCAACTCGAGTGTCTCGAATGCATGAAAGCTTTTCGGGACAGTGTTTTGTGTTTCGTACAAAGTGGTATCGAGGATCGTGCGCATTGTTCGTTGCGTGAATTAATTAAATGGCAATCGAAAGCTCTTAGTTGTTTCCGTTGTTCCTACATTTTATTCGGTATATTGGGAGTTGATCGATGGAAAATAAATATTTACTTGTAGCGGGTGTGCGTTCGCAACAATCTACAAAAAAATCAGAAACGCCACCGCCATTTTTTCTATGTTTTTTATTTTATCTGCAATAGTATCAAATAAACTTTAGCAAATGAACGTGCGCCAGAATAATAAGAATTCGTAAATTTCAAATAATTTAATATGGGTTTATTTTTTGTTTAACAACAGTTGTGGTACACATTTATAGTTTTTATTTCCACTTTTAATTACATATCGAAGACAAGGATGTAAACGGTCGAATTTACATTAATGTTAACAAAATAGACATATATTATTAATTGAAATATTACTAAAAACATCAAATAAATTTTATTTATCTCCATAATTATTCTTTCTTAATTAAAATTTAATTAAGGTCACTATAATTATCCATTTTTTAATTTTGAATCTATAACCCTTTTTGAAATCTAGTTCTGATTTTCAAAAACATTACTTTTCGCAGATAATATGTTAATAACATAACCTTCGTGCTGCTGCAAATTAAAACAATGTTTCAGGGTTTATTCAATTATCTGTTTACTTGTTTATATCTCTATGTCTCAACCGTTATTTATAAAATGTAATTAAAAAATCAATACTATCAATATATTACTTATGTACTATCTTAGTAGAAATTTACCATTTGAAGGTTAAATAAAACTTTAATTTTGCCATTAATTGGGTATTTATTGGGTATTTTTTGACACTTGGCCATTTTTTGGCTTAAAAAACGTTACATTTATGGTCAGATTTCTACTAGGGACGAATTTAAAACAAATTGTCTAATCATGTAATAACTAAAAATCAATTAGAGATCATTCAACAATCTTGTGCGAAAACAT
The DNA here is from genome assembly GCA_026168455.1 of Theocolax elegans. Classification (NCBI taxonomy): domain Eukaryota; kingdom Metazoa; phylum Arthropoda; class Insecta; order Hymenoptera; family Cerocephalidae; genus Theocolax; species Theocolax elegans. The sequence goes on from CM047425.1 coordinate 84,476,740, forward strand.
AAACAAATCCATATCACAAATAACAATGTTCACAACATTAAAGTAGTTAAACATAAAAACATTTACTTATTCCAAAAATTAATGAAGTAAACTTATGCAATCGTAAATCTTAATATTATTCTAAAAAGGACTCAAAAAAATTAATACAATAATATGTTGAATAAAATAATATGTTGAAGTTTAAAATTGGATATTCCGAACCTGCGATAGATCACTTCAAAAAACGATGCAAAATATTTCAAACTCATATATATTCGAAATTCTTTGATGTATATAACCAGCTAAAAAATTCATCCAAGATAATATGTTAAACACTAAAATTTGGATTAAAAATAAAAAATTACGATTTTAAACGGGCACGAAAGGAAAATCTAATTTTTAACATTTACTTTATTTACTCAAGAATAAAGCTTATCTAAGACTTAAAATTTTTATAATGAAAAGTACTTGGTGTTGCCAATAATCACAAGTTTTACAGACATTTTTAAAAATTGCATATTTCAAATTCCTAAAGCATCAATAATAAAACATAGAAAACAAATTCGTTTAATTATTACAATGCTTTCTCTACAAGGAAACAAAAAGGACATTATTACCTTCAGATATATAACAAACTCAACAAACATGATAAGTTATGTGCAGTAGTTCGATTAAATTCAGGTATAAAATAAAGTTTAAATAAACATGTAACTAATTTAAATTCTTTTATATTTAATACATTTGGTGTAATTGGAAAAAAGAATTATTTAATTACATCTTAAATTTGAAGAATAATTTTAATTCAAGCATTCCGTGCGCTTAAATTAAATTTTACTTCATCCTTTTTGTAACGCAATCAGCGTTACACAAGTGAGTATGACTCCGTACACGCTTTAAGCTCACAATCTCATACTGTACACGGCGAACTTATACATATGCGTAAACACGTACTTTAATAAAATGGATTTTTCCATCCAAAATACAAGTTTTCACTCTAGCACAAAAATAGCTTCTTCATGGCCGATACATTTTTCGTATTAAATTTTTTTCGCGCTTTCATCTTGTTTAACAAAAACTGTATCATTATTTACACTGATAACATTAAAAAATCTACAATCAAGTTTATAATAGATATACTTAGCATTTGTGGAAAAAGCCTAAAAAATAAAAGGCTTCGATATTTTTGTAAATTAACAACTTTATGCTTTAATTTTACAAATCAACACTTTTAGATTAAGATGACTTTCACAAATATTTATGTAATCTATAGGTTCATTAATTAAATTTACAGGTCCATAATCTGTTTAATTAATTCGTAATTTTAAATTACTTACTGAAGTACGATGAGTAGAAACGCAATGTAGTAATTAAAATCATGCATGTATATCAGGGAAAAGTAAGTGTCTTGATGAAGATGCTTTTGAAATCAAATAATTCGGTCTCGATATGAAGTACTTTAGAACCTGCCTATAGTGTAGGTTATAATTTCATTTATTTGTAACTATAGTTGTAGTCGATGTGATAAAATATACGTGTCTGCGTAACGAAACTGTTTGAAGGGCCTTGGTTTGATTCGGAAAATCAAGATTAAACTTTGATTGCAGTTATAGTATAGATATTTGCCATTAATTATAATCAGCTAATTTTTATTTAGTTTGCTTGTTTCAATTATTATTCACCATGATATATCATATATATGAGTTTTAATGTTAAAGTGAATCATCCATTATAAAGTGATTATAGATTATTCATAATGACACGTAATACCTTAGTATCGGACATTTATTGCACTAGCAAAAATTGTGACTATATCGCATGATTTCTTGTGACACTAACAACGATGCAACGAGAGAAAATGTAATATTAAATATTACTGATATACAAACTTTTTCATAATTAGTATGATGATTGGTTCTATAAATTATTTAAAAAAGTCACACAGTAAATTAATTGAGTTAACATTAATAAATTAAAAGTTTCAAGTTATCCAAAAGGAATATATGCTCATTGACGAATCAACATATTTAAAAGATTAGATTATACTGGCAACTTATATCATCCATTTGTAATAGGATATGAAATTGTAGATAAATGAATTTGAGTGTTCGTAAAAATATAATTTAAAGAAAGTATATTGTTCATTATTGTTGAAAATACGTCTGAATATAAAAAGTGATGGTAGAAATTTCAAGGTCGTAAACTCATTAGAGATTCGTATACGATACATCACTTAACTTGGAACTCGAGAAAAAAATTCAGTGACCGATATTGTCCTAGCAGCATGCCTCGTAAAACCTTCTAAAAATTCGATTAAACGTTATGTCGAGGTGGTCCTAAACGAAGCAGCCCATCCCCGAGAGGAATAAAACGCCGAGGAAGGTCTAGCACGAGAAGAGGGTTTTCGTCCTATCCCTGGGGAACCGAGTCCCGCGTCCTCCAATGACCCTCTTGGTCTAACTCGCTATCTTTCTCTGTTCTGCTCTTTGTCTCACGGCGCGTCAGAACCAAACGAATGGTCACTATTCCCAGAAGATACTAGCGAGTGGATCGTACGAACGTCTAACTCGGCCTGATAAAAGGAGAACCGCCGTGATAGTGCGACAACCTCGATGGAGAGAAAAGTATTTTTATACTCTTTTCTTGAGTAGGGTGAGTTTAAGGGGCCACTGAGGTAAAAGAATGAATCTCTAAGCTGTTAATGGTTTTTTCCGTGCGATCCCTTAGCTGCCTTTTTATGATAATTATAAAGAGGTGCCGTACTTATTTTTACAGAATTATGACTTCACTTTTATCATTTTGTTTAAAAAATTCCTTGCCCAGCAATATTTTCTAGAAGGAAAATTTTATTTTTAACGTAGATAACTAGCAATAAAGTAGCTAAATTACATCTTGAGGGCACACGAAAATATTATATCTTGAATCTTTAAAATCAGTTTAACGTTACATTCTATGGACAGAAAAAGCATCTATATGTTTTAGATAAAAATTATATCAGTATGATCAAAATTCTGAAACAAAATACGTGCTCGAAACGCTCTTATCTTGTCTGAAAAAATAATTAATATTTCTTTCCTTGTGTATAAAAAAATAAATTCCACTAAGAGACCATAACAAAGTCAACAATTATATCCAAACAACTTTTTTTTTTAAATGTATCGATACTTAATGCTGATAAATTATGTGGTTAATAATTAGTAGCTGTATCGAAACGTTATAAACTCGTTGTTTTCAACAGGGAATTTAAAATTAAATAACAGCTATAACAATTAGCATAAGAAACATATTGGGCAAGAGCGCTTTACGCAAATTGAAATAACACGACTTCTAATCAAACACTAATCATTACATAAAAACAAAAAGAAATTAAGAGCTTTAATTTCATTTTTGGTTAACTAAAATGTCTGAAACGGTTCGAAAGTTAAATAATATTACATTTTTGACGTTAATTTTTAATGAATCAATTGTATTTATTAGTCAATCAAATATAACTTTTGTGCCGATTTAGATATTCAAATAAACCAAAGTGGATGTTCAATCTCTGAGTTTTAGCTATCTTATAGGTAGATAAAGGTTAATTTAAACTTGAGTAATTTTAATTTGCACAAAGCCCTTTTATCCTCAGATTTATAGGAAAATCGGTATATCTTTGTTCCTAGGTCTTGTTGGGTAAAATCTCGAGTCACGGGTGAATTTTTCTAGGCCAAAGAATCATATCCTATTTGGATCCAAACTAATTTACTAGATTCTACGGAGGTCAAGTACTCTCCTTGCCAGTCACTTTACTTTTGATATAATAGCCCATAATATTTATAGTTTAATTCATATTCACCGTCCGTAAAATTAGATCTGATGTCAAGAATAGATGTATTTTTTCTCTTTACCAGTAGTCTGAAGGCGCGATATTCCCCGTCCGTATTCAGAGACATACGAGTGACTTGCATCTTTAAACGAGTCGTCAACCAGAGCAGAAATCCTCCCCTGATGAACGTATCACAAGAGGATCATGGTGAGCGACATTCGATTTCTATATACGAGAGATAAAGGTGCCGTTATTAAACAAAGCGCGCACAGCTGACCCCGGAAACCGAATACCTGGGTGGAATTGATCGTTGGCCTTTCGAACGAAAAAGGAAAACGAAACACGTCGGATGGTACTAGTGCCAAAAGCTCCTGTGACTGACTCCAGAAATCGAGACATAAAGAGAAAGAGTAAGTAAGGCAAAGGAAGGCATAAAAACGGTGCAAAAACTAAATCTGAAAAATAACCAAAACAGCGGTAGCGTTAACTAAATTAAACCGTATTCATCCATTGTATATCGAAAAAAAAATAATTTCAAGTCATTTGTACTTTCAACTAAATTATATGTGAAAAATAATTTTTTCTTTATTAAGCGACTATATACTTTATTTGGGACATACCAAGCTATACTATATATATATATATGTGTGTGTGTGTGTGTATGTCAATAATGTTCTCGTAACAAACTTGTTCAGTCAATTATATAGGTTAACGCGACTTACAGAATTTAAATGCTGGTATATATATTAAAAAAAAAGAATGACGACTTTACTATATGTATAATATTAGAATCTATAATATATAAGAATTTTTTAAACTTGAATAAAAAGTTGCGCTTGAAAGGTGTCTTTTTTTAAAAAAAATTTTCTTAAAAATTAGATTTTAAGTAAAAAAAATGTTGTAATCTATATTCTGAGAAAAACTTTTAATCCTTATATAGTGTTAAAAGCTGACTTAAAAAATTGTATAAAAAAGTGAAAAAATAAAGAAACAAAATAAAGAAAGGAAAACAAAGCAGCTGGAAAAAAGAAGAACCAGACGCGCGGTCCATTTGAACATCGCACCCGCAATATTCTCACGTACAGCGGATTTTCATAAAGCTCGTTATGGGGGACTGGTATAAACCCGCTCTCGTTCGAACAATAAGAAGCTAGTTGCAGGTGTACGCTTGGTGCAAAGCTGATTTTTGCTTAATAGCGTACTATTCAAAGAAAATTAATTTATTTATTAATTGGTACGAAATGAAAAATCAATTGTGTAATGGATCTAACCTAACAAAATCGTTTAAATGCATCAGATGCTTAAGTTAAATAGATTTTTCTATATTGTCAATTCAAATGTTTTAATAGCTTTATATAATTTGCACTTTGTAAAAGATAATTGTTAAGACAAAAATATATTATATATATAAATAGAATTCTGATTTTTAAAATGAATAATTAATTAGTTTATCAGTCAATTAACAATTACTGAAATTCAAGTAGATTACATTTAAAAATAACATTACTAATTATATTTCGTGAAATGATTTTTCGATTTTCACATTTTAATTCCAAGTAACCTCGTATTGATATTAAGATTTGATCAGATTATAAAACATTTATACTATCATTTGATAATATACAATATACAGAATAATATCGTTGAAATTTGATTATTCATAATTAATAAACCATGTATCCCTTAAAAAAAGAAAACCTTACACTGTAGGTTGTACTTTGTAATAATCATTCGTTATTTCGGCTCTATGTAGATGTAGAAACAAAAATTAGATTTTTCTTAAATCTCATGTAAAGGGCGAAGTAAAACGTTTTGCATCCCTTAATTTCAGTTGGAAATCCAGCAGTAAAACACTAATTGGATCAAGTGTGAGTTAAAAGGATATATAATACGCAATACGCAGTAAGCTCTTTTGTCAAATCGTAATGTCACTCGAAGTATTATTCCGATTCGATAAAAGAATTCTTGGCGCGTACTTTGCCGAAAGAAAGAAGGGACGGTCAAAAAAAAGATGGCGTAATTGAAACCATTTCGCCTCGATTGTCAACGGAAATCCTCGCGCGACTTCCTCTTTATCGCGCACCAGTAGAAAAAGCCAGGATGGACATTAAATTTCTCCGAGTAACGGAGGGTTGAGGCACGAAAAGGAGGGAGACAAACACGGTTTAAGGACCCTCGCGATCGTCGCTGGACCCTCTGTGACACTCAACCGAGGAAAGAGAGCGATGCAGGATTATCGAAATCCCCCTCGGGAAATTCGTCGCTTTCTTTTTCCCGTCTTTCCTTCCATACTTTCTTTCTTCCTTCGGATAAAGTTAAGCGCAAAGACTACACAAGAGTGAAGATGCCAACTTAGGAGCATGTGTGCGTCTCTGTGCAAGAGTGTGCGAGCGAGAATGTAGAAAAGCCGAGAGGACAAAAGAGAAGAACACGCGCAAAAAAAGATAGGAAAATGCTTTGTACGAACTGAGTAAATGTACGCACTTGCTAGATAAAGAACAAAGTTCGCGAAGAAAAGTATAAAGTTCAAAGAAAATGTTGAGACGAAATACAAAGTTTCATCGATAATTTAATAATTTTTAATTTAAATATCTAATTGACAATAATGTAGGTAACAAATTATATAATCAATCTAAATATTTTAACGATTAATAATTTATTTAAAACAAATCATAATTTTTGCGTAACTAGAAAATAGTGCAGTACTTTAACAACTGGAAAGAAAAGTATCACTTTGTGACAGTTCCAAAAAAATACGAACGTGCTTGTTAAAAGTTTGCACATCATTAAATCCAAAATTATAATCTTTTGACAAAAGATGTACACTTGCTATATCTAATAAGTATAATGTAATTTAATATTTTACGTTTCTATATTCATTGCATTTGCAACCTATAGAATTAGTAATACAAAATTAATGTTTACGCATTAAGTTGAAAAAGAAATTTTATAAATTTTTATTTTTGTAGTTGTACAATAGAAAATAAAACTCCTATGAGAAATGTAATTATCTTTCATTTTTTATGATAATACCTTTGAAAATGACATTTCAACGATATTAAAAGTAAGTTTCATTTTTTTTGAACAACGATATTTACCTTATTTTATATAGAAACGTTTTTTATGATAAAGTAATCCTTTCAAATGCAGAATTTCATACATAGGTTACACGAAAATGAGTAGTAAAAAAATAACTACTTATAAAATATGTAACGTACAAAAATAAGAGTATGAAATAAAAACAGGAAAAAGATAAAATACAAATGTGTGGTAAGATAAGTACGTCACGCGTCAGTCTAACACGGACTTTGACAAATGATAGTGAATTATATTAATAGAATAAAGTTAGTTAAATTGTGTATTCAATTTAAATAAAATATATATATTATAATGCTCAACAGTATAAGCTTTTCGTTATTAGTACTATTTAATTGAACCAAAATAGAATTCTATATATAAATAATAATAATAATCTAAAAAGATTTAAATTCTGTCAAGTTAGATTAAATTGAGTTGTTACATTAAGATAACTTTGTATTTAAAATTTATAAATGAAAAACAATTACTTTTTAATAGTACTTGTAATTTTAATTAATGACTTTTGTAAAATTTAAGGGGTTGAGAAATCGATCATCAATTTAATAATTATATTTATCATATATTATATTAATTATTGTTATTAGTATTTTCATATACTGATAAACTGTTCAAATAATTAGCTTCATGAATATTATCAAACCGTTGTTTTTTACATCGAATAAATATACACAATACGCATTATAATGAATCGCAAGATAATTTTTGTAGTTGCGAAACTTTCATCTGAGAATAGTGTTACTTAAATATCTATGAAAAAAAATTTTGTTTATATACCTATATTTATCAATTGGACTACATTAATGTAAGGAATTCAAAAAAATATTATTTAAAAATGAATTGTTGTTTCAGCAACTTAAATTTATATTATTTCATATAGTATTATATTTATTTTAGGTGCGTGATTTTTAAGTTTCTTTTTTAATCTAAGTACCTATAAAGTTACAAAATTGTCGGACATTTCACATTTTCGGACAGTGTAATCCGATAGAGAAAATTTCTTGCAAGTATAAAATTTTAAAAGAATTTCAAACACGCTGTAAATTTCGTTTAAATATTAACGTTAATATATCTGAATATATAATTACCAAAAATAAAAATGTTTATGGACTTAATTTTGGAGTGCTACAGGTAATATGACTAACAAGACTAAAATAAAAACTAAAAATATATGTACAACTTTGACTCATCAATGTAGTAACTATTTTATTATCTAAGACAATATTGTTATAACCACAAGTTAAGAAGGTAGTTAAAAGTTTGATAATACAAGAAAAAAGAAAATCAAGTATAAAGGAAAAGAGAGATAAAAAGGTAAAGAATAGAGTAAGAGCGAGAAGAGGTGGGAGAAAAGGACACGTACGGACGTAACTACTGATACGTGCGATTCATAGTGTTCCAAAAGGTTGGTAGCTCTAGAAACTCCGAGGTGGCACCCAACTCAAGCAAACTGGTTGAATTATAGGCTTATAAAGTACAAAGTTACCTAACCATGTAATATGGCAGATCAACTGCTCTCTCCCTCTCTTAAAGTTCTTGTGATTAAAAACAAGTACATTTGTATAGAAGGTAAAGCTCATGTGTTAAAGATATTACAGAGTATACATCTATTCCTAACATTTTACTTCATATTAATAGAAAAGTGTTTTTTATATTATACATTTTTTATTATTCTAAGCGGCTTTATGCCTAAGGTATATATTTAAGACGGATATTTTGTCTATTTAAGTTTTTTTTATAAAAAAATGACATATCTCATGGTAATATATGATAATTTATTTTATAAAAACATAAAAAATGTTATGAAATTGATTGATAATTATATTTGATTATGTACATACATCTACACATATTATTTACTTAAGAAAAATGCTAAGTGCATAAATACTGCGCTTTTAAGAGAATATCTATTGTATTTTGATATGTCACATATGAGAATATAAGACCTTGGGACAATCGTGCCTAAAAATTATCGTAAAAAGCGTAAATACACCACACACGTTATTTACGGCAATTAGGAATAAAAATAGAATAAACCGAGATAAGAATACATAAAGAAGAAAGGAGAATATGTATATATACTAACCAGAAAATAAAAAAGAGATCATTCATTTATATACGTTTGTTATGCGCAAAATCCCGCATTTTTCTGCTTTTTCCCGTGATCTCAAGTGTTACGGACGGTGAGCCAAGGCTTTCATATGGGACCGACGACGTTTATTAATTCACACGTGCAAATACTATTAGTTTCTGTGCGTGACGGGAAAAAAAGAAGAATATCTGCGCCACGACGAATGCGTAAAAATAGCAAAATCACGTAGCAGTGCCATTTTTTTTCTTTTTAGGCCCGACCTCTTTCTAGTCAAAACTCGATAGTCGATCACTTATGACTTAATAATAGAACATTTTTTCCTATTTTCAGTTCTTTTGTTTAGTTTATTTGGATTTAATTGTGTATTTGTTTTATTGTTTCAGATAGCACTTTAATTCGTATCGACTACTTCTTTATAATAAACTTATAACTGAATAGCCTTACCATGGCACCAAACTAAAGAAATAATTTGTAAAACCTAATTGAATTAAATAAATTACGGTACCCTTTTTAGACTATTTTTTCTTAGTTTTCATTGATTTAACTATGCTTATAATAATACCGTAAAATTAATAAACGTTTCGCTGTGTTTGTTATTTTCTTGTTCACAGCACCTGGTGGCAATGCGTGGATCTATTGTTTATATTAATTTAATTTTCTATTTATATTTTGTTGACAATAAAATTGTATATTCATTGAAAAGTGCAATAATTTAAAGCAAAAAGTCAATCATAAATATCTATTATGAACGTTAAATTATAAAAAATGTTGAAATTATAATGAATAATGACGTAAGGATATCGACATATGATTATTTAAAAAAAGTTGGGCGATACATTTAAAACTCCTTGGAATATAAGATAAACGTACAGTTTTATCTAGATAATAATGTATCAAAAAGTATCCAGTGTGCCATAAATCGATTATCCAGTGAAAGGAAACGCTCTTAAAAAGTTGAGAACTTGGGAAAGAAAACATCCTTATACGCGGAATCTCAGCTCGTGTATTAACAAGAAAATCCCGTGCGAGGAAAAGAAGAAAAAGAAGAAAATAGTAAAAGGCAAAAGGAGTTACACCCTCGAGAATTTTTGGGGTGTCCTTCGCAATAACGGCCATTTATCCTTTGTCGCAAAGCTCCGTAAAAGAGGTTCTAATTAAGGAGTCGCGAGAGAGGGATGTTTTCTCATTTACCGGGTAGCAGCTACCGTAGCCTGCCACCGAGAAACTTCAATTTCCGCGCGATAGACGAGCGACAAAAATGCTAGACGAGCCTTTTATCGAGAGACCGAACGCGAGAAACGAGAAAAGTCTCTCAGTGGTGGCGCCGACCATGCGTCAATGTCAGTGGCATTTGCGGATTCCCAAACGCCCAAAATTCTTTGCGCGTCTTGCCTCTCTGCCATGTGCAAGATTAAAATAATGTTGCGCTCAGATTTGTTATCTTTCCTTGAAACAATCGATTTCTTTTTAAATAAATATCATTATTTATTAATATTTTGAATAGAATAATAGATAAAAATTATACTTGTATACAAATACATTCAATAACATTATAATTATTTAAATAAATTTTATTGGGCTATGAAAATAAAAAATGTTTACAAATAATAATATATATGTTGTATTACGTATTAAACTGACTGTTAGCGAGTGTTAATTCTTTAATATTTGCGTACTATTAGAATCTTTCCTTGTAATATTTATAGGCTTAGATTAAAATATTGTGGTTGAGTGTGTTATATAAAGTGACCTACTTTATCATATTGACCTATATGCGTTACATACATGTTGTTGCAATCATATTGATTAGTTCATTTTAAATTAAAAACAGATTTCGTTTACCATGTCTTCTGGTAGGTCGATTGTTTGAGTAAGAATATATTTGCTCGCGTTAATTAAATTGTACTGTCTAACGTTGGGATCTTGGACAATATCGCGGACTCAGTGTTTGTTTAATTACAGATACTTAATGAGTTAATTAATGTTTTTTTTTATTAGTGGTGCAAACCGAATAAATGGTATTTTTTACATTTCTAATTCAAATACTAGGTATCGTTTTAATGTTGCATATGTCTGTTAATAAAGACTATGATAACCCAGAAGTTAAATGAACTAATAATAATAATTCTGAATTTTAAATAGAACTTTTTTCGAATATCTCCTAGAATATGTATGCATGAATTAAATAATTTAAAATACACTAAAAGGTGTTTAGAAACCATTTCATTTTCAGCTAGTAATAAATATTTACTTTAAAAATAGATGGATGCAATTTTTGATTATATATTGCAAATAATTTTTCTACCTTTGATTGTTGATACAAATTTAACAATCAACCAAATGTGTAGCAGTTCAATTATTTTAATAATAATTAAAAGTTTGCAAAAAAATGGTTCATATTTGTATTTTGATGTGATTTATACATGCTCACATTCATACATTGACACATATAAAAATTAAAAGTCGCCAAGTATAATAAAACCATCTAATGTAAAATAAATGTTACCAATTTGCGAATTGGACATTTTATCTTACCGCTTTGGGTAAAATCAATATAAATTAACAGAAGATAGCTTGGATTATATGTACATATCGAAAATAACTATTGATTAAACGATGAAAAAGTATGAAATAATTATTACATTCACCTATTTTGACAGCTACCGTTTATAAAAAAATAAATGTCAATATTTATTCAAATGAAAATAAAATTTTGAATAGTGTTTTTTGTAAAAATAAAAAAAAACTAGCATGAAAGATCAAAATTATTGAGAATTACTACGCGAAACAATGCACAAAATACCGAAGTACAAGTTCAATCACCTCGATATTCTCTTTCAACTTAATAAACATCCATTGTTCCGCGTTATTGTTCATATATTTGAAAGGAAAATGTATTTTTTATCTTTTTTTTATGTACAATCAAATCTATTCATTTTTGTTTTATAATTATTCATTGTATTTTATTAATACTATACACTATATAGAATTATTACATGGTTTAAACTTGCTGTATATTTGTTGAATACATATACAAAATTGTAAATACTCTTACATGGGATTTAGCAATTTTTTGGCAGGAACTATATATCTATTATAATTTTTAATTGATAAAATTTTTTAAAATTGTTATTTAGAGCATCGTTTATTTAATGCCAAACTATTATTTTACTTGTGTTACACAGTAAAATTTGTAAATACCATCATTTTAATTCGGGATACTTTTATTTCAGATGATAGTATACGGACCCTAAAAACTTCTTGGATTTTGCGGCGAGTTATTTTATTATTCTACTTCATTTTTAAACCACTAGATAATCTAAATTCTTCGAACTCGCAGTATTTACTACATTGCGCGAATGCGATTTACGTTGATTGATGAAATTTTCGAACATCATGACTGGAAGCGAAATTTATTGATCGGTGTTGTATATTATGAGTTTTCGGATTACCAAAGGTCAACTATTTACAATAATACATGGACATGTTCTAAACGCGTGGATTATAATGTACTGAGTGAATATTATATGTCAATATTATAAAAGAAACTGAGAAAAGATTTATATTCCGTCTTAGAAATAATGTTAGGATTGTATTTAAAAATGTGAGAAGTACATTTGAAATTAATTAATCGCGTATTCCAAATTACTACATCTGCTGTGAGTAACAGAGTAAAAACTGATAGAAAAACCGTCGCTTAAAGGAGCTTACGTTGAAAGCTTATTGGATTGTAATGAGACTATGCTCAAAGCTCTAGGAAGATTAATCAAGATGTTACAGATACACGAACATCCATTTACCCTTTGAGGTGCTCGGTATTAATCAAACATCTCGATAATTCGAAGCAGTTGATAGGTAAAATCTCGCATTCGCATCCTTGGAGGCACGCATGCATAACGAAAGCGCAATGACCAAGCTCGCAACGCAAGGAGCAGCGCGTCCCTCGAAAGAAAGGCGGACCGGAGTTCGGAGTCCGGAGTCCGGACCACTACGCGCAAGGTTGGGCCACCGCACGGTCCACACGCGTATAGCTATATATATGCCAGAGGCACACACGGACTCAAACGCGGACCGCACACGCAGACCCTTAAATACGGCGTATATAGGTATATAAGTACGGGCGCGCGCAACTCGGAGGTTTTCCCACATGTTGCGCCTGGCTCGCCGGGCGCAAGTCCGCCCGGGCCAAGACGCGACACTCGCTCAGGCGGCCCCCGCTCGCGGCCCTCAGTTACGCGGATGCCATCGGAGAGCGCGAGTCGCACGCTCCGCTCGATTCGCTTTCCTACACGTACACACGTATCTGGACAGTCGTTTTCCTCTCGTTCCGAGTCGCCGAGTCTCCCTTACGCCCTAACCACCCTCGATCCCTGGTGCCGCGTGCCGCGTGTCGCGTGTCGGTGGTGCTTTTGTTTGTTTATTTGGTGAAGGTTCGATCGACTGCGCGATGTGACCGCGGGAGGATGACCCGCCTGAATAACACCGAGGGGATCCTGATGCGGCTTTGAGCCGCAACTGGTTCTACTGATCAAGGTATAACCCGATCGCTACCTCACGGATTTCTCTATTTCTTATCGCAAGTTCAATCAGTGCTTCAAAATTTTCTTTACGCGTACACCCATAGCCCCGTGTGTATACTTACACTTTGATGTTGGTTCATCCGTATTTTCGTACTGATAACCCCGCTCTTCCGGCAGTCAAAAATTTAGTATAGCCAGGAGCAGGATTAGCCCACGGGACAAAATAAATATTCCCCTTCATTAACATTTTAATTACAATATTTCCGATAATTATTGTTTACGCAGTATATGTACAATACTGGGTGAGAATCAGATTTAGGAAGCGATTGGCCCGCTCGTGCTGAAATGTGATAATCGAATGTTGTTGTAAACTTTGATCACCGTGCAGTTCGACATTGTGACTACTCTGTCGTTTATAAATATGAATTAGAAACGCGATTTATGTAATTTTCCGGTAGGGACTTACGACTGTGCGTGGTAGGATTCAAAGAAATAACCTGTCAAATATTATTTTCACTTCAATCGTAACGATACTGTCTTCTAAATTCCTGTATTTCCGCAACAGTTTTTTTTCATCGATATTACGCTTCAATATTATTTTATTATTGCTCTCAATGTAATAACTTAATGCAATTTAAATATTATTGTGGTGATTTAGAGTTATTATTTTTAATTTCTATCTTTATTATGTTTAAATTCCTCTCTTATATATTTAGATATTGAATTCTTAAACTGTTAATAATTTATTAATAGCTAAATGTGCATGCGCTACTCGATGATAATAAATTTATCGGTTTACTGTAAAATAATTGGAAATTTCGTGCACACCCGATAAACTTGACTATAATTATTATATATGTGAATAATTTTATAAAAAAATGTAGTATTTACTTTTGCATTACTTAAATTAAAATACGATGATGGACACTTTTGCCGCGCATAAAAAGAATATAGAGTAATTTTTACAATATTATTTAGTAATGTTTACTATTATAATAAAGTAATTTTCAAATAAGTAAAAAATTCTCTGCGTTTATCATTAAAAATTCAATGAACGCAGCTTTCAATTCGGTACACAATTAACAGTTCATAAATTTGTAGCGCTGTTGCTATTCTAATGAGATCGAGTTATTTAAATGACTAGTATTGTACGAATAACGTGCATATAATTTCCGAAAATTCATCGTCTTCATTGTCACTAAGCTTTATCTTTCTTATATTTTTTATTTTTACTCAATTGATAAAACAGACAATTAACGAAAATGAATTAAACAAAGTCATAATTATTCAATTCACAATTCTGTATCCTTCACTTAAAAGATTCTGCTTTCTATAAAGTTTTGCATTTGACAATTATAAGTAATACTCGGAGCATAATGTTGATAAGCACAATAAGAAATACTATTTAAATTTATTATAGAATAACTATCAATTACATTTTAACGTTTCATTAATTGTTTAAGACTTGTTCAGCAATTATATATAAAAGATTTTTGAAAGATTCGCACAAAGTACCATATTTCAATATAAAATCCAAATTATTGGTAAATTGTAGAAAAAAATATTTCTCACCATTCAATTACGATTTTCGTGGATCCAATGAATATATTAGACGTTACACGGAAAAGCTCGGTTACGAAAGAAAGAGTTACATCTTACTTGATGATCAGATATATCTTAAGAAGATTTTCCAAAATATCAAGCAAAACGAAAATTGATACGAAACTAAAATGAGGAAGAAAAAGAAGAATAAGAAGAAACGGTACATAATCTCAGCTTTTCATTTGGGGTTTCCATGATTCATCAAGTTTCACGCGCAATAAGGTCTCGTCTCCTAAGATGTAGCTTGAGTGTCGCTGGGTCGCGGGAAAAGCGTATATAGTGTACGAGAGAGCCGGGTAAAATCGTTAGGTTGCTCGTTTTCTACGCGCGGTTGCTTGATGGCGGATCTCATCGGCGAGTAATGCTCGACGAGCCGCGCGAAATCAGAGAAGGGATAGTGATCTTGGAAGCGCAGACACGAAGGGCGAGAGAGGCTCGAAGTATTAATAAAAGGGGTTGAAGGCTGTCGAGACGCGAACTCCTTTGCTCTTTTTCCGGGCGCTTCGCTGAACATTTCGTTGGTGGTTTTCAACGTTCGATACATTGTCTTGTATCTTATTTTACCTCCACCTTTTCGACAAAATTATTTCAACATCTTTACTGTTCTTATTATATAAAAAATTGTAGAAATTCATTGTCACTTGTTCAGTGTAGAAAAAATTATTGCACGTGAAGTACCTGTATTATTAATACTAACTTATTGATACATATACACACGTGTGTATTCGTATCGAAGAAATATTGCTATAAATAATATATTGCACTACGTAGTATATAAATTTTCTATAACCTTTTTTTCGTATGGAGATATATTGCACGAGGTAACTTGTTGCAAATCGATCCCACCGAAATTTTGATACACAAGCAAATGATTGAAAAATATTGATTCTGGAATTCTATGGTAAACCTGATTTTATTTTATATATTTATGCCAAAGAACGTATATCGTAAATGAACTCACTGTTATTTATTTCTAATATTCAACTCCATTTAAACGCAAAAGATAAAAAATAATAAATAAGTTGAATAATTTTATGAAATAAAAGAAAAAAGTAACTCAAGTGGTTCAAAGTGTATCATTTCATTTAATTCATTACAAAACCAAAAAGTTACATTACACTATTCTCTGCAATTTTCTGATTTTAGCATTCTACAATTTCCATAAAATATTTACACGGTTATATAAGCTATAGAGAACATGTTCATCCAAGTGACAAGCATTGTTACTGTCTAAAATAATGTGAATAGATTTTATATAAATACAAACATTTAAACCCGCTTTTGTTTGATAAATAATGATTCAAGTACACATTGTATAATATTTCTATTATACACAACTTTTTAAACTGTGTTACAAGTATATATTGGATTTTAATAATATCATAAGCATATTAATTGCTTTGATTATTGAGGCGCAGTTTATTAATAACAGTAACATTACAATGCACGTAGTTCTAGTGAATTAAATTATTAGTACAACACAGAAATTGCTGCAATATTGTCATAATTTTATTAAAACAATTTAAATATAAAAAATATTTAATGGTAATATGTACCGAATAGATGTTAATCTAATTGTATTGAAATGCTACAAAAATATCACACGCCGGGTATGATTATATTAAAAAAGAAGAGAGCGTGTAAATTATAAATAAACCGCGTGCTTCAGAATAATCTTTCAGTAAATTACCTTTGCGATGAATCATTTATGAATTCAATTGATTAATTTTAACGTAACGATGCGCTTGTACGATTGATCTCGCGATACATATTTACAAACTCTTAAAAATGACTAAATTGCAAAATTACGTTGAGAATTCCGCGGACTGTGAAAAAATACATTATGCACGCTATAAGAGCTTTTGAATATTTAATGCGACTTCAATATTAATGTAATTCAGCTTTAATCTCTGAAAGACAAAAAGCCGCTTGCTTTCTCCACTCTTAGTATTGTCCGAAGTATGTACAAGATTAGTCTAGTTTATATCCATTGTCCTTCATTTAATTCACACATACTTTATCTTTTTATATTTTTGCAGAAGAAAGAACAAGTTTAGTTTTAGTTTAATTATCACCACTGTATAATAATGTGTCTATAAATTTACAATAATAGAATCACATGTTATTTTGACTAAATAAATAATAATCGTTCGATGCTATGCGTTATATGCGTTATATGCTATACGTATAAAAAATCAATTCATATACTTAAAATTAAATTAGATTAAATTATATAATTTTACTACATAATTTTGAACAGTTAAGAATGTATATATCGCGTATTTAAAATCGTAAAATTTTTATTACCATTTTTGCCCTTTAATATCTTTTTTATTCCAGTGTGATTTTCATAACATTTTTATACTACACGAGATTCCACTCTTAAATGTTCATAACTTTGCAGTGATTTAATATTTTCGGTCCGATAAGATTCGAGTTAAATGACGTCTTTAAACTTCTATTGATAAAAATTTTATGTTTCACAGTGGTTACATTGATATAAATATTTCGAAACCATTAACTTTCAATGGGTATTATACAATGTTCGAAATTATTGTTTATAAATTACTAAATAAAATTATAAAGCCATTAATTGATGAGCATAAATAAAGAGATAAATATTTAAGTAAAAATTATTTTTAAAGCAATTTTATCGATCATTAAATCTAACTACTTATAAAGAATTATAATATAGCTCTGAATTAAAGTATGTGGATTTAATTATTTTTTTAAGGGGGGAATTGAAACCTTTTTATATAAAGATAAAGTACTAAATTGTAGGAGCATTCTAAAACTGGTTTAACGTAATCAATGATACTAATTCTCAATATTTAGCATTCAATAGCATCGGAAATGGAAACATACCCATTGGTCGTACTTTAGAGTATTGAGAAAGTAATTTCCATACCCATTTTCCTATTTATTTCAAGTAAATTACCATTTAAAGGGATAACACGTATTTTATAAATTACAGAACATTACAAAACATTATATAATATCAATAAAATTCTTTCTGCTTTAATTTTTCTTTTGTTATTTAAAATAATCTCTTAATTGATTATTAGTTTAGTTATAATACATTTACATAAAAGAATTTTTTATGTCACGTATATATACATGAAATGAAATTTAACATTTAATACAACATGATATGCATTTCAAATTTTCTTCTTAAATTTGTATACAAATGAGAATTTAGAATTTATAGAAACTAATGCAGCAATTTAGAAGGTTTGTATGGGTACTTCAAACGTATACATATTCTGCCTTATTTTAATAATAACACTGTAATCTTAAAAAGAGAATGCTCGTGTAAGTGTGAAAACGTCTGCAAACATGTAAATGTTAGTTCATCGTTCAATTTACATGTTGACATTTCATTTTCGAAAAACAAAGTTTTGGGTAATACGAGAAAATAGGTTAATCTCCAAAGTTTTGGATTCTATTTTGTGAGTATATCTATCCTAGTAGAAAAGTATCGATGAAATTACAAATATCCACATAGAGTTTATCTGAATTACTAGACTAAACTCGACAATTCTCCGCTAGGGTATATTTTGTGAGCATTGTCCTTTACCTCGTCGAATTTCGTTTTTACATCTGCACATTAGATTAAAAATTCGTACACCGTAAAAAAAATTGTGCAAACAAATCGTAGCAGAAATCAGAGCATCCAACGACCCATTTTCTAAAATAATTGATTCAGGAACACCGGCACCAAATAAAATTCCCTCGCTAAATAGCCAGCCAACGCGGAACGACCAGAGACCGGGGAAGGATAAAACGCATAAAACGGGTACAAAATTTCCATACGACGCGTGAAACATAAAAATGAGAATTAAAGAAATAAAAAAAGCGTGCGAGAGTTGGAGGAGTCCCTACCCTGGACGCGTCCCCACCTCTATATGTCGTCTATTTTAATTTTTCGGAGTTTACTTCGAATCCCCGAGACCGCGGTCCAGAGTTGTGCTCGTCTTTAAGCAGTACGTTCGACACGATCGCAAGAAATGGAAGCAGCTGCCGTGAGAGGTGAGAGTGAGACAACAAATCGAATTTCCTTGTCGGCCGTGAGATGATGTAGCGGTTTGCAATTACCGCGTCGGTAACCCTCGCATGTACATAGATATACACACCGTACGAGTACACACGCGTAGGTCTATTAATTCGGTGACGAAGCTACTCCCTGCGTCCCTTCGATGTTCGTGGCTAATTATGGATATTATTATATGCCCGGTGAAAATTCGCAAGGGACCCGCATAGGATCGGTCGTTTATTGTTTTAGGACTTGATTGCCCGGTGCTGCTTTTCACATGCTTATATGTCAATTTTCCATGGAGTTTCTACTCGATTTACGTTAATATACCACTCTGCTCAATACCCCTAATAAAAATCTCTGGAATGTGTAATTAAAATTAGATAAGAAAATTTTGTGTACAACGTGATCGTTTGTTTTGTTTTGGTAACCATAAAAAATTGAAGGTCTTATTGCATCACATCCAAGTATTTTAGTAAATGTATATTGTTGTTTTTTTTAATTATATTTAACCTCTCTTTTCAATAAAAATTGTTTTACTACTTGTGTTGGTTACGAACTAATTTATTTGTGTCTTTCTTGCAACAATGTCATTGTTAGCCTTTGCACAACGCTGACTGATTCAAAGGGTATTTCTAAAAGTAAATTGTTTATTAATTGATCAGATTGTTACAAAAATCATTGTATTGCATGTACTGAATAACTTGTTTAAGTACCCGTATATAGTTTTACATGCATTTTTTATTGAAGTATACATCTATAAATTAATACGTTTTATACAGTTCTTTGAACCGTTTTAGAAGAGCGATTCGATTATTTTTCTTTCTATAACGATACATAATTTTGCAGATCTCTAAATACTTTCATTGAAATATTTTCTTGCAAGATTCAATAGAATTTAAATAATTAAATTTATGCATGAATCTGAGGAATTTAAATATCAGTATATACGTACTTAATTTTCATAATTTTACTTTTATTAATTTAGTATTCTAGCGTAATAAACAATTTGATATAGTTTAATTGCACTAAAAAACTAAGTAACACTAACATTTATAATATGCTCGCAATATCAAGAATATGTTTAAATCATTATTTATTAATCATTAACAAACTGCTCTGGTAACAAAATAAGCAAGTTAACATTTTAAATGACGGATTTTTATTCAACGTAATTGCATGAATTTCGATTATTTTGATTACACAATTAAAATTATATTTTCATAAACATAATTCTTATAAAGAATAAGTAACTTTATCCGAAGAGTATTTAAAAGGCCAATTCGTACGAGTAATTATAAATCATTTTTTATTTTAAAACAATATGTATAGGTATATAGGTATTATGTTTCCGAAGCAAAACGTTATGACATTTAAAAGAAATACTAACACGAACCAGCAATTGTGAATGACTGCGAACGAACTACGTAATAGCTCTTCAAATTCTATTTTAAGAAGCATAGGAATACGTAAAAAAAACTGCGTGATGAATGTGCTTGCTGTATTTATAATAACACTATCGGTAACAATACATCCGGTGTGTAAAATTGAATTATCTTCTCAATGACAAATTCAAATTGACGTATATACGTGATATAGAAAATATTTAACAAGAACTTCTATATGACCATCGACCTTCGCTCGGTAAATAAGGCATCTATATGTGTAGAAAATACACATATATAGTTGTACCTTTTAATTCGGGCTTTTGGATGGACAGTATTACGCGAAATTCCATTGATAAGGTAGTATCGGTCTCCTTGTTTTCGATAAGGTAATCACCAAGTGCCGAAAGCAAATCGATCGCTTTGCCTGATAATGAAACTTCCTACGATGAAAGTTTGACGCATTTTCGGAACCACGCACGAACATCCTATTATATATATGTATGTAGGTACTTTGTCATAATCGTCGGCTTATTTGATCTTCCGTCCCTCCTGCTCGCAAGGTCGACTATATCTCGACGATGTTCTGCGATCCCGTAAAAAATATCGAATCCAAAGGTTTATTTATCTTTGACGTTTCATAATACACGCATTTGCAGTTGCTATCAAGAACGGAGAGTGTATTACTTAAGTCCCAGTAATGTTAAATTTAAATAGAAAATTCTAATAGATATGAATTTGAAAGCCTTTAATACCGTTGATATATTTTTCCGTTATTTGTTATTTTTATAGTAAATTTTTAATGTTTATTATACTTGCCTATATTTTATGGAAATATAAGATTCGTAGAGGCATATCAGAAATGATGTATATGTAATTGCATATGACAATTCAATAACTTCTTCTCTTTCTTTCATAAATATAATTTTTAATAATAAATTTGTAAATAATAATAATGATAATGGTATTAATAATATTAATTATTATTAGTAGAGAGTGAAAGGTTATTAATTTTGGTATACGTACGTGCTTTCAGGTACACATAATCAAATGCGATTAAATTTGAATAACATTTTGTCAGTAAATAGTCAAATAATCTAAGTAGAAATAGTTCATATTCTGCTTAAAAAATAACATATTAATCATTAAATACAGATTAATTATAGCAACAAGCCGTCTAATGGTTTCTTGCTAATCATATTGTAGATTATATTTCATAAAACTGATTTGATATAGTATTTATTGGAAATAGGGATTAAATGAAATAAAAGACGACAATAATTATTTTATATATGTTGATCTCTTTAATACATTGTCACGAGGAAGGTTAGATCGTTGCTTAACGAAAAGCCGCTCATAGACTAGGCTTAACGTCGATCCATAAAACCAGGAAAACATCAAAATATTCTTCAGAATACCCATACTGCACAGATCTATCGATAGTGGGCTAGTTGTAAAACTGGTAACACAATAAGATCAACCATTTAAACCGTGACAGTACTCATTTATTTGTAAATAAGGCGATGCAACATTTCTTTCTTCGGATATTATCCGAGGCAAACGTTCAAACACGATATTTCATTTAAATTGTTTTAGTTAAACAATTCCACATAAACGGTGTATTACTCGCTTATTTATACCCATAATTAGCCGGCACAATTAAATAAATTTTGTGAAAAAAGAATAAATAATAGTTATCTTAAACTGCAGTCTCAATTATAGTAATCTCTTAATCTCACTTAGCGCACTTGATGAATATTTATTAATACTTCGCATGACGCAATCGAATTAAGAGCAGTGATAAATAGATATAGATATATAGGAAGTAAGCCGTTATTACTTTCGCGCATCTTTTGTTAAAGTTTCTCTGTTACAATTAGAAATGTCTCATCGATCAAATCTTATATAAATCTGCAAGTTACAACCAAATTCTCGTATGCAAATTTATTAGTCATAAGTTTAAAGACTAATCCTTGAGATTCTCTTCAATCCTTTCGTAGATTACAAGGTCTTTATTGTAGTTTGATAATGTTCAACACCCATTGATTTAAGTTGAGTCATTATACATTTTTTATATTAAGACGTTCGCGAGAATTCATTTGGGATAATCTGCGTACAAGAGATTCTGTAGACGAGAGATATAACCAACTATGCAGATCCACATAGTTGATCATTTTGTAACATAGATTGTATAATTATATAGTTAATCAAATAATATATTATCCTTGCATTTCCAATCCATGCTATTTAGATTAAAGAATAAAGTTGACATCTACTTTTTTAACATTTAAAAAGATTACCAGTATAATAAATGAATATTTATTAGAAAAATTAAAAAAATAATTTATCACTTTAATATTACAATTTTTGGTATAAATATCTGGTTCACCATTTGTATAAATCCAGGTAACTTTCTTCATATTATATTTATGCATCCACTTGTTCCCGTGAAATTAAAGAACCTCGTAGAGTCTCACTCAAAGAGGAAACTGCAATTTTCGTCACTCAAACTGAATTTCGCACAGGTTTTACCGGAGAATTTTTTAATACAAAATCCGGGCTTAACACCTTTGGTCTTGTTTTATCGTGCTCCAACACCAACCGGTAATACACCTATATATTTACAACACCACATACTACTGTATAGTAAGATAAAAATCGTCGGAAAAGCGCGTTAGATTCGTGTCGTAGTAGCGAACAAGGAAAAGAGAGAAACTTTATCGAAGAACAGGATCCGAAATTTACGGGAAACGAATGTACGAACGAGCCCAACATATGCTTCCAGTGACATTTTTCAACCTGACCGATGATAACGGTCGATAAGACACCCTCCGCGTCGTCAACCTCCCTACGTCTATGATTCCTTGTGCTTCCTTTCGCCCTTCCCTACGCCTTCGCCATCAGTTTTCCTCCCTACATCTGTGTGCAATCGTGGACAAAAATTTCATTAAATCTGTACGTACCTATGCAACTGTTGAAAACTTTATATCGTTTTCAAGTGGCAAAGTCGCGATTACCATATTTTTTGCAGAGTAAAACGGAATAATGCGAACGACTTAAAGAGGAAGTCATGAATTAGGGTAAAACTCGGATTTTCTCTTTAACTTTTAAGAACGAAGGGCAGCATTTTAAAGGGAACTTCACTTCTTTTCTTTTGATAAAACGTTACATTCAACGTTGTTCTATTATTCTAAATTTTTAGAATTTCCCATAGGACTTTGGCAAAAAGATTGGTTCGATTCATCGGGTTTGTTTGATTTATGTACTATTGGACACTTAATTATTTAGACTAAGAAGCATCAGTAACTGAGTCAAACTATTTGTTACCAATAGTAAAATTATATACGTAATACAGCTCTCCGATGTAACAAAATTTTAATGGATAGAATGTTAATATCTGTTACGATTTTAAAGAATTATAAATACTTTTGTATTCTATTTTAGAAATATTCTATATTATATTAGACATAAAAGTTGAAGCATTTGAAATTTTTTGAGTACGCAGTGCACAGTTCGTATGTAGATAAGGTGCGACGTTATCGCGTATATAAGAACATAAGTCTTATCTAGTTATACATAATAAGCGATAAATATGCAAGTGTTAACTTTGTAATTTTTAATGCTTCGCGACCACGCGTACCTCGTGAATTCATAGCTTTTATAAGTAAATTTTATTTATTTTAAGATGTGTACAATTGAATTGAGTAAATATTATTAATTTTTTTAAATTTTATTATACTTTATTTCAGCTAATTTTAGTCACGTATAAAAATACACGCATTGTTTATGTGAATTTAAAAAAAATTTTTTACTTACAAGGAGACCCTCATATGTTTGGGAAACGGATCGTGCCTAGCTCGTAGTTTATGTATTCTAATATAAAAATATGAAGAAAGCCAGAGCCGCAAACCCCAACAATCGTGTTTTCAAAAATTATACGCTGTTAAAGTAAAATTAACAAAAAAATGAGGCTTCACTTTAAACGCTTGTAACTTCTAAACTATCTAATATTAATACTCAAACTAAAGTTTAATGAAAAGCTCAAATAAAATAGATATAATTTTAAAAAAAGTATACGCTTAAATTCGTTAGAGTGGAGCAAAGATATAGCCGAATTAAGAATTAGAAGAAATTTATCTTAAAAAATCAATAAAATTTGTAGCGTCCAATTTTTGTTAAATTTTCTTCTAATTCTTAATTTGGTTATAACTTTGCTCCATTCTAATGGATTTGAGCGAACTTTTTTTTTTAAATTGTATCTATTTTATATCTGAGCTTTTCATTAAACTTTAGTTTGAGTATTAATATTTAATAGTTTAGAAGTCACAAGCGTTTAAAGTGAAAACTCTTTTTTTTGTTAATTTTACTTTAACAGCGTATAATTTTTGAAAACACAATTGTTAGGGTCTGCGGCTATGGATTTCTTCATATTTTTATATTAGAAAACATATCCTACAAGCTGGGCACGATCCGTTTCCCAAACATATGAGGGTCTCCTTGTTAGTTCATTTTTGGAAGTAACATTTTGTTAAAAACCAATTATACTTGTGTGGAGTGGTATATATTTTTCTGGAAGGTATCAATAGTTTAAAGTATATATACGTATATAAAAGTTGAATTTATCTGCAATACAAAACATTAAAGTAGTGTATATTTACTTTGAAAATACATGCAATCGGTATTTAGTCAATTAATTGTTTGATAACATTATCAAACATTAAGTACAATAGAAAAATGTATATACGTATACATAAATAAAGCGATCTATAATAAAAAGATTTGAAGTAAAAATGTCTAATTCAACAATTAAATAAATTGTCTTCGCGTATTTGTTCACTCGAAAAGTTGAGCAGTAATCAGACAAAGTTAGCAGGGTTACTTCATTCTCTTTTATCGTAGTTATAGGTATCTATAGGTAACCAAAAATCGAAGCGAGCAAGACCGTGCTCTCGAATTCGAACACTTCGATTACCTTTTCTCAGGGACTTCTTTTTTTTGCTAGAGTCAACGAAGGAAAAAATTGAAATTTTATGAGACTCTGACACTTTGTTACCAAATATAGAGGGTACTTCATGACCACTTTCTCGAGATTACTTCGTTTTGAAAAGAATTATGGATAAAAATAGAATTAAACAATTTAAAGACAATTGACTAAAATAACGAGAGATAAAGTATGTATTAAAATACTTATAAATTGTTCCTGTGAATTAACTAGAGTAAAAAACGATTAATCAATCCGCTCTAACTATTTTTAACAAATTAATTTAACCTTCATTGAGTAAACAAATTTATGTCATGAATAATATTTACATTTAAATATTATTATGCAACAGTTTAATAACTATTATCGAATTTAATCACTATTTACATTCACATTTTATAATATATGTTATTATGATAAACTGATGATTTTGTTTATAAATAACAACTTGAGCATATCAAGGATATATTGAACATATTGAAAATAAGTTTTCAATTTTTTAATATTATCTGATTGACAGAGTTACGTTTTTCTTTTCTTGGATTGATTTTTAATGCAACTTATCCCTGAAAGAAAACATCGACGAGTAAGTATTACGGTTGACTAGTTGATTAAATAGAAGAATTTTTTCTTCATAGTTTATTCTAATTTTAATAACAGCAATAATTAAATGATATCAGCACATATACAAAAATAATGGATTTTTTAAATTTTCTCTTTACTCAAGCAATAGAAAATCTTGTATATTTTGTAACAAAAAATGAATTGACTTACTCATAATAATATACATCATAATAAAAACATTCTCGATCACGCGTGAAACTAATCATAAAATTGTGTCGATGTTAAGTTTAATACGAAAATCTAGTATACGTAAGCAATAAACGGTCTCGGAATAAAAAGTAAAGTTATAATCTTCAGGTAGCCGTACCATTTGCCAGTTTAACGCATGCAGAGATTACATCGTTTTGGAAGGCTCGTAAATGCACAAAATTCCGCACGAAACATCCCATTCCAACTATCACGTACGCTAGGCCCAACGTACGGATCGTTCGCTGCTCTATTTATACAGCTGGACATATCGCTAAACGCTTGATCTTGTCCTAGATTTCTCGAGGTCTCTATTTCTTTATCTCTCTCTCTCTCTCTCTCTCTCTCTCTCTTGGTCTCCCACTCGTTTCGCGGGCCATAAAACATCGTGGTTTCTTATTATACGCACGGGCTCTGGCCGTTTTCCGCCTCGGGGCAATCGACGAGTGAAATGACCCTCAGGTTTTGTGTGCACGTCCTCTCCCTTCGACTAGAATCGAGAGTGACGTCGAGCATGACAGCGAAGGATCAGAGATATTTTCTCACCGAATCGAGCTCCGTCGAATTTTACGCTCTTGTATATCTTGCCGATGTGTGTACAACACGACCGAGAGCATGGAACCTTTGGCGGACGTCCAATTTTTGCCCGACGGGTCGAAAACCCGCTGTTTATTCTTCGATTGCGCGCTGATACTCTCCAAACGGAGATTTTCCTTCTTCTCCGTGTTTTTTCTTATTTTCAAGGGGAGGGACATCTTTGCTTTTCCACCGTCGACCATCGATATTTGTCACAAGATTCTAGAGAAGAACTAAGAAATGCGTATTTTTACATTTTGCGGGGAATTCTTTTAGATTTCCGCACGTGCAACTTGCGGTTATAATAGGTTTTTTCTTTTAAACTAAAATAATGTCTCTCGTCGAAAGTGATGTATATTTATTTTCTATTTTCACGATAGATTCTATTTTTGATGTGTTTACCTCTGTAATACTAAATGAGATCCAATTTTTCGCATCGTGTTGCTCAAAAATATTGAAATTAGACCTTTGACATGCAATTTATCAAGCGTATAGGAAATGCTAATTACTTAAAGTATAATTACCATTCTTATAATCAAGATTTTTTAAAGGCATTTTTTAATGAAATTAATATTGAAAACAAGACGATATCTATAGTAACCACAATTGAAACTTAAATAAAAAAATTCTTCGAATAGAATCTATTTGTGTTCTGATCTATTTTTAAATAATAATAAATTTTTTATGATTTGACTGCCCAAAAATATATTTTACTTTTTATTCTTAGAACATTTTTATTTGAGTATGGGTAAAATGTAGTCATAAAATCAAATTTATTGCTTTTCATCTAAATCATCTAATACTTTATATGCCATGTTTGTAATCAAAACACAAAAATGTTTATCTATTTTGATTAACGTATATTCAAAAAAATTATTTGAATTAAAGGGACAAGC
Organism: Theocolax elegans; assembly: GCA_026168455.1. Taxonomy (NCBI): domain Eukaryota; kingdom Metazoa; phylum Arthropoda; class Insecta; order Hymenoptera; family Cerocephalidae; genus Theocolax; species Theocolax elegans. The sequence goes on from CM047425.1 coordinate 84,504,509, forward strand.
TTGGGTTAAAAAAAACTATTCAATATTAACACTTAACATTTTTTTATAATAATTGAAAACATTTCTCAATTTTTGAACAAATTATATTATTATAAACTTTTATTTAAAATTTTTCGAACAATTTATATGTAACAAAACTGTAATAAGTAATTATAAGACTCCACACTCCGATTTTTTTCTATAATGGATATAGCGCAGTATATCTCAGAAACCATTTGATTAAATAGGTTGAAATTTTAACAGTTATAGCAAAACATGATTTAAATCGACTTAAGTAAAACAGAATTTCAATAAAAGTCTAAATGTTTATTTAAAAAAATTATTTAGCAGTTTTTATACAATTTTTCAATTTTTTAAAATAATTTTATACTAATATTTTAACACATTCTATTCCATTTAAATGGATTACAATCATATTTAAAAGGTACTATTCAGCCTATTTGATGAAGTGATTCCTCAGATATCCTACGGTAAGTCCATTATGAAAAAAATCAGAGTACGAAGTCTCATAATTAATTAACGTAGTTATGTTACAAATAAATTGTCCAAAAAAATTTAAATAAAAATTAATAATAATAAGATTAGATTAAAAAATTAAGGAATGTTATGCAAAATATTATTAATTGTTTATATTAAATCGTGTTTTTTCAATTTTAACTCAGGCTTGTCCCCTTAAAGAACGGTAAGATATACTACCTGTGTTTACTACATTTATAAATTTGTATAAACAAATCTATATTAAGGATAATACTTGAACTTTAAAAACCGAATTTGTTTGAAATCATGAAATATGATTATTTGCCTTAAATAAAAATTTTGATATTTCATCGATCAAACATAACTTATGAACCCTTTGAGCTATTTTAGCGGAATAGCGTTAGTGTCAAAGCTCTTGATTTCAGCTTTCTCTTCGTTTTTAGGTCCCTTTTGCATCTTTTTCTCTTAGATTTTTTTAAAACAGTCGCATATGTATACCCACGGGCCCATGGATAAAACTTTAAAACGCAGGTCCATTTATTTTGACCAAAGAATCATATTCCAGAGTTTCAAATTTGTTGTGAGTACTGAATTTTTATGAATATATCAATAACGCTAATTGGTATTTATCAAAATTGCATCAAACTTTATAAGAATAACTAAAAAATATATTTAGGATCTACTAACGAACGAAAATATTTTATTTTAACACATTTCAAAAGTTAATCTAACATTGAAAAAAATGAGAAAACATAATTTAAAATCTTTGATGTCAAATATATACTCGAAAAAAGTAAAACTTTAATAAAACTTTTAATTTATGTTTTCGTATCGCTCGAAAATTTGTAACTAAAGGTATACAAGCATTCATTTGAAAAAGTAAAAATAAACAAACTCGTATTTTCGGACACTTTCTCATATGTTGGAGTATGAAGAAAATCAATTTTCATGATATGGGTATATAAGAATATTGCACATTTCTAAATTTTTTTTCAAATAATAATAAATTTGTTTATATTTATCTAAAAAAGGTAAATTAATTAGTGTATAAAATGACCCGATGAAATTTTACTTATATACGTTGCGTAAGTACCGAAAAAGTTATAATTATAAACTAACAAAATAGAAAAATATATGTTACACGTAGCACAGTCCAATCCGAAAATTCAATCCAGGATAAGTTAATTAATGCTCTTTACAATTCATCCTTAAGCTGGAAGCTGCGTTAAATAAAATAACAGCTCGAACGCGAGTAAATAATACGGGTACCGTGCAAAGATACGTAAATATATCGATTATGCTAATTTAAGAGTTTGCAGAGTCCAACTAATCCGATAACCTGTTGGAAAAGCAAATGTAAACAAAACTGATCGCGGTAGGTTATAGTAGTTGAAAATGCGAACTGGTCGGAAACCACGAGGAGTGTCGAGCTGTCGGAAAGTCTCGGTAAAACCAGTCTCATCGACTCCGAAGAATCGATTGGCAGGGTGAAAAGCCTCGTGTTTCGTTCGGTTTCTTTCTCGGGGAACGCGTGCCGGACTATACGGGAGCTCTCGCTCCGGCTTCTTCGCCGGCACCCGCGTAAAGGGCGATAGACACGTAGACTGGCTCGTGGAATCGCAAAGTAGGTCCTATTGTCTACGTCATTTTTCCCCCAAGTGCATCCGCAAATAAACGGCGAGCGAAATATATTCTTGGAGCGAGGGAACGAGCACGTGGATGAGTGGCCTGTTTCGGCTTAAAGTCAAGGAGCGTGAGACGGAAAATCGATCGCGCCGTTCTTCAATTCGGCGCTGATGCGCATTAATTAAAACCTTGCGCCTTTTCCGTCCGTTACACGTACGTAAGCGTGCGAGAGTGGTTCGTTACCCGCCGATGAATGCGTCGATACTCTTCGAGTCGATATTTGACGGTGATGGTCTATATACAATAGTTTATATATATGTATATTATTCCTTAAACGCGAGTGGTTACCGTTCGAGGGAGAGAATTACCTGTATACTTGGAATAAAAGGAAGTAAGTTTCCTCGCGGCAGACTCGGATTGGAATTACAAACTTGAACGAATATCCATAGCCCAGCTGATTGCGTTATCTCGCTGCTGAATATACAAAAGGAGAAAATAAAAGTGCCGCGGCTCGTATGTAATTTTTGATAAGGTTTAAATGGGTATATGCAGAACTTTTCTTTAATCTAGATTACCACACGCCTGAGATTTTCAGTGTTCAATTTGTGCGCTCCAATCGCACGTGAAATCTCATTTATTTTTCATTTAATTTTTTTGCTTCTCGCTTTTCTTCATTTTACTGCAGACATGTGTACGTATATCTATACAAGAATTATTTGTGCTTCGACAGATTAAATTTCTTCATTTCTGCCTTTCTGAGCAGGACCGCTATTCTAATTTTGTGCTTGTACAATGTTATATGTGTATTACTGTATACTTAACCTACTGCCAAGGTAAAAGTTAATTTAATCACTTCAAAAATAATTTCACTGCACAGATATACGGTGCAATAATTATTACATTCTATTTTCATGTTTTAGTTAGTTTCTAATAATAACCGAAAACTATTTAAAGAGATTAAATCATCTTCCTGATTTGCTCGTTGTTCCTTAATAGTATAATAATCTCAGAACAAACAGTCGAAAGTTATAATAATGTTTATTTAAAACTAAATATTCAATTTATATCTAACAAATCCATATTCCAACTATCTTCGCGTGAGGTTTAAAACAAATGGTACTTTCCACATTTTTTGCGCTGGGAAATTACAACAGTAAAAAAGAATCACAGTGACGCCACACTTTAAAAATAATCGTAAAAAACGAAAACGCGTTAACATCCTGCAAAAAAAGAACGATCTAAACGAATATAAAAGAAGACGGAAACGTACGAAAAATTACTGTACACACCGGTATAAAAGTGAAACAAAGAGACGCGAAGCAAGAAAGAAAGCAAAGAGTGGAGAGGCTATAGTGGTTGGGAGAAAGAAGAAGGAAAAGCGGGGAGAAGAGAACGTGGGGGAGGGAAAAAATAAAGGAAACAAGCAGGAGGTGGTTGCTTCGGGAGGAATCGATAAACTGCCGAGTCCCGTGCACGTGACGTGGAAGCTCATGAGGCGCGATAACGGAGAAACAGAGCCCAGAGAGACAGAGGGAGAGAAGGAGAGAGAGAGAGAGAGAAAGTAAAGTACCCAGAGAAACGCACCGGCAAGCTGCTCCTTCTTCCACTGGTGGCATGTGGTTTTCCGCTGTGAAAACAGACGCGAATCGAGCTGACTCTTCTTTTACTCTCCTCTTTCGTCTTTGCTAATTGACCTTCCTTCTTCTTCCGGTGCTCCAGTAAACACCAGATCCGGAATACTCCGGAGACTTGTGCGCGAATTCCAACCGCTTGTTCTCTCGCTCGCTTACCTTGGACGCCCGCATTTTTACTTTTGGACCTTTTTATCATTCGGTCCTATTTCTACATCGCAATATAATTGCGTGACTTAGTTCACTGATAGAAATGGCTTAGTTATCATTATTAATAATAGGATTTTAAATACTGTTTAAAGTGCGGTAATTAAGTAGCACTGTATAAGGAGGAACTATATGAAAAGAATAATCGAAAGAAATGGTCCAATATTTAACCAATGTGATAAAAACGTTAAAAATTTCGCACTAATTATGAGCAACCACAAATAATGTTTCATTTATTTTATCAAATATTCATTTAAACATATACTTTTTTAATAAATTATTCATTTTTATCTAATAAATATTTATATGTAGAATGAATGACAATTATTGAAAATGAATAATATACGATTAAAGTAAAAAAAAATTTAAATGAGCAGGTTTATTGAAATATTTATTTCACTTTTGCATTCGATATTCTCGTATTTTAATATAAAAAATAGAAGTGTAATATATTTTAATTAAAAAGTCTACGATCGTATAACAAAAGGGTTAGTCGCATGTTTAAAGTAGCTTAAAGTATGTTGTAATGCAATGAATGTAATTGAATAAAGCTTATTGTACAGTTATCACATTAATATAGGGCTCATTAATACGAATTAACAGAAATTATTCTGAATCAAAATAAAATGAATTGCTTCTTTGTGGTTTGACAAAAATCAATGTTTCCTTGTATATCATACATTTCTATAATACCCTCGAATATCCTTTAGTATTTATATCAATAAAAATTGGGAAAATTATTAATTTGACATCATTCATCATCCGTAAGTCATATAAAACTAACAAATATTTACAGGAACGAATTAATATACAATCAAATTAAGAAACGATTCATTTCATGTTTTTTTACGTTTGGCAACGTTTTGATGAATTATCACGCTATATCCTTATTTACATACAAATTCAATCCGGAACAACTTTTATACACATTGTTTTTTAATCTATCTACTTACTATAAATTAAATTTATTCAATAATTTCACTAACACATTGTTCTATAATTAAAAAGAGTATTAAAGTTATACATGATGTATTTCCACTTTTATGGCTTTCTACTCGCATATTTCATGTTTAACAAATTACTTAAGCTACTAGAATTAATCATGCATACCCGCCATTTTTTCTATTCGAATCTGTATTTTAGACGTTACTTTTTACTAAAAACCATAAACTTATTTGCAAATACAAATGTTGTTGCAAATATATAATTTTTATCAATACGTATATTTATGATTTATCACGATGAATGCATATGCACATTTAAAGATATTTTTCTGCGCTAAAATCGAAAAACCAGTCAAAACAATAAATTTTCAATATTTTATACCTTATATACAAACTACATTTATTAAATTAAATAAACACATAAATAATAACAACCACATAAAAGACCAGTCAAGAATTATAATTTATAAAATATAAATGAAAAAGGCTATTACATACAAAGACTTGTTATTAACACTAAAGTTTCCAAGAAATACCTACTGTTTACTCCCATGAAAGACAGTTACCACAGAAATAGTACGAAAATTCAAAGTTATGCAAATTCTTATTTGAATACAAATGTTGATAAAGAATAATAAAAAGTAAACAAATTTTTTAATTTATAAACCATTATATATAATTATATACGTACACGGAAAGATTTTTCTTATGAAATTTACCGTGAAAAAAACGAATCTTGAGCCTATTATTTTTTTGCGCTGCATTGGCCTATGATACGTTCGACTTCGAGATCATACGAGTACGGAGAGCCATTGATTCATAGTGTAACATTTTTATATAATGGATTTTGACATAGATATGTGCCCTTACTTGAGGTTACATTTACAAACGAAAGAAAAATAATTATCAAAGTTGGGTAGCAATTTAAGTTTATTAATGATGCCATTATAACGATGACTGAAATTCTTGGTGACCTCGATTTTCACATAGTCGTTTTCAAGTTTTACGTCAGTTATCTCTTACAATAGTTATTTACTCCAATTCTATTCTACTCCTAGAACCTTTATGTTACACTAAAATTTAATAGATCATTGCATGTTTTCACATGTTTATTTAGAAGAAATTAACTATAGTATTAGCCACAAGTGTTTTAATCTTATCTTAATCTTAAATATAAGATTATTATAAATATTGTATTCGTCTAACGAGTATCATATAAGAAATTTTACAGTGTCTATCAATTCATCAAACGCAATATTATAATATATTTTACTTGTCACTTTTATCTATTTTTTTACTTTCAATACCTAGTATATTGGTGAACAATTTGCGATTATCTAATAGTTGTTAGCATTTTTAATTAAATCATTTCTATTTTTCACATGAGACTTTTATACCAGTACACGATAAAATGGGCTACAATGGTATATCTTTCTTTCAAGTTTTAAATATATTTTATATTTTAGATTTTTATAAAAATGTAATTGCATATAATATATATTATTTATTTTATTAAAGAATCGTTTAAACATATAATTTATTATTGTACATAACACAATATGATTTGATTAATTGCGGGACAACTTTTATACTCCGGTAATAAAAGAGTTTGATATACTTTTATTCCTATCTATTGTAATCAATTATTATACATCGTACAACATTAATGCTGAATCGCATAACTCGCAATGCTTTGTACGATATTTATGTCACTCCAGTCTAGAACCCATTATAAATCATTCGAGTATCCTGCAAATCAGCAGCGACAAAATATCATTAATCCAACAACATTTGATTTTGCCAAAATTAATGAAAACTTATTGTTACTTTCGTGTCCATTCACCAAACGATTTGAAGAAAAAACCGACGGTTACAGGAATTCTCTTTCGTCTATATAGTTTTCGCAACCCGGTGGAACGCAGAAAATCACATTTACCGCTATTCTTTCTGCTCACTATTTTTCGTTTCCGAAACTGGATGCGCGCGCGTGTACCCTGACGTTCTTCATTGTTCAACGTGACAATGCAACTTGTGCACAGACACTATAAAAAAGAAAAAAAAGATCTAGAGAAAGCCCTCGAACCTTCGCGAATACACGTGTATTTCACGAAAACGATAGCACTAAGGAGCAGAGTGTTATTTGCTCAGGGAATGCGGATTTTCGCCATAGTCATCGACACGTCAATTTCCATAGTCGATCGAAAATAAGGAAAAACGAGGCTGGGCGCATAAAATTTAAAACTTCACTGAGCAAAAGTTCAATTATTATAATAGACGGTGATAGATGGTAGACAGAGGCGTTTTGCTACAAAACATTTTTTTTGTTAAAAATATAAATGTAATCCATCCCTTTTTGACAAGAATAAACAAAATAAGTATTTATTCTCGCGTATTACCTATAAATACATAGATCTAGTTAAAACAGTTATATTTTTTAATTTAATTAGGTCAAACTCTGTCATTAGCTATATCATAGGAACAAGCTAATACCATATTAACGAAATTAGACTTTCTCTTTTCTTATAAAAATATAAATATTAGATTCAATTTGTATATGAAAAAAATTGTACTGACAAAATCTAGGGTTGTACATTTCGTTTCGTGTATGCTGTATATTTTTTACGACACGTCCCCGGAAAATAAAAACGGTAAATTCACTTTTCAAGATTTATGTTATACATCGATGACAACATTGGCAAAGAGATAAAAGTAACTTCGAATCTAAGAAGCATCTGACAACGAGGATGAAATTGTATTGAAACCTACATAGAACCTTTGAAGTGATTCAAATAAGATTACACGAAAACGACGTCATATTGAAAGAAAATCATTCTTTCTTTATATATATGAAAAAATCGTAATAGTGCCTATTTGCTTTTATTCCTTTCAAAAGTTATGTTGGATTCGTATGCGAATTACTAAATAACTCTAAACTCATTACTTGTAGTTTACTATTATTCGAATATATTTCGAACGAACAGAAATTAAAAATAAACTTTATTAAATTCTATAAAAAAATGTAAAGAAAGATATTAATTTTGGTTTTACAGTTGAAAATATGTTTGTTTTAATAATTTATTATATTGAGGAGCTAGATGCTGGCATTGCTGCACGACTTAGGAAGTAAGTATGAGAAGGATAGAGTTAGCGATAAGACCCGTTGAGTAATCTAAGTGGTGCATAGCATCGCGGACGTTAGCTCGATGGTTAGAGTATGAGATTCGTAATCCAAGGTCACCCTTTTTATATTCTACAAAATAAAATTAAAATAAAATATAAGAAAAAAAAGTTATTAAAAGATACTTGTCAATTTTAAATGTAGCTAATACGCGATGTTTAAGTTTGTTATAAATCTCCATAAAAGGTCGTGAAATTTTATTGTTATAATAAATCATCTAAATATCCCTGCGATTGGCATTATCTCTCTAAAATGTCAGTCACTTTTCGTAGAGTCTACTTCGATCCATTAAATCAAAAATTAAATGTCAAAATTTGTTTTACATGTTATAGTTGTAGATCCATGTTTTTTGTTAAATTTACACTATGCAGAAGTATCTTTAAAACTAAAATAAAATAACTTACTATTGTGTAATAAACTCGGATACTTACAACTTGAATATCGGTGTAACAAGTTGAAAAGATTTGGATATTGTATTTTTGGTTCATATTAGTCCCAAGTGTCCTCTACAAGTGGTTTTTCAGAAACATAATACCCATAAAAGGGATATTTGGATGTTTTTCTATGACAAATGGATTTCCTGACCTATTATGGGAATTTGTAACGAAACTTACAATACTCGTATAACTTAATTTCAAATTTCTGTCAAATATCTCTTGAAAGCTTTTCTTTGTGCAATTTTAATAATTGTTATTTATTTCAATATTTAATCAGTATCTACCTCCTTAATGTGAAACTAAACTAGGTTGCCTATACATACGGTCTCTAAAAGATAATAGAGAAAAAAAGGTGACTAAACAGTGACACACTTTTTTAACGATTTTTCTAAATTTATGTACAAATTTACACTAAAGATGGATTTATCAAAACTGAGTTAAGTTCACAATTTACGAAATATTTGGGAATATTTTTATGTGCTGTACTTGCATGCAAAATCGTATATACAAGTATTCGTTAATTATTATGACTATTGCGATAAACTAATATTTTGTAATTAATTGTTTCTACGTCAAATGGATATCGCGTAAATTCTTTTAAAAATCTGCTATGAATATGAATAACTCAAAAAGATTTAAATAATTTTTTCAAAACTCTATTAATAATAAAAACTTTAATTAAATTTTACAATTTTCTTTTTCCATCTACAATGTCTTAAATTATATTATTGGGTTTACGTTATATTATATATCTTCTAATAAAAATAAAATAATTTATAATACAGTTTTTTGACTAAAAACTGGTTATTTAACCAAATATGACCAATAAATCCGTAATTTATAGCCAAAAAATGGTTTCGATTAATTTATATTACGACATAGGATGGATCGCGCATCCAAGAACGAAATACATTGAGTTTATACATCAAGAAATTAACTGTTTTCTTTTGAAGCGTACAGAAAGAATGATTAAATATTTTAATTATTATTTATAACAATTTTATGTAATCTCTGTAAATAACTGTTTTATTTTGTTTATTTTGTAAAACGATTCTTATATTTAGTTTTGTGATTATCTTTTAATACAATTATTTTTCTTAAACAATTTGTAATAGCATCCGCTAGTTCGCACCAATACTTATACCTCTTATTACGTCATTAAAATCTGTAGAATGTTAACTTACATATATAGGTATAGATAGGTATACGCCATAAGTGGTTTATGAAATCTTAATGTAATTGTGATTTTGAATACACGTATATTTCTTAAGCACACAAATTAAAAATTATTTATTAAACAGTAATATGCTTGACATTTTTGAAACCTTTTATTTTCTATTAATTTTTTTGAAAAGATAATTCTGTTATGAATATGTAGCAACTTGTAATAGTATAAAATGTTTCTGAATAAATATATAAGTAGAACCAAGTGCAATGTGTCATACCTACTTACATGTAACTTGCCCTGCGCTAGAAATATTCTATGCAGTTATAGATCTGAAGTGGTTATCATCATTTCTTATTAATATGGACCACTATAATCTATTTTGCTTTTTTTCTTTTATACTACATTTACTTCTATGCTTCAAATTTATTTTTATTATTTTTGGTTTTTTTGGTCACTGAGAAAAATGGTATAGTAAAAATTACTGTATTTTATAGGAACAAGGATATATTTGGATTATCACAATATTTAGTAGATTGTAAAGTAATTTTTTTTATAAATTCTAATACAATAAAAATACAATATACATGCTAATATTTGCTATAAAATGTAGTTAAAATTATGATAATTCAAATATTTCCCTACGCTATTATAAAATATAATAATTTTTAATATACTATTTTTCTCGGTACAGTATTACATTTTTACACCATACATAATTAATGACTTTTGTAGTGTACATAAGCCCAAAGCTGAGTAACAAGTAAAATATTTTGTTTCGTTTAATTAAATAATAAAATTAATATAGAGAAATAAAAGTATTATTTATTAATCTATATAGATTCACCTCTAAATGTATAATAGTAGACTATAAGCTAGATGACATTTAGTATGATAAAGTGGTTGTCTAGTTTAATTTTCAATATAGCATCCAGCTGTCAAGTTCTTTAACGCTACTCGTATTATCTGCATGTGTAAGTGTATTAATCAAGAGAGTAGAATTAGAAGTAAATAAATTATATGAAACTCTAGTAGTGCATGAGTATTATTATAATTGCGACAAGAAAGCTTAAAAGAGTACCTAAAGGTTCGACTGTCTAAACAATGGAAAATTTAGATGAACCATACAGACCGAATATTATTGCTCTTTTGTAAATTGCACCTCGTACATCTTAATCACCCGTGAAATCCATCATTACATCACACCCGCGCGAGCTTTGGAATAAATACACAAATGTGCACATTCCATAAGTAAACAAGGTACGTCACCTTTCCCTTCCGAAAATAATGGGAAATGCCGAAATGCGTGTAAACGAAAAAAGAACGATTAGCTGTCAGGGTCGACTCGATCCGCGTCAAGCATATCACCACGTAACGAGTAACCAGCACACCGCACCACACGAAAGATGACGGCTGACAAAAACCAGCCGCGCGCGCGCTGGAAGATGACGAGAATTATATATATAGATATAGGTTCAGTTTAGTTGAGTTTAGTCGAGGAGGAGGAGGCGATTTTTCCGACGGGTGAAATTTTTAACGTCGCGTTCTTTAAGGTCGAAATGAATTGGTATAGTATACTCGAAAAAGAAGACCGTTGGAGAAAGAGAGATAAATATAGATTTTTTCCTGGGGGTCGGTTGCTACTGATGGTTCGATAACAAATGCGATCCTCGGGTTTCGCCCGTAATTTTTCTTTACCCGAATGAATTGGATTTTTCGTAGGAGAACTGGCTGATTTCGAGGTTCGAATCTTCTCTATATTGGAGCTTCCTACATATACTTACCAGTCCGAGAAACGTTCGACTATTTATCCTAGGGTCTACCGTGACGTGAGGTTTTCGACTAGAAAGTATACCAAAAATATACTCTTAAATTAACGATTTATTTTATTCGAACCAATTAAATTACATTTGCCGTACAAATATAAAAATAGAAGTATCCTACAATTTAAATTAAATCGTGTTTAATTTAATATATTCTCATAATAGTATAGTACACGATATGAATGTAAATAATTTTTTTCGTGATTTCATTTCCTACATAAATCTAACGAAATTGAACACGAAGACATTAAAATATTTATTTTATTTCGTCGTATTAATAAATCAAAATAACTTACCTTTGACACGTAGAATTATCGAATAAAAATGCGTCGCTGTAAATAATTTTGAAAGGTAATATTGAGGTGAATAAAAAAACAACTTTTGCATATAAAATGAATGCAAAGCAATCGGAGATTATAAAATATATTATTAATAGGTACATTACATCATAATTGTATTTATTGTTCATAAATAATCAACTAAAATTTTATTGTCCAGATGATAAATATCGTTTTGTCAATATAATATTATATTCTCAATAGATAATAAACAAATTATTCCATAGATAATATTTGTATCTCTAGATTCTTGTGTACAGATATACATATTCACGAATGCGCGATTTAAAGGTTGATGTAATATAGAGTTTAGATAAGTGGAAATTAATTTTACAACTCCTATACTGTGAAGAGCACTATCGGAGTACTTGTTTCACCAAATGGTTATTATCCGAAATAGGAGACTCGACAGTGGTTACGAGTTGAATATGGATTGAAAATCACTTGAAAACGTAGAAACTACCTGTCATTAAAGTCAATCTTCTTAATACTATTAAAGTTATGTAAAATTTCACAATTACTAGGGCTTTCAGCAGAGATTTCTTCCATCATCATTCATTTGAATTTTGAGATGTTCAGTGTCAACTGAAAAAATACGAGGATTGGCGTTGGACAGTTAACAGATTTACTGTCACGCTGTGACTCTGGCGAAGCTAAATTTTTTATGGCTCAAACGAGAGTTGAGAAAATAGCATGTAATGTGTTGTAGAATAGCGTGCCTAGATAACAAAATGCTCTAGACTGTGATCGATGGTTTCGCTACGTTTTTTCGAGAGATATTGCTGTATTATAGTTTAATAATATTTTTATTCATAATTCGATATTTTATATTATTTTAAATGAAGCTTCTTTTCAATTGTTTTATTAATACAAATTTTGTAAACTCGGAAATGAAATTTCCGAAATATAAGTACACATATCATAATAATATTATCGAGTTTTAGTTTTACATTTTAAGTATTAAAAAACATTCGGAATTTTAATATTTCAAACGTATTAACAGTTTTATTGAAATATTACTAAATAAGTACTACTTCTATGCACAAATTATTTCGGTCAACGGTCGTATATAAACTCGTAATAGATCGAAATTAAATAACTAAATATAACAATATTTTGATGTGTATTTTATGTTTAAACTTTATCCGCTAGTTATATTGCTACAACGTTATTATACACACACACGCGCGGAGCGTAACAGTCGTTCGATAAACAAATATGCAATTACACGACGCGGGAGGTGCGTTCTACTTCAATTTTACGTATCGGTCTCATCAGTAAGGTTGCGTAGGCATACGTTGCCTCGCTGTCAAATGCACTGCTGCTCTCTCGGATCGTCTTGTCACTCATTAGTTAGTCGAAGTACTTTGTGTATCACGTACGACGAATCTATTAATACATTGCTATAACAAATTGAGTATATTTACTTAAAAAATTAAATAATTGCATTGCAGGTATAATATTAACCATATTTTTTTCACTGGACAAAGAATGTATATCACCGTGAAGGAACGTAGGTCGAAAGTCACTAGAAATTCATAATTAATTTTAGTTTAATTTTATAGCAACCATAAATTTTATCGCAGGGATAATAAATATTCAACGATTACAGGTTATACTGCAGTAACGTTTTGTTTACAAATTATTACCAAGCCCGGTATAATTCTTTAATCTAATTATTTTTTCCAAATCTATTATCATATATACGCGGTTCACATTTAGCTTATTTACGATTGGTTTTCTTCTCCTATAAAAATTTTATATTGCATTAAACTATACCGCGTAAATTTATTGCATATACCACATTTTTTACAATGTCGTGTACATTTTATTACTATTAATACCGTAGCCGAGCTTGGTAAGTGTTTTACAAGTATACAAAATCAACATATCTCAGAAGCTGAAAACAGAATAAAAATATTAATGTTATTACGTACTTGTATTTACAGCTTTTGTAAACATCTTAGCTCTACGCTTTAAATTCATCGTATGCATATATTTAAATAGAAATAGTTGAAGTAATATTGAAATGAAATTGTATTTATTTAATTACAAACGTGATATATCCTTATGCTTCTTGCATATAGAAAATGTTAACGCGGAACGTTGCATGCAAAGTAAGAAAATTTCTATAACCGTTAAATTGCGAACGCGATTGCGAATTTTCCAAAATTATATTCACTTTTCAATGTATTCAACAAATTTTTAACTGCACAAAAGCTTGACATAGTTCAAATTTGAATATATAATTACCGTTAATTCAATTAAATGTTAATGTACGTGCTCTCCAATTATTTCAAATTATGATATTTTTCAAATTAAAATATAACATTATATAATTAATAAAATATATATCAATCCAACAATATATATATATATATATATATATATATACATATATGATTCAATAAATATAAACTGCGTTTGTATGACATTTGAGATAATTTTTTAGTAAAAATTCGACGCTAAAAGTAAAAAAACTACATGTATATATATAGATCACTTATTTGAGTAGTCATGCGCTGTAACGGAATTAGACTAACCAAATTGAGCAAATGCAATAAATTTGTTAGGCTGACGTGTATAAACAATAATAAACAAATTTAGAACAGTCTGCTCGTAATTCAATAATAAAACTATGGAAAATTATATTGGGTTCACTTGTGGTATAATATAATCACATTTAGTGGTTACAAACCGCGGCTAAGCTGCTGTGCATATATTATCATGCATTATAAGATATCTATGCTAACGTATGCTATATTACACGATACGCTTGTTATCGGTCCTTAATCGTTAGGTAATTTTAAATTTTTAATGTATTTCCCAAACTAATTGCTTTAATTAAATTAAATTTAATCCATCTTGCTTTAGTAATTACAATCATTTGTACCTGTTACAGAAACGTCTATGAATTTTTCATCCATAATATAATTTAGCTTTTGTATTCTCTAACGCTTTCAGATTTGTCTTTAAAATTAACATGGAGCAGGGAGACCTCGCGACTTTCGAGTAATATATTTTCCTGCATATTTGTATAATAGTCCAAGAAATAAGCGGACTAGTATTTTTAAATTATCCAGCCAGATTAAATAAATATCAAATAATGCTTTACAGCTTGAAAACTAAGTCATATACGTATACTTTTTATCTATTCTTCATACATTTTGCAAAAAACTTGAATATTTGCGACAGTCTTTCTTCCTTGCAATCTAGAATCTTGTACTGCTACAACTAAATATCTTGTTTATATCCAAGTATGTAAATATATATCTATATAAATTGCTTTTGCTTGAAAATATAAACTGAAAAGATACGTAAGTATTGTTGTTAATTTTGAATTCATAAAAACATAAATGTAGTATACAAAGTCAATACAATATACTCAAAATTATACGAATAAAGTATATTCTACAAAATTACAATATTTACATTTCAATTACAATCATATTAATCTATTTCACGTTAATTACCTTGAAATTTAATAAAAAATGATTGTTTTATTTTGTTTATGATTGTTTAAGAATTGTATAAAGTTTTTTCTCTCTATTCTTATATGTCATAAATGTATGGTTGGAGAAATCTTCGCTTATCCTTTCGTTTCGTTTGTTATAAAATTAATCAGAGTAATAATTCTATACTACTATAAAGTATATAATACTACTTATAAAGATTTAAAATGTCGAATAATATTACTATTATACAGTAATAAATGTATATATTAGATAGACTTCATATTCAAATGTATACAATAATAATAATGCGAAAAGTTCTAGAAGCAACTAACCAATAATTAGGCTTTTGAATTGACAAATTACGTGATGCAATCGGTAATATAGGTATATAAGTTCTTTGACGTATTTTTTATTCATTTAATTAGACACCATTGTACTTCCACGCGTGACAAACATAATTGTAGTCAATTTATGTGTATTTATTGTATGTATCTAGATCATTCGGATAAAGATTAATACACCAGGTTTTCTTATTTCTAATCGCAATTCATGATCTATACCGTTATAAAAGACATATCAAATAATAATGAAATGGTGGAAAAATAAGTAATTTATACAACATTGATAGGTTTTTATTTTTAGCACATATCCATCAAAATGTATAATTAAAAATAATTACTTTAAATTTGTGTATTAAAATTTTTCGTTTTAAGTTATTATTAATAAATAAGTAATTTATTCATTTATGTAATTGATAATTTACAATATTAAATTGGTCATGCTTTAAAAGTGCTTTTTAATTCATTTATTTATAAATGCGTCCATTAATAATATTACAATATATAAGTAATGTCAATTATCGACAAAGTTGTCTTCATTTAATTGCTCCGATTCAACAATTTATATATTTTCCACGAAATCGAAATTACTTTTATTAATGTAGTAGATATCGCTTGAAAACTAAATATATTAATGTATTACGTTTTACAATTAAAGTCACGGAAAAATGCGTATAGGTATCAACGCATTCTATCTGTAACTATTATCGTCTAGTAATACGATATTTAGTTGATAAATAAATGAAGTGTATTACAATGCATAAATAATATTAAAATGTTGATGATTGTATGATTGCAGGTTCTAGCGCCTTACAGCGCGTTGGGTTGGCCCCGATGCCGGCCAGGAAGGGCCTCCTCGCGCCTCAAAACACCTTCCTCGATACCATCGCCACACGCTTCGATGGAACCCGTAAGTCGATCATTAACTCAATACCACTTATACATCTAACGCGTTCACGCAATTATTATTGTCGATAAGACGGCCATGGTGGTGCACACAACGCGTCGCCTTTTCTTGGTCCGATTTCGTGGGAGCGATATGTATTGCACCCATAACGCAATTGGGTCGAAGCTCGCAGTCCACATAGCCTTTCTATTATTTTTCAATTTGTCACGTTGCCGAGATGTGTCGGGCCAAGTTTAACGACGGGGAGATTAACGACAACGGAGCTGAGGGGGACCTCTTGATTACGTCCGTGCGTGCTCGCGTCTCGCTATCGTTTTATTTATTGTTCCTTGTTTAACTTAATTATGCTCCCTGGTGCGTTTTATCCAGTTTACGAGGTCCACTCTTTACGTTCATTTTTCTCTCATTCTTTATTTCTTTTCGAGAGGATTGGCTAAGCCACTCTTGACGGGGTGATGATTACATTTTCGATGATTTTCAACATTTAGATGTTGTATCTTTACTTATTCAAACTTTTACCGAACTGGATATTAAATCCGAATAATAGTATATATTATAGCTATTAAAAGGTATAAATATTTATTAAAAATTGTGATGTCATATATTATATAGTATAAATATAATGAAATAAAGAAGTGTAATAAATGCTTTGAAATAGACATGGTGAGAAGACAATTAAATTTTTCTTTTATATAGTATTTAAATAATATTAATATTAATAATTGAATGTAAAAAAACATTAATAATTGGAGATCGCTAGTCGCTTAATTTCTTTATGCTAGATAAATTTTGAAATTAATCACAAACAATTTTTAATTGAATTCAACAGAATGTAATACGAATTTGAGGAAAGATAGATATTATGCAATTAAAAAATAGGAAATCGATTCGCACACAATACGTACTTGAGAAAAGGCTTACAATGCACTCTCATACTTTGCAATCAGTTTTGAATGAATACTAATAAACTGCGTAAGCAACCCGAAGATGCGGTGTAAAAATAAAATAATTATTCACTTTTATCGACGGTTTAAAATAGGTCATGCATTGTTTCTGGAAAAGGAAAAGTACCAGAATGCATATCAATTTTCTACATCATTATTTTCATCTTGCAGATACTAATTATAAATACATTAAACTAAACGAACCTTGTACGGAATAAGTATATAATACAATTCATTTTATTGTTACAACAAACAGTATCTGAGTGAATCTTATTTGGAAGATAATATAATTAATTAGTGAAAATGAAAAATAATATGAAATAAAGCGATTATTAGAGTTTAATTGAGTTCGGATACGTGTGTCAGTGTGTGATAGTTAAGTTTTCAGCAGGCAACAGACCCACTAAATCCGAATGTGCAACCAGTTTATTTTTCCAAACGGTAAAACCGAGGATATATCAGAAGATTCCCATCGTAGGACAAAGCGCAGTATAGGAAAAAGTACTCTCTACTTAATCGTAAAAATAGTATAAACCCAGTGCACAGTTTATCGGTAGAGTAAACCTCAGCATGACAGGTTTACAGGTCGCAGTACTATAAATCCCTGGGGCTCGTATTCCAAGCGAGCCAACCGCCGTAATTCCATATTAGACCGAATTTTTGTCGCGAGATGCAAAAGTGGCCCGGGTTAACAGTCGGCCGGATCGTTAGGTCGGCAGTTTTACGCCCGAGGTCAAAGAGTCGCCCGCGACCCTAGGACCTCCACACAGTTAGTTAGCTCGTAACTTTGGGATCGAAGTTGCCTCGCCTCGCTGCTTTCTCTCTCTCTCTCTCTCTCTCTCTCTCCCCCTCACTCCCTCTTTCCCTCTTTCTCCTCGTCTTTCCCAGACTTTACGCTCGCAGAGCCCGGCACACGTTTTCTCGTCCTCGTGATACGCGCTAGGCTTTTACTGTTGGAAAATAAACCCAGTAGTAGGAGCAAATATTTGCTCGGACACCGCGTCCATCTCGGACGATTGATTATATTTCACTGCTGGGAGTATTTTTGAGAATTGTTCCACACCGTACAAGTTATTTCTAATTTTGTTCCAAACGATTCGGTATCGATGCGTTCAGTTTCGGAAGAATTTAATGCAGTCTCTCAATATTTATTATTTTTACATTCTTTCACGGATTCACATTGCAAATTACACTCTAATTTATACGGTTGTAATATTTTTCAATAAATTGATATTATTGAAATTTGTACAATTTTAAATACGTACTAAATTATAGCATTTAACGTTAATTCAATCATATAATAATTAATGTTAATTTTTAATTATTATTAACAAGGCTGATCATTATATTTTATTTAATACGTAAAATAAAAATTTGACGACAACGTATATATGACAATTACAATTAATTTTTACAAACCCTTGTCAGGTGTGATCAATAATGAACAGTTAATCTCATAAACTACTGCACCAATTACCTTGATACTTTTCGTAAATATAAATTAGGGTTTGGTAAAAGAAAACCTTCTCGTGGTTTTATTTTAATATTTTAATTTTAATTTAAGCAACTATACTCATTATATTTTAAAATATTTATTTTAAGAACTGCTGCACATTTTAATAAATCGTGATCAAATCTTATTGTTAATTTTACTAGTATAGTTGAATGTATACGCTCGTAGCTAGTAACTCGCGTAAAGAATGTACTGAGTTTCTAAACTGCGAATTAGAGAGCATAAAGATGCAGATTTAGAGCTGAAAAGTGTAAGGGTCCTAACTTGTAACTGGCATTATAATATCTTATTTGTTTAATATACTTTACAGTTAAATTTAATTTTAAGTATATTTTTCGCTTAATTATGCATTACCGCAAACGGTACGGTATCTAATCATTTATCAATACAAATCGATCATAAACGACAAATTATATATTTTCAATCGTACGCAATAAAAGAAATAAAATTGTGTCTACTTGTTTACGTGCAAATATTTAACCAGAAACTAGTCCTTTCATAGTACATAAACGTAGCAGGCAATAGCAGTTATTAAAGATATATCATAAATTGATGTAATGTGATATAACGTATTCCCATCTACACTCGCTTATCAGCTTGATTTGAAAGCTGCCATTGATGATTAATTCGTGCAATTGTATTAGTATAATAGTACACCTTCAATTGTATTAATAAAATACATATATGGGTAATTTAAAACATTAACATATTTCAATATTCTGATTGATCTGTACTTTACCCATGGTCTCCTCCAACTTTCGAGATCTAATATTTTTTATCTTCTTTCTTCTTAACAAGAGAAAAAATTTAATCTGCTCCTCACGTCTTCCATTTCATTACCGACGTTTTTTATATCCACGCTTTTTTTAGTTCGCTGTGATTACTATTTTACTTCATTATTCGATGCCAATACATCCTATCGTCCACAATTGCATAATAAGTCAATAAAAATATTCCTCTGATTATGGAAACTTCAATTCAAGGATACCAATTGTGCATAGAACTCGAAGAATGTAAAATAAAATGAACAAGAAATTTTTGACGTTTGCCATTTCTCAAATAGTACTTGATTTTGAAATAAAATGAATATTTTATTTTATAAGTAGGTTGCTGGTTGCATCAATCTCATAAATTTATAAGATAATAAATTGAACCAACAAATCACAAATTAAATTTCTAACTTTTACCTTCAAATAAATTAGGATATTGATTTTTTAAATTGAATAACCAGCTAATTTAGAAATTATTATACTAACTTTGTTGAATATGTATAATATATAAACGTTCATAATTTTCATATACGAAAACGAAAGTTGCGTATATACATTTACGCTAGCAATCTGTTATATAGTTATATATTGCATTACATAAATAATTATTGTGCAATATTTTAAAGCATCCATATGTCGATATTTTCCTTTTTATATATTATACGATCAATAGATTGAAGAATCGTTTTTTAAGTTGTACATAAATTAAATTTAATTATTATGAACAATATATTTTTAGTAATACAAGCACGAATTTCGCATTTTTAACGCTAGAAATAGGAACGAAAGCTGTTCTTTCGCGCTTACTTTGGATGTTTAGATATGGCGCAAAATTTATATATACCAGTAATTTTATGCCTTTATATAGAATTTTCAAAGATTTACATTTTTGTTTATTCGTTTTTTAATACACGCGCACTCGCAATACTTTGACGGTGATCAAAAGCCCTTAAAACGCGAACATTCATCCATTTGTTGCAAAAAAATATTGTGTACGCTAAGGACTAAGTAGGCTCTTTACCTCGTGTATATGTAAATCCACACTTGGACTAAAAAAGCCCACTTTACGCTTTTGGCACACAATATACTATTTATACATATATGATTCTTTTGCATCCGCATTTTGACGTAAAATACTTTACTACTGGCATCGCGCAATATTTATAAATGAATTTTAATCATTTTAACTTTCGAAATTTCTAATTTAATACAATATTTTATAAATATTGTTTATTTTTAGTTTATTCAATATTTAACTTTATTTTTTTAATAATTTTTTTAATAAAAAATTGTTTTTACAATTTCAATTTTCTGTAAAATTTAATTAATCCTAAAAAAAATTCAATAATCAATTTTTTAAGTTATATAATATTAAATATAATAATATAATATTATAGTTCATGTAATACATATAAACAAGAAAATGCACACAATAAAATAATATATTCTAGGATATGAATTATAGCGATGCAGAATATTTTTAATCGCATTACTCGATCACCGCACGAATATTCGAAAAATCGTAGATGGCGCGTAAAATAGAACGAAAGGGCACATCAGTTTAGAAAGGAAAAAGAAAAAAAGAACGGCAAGGGGAGAAAAAGTAGTATATAGACAGACAACCAGAAAACAAAAGGAATCACGCACCGAGAGGAGTATACG
The DNA here is from genome assembly GCA_026168455.1 of Theocolax elegans. Taxonomy (NCBI): domain Eukaryota; kingdom Metazoa; phylum Arthropoda; class Insecta; order Hymenoptera; family Cerocephalidae; genus Theocolax; species Theocolax elegans. The sequence goes on from CM047425.1 coordinate 84,525,924, forward strand.
GATGAAACATTGGCTCGATTAAATATCGATTCGTTCGACTAAAGGTTTTTCATGTTTCCCTCCTGTTTTCCGGTTTCTTCTTTTACTTCGCATCGATGCACACGAAATGCTAATGCGAAATTTAGCAGCTGAATTCGGGAAGCGATTATTCGTTAACCGAATTCTCATAAAAAAAATCGGCAAATCCATGTTGGGTCAAGGTTGCCCAAAATTTATGGATCGTCGATAACCGTTCGACGGACGATTTCGATTAAACTCTAAAAAGCGTTAAGTAGATTTTAAACTGAAAAATAGTTTAAACTTATAATTTCTGCAAAATTGCTGTTTTTCTTCTGTTTAACTTGACCAAACCTTTTTCTTTCCGTGTAAATCTCATTTTTCAACAATTTAACATTATATATCGAAAAATACCGAAAATTCGTTACATTAAAAATCCATTGTAAACAATTTCAACTTTTGAAGAAAAGAAAGTTAAAAATTTTTGTTTTCCCTAATATTATGTATGCATGCCTATTTGAATTAATTAATCATTAGGAATAATTCGTATAATAATAATTATGATATTACATATTAATATGAATAATATTTACACTGATAATTTTATTTAGGAAACGCGATATGCATCCATAAATTACAAGCGCATTATATTATCGATTTTAACACAAAGTAAATATCTTGCTCAGCATCTATTTTTAATAAATATTAATCGACTTTTTTGTAATCTATAATAATTAATTTTGGTAAAAGTAAAAATTTCTTGAGGATTGTGTCTAAGAATAGAGACATTGTAATTTAACAACTTTTTTAGAAAGATCTGCTTTGCTGATAAATTCTAAATTTGATAAAGTTTACATAGCTTCTGTACAATATTGCAAATTACTTTGCAGTTGTATGTATATACGATGTTGACAATAATTAACATTTTATCAATTATAGAGTCCAAAGAACACGTGTACAAGCAGCACTACATTAAAATTAGTATTTTCGGCATGAACGCGGAAATATTATTAATATCAATGATAATTAAACATTTTATAAATCCCTTCATACTGCAGTAACGACATTCATAACGAATATCAGCTTCAGTGTAAGAGGTGAAAATTAATCGATATAGCAGATGTAAATAGTAACAAAATGTAGTCTGCAATACTTGGCATCAATAAATAAAATTTAATTTAAAAAATAAGAGGATTTACCTTGTTCGAAACTAGTCTGATTTAGTGCACTTGACAGCAGGTCAAACGTAAATATCTAACAAGCCTACGCGCTCGAAAATCACTCATCAAAGAATCGTCTAACACTCGAAGTACAAAGCTGTTGATTACAACGAGATTTCGTCCCTATAAACAGATTAATCAATGAGCTGTACAAAAAACCATGCGCAGCAACATTCTACTGGCCAAAAAATCAATACTGTACCTCGGACTGGTGAATATCGCGAAAGGATTATCTCTCCCTTCTTTTGGGCCGCGCATATCCATCATTTGATTCATTCTATATATTTTTCTTTCTCACTTACTTTTTTTCCGATGCGATTTTCTTTCTCTATATGGTTTATTGTGTCCGTTCCCTTTTTCAACCGAGGCTCACGCAGTTGGAGGCGCAATTACGTATCGTCGATGGTCGGCCGTTCCTCTTCTAAATTGCCGTGCGTGCGGCTCTTTTCTTCTTAGTTTCGTCGGTGTTTAGTGGCTGATGCTACCGTTTTATGCCGGTCTTTATTGATTCCTTTTGTTGCCGGGTAATAAACCTTTTTTTCGCCATTTCGGAATACTAAAACCGAGAGAAAAGCGTTATTGAATCAACAAATATATATTTTCATTGAATCTATAGAAAAAGTTATACAACCATAAAATATATAATATTGTACGTTTAAAATTATTTAACGTATAACGTAAATGTGATATTTTTCACGATAATTTAGTCATGAACACATAATTTGAATAATTTTCAAATAATACCATTATTGGAATAAAGATAAATTGCAATTATTCTGTACGTTAAGCGCGTCAATTTAAATTTCTACTAAAATTGTAGTATTTGAATTGCGTATTAAGTATTTTCATAAATTCATCTTTTATTAAAAACTTCTTTTTTTGATGATAATTGTAACTTTAAATTACATTACCTGGAAATATTTAAGAAATGATTGATATTTACTAACAGAAAATGATGTTAGAAAACACAATTTGGTTGTAACTTTGTACTGAACATATATATCGTACTTAGGTGTAATTATCTTAAATTTTATTTTTCTCGACGCGTGCAAACGGTGAAAGGTGTACATTTTCTAAATTACTCCACCGTTATTAAGGTTTTCTTTACAGAGCGGAAAGTCCATATTTCGCGGCAAACTCTTTTGTATTCTCATTTCCTTTTGTGGGGTGCACGCATTTTCTATTAATAAATATGTGAAAACTAACGTACGTTACATTAATTTTAATTTTAAACTCTTTCTTTTCTTCAACGTTAATACGCATAAAGCGTGGGTATATAGAGATGAGTTAGTATACTCATGCGCAACTCTGAAATTAAATATATAAAAACAACAACGTACGGATATTAATTTATAGATTAAACTTTACGAAACTCCCGTTAAATATTCTTAAAATTATTTTTATATTTAGCGTAAAATTAAAACTATGTTACTTTTCTATCTACCGTCATTATATTCTTTGATAATTCGTATCGTCTTGAGGAATAAAAGTCAAGTTTAATCGACCTAAATCCCAACTCTTCTTATACTTTTGAAATAGTTTCTGTCTTTATAAAGTAATAAATTTGTTCAAAACTTTTAATAGTACAATAATTAAAAAATTAATTTTTTAAAATAATTTTCGTAATGCCTTATTTATTGTCTCGTTTATTTCACGCTTCCTAGAATTTTGTTAAAGCGGCAAGTATATTTGAGATATCAAGTTCCGGTAACTTTATTACGCGTATAAAAATGCTTTACACAGAACTTAATGTAACTACTTTCTTCAGTAATGTTTTCTTTCGGTTAGAAAATAGTCTCGAAAAGAGTATGATTTAAGAATTTTTATGCATATCCAAGAGCTATTAAATTTCATATGCTTTTGTTTAAGGCATGCAAAGCAGCACATTTAACTTTATAATTTTTTATGTGCAGGTTGTCTTAGAATGCAATGTTTCTCCATTATAAAAGTGATACACGATCTTCAAACGTGCTTTTATATACTCACAGTCATTACAACTTCATGCTTTACATATCCAATTATTAAAAAATAATGTTTGCTTACGACGTAATACACTGCCAGTCACTTACTTTTACCCCCCCTGGAGCAAAATAGGATAAAGTTTAAAGTTTTGTATCTTTGAAAGAGATCATCGTACAAAAACCAGTCGGAGACCATTTGAAAGCTTATTTTAATACCTTTCGATTGGCCTAAGTCACTTATAAAAAATACTATTTTTTGAAACTATTAAATGGCAATAAACTAGTTTCAAAAAAAAAATTTTTGGACACCTTTTTGAATTCAATGCAGTTTTCAAAAGATTGACGAAACCAAAAAGTTATCCAGATAGATTTTTAGCTTTTTTCAACAGCTTTCGACTGGTTTTTTTTTTCATTTTTGTAACTTTATTTTAAACAAAGTTACGGTAGTTTTTGCTCGAAAATAGCCTTTTTTTTTAAATCTAAATATATTAAAAATTTTTATAGATACAAAAAAATGATAAAGAGAAAAAATGTCACTTTTATATCGTAGAATACGAAAATGTTTTAAGTAAGAGCAAACAAAAAAATTTTTTATTACCTGTATTTTTTTTAAGTACAATCATCTTTGAAAAAAATCAACCTGCAGAGGTAAAATATACAGTTAATAAAAAATTTTTTTGTTTGCTCTTACTTAAAACATTTTCGTATTCTACGATATAAAAGTGACATTTTTTCTCTTTATCATTTTTTTGTATCTATAAAAGTTTTTAATATATTTAGATTTAAAAAAAAAGGCTATTTTCGAGCAAAAACTACCGTAACTTTGTTTAAAATAAAGTTACAAAAATGAAAAAAAAACCAGTCGAAAGCTGTTGAAAAAAGCTAAAAATCTATCTGGATAACTTTTTGGTTTCGTCAATCTTTTGAAAACTGCATTGAATTCAAAAAGGTGTCCAAAAATTTTTTTTTTGAAACTAGTTTATTGCCATTTAATAGTTTCAAAAAATAGTATTTTTTATAAGTGACTTAGGCCAATCGAAAGGTATTAAAATAAGCTTTCAAATGGTCTCCGACTGGTTTTTGTACGATGATCTCTTTCAAAGATACAAAACTTTAAACTTTATCCTATTTTGCTCCAGGGGGGGTAAAAGTAAGTGACTGGCACTGTATATATATTGCGCAGGTACTCCAAATACCACTCTACTTGCGTATTTATAATAGGAAAAATCTTTTTAAAGATAAGTAGAAAAAATAATGGTTGATTAAATAATTAATTGAGAGTTACGTTGAGATTTATGGGGTTGGTGCGCATTTATCTTTCTCCTTAGAAATGTTACTTATAAAACTTATAAAACCTTAACAATTTGAAACATTCAAAAATATTGGTAGTCAAATAGTTACTAGATACTGCTCGTACTTTACCTGGTTATTTGTTAGTTATACTTATTATATCTCTTTAGGCTTAGTTGCGGATGATAAATGACTTTCCGTTAATCGAGCGAACGAGACTGAAAAAAAGTGAAACCGAAAGACCGTTATCGAAACGTTGCCCGTACCAGTCAACCCATTCATTACATGCCCGTATCCGGTATATCGATGTTCCGAGTGAGAAAAAAAATGGTAAAATTAGCTTCTCGTGTAACTGCGGAAGAGATAAAAGGAACGTCGACACGATCAAAGAGTCAAAGGAGACAAAGCGAACGGCGTCGCGATCGTTATATAGGTGTCATAGTTCTCAGCCGAATTCAGGATCCGCAGAGTTCCATTGTTTTCGATGACAAGAAGCGATAAATCTCGCGAATATCGCGCCCATCCATTGTGAGCCGGCGTACCCGCTCCCCCGCGCGAAAAAGGGAAATACGGAAAAAGGAGAGCATATTATACATATATACAGAGCTACGTACACGGTCCGACAGGGGTGGAATAATGGTCGATGCACACGTCGATCGTTAACCCCTTCTCGGCGTCTATGAATTATACAACTTTCATTCTGGAGATGTATTGTTTTTTTTTATCGCGAGCGAGAGTACCGATAATCTTTCCGATATATGAATAAATGAGGAATGATGTATTTAAGCTGCGCAGACTGCGTGTTTGCGATCTGTTTTATTATTTCCAAACGAAGGTGACTATCTGGTTTTCATTACTTCAAAATCTTTCGACAAATTGATTTTCTGTCAGTTCTGAAATTTCTTCTTTTATTCGGTTCGGAAGTGGTAACAACCTGATCTTTATTTCCCTTTTATACGAACATTTTCTTTCAACGCTATGTACGATAATCATAAATATTTAAGAGCACGTCTGAATGTAATTTGAAGTTATGAATGATGTATCCTCCTGATTAATACAACTTTAATTGTAATATTGTTTATCTGTAAATCAATGTAAAAAGAATCTTTTAAGTATACATATTTAAAATTCTATTTTACTGTTATATAAAATAGAATTGCGTGGGATTGATATTGACAACTTTTTAGTTAATGTTGACAAAATAATATCAATGCTAAATCCATGTTTATACGTCGAGTGATGTATACATGCATATATAAACTTAACTGAACCAGCTAATATTTGCTAGATAACACGGCCAGTATACTTATGCAAGCACAAATCTTTGTGTGCGACTGTCTGACTATGTTCGGATGTATCTACTTATCTTCGTGTACACTATGCTAACATTATTATACTGCACAATTTTAACAACAATTTTAAAAGCTATATTTACAAATACGAGAGTTCATTATTACATTTTCCTTTTATTTAGCATATAACATATTATAATTTTAAATTTCTTTTGTCTCTGTAGGTATATAGATATATCGTTTTATTTTCATATGTACGTAATTGACATTCGCAATAAAAGTACAAACATTTTAGCATTTTATTTTAATTCAAATCGTCTATTTGTATTGAGAATTCAGAATTGCAATACAATCTTTTATGTATTTTAAATAAACACGTTTTTCAATTTAAATCGAATCCTTGTTATTTCGATAAATTATCCTTTGACTATAAGATAGGAAATATCTGCATATTGTGACTGTTTGAAATAATAATAGATTCATTCGCTTGCGTATATAGCTGCTGCATTGCAGTCCAACGTTGCGCAAGTTTATACACACGTATATTAGAAGATTCGAAGGATACAACGCACTTTTTAGTGCAGAAATAATGAATCTGTCGATGGGGTTATACAGTTCTTACTCAAGCCTGCGCATCGTCACGGATAATGCATTTAATTGAATTTAAATTTCCAAGTTGAATTTACCACTGGATTCGTGGGTGTAGGTTAGCATTACAAAATTAAGGCAACGGCGTTGTAAATTTCAATACAAGAGTTACGTGAGACGAAACAACAATCAAGGAAGGTAACTCAAAGAAAAGGGAACTATGGAAACAGTGATAACCACGTGCTACGGATACAAAATCCGATCGGGGCGAAATTAATCAAGCGGTCGTGTCGTGCGCACGAAATCCTCTCACCTGCAGCTACTGCAGCTACGGAACAAGGTAGTAGACAACGTTGGTCAGTCCCTTCGAGTAGCCCGCAACACTCGATATACCTCGGTGCTTAAACGTTCGCAAGAGGCTGCATCCTCATCCTGTAATTTTCCAGGATAACAAGGACGCTGAGAGGAGAGAGCCAGAGAGCCGTCGGATCCATTAGCAATGCCTCCTCTGTAGTACAGCGCGAAATTCACAATCAACCGAGACCTTCCGTAGGTTCGATAATGAATTGGTCCCATCGTATCAGCGACGTCGAATCGCGGCTTTGTTCCCGATGCGCTTGGTGACATGCCCTGCATTTCCTCTCTCGGGTAGCCCGGCCGGTCGAATGATCATACTGCCTCGAGCTTATTCGCCCGTCTCTCGGTTAGCCAAAGCTTTTGCCGAGTTGCGTAGTTTCGATTGATTATCGATTGCGTATGCACGGAATGGCTCAGTCTGGCTTCTCCACACTGCCTCCTCATATATATTAATACAAAAATAATTTACCACCTCTCTTGTCGAATGTTTCCCGAATATGTTCCTGAGTTACCGATGACGATGATTCCTCAAAATTATACTCGACGGTTCACTCGACGCTTTTGCAAAATGTTTCAACCCGGTAAAGTGATTTATAACTTGTTAATTTGTTACGCACAGGAGCATTTTCGGGACGTTCGTTTTAAACTGCCTTTCTCATTAAATTATCTATATGCATTACCGCGCACATATGTGACAAATAGTTAGTATATGCGCACTGCAGTTAATTTTACAATGCCAGAAACTTTACTATTTATATCTAGAAAATTTTAATTAACCAAGCATGACGATCTGTCCTGCAAATAATTTCTAATTACTTTGGATTTGGATTTGAATAATTTAATAAATAAATAACCACTCTGTAGTTTATAGTATTTAAAATTTATACAATAATATTATAAGTTTATGTGCAATTACCATTTATCATTGAATAATTTACGAATTAATATTTATTATTATGTGCCGTTACAAATCTTTCAAAAATCTAATAAAACCATTGGATGTTAATGTTACACGAAAAAATAATGAATATAATATCTTAAGCGTAGACAATCCCCGGTATCGTTAACTTTTAGTTTGACGCGAACTCGCTCGATTTACCTGAAAATGTCTTAAGTTGTAAGTGACCAAAAGCGAAAAATTATGATACCGAAAGTTGGAAAGACTAGCAACGTTAAACAAAGTTATAAACTGCGATTAGAGAGGGTTTCACTTTTCACGTAGGAAGAAAAAAGTTGAAATCTCTGTGGAATAGGTATAAGATTCCCGTGAGAACAAAACGTTCGCCAAGCGTCGTAGAAACGCGGAAACACGTTAATCGCCCGTTGTCTTGCTCTCGGTCTTATAAGTCATAACGCCATTACCAGCGAAGATGGGAGGTCGTACTATCGCGAGGACGAACCTCGAACCTCGAACCTCGAACCTCGAGACTTAGCGGTCGAACGAGCGAGCATGAGGTAACTTATCCACCCCCAGCGTCTAATTGGCCCTTGTGGATATATATACGTGTCTGCAAACTATGTTTACACCGGAGATCGCGCATACTGTCTTGCACCAGAACCTCCTCCACCCCCAGGCCTAACTTCCACTAACTACTTTGCATCTTACCTATATACCTATATATTTACATAGATAAACATATCTATATGTCCGTGCACATAAACATATACATATATCGACGACTTAGTTTCTTAAAATGTTAACTCGGTCATACTTCTAACTAATTCTAAATAACTATACACAACAAAATTAAAACTACAATTTTAATTCGATAAAATTATAATTTAAAGCCCAGTGCGATAAGCGTTTATAGTGCAAAAGAGAGCATAATATAATTACCTCCGATCGAAAAGATCATAATTAATGTTAACCGCCGGGAGAACGCAATATAAACTTAAACTTCCTAATCAAATTTCTAATGTAAGCGCTAATTTATTATTTTGCTAAACTTGGCATGAAACAATACGTTTTACTTTTCATTTATTTATCTGAACTAAATAATTCAGTTGTATTAAAAATAAATTTAAAGTTTATGCAACAAATATTTTAAACTAAATTAAGCAAAAAAGTTATTTTGTTGTTGTAAGCTAGTATCTCTGGTTACAATATATTACGTAAAACTTGATTATAAGTAGTTCAACGATTCAATTGGAGGAGAAAAAAAATATCCTACGTAGAAGTAAAACAATTTTTCAACTTAATTAAACAGTATTGTGGAAGAAGAAGTCGCAAAGTAATCTTTTGAGTTAAAATAATTTAATTAGAAAAATAAAACAAATAGCTAATATTAGCCACTTTTCATAATTGTATACGTTTCCCGTAGAAAAAATATATACCAAGTTCTTTTTAACCAATAAGGAATAATGTAAAAACAATGTTAAGTGATATATTTTGGATCAATTTTTCAAGTTCACAAATATTCATTGTTAAATACTCATTTTTGTTACATTATCATACCGCCAACGAAATATAATTTAAATAAATTTAAAAGTAAATTTAACTTTTAATATTTCTTTAACTCATAAAATTACATAAGTTTAGTTTAATAAAATAACTTTAAACCCTGAAATATAGTTAAATGTCATGTTTTACGAAGAAATAATTAATTATTTATACTTGAACAATATTTTGTAATATATAATAACTGACTAGACTACATTAAAATCAATATGTTCGTTCTATTTTCAATCGGATGTATTATTGGAACAATTTAATATAGAATAGATGAACAACAAACATAAAAAAATTTCGCCTTCATTGATCATTAGTTTTCACATTTTCTTATAGTGATTATAATTAAAAACTAAACGAAATGTAAAAATTGAATTACTTGTATATAACTTGGAAGTTTTTTTATTACTGTGTACACTTGTTTACCACAAATACCGAAACAGTTACCATAAATCCTATGTACATAACGGATCGCTTACTCCATCATGTTTTTGTTTCAAATTCAAAAGAAAAAGACGAAATAAATCCGTACATCAGGGATTATCTGTTGAGATAGATAAAAAGGCAACCTGCACACACATCGTAAATCTTTTTCCGTCTTATTCCTCTACCTTGGATCTGCGTTTTTTTTCGCCTCACGATCGCGATATATAAATATTTAGACTGCGTGAAGTTAAGGTAACCCCGCGGGTATATCCACGTTTTTCGCGTTGTTGAGAAAAAAAAATCGCTTGTCGGCGATTCCCTCGACACAAAGCAATCCCTAGCGCGGTTCGCCGAATTCGTATAAAAAAAAGGCTAAATCATGCTGACGGGCAAACTTCGTTATCAGGTTCAATATTACAAGCATCACACCGTAGCTATTTTACGCGAGCTTCGTGGTTTCGATGAGGGAAAGGGAAGGATGTGGAAAAATACGATTGACGTAAATTTCTTTTTCCATGTTCATGTGTCTAAATCAAATTATTGTTATTGGTTCAACTAATCGGCGCGTGAGACTAAAAACTAAGATCAAAAAATAAGTTGATCTGTCTTTTGATTTAAAATTACTTTATAAAAAAGTGTGTTATTTAAATACAACACATAAACTAATGAATAGTATTAAGCATTAAGTTTTTTATTTATGATTTAAAACTAGTAAAATAACCTACACCTCTATTAACATCTTTAGATTTATCAAATTTAATCAAGTTCAACTTATTAGAAGAAGATTTTGAGCTATTTGTTGTGCAATTGCTCTATGATATCGTAATGTATTAAGTAGATACCTATTATAGATCATAAAATTATTTTTATTCATTAATTCAGACCCTTTTTGTCAACTCTTACCGTTTTTAAGTTTTATACGAAAAGCACACGGTTTGAAAATTTTTTCACACACATGTAATTATTGAATGACAGTTTCATTAGTTCAATATCAGTTCATTAAAAAAAATACTTGAGATATTAAAATGCACTAATATTATAACTATTTGTATTGATTTATTTTAAGACTAGTATAATCTATTATTTAATAAAGTAAAAAAATGGTTAAAAAAGTTACTTATGGTACTCTCTAGTTCTCAGAGAATAACAAATACTCCTCAAGAGTTTTTACTCGCTAAAAATGATTTTTCACTCCCTTGGTTTAAGAGAGCAAACTACTAAAGTCTTTTTTAGTTATTAACCATTTATTGCATAAATTTAGCAATGAGAATATTTCAACATTTCCTTTTGGTTCTTATTCTTAACATTTTCAAAAATTAAATAAAATTACTCATTATTGTATAGCATAATTTGTAAATGCGTAATATTAAAATGTGAGGTAATACGAAGATCTACAACTAAAGCAAGTTGAGAAAACTTGGACACTTTATTTTTGGTTCAGGAATTCTAAGTCGATTTTATGACAAGTGACTTTTCAGGAAGATAATGGCTATTGAAGGGATATTTTTATAGTTTACTATAAAAAATAAATTTCTTGATCTTTTATCGGGATTTTGAACAAAATTTATACACATATATCTATACATATCTTAATTTCAAATTTTTGTCCAATAATGTTTTAACACTTTATTTTTTATACAATTTTAAGAATTATTGCAGAAAATCTATATGTGAATAATATATATGAATCAAGATGAGTTTCAAATAAAAATATTTTATATTTATATCACACTTGTAATTATTAAAATATCGTTTAATTTATGTCTACTAATAATCATTCCAGTAAATGTAATATTATTTAATCAAATGAGTGTCAGGTTAAAAATTATGACACCTCGTTATACTTTGTATATCTCTAACTACTTTCTGTTAAATTATCAACGGTTCTATTAACGATGTCAACCTCGAGTTTGCTCGATTTCCGATAACAAGAAGCTTAACGCGTAACAGGTAAAACAATACGAACAAGAATTTTCAAGACTTTTTGACGAATGGATCGATCGAGACGTAAAAAAAAGAAGAAGAAAAAAAAACGGATAGAAAGAAAGTAAAAACCAGCAGTCATTGAGTTCCCCGTGACATTTCGGCAGATATCCAACCGTCGAGGAAAAGAGACCGAGAGAGAAAGTGAACTGGAAAGCATTGGGAGGGTAGTTGACGAGCATTCAAACGCTCGTTTGTCTCCAAACTCTCACCGAGCGAGCGAAAGGAGAGTCTCTTAATGGCTCGGTTCTTGCTCTTTTACGTTTCCTCCTATGCTTATATCTCTCGACCGGTAAATTTCGTTCTCAAAATTCACAAACGATGAGGAGTGACCCGAAAAAAAACTCTCTAAGAGTCAAAAGAAGAAGGAAAAACGGATTTTTGCCCGCAGACACGGTTGGACTTTTTCGTGTTGCTAGAGTGAATTTTGCATTTAAATAAGATGCGAAATATTCCATGAGACCGTATAATTTACATTTCAAAAAAGAGAAAGAAAAAAATATATATTTTTGCTCTCACAAGTTACTGTATAAATTATGATTGCAATTAAATTTAATTAAGTCTCCTGCTACATAAATGAACGTCAATGACGTTATTTAACGAAACAAATTTAATAAAATTTATAAAGAAATATTATAGTTAGTCCGTATTTCATTTAATTAGAACTATTTACCATAAAGCGAGCATTCTTTACAATAGTTAGTCAAATAAATCAGCTATATAATTAACGGGCAAGCTGAAAGACATTTAATTATTTTGATTTCTTACGATATATTGATTTTATAGTACATTTTCTAACAAACACTATTTGATACATTCACATAGTACGGATTATTTTATAAATAAACAATATATAATTACATGCATTAAAATATATATATATATAATTAATAACAAAAGCTAATAATTTTAAAATAGAATTATATATAAAAAAGATTCACTATTTTCAATACTTACATTACTAGATATGCAATTTTTAAATTCCTAATTTTATATATTTAGTTTTATAATCAACGGTTTGGACAACCATTCACTCATTGATAATACATTTAATTTGAATTAATTTTTTTATATATTTTTATAAAACAAACTCGTTTGTTTACAATTTTTTATCCCTTCTTAGTATAATTAGTAATAACTTCTGTTCAGCTCATTGATTTCATTAATAACAAAATAATAAGCGCAAATACTATTGAATAAAAGTCTCTCGTTTCAACTTTCTGAAAACAAAAGTATTTATTGCAAGTTCGCGCAATGACCGTAAATAATTGAAATATTAAATGGAGCTTAACTGATGTTACATCGATACTTGCACGATGAAAAAAGAAATTGTACCGTGTATATTACAATTAAAATAGTATAGCTATAGAAAAAAGTTGCATATTATAATAACTAATTATAATGATGAAGCTCCTATCCTTTAATAATACGTATACTTAAGATTAATTGGTAATTATTATTTCGAGTGAGTGAATTCTTGTCCGACTGACTATTTAAAATATAAAAAATCTGAGGGGTTAGTTAGCTGTATAATAAGGGCTTACGCGCCTGCATACTTGCGTGCAGGCGCTATCGCGCCTTTTGATAAAAAGGGAACGCAAAGAAAGGTAGACTATTGTACAACAGAAGAAAAAGACGCGTGAAGATCGTAAATACCAGGATCCTCTTAACGATTATTTTTATAATGGAAGAGAGTTTGGTGTTTCTTGACGGCATAATCACCTCGCTGGTCGTATTAACGACAGTAAAGAGAAATATACTGGGAAGGTAGAGGTAGGTAAAGAGAGAAAGAGTGAGAAGGTAACGCAACATTCACAGCGTGGAACAAGGTAACATCCCCTAGGATTGTTGCCTAGCGACTGTGTCGATCCACGTGCGGGTACGTACAACCAGACGGATATCTATATATATATATATATTTGTACAATAATACACGGGCGCGCGCACGCGTACACCCTAAAAGAGAGAGTGAGGCGGACGGGGTGGAGTGGGAAGGGGAGGGAAGGGGTGTGGGGAGAGGGTGGATGGGGGAGGGGAGAGGGACGGGAAACGAGAGAAAGAAAGATAGTAGGATATCCCTAAGGCACTAGCCTTGTTCGCCCTTGTGTATATTCTCTTAAGGGCATTACACATGCCGAGTCTCCTTCTCTCTCCTTCCCACTTTCCCAGGTCGAGCTTCCGAAAGCTTGCTTCGGCGCAAGCTCTTTTGTCACTGTCGCGATTAAGATCGCGAACGACCGGGCGCAAGCTTCGCGCGTTATCCTAGGGGACAAACGGTTCCCCCGTAAAAGGGAAATCTATGTACGTTCACATCTATACCAGCCACGTATTTATATAAATGTACGCATATGGATATGTGCCTCACTGCATATGGCAGTGTGTCCACCACTGATGAAAGCGAGACCGTGAGAATAATGGGCTTTACGTTCATATTCGACGGTGTTGCTGCGTCGATGAAAATCGAAGTTCCTGATGGCCTAGTAATGCCCCGTATACCTCATCCTCTCCAACGTTCCCTCTCCTTCCATTTGTTGCTCGAATTTAATTCAAAGAACCGCCCGGCTTAACTATTTCTCTTGAATTATGGACGATCCTGGCTTTTATGTGTTTAGAAGAGTAGGAGGAATGAATAATCGATGTTTTCCACTGAAATTTATTCAAGCAAATGTAATGTCGATAAGAATACGCGCACGAGGAATTATGAAATTTTATAATGAAGCGCTTTTATGATATATTTTTTTTTTTTTCATCGTAATTGGATTGCACTCAAATGTTCAACCTTGCAATATTGCCTTTTTTATAATAAAAATACTGATTAAATCGCATTACCGGGAGACATTAAAAATATATCCAATTTATAGTTCACACAAAAACATGTTGAAAATAAATTTTAACTGGATGTCGGACCCAAATTATAAGAATTTGCACCTAACCAACTCAAAAATTATATCTAAAATATTGAATTAATAATCTGAACAATTCCATACAGATAGCTTAAAATATATGGAATGGTCTGACGTTTTGATCTTTTAAAAACAAAATTATTTTTTTAAAATAATAAAGTAAATAATTTTTGGTCGGTAATTATTAATGAAAAAAAGCATAAACTTTCAAACCAAACATCGTAATCATATTATGGATTTAAAAATCTCGAATATTTGGGTATATCATTTAAAACATACTTGAGGGCCTGACGTTCAGGGTATTTTTAAAAATGTATTAATTTGTCTATGCAAAAAAAAATTTTTAAATTACCATTTTGTAAGTTTAACATCCCCTTAAAATAAAAATATTACTAGTTCCAAATTTTACAAATATATTTAAGCATTTTCTGTCGATGAAGCTGTTGTAAATTTATCGTGTTGTAGCAATTTAAAAGATAAAAACATACTTATAATGATAGAATTTTCACAATATAATATAATTATAGTATTATTATTGTGACTGCGAGGATAAAGATACAATCAAATATTGAATAATATTAGCAGTAAATCCAGCGTATATAACAACGTTTTTCATAAACGTAAATACGTTTGTACTAATAAGGCTACTACTGAAATGACATTTCAAAATCGGATCAACCTTTACTAGAAACTCGTACAAATTAAAAAACGGATTAGCTTTTACATGGAAGTTTTGTGAAGAAAGTGATTTGAAAATCGAACCCGTGTGGCTATTTGACATTTAGAATAAAAACAGGTCATTTTTTATAAAAGTGTTCTTATTTCATATGTAAAATATTTTCGTAGATTAAATTGATATTAGAATGGGAAGATAAGGAAGAAAAAAGTGTAAAGAGAAAGTCGTAAAATGATAGTAAAACGTGTAAAGAAATAAAATAAGACACGAAAAGAGAAATAGGGAAAAAAGTATACAGTAAAGAGGAGATAAAGTAGGAGGTTTACATTTTTAGATTATCCAATACCTATACTGATATCTGGAGATATACATTGATAACGCACATTCTTACGACTGTACTTATGTTAATACGAAAATGATAAACTGATTTACTGATTTAAAAACTTTCTATAAAAAAAATACATTCTATGTGTTAACTACCGAAATATCTTATTCACTTTTCTATTCTGTACTAAAGCAGCTTATACCTTTAGTACGTATATGAGAATTATACACTCATGACAGTAAAGTCGTGCATTTATCGTTCAAACTGCATTTTTTAATAGCTATCCTTTTCAATCTTTTCGTATGTTTTACAATTTGTACATTTCAGTTTGACTTTGTAATTTTGTTTTATCTGGACAGTATTGTTATTGACATGCACAATATGTGTTGCTGAGTATTTGTTATATATACGTACGGTTCTGTACAACTGTTGAATTCCGCTTGTTTGCCTTTTGTTGAGCTCTATCCCCATGCATGTCAATATTCGCAATCATTCTAAACTCTATCAAACCACAAAATGTCTATATGAAAATAAAAACAACCGTTCAAATTGTATATAAATTGCAAAAAATACATATATATTTTTATAAATTGTTTAAAATCTTGTACGTCCCGAATAATTTTTTTTAATGTATTTATTATTCAGAGATTGTCACATAAAATAAAATAAAAGTGTCAAATAGCAAAAAATATTATTCTAATTTATAAAACTCGGTCTTTAATTATTACAATATACTTTGATAATTGTACATTGCATATGTCTGACATTTTAAAATGCAGCATACACATCAACAAACGCTATAATGAGTAAAGTATACAGATTTTCATAAAAAAGAAATAATATATTTTTAGTTACACGAGTATAAGATATAATAACCTTGATAAATGTAAATTTCCCTTACAAACTTTAGAAGTTACATTTATGATTAAATCGTAGAATTAATCATTGTTCAAAATAAGTAATTAATTCTTAGAATTCGCGTTAATTTTCTACTTGTTATATAAATACTTTTAAACAATTTCAATTTATTTATTTAATAAATATTGTCAAAGTTTATTATTTCGGTATGTAAAATAAAACGCAATGTTACATTATCTGGTTATATAACACTGATAAATAAGCCATTAGTAGTACTTGATTTATAAAAGGAAAAATTTGCCATCATTCGTTATTTATCATGCAACATTTGTCTTTTTAACAAGCCTCGACTTTTCATTTATTTTGGATAAAAGAAAATACACTTTCAGTAAGCAAACCATTTTGTCACAGCGATTCATGAAACATTTGCGGTCGATACGTCAACACCTCTACAGGAAAAATAAACATAATGTATCATTTGTATGGAAACGTGAATCTAAAAAGTCGGAATGTTGGTTGAGCATATTGCAAAACTGAGTTAGATGTGTTTTTTATTATGTAAAGAAACCATGTCACATTAATAGCGATAATTACGTCCGTACTAAAATAATGTAAGAGAAAATATAAACGTTGCCGACCTAATTTAATTTTTATCAATAATTTTTTAATTGTTTCATGTAAGTAATATGAAATTTTAGTGTATTGTTTTAATATCAGTAAATACTTAGACCAATCGATAATACATAAATACTTAATACTTAATTGGAGCGGAATGAACGAAAAATAAAGAAGTATTTTTTGTTTCAAGTGCTTCAATTGCTGTGCCTCACTTCTCAAAATATCGCCAAACATATAAGTAATTTTCTGTCCATTCTTTCTTTATTATTTGGAAATTTCGTTTCTTTTGAATATAACGTAATAATCATAATTAATATTCAACATTATTATTTCGTGCAAAATATTTTAGCATCTAAATAAATAAACTTAATAACTTTTGGACATTTTAATTCTATCAACCAATAGTTTTCGCCAAACAAACCATTAAACGTATTAATTGACTCCTATAAACGTAGTTAATAAATCAATAAATCCAACGAACATGTGCTGTGCATTAATTAAGTCTACGCAAGCCTCTAAGTCGAAGTGTTTGATTTATTACGCCTTGGGGGCATTCAGTTGGCGTTCTATACTATAATTAAGCAGTTAGATCTGTTAGATAGCAACGTATCTCTAAGATTTTATACGATTTATAAATATTTACAATAATAAATATTGATTTTTTTGTGTTTGTCATTATTTAATAAATCAACAAATCCGAGAGAATAAGCGGCTACAAAAACGTCGACATTGACTGAACCAAAATAAATACGACATAAAAATAACAATTGTTGACTTAAGCAATTGATTACATCATGCAGTTAATGTTCATTCGAATGTCTATTTTGATTGATTATTACGATACGTAGTTGCATGTAATATGTCAGAAAAAATGGATGTATCACGAACTATTGTGAACAAATTTTGTTTTTGAATCATGAAAGAAATTTCTCTATCGGAATATCGAGTATATTATTTGAATCTAAAGGGTCTTGTTAAGTTTATTATTTGAATTATTAATCATGATTTAGTAAACAATTCATACAAATAAAAATAAGATTGAACCAAAAAGTTGTTAAAGGGCTTAAAACTAAAATGACCATAAAAGATACTTATTAAAATTCTCGTGAATTGGTTGTAAACCAGAGTCATCGAGCTGCGAAAAAAAATCAATTCCAGCTCGCATTCCGACACAAATAAAATCCATCTCCCTCCGAAATGTCGAAGGAGAAGGTGGCACTACCCCTCGAGCGGCTTCGAGCAAGAGGTTATCCGCAGACGTCTCGCACGCACCCCTTTATACAAAACGCTATTCAGGCTCCCTTCCTCGCTCGATCCATCCGGCGCATATATCACCGAGATACACAGATGGGTCACGCATACCCTTTAGACTTTTTCCCGGGTTATATCCTGCATATAGCCGCGGATTGGCCAATAAATTTAGTTTTAAATCGAATACGTGTCGCACCCTCGCGCGCGATATCCAAAGCAACAAGAGAGTAAAATCAGTGGGCGTGTAAGGGAAGTAGATACGTGTGTGTGTCTGTGTACGTACCAGAGATGCTCTCGTGCTTGAAACACATCGAAGGGACGCATAGGCAGCTTCTTTGAAGCGCGGTGAATGTGCTTTAATTTTAGCGTTGTCGCTTCGGTGCGCGCACTCTCCTTCCCTCTTCCCCTAAGGAAAACACCTGTATATACGTGAGTCTATACCTACAACCGTTAGTGTTAAGGTATGCGCATGCGGTAAACTTATTACAAGCGTACGAGTACTCTCTGTCATTCAAGGTGAATTTCATGGAAGAATATCGTAGGCCCTTTGGAAACTTGGCTCTATATCCTATTTTACCGATTTGCCCGTAACGTGTCAATTCTTATACCATACCCTAATAATCGTTCCATCAAAGAATAAGTACGTTAACATTTCATCTAGTATTTAGATTTATATATATTTTCTTTAAATGGGCTAACTAATAAATTATATGCTAATTAACATTTTTAACTATATATATACAGTAACTGTAATTATTTTTTTCGCGTGCATGTATATACACACATATAATTAAACAAATGTTAGTTTTCAATATTGTTTCACGTAAAATATTGGTATTGAAAGTGAAGTTATGAAGAGAAACAAACAGATTTTGTAAACGATGCATTTTTAAAGGTTTTGATCTTTCGTGATTGATTTTGTTTGGGCAAACATCAGATCGATTGTTTGAAGGGTTCAAGTTTTTCAATTTTGTTTGTTTTGTGCGTGGTTTTCTAAATTGAGGTGAACGCAAAATCTATGTGAAAAGAAAAATGCTGTAAAATATATTTTCATTGTTATATACTGTAATATAACTTAATTATTAAACCTTTACGAATTTGCATGATAGTATTATTTGTTAGCAATTATTAAAAATCGTTAAAATATTTGTTTGATTTGTAGGAAACTGTATAATAATAATTATACGGAAAATAAGCGATAAACTACACGTCGATCGCTTACAGTTTATGAATCAATAAAAAATGTAAATAAAAATTGTAACAAAGGCGGAATTAATTACTGTATAGCTTATGAATATTGGTTGACTACAAAAATTTGTAGTTGTACTAAAATGAACGTTTTACCCTATTGAAACTATTAACAAAAACAAATGAAAGTTAAATCATTTTAGTCGTGAAAACTTTATTACATAAAATATTGAGCTCTTTCTTTAAAACATAAATTAATTAAAAATTAATTTAGAATCATTTAAATTGTACATTTATTTTAAGAGTTGACAAAATGCATCATATTTTAATTAGGTTATCCACGTACATATAATCTCAAGTTTATAATACCTATGAACTTTAAGGTACTCAGTAATAGTTGATGATAATGTATATATATTACTGAGTACTTTGAAGTGCATAAGGTATTATGAACTTGAAATTATATGCAAAAGTATAATGTAATTAAAATACATTTATTTACATATTTAATAAAAGCTTTGATTCAAATAATAGTGAATTCATTTAAATTGATTTATATCTCAAATATGTAACTCAATATCTCACTCAATATATGTATGTATAGAATCATAAAAACTTGAAAAAAATGAATTTTTTTATCAAAAAAAATTCTAGGTCATTTAATAATAGAGTTATGATCATCAAGTAAAAAAACTCTGTGTAACGTTTATCGCATGCATGATGCATTTACAGAAAAAATCCTTAATAAAAATAGTTTAATATTCTTCTGTGCACAGTACAGAAACTTTGGTCGATAGTTGTGTTTCCATAATAGAGTAGTAAGCATACTGTATAATGTACATAAATATAGAATTATAAGTTGACATTATAAATGTGTCCCATATTATCAATAGATAATTTTTATAACCAAGTAATAATTATTCTCATAAAATGAGACAAAAAAAGAAAAAAAGTCAGGAGGAACAGTAAAATATTACCGATACTTTTGTTATTATTTATTTGAAAATTTGATTTCGAATACAAACGTTCTTTAACGTTATTAAGTATCTTTTCGTACTAGAGATTTCGAAACTATTATTTTTAACTTGTTTCCAAATAATATTTATTATGAACGTAAACCTTTCCTCAATAATAAATTAATAATTTATTGTTTGTCTTCATATAAATAATGGAAAGTAAGCAGTATGGAAATTTAATAATGCAAACAAAAATTGAATTATTTGTAAAAGCAAATTGATTGAATACGCATGATTTGTCACACGTAACGTGGTATGTCATAGGTATGTCGTAATTTATGTCAGGTTAAATCGATCACATTCACACCGAAAAATGAAAATTCCACATCGTTCATTCTCGCCGCGGTCTACGTACGAACGAGTCTCAGTACTTTAAGGAAAGACGCATTGCGAAGTGACTCGCTTCTTTGCACACGAGAAACATTTCCATTTCTATTCGACAACACCGAACAGCTTGGTCCTTCTCTCCTCTCAGCTCGGCTCGTCCATATAGACACATACACTCGAAACCCCGGAAATCCACGGAATTCGGTCTCGCGTCCACAAGCTCACGGCACTTATGTATCAACCCCTCAATATCATCTCTATCGTTATATTTTTCCTTTCCTCATACCTCTCTATTTTTTTTATTCCTCCTACAGCTCTTCCTACTTCTTCTTTTTCGTCTCTCTCGCAAGCTCTGGTGGATATCTACTCGTCTTGTTCCTCTAGGCTTAGGCTAAACGTAGTTGAGAGATAGAAAAAGAGATAGAACGAAATGCCGCACGTGGCGGAGATTTATGAACGAGTGACGACCGAGAAACGATGATGGCACATCTGCGAGCTTCGGATACAGCCTGAGTTTCATTTTTCTCCGCTTCGCTCGCTTTCGCTTCTCTTCTACTCCTTCCACGCCGCAAGGTATACCTGAGTGATACTCGTCTACTCGCATGTATTCTAAGCTTGCGTATACGTGGAAAAAAATGCAACTTCCTCGTATTTTTTTCATACCAATGATAATATTCGCAAGTCGACCAATGGTATTTTTACCTAGAAAAGTGTGTGTTCACTAGATGAGAATTTGGAACACTAGGTGATTACTATTTCACTATTCTACTGTATGGTGATATATTTTCATGTTTTACAAATTTGCTCAAGTATTATTCGTCGAATTTTCACCCGGAAAAGTTAATATTTGATTTATTAAACCATTCATATTGCTGAGATCATCAATCTATGACCAATTCAAACCTTAGGATATAAAAAATTTGTAATCAATCGTTGACAGATGCACGATGTACATGGTCACTCATTCAAGTATTAACAGTTGCTTAACTCTCACGGCCGTCTAAAGTAAGAATTATCCAGTTTTATAATGTGTATGTTATTAAAGAGAATATAATTAAATCAATTGTCGAAAGTAAAGGTGATATATCAGACTATTACGATGCCTTATTATTGATCAACTCTACTTTGCCTTTTTCATTTTTCGAAAAGTAAAATGTGGTTAAATGTTTGTAAACTTAATCTTTAAATTGCATCTTTAAATAAATAAGTCGACTAATAAGCAATTGAATCGTTATATGTCCAGAACGAATTAATACACGTATAAAATAATATATAAACTGTTAAAGCTTTCGATGGTGTATAATATAATTTGAGGGAAATTCGTATTACCGACATTACAATTTTTCGTTTTATTTAATAAATAGGTAAAAATTCCAAATTTGACCAACGTACCAACAATCTATGTATTTCATAGAATATATAGATACGTTCGTATAATTGAAATTAAACAAAAATTGAGTGCATAAAACGAAAAATCGATAATGTCGGTATATGTGCATAAGGTAAAGGACTACGGCTTTCCCTTCAGGCGCGTTACAGCGTGTGAAAATTGTTTAACATTCTAAACTTCAAATATTAATATGTAACTGAAAAGAAAGAAAAAAGACGTTGTAAAACTACTATTTAAATGCTAAGATGTCGTTATGTTAGAAAATAGAAAGAGTGAAAAAACAGAATACGAGAAGTGAAGGAAAAAAAAACAAGCTCGTTGAATATAAAACCTCGGAGAATATATGCCTACATAAGATGCAAATCGAGCAATGGATGGCAGATAAAGGCATAAATATGTAGATAAGCGAAATGCGAAAATCATTTTTTCTTCTTTTTCGCGTTAAATTACTACGAAAGAATCAGGCGTGACCTATTTTATTCTTCAAATGCTGTGTGTTTCTACTAATTTGAGAAAAGGCAGGTTTGTTCTATTTGAGGAGGAACTTGTTCAAGTTCGATGATTGTATTCTTGGTAATTTGTATTTCTAAGTTTAGCTAGCACGATTCGGAGAGAATGCAAGTCTGACCTTCTTGAACAAGTTCATGTTCGATATACTTATTTGATGGAATTCACGTATACTAATTTTGAAACACGTTATATCTCACCACGTATGAGAATCATACTAAAATTTTGCTACATCATGTATATAAAGTAAATATAAATTAACAATGAAATATATCATAAAATAGTGTATAAATTTGAGATAAACTTTATTAGCACCGACTGGCCTAATTTTAATTGGAGAAAGTTTTTTTTAATTATTATATACGTTATACTTGTGCTATAAATTCATACATATTTTATCGATAATATGTTTTATATTATACATGAATTCTTTTTAATATGCTTTTATAGGATGAGATACGACGAAAGAATAAAGGAGGTAACATATTTTTCCCCTTTATAAATGACAATTTTGGTTTCATATCGGGCCGTAGAATAAATTCTAGTTTCTCTGCATTCTCAGTATAGAGTTTTATTTAAAAATATAATTTTGTTATAACCATAGACATGCACCAACTTTAATATTTATAAATATGCACAAAAATTAAAATGAATAAATGAAAATCTAACATTTAAATAATGTCAAAAATAGTTTTGTAATATGATTTATTTGTTTAGAAATATCTTTTTAACCAAATGTTTTCTTTTTTAAGCAACTATGTGTAAAATATTCTTTGCTGCAGTTTTAATACAGACATACATATAGGAAAATATTAGAATTTAAGCCTGTCAATTCATGCGTGGACTGCACGTGTATAAAGTTTGTTTATGCATTCATAATACGTTAGCAAATGCCAAACAGTCAAAAAGCATTGATGTACAAACAATCAAATTATTTACTTTTGTACACATCAACTAATTTTGCTTTTCTATTGTTACTCGAAAACGATTTCATTTTCTACCTGCCAATCTGACATGACGTTTATATATCTAATTTCCTCGTAGATTAAAACTTTTTATTAGTCTACCATATAGCAGTGCACTGCAATATTAATGAAACTTTAGTATTAAACAAACTTTTTCATATTTCCAACTCGGTAAACATCCAATTAATAACAAAACTTGAAATTTCTAATCCCAACGTTTTCCTACACATCTAATTGATAATTATCTACTAAAATATTGTTACAAGGTATATGTTGTTACCTCGATCGGACATCAAACATGAAAAAAGATACTGCAATTAGGTCTAGAAAATGTAGAAGGAATTATTATATTCTTTGGAGCAGCTGGATTATTCGTCGGCCTAATCGTTTTTGCAGTCGATGGGACTCTCGCCCCGTAGTATTTTCTGATCGACGAACCGATCGATGAGAAACGTTCAGCTACCGCCCGCTTCGTCAGTGTCACCGACAGTAATGAGCACGACGTGAATCGTGTGCAAGCCCGAACGCCTCCTTGCATTCGCAAAAGGAACGAATTACTTACGAATCTTCTTTTCGTCTCTGGATTCGAAGGGCGTAGATCGTGTTTTTTTCTCTTTCTTAGCTGTCCCAAAGGAAGGTTTCAGTTTCCTTTTAGATGTCGCGGAAATGAGTTTCTTTTCGGTACGTTTTCCGACTCTTCCACTCCGTTTGATAGTTTCCTCCGTTTTTTTGTGGATTATATCGAGAAATCAAAAGAAATGCAATTCTTTCGTCTAATAAGCCACTCGAGAATAATATTTTCATTTATTCATTTGGTCATTCTTAATATTTTATATAGATACTGTTAAATATAACATTCGATTTTTCCTTTGTTATTTATAAAATACATTCGTTTATTACCGCGACGACGTTAGAGAAATATTTTAAATAAAATTATAATACTCATATTGGTTTATTACTTTGATTAAAAGTGCCACGATGCTTTTAAATTATACGAATGCGTAATAATAATCTTGTTTACGATGTAGCTTGGCGAAATAACAAAAAGTTTGTTCAGAGTTGAAATTACAGTAGCCAATCATAGTCACTTTTATGCATTACTCGTTCTCTGATTTAAATTCTATTGAAAATAGAACGCGTAGTTGTCAAAATCGAAATATTTTATTTTTAGATTTACCGAAATATATAGCATATTCTTACTTGAAAAATGATTTCACTCGTGTATTAAACGATAAATAATGAGGTCGTAAAACAAATCGTTACACCATTGCGACATTTTTACTCGTTATCGTATAATGCAACTTTCATAATTAATAACAGGGTAAATCGAGGTATACAAAGAGCGTCATTTATCCTAATATTCACTCTTAGTAAACGACGCTCTCTATCCTTTTTTTTCCTATTACGTTTATGGGTCGATGTTCTAATAGCAGTATTAATTTAAAAGCAAAATCGTACATTTGATTTTGATTACGTATAAAAATAAACAATAATCTTTATTGCACATTCCAAATACGTCTGTTCATTAGATAATTAGTTGAATATATAATTAATTAATTATGTAATATACATTAATATTTATAATTGCGTATTCGTTTATTACAAAATACATTTATCAGAGTCCTGCTGAACAAATTATAGCAATACCTGTTTATTTACGACTGCGCAGTTTAATTGGGAATTAGTTTTTATTTCAATATCAATTATTGATTGTATTGAATGATTCTTTACGAACTTATTAATACTTTTATGATTCTTCTGCTTTGTCGAGAATTTCTTGAATTACGAGGTGTAACAATTGACCTCGTAAACAGAATATTTCCAGACGTTTCCTAGGAGAGAATCGCGTATTCATTGGAAGGTTGGTAGGAACTTGTAACGACTGTGATTGTTGATACAACTTTATTCTCTGGAAGTATGAAACTCCTCGCTAATTAATTGCAATAATGACTATTGGATATTTGTAAATATTTAATGCTCCATCTCTATGTATGTGCATGCAAATATTACGCTATATTTTTAATATTCTAATGTTTAATATTATTTGATTATTTATAACTTACATGTATCAATTCATCTACGATGATATTTGTATACAAACGAATCGTATTATGTAATGTACTCTCACGGGCTATAATGCAAAGTTTCCTTTTCTATCTCATGCACCTTCCATATCACTGTCTCATTTCTTTTTAAGCGATTGACTGTATATATCATTCAAAAGGAAATCGTCAACCAATTTCTTAATCGCGAGTTTTCTTAATTATGCGTGAATAAATTCGTACAAAACTTGATGTTATCCGAAGATAAATAAATAGGGAAAGGGAATTTCCTAAAAATAAGTAGTATATAAAATAAACGATTAGGAAAGCAAAAATACGAGAACTGAGTTAGCTGTATATAGCTTACGCGCCATATGTACTTGCGTGTACAGCGTTATCGCGCCCATTGATAGTTAAGCGTAAAAAATTTTATTAAACATTGTAATAAATTCATTATATAATTTATTCATCTATATATGTGTATAAATACGTTTCTCTTACTTTCTTTATGAGGTTTTAATAAAAATTTAATTAGAACATAAATGCAGTACAATAACTAAATTAATTTTATTATATATTATTTATTTTTGTTCGTTTTTATGGAGTGGTGATTTTCATTCTTGATTCCAACTTTTCTTTTTATTTTTACGCACGGAGTTAATCAATCGTGATTGGGCAGATGTAAATTAAAACACTGCAATCAAGGTGCGCGGTAGCGCAACCAACGCACGTATAATGCGCGCTAGCATCTAATAGACATCTAACTGCACCTGCGGTTTATTATTTTTTATCTAATTCGTCAAAATATTGAAGCCATCACGTGTAGCCGATAACGTGAGCATATCTTCCATCCAATACTCCAACGGAACACTATAATATAAAAAATAAAATTTACAAACACACTCAACTTATACACACTACGCTCATTTAATTTACCCCTTTCACCTCCAAGGTGAGCAGTCGTTCGATCAGGCTCCTTATACTCTCTCTCTCTCTCTCTCTCTCTCTCTCTCTCTCTCTCTGCATTTTCGGCTTTCTGTCTTATATTATGTATGTCATTCAAGCATGTTACCTCCATTCTACCATATATGAAATAATTCGCTACAGTACACATTATTGTCAGGAATCATTTAAATATATTTTATTTCTAAATTTTAGGAAATGTATTTATGTTTTTATTTCAAACCATGTATTTTATTTCAAAAGTTTAAATATATAGCGACGTTGCAATTGGTATGATATGAAATACCCTTTATTAACGAAACTCGGTCCAAACAACTGGTATATTAATTACTGTATATTACATATATATTGTATTGTTCATGTGTTTAATGTTTTATTTTAAAATTAAATAATTCTAACTTATTATTAATTAGATAAAAAAATATATGCTTTCCATCAGCTGCAATTATAACTGATAAGATTATTAGTATTAAAGAAAAACGATTAACTTTATTTCCAAGTATGTAATTTATCATACGTTATTTACCACCAAAGTTCCAATTGGTTGAGAAAGTTTCGTCGTGGCCGAGCAAAGGAATTAACAGAAAACATTTTGTTATCCCCCATAGTACATGGAGGTATCATAAAAGAATGCTCGAGTTTATAGGAGTCATTTTTCATTTTAAGAGTCCAATATTACCACCATAACCAATCTTATCAATCAAGGTTGATATATATGTAATTTTACTTCTACCGTCAGCCAGAAATCACTTACCCTGCGACGTATAACGCCAAGTTGTAATGTTTTTCACGCGCCTTTCACATACAAATAAAGATCTTTGGAACGTCGATAAATCCATCGCGTCGTATACGTACAGTACAGGGCTTTTCACATTTTCTAAGTACTGCTTCTCTCGATATATGAGATTCTAGTAAACAAAAAAGTACGTCGAAATCAAAGTAGAATTTATTATTTTCCGTCGAATTGAATTATTACACTGTGTGATTTACGGAAAAGATTTTATTGCACCTTTACCAACTTTAATTATACAAGACGATTGTTTTATAGTAGTAATCAGTTACACTAATTTTATAAATACACTTATTATACTCTATAAGCATATCGTAGAAACTAATATATTTGTATATAGTTATAAATAAATTGAACGATTTTTCGTTTTGAACTGATATAGAACGATTGACAAAATAAAGTGAAAAACTACTTCTACCAAAAATCAGTTTCGGTTCAATATTTTTGAAATGCTTTTCATATTCGTAAGATGCAAGAAAAAAATTATAATTGACCTAAATGGTCATTTGTTTTAAGTAAAATTTATTTTTGCTTTTTTTTAAGTTTTTTGTGTTTATGAATATGGCGGTACGCTACGAGATAGCAAGTTTTTACTGGAATCGTAAACAATATAGGTATTTTATACATTTATGGTATAATCCCAAGCGACTTATTATTTTTGTCATCGAATTTACGAGTTTTGAAATCGCAATACCGCTAGATATATATGAAAACAAAGGTGTCGTGAAGCAGAACAAAACATAACATGGGGTAGAAAGACCTAAGCGCAGCTTAGTCACGGGTACAGATATCATATTTCATTACCGCTTATAATGTACATAAGTAAGTATATGCACATATGGAACCTATGCTATATGTTTGTTTAAGTGTTAAAGGTTAATAATCTTTTTTTTTTAAAATAATTTTTATTATAATTTATATATAATTTAATATTTAATAATCTATCGTGGTGTGTGCATTTCTACGCGCAAGCCTGACCAAGCGTTTACTACATCCACTGATACATCAATACTGCAACTCTCTTCTTTCAGATGAAAATTTACTTAATTTTTTTGATAATAAAATATTTAATTATAATAAAATAACGAAGTAACAATAGTAACGTAGAGATATGTACATAGTAAATAAATGAGAGCTTTATTGCAATCGATATGAGGAAGGTAGTTCGATTTCCGTTAAAAGAACAATTGTGAAAGGCACATCTGAATAAGCCAATGCGGAGAAACAGTTAAACGAACTTGGGTAAGCGAGGCATGCGAAACCTAATTTTCCATTTCCACGCGAGTGGCTGTGGTGCCCAACAGTGGTTGTTTCGAAGCCGCGCGTGCCAACCGTTCTTACATGTGCGTGTGCACCCTCGCGCGCTATGCAATCCTGCAGTGAATTCCCTCGGTGTCGCTGCACGACAGGGCTATTCCGGGTGGACTCGTCGGGATAATGCCCTTTATAAATAGCCTCCCTGGAGTGCGCGAACTCTATTTCTGTACCGCGGTTATACCTGCACGCTCGCTTCACTCTCGGTCTCTCCTCTATTTTTCTTTTCTTCTCTTTTATTTTTTTCTTCCTTCCCTTTTTTCTCTTTTTCGCTTTTTACTTTTTTTTCTGGGCATTTATACATTACTTTTTATTGACATGGGACTCGCGCAGCGAAAGTGTACTGCGCGTGTTTTGCAAATGCGAGCGACCAACGCTGTATAAGTATTGGATCGTTACTGGAAGAAGCTATTCTCCAGAGATTCTTTTGTAACTTATCGTTTATCCGATTTGGATAAGAGCTTACCTATTATGAAACTATTATGTTCTTTTTATTTTGATAGATTACCTCGCATCTTGAATATCGGTTATATGCTAATCGTTTTATACGGTACTTTATCCTTTATTCAACTTGAACTATTTTAATAAACGAATGATAAATAAAGTTAAGTAGTTAAGACAATAAAAATTATAATACAATTACAGCAATTGTCAATAGTTAATTGTAACAGTTTTTGCATTAGTTTGTTATCTAAAAGCAAACCATTGTAATTTGAACAGTCTTTTGTCTTACACTTACTCTAAGTACACCTACTTTTTTCTAGTACTATAATATGCTGAATTTGCAGTAACATCGATAACCCCCTTCTTCCCGGATTTTCAAAAAAGCATTGAAATAACGTATATGTATTTTATGTACAAAAATAAAAAATTATAAAGATAACTCGATTAATCATGAATTGACGAAATTGTAAATAATTTCTTTTATGAAATATTACTGGTAAATTGTGTTAAATGATAATGTGTGAAAAGTTTTTGTAACATGATGTGGATTGTGGAAATCCATCAAAACATCGCCGAATAAAAATTTAGTATGGTTAACGAATATCGACATTACTATCAAAAATAAATCATATTGTGTACAACGTAGTTGTATTGATTAATAATTTAATATTTACTAGGTCCATTTAAATGAAATGCAATTAAACTATGTTCTAAACGACTATAACTACTTTGTAATTCGAGGAAGCAATAATATTTGCACCGAGAAGTTGTAACAACTTTGACATAATCTCGAACACAAATTAATTGATCCTGTTCAACATGAAATACATTGGAATCAATTTTTGTTTAAAACTTAATTTCCGTAATCAAATGTATTACATAATTCATCACGTTATTCATGACGTTACCAAAAAAATGCTAACAGGTAGAAAACGAATAAAAGTAAATCAAATGTGAAATGGCAGTTGTATTACAGCTACAACGAACGTAAGAATAAATTGAAAAAAAAATGAATGCATCAAATCAGATAGGTTTAGTTCCGTACTGTATAAGGGACAAAAGCTTAGAGACATGTAGCCAGAAACGTAGACACATGAATTGATAAGCCGGAAACGCGGTGGACACACTGGTCATGAATAATACAAGGGGCGTTGTCAAAGCATACAGAATCGTGCGAGAGCATATGTTGGATGGACGAATGTTATTAATGCTTATTAGGCGCATTAGTGTCAGTCGAAATCCGCACGCGGACCACCACAGAATAAACATCGGACGGACGAATATTCCCTCTTTCCCTTCGAGGTAATAACGAGCAATTAATTAACTGCTGCGCGGGCCCACCTGCGCGATTTGTTTATGGACGCTAAGGACGGGAGAGAAAGGGAGCGCTGCCTTTCCATTATTAACGTAACGATGCACTTAGCCCACTCGTGTTCCTGGACTTTGCGCTAGTTAACTTTTCAGAAAATTCAATTGTTCCTTCGAATTTAAATTGAAATCGACGGAGTTTAAGATTCCCAGTTTAAGAACTGGAGTTTCTCTCTCTCCAATGATAATATCGAAATAAGTAGATGTATTTATTCTGATCAAGAAATTTAGTTATAAAGTAACTGTCTGAATGATAAATTATGTACATACATTTTCTCCGTCGGTTGGTGAAACATCCTATAATAGGTAATTGCTTCTACGTGAGTGGACGCCACGTTTATTATTTACGCTTCGTTTAAATAAGAACCACAGCGAATTAATTTTATCTTTTAGGAAATACTTCTCGTTCATTGATTTTTAATTATTCTTAATCAAATACGTTAATTAACTTTATACATAATACAACGTGAATAATTGTTAAACTTATAGTACACATATAAGAATTATAATTATTTAATACGGACATAGCAGGTTGGTTTCAATTCACAAAAGTATCTTTGTAAATAATTTATATACTACTTATCGAATAAGTGCTAAACCAAAATAATTATAGCAATTTACTTGTAAATAATAAAATTTTCCGATTCGTGTGTATGTTCGAGAATTTTTATATGACGTACAAAGATTAGTATAATTAATATTATTAACTTCTAATACAGCTCATCAAATACTACATTAGTTTCAGAGTGAATGTAAATAATAAAAGAAACAAAGTTTAACTAAAGTAGCTTAAAGACTTAAGGAATTGTTGAATATTTATAAATTTAAGAGAAAGCATCAAAAAAATCTAGAAAAATGAAATAAGCAACTCGTTGATTCATCGTTTATATTTGATAGAGCACCGGCATCATAGATCCGGATATTATTCTAACTTTGAAAAATGTTATCTTGTATTTAAGTACGAAGAAATCCGGTTTAGTACTTATAGCTGCAAATGCGCGTAATTTTAAAAGTAATCATATCGCTTTAAACGTTTATATATACATTTAACGATTAAACGTTTTTGAATCATTTTAATCTTCTCCTCTATAAACGTTTAAATAATACTTATTTAAAGAATTTATACGCAGTATATTTATATGAACAACAAATTATTTTGTATGAAAGGGCGCATATTTATCTCATTCTAAGCGCGTAGCAAGCTCCACTTGGCATTAAATACGAAGCCGATGTAAATCTTTTTTAGGTTTTCAGAACGAAACCGCGTAGGCGCAAATGCAACGTTCATAAATCAAGCTCTAATTGGGCGTTACTCGCAGTGACCTAAGGGCGTGAAAGCTTTGCGTGCCTAACCGAAGACGAGCAGGGTTGAAGTAAAAAGCGTATAAAGTTTCCGCCTTATAAGCTATACGTAACTTTTCCTCATCTCTTCCTTCTCCTAACTTACCCTCGGAAAAGAACCTTTGAACATTTACGTACAATATAGTTTAAGCCATTACTTTCATCTTCTAAATTCTAATTAACTATTATATAATTATTCTTCTATTTTTATCTATCGATGAACGTTTCGTCAATTTTCCGTAACAATTGATAATTAACTTTTTATTCACTTTTGTCAGAAAATATCTTTGGGAAGTTTATAGATTTGTAGCTTTTTTGTATTTTTTCATAACAGAAATAATGTTTTAAATATTACTTTGAAGTAAATAAATGTATTTATTGGTTACTTTCTTTACTATTGAAATTCAATTAAAAAAGTCAGTAACAGTATTCAATAACGTAAGTTATATTCCTATACATTTGATTATAATTTATAAATCACTAGCTTATAGTTTATCTAAGTAAATTTATTGAGGATTAGGCACATTCTATTAGAATCTGACATTACGAATAAACTTCTAAAGTACGATTTCTGTGTATTTCAAGAAAAACTTG
Source organism: Theocolax elegans (assembly GCA_026168455.1). Classification (NCBI taxonomy): domain Eukaryota; kingdom Metazoa; phylum Arthropoda; class Insecta; order Hymenoptera; family Cerocephalidae; genus Theocolax; species Theocolax elegans. The sequence goes on from CM047425.1 coordinate 84,558,367, forward strand.
AAAAATCAAGTATATTTTTACGCCATTAAGTAGTTTTACATACCCTCCATCACATCAACTGTTGCTTCCCCATTACAAATTACAGTGAACTATATAACGTTAAAGCACATGTTATTTATAATGACTGTATAAAGCATCGTTCACGCTATCACGTAAGTACCAACATACATTAATCCGATGAAAAAGGATTCTTCGAAAAAATTGACCAGCGAGAACGAGGTTTTTTCGTTGCGGGGAAATAATGCGATTTATCGTTCGGAACGAGCGATTAGAACCTTTTTACCGGATTGCATTGCGACTCCTCGTATGGAGAACGCCTGCGGTGAAAAAAAATATTCACTTGTCGATTCCGAAAAAAACTCCGGTCGCGTTATGATTTACTTCCGCAGGGGAAATTATATTCTGTTGACAAAATGGAAACAAAAAAAATCATTTTTAGTACATGCCCTGAAATTCTGAGCCGCCGGCACAATCGATATATCAGCCTACCGAGTTTCATAAACAAGCAGCATTTATCGCTAAAGTGGTTTATAATTTCCGCGCTTCGGAAAGTTTTTCGATAAATATAAAGTGAAGTTTTGCATTAAATTGTTCTTTTTTTTAACTTTACACGGGTGCGCCTTATTATAATGCAGCTTCTATAGGAACACGCTTTGGACTATTTTAGTTTTACTGTTTATTTACAGTATAGTAAATATATTTATTTTTATTTTTTGAATAAAAAAAGTGGTTCTAAATTATTTTCAATAGTATATGAGTTTATCGATGTGTAGGAGCTTGTTTTAATAGAAGAACATTGTTTTAATAGTATAATGTTAATAAGATTTAGAAAATTATTAAAGACATATTATATTGTATAAAAAGTGCATAAATATATAGCTTGTTCAACTGTTATTTAACAATATTATAATATTAATCAAATTTCTCGAAAGATTGGTTTGCAAACTAGCTTTATGCTATATTTTAAGCATTCTTGATAAAATTCTTCGGATATTTATATCAAGAATTTCAGGACAGAGTTACCATTGACATTTGATAAAGCATACCTGATACAATCCTTCGTCTATCTATTAAATTTCAATACGGAAATCCTAAAAGTAAAATATATCTTCTTTCATTTTCTAAAATAATTAAATTTAATTCAATAAAATAATACATAATTTTATTTATTTCAAAAATGCTAATTTATCTGGATAAATACTCTCTAGTTCTGAGAGAATGACAAGTACGTCATAAGAGTAAAAATATTCCAAGTAATTTCTTACGTAAAGTGGTTCTGTTTCACTCGCTAAGAGTGACTTTTCACTTCCTCAATTTTAGAGGGTATATGTCAAAATCATTTAATTATTGCGAGATAAAGACTCTACGATACGAAATAAGTCTAAAAGTTTTGGTGAAAGGTCAACAAGTAATTATTTTTTTTTGATGAATTATTACCCAATAATGGTTAATAATTGAATACACATATATACAACATGTATACATATCAGGTGTAAAATAGTACATACCAGTGTGCTATCGTTTATTTTCTTACCATACTTATATAATTGCATGCATCTTTAACTTATGGCATAAAATATTAATACGTTTGGACTAGTTGCATCGTATAAAGTTAATTGGGAGGATAGTAATTATACAGAAATATAAATAGATGAAAGATTAGGTAAATTAAAAGAATCATACGAATTCCGATATCTTACTGAATTTTTATTGAACGGCGTATGTTTATTATGCAATCTCTGTAAATAATTGGGTTAACGGGTTTTTAAGATTGTTTGGTCCATATTATTCTAAAAGAATATCGTACGTAAGATAAAATGGATAACTTTGTAACTAAATATTGGTCAATATTCGAACAATAACCAAAATTGTAAATTTTTCTACTGAATACTGTATTATTTTTATAATATTATTTATCATCCTAATATGACTCTTCTACTTGCAGAGTTTTCTCGTTATGTTTCCTAGTACGTAGAATACGCGTAGAAAATTTTGTGAGTATCTAAATAAATATCTAATTAACTACGTTATATTTTCCAAAATTTTCTGTAATTTGCTGCAAGTAATTAAATTAGGTACTTACAATAAAGCGTTTCCTATCTTTGCAAAATATTTGCATATTTTATGAAACCATAATATTTGTTTTGTTTTATTAGAAGGTGTCATGGATTTTAAAATTCGATCCAACCCAATTCAAACGGTTATTTGTACCATACTGACACAATTAGATGTTTAATGTATTTAATTAGATACTCTTAGCGCTAATTTACCAAGTACGCTCACGAAAATTAGTCTAGATATTCTGTTTATTTGAAATTATAATTTGAATCTTGCTAAAATATATATAATATATAATAGAGTGTAAAATACGTGTATATCTTGCATGGGAAAAGTAAAAAGTTCCTACGGTGCGTATCAATGTACTAATTAACTCGACAAAATAAAAGTAATAAATGTTTATAAAGACATCAAAGTATTACACAGTTATAAACAAAGTTTTTCAATTCTAGTAAAACTTTACTCATTTTAAGTTGAAGGATAGAATGTGCAATATTACACAATGCGCTCGCACTATATATATTACCCACACAGTCCATTTCCATTTAGTCTGTAGACAGACGCTAACTGTGCAGCAATCAAAATCAAAATAGCTCACACATCCATACGATTCTGCTTTAGTTAAGTTTCCAATATCTAGAATACCGCAGATTTTACGATCACATGACCAGCAACCTTGCGAATAGAAGAGAGGCAACACAGAGAGAGAGACAATGGATTTTCTCTCATTTCTTGATTAAACTCATTTAATGTACTAATTATTGCAATTAATTTAAATAAATTAAATTTACGCTATACATTTCAAATTATTATAATTACAAAAGTATATTTTACACAATATTCGATTATGATAATGTATACTCTGACAGCAGGTATATATAAATATAGATTTGTCGTGTGCCACACTGCTACCATGATTATTATGACTACATGGAGTAATTTTGATTTAGATGCTCACATGCTATTATAAACACGAAAATTATGTGACTATACAATGGTGTATTATACAATTCTAAGATATAAGTATATATTTGTAAACAATTTAATTAATATAATTAATTAAAATACTTCATCTAAAGTTATTATTTCAAATAAGAATATTAATCGATATCTTCAAAGCACAGGAATTTTTACACTTTTGTATGCCAATTCGGCATCCCTCTCGACGAAACTTTCTAATAAGTTGAACAATAGCAGAAGAAAATCTAAAAAACGTTTCGAAATTTCAATGAGATACTGCGTATAAACAAATTTATCATTAAATTACTTATTTAAAAGAAGTTGTTCCGTGTTAATAATCAGATTGCTAAAAGATATTCCATATACTGTACGGACAGAAAACTTTGTTTTTTGCTGAAACTGAACTTTGTAAAGTATAGGTAGATTAATTGATTTTACGCGCCATTTATCACTATATAAAATGTATAGTATTATCGAACTCGACACTCCTATGATTAACGGGATAAAAACTTTGCGAATAATATAAATAGGTGGTCAGCATTTTATACATAAGGATATATAACGTATAGAATAAAGGACATTTGCATGCAAGTGGTATAACTACGGTATCATTGACTAACAATGAAATGTCGCGCAAGTTCGGGAAACAATTGAATAAATAATACCACGCAAGACAACGTAGTTATTATGAACTGTGAGAGTGAGATCAGTGTCTAAGAACGCAAGCTCGCGAACCACTTGACGGCTCTACATGCATTCGATGCTTCCCGTATAATAGCAGGTCGAGAGCTTCTTCGAGAAGCGAGAGGGAGAGGTAGCGAGAGAGACAGAGAGAGAGAGAGAGGCTCCTACTTTGCCAGCGAGCTGCTCGAACAGAGTATACGCTGTGCAGCGTCGACATTCTCGCCCCTTTCCTTAAAAAAAATAACACCGAAGGTGCCTTCAAGCTGTTTTCCGATTTTTGCTGTGAAAGTTTGTGTTTACTTTGGACGGAAACACCGCAACCAGAAAAATTAAAGTTATTTTACCTCAACTTTTTTTACGTTGGGCTTAACGTATTTCGAAAATTTTGGAAATATTTACTTAGCGAGAGGAGTGATTTGTTTACCATTTAGTACGAATTTCATTCTTCATTAGTGTAAAACTATAAATACTGCAATTATTGTAATTAAAAGTTAATAAAACAACAATTACATTTATAGTTTAACCATTTACAATTATGGTTCAAAAATAAAAATTCTTTATTATAATACACAATTTTATTTATATATAGTAAAAAACACATAATAAACTATTTATATTTGCAAGATGATATTTTACTTTTTAAATAATATTCAAGTTTGGAAGCTATCCAATCTATTGTAGAAATATTGGCAAGGTACACCCTATCGTTTCGAAGAATCGATAACACCTTCCGCAAAGTCAAAAATATTCTCTCTTGTAATATTGGTAAGAATGGAACAAAAACATCGAGTTTGAGAAAAATAATAAATATAAAAATTTTTTTTTTCGGATAATGATAAATAATATAACACTCTCGTGAGAGGTACAATTACGAAGAACTACGGGTTATTATTAATTTTATTGAGTCTTATCGAAGCCGAGAGTAGGTAGTAGAATCATTGACGTTTCACGCGCGCCAATTGACACTTAATGCTGGTCGCCCTCTTATCACGTGACTCTCCGTTAAAACACATTCAACAACGTGTGATTATTTCTCAGATGGGTATTATACGAGTTTATCCTTCCGTATATTTCATCTGGTGGTACGAAGCACAAAAACCGAGCAGCGCTCTAGCAGAATGGAAGCGCGTTCAAACTTTTAGACTCGAGAGTTAGCTTACGCCTGCGTGTACTATAATGAGAACCGTTGCGGTAATTTTGCTTTCCTCGTTAAATGCAAAGCCAAGAATTTTTGAAATATCCAAGTTTGTGGTGAATTAATCCAGTAACTTGATGTTGTGCATTAAACTTTCTTCTTGCAAATACTAATGATGTTAGATTTAAAACGAATGTCAGAACAGATAGTGGAAAGTATATATTTACGTTGAATAGAGTTTATTTTATTCGAGTGGTCCACTGTTCTTAGATTTACTATACAATCGATTTTTATTACAATCTAGTCAAGTTTCTTGCTATCGATATAGAAATACGTACGATACCGACGATTGCTTCTCGTAAAAAAGTACAGTATAGTATACGATACTTTTTTATCGACTGTGCTTGAAGTGCTATGTGTAAAGTATACAAATCCGTGTGTAGACACATACATAACACCTCATACCCGGCGTCAAATAATATTCAGCGCGCACACACGGACTCCACGCTCAGTCGATCATAAAATATATTTCTTAATCTACAACACGTCGATATATATTTCCCGATGGTACGAATCCATTCAGACGAATCAGTGGGCAAACTTCCCAAGGCACAGGTATTTTTCAACACCTAAAAGTTTATCACGAATGTTGTTGCTCGGTAATTAAATCGACAATAGCAAATGTTTTTGCGGTAAGTAGTTCAATATCAAGCTGTCACTAGCACATCAAATCCCTTAAACTAGGCAGCTCATCGATAAATTTGACTACGAAAACATCGAAGAAAGTCAGTATCGGCAAAGTTTACAGATTGCACATGTGCGCAGCATAAGTTATTCAAGACCTAAGACAAAGAGTAGAGAAAGACCTCCAAAAAAACGAAGAGAGGAAACAAATGGACAAAGAAAGAGAAGGTAAATCATTCATGCAGGATTATTCATTCTCGAGGCGAGTCGAGCTATAATCCGATGGCCCATTATTTTCTCGGTGAACAAGGAACAAGCGAGCGTACAAGTTGGCCGACGGGCCAGAGTGAGAAATTGGCGTTAGCCCGCGGAAAGGCGATTTGAATTTTTACGAGTAACGCGTGCTCGAATGCTCGATCGCGTCTCCGGTGCGTCGTTAACGTGAACAACGGGCTCTTTTCTTTTCTTTACGAACACCACATCGCTATGAAAAAATTGCAGTCCGGTATAGAGACCGAGATCCTTTGCATATTAAGCATCCACAAGAAAGCGTTTCATCTGTTAAGTGTAAATTTTATGATCAAACGTTGTGGAATATAAAAACTGTTCAAAAAAATTCACTTACGATAACATTTCCTGATGGATAAGTAAGAATTTATTGATGATCAATAGATGCAAGGCTGTACATTTTATGCAACTATAATTAAATCTTACGTTTATGTCGAACTAAATAAAACTGAAATTTCAAATACTTTGAATAAAAACGCTTACACGGTAACTGACAGATCCAACCTTGAAAATTACCAAACTTTTGTTTAGGAAATTTTTAAACTTTTGGTCACCTGTTAACGTATTAATTGGTACACTATATCGGATATTGTTATAAATTCTCTAGTGGTCCGGTTTAGATTCAAATATTAAACGGATAATAAAAGTTACGAGTGTCATATTTTATTTTTATATGAAATAAAATGGTTGTCCGTATTAAACAATAGATGTAAAAAATGTAAAATACGAGGGAGATATCACTTTAAAAGCCACGTCATGTGCTACGGTCGTAAAGTTGATTACAATTTTTAACTTTATCGAGTTAAATCAGTTTGATTTCCTTCCAAATTCTATTTTAAAATAACGCTAATAAATAACTCTCTGCAATTCCTGCAGTAAAATTGATTATTAAAAATACTTTTAGAGAATGTAAACCTATTGCGAGAAAATAATTAGTGACATATAAATGTCTCCACCAATCAGTATAAACTTATTTAATATAAAAAATTAACAAATAATATTACGCAGAAACTTTAGCTAGTAAACTAAATCATTTGCTAACGGGAAAAAGTATAATATGATTTCTTTTTCTACTGCACGATGTAAAAAGTAACTATCAATGCATAATTATATTTTTGGCGTATAACGGGGTAACTGAAAGTATTACTTATGTAAAAATATTTCCTATGAATCAATTAACATTTATTTTGATTCTATCAAGAAATGTATTCTTCTAAAATATTAAGAAATATGTTAACTGCTTGAAAAGTAGTGTCAATTGAGAAACAAAAATTTCACACATTATTTTTAATACTAGTATTACTGCCATTGGGTTACTATTATTACGCTACAACTACTGCTAATGTTGGTATTACAGTAGCGTATTTAATGATAATTTTATGTTATTGGGAGTCAAATGAGCAAATACAGCAAAGCGAGCAAAAATGCATAGGCTATGCTGCATTTAAAAAGTAATATAGCAGTACGTAATAATACTGATTCTCTTATTAACAAGACTGTGTTTAAATTTTAAATATATAATAAATATTTAAACAGTATTAAAATATTCAACTACATAAATTAACGTATTTCTGAACTCGACTTGAACTTTACTTTAAACGGTATAAAGATATTTTTTCATTGACTTAATGACTCATCTCTAAGTTAAACGCAAATTATATTCAATAATTTTTTTATAAGTTGTCCATATTACAACAATAAGTGCAGGGGCAACACATTCTCTTAACCTACAATATTATCGATAATTTCACAAATGCACGATGATAAAACAAAAAAAACAATAAATAAAAAAAAATAACGTACGTACGAGTAAAAAGATACTTAATAAATCATTAATTACGGTGACACCTTTGTAAAGATTGTACACCTGTTTTTTATATTTCCATTTTCTTTTAAAATGTATCTCCTAATATATTCACATTTAACCACGACATTTTAATTTAAGTTTAAATTTGTAAAATTAGTTAGAAAATAGCGGATTACCTTCGAATTTTCATGAATGCGAATGTTATTTACCAACCAATACAAATGATTCAGTGCAAGAGCTATCCCCACTTGATCACTGTAATTAACCGGAGTAAGGTGCACAGATGCCTCCAGGGGATGTCTGTGACATGCCACAAACTGCGTTTGCACAGAAAGAATTGATTACGTAATCTTTGATAAATTCCAGTAATAAAACTATTTTTAATAGCATAAACTATTACGCAATAGTCAATAAATCAACAAATTTAACCACCAAAACATCATTTTAAAATTATTTTTACTGTTATTTTTGGAGTAGATTAATAGACAAAATGATTGACATGTGGAATAAATTTGATATTAAATCCTATATAAAACATTCATCTCTATACTGAATGATATTTTAAAATTAACAAAGTATTGGGTTTAAGTTTTAAATGGAAACAAAGAATATATTATGCATGTGAATAAAACTATACTAAAGAATTGATGTCTCAAAAAAAAATAAAAATAAACAATCCACGCAAAAATATGAAGACTAAGATACTGTTGTCGTTTTAGGAAATGGATTTCAACAAAGTTGCATATTGCTTTTTAGTAATTAAATCTTAAGTTTAATACTCGTATAGTTTAATATCATAAAAATTTATCATAAATTAAATAAAATAAGAATTCATTTGACTTAAATATATCTCGCATTTATACACTTGTTTACTTACTGTATACTAAATAATGTTCTTTAAGGGACGTAAATATGTAAAAACTAGGTTAGTAGGTATTTATATTTATAATTGCATGAATCAGAAAATTAGCTCGAACACAAAGAGACTTCGAGAGAGATGTTTGGGGCGCTCGCATCAAAGTGCGTCTGCGTCCGGAGTTGCCTCGGCTTAACGCAACCGAGATAGCGAGGCTGGGCCATTGTTTCACCCCCGACGTACCAAATTCACCGCGTGACGCAAAGAGACGTCCGACAGTTCCGGCACGGATACCCTCGCAAAGCGGTCAAAGACGCGAACGCGCGCATCGCCTGGCAATCGTGCGCCCGATCAGGTCTCTTCGAATTCTGTAAGCCGATCCGATAGTCCGGAAACTCGTATAATGGTTGAAGGGGGGCTATTGCTTCGAGTAAACGTGTCGATGGAAAGCTCGATGAAAAGCCTTCTCAGGTTTTAGATTGCAGATTTCATTTTGAATGGACGGTAATGGAATGGGATAACCTTTGTCGAGGAATGCAACTTGTACCAAAGAGACACTTGTTTCTTATGACTCGGTACATTTTTTATTTTCCATTTCTTTAACATTTTACATAACTTTGAGTACACTTTCGAACTTTCGACTGACTTTTGAATTAAGCACTAAAAATTGTAGAGAAAAGTGAAACTAAATTGAATACAGACATAATGGAAATTTTAGGTATCTTCAATGTAATAAATGAATTATTCTATGAAATTAAAATTGTTTACTAAAAATTTTTTTGGGTACTGCAACTATAGTCTCAGTCTGTTGTAAACGTACACTGCCGCTCACATAAATTTGGCCACCCCATCAAAAATCTGTCAAACTTTGAAGTTTTGTACCTCTATAAGGAATCAACCGATTTAAAAAATTCAAAGTGCGTTTTGAAGCTCGTATCAAGCCCTTCAGTATACGATGAAAATATTTTAAAAAATAATGTTTAATTAATTTTTTATAAACAAATGAAAAAAAAAATTTTCAATTTTTTTTGTCCATTTTCAAATTGGCATAACTTTGTTAAAAATAATCTGATTAAAAAAAACAAAATGAAGGTTAAAACTATGGTACTCCTCTTCAAAATGCGCTATGCAGAATTTCTGTTCATTTATTTTTTAGGGATTTTTTTAATTTTATGTAAAAAAAATCACATTTTTTTCAACAGCTCATAACTCAAAAACTATGAGTCAAACTAAAAAAATTATAAGAGCAAAAATTATGGATCCTTTATTATTATCCTAAATTATTATCCTTATAGAGGTACAAAACTTCAAAGTTTGACAGATTTTTGATGGGGTGGCTAAATTTATGTGAGCAACTGTGTAGTTATATAATAGTTATTGAAAAAATTAAAATAGAATTTCAAGTGACTAATTGCTAAGTAAAGAGAACAGCAAAAAAATTATATATTGTGCTAACATATAAAATATTTGTAAATAATTAATATCTACATCCACTGTTTATAAACGAAGTCATCTTATTACTTGGAATAAAATTGTATTTAATTTATTTTCTTTACAACTTGTTTAATTATATAAAAATTATTTTATTTCATTAAACGTTACATCCAATTAGTAAATCATTATTTAGATTTAATGACCTATTGCAACGCATGTATCTAAAGCAGCTTAATTGCATCGTAATTAAAACTTAATTTGTGCAATATTTCCAAGTATCATTTCCTAAATTCTGAAAAATTTCGTTAATTATGCACGTTTAACGTGAAAATGCCGTAATCTTAAGTGAACGTCAATGAAAGTACATGTATTTAAATGATGCTTTCATTTCAAATACTGCAACTTAAATTATCACCTTTAAAAGTGTGTAGATTAATTTAATTAAAGTGTCAATTACTGTAATTGGATATAAGGCTTGCTAATGTATGTTCTTAAATGTTAAACATCAGTTTGATTTTGTTTAAATAGCTAAAGTGGAGAACCTACCATCTCTTTGAAGTGTAAACCTTTTATTTAACTCAGTTTAACTAATTTTCATATAATAATAATAATATATAAAACACATTGACTTTTTGTTATGTATATAAAAGTATTTCCTGAATAATAAACAATTATACTTTTGGTATTAGAACAGTTTCGTGATGTAGAACAGAGATATAGTTAATGTATATAATTATTAAAAATAATGTCTTGAATATAAATATTATAATATGCAGTTGTTTCGAAAGTTGTATATTATTAACTATAAAAAAATATATGTAAAAAATATGTAATTTTATTTTTGTTAGGGTAAATATGCGTAATAACATGCAGTAGAACGCATTGCTACCTATTAAAAACTATGACATTTATTTTCATTGCGTGAAATAATAAAATCATTCATGGCATTCTTGCATGAATTAAGTATGTGAAGTAGAAATGTACAATAAGCTATAATTTTTAACTTAGAAAAAATATTCCATTGTACAGAACATTTTATTAAATATTTTACATGATATCTGTGACTTTTTAATACTATATTTCGCAGAAAATGTATTAAATAAAAGTATCGGATATAGAGACAGTATACAGTATAAAAATTAAGGCAAATTATTGTGTAATATATAATATTATACTATTTATATTAATAATCAATTTATTATCGTCCACGCACTTGATTCAAAGGAAAATGGAATTTTGGTGAACAAACCAAGTAATCATTTATTTGGCGACGTTACGATGGAAGTCCTCCATCCTCATCAGGCTATACCTTTATTAAATCAATCATTTACTTTATCTACACTTTTCTATTTAAATACATATAGATTTACTCACTATTTGGTCAATTATTGCACATATTTGGCATTAGATATGTTTCTATAGTTTCTCTAATGTGTCGCTCTATAATTAAAAACAAAAGCAGTAGCAAAACATATATTCTCATGTTAAATTTGCACAAAAATTGAGGTTATGTTCATTACTATACCTTTCTTCTCTGAATCCTCCATATATAACATCATCATTTTTTCGTAATAAATATATAAATAAATAAATAATTTAATACAACACATATAACACTAATTAAGCAAAAAGCAGGTCAATGATAAAAATTCTTCATAAAAACAAAAATTGCTAGTCATATCACAGATGGTTTTGTAAAGCTAAACAATTCAAATTTTCGAGACACGTCATTATACGTCTGTATCATTGTCACCTTGACAGTACAGATGACAGACGTGTTAAGAAAATTTGAATATTAATCCTCGTGTTTTATTTACAACCAATAGATAAAATTAAAAAATTCAGTCAATAAAATTTAAAAATTTTTTTAAAAATTAATAATTTTTGTCAATATTTATATTAGCTAATTAAATAATTACTTTCTTTTTTTTGGTTTGTTCACCAAAAATCGATATTATAAGATTTTCCTTTGAATTAAACTATTTATATTGATTAGTAATATAAAATTCATATTCCTATAAATATATTTACGACTGACACTTGATACATAAAATTTACATGAAATAAATATTTTCCCAAGAAACCAATTATCCAGCATTCAAAGATCTAAAAATTCTCTGTATCGTAATAGAACAAACTTATAAAAAAAACAGGAAAAAAGAAAATAAAGAGAAAAGAAACCACCGCGTTACATAAGTTAATCCTTGAGCGTCGCGACGGGTAGCGAGCTCTGTATAGGTCACCTGTTGCAGAAGTCTAACGAGGTCGGTCCGTTGAGGTCATGAAGTTTCTCTCGGATGCTGCCTGGACTCGAGGCTCCTCGTGTATTACGATTCGCTTATCGCATGGTTATCCTTCCGAAGGTACCTTGGATGTCTTCAGCGTCACCTCCGAATTTCTCGAAAGAGGGTTATTCATTGATGTGTTGCGTGCGAGCTTCTCCATAATATAATTTTATTTTACGTCCAAACTCTATGTGGTACACGAGATGATTGATAAGGGTATGTCAGTTTCTAAGGGATATACATCTACATTTGGCTAGCCGACGAAATCATGGCGATTAATGTCGAATACGCGAGATTGATTATCGCGAATAATTTATTAACGGTCATTTCGAATTGTTAAACCTGAAATAAGTATAAGTATATTAATTGTTGTAGTTAACGATATTATAGCTATTATCGTACATTCTTGTGTAAGAATTTTATTACATTAACACTATATAAGGGCAATAGTACGAAGGAGAGGTCAGATATAAAAATACACATGCTACATATATACGTTCGAATAAAAAAATGTTTCGAAGAAACGTGCAAGTAGATATGTTCCGTATATAGTCAGACACAGTCCAGAGCTGCACTGATCTATGAAATAGCTCGTAAATACTTTAAACTTCAAATAAAAGCTGATTCTACATTTCAGGGTAAAGAGTTCTTTTCGATTTAAATTTAATATTGTTTGTACATAACACATATTGTCATTTGAAAAATGTTTTAATAATTTATCGTGAACGCTATTTCACTTTATATCTACAGATGGACAATTTTATACAAAATATGCAAAACGAAAGACAAATTCGATTATTTTAATGAAATGTAATAAAGCATGAATATCATATTACGTTAATCTCGCTTTTAAAATTAAATTACCGTAAAATTACACTTTGATCCAAACTGTAACATTTTTTAGAGTTTCATTCAGATAAAACAATTTGACTATATAAATAGTATATTGACGATGATAGTTTTCATTGCGTTTTAAATAGGATTTTCATCATATTATAATTAGGATTATGTTTATATTTACTAATAAGAAAATGTCAAAAACCTCAAGATCAAGATCAAGATCAAAATCGACGTAAATATCGAGAGTAAAAATCCGAGGAGACATGTATCGTTCCAGAAGCGATGAGCTTGTCGTAAAAGTTGAGAAAATCCTTCGAGAAATGTGTAAAGAAAACCACGGAGACGTTTGCGTTCTCACCGTCGACATGCATATTCACGGTTTTCTTCTCGAAGGTACCATAGCGATATACAAATATCGCTATCAGGAGCCAAGAACATGCGATTCAATGCACTAATGAAAATTATTATAAAACTATAAAATATTGTTTAAATAATAAAGTATAAATACTGATTGTTTACTAAATTTTAGTTATTTATCATTTATCCACTGAATCTTAATAAACTGTACAGTTTGCATTTAATATTCAATTCCTTTTTATAGAACTTATTAAAGCGTTGACTTTATATAGTCACCCATAAATCTTCCATTTAATTATAAAGATAAATAAAGTGAATAAATATAAACTTGTATCCGCATACGTATATATACATTACGAGCTTAGTGGAAATGTTTAATTTAACCAAACTTGATAAAATGAATAATCTGTTTTTCCAGCCGCGGTATAGTATAATGACAGTTAAAAAAGTTGATAATTTCGTTTGAGAAAGCGAAGATTTAATCGCATTAGTCGAGACAGACGCAGACGGAGAGTCGTGGAAACCACGTACGAACTGGAAGTGCAAGCGAGCGCGCATTCTGAGCGCAGTGAGAGGCGCTTATGCATCCCGACGCGAATACAAGGAGGTTACAGCGTCGCGTAAAAGGGGATGCCGTCGGAGCCACACGGCGACGAGTTTACGAGATCCACGGGCGCGAGTTGCGAGTTTAGCCGCGAGGGCCGCGCATTCATGCCGCTCGCAATTTACGAGCTTTCACCTCCAGTGAGCCACCGAGAAAAGCTCTCGAACAGAGAAACCTGCACGTCCACGGCCTCGCCTCGCCTTGCCTTGCCTTGCCTTGCGCTTCGGTTATTTTCCTCTCAGCTTCGCGAAATAAAGGAATTCTAATTTCCCTGAAATCTTCCCCATAAATCGACCTTTTTTTAACTCCGTCTCTATGATTGTTATGTGTGTTTAAGTCAACCTTCCGGCGTCAACACTTACAATATTGGATTTAATTGGATCTGGGTATCATCAACACTTACAACATGTAATACTATTATGCAATATATATTATTATTTTTTCTAAGTGTAACTGTTTTTAAAACCAGATTATTATAATCTCCAAGTTCTATTAGACACTATAATGTAATATATAAAATAACGACTTTCAGCAATCGAATATTTATTATGTTTCGTTAAAACCTTGCCCGAATGAAATTTATCAATAATCTTTATAATTGTTTGCTTAATAAAAAAGTATAAGGATAATAGTAAACGCGCGGTTTAATTTTGTATGTTGAGATAATTGTTCAGATAATAAAAATTTTGTGCGTATCAGAAAAATTTCCTAATAATTTACAATCAAATCCATTTAAAAAATAATGTTAAAACATAAAACGTGCAAAAATTCGATAAATGCAACTTCGGAATATACGCAGTGAGAAGTGAAAGATTAATACTTAATACGCGTATACTTTATTTGCGTACGTGAAAAATAAACGAAAATTTTCATTCAAAATTGATGCTCGCTTTTATAATTTTGTAAACTCGATTAAAAAATTGCTCAACCTATTAAACGCTACAAAACTTTCAGATATTATAATTTTCAAACTGGATAAAAACAATAATCAATTAATAATTCCCACCCACTTGTCAGTTAAATAAAATGATTAAGTATCCGGGATAACTAAGTATTATTTAATAAAAAAAGCAAATACTCTATTAATAATGCAATCAAACCAAGTAATGTTTGCATTAAATATTGTATTTAACAATGTCGAACGTAAATTATCAACAGTATCGAGTAAATAAAATATTTATCGTCGAACTTTAATTTTTGTGAAACAACATAAAAATCGTTAAAGTCAATTTTTTTACAGCAGTGTAGAAAACACCGAGTGCATAGTAAATCACGGAAAAAGTACCGTATATAAAACGCGTTTTGCGCGTATATTTCGGGTTCTCGTATGAAGTGCCGCACTAAAAATATTTGGCGCGAGTTTGTATTGTCGTCAGTATACCCCAAGACAGTACTGGATTTTTATTCTGACGCTATTTAACGAGGGGTCTGTAATTCAATAGGATTAATATTTGACGGCGTAATCATATGAGTTTTATTTCATTTTGACTTAAGAGCTGGACATTTTTTACTTCCATACTTAAACTTTTTTAATTTAACATTGGGAATACAGATGTGGGAGATGCATCATAATTTATTATTTACCCCTCATTTATTTTTTTAACATTTACTTATTGGTTGTATTTAAGTTCGTATGCATTATGATTGTCATTATAATATTTTTACATTTAAATATAAAAAGACCAACATTATTTTTAAATAACGTATATTATATTCATAAGAAATACATAACAGACAAAATTGTAGGATTTATAATAAACGCAAGGATAGATATAACTGAGGATCTGTGATGCCTATCATTTAACGCAAAAAGCACAAAAAATAATTACTAATTCCGAATATTTTATTATGTCACTGAGACTGACATAAAATCAATAACTGAAAGCTAGATTTTATTTTATTTTATCTCATAGCAAGCTTTGTATTGTCAATTTTAGCTGAGTCAATAAGTACACTCTGAAATATTTAAATCTTATATACGAAGCAAATTATTTATTGGATACCTTTCAAATATAATATTCAAAGTATAAGTAAGTGTATTAAAAATAACACATGCCATTACTGTATGGGTAAAGGCTTTTAAACAAATAATAATATTTTCGTATTTGCACAATTAATTTTAAATAAATAGTATTCGTAATATTACATTTTTCGATTATATATTAGAACTATTTAAATACTCAAGTTCTCGAATCACAAAAGTAAAAAAATTTTTATAAAGATTCACTAATGTAAATATAGCAAACATTCTACATTCATCGTTTTGACCTGCTGATCAGTAATTAAATAATACGATACACTCCTTTTACTAATTAGCTTGGCTTGAGTCAGTCTATAATAAAAATAGGTTAAAGAATGAAAAGGTAGAAAAGATTTGCAAAATGCGTATTCAGCGCTGGTAATTTGACACGTAGACGTTTGGATTATATTGTGAGTTGGTCCTAATTCGATACTCGGGGAAAAAATCCGAGTGCGTGTAAAATCGTGTTCTCTCGATCTCACGTATACCCGGTATAATCAAATATATTTCACGGCTCGTCAGCAATTCCAAGTCCTTTGCGCCTTTCCTTCCCTTTTCTCCAATGGATCGAGAAAAAGTTCGCACGCCAACGCGCTTCTGCATGACTTTAATCAGCCCCTTTTCACGATAACAGGATTCAGAGCAAACTGTTCAATTATTCGTTTGCCAGTGGAAATAAAACCATCGTATTCTCGACTCGTAATGACATATTTTATACTTATTTCAATGGAAGCACTTACCGTTGAATTATTTATATGTATATTATAAGTAAATTAATTCAATAATTAAATTAATTAATGTATAATGAAGTTGTAAAAGAAATTATCAAGCTAATTGAAATTAATATCCCTCAATAATCTTGATTGAAAATGTAATGCGTCAAATTTGTAAATATATAATAATTAATAAATGTATTCATACAATACTAACAAAGAATGGTGCTACGCTTTCAAAAATTTAAATTACATTTTAGTCGTGGGACTTGAATCATCAAATTTAGAAATATAGTAATAACTAAAATTTTAGGTTTTTGAAACTTAATTAAACGAAGGTGTTTGAAGAGGAAGTTAAATATTTATCAACATTTTCTTTATATCCAATAAATGTTCAAATTTCAACATCGAAATCGTCTTTCTTTTGATACTGAAACAATCCTTTCAAATTATTTGCAGCCTATTCTAGAAAAATAAATTAGTTAATTTAATTTATAAGTTCATGTAATTGGTATGTCTATTTCTCACGTACTATTTCATTTTTGTCGTCTTTTATGTATAATTTCTTGTTATTTCTTGCTTTTATTCAATTTAATCAAACTTTAAAAAAACCTAGAAGAATAATGTTTTAAGAAGCAAGAAGCGTAAATAACTGTAGAAATACTAAAGTGAACATTACGTGCTTTTTATAACCCTCAAACATTCATAAGATTTTTTTCCACTAAGAATTATGTGATTAAACTGCTTCCTTTTTAAGACAATTTGTAGAATGACAAATCCTTGAATATAAATGTTTTTCGGTTATAATAGTAACAAACTTTTAAAAGATTCTGCTTTAAAGTTACTAATACAATACTTAAGAAATGGTAATGAACATTTTAATAACAACAAAATTTTAAATCACGTAAAATTATAAATTATTCGATAATTACAGATAATTTTTAGGAACATAAAATACTAATATAAAAATAATTTTACAATATTTATAATTATATCGGATAAAAGTTTAGCAGTAGTGGCCGTTATGTATTGTATAATGTTATATATTTTAAAAGTTATTTATCAAGCAATAATTCTAATTTTCAATTTCTAATAAACTCAATTACAAAACAAAATCTACTTCTTTTCTATCTTCTATTTTATACATTATGAATTAATTTTAATTTAGAAAATTATGTTTTACTTGATAATCTTATTTATAATAACAAATAATAAAATATTATTTCTTATATTCACTAATATTAAGATATATTTCTTGATAATATTTTGGATTGCTTCATTTCAAATATAATTAAATCCGCAGAAGTATATAAATAATAATATACCATTACGTATGTCATTAAAAGACAACAATATGCAAAAACTATAAATAACGGTACTCTAAGAAAGAACAAAAAAATGGACTTTATAAAAAAAAGATATTAATAAATTACAATCAGTGTACACAACGTTAATACATAAATTTAAACAAATATAAGTTTCACATAAACCAGTAATTGTCTATTTTTATGCAATTATTCAATTCGAAATTTAAATTCACTCGCGATTATTTTTAGTTCTTACAACTAAATCTAGTTTACTGTATTGATCAGTATTTATCTATTATAGTTGTTTTTCTAATTTGCATTAGTCTTGTTTTGACAGTTGTATATTCGTGTCGTCCTTAATACAAATTTATATAGTGTCTGTACAGTTCCATTACCAGTTCATTCAGTGTTTTCAATGTTTAACTGTTTATTATTATTCATTCTTATTTTTTTATTTCATCGTCATTATTTATTCGATTTAGTGGTTTAATATAACTACACAATATATAAGAATGAAGGAAAATACAGGTGCTGTTTTGCTAACATAACTCTGGTTTCTGTGAGTATTCGATTAGATTGTTTAGCTTTGTTGCTATAATAAATAAATGTAATTATATTAATTACAAATTATTGTTATATTCTAATAATACTAGGACTTTTTACAACAGGACAGGTATAGATTTATATACTCATTCTGATTATTAATACATCAACGGTGATTGTAAATCAATGTATAAATTTTATTATTGAATAAAGGACTGCATCTGAACAGGGAACCATAAATGTTTCCGAAACGTTGTGCAATATAATTACAATTCGAAAATATTATCAAGAAATAATAAAATAATACATCATCACGTTTTCGTTGTTTAATCATTAATATACTTTCTCATTCGGTTTTGAATACAATTTTAAATGTACGGTCTTGAACTCGAAAACATTTTTGAACCTAATACAAAATCTTAGACAATGCACGAATTCAGGATAACTTTTCTAAAGAAGTCTATCTTACATATTCTTTCAATAATCTTGAAATCGAAACTTATATTCCAATATATTTATGTATTTGAGAAATGTCAAGTTATTGTTAAAATATAATTATGTATCGCAAGTTATACATTGTTTATTTTTAACATTACATTCATACTTCTGCAACATTAGAAAACTTAATATTTGATGGGATTTTCTTGATAAAAAAGGAACCTATCCCTAGTAGAAATCGAATCCATTTCAGTCCATTTATGAAACGCTTTTTCTCGCATTTCTTGGCGAGTACCAAGCCATTTCATCAAAATCGCTACAAACTGGCTAGGAAATCGTAGAAAAAGCGTTTCAAAAATGGGCCAAAATGGATTCGAATTTTACCAAGACATGTTGATAAATCATAAAAATGGCCGAAAAATGGTCGAAAAATGGATTGGATTTCTACTAGGGATAGTGTAATGTATATATAAATAATGTATAAAAATACATTTCATTGTTTTAATTTTCGGACGTATATAGGTAGCCTTTAACGGAATGTAATTTTGAGGTTCCAAGCAAGGACTTTATGTAACATGCATTCATAGCAAAGCAATAAAGGAAGCGTTCACCTCCCGTCGCGCTTTCATCCCTCCGTACATAAATGCATCAAGTACAATAAAAGACAAAGATAGGAATATAGGGGTTCACGACAAACATCCGAATCTCACGAACCACCCGGCTTATCTAACTCGCGCGTTCTCTTCGCCTGCATCTTATCGTACATCGTCAAAATGAAAAATTGAATTAATGGGTTATACCGGTAAATTTATTATTAGTGTAAATGCGCTTAAATTATTTGTGTCGTATGAGTTTTACGCGGTACTAATTAATTAAGTTTAATAATTATAAAATTATAAGTATTAGATTTAACGTATTATAAATTAGTTTTATATTAGTAACTTATATTTTGAGAGTATAATTTTTTCATTATCCACTCGAGTAATCGTTAAAGGTAATTAATTTCTATAATTTACGACAGTTTATATCACTTATGTACGCAGCACTCGAAAATATTTAATCATTTTAGTTTTTGAAGTAAATTCGCGTAAAATATGGTTTTAGTAGCAATATGCATTGAGAGTAATAAATTCAGATAGAATTTTGAATCACGGTGAATAATAATATTTTTAAAAGTGGTGTCCATTTTTCTTCTTTTTATACAACAGTTTCTTTAAATAAAATACTTTATTCTATAGGTGTATTTATTATTATATTTACTCGCTATTCAATCTAATTATTTAATCATATATAATTTGCCTAAAAGTTATTCCACCATGAAAAATGGAAATTTTTCAATTTTTTACAAAAATTTCTATTTTCAAAGCCAATTATCTCAAAATCTATTAATTTTTTTGAAAAAACATTACAAGCAACTTTTGTTCAAAATAATCTTTAGAACTTATCTACCTGGGTTACAATTCTTAATTTTAACATCTCGAAGAGATAGGGCACTTGGAAATATTGAATATCAAAAAAAGGCAACCACGCCACAATCGATTTTGATCTAACACCGCTCAAAAGATCACATTTTTTGAGAGCTTTCGAATGGCGGCGGTTAGATTATTGGCCAAGACCGCTGTTGTAGGTTATGCCCTAAAATACATGAAAATTAGTGATTTTATGAGGTTTATGAGGCATAACTTACACCAGCGGTCTTGGCCAATAATCTAACCGCCGCCATTCGAAAGCTCTCAAAAAATGTGATCTTTTGAGCGGTGTTAGATCAAAATCGATTGTGGCGTGGTCGCCGTTTTTATATATATCGTAAATAATATTTGCGCAGTACACACAGACTTATTGTATACACATTTATTTTGTCTACGACAATACCATTGATTAATAATTTATAGTTTAAAATAGAACCATTTATCGTAGACTAAAATTGTCAATATTCTTTTTATATTTTAATAAATGAAATTCTTTTACATCAATCGAAATAAAAAGATTGATAAATTAGTTTGGAAATAATCGAACTAGCGAAGCTTTTTTTAAAAGTAACTCTCGAACGATAACTTGATTTATAGATAGAGTTTTGCAACTGCTACTCGAACCTTGACAAACGTCTCGTATTTTCTCTGAGCATACACTCGACATCGAGTCAACCTCCGTTGACCTCTCGTCATCGTAACCAGACCGACGACAGCGCATCCCTCGAGAGTGGCTAGGTTATCCCTCCAGAGGGGTTTTCACCGTAGAAAAAGAGATAGAGAATCGATCTTTTGTATATAAAGCGCGTGCAGGGTCATCGCATGCGTAGGTGGAAGATCGAGCGCGTGCCACCGAGGACACGGGATATCCGACACCTTGATCGTCATTGTCCATGCTATCGATGCATTACCACTTAGCATATCTCAAGTCTTTTACAACAACCTTAAGTACAATCAGAATATTATTACATATAATTTATTCTATATTTTATTTATAGTTATAACAATTCTTTGTTTTAACATATTAATTATTTCTCTGCACTGAATACTTAAACTTGAAAGAAATCAAAACTATGTGCGTTTATTGCAATTACATATTACACTTATTAGTACATTTTTTTTATATTTATTCCGAATAAGATTAATTCTTTTAATGAAAATTGTGTAAAATGTATCTATGTTATAAATGTTAAAGATTTCAATAACGATTAGTAGTAAAGCAATTAAAATAATATGTTAATTTGGTCTTATTTTATGTATATAAACTAATATTTTGACAATTAAAATTTTTTTAAACAGTGAAACTGTAGTATTTCATTCTATACAGCAACATAAGAAAGGCATATCAAGCGCAAGAATCAAATCAATCCGTACAGTTAGAAGATTTAACCATTTCCAGATGTTCATAAAATCACTCTTTTATCGAATGTATACTTGGATGAGTATGCGTGCGTGTAAAACGAATTACGAGACAAGGTGCTACTACTTACAGTATATTTTTCTTTGACGATACGACCAAACGAGAAATTCACTTTGCTCTCCTCCTCTCATTACTCCCTCTTCTCTGTTTATTTTTCTTGTATTTTTTTCGTGCAAGGTGATTTCCGATATTCCCCTCCAAAAAAAGATCAGGAAAAAAATGAGAAATTGACTTTACTCTACGACGCTTTACTCGCATGCTTCTTAATATTGTATATTTTACGCGTCGTGATTCATGTTCCCGTAAAAATATTGAAAAAAAACAGACGCAAAAAACTTTATAGCGTATATATAATATATTGTATTGAAAATTATTGTATTAAATTCTACTTTAAACTTTAGTACAGTCTAATATTTTTTTCAAACAATGTCTAGTATTTTCTTTATGACTTTCTGACTATTCTTCACGTATATCCCGTTTATTCGGTCAAACATAATATTTTTTTTTTATAAAAAAACTTTAATACACTCGGTTTCCCTTGTTATTTTAAAAAAATTGAAAGATACGGGGTATTGGAATTTCTATACATATGTTCACTCGGTAGTAACTTTGGATTGTAAAACTCTTTTCAAATGTTTAAATTTTACATTCGACAATAAAGAGTATTTAAATGATATTTATAGCGACATAATACGTAATTCAACGATTGAGTAATTTAATTATAATTGTATAAACATAATTGAAAATAAAAAATAAAGGGTAAATTTATTTCGCATATTTATTTTTTAAGCGTGTACATTTAATACATTGTCGTAAAACTAGTCAAATTTTTTATATTTTTGGAGAAATATCACTTTTTCTCTTGAACCATTTTATGTAAAGGAGCGGCATTTCGAAGATAGGCATTCTCCGTTATTGCCCCTATCGGTAAGAAAAAAACGTTTCTTACTCCCTTGCCATTATCGACGTTGATAGATTTCTCGGGTTTACTTTTAGAAGCCGAGCCCGTTGAAGGAGGATCGAACAGCAAACATGTTTAGCGATCCATCCAAATCGATGCTAAGGTACCGATTACACGAGAGTAAACTTTACCACCATCCTCATTGCGAGCTACTGTTTGCTTGAGAATTTTCCAGCTACCTCAATGACGTACCACGTGCTCTCAAACTGTCGTAGATATGTAGAAAACTAGCTTGAAATTAGACAAAATTTATTTGTTCTATAACATTATATTACAAGTAAAAATTGCTGTCGATTATTTTACTAACAAACAATAATAAATGTAGTGAATTCGGAAGCCAAACTTTTTCAAGCAGGACAAATCCAAGGATTACATGCCAGAAAGATTAGTCAATGAAAAGGCTCACTTGTCATCAAATTCTAGAACGTATCATAGAGCATATCGTCACTATCCCCTTCTAATAGTGGTAGCATCTCATAATTAAATAATAGTCTTCATCGTTACTTAAAAGCATCGAAAGTATTAATTTTCAAAAATATAATAATGTCGTAGATCTTCTTATTACATTTAAAAAATACTGTTTTTTTCATTTATTTGATTAAATTTTAATTTATTTAAAAGATTTTGTTATCGAAAGACAGTCTATTCTTAATTTTAACAAAGAGAAACAATAAAGTTTTTCATTCAGTAAATTAATTTATCGTCGTAATGAACGTCTAATGAAAAATAATTTCGGGACATAAACTCTCACAACAAAGGTCGTATAAATTTTTTATGACCTTAAGCTAAAAAATACAAAAATAACAATTTTGTTGAGTCTTGAAATATTTAGTAGGTCAAACGACAAATTGAATTTGAGAAATAGTCAGACTACTTCGAATCTTTATGTAAGGCAAATTATTTGAAACTATAGGTTATATGGCAAATGGATATTTATTAATAATGCAATCATGATTATTATGATTTGCAGATATGTTAAATACATTCAAGTTATTTAAAAAATACCAGCCAAATAAAAACAATTCTTTCACTTACTCTTTAAAAATATTTATTCTACAAATAAATCCAAGTACAAAAAATAAAAATGCTACTGAGAATATTACTTTTGAATGTATAAAATATTAAAAAGCATATTGAAGTACAAAATTTGTCAAATACTAATTGTCGTTGCTTCAAAGGTAATGATGCATTTAATTACATTTGCACAAATAAAACAAATAAAAATAAAAATTCGAAAATATTATTTTGAAGAATTATCCGATTGAATCATCATTACATTATCATACAAATAACATTCAATTTGGACATAAAAGTGATGTTATTACGTACCATTGGAAATTCCGCACAGTTCAATTCAAATAAAAGTATAAAATTTAATGTTAAGAATGAGTGGAAATAGCATTATGTTTTGAACAAATCGAAACAAAGACGTAAATTCTCGAGGAATAATATATACGAGGAGCGACCGGATTTTTCTGGAGGACATTTGCAATTCCGCGCATCCCATGATGCTGCCGATCTATATTCATGACCCACTGTACACCACGCACGAAACGAGCTTGCGAATTCTCGTGCGAGCCCAACCGCGGTTTTAATCGGCCGGTGGCTCGCGTTTAACAACTAATTTGAATTATTATACCGGAAATCGGTGTCGTGCGATGTTTCAAACATTTCAACATTTACCGAATTAACTTTCCTTTTTTTAACTTTTATCGATCGTTATGTTTTCATGATTTATATGCACTGTGCAATAGATTGCCAAAAAACCGTCGTATCGTTTTATCGAAAAACGATTGTTAAGTTCAAGCGCTTTTGTATTTATTATTCAATTAGTGACAGAAATAATATATTTTCAATGTATTTATCTAATGAAAAAAGTATAGTTTAATAAAATGTATTTTCGAGGCGAACGTGACATAACTTGAAATAATAATACAACGTTTTAATAGAACATATACCCACTTTAAAAAGAAAATAAAGATTAGATAATATGACGTGTGCTAGATGAAAATAAAAATTTTAATTTACAGCTGGGCAAGTATCCGTATATTTCGTTTTAAAAGAGAAAAAATATTATTAAAGCAAAAGCGTCTGCTGTATATGCATCAAGTGGCTTGACATAGCCACGATGGCAAGTTATAATGTGGAATAAGCAGATTAAAATGAATTACACGTGTCTCGACATAATTTCGTGAAGAATAAAAGCACAAACGGGCATAGACGGAAAATAAAGTCACGCACATTAACTGGACGCCAATAGGGATAATAAAGCGTCGGTAAAAATTCTAGATATTCGAGGGATAAAAAGGAGGGAACAAGAAATTTATGCTAGCGGCTATCGATAAGAAAAAGTAAAGAAAACGTGTAGTCGACTCGCGGCCCCGAATCTATACCTGTACAGAAGCGTCGCTCGTGTATACTTTTAATCTCTTTGTCGTTCACGACTCGGCTCCTCTCGTCCGAGAAAATTCAGGCGATAAAGCTCGCGCCGACGATGAAATATTCATGCGCGAAAAAGCATATGCATCGCCGGCGTACCCACTCATTCAGTTACGCTGAGCCGACATCTTCACCCTGTACCCAAGAGAGGGAAAACAAGTGCTCGCGAGACGCGGAGGGTTTTTCGAGGGATAAGAAGACTTTCGACGTGATATAAAACCCCACCGTGGGCGCTTGTTATACCTTGTTTTGCCTCCCGAGATTAAGGGATCCTTGAATTAGGGGAATGTTCGAATTTTTACGCTCGCCGCAGGGGTCCGAGGTTTACCGAAGGTTCCCGTGGTTCATGTGGAGTCCCTTACGAAAACGGGATTTTATAGAGGCCTCTTTCAATGCTTTTGGCTAAAATAATATAGCATATCTTGGTTAAAGATTCAGCAAAAAGCTTGGATGTATTAACAATGATAGTGCTCTTAATAGCAAGGCAATCAATATTTCTTTGCTATAAATCTCATCAGCTTTATTTTTCAGTTATTCGCATATCCTTTACTTACCATCACTATACATTATTACAAATAAAACTATTAAATGAGCATTTTGTAATGTATATTATATTTTCTGTAAACAAATCGTTAGTTTACTACAATTGCAGACGGTGTCGTACAATATACTTAAAGTGGCAGTGACAATATATAAATAAAACATTATTTAAATTAAATCTTATTAAACTGAATTTCTCCATTTTCATAGTCTAGAACTAACAAACAGATTTCTATAAAAGGAAATATTAAATTGTTTTTACACTGACCTCAAAAACTCTCAATCTGTGAAGTACGAAACTTCATTTTTTAAAATATTTAAATGATGGTTAATTATATTAAAAAAAAGACAGTTTAAAAATTCTTCATTAATCTTTTAATCATGAATAAAAATGTACAAATTTTATTAAGCTGCCTATAAAAATCTGAATGATGATGAAATATATTTTTTATCGTATCTTGACTTTTTACCATAATTCATATACCGCAGAATATCTCAGGAACCATTTCATCAAATAGGTTGAAATTTTAATAGTAATAGTTTTTTTCAACAAATTTTAACAACAGCATAAATACTAAAAATTATTTTTTTCTATTTTAATTCAATTTTAAGCTTTGTCCCTTACACCAAATTATACAACACACATGGAATTTGATATATAAATTTACTTCAAGACCATTGTATCTATGCTTGATAAGCTGTTAAGTAGAATTTTCTCTGTTGTAACTGGTGCATCTGTAAACGAAAAAATAGTAACATTGTTAAACTATCTCTCCAAAAAATTGGATTTTGAAGTAATTTTAATAAAACTAACCCAACGGATACCATAAATCTTTATTTCCAGCATCAGCACGTGCCGAGTTTAATGCATTGCGAATTGCAAATAGTACGGAACAACTCAAACACAATGGTGGTTCACCAGTTGCTAAAATAATAAAATTTGTTAAGTGCAGAATACATTTAATGTATACGTTGAATTCTAAATATAATATTCAAAGTTTAAGTATTATAGAAAATTAATTAATACTGTTACTTCTATTTTAGGTACATTTTTCAATAGAAAATATAATCATTATAAAATGTAATTTTAAATATTAAAAGTATTTCTTATAAAGTATTACTTTTTGACCGTAGTATTCCATAAGGATTTGGAGCGTTACGTCGGAAAGAAACTCGAAAATCCACAGGTATATCCTTTGCTCCAGGGATTTTGTAATTCTAAAGACATTTAATAAAATATAGCTCTTTGTTGATCTTTTGATATATGTATACACACGCACATATTGCAATAACTGTACTGAACTTTTTTTAACTTATATTATAATATAGAATTGTTTTGATAAATTTGTATTGTTAATAATTGAATATACCCAAGTTCGATAATTTGTCAATCCTCCTGTCTCAGGATCGAATATTAAATCTTCACAAGTCCAGTAACCGACACCCATGACAAACGCACCTTCCACCTGACCTACGTCTATTTTCGGACTCAAACTAATTCCTGCATCTTCTAAAATATCCACTCGAAGAAGTATATGCTGACCAGTCAGCATATCCACTTCAACTTCTGATACTGCAACTCCATAAACTGAATAATTTTTTATATCTTGCTCAATCGTAAACCTTTAAATAAAGTTTAAAAACACTTGGTGTAAATCATTAATTTAGAAAGTTTATTTTTAAATACGAAAGTATAATAAAAAAAATTTCTTCTTACATATGAGAAGCACACAAATCAACCATTTTTTCTTCTGCAGTACGTATCAATTCCAACCAGGATGGATTTCCTCCAAGTTCATTTCTAATAGGTTCCAATCTTTTTAAAAGCTTTTTACATGCTTCTTGTGTTGCCTATTTAATTATAATTAAACAAAATTTTAACAGACCCTACTGATATATTATCCGAGAAAACTGGTACAGTAAAGTCAATAAATAATACAATATAAAAACTTACGTATCCGCATACATCACTACCGATACTCCCACCAGTGACGGTGCAGTTTGGGGATGTCCAGGAAATACTTGGTTTCACTGTTACCAATTTTAAGTCTATTCCTAAGGTATAAGCTGCTACTTGCGCTACCTACAATAAGTGACGTTTATTATTTATATATTCATTCGAATATAAAGTAAGAATTTGAAATTAATAATGGAATAGATTTTTTTTAAATTATAATCCTAATTAATATCTATGATTTAATTACGGAACATAAGTTATTTTATTAAAATACAGACTAATATTTTGTAAATAAGCAAAACTTAAATTAATTAAAAATAACAAAGTATAATAATTACTTTCGTGTGAAGTCCTTGACCCATTTCAATACCAGCATGAGTGATCGAGACAGTACCATCTCGGGCGTAAATTGCGACCAATGAATGAAATTGACCATAAACAAAATATCCGTAATTCATTGGTACCAATGATATACCTCGTTTCTTCCAACGATTTTCCTGGAGCAAATAAATTATACTTGATTCAAAAAAGGTAAATAAAGGCATTAATTATTAATGGGATTTCATTACATTATTGAATTTGTTTATAACTTGTAATCTATTATCGTAATTCGAAGTTTTTTTAAGCTCAACAATCATTGGTTCTAAAATTTCTTTGTGAGTATCAATCATATTTATCATTCTCACGTCAATTGGATCTTTATTAGTTATTCTAGCGACATGTTCCATTATATTTTCGATCATTACAATGCCTTCAGTTGATCCTAGAAAATAAATATCAATAATAATAATAATTAAATTGAAAATTAAAAATTAATAAAAAAGTATAAAGAAAATAGTTAATATTTTGTTTTCTTCCACTAAGTTAAAAAAGTTTAATCCTTAAACTCTAATTACTGTGAAAAAGAAAAGACAAAATAATAATGGAAGAGTTTAGCAAGGCATCTAAAACTTACCAGGTGCCCTACACCATGTGTTAGACGGTGTATCCGTTAAGACATCGTTCCCGATTAAAGTCCAAGTTGACGGGTCGTAGCAGTTGGAGAAGTGACTTAGCGCGAGTCCCGCATGCGACTCGTTGAAGGAACCTCCGACGTTACCCCAGTAAGTCGCTTCTAACTGCTGTATTTTGCCTGCGTCGTTTACGCTCACTCCGTATTCCATGTAAGCAGGGGTACGTTTGCCAATCGCACGCATCGAATCCTCGATCGAAGTAATCAGTCGCGCGGGTCTGTTTAGCTTGTGGCAAACCAAAGCGCACGCACAGCCGATTTGCGTGGCACGAGATATCTTCACCCCGTATGCACCTCCGAGACGTCTAACTTTCATGTTTATACTGAAATTTATCAATCAGTTCAAAGTTATTCAAATCAACTAGTTTCTCATTTGCGCTCGTTAAATTATGAAATTAATGTTAACATTTTATTTGCACAATACTTAATATCAAATTCAGAACGTTAGAGTGGTTTACCAAAACAAAAAAATATTATGTTTCTAAGAATATTTTTAAAATAATAATAATAATAATCACGTTACGCTAAATAACACTTATACCGTTAGACAAATTATTTCAATGATTACTAATCGTGTCTTGCCATGTATTACGTTAATTACTCGTATAGTACAATGAACAACGGATTCTATTTGTTTTTGGTATAATAATAAATCTTCAGAAGTTACAATAACCTGTTCATAGGTACGTCAAGCACTGTTGCAATATGCGCTTGGGTAAGATCCATCCATTGTGTCCCTGAAAAAACGTCCATTCCATCTTCTACGGGGACACAAATACAGATCTGAGTTTCCATCGGAAAATGATATTGATATCCGCATTCGAAAGAACCCGTGATCGTGTGTTTTACGTCTTTTCCTACCAGGGATTTACGATCAATAAACTGCATTCCACTTAGATAATAATCATTGGCCAGTTACATAACGTGATTTGTTAATAAAAGTTATTGCTCACCTGATGGCTGCTTCGCTGGCCAATTAACCATATTCGCTATACGCGTTTTATCATTACTCGCTATAACCTCGTGGATCGTGACCATTGGTTTTCTCTTCGGCCCCTTCGTGTACACTAATTTCACTTTCGATGCAGCGTATTGAGCAATATTCTGTGATTTCGCTGCAATTATGCCGTAAATTTGACCAGCAAATCTTATTTCTTTATCTGCGAACAACTGCGAGAACAGACCGAACGATGTAAAAGAATTATTGTTTGCCAATATAAATTACAATAAAATTTTATCAGTTATACATACTGGTTCATCTTCGTATAGTAATATATATTTGTATTTTCCATAGATAAATGCATTTTTCCCTGGAATATCTTTCGCTGAATAGAACGCTATTACACCAGGAATTTCCTACAAAATCATTTTACAATGAGTTTTCGTTTTAAGACTACACAACTCACTAGCTTGTGACTGACTGTTATGAATTGTTAAGTCTATTTAGTGTTAAACGCCTGGGCTTCGAGTAGATATACTGAATATATATTTAAAAACTTAATATTTAAATTGATGATCTTACCAGAGCCTCTTTGTAATCAATACTTTGAATCGTTCCCGGGGTCTCAGCCAAAGTCACGGCGCAGAATACTTCGCTGTCCCCTGTAATAATGTCATTTATATACTCGGCCTCCCCTGACGTTTGATGAATTGATTCAACTTTTGGTATTGGTTGATTAATCGGCCACATGTTGCGATCTATATCGTACTCTTGCTTTCCCGAAGATAATTCACGTTGTAGTAAAGTGCCACCGCTTCGTAACTTTGGATTCAAATTGTTTGGAGACAGACCCAGTATAAACTATTGCAATTGGAAAAGTATTTATTTAGATAGTATTTATTTAATGCGCAATAAATTCTTCGCGTTCGAAATTTTAAAAATTTTCAGGTAGACACTGTCAAACAAGTATATACTTCTAAAGCATTTATGAATCGTAGCGCATATGTGTAATTCTTGTGCAAAACAAACTTTGCATCTGCGGCATAAAGTGTATATATAGTACTGACCTATTTGGTCAAATTTAACGTATGAATATAGACGTGCATTATAGAAAATTGTAACATTATATAAATTATAACCAAGATACATATAAGTTCAACATTTGGGAACTTTCTAATTCTAAGAGAATTATGTATCCAATGCCGACGATCGAAAAGTTAAGATGTAAGTTAATAGAAATTTACCTTGTATAATAAACAGACGGCTAGAAGTTTGCGAAATTCGGGCTTATAATCTGGCAACACATGATCAGGTTTAAGCTCTGATTCTAAAATAGTAAGAGTTTTCTTGAGAGTTTCACCGTCAAAAATAGATTTTCCTTGCACAAATTCTTCTGTTTTTGAAGCATGAAACTGTACAAATAATTATTGTATAAAATAAATAAAAACTATGCTAATTAGATATAGATTTACTCACAAAATCTGGTCTTATTCCTCCAAATATTATGTTTGGCTTTTCTAAAACTTTACCATCATTATCCAATTTAAATAGAAATCCAGCATTCACCAAGGCATGTGCATTTTGTGCTCTAGGCATAATCTTTTATATCAACAATGTAATTTTAGAATAAATTTGATATGTACGATACATATATACATATACTTATAAATAAATATCACCTTGTACGTTTTGTACTTGTAGTCATCACTTAACGATGGAAGAACAATACTGTAAATTAATTTCCTATTCATATTTAAATTTAAAAAATCCAATAAACTCGTGTTAGTTTTTGAACCAGGAGCATCAACTATCAACGTATTCGATTAATTCGGAGCTATAAATGTGTAAATTAACTTGTATAAGCATATCAAATATAATATACGTACGTATGTGCAATTGCGCTCCAGCTGTTTCTAATATCAAGAAGATGTCCGAAGGAAACTCGTGATGCTCATTTTTAATCATTAAATTACCTGCTATTGTTCCAATCTGAAATAACGAAAATATACAAATTACATTCCATTTTGTTTTAAAGTAAAGATACAAAAAGCAATATGAAAATTACATTTCTGATTGGTACACTTGCAACTAAATCAATATGCTCGGCCATCGTTTTCAAATATTTAAAACCAGGTTCCGTTGAATATTTTTTAAAATTTGCCATTGCCATTGAAAGTGTTACGTTAGCACCTAGTGTCAGAGTATCTTTTTCTTTTTCGATTCTATGAAGTTCTGCAATATCATTTATGTCGATATACATTTGCATTTTTTTGCGACGGTACACACCTGCATAAAATAAAACCTGTATGTATGAGAATACTCGGGAAAAAGAGAAAAAACTAAAACGGATTTAAGAGACATTATGAAATTATTGGACTAGATTAAATTATTGGCTCACCGTGCGATGTATTACCACCGTTTATTACATAAGTAGCATTTGCACGTGATTCGAAAACTGCAAATATACTCGGAATATCTAGAACCTTGTGGAATACCGTATCATCCTTTAATTCGAGCTGTAAAGATCTAGGAATACTTGATTTGTAAATAATTTCGATATCTTTACATGTACCATTGCACATTTGCTTTGGGCAATTTTTACAAGATTGAATTTTATACAAATCCTAAAAATAAAAATTACATCAATAAACGTACAAATTTAAATGTTTGTTAAAACTTACAAAAATTATAAACGTATATATAGGTAGAATGACAAAATTACTTCGATATCTTTGATCTGTTGTGCCATTACAGGTGGGGCGTCGATAGCAAAACTTTTGAAAGCATCCAAAATTGGTCTATATCCGGTACACCGACATAAGTTGCCAGCAAAAGAGTTTTCTATTTCTTTCATGGTCATTTGCCCATTTTGTGAAAGACTAAGACGAATTTAATTGTAATTAGTGAATCAATCAATACAATCACACAATATTCAATTAATATTTTTTTTAGAAATTTACCTGTACATACTCATAACCCATCCAGGTGAACAAAAGCCACATTGCGATCCATTCGTTTCAGCTAAGGATGCTTGCAATGTGTTGTAACCCGTTAACTTATTTCCTATTCCTTCTATAGTTGTTATTTTCCAACTAAATTATTTAATAGATACATTTTAGTTTGTACACGCAACTTACAACTAATTAACTAGTTTTGCTAATTTAATTATTCAAAGTTTACAATTTATTTCAAACTGAATCTGAAGTACTAATCAATTTAAAAGTTATTAAATACTACTTCAAAAATAATTTTGTTGAATTTAATTATTTTACAGTGTCCAACAGTATACTTTACGCGGTATTTGTTTAAAAATTCACCGTACAAACGAAAAAATGCGAAAATTGATAAATGTTACGGGATCAACGAATTACTTATAACTTTATTTTCTACTCCGTGTGTTAATTTATCTTAATTCCATTCACCCAATGACCGCAGAGTAATAACAACTCGTTATGTTGCAAACTTTAAAGTAATTATCCTGGTAATTATCGCATTTTTTTCTCTAACAAACGTGTTCAGTTCTCTCGTTTATTCTAAAATATACTGAGTGATTGTTAAAAAAAATAAAAAAAAAACGAAAAATGTAGCTGACAGATACTGCCGATATAGAACACACACACTCACATTAAAACAAGCAATTATTTTTCTTTCAAAAAATTTCCCAGCGTCAGGAAAAATTTTAATATTTTACACCCGCGAACTTGTTTATTAAAAAAAATGCAGCTTCATCTAAATAAAACTTCTTTTTCATTTATAACAGAAAAAAATATGTATAAATCCGAATGAATTCTCACCCATCGCAGATAAAAACTGGAACGAGGCAAGAATTCACAGACATTATGCTACCGTTAATTTCTGCAGCTACGATGCATGCCCCGCATCCACCTTCGTGGCACATTGCCTTAGTACCTTTCAGGTTCACCATTTCGCGAATAAAAGTGTTCAGAGATGTTTCTGCTGGCGTTTCGCTCGAAACTGGAAAATATTGTTAAAATTACGACTAAACCACACTTTTACACACTTTTAACCAGTATTGCGAACGAAAAAACTTACCTTTATACATGACATTATTTATCGATACTTGGACCGTAGAATCATTATCTTCAGTAAATTCCACATTGCTAAATCCATATAAAACAATATTATTTAATAATAATGCACAAATTACTATTATGTAACGTGTATTTTTATTTTTACGTCAATTACCAATCTGAATAATTTATACGGCTATGCAATTGCAGACACAACATAGTTAAGATAATTGCTAGATATAATCTTGTTATGACAAGATACTATGTTGTATTCGGTGAAGCTGCATTATTAAAAGTACGAACAATCGCATACATTTTAACAATTACAGTAGCCAACAATGTATTTTTTAAAGACCTTTAAAGACGTAGGAAAAGATTTATTCGAGTATATAATTTTATTCGTGAATTATAGATAGAATTATTAGATCGGTGATTAGAGTGGTAAAGCTAATCAACTAAAATAATTAAATTTATAGACAACCTATATCAGGATTACAAACTTTTTGCATGAATAAATACCTTTTAAAATTCACGTTGCTCAATTACTTTGTATTTCTAATATATGCAGACTAATTTAATTAAGTGAAAAATTAAAAATAGTTTACAAAATTTTAATAAGTAAAAAACTCTTAGCAAATTTAAGTTTTCTTGGGTATAGGTACAGTAAAAGATTTGCATTGTACTCTAAAAGTTCTTTTTTGGCAGAATTATTTCATTTTTTTTGTTTCATTGGTGAAAGTACAGTGAAAGTAAAAACCTGTATCTGAACCTTGCAAGTTTGGTAATAAATTGTTGACTCTAAAATATTAAAACATTTATACCAATATATATTGTAAAATAAAATGATTATGAAATGTCAGCATTTGCGAATTTTTATTATTTAATTGTAAAAAAGTATATGAATTTCAAATAGTATATTCATTCAAATAATTTTCTTCTTTTTTAGAAAATAATAACTTTTTTGTTTTTGATTATAGACAAAGAACGAAAAGTAAGTAAAAAAATGTAAAAAAAAGACAGAGTAGATCAATGTGTTCGGGATAATCTAAAAGTGATATATAATGTCGGATACATGTGAGACAACTTACGGTTTGCAGGTTGATGTGCTCTCTCCTTGACCCATTTCCGATCGATGCACTAAAAAGTATACGTATCTACCGAGAAAAGGATTTTAAAGTAATTTTTTTTTCCTTCCGGTAGGATCAAGTACGCAACGAAAGTCGCAAGTAAACTTACTGCTTGCCTTATTCGCCGTTATCCTCTCTATGAAATACAAAATCCCTCTCTCGGTTTTTATCCCCACTCGCGAGGTTAAGCGAGCAATCGCCTTTCGGACTTATTTCACTTTTGTATCAGTATACGATCCCAATTCCAATGAATGTAGTCCAAAATTTATCACTTTGTTAATTACACCTACTGCGATACAAACATCGTTTATTTGGAGAGAGAGAATGTGAAATTAATACTGATCATTCAAAATATACAAAACCATAATATTCTTACAGTGAAAGTGAAAAATTTTAAAATGATTTACTTTTTTACTTCTTAATAAAAAATTACTGATTTTTTTATTATCATTATTTATAAGAATATATAATATAATAATATAATATATATTAAGATATCAAAATAAAAAAGCTATCCATGTTTTAACCGTAATCGATAAGAAAAATATGTATGAAAATTCAGAATAAAATTATTTGAGACATATTATATGTTTTAACACAAAAATGTAAAATTTATTGAGGGAATTGCATACTGCTAAAACAGTGGATAAACAAGTACTTAATTATGCATACCAGACTCTATCGCAATTTAGATAAACACTAACTTTATTTTCACTATTATTATATAATTACTGAATGTCACTTACAAGATACATATGTATTAACCACTATTAAGTTCGTACTCTTTTTACAATATTCAAAATTAAATATTTCATTGTGCAATTATAAATTCGTGTAAATGTATACATGTTTGCACACCGATTAATATAACACTTGCAGATTAATTGAATTTCCTAAGAATTAGTACTGACATACTAATAACATTATATTTTGCATTGAGCTGCATGATAAATAAGATGTTTCACGGGAAAATCTCTAGTATAATAAATACAACAGGCTAATTAAATTCGTACTCCTTAGTAAATTAATTTTCAAAAATGATACAGTTTACTCAAGATAATTTATACTTCAAATAAATTACGCGACAACCCCTAGATGCACTTTCATAAAGAGAAGAAAGGGAGAGAGAAAGAGAGAGAAGAAGAGAGTCGTAGGTAAATAGCCAATTTCGTAACAGGTGAAACAGCAACATTATATAGCGATGACTCCTGCACCGTCAAAGGCAATAAACAACAAGTTTAACGTTAAGAGGTTTAACGGTCTTAGCTTTCACGAACAAATAGAAATACGAGTATACATGTCATTTGGCGCTTTCAGCCCTGACATACATGCAGTATATACAAGAAGTAAAATATATTCGACAACCAGCCTGGGCAACAGAAGAAACGTAACTGTTTAGGGCGAAAAACTAAGAGAACAAAGGCAAATAGAAAGACCAACTAAAGTCGAGTATTTATTGATGAACTTTGGACTATTATACAGTAAACTTTCTTTTTAACTACTTTCTGTAATTGGCATATACAGACATTCCTATTATCATTATAAATAGTATTTTTTTTAATTCAAACCTTCACTGTACCTAATATGTCCATCTCAAAACTATATTGATTTTAAATTAATTCTTCAAATTAAATTCTGATTGATATAACCGATTAAATAAAACGATGTCACGTGTAGCTAGTTAATTTTACATACTTTCAAAATATAAACGAAAATTTCACCGAAGGAAATAGTTATGTCAAACAAAACAGGTTGAAAAACTAAATTCTTAACCAATGAAACAGTAGAAAAATTATAGTAAAAAAATTAATTTATTTGTACACTGTAATGTAAGAAATGTAAGAAAAATGTATTTTTTTACATTATAAAAGTCCAAGCTCGATGAAACAAAATTCAGAAGGATCATCTATAGCTTGCACCAGGAGACATAGCACTTCGTGCAAGAACTTTGCGCTTAGACTTCGGCTTTGTTCTTCGTGCTGTAGTCTAGTCTTTCTTCGTGCTTTCTTGGTTTTTCTCGCGATTCTCCCTAACAACTTGAAGGCTCGAAACTTTTTCTCCTGAATATGAGATTCAAGACACACCGGGGAATCGTGTTTAACTTACTTTTTATCTTTTCAAATTGTTTGTCGGCGTGGATTTCGAATAATGGCTACTTCGAAAAGTTCATTAATTATTGCCGTGAATAAGTTTACGATAAAAAAAAGTGAGTATATAAACATTAAAAGTTTAATATTTCATTATGATTACTAGTTCCGTCCAATTTGTTCCTTATTGCACACAATTGCGTCGCAGAAAGATTTGCAAATTTTATTTACTTATTGTAGATAATAAAATATTTTATGAATATTTCAATTTGATCAATATACCTATATATGCGCATGAGTATGCGTGCGCATGATATGTATGTGTGAGTATTTAATCAATAAAGGTATATAAATTAAATTTTTCACACGCGGTCGAATATTATAAAATTTAAAATAAACAGCTTAAAAACTCAATTTTAATTATTTTTTTTATATCAATTAACACATTATAAAGTTCCTACAATTATAACCCTTTGTACTTTACTTTATGCCTTAAAAATAATATTTGCTGTGCCAAGCAACAGTCACTTGTTTTTCTTGTGATAATAGTCTGATAGTGTTGTAAACAAATTGATGTTTATATTATCCACATGTACTACAGTAGGTCATTGAAAAGTAAACGTGGACCTTTCTCGTATTGAATTCAAAGTAACGTATCTCATTGTAATCACCAAGTTTTAGAATCCTTTACACTTATATGTCTACAGTGTAAATAACTTTAAACTTGTATGAACGTCTTATTGAATTGTCAAATTTTTTACCAGTATTTATATTTTCATTCATTTATAAGATTATTTTTAAAAAACACGGTACAGTTACAAAATAATAATCAGTATGCCCATAAGAATAATAGTTTCTTAAAATGAAAAAAACGAATAGTAATTAAAATTTTTATCGATATATGCGACAAAAAAAGATAAATTATTTAGATACAAACTTATGTGATTTAAACAATTTTTAATGTTTTAATTCGAGTTGTATTTAAAAGACAAATGAAGAAATGGTAATAATGTATTACATATTAATGTTGAAACCGTTTTTCTTGGAGCATTAAGCGGTACTTCTATATTATTCTGCAGAGAAATAATCGTCAATTTGTAGATGGACGATATCCCAAAAAAAGTTGATAAAGCGAAATGAGAGTTCACATTCCAAATCTGAAGTTTTGCAAATTTACGAGATTTAACGAGAATCCGTATTACGTGCCAAATGCGCAAGGTCACGGTGCGACGAAGTCGCACTTCGATCGTACTCGGCACGTGCCCGCGGTAATCCGCGTCGTCGGCTCATCAAAACGTTCGCGATGCGTATCCGCTGCCCCGCCTCTTCGGGCTAATTAAAACTTGATTAACGCGCGATACGTGACGCGCGACACCGTGAAGCGGATCACGAAGGCGCGTGACAACCTGTCGAACCTTGCGCGCCTCTTTCTCTCCCTTTCTGCATTTCCACGAGGCGACACTGACACTTTTCTTCCAGACCTCTTTATCTTCCGTCGTACGAATCTTTTAATTGCTACACCAATTCCACTGTTCATTTTCCAATATCAGGGCCGAAGCAGTTTTAACATCGGACGTATAGGACATAACGTGATTATAACTTTACCTTAATCTTGAATTACTATATAATCCTGACAATTGTCATTCGTTGGACATTTGCGAAATGCAAAATCTCAATATTTAAGTTTTTCTAAATAGTTTATCTACTAGAATCATCTACTTTCTCTATCTATTTGTATCTCTCACTCTCTTTGGTTTATAACTAGGTCGTTGTTGTTTGATTTACTACGTAGCACGAAAGCTTCGGTTCATCCTTTATTTAAATAAACACAACTGTAGTAATAGTCAGACTTATAACTGTATAAGCAAAAATCAATTTATTTACAAAACGCAGCAGATGCATTTCTTTAATATTTAATTTTGTACTTATGATGAGTTTACGAATAATTGTAGAATCTAAAAATTTAATTATCTGCAAGTGCCCCGTAGTCCTAATTAAAATTCATGCGCGACACTTAATTCTTCTTACAATTCTTATTAGTTATGTTGCGAATATAAAAATGATTGTGCAATTTAAACAATATCTAATATTCATTATTATATTATATTATACCGAAATTGAATTATCAATTACATAATATTTTATTAACTTTGAAGTCCGAGTGTCTTTCTCCTTATCGCTTATCTTTTTTTAAATTACTTTTTCCGAAGTAAGCTTTCTCTCAAAGTCTAAGAGTACTCGAACCAAGAAAGAAAATATAATTCTTAATACCTCTATAGATATTACTCCAAGAATTCAGAAATTCTGAACTTTTTCATTAAATAATATAACTCTGCAACGGTATAACGATCTTCTTTATAAATACCCTTATACTGAATAATTGAAACGAAAAAAAATTGTCCTGTTTTTATCAAAGTGAGGGAGATTTAATTGTTTTAAAACTATGTCGCTAATCATTGCCTGTCTATTGACCCGCGTAACAATTTTTCTCGTATCTGGAACTCGAGCTCCAATCGGATTTCGATTAATTGAGTGTCAAAAGGTTTAATCGAACCGCTTTTGATTAGCCGACCAGCTCGACGACGTCGTTCTACGTAAAATCTGACGGCATTCGCGCTGCAATACGTACACGAATCTAATTCACCGCGAGACACGAAAACTCGACTGCGATAGCAACAGTCGAACGCACAATAAGTACGTTCGTATGCACACACTGTTTACACACAACTGTCAAACGTTACTCCAAATGCATTCTGCATCAATTCATAAATCAATTCCGAATGTACCGTTTATGCGGAAATTTTGAATCACAATTCTCATAATTCTAACCAAAAAATAATCAAATAATTTACCTTTATTAAATATCTTATTTTATCATTTTTAATTCAATTTTTAAATATTAATTGTTTAATTGGAATATTCAAAATGTACACGCATCTTTCACTGTCACTTGCATTCCTTTAATCATTTGAATCTGTTCCTCTTGAATATACCTAAGTTGCGCTTTAGACACTGCAAAATTACCTTGAAATTATAGCTTCAAGAATAGAGAATACGCACGTTTAAAATACATAGATTTCAGACTGTTAAGAGAGTACGTGTGGCATTGAAGGATTCTCACCTTATATTTCAATAATTCCTTTATATTTCAAACATTTCAATTTACATCTTACATATAAATTTACTATTTTAATTATATCTTCTTTTTAAATTACATCTGTTGTGTTATTTAACGATAAATATTTAATTTAAACTTTATTTAATGATAAAAATGACTTCCTTAATGAGTGTAATTAAAATATGATTCCTATTTAAGAAATATTATTAAATATATTTTGTTTTATACAATATTAATAAATGGTGCTACGTAAAAATTTTTTTTATAGTTTGCATGCAAATACGATACCCTGAAAAAAGCAACTCAATTTATTCCATAAATCGAAAGTGATTGATTTTATCGATTAAAAAAACACTCTGACAGACTTTTATTAACTCTAAACGAGAACTATACTAATTTTTAACGATTTTTTCGCCAATAAAAGGTTACGTATATACCTTAGAGGAAAAATTGCAAATCTAAATTTCCTAATAAAAAATGTTTTTGAAAAAAAAGATTTTTCGCATTTCTTTCGCGTAATTTAATTAACCGTAATTCTTCTAAACACAGAGTTAAAAATTCTATTTCTCAAATTGAACAAAGAAGATCGTTTACTCGAGGATTTGTATCTTACCAACGAGAATAAATAAATGGAATAAGTCGACTCGGATTAGAAAATACTCGTGACCTTAAATACACTATGTCGGTGTCGTATTATTAATTCGAAGACGCGTCGCGAGCGAAAATCATAGATTATGTCCGAGGTGAGCTTAAAGCAAATCCTCGACGCGTCGAAGGACACTCGATTAGCCGAGCCGAGAGAGCATCGAAGCTTAATGAGCCCGCGCGCTATTTGGTTAATGCTCCGTCGACGCGTATAAGCGCCCGCATATATCCGACGGCGATTCGCCATTCGTGGCGGCCACTCACCGAATCCCGCGACGACGTCGTACCGAATGACGTATAACCGATAACGCGACTCAGGTGTTTAATATAACTATACATACATATACGTATATACGCGGGCTTTCATCCGGTTTTCATTCGACGATAACGAGATTCCCTATTATTTTATCTTCCCTATAATTAACTCACTCGATCTTTATCAATTATTTTTATGGGACTCGTTACCGTCTTTCATGAAAAATCATTTTTATTATTTTCTCTTACAAGCGCATCTGTTACATTTCCTCTCCAACGTTTTATATTTTGTGAGTGTAAAACGAATTAATTTATATTAACATAATAAATAAAACCAATAACTGTTCAAAGTGAGTAGATGGTAAAATGATAAAATGAAAATCACATTTTTCTATTTATCTTAAACATAGTTGAAAAGATTGATTTTTATGCATTGTACCTAAAATTTAACAGGGCATGAATGTGTTACCACAACAAAAGTTCCCAAGATAACACTACTTCAAAAAATTTCCAGTACGATAAAAGCGACTTTTATCTATATCGCAGTCGCGAACTTGTGAGCTACGGTAAATCACAATAAATGGAAAGCAAACACATTTATTCCCATCGTCTACATATGTTGATGCGACGTCTGTGCTTTATGTGCTCGGAATTCAGGGGTCATAACGAATGATATAAAATTGTCGTACTTGGCGTTATTTGTACCTTCGTTAAAAGTATGGGCAAATTTTCCGCGCTTAACTTAGGGAGTAAACAAATGGCACGGAAATTGCGGTAATTAGCGATGATATGAAGATTTTACTTTACTAGTGAAGGAAAATCGTTTTCTGTCTCACAGTAGTTTTTGTGCACGTCCATCCGTAAATTCACCGGTTGGAAAAATAATTGTTAAACATATTATTAGATAAAGCATGCTACAAGATATGTTAAAAAGACCGCGATCATTTTTTAACCAACCATATGACACGTTATAAATAAAACCTCCTCGTTGCACTTCAGGCAAATGTCTTAAGTATTTAAAATGATGACAGAAAAAGTTTCCGTTTTCGTACAATATTTATTATAAAATTAAAAAATAGAATATACAATATAATGTTTATAATGATAATTATTTAAGACATACGAGGACTCGATCGATGAGTTCGATGGCCTCCATAACACGATGGTAAAAGAAGTGATTCCTGCCTACAGATACGAGTGATTGTAGAATTTGTTTTACAAGTGCTTCGTTTACAAGACACATCGCGTGCATCCGTCGTTAAGTAGAATTGAAATGGTTGCATGAAAAGTAGGACTTTAAATAATAGTAAAATAAAAGTCGAATACTAATTTTAAACACATATAATAACTCAATATTTAAATTATATCACGCGTAGATGCTACATATTTATGAATCTCAAGTCACTTTTTTACATATGGTAATTGGTATTAACATGTGGTTAATTATGGTACGCGATGTTTAAAAAATCAGAACACAACGTGACTATAATAACCTTTAAATCTTGTCAATTAATATAATCACTGCTATTGTAGAGAGTATTACATTTTCCATAGAATATATAATTTTACAATTATATAATGTTTCCTCATGGAAATGAACACTAACACTAACTGAACTAACATAATATTTTCATACGCGTACGTATAATCATTATAATGTATTTATCACTTAAAATAATTATTGAGGGCCCACTTACTTTCAACAATGCTTATGTAATACGATGGCGAAGATGTATTATACGTGAAATAATACTAGTGTTTAAATAGTCGAAGAAACAAGAGGAACGGATATTATAATATAATAAACATTTGTGCAAAATAAAACGATAGGTAAGATTAACAAAAGATTAATCGAACGACATTTCATTGAATTTTCCTTGGCAATAAAACTATCGCTCAATTTGAATCTCCCCATAAAATCTATCAACGGCCCTCGAAACGTAAAAATATCAGTAAAACCCCGAGCGTAAAACCGAGGGAAAATCTTCATTTCGCTGCGCTGTGAAAACTCCAGTATAATATCGCGCACCTCTATTAAATCCACTTATAAGCCATCTCCATAGAAGCTGCACGAGAATTCGGAAGGATCGCGCGAGTGCGCCGGCGTAAAGCGATATCTTGGTTGCAGCCGAAAAATTGCGTTTAAATTTCAATACAGTTTCTCGAAGGGGAAAGGATGAAGGGGAATAGACGGAGAGGGAAGTGCCGATATCCCGGGATATTTCTCCTCGAGTTTGACCCAGTTTCTCGAGTTTTCTCGCTACCACACGCACACGGCGACCGTGACGACTCCAAGAGGCAACGGTGAGCTCATCCGCCCACCTTTTCGTTTTCTTTGTTTCGCTCTCCTAGTTCGCATCTCTCCTCCTCGACTGAAAGGAGCCTTCGATCGAAAATTAACACTGCGTGTCGCAGCTACTACTCACTGCTCGAATCCTTGAAAATTCTTTCGCTACTTCTTTTATCTTCGAGTCAACTCCACCTATGAGACAATGATCGAGATACTATTTTCTCAATTTTTATCCCTAGACTATTATTCAATTTTTATGTACTAATCTTACCAAAGTATTTTGATTATCGCCGAACTACTGATAGGAATTTTAATGGAACAGTCGATGGCGTATTACGTATGTGATGACGGTGACCGTAAATCTTCCTACAGTAGATTCCTACACTACTTTTCTACACTTCATTTGGTAAAAAAGATTAATTCAAAACTCTTGTATATTTTAATGTGGAATGTTTCTAAAAATATAATAAATAATCAAAGCTACTGTACTTTATCAAACATCTACCGTAGTTTATATTCGACACAATTTATTTTGACACTTAAAAACTTTTTTGTCTTACTTCTATAGTTTATACAATCGACATATAAGTGTAATAGAAAGTATTAAATAAGAACAATTTATACTTTTCAAAACTTTAAACAAGTACTATTTTTATACGTAAGTAGGTATTTTACCATCATAATTCTACCGGATAGAGTATTAATAAATCCTTTCTTTGTATTCCATCAAATCGTATATTAGATATAAGAAAGAGATTGATTTCTTTGTAAGGATTTGAAATATCCGTAGAATTGATCTCTTTACGATTGATAATACATTTTTTGTAACATTTTTGCTTTCTTTACTAAAATAAAGTTTTCAAAGGAGAATCCTTTCTTACATAAAAAAATGATTAGATTTAAATTTTCTACTTCAGATATTTCAACATTTTAAATAATTGAATAAGAGTTTGGATAAATTTCGTATCAGTTTAATGAAGTTGATTGAAACGGACCAATAAAGACATTATTTAGAATCTTTCGGTGCCTGATATTTACGTTTTAATTTTTCTGCTTGTTAAATCACCGTATATAATTAATTAATTGTACTAATAATCAATTTAACTTATGAAACCGCCATTTCAATAATACTTTATAATTATTAATGTTTTTGAT
Organism: Theocolax elegans; assembly: GCA_026168455.1. Classification (NCBI taxonomy): domain Eukaryota; kingdom Metazoa; phylum Arthropoda; class Insecta; order Hymenoptera; family Cerocephalidae; genus Theocolax; species Theocolax elegans. The sequence goes on from CM047425.1 coordinate 84,602,826, forward strand.
TAAAATATAATTTTTATGGGTTTTTAACTTTCAAGTTTTTGAATGTACAAAACATTAATAATGTTCTAGTGCTAGAGATTAGCAAAGTAATGTATATATTGATCTGCTTTAAAAATTCTTTTTTAAAAATACTACATATTTTTAATTAAATTAGATATAAGTATGCAATAACATTACATAAATTTAATTAGGTGTTTCTTTCTGTAGCCTTGATAAAAGGACTTTAAAATGAAAAGGAGATATTCAGGATTCCACGTGTATTCCGATGTGTCCTGCTAGCGTACTTACAATCACAATTCTTGAATTTTAATTCATTTTTAAAACAATTGGATTTTAAAAATAAATTTATTTATAATTAAAAAAAATACGAAAAATAATATTTAGAAAATTAATGATCTTTCAAAAGACATTGAAATATTAAATTTATCAAAAAAGTACTATCTAACACTTATAAACTTTATTACCAAAGTTAAAAAGTTCATTAGCGTTGTATTATTTCGAAATTTGAATGTTTGCGGTAATATAACGAAGATAACAACAAACTTAGGTGTAAAAGTAAATATTCTACTGTTTCTTTGACACTGTACTGACGTTGATACAATTATTTTATAATAATGTAATAAAAGATATATCAGGTTCAACTTTTTAAGTATCGTGTCATAATTTCTGCCTCCTCTATTAATAAAGAAAATAACATAATAACTTACTCAAGAAAGTGGGATCACTTTTTTCAAAATTGAGGTTGTTATAAAGAAATTTAATTAAATATTAATTTAATTTCGCAATAGTAAAACACAGTTATTTATTATAGTTGTATAAATGCACTCACTGCTATTGCACTATGGGGAAAATATAAAGAATTGTTGCAACGCTACAAAATGTAAATTACTTTTCATCGATCACTCGCTGTTGTACATTGAACAACATATGAATTGTAATAAAAGGTTTTGTTACATTATTCTGTTATTTTGCAGCTACTTTGTATCCCATACAATACAAAAATATTTGCAGGTAGAACTTTTGTATAAGTCTACATAATTTATGATTATTGTCAACTTCCAAGAGAAATAAAATGATAAACTTTTTAAAAATTGATAGAGTACCTGCATACCAAAAGGATAATTGATTGTTCAAGTATCTCGTAGAAGCATCTCTCGTCACTGAAGTTGATCTTGAACTCCTATCAAGTATTTTTCTATCGAGTCTCCTATCCAATCCTTTTCGAGTCCTCGAAACAATTCGAGCGCGTCATTATCATCCACCGTCCAAGTTTATCTTTGTTCCGGGCGCAACGCGAAGCCAACGAAAGAGCGCACAGAGAAAACCTAGGGAAATGCTCGGAAAGATAAAAAGTAGGGTAGAAGGTGAGGAGGAAAGGGAAGAAAGGGAGAGAATACGTATAATGGAACACTCAGGAATGAGAGTAACTCATCAAGGGATGAAAAGTAGGCGAGAGAAAAAGAGTCAGACGGAGTTAGGCTAGTCTCAGAGAAACGCAGCGCGCGGATGCCTCAACGCTCGCGATGAATGAAATAGGAGGAGGTGGGTGGAAACACGACGATGATGAAGTAATATAAAGCGGATCTATGAATAAAGGCGTGACGGAGATTTCTTCCAGGTCACGAAGTGTAAAGGGACGCTACCTCGCTTTTGATTCTATCTTTTTTTGACTTCGAGCGACCCTCCAACGTTTATAATTACGGTGAGGACGCGAATGGTTTAATTATTTTAACTTTTCCTAGTAATCATGTTAAACTGTATTCAGTCTTCTACATTTTCTTGGGCTTGCTAAATAACAGCGTACCCATACACAAGTACACAAATGATTACTGGTGTTACTCTATTAAAAATCGTAGTAACAATTAATGAGACACACCGTAATCTTATAACTCAAAAATTGCTATTTCGTTTTCGTAAAACGTGTATAGATAATAACAAACATTTTATAAGTTACAAAACTTTTATTCTATCGTTGTAAAAAATTGACGAGTTTCTTTATGGCCTAAAAACTAACTTATTGCCAGCTTTAAAAAAATAGTTAATTCCGATAATTTAATCGATAATCTGTCGACGAAACAAATTAAATAGATATAACAACAAATAACGAATTTTTTGGACTTTTGAATCAATATATATTTATAACGAAATGCTACTATTCCGATAATATTGTCAGTTTACATCCATCGATGGTGGCTACTATCGCCATAAAAAACATAGGTATATCGATATTTAAAATATGCTGTGATAAAGTCTAGATTTTATGGTCTAATTTCCACCAAAGTACTTACAGATTCATTTTTTCCTTAAATAAATGAATAGTATTTTTGAAGGAATTCGTCGCATTGAATTATAAAGCTCAGTTTATAAAAAAAGATTGTTTTTTCATTATTAGTTACACTCTTTCAGTAATTATCATTCAAGGGCATGAAAAAGCGCTTACATGTTATATATAGTTACATGAATGTGACATTTATATGACTTTCAGTCTAATTTGCGGTAAAAATTCTGATGCTGTACTGACAAAATTGCGATAAAGCCACGGTCAAAATTATAATGAACTCGGGTAATATTTATAAAACGTATTCAACGCGTTTTATCATAATTTGCTAGGATAAGTACGTGTTACGAATTTTTCTACGTAAATTTATCATAATGAAAGATAAATTTTAACTTCGGTGATTGTGCTTTCTATATAAATTATATCGATAATATTACATCATGTGCACTTATGCTATAACACTTGCACTAAATTTTGATATACTTATTCCGTACATTTTTTAAATGTAAACATGAGGAATCGATTTATATACTAATATGCAATTCCTGACACTGAAGGGGCACACATTTTTTAATAAAAACTACCTATTGTAATACTAAATAAAAAAAAATATTGATTCACGCTAACTAACCGAGAATATTCTTTTAAGAACGAAAAGTCGCCGAAAAGTAACTTTTTCCTTTTCTTTTCGAGAACTCCCGAGAAAGCTCGGACGCAAGCTAGGCGTTGCTTCCTTCATTCGACGTTATTTACGCCCGCGAATCCCATCAAACTTTGACGGACTCGCGAAAATACCACCAGTGCTGTGGCACTCGCTCTCAGATTTAACTTTGACGAAGGAAAATGAACTTTTAGTTTATGGTTTCAGTAACCCACGCACGTGCTCACCTATTATATGTAGAAAACTATCTTTTTGTACTTACACCGTTAATATACACCAGCAATGCAACTTTATATGTGAAAATGTCAAACCTTCGTGTTAAATCAATATTTAATTAAACTATTTTTTTATTTACAATATTTCCTAAAATTTTAAAAGACATCATTTTGTTTATGAATATACAATTATACGCGCAATATATTAATTTCACTAGTATAGTATTGAAAAAAGTTTTGTCTGACGTAAAAATGTATATTATTAAAAAAAGGTTTATAATATGTTTAAAGTGTGTAAAACACAATTAACTAAAAATAAAGAACTATAATAATAATATAACAAGGGTTTTATAGTATTAAAATTCGCGCAAAAAGCCATGGTATGTCTATATTAAATTTCTAAATAACTTGCACAATTATTTAAATATTTTTGTGCCTTTTTGAATGCTTTGTACACTACAAAGTATTTTACTTTTTAAAGAGAAACTCAATTTAATGAAAGAATAAAGGAAAAGTAATGGTAAAACATAATATTTGTGTACAGTACATATGTTAATTATCACTCGTTAATATGTATTAGTGTTATTTACATAAATATTTGATTATAAATAGTAAATTATACGTATTAAATTATCATTAAAACGTATGGTAAACAGAACTTAAAGGAAATCTAAAATCTATTATTAGAGAACCCTGGACTGCAACCTGTTGAGTTAATACGTAATTGACAGAAGGAATTACGCATAATTATTATTAGACTTACAATTACTCTAATTATGCTTATTTGCGAGAATGCAGCCTGTATTTACTTTACTTAAATCCCCATTTTGTGATGCGTGATATTATAAAAGATTGTACACTTAAACTGCACACATCGTAAAAATAAAGCTATTGCAATTAATGCTTGAAAAGTGTATATATAAATATTAATTCTAATTCAGTTATACATCTCGTACATATGTATATATCATTTCTATACTTTGATTTATCGTTTTAGGAAATAAAAGCCATTTCCGAAAAATAATATTTCTTCAAATTCTAGTTTTACGGAGGGAAAATATTTAAACCAGCGATCATTGTAAATCGTGCAAGAAAATCCAGCGGACTTTGCCCGGTCGATGTTATTCTGTTCTCAAGGAAAATGCGCGCATTTCTTTCTGCCCTGTTTGTCAGCTATGCGAAATAAATATCATATATTGCACATATATTTTGCGAATATTCGCGCTTCACTCATGCGTAAAAGCAGTCGATAAAACGTGGTAAAGGGCATTTTGATTTTTTCTTGCTATCGTTCTGTGCTAAATAATAGTATACGAGTACCTTTCATTACGTTTCATTTTGTTACTTATTTACAAAATATAAAAGTTAGTCTCGATTATTCTCTATCTATTAATATAATATAGTATTAACAATTTTTAAAGTAATAACTATTTTTATATAAGTATATTTTGCTGTAACTAATTAATAAGAACTGTAAGTTAATTCTTAGTTTACGATCAAGATATTTACTTTAAATTAATCAAAATCAAAATAGAAATGATCGAGAGTTCATTTTTTAACAATAAACCAAATATTTTTGTTCTAGAATTATTAAAAATGTATAAATTTTAGAGTTTTAATAAAATTGGTTTAAATGTAATGTAATGCAAATTTATTAATATTGTCACGAGATTAAATTGTACCTTAGCCCGCAATTATTTACACTATTCAGACAAGATATTTTATATTTACAATGAAAAGTTAGTTGGTCAACTCAAATATTTGAGGGAATGAAATTTGAATGACAATTATGAATATTCTTAGGTATAAAAAAAATGTAGTAAATCTTGCATATTAAATTAAAGTGCACAATTGCCCCTCTAAACGCCGTGATATCCTTTTAAAACTCTGACGCCCATATAAAATTGCATAAAAAGTACATTGAAAAGACGCATCAAATCGATCAGCCTCCGTGCATAGAGGGACTCTATCGTGTATGTGTACACAACGACGACCACCCAATCACTTTAAAACACTCGCAAGCCCACGCAATTTACTTCCTACTCAGCTACCCGCAAGATCGTCAAAAAAAGAAAGCAATTACTCGCTTTCGATCAACTTCCACGTATCTCATCGCAAAGCATACCCGTTGCATACGTGAATTTCGTTATTTATTTAAAGCAGCATCGCGAAATTTTAGCTAAAAACATCTATAAACTCTAAAATGATCTCATAGAATCTAACACGACTTTATATACGAAAAAGGAGGAAATGTTCACGTATATCTATGCAGAATATGGTATCTGCGGTTTTCAATCAACTTGATCGCACCGAAACTTAACGCCTCCGCTCTGTTCGGGAGCGTTTTCGGGGTGTTAGTTCAAATTGTGTAGTTTGTCTTATATATATATATATATATATATATATATATATATGGGGTATTCCACGTGAAGTGGTCCGATCAAAATTTTAAAATGCCCCAAATTTTGGGTACACATTGCAAATGTTTTCAGAATACAGAAAAAAATTTTTAGGTACTGGAATTTATTAGTTCAAAAATTATTCTAACCTCAAAAAGTGAACTTTTTCCAGTTTTTTTCAACTCCAGCTGGGTTCATCGCTATTTAACTCAAAATCTATCAACTTTTACTATAGAACATTATATGTAACATTCGTTGCTAATTATGTCTAGAATTTATCCTTCTGGGTTAGAATTTCCAATCTCAAGGTTAATGACAAATAAACTACATGTCAACATTCAACTTAAAAAAAAACTAACTTCGCCACAATTGATTTTTTATCCAAAAGTCCAAAAGAAAGCTTGGAGCAATACCTTTCAAATGATCTGTAGCATTTTTATGGCCTTCAATTCTGTAAAAAGTTATGATAATTTAAAGAAAGACGAAATTTTTTAAAAAATTTAAATGGGAAATACCATGTTAATTTTTGTGAATTTTTTGTCTTTCTTTAAATTATCATAACTTTTTGCAGAATTGAAGGCCATAAAAATGCTACAGATCATTTGAAAGGTATTGCTCCAAGCTTTCTTTTGGACTTTTGGATAAAAAAATCAATTGTGGCAAAGTTAGTTTTTTTTTAAGTTGAATGTTGACATATAGTTTATTTGTCATTAACCTTGAGATTGGAAATTCTAACCCAGAAGGATAAATTCTAGACATAATTAGCAACGAATGTTACATATAATGTTGTATAGTAAAAGTTGATAGATTTTGAGTTAAATAGCGATGAACCCAGCTGGTGTTGAAAAAAACTGGAAAAAGTTCACTTTTTGAGGTTAGAATAACTTTTGAACTAATAAATTCCAGTACCTAAAAATTTTTTTCTGTATTCTGAAAAACATTTGCAATGTGTACCCAAAATTTGGCGCATTTTAAAATTTTGATCGGACCACTTCACGTGGAATACCCCATATATATATAATCTTTTATTTTTTCAATGAAAAGTTAGTTGGTCAACTCAAATATTTGAGGGAATGAAATTTGAATGACAATTATGAATATTCTTAGGTATAAAAAAAATGTAGTAAATCTTGCATATTAAATTAAAGTGCACAATTGCCCCTCTAAACGCCGTGATATCCTTTTAAAACTCTGACGCCCATATAAAATTGCATAAAAAGTACATTGAAAAGACGCATCAAATCGATCAGCCTCCGTGCATAGAGGGACTCTATCGTGTATGTGTACACAACGACGACCACCCAATCACTTTAAAACACTCGCAAGCCCACGCAATTTACTTCCTACTCAGCTACCCGCAAGATCGTCAAAAAAAGAAAGCAATTACTCGCTTTCGATCAACTTCCACGTATCTCATCGCAAAGCATACCCGTTGCATACGTGAATTTCGTTATTTATTTAAAGCAGCATCGCGAAATTTTAGCTAAAAACATCTATAAACTCTAAAATGATCTCATAGAATCTAACACGACTTTATATACGAAAAAGGAGGAAATGTTCACGTATATCTATGCAGAATATGGTATCTGCGGTTTTCAATCAACTTGATCGCACCGAAACTTAACGCCTCCGCTCTGTTCGGGAGCGTTTTCGGGGTGTTAGTTCAAATTGTGTAGTTTGTCTTATATATATATATATATATATATATATATATATGGGGTATTCCACGTGAAGTGGTCCGATCAAAATTTTAAAATGCCCCAAATTTTGGGTACACATTGCAAATGTTTTTCAGAATACAGAAAAAAATTTTTAGGTACTGGAATTTATTAGTTCAAAAATTATTCTAACCTCAAAAAGTGAACTTTTTCCAGTTTTTTTCAACTCCAGCTGGGTTCATCGCTATTTAACTCAAAATCTATCAACTTTTACTATAGAACATTATATGTAACATTCGTTGCTAATTATGTCTAGAATTTATCCTTCTGGGTTAGAATTTCCAATCTCAAGGTTAATGACAAATAAACTACATGTCAACATTCAACTTAAAAAAAAACTAACTTCGCCACAATTGATTTTTTTATCCAAAAGTCCAAAAGAAAGCTTGGAGCAATACCTTTCAAATGATCTGTAGCATTTTTATGGCCTTCAATTCTGTAAAAAGTTATGATAATTTAAAGAAAGACGAAATTTTTTAAAAAATTTAAATGGGAAATACCATGTTAATTTTTGTGAATTTTTTGTCTTTCTTTAAATTATCATAACTTTTTGCAGAATTGAAGGCCATAAAAATGCTACAGATCATTTGAAAGGTATTGCTCCAAGCTTTCTTTTGGACTTTTGGATAAAAAAATCAATTGTGGCAAAGTTAGTTTTTTTTTAAGTTGAATGTTGACATATAGTTTATTTGTCATTAACCTTGAGATTGGAAATTCTAACCCAGAAGGATAAATTCTAGACATAATTAGCAACGAATGTTACATATAATGTTGTATAGTAAAAGTTGATAGATTTTGAGTTAAATAGCGATGAACCCAGCTGGTGTTGAAAAAAACTGGAAAAAGTTCACTTTTTGAGGTTAGAATAACTTTTGAACTAATAAATTCCAGTACCTAAAAATTTTTTTCTGTATTCTGAAAAACATTTGCAATGTGTACCCAAAATTTGGCGCATTTTAAAATTTTGATCGGACCACTTCACGTGGAATACCCCATATATATATATAATCTTTTATTTTTTCAGTATTTGAGTATAATAAAATAAAATTCTAATAAAACGGATACATTTTTGACAATTTTAAGGATTAATAAATATATTTTCGTTACATTTTTTAGAGCTTAAATTGTCTACTTAGTAGTTTGATCAATAGCGTTACTGATGTATGAATGCTTTCATACTCTAAAAGTACAAAAAATGTAACAAACTAAATAGCACAAAATTTATACCAAGATTAAACTTTCGAAATTTATCAGAAAATAATTTAATAATTTTACCTTCAAGTGCATTTAAAATCACTAATGACAAGTAAAATTTTAGTTTTACTGAATTTTAAACTTCACGATAATTTTTCAATCTTGAACAAATCTTTAAAAAAGTTTGAAACTTGATAATTAAGAATATTTTATTTATTACTTTTAAAAATGTTATTTTATAACATAAAAGCAATTTTACAACGATCACATCATAACACATTATTATATATAAAAAAATGTTGTTAATAAGAAATTATTATGAAATATTTGCTTTATATTATTTCTTAATTTTTACAAAATGTTGTAAACTTACGTAGAATAATGTAATATAAGTACGAGAAGAATCATTGTCTGTTGTAGAGTGCGTATGTTTAAGAAAACTGCATATAAGGAGATTATGAGAAGTTGTGTACGAGATAATTAGTTGTTACTCTAATCTATTTGACAAACATGTATAAGGTATAATTTAACGATATTTTAACAACGGGCTTCTGAAACAAAATAGAAAATATGCAGTAACTGTGTAGTTACATAGTGGATAAATTTAATACTTTCCACTTAATATAAAAACTAAATAAACTGGACAATTCTAATTAAAAAAGATAAATAAATGGGTAACTTCGGTTTAATGAAACATTTGGTATAATATTTGTTTGTCATAAGACTTATTTTGCCATCATAAACGCTGAAAAAATTCACGGAGCTAAATAATATTTTTTCTAGAGGAGAAAAAGCGACTCTTATCCTTGTTTCAAACTATTTATGTCTGTATAACTCTGCATTTTCTGCATTCAAAAGCCAAAACCAAAGAAGAAAACTGTTTAGTTGGGAATTGAAATTATGAAACATTTTAAAACGTAATTAAAAGTTTCGGTTTCCAAAAAGTTTAAATTCATTCCATACTCATTTACCTATATGAAAAATTGTCATAATTTAATTGTAATATAATAATATGCTCATACAATTTGAAGACTATAATAATAGCGAAATAACAGGTGATTTGAATGTAGAGCAGTAATAAATATTTCCTGAAAAATTAGATATACATAATATTGTCAGATCAAGACATAATGTAATTTCTTTTCATATTATACATAAAATAGAATGACAAATTTAATCTCTGAGAATCTTACATAATACTTTTTTTTAAGATCGCGCATTACATAACCTAGAATCAATCCCATTGGTGGGTAGTTTCCGTGTACAATAACCATCAAAATAAAAGCAAAAGTTTCGCACGCGATCGAACAAGCTCGAGAACAACACTTGAGTGAGCCGAAGCCCGAGACTTGGCAGTCGTGAATTGATTTACCCTATGGTGTTGCGTAGAAACCACGGAAATTCGATCGTTGTGTTGAATTTGAACTTGCGACATTTCCCTATCCTTTGTTTAGGAAAATTGCGTAAAGCTCAGTGATCTCGCATTCGATGCGAGAGTTCCGAGACTTCCTTCGTTACCGTTCGATTGGAAATCTCCAGTGACTGTGTAGACCTGATTCACTAACTTTTGTGATGAAAGAGCAACGGCTCTCCATCGTTAGACGACTCGATTTTCTTCTCACTTGTTGCATGGATACTTTGAGGATGCTAATACTGCCGATCCTATTAAGCTAATTACAAATTTAGTTAAACGATTGCCTATATTAATGACATCTATACGTATTTAGGTATATTATAGTTACTGCATCAATCCCTTAGCTTTAATTAATACCCATAAGCTAAATAAAATATGAAAAAATTATAATGATGATATAGACAACGAGTTTACAAACAAATAGAAAGGAATATACAGTGCACTACTTTCTATTAAATTTGTTATTAAACGTTGTGTAACTCGTGACCAACTTTTAAACTTATACATTATTCACGTTGATCAAATCGGCTAATAAATTTGCATTATGATGTGTATATATATATAAAATAATATACTTGACTACATCGTAAGCTAACTACTATTGAGTTTAATCATAACATAATAAAAAACGAATTAAACAATTTGCAATTAATTTGTTAAAATTTTGCGGGCTTGCAAAAATTATTATGTATATATATATATATACCCTAAGGGGATGTTATATAGCTAATTACAGATTCCTATATATTGCATTTTTTGTTATTTACATATTTCTTTTATTTTTACATTATTATTGCTATCATTGCACATGTGTAGTAAATATCAAAAATTGTAAACAAATAACGAAAAGTATACGAAAATGTCGGTAAGCATATGTAGTTTTGAATATTGTTCGACATCCCCTTAAAGTTAAGTAAAAATATTACTTATAGAGAATTGCTACAAAAATGTGATCGCAATACCTTACATTTACTAATTTGACAATTAATTTCCGTATTTTCAAGGGACACAAAATCTAACTCTAGTATTTTAATTGGTCAATTTTTTATCGTTGCTAGTTCAGATCATGTCGATCATGGGTAATAGTGCCTATAATTAAAATGTGCTCGGGCGCACTAGACGGTCAATAAACCGTCAATCAATCGAAGGCGCAAACGTCGGTCAAGTTTCCCGGAAGTAGCAAATGCACGCCTTTAGAAATCAAGATCGCTCTTAGCCACGCGCCAAGTTTTAGATCACTTTTGGGTTATTGCCTAGGAAGAAGTTGAAACAGAAATAAATATAACTCTGGTAATTTAATATACGTAGTGCAACTTTTCCTATTGCAAGTGTTACTTACTAAGCTTTTGGATAGTAATAACACGATTATACATACCTGATTATTAATGTGAAATATGTTATATACAGTCGCAACTCAAAAAGAAATGATGGTTATTGCTTTGCAAAGTCTGAAAAATGTGTTGATTCGTTGAATTGTTAACAAAATTGATTGTCTAGTAACCAAGTTATACGCTAAAATTAGCCAGTTTGTATTCTATTCCTTTTATTTGCTCTTATTTGTTTTCTGAGTGACTCTTCAAAACGGCATAATACTTGAATTTGATGTATAAAATCAGAAAAGCACGAGATTACTAGGAGTAATCAGATGACGGATAAATTAACTAATTTGAAAGTGATGGGGGATGGCTACAGACAGAAATGCAAACGTTACTTCTGATCTCTTGTATAGCTTAAAGTATTAAACTTGACTTGGCCAAAGCGACTTAAGTTTAACGAAGTAAAGGAGTTGATGTCTCGAAAGAGGGTCCCGGAACTTTCTTAGAAATGGCACATGAAGTGTATAAAAGATCTGAGCGATGAGTCGTAGTCTTGATTAACTTTTCTTTTTTTCGGTAAACTCATTTAATCGTGCAAAATGGTAAAAAGCTCGTCTAGTCTTTGACAGTAAGACTGAACATGCTAAAATTCATTTAGCCCAAAGCTGCGTATTATTGTTGCATCGATTGTTTTTATTAATTTTATACGTATGCTCATCCTCTCCAATACCGTAGTAAGAAAAATATAATAAAAATAAGTAGCGTTTTTTTAATCATTTTCTGCGGAGAAAAGGAAATAACCATCGTTACAAACGCGTTAAAATTTTTAAGGGTGACCTGCTACGAAATAACGAGGCAGAAAAAAATTTCCACAAATTCTTCCTGAAATCGCAAATTAATGAGGGGCTACTAACGAAAAAGCGTGGCCTTCGCTCCAGTTGTCGCTTCAGTCACTTAACTAGAATTTTTCTGCCTCGCAAACATAATAAGATATTATCTCTCCCTACTCTCTACTACTGACAATTTTTACCCTGGAAAGTCGTGTATTTCACGGCAATTTTACTCGACTCCTCTGTACAAGGTCGCTTACGTACTCCTGGTCTCATTTTTAATTTCCCCTCACCCTTGATCTTCACCCTTTGCGTATTTTATGCGAGTATTAGATAGATATCACGAAAGTTCTGTAAACGGATGACAAATAATAAAAATTTTGTTTGTAAAACTTGAAGTATTAATACGCGAAAATACAATTTATAATTATTTAATTCACGCGTTAAATATAATTATTCGAATAAATTGTTTAATTATTTTTAAATATAGTATACTGTACTTAATAATTATGTACTTTTGATGTTATAAATTTAAAATGAAATATATTTACCATATTTTTAACATTTATTAATATTTTATAACCTATACATACATATTAAACATTCAAATATTTTAAAATAAACAATTAAACAGCAAAAGTTTTCATGAACTGCGTAATTGTTTAAATACATTTTAATATAATTTCAGTAAATATTGAGAATTTCAATGTATAAATAGTAGTACAGTATAAGACTTGACGACTTCAAAATTTAAATATTAAAAATTCCGAACTTAAATTTGAAATTGAATTAAAATGTTTAAACAACTAAAAATAGCAATATTTATATAGTGGAAGCTAGAAAGACTTTGCCGATGTACCTTTACACGACAAAGGAACCTAGTGCAACAGTGAGGATTCGTTAGTAGCGAAGCGTAAATAGTAAGCAATAAGGCGATCAACCGAGATAACTTACTCATCGCTTTGTTTCTCATACTTGTACGTATTTTTTCACTTTCCAGAATTAATTATCCGCACTATTTTATTAATAAGCGTTGTTAATAGTCCTTGAATCACAACGCAAACTTTGCGTAAACTGTGTAAAAATATTTAATCCTGCGTTACTTTTTAATTAAAATACTACGATAAAAAAAGAAAAAATTAATGGAAGTGCATACGTGCATTAGCGGAATCAAACATAACTTTTTTCTTAGCTTTTGCACATTTAAAAAGTAATTTGTATTTTATCCATTTTATAATTACGCAGTAGTATATCAGTCCATCGAAGCTCGATTTAATCCGCTTTACTTATTATACCAATCTTTTCAAATAAAGTGGTACAATTTCGTTCAAATTTAATGCATTTTAAATACAAATTAAAGGATTTCCTAATTTTAATTTAAGCATTACATTGTACGTGTCGTCGACATTTACCCGGTTGACGATCTACAATTATTTTCTCTTACTCCTCAATTATTGTTCATCACTGAATTATAGAACGTTTAACAAACGACGTATTACTTGTTTTTGTTACAGACAGCAACTTTGTCTTGGGAAATGCGCAGGTGCCGACGATCTATCCGATCGTCTACTGTTCCGATGGATTCTGCGAGCTGACAGGATTCGCGCGGGCGCAAATTATGCAAAAAGGTTGCGCCTGTAAATTTCTGTATGGACCGGAAACGAAGGAAGAAGAAAAGGCGATGATCGACAAAAGCCTCGAGAGTAAAACCGAACTCAAACTCGAGGTTGTCTTTTACAAGAAGAACGGTAAGTGATATTAATTTTTTTATGCTTATGTACGTGGTACAAAAAGAGGAGTTGTTATAGTCTATTCTATCTTGTATCGAAATATGTATGTATATATACATTATTAATCGAATAGAGAATAATTAATTAAATCATAAAGTTACAATGTTGTTTACATTTGTGTAACCAGAAGTTATAAAAACAGACAAAAAGCGTAAAAATTATTTATTCACCTTCGGTAACCGAAAAAAAGAATAGCTATAAACAATTTTTGTTAATAATAAATTATATATTGATTCCTATACTTTCGTAAAGAAATACGGAAGATCAATCTACGTAGTACTTTACTTAGCTTTCTCAATTTTAAGATCGGGGGATCAGAGAAATTCCGTATAGTTAAGTGATGTTCGACATTCTTACACGACTTGACTCGCAATATGCAAGTTCCGCTACTCTCTAACTCGATGAAACAAGAAAAATACAACATCAAAATGAAAGAATGAAGAAGAACCGACCGAAAACTTCGTAAGCTTCTGAAAACTCAAACGAATTTTTCGCAAACTCTAGAAAACCTCTTCAGCAGTTGAATCGGGAAATTCGCGTAGCGGAATCGCTAATTTGTCCGGTCGGAAAAGAAAGATAAAGGGAGATAGAACAAGTCGTTCTAAATAGAAGATTAAACTTTTTTTAGTTCCTCTTTCGATTCTCTACCATTCGCCGTTCATAGCAATTAATAAGAAAGACGGAAACCAGTGGATTCGTCGGGTGAATCCCTCGATTCTATATACTCGGGTTAATGTACGTTTAACGGATCTGGGAAATTGACTTCTGATTTTTTCGAGCGGAAACGTGGATGCGAGTAACAAATACCGGTGGTTTAGCTTTTCTATTCGTGATTATTGAGCTTCGAGAGGTTCGATCAAAGGTAAAAGATTGCGTACGTCACTCCAAAGGCTAACCTCCAGCTTTAATGGATTTTCGGATCGCTATTAATTAACATTTTATACTCTTGTTCATAAAAACATTCACTTATAAAATTAATTAATTTCAAAATCTACAAAGAATTCATAGCTGAGCAACTATTAATTAACTTAAATTCTAATTCAAAACAGATTATACAATCTTTTTTTATTTCCCTACATACTTTTGTACACTTTGTAGTACTAATTTTCGTTAAAACATTAAAATAAAATTTTGAATAATGTTGAAAATGAAAGACAAAGTTGAAAAAAGCATCGAATGAATGTGAATGTAAACGATATAGTTATAATACGCTGTGTATACCTTTTGAACACATTCAATTGCATCGTCGCAAAAAAATGTATATAGATAAAATAATAAAAACATTTTATCGAAATATTTTTTTAATATATTCCCTTTTGCATTATTATTTCCGTAACTGTATGCATTTAGCTTATTGATGAACTATTTCAACGAATGTTTTTCAGCAGAAAATGCGGTTGGTAATACCATATTTTCTGCGAACCACTAATGCAGCTTTACGTATATATGTACATTAAAATTTAACAGCGTTAAATCTTTACCAGGTAATGCATACACAAACAATTCAAATCGTTAATGGATAATTGATAATAAAAAAATATATGATGGATTTATTCAATTTTATTGATGTATTAACCAGCTATAAATTTTAAAAATTAATAAATATATAATATAATTAAGAATTAAATAATATGTACGATATACATAATCATACATTAATCTAAGAGGACGTAATTAAAGATTTTAATCATCTTGTTTACTAAGTAAAACATACAAATCATAAGTAATATAGAAAAGTATATACTACAGCCAATGTTATTATATATAAAAAATTTGATTGATCAACGTAAACAAATTTTGAAAGTAAAAGATTACATAACTTTTTCGTAGTCAATTTTTTTTAATAATAGTCAAAAAATGTTTTAAAGGAAAAGTATTAATAGACTGAGCTCTAATTTATTTCTAATCAATTTATTACTAAAATTGAATAGTTTAAAAGACACGTAAAATAGTTATTAGCTTAAGCGTATCGACATTGTAAATTATTGTTAATGTGAAAATATAACATTTTTTCGAAATATTATATTTGACATATCTGTAACTTTCATTTTACTTGATAAACAAGAAAACAAGAAAGCTTAAAGTGTACTTATGTAAATGTAAAATTCCTTTTCGCATCCACGGATGGTTTTATAAAAAATTTTTCATAAAATCACACCTTGCCAGTCAAAAATAACTCCGCCGAACTCAGAGTGCTGAAAAAATTGTGCTTTTAGTATCCAGAAAAGTATGTTTTCTTTTCGTTTTATGATGTCGGCGCTCGATACCACGTTATGTTTTTATAATTAAAACTTTATATCGAGTAAGTACAAGTTAGTTAGGTTTCATTTCCTTGGGGATGTTCACTTTTTTTCTTAATTAGGCAGTTAGCTAGGAACTTGTAATTGCGCCGATTCTTTTGCGAAATGGAACGTCGAGACATAAGTAGTTTTTAGAATAAAATTATTTGTTTATTTGTTTGTTTAATTTTAATTGTTAAACGCAAGATTATAAATTTTGATAACTATATAGTATAATGTATTAGTACTATAAATTCGCAATAAAAAGAAAGTTAAACTTGTTTTGAATATATATATAGTGAAAAAAAACACTTAAATTGTTATTGGTTTTCTCAGGAACTTCTTTTTACTGTCTACTTGACATCGTGCCGATCAAGAACGAGAAGGGTGACGTAGTTCTCTTCCTGGCCTCGCACAAGGACATCACGCACACGAAAAATCTCCAGCTCTGTGAGTTGTACGATAGTGGTGAGTGCACCAATGCTTCTTGCTAAACTCGCTATATATGCACGGAAGCGCAAAAAAGGTGGTGAGGGAGGGACGGGGTGGGGGAGGGGGTTACGGAGCGCAAAGCGTTTTTCTCCGCGTATTAGACTCAATATCCCGCTCTCGAAATCTGGATGCCTGTTGAATACTTTAAAATTTTCTTCTTCAATTTCAAAATCGTCTTGGATCTGTTTAATATGAATTGCGCTTGAATTTTTACGCATTTTGACTCTTAAGAACAATACATTTAAACTTAATGATAAAATAACAAAATAATACAGATTAATCTCCTGCTTAAATTGTCTAATATCTTCATTTTAACATTTTATATTTAATACACAAAAGCATTTTCTTTTCATGCTTTGAAATAGATTACAAATATAGATGATGCATTAACAAAACGTGTATTATATTGTAATATTCGTTTAACATTTAAAAGGTCTTGGTTATAACCGTTCAAAAGAGAGTAAAGTTCCAGTGATTATTTACTGACTGCAATTGTTTCAGTAGTTACGCTTTTCAAACGAGAATAGCACACAACGTTCTTTTTCACGACTTGCCAAAGTGTGTAGGAAATTCGAAATTTGAAGGAAAATAAAATTTTAACACACTTACGCCAAGTGCTTTAAACTTTAATCGTATAAAACTTTTTTTAATGTTTTACTTGATGTGCTAAGTATTACATTGCAATGTTTTAATACATAGTAGTATTCAATTGATACTTAATTGTGCAAATAATTACAAAGTTATACAGACTTAAATTAATTTTTTGACGTACTACATCATTTTCTCAGCAAACATGTGCATATATTCTAAAAAATGCGGTACGCTATTTAAAGTAGGTCAATATGTGTATTTAAGATGTAGAAAAATAATAATTTGTGCAATAAAACGAAAAAATGGATTTTTCTTGGAGATAACGAAAAGGTAAATTATCCTCTTTTTTATTTGCGTTTGCGGGCAACAATGATTATTGTTAATCTTATTTCTAAGTAATAATATTCAATATTATTCATATTTTACTTTTATTACGAAGACGCCAAGAATTACATTGCAACTATTTGGTGCTTTTAAGTTTACTTTATAAATTTTAGCAACATATTTAATGTGAATTTTCTTTGGCATTTTGAACGATGAACTGTGAGTGATTAAAGTGATACTTTTCTTTGATACATCTAGCTAGTAAAGAGTATCTTTTATAATAATGAACGTTAAGATTTATGACTATTATATAAGAAAAAAATTTGATAAAACGAAGATTAATAATTTTATTAACATGTATCCAGTAAAACCTCTTATTTGGATCACTAAATCTGCAAGAGCAACTGAAATTGCTCCTGCTTTAATTAAAAATATATTAACCTCTCGTTTTATACTAAAAAAATCATTACAGACGAGTTTCTTGTTAGAAGAAGTGCAATGTAAATACTGAGGTTTTATAAAGATATATTAAACTTAGATATACGAGAACTGTACGTTTCACTGCAGTATTTTATTATGTAACTATATTGCAAGACGTAAATACATTCGGCAGAGAAAAATTATAATGTTTGATAATGAGTTGAATAATTACTCCATTCAAATAAAAGCTTCACCAGTAAAAAAATAGGTAAAACTAAAACATAAGTGTAAAATTAAATTTTTATTTCGTAAAATAATAATTGAAGATGAATTTTGTAATGTATCAACGTCGGTATAGGAAACCACGCGGAAAAAGAGGCAAAGAGAACGGTAGAAAAGTGTTGCGTTCTCTCGAAAAAGCATCTGCCGCGAGCAGGTCCAAGCCACAGAATCGCGGCTACCGACGTCACGGTTGCGCGTCAAAAGTTCGTACCTCTATTTCTCCGTATACCCGAACGTATACCGTGTTCTTATCTCGCTCCATCCCTCTACAAGTCTGACCGCTCGGGAGAAGAAAAGTCACGTCTATTTTTGTTTTTTATTGGGCTCCTCCATCTTCCAGTACCTTCCCCCAAGGTATTGTTCTTTCGTTCTTACGGCGAAAATTCGCGCAAATCCCAATGTTTAAAGCTCGCGGGAGCTCTGTTCTTCCGGAAATCCGCTTCTGCGAGAAGCCTTGGCCTTAGAATTGCGTTAGAAATGAAACGAAAGTGGTTAGTGGTTAATTAAAAAAAGAAGTTAGAAACGCGTCGAGTTGTTGTGGTGCGCTCGAGAAAATTTTTTCAAATCGAGTCAACTTTTTCATCTCGACAATTTTTCTTCTTTTTGTGGGACGCCGGCGTCGCTCGTTGCGTAAATCCTTGGGATCCATTAACGGAAAAACGAAGAAAAAACCTCCGAGATGAAGAGTGGAATGGCAAATTGTAGGGAAATCTTGCTCGAGATAAGGAAAACGACGATGTAATCGGAGGAAAAGATATCGTATTTTTACCTTTTTTTCATTTTTTTACCTCCGGTCGTTGCTGTACATTTCCGGGTGAGTTTATTCGCGTCTTACTATGGCAAAGACTTCATTAAAATTGTACGTTCGCTGCACAGTCGGTCGAATAAATAATTTACCAAATGTGCAAATACTCGTTCTGACGAAAAGAAAAAAAACAAAAAAATGGTTGTACGTTTATATATGTACACATATTGTAGTAATCGTGTATTACTATAAATACGTGAGTTATTAAAAAAACCGTGGTTTCGCATATAACACTTATAATATTATAAATACAATAATGTACAATAATGTACAATAATGTACGATTAAATATGTACTTGCATTTAAATAAATATTTAGAATCATAATTAGAAATAATTTATGAACAGAAAATATATGTGGGTAAGTAATTATACGATACTGAAAAAAGGATTTACAGAAAAATGTATTTATCCAGTGAAATAGAAATATTATTTAAAAATGAGAATAATTGCTCGCGCAAATCAATAATTAATCAATGATAATTAAAGAATTTTCTGCAACAACAAATGTATATTTGAAAGTAGATTTATGTATTAATGTCAAATCGTTGTGAATTCAATATTACATGTATAATTAGCTACGGCTTTATCTCTAATCAAAAAAGCGAAACAATTACAAGTTTTAACTTCTACAATTATTACTCTGAATATGAATTCTAATTATTATTAAATGTCCAATACAGGTTATATTGCAAAACAATTATTTTTAAAAATGGCATTTTGTAATTTAAAAGAGCAGAATACTAGAAAATTGTATCTCTTCTTGGATTGCGTATACGTCAAGACACATTTCAACCTATCTTTTTTAAAGAGGCTCAGATTACATAGAAAATTACTGGTATTTTATCATTATTATTATTATTTATTTTTCTGACATTATTAGAATTTTACAATTAAATTATGTTTAAGATATAATGACTTAAAACTGAGTAAAATAAAGTAAAACAAATATATTGATTCTTGATTTTGTAGAAAATAAATTTTAAGTTTTGTGTAAATATAAATTGAAAGCTATTGGTTTTTATAATTACAAATATGATTTTCCAATTATATAAGTATCAATTTACCGTTTAAAAAAGAAACAGCAAATAATTCGTAAACGATAACTAACTACTATTTAACGGTCAAAAGGCATTTTCCTATAAATGTTGAGTTTACTTAGACATAAATGCCAACAATGTAACGATGAAAATCCGACGGCTAATTTACAAATTCCGCGTACAAGACTTAGCAACATTGAACAGGGGGTGAATAATCACGTAGCCTCCAGGGGATGTCGTTTCAGAAGAGAGGCAACGAGAATAAAAGTGCAATCTGAGAACGAGAAAGAGAAATGGATTTTAAAGAGGGGGCACCGAATACTGAAGAGTCCCAAATGCTTACGTAAACGTCTGGTACAAGAATTTGCGCATTTTTTACCAGACTAGATGCTGCCTTCGTTGCTTTTGTAAGAACACGAGCTTGCAGCTTCTTTTTCAAGAAATGTAACGATCGATCGGCAATCGCTTCCGGGCTTTTCCTCACTTGTCATTGTTACCTATTCGCAGACGTAGTTAGAGATAATTATAGCTCATTAATTACAAACGTATTGTTATTACGATCTACGAACTGTTTTCGCTTTATCGTAAATGCTACACTTACTACTTTAAAACACGTACTACCGCTTGTATTTTGAATAAAAAGAAATTATTTGATATCAACACAACCATCGCGGCAAATAAAATATCCTGTCATAGTTACCAATATTTTAATCAATTCTATATCAATCAATTCGATTCTAGCTGTTTCAACGATCGTTGTATATATTTTCAGTCACACAAATATATTAAATATAATGTGTTTATTATTTGTTTATCATTTTTTGCATTAATAACAAATTAGAGTAATCGTGTATCAAGAATCTCTTTATTATAAAGTTTCAAATATAATTTTTATTGTACAATTATCATTAAACATTTTATTTGCATAAACAATAAAGCGTATTATAATATTCGACTGTCAAATAATTGGATTTTTATCAAGAATATAAGTTACGCAATGTTATTTACTTTAAGGTTTTTTAAAGTTATTTTTTATATTTATTTTTACTCATTTTTATTTTTATTTTATTTAAGAATTACTTGAACATTATTTCCAACATAAAAATAATTTTTCAACGATTATGCTTCTTTAAATGTTGATATTACTTAATTCTTTTTAAAGCAGCACAAAAGTACACGTACTATATAGTATTACGCTGGATTATACCATTCTTCTTTACTGAAAAGAATAGATTACACTTTTTCAAAATGTAAATAAAAACACTGTATATATGTATATACATGTTAATTTAAATAAAAACACTTCTAAGATTGCGTAATTTTAGTAAAATCACCAAGTGAATAGATTGTACGGTTACCTAATCGGATAAAATGTTGGAATTTCATTTGTAGATGCGAACGGCAACTTAGACCCTGAAGCCCCATCAGCGAACTATGGAAGGAGAAGAAGCCGGGCTGTTCTATATCAATTATCGGGTCACTACAAGCAGGACAATAAACATAAAATAAAACTGAATAACGTAAGTTAAACAAACATCTCTCTATACTTATAACTATATAACTTTTATGAAAAGATATATTTATGAATATATTGCCCTTTTACATAAAGTATAATAAATATGTTATTCATTAAATTAGTATTTTACTATTCATATTTATATTACATAAATTAATAATAATTTAAGACCTCATTAAATCCTAAATATTACTATGTATACTCATTAAAATCAATAAATATAATAAATTTTGAGAGTAAAAATTGTTTATTTATAAATATTTTAACTTAACTTTTCTGTTACTATAAAGAATAAACAACCATGCGACACAACAGTAGTTTTTAATAAATTAAAAATACTCAAGAGTATTTATTGCAACTTTTCACTGACATTGTTATGTCAGCTTCAATCTTGAGTATAACTTTAAAGGATCCCGCAGTAAAGCTTATCAGATTTCGGGAATTGAGAATAACACGTTTTATGCGCCAGAAAGTTCACAACCATCTTTATTTTATAATTTAAGAAAACGTTAAAATCATCGTCCATAATTTATCTCTCACTACTACGCTTGGTAAGTTTAGTAAAGTTCACATATTAAATTTTACGCGGCGAGAACTGCGGCTACGTCGGTCTACAGTGGTCCGGCAAACTCGTAATTTACTTATATACGATGAGAAAGTCTCGCGCTCGCCCAAGTGCCGTAACGCGATTGCTGGTACAACACCTCGGGCTCCTTACCGTGCGAAGCTTTGTGACGATACGAAGCCTAAAAAAAGCAGGAAGCTCTGTTGAGGATTGTGGGATCAATGTAATTGTCAAACTATTTTCATAATTTCGAGTATATATTTCCTATCCTATGGCAAAACTTATTTAAAAGTTTCAGAAAATCATACGGTAATAAAATACTAATATCTTCATCAAATAACTGCGGTAACTCAATTTGCGCAATATTACCACAATGTATACTTTGAAGTTTATTAATATATTACAAACATTTTATTTTTTAACTAAATCTAAATGTATCTTACTAAAACCTTTCCCTACATAAGTTATTTCATTTCTTATAAAATCTAAAAAAAGTATAATTTTCACGCAATTAAATATTGCAAAACACCTTTAATGAACATACATTTAAATCAATTAATTTTATTAAAAAATATATTCTTTGCTAGTGGCCTTTGCAATCTGTAATTAATTCCCGATGTATTATTTATTCGGTACACCTGCAAATCAAATAAATCGGAAGCGCTGGCTGAACTCTATAAACCTTAATTAATTGTCTACATATAGATGAAGAAAGCGTCAACCGTTAATGAGATTTCTGGCCAACCCGTCAATATAATGTAACCATGCTGTTAAAACCGTCGGAAAACTAACGGCAAACTCATCATCATTTCTTACCACAGCAGAAAAACATTTTATTATATAATCGTACAGTCTTTATAGTAAAATTATATATAATTTTATGCAAAGTAAGTTTTGCTATAAAAAATGCGGTAAAAAAATAAAATATATTTTGTACCTGTAGTATAAAAATACAAATTTTATATAGTCTTTATTTTAATACCTTTAATACTTCACTGTTTAAAGGGAATCAAGTAGAAAGTATTGTCGAAAATTTGCACAAGAAATAATTTAGAAATAATTTTGAAATGAAAATATAGCCTGAGGATGGAGAATATATATGGAAACATCATCAAATAAATAATACAACCATAAATCGTAGCTCATAGATTTTTAATATTAAACATTGTTGAAATACAAATTTTAGCACACCAATACAATAATATCAAACTTTTGTTTATAATATAAGATTAATTTTTAAAATTTCATGAAAAATATATTATTCAAATAATAATTATAAATAAATATCTTAATACTTGTCTAATTATAGTTAACTTTGTCCGACTTACTTTTACATTTTTCTCTAAGAATAGACAAATTATTTCGCGAGGACAGAAATGTTCTTAATCAAGAAATCAAAAAGCATGAAAATTCATAAAAATATTCAAAGTTAATAATTTATATAATATCAAATATTCAAATTATGACCACTAGTACATATTATAATGTGTAGTTGTGTAAATATTCCAATAATAATCGTTGGAATTAATGGAGATTTAAATTATTAAAGTTACGTAATTACAATTCCAGCATTGCTCAAAATTTTAATACGAAACTTCAAAGATTACAAGTTCAAAGTTTCAAAGTAATCGATCGTGAATAAATGCTGCACCTGGTGGAAATTGCTCCAAAGAAAAAAAAGTTGAACGTCTATCCGAAATCTATAATGAAAGAAAGATTATTTTTTGCTCTCACTATTTTCGTATATATAATTTTTTTCTAACTGAGATTAAGGATTTACTTTGAAATCGTATCGTTTTATTTAGATGAATGTGAAAGTTGCGATCGTACTCTCTATCTTCAAATTCTCATGGTAGCGCTTCGAAAACCTCAGCTAAAGAGGATTATTGTGATGTATACGAACGTACGTGATAGTAAGATTAGTAAGATAATGAAAACCAACAATTACTGTAATCTGTTTTAGTTTACGGTAAACAACGTGTTTAAAAAGGGAAAAATAGGTAAATATACTTGTAAACCATAATTATCAAAGAAGTGTACGTATAAGTATATTAGTTTTCGTCGATATTCTTGTTCACATAAAAAGAATCGAGTATAATATTTATAGAATCAGGAAGCACCAGTAGAAGTATTTTGGTTTAAGCGTAAGTTAATTTGAAAACGCACGCATACATCGACATTTGAAGGTCGAGACCATAGCTTCTATAAGTAAATTCTTTGTTTAATTTCAGTTTAGCTTACAGTTTACAAGGTGTTAACCAAGTGTTACTACTTGTCACTTTCAGGTTCTGCTCAATCGACAACTTGGTTAATGTTGTTCGCTAGACAAACTATTAAATGAAATTTAATGTCAACTATTTTTAACTTCAAATTTTACTTTTCGATTTCTTTACTCTTACACATATATCTATGTTGCAGAAAATCGGTATAATAACTCAAAATAGGAAACTTAAGGTACAAAATAATTTCAAATTTAAGACATTTGTGTTATTTATGCGCTTTACGCTCTATATATAGTCATAAAAATATGCTCTAAAATAAGTCCGGTCTGAAAGCTGGATAACAGCTCTCCATTCAACCGCTTATAATCCTATTACCGTAAGAATGTACAAGGTGAAATTCTTATACCCTTAGTTATTTGTCATCTTACCGATAATTAAACTTTATAATTAACTTTATAATTAAGTTACGTCAAAAGCTTTCTGTAATATTTATACTTTGGGATGACTAGCGCTTTGTTCTGTTTTACAAGAGTTACGAACATTTAACAAATAATTCATTATTTTATCTGAAGAAGGTAAATTTTAATTGCAAGTCGTTAGATTAAAAAATCCATGTAATATGGAATGCCTTTACATCAAAGTAATTAGATAAGTATTCAAAATTCTCAGTTTATTTAATCCTGTCATTGCATATTTATTTAAGATTATGATATTAGTATCATAGTACCGTAATACTTAGAGAAAATACTATTCTTCGATAATGGACAAATGCATATTTAAAGTGAAAATTCATTGGACATATTGTAAAGAGGAATAGTTGTCAGCATATATATCATACATAAAAATTTGTGTGGTCGTCAGTAATGTTTCATTTTGTTTAGTTTATAATATGTTATCACAGAAACATTGGGTATCCTTTAAAACAAAATAATAATTTTAAAATAATATTATTAAAAAATAATATAATAATTTAAATAATAATATAAAAATAATATAGTGATGTAATAATAATAATGATTAATTGCATCTAGCCTGACCCAAATTTGTAAAACTCGAATTGTTTACCGTACCTGTTTATTAAATTATATATTATATATGTACACATCCTTGGAAATGTAACTTAATCTTCTAAAATTAAATCGAATTAGTAAACTATGTAAGAAATATAATTTTGCTATTATTAAATCAAACCATTTATTTTGGGGGCTCTCTGAAGGTATATATATCAGTAGGCGTCTAATAAAGTTATTCGCACCTGTTGCAGACGTTGCTGCACTCGACGACAACGCCGTTACCAGAGTACAAAACGACGACGCTCAAGAAGTCCCAATTTATCCTTAGCCATTACGGTATATTCAAAACATGCTGGGACTGGTTGCTACTCATAGCGACGCTCTACGTGGCCGTCGTTGTACCGTACAATGCCAGTTTCATTAATACCGATCGGCCTACGATGGTTAGCGACGTCGTCGTCGAAGTTATATTTATAATAGGTAAGCTATTCTATATAATCCTATATGTTTTATCAGTTAATTAAAAATAAAATGCACAATTAATCCGCAATACCAATATATAACGTTTACCAATTATAACGTTTCTTTCAATGAATATCCTTTCTTTTATAAAGCTTGGGAATAATTCATGTTTTTAATCTACTATTGCTGAAGCATTTACACATAAAACTACACGATCTTAGTTTATTGTAATTATGGCATATCTTTAAAAATTTCTCTATATAATGTTCTTGCCAAATTCCATAATTTAGACAGTAAATCATTATCAATCAGGGTATTATTTACGGGTATTACAAAGCTTCGGTAATTTATAGAAATGATACTTTATACTTTTTCTTGATAAATTAACTGTTATAGGAACAACTTTTGACCTATTCTATAAAATTTTGTAAAATTAATTTTAACTCTCGTTAAATCATAACAATTGAAAATAAAAGTAAATAATTAAATCATTGAACCCAAGTTTTTTTTGAAGTTTTTGCCATACATATTCAATTAAGAAAGATATATTAAAAAGCTTATTTTTTCGCAAAATATCTCATAAAACAAGACAAAAACTGATTCCGCAAGAGGAAATACTTTGGTTGAAAGCGTCACGCACAATTTCACTTACACACAGATATAGATCTTAAAATCCTTTTCTCGAAAACAAAAGAAACGTCTGTAAGAATCCTCTTTCGCGATGTACGGAAAAGCTCTAGGTCCTACAAAGGATAACTCATGTTATCCATAAAACGCATTTATTCTGAGAGAAGATGGCCTTCAGAGTCATTGGTACGCACAATGTCCTTGGTTATTTTTCGCAAGCAAACGAATCCGTAAACATATAGAGATATATACGGAGATTGTAATTCGTCGCGCTGAAATATGTATGTTTTTTTGTTACTCATATATTTTAATACAACTTGACAAAAATATGACCTCACTGCAGTTCGATGTTATTTACAAAATTTCGATTTTAGTATAATAAATTTTTCTTTAACTTTTCTTGCATAACTTAAATGAGCTGTAAACTATAAATATAAACGTTTCCCAAGATTATTTTTACGTTCATGCGATTCATTAAACTTTCTGACTAGTACGTAAATCAAGCGAAATTGCAGGAATAAACTGTATCGTTAATGCTTCAACTCTTGATTGTATAGTTCTCGATATTTTATTGATTTAACATTAAGATTATAATTTTACATTAACTGCGCGTAATACGATGCTTACATCCTAGATGTATTATCTTCCAGATTATATTCTAACATAAATTAATGCATCTATCGCATTAAAACCGATAGCATTAATTATTTTATTCACGTACACTCTAATATTAAAAAATTTATAAAAGCCTATTATAATAGCTGATCATTATTCAATACATACCGTAGATATAAGAATATAGGGTATCGAATATTCATTTTAATCTTCGTGCGGGAGAAAATGATTTAATATGATTTCAAGACTTGTAATATACTTAGAGAAATAATACTCTCCATGTTAATCAATATGTATAAGTGAATTAATGGGTGTTAAAAGTTAGGTGCACTACCTTACATATAATTGATTTATAAATTAAAATCAATTAGACCCTAACTCATTTATAATATTTGAACATAAATAATAACGACAGCTTAATAAGTTATTAAAATAAAAATATTCGATATATTCTGGTAATTTACATATATTGCAGCTACTTTATCATAATAAAGCAACTTTCGGATAATATACAAATTTACATAATTTAATTAAATTTGATGTCTTAATAATTTCCTTTCTTACGTTGTATTATTTTTTATGAGTTTACTTTCCAATAAATTAAATGATTTGTTATTGTATTTGACAACTGAAATGTAATACCGAAAATATATAACTCAAATCCTTTTCATGTGCCATCATTCAACCGAAAGTTGAAAAACTTTTGGAACGAAAACAAGTCGAGTGGTTCCTTATAATCGTATACTTTGAACGGAAATTCGATTCGAACTGCGTGCGTGTGCATTAAGAGTTGTACTGCTGTGGCCTGGAAAAAGTAGATTTAAAAGGCAAACGCTTTCCTACGTGAAAATTCTAGCAATGCCCTTTTAAAAGTGTCTTTCCAATTCACGATTTATCGTAAGCTCTCGAAGAGAGTAGCATTATATACGATCGAATCATTATAGAATTTTAGGAAGAAAGTTGAAAGTAAAGAAAATCCATGAGCTGTTTATATAGATACATACGAATAAACTGATGAATAATTTTTCAAATTTATATGAATTTAAATTGCACGCGTTTATCACATTTGAAATCATAAAGCATTTCTGGCATTCCCGTAATAATCCATAGAAAGTTTGAAAGTAAATAAAATTTTATTATACAGAAACCAAAACATGATTATTTTATTTATTTAAAAAATCAATTTAGCATAAAGTTGGAATTATTTTAAATTTCACTCTTATCCACGTGATTAAATTCGTTACAGCAGTATTAAAACTAAATTTAAGGAAAAATGTATTACAATTATCTGTATAAGTTATCACGATTATTAGAAATGACAGTTTAAAATATATAAAGTAAAATAAAATTCCGTACTATTGCACTTTTCGAGCTCCAATTACATTTATAAAATTTCATCTCTGCTTTTTTAATATATAGTTACTCTCTCTCTCGTCTCGAGTACTATGCGCGAGTCAAATATTCTATATTCATAATTACAACTTGGAGGGGTAAAGAAACGTAGGTACTCTTCGTTACGTTTAATCTTGACCTTTTATATTTATTTATACTATAGCTGTGCGAAAGTTTGCTATGCATACTCCGCTGCGTTGCAATTTTGTATTTACTTTTCGTTCCCATAGAAAGTTGGTTATACTTGATAAATAAGTTTCATGTCTTTTACAGTCTCTAATGATAAACGAGATTTTTAAAATAAAAGATGAATAACAACTATTTGATGTACACTCAACTTACATTTTTCTGCAGTAATTAACTACTTTTAAAGTGGTTCGTACTTGCCAGATCGACTGTTTAAAAAAGTTAAGTAAATTTGAATTTTGAGTAGGATAGAGTTTGCAAACGTTTTGTTTGATGGCGTAGTACTAATATTTGTTAATTTATTCAATTATAATTATTATAGTACATATGATAAGTTTCGAGTTTTAAATTTCACTAGTACGGATAATTTTTGCTAAAAATTACACGAGCTTGTGAAGAAAACTTAAATACTCTATACTCATTCCTTATTACGCAAAGATTAAACTTTTCAATTTAATTTACATAATGTTAGGTTCAGTATATTCTTATAACGATTCTATATTATACATTTATCAAGTCTCTCGTAAAGATATTAAAATACAATAACGATCTACGTTTAGAGTATAAAAAGAAATATTTCCTTTTGGAGTAATGAATAAAAATAAAATTGAATCAATTCTGTAATAAAACTGGCAAACAAATTTTGTGTGTAAAAAACTAGAGAGAGAGAGAGAGAGAGAGAGAGAGAGAGAGAGAGAGAGAGCATAAAACGTCAAAGCTGTAAGCGAAAAAAACAGTAAATATCGAGTAACGGAGATGAAACTTGAAGGGGAAGATAAAATAAGGAAGTGGATGCTCAAGAGATATCTCGAGAGATATTCACTTTAACGTGGAGCTCCCTGTTTACTCGGTTAATTTTGCGCTTGGATATCCAGGAGACGCATCCAACCCACGGGCAATAATCCCTCAAGTATCGACGAGCGAGCGAAGCAGAGCAGAGGAGAGCAGAGGAGAGCAGAGCAGAGAAGAACCTTTTTGTTCGGTCTGGTGGTCCGCACTTATGAATTGGCTACGTGTGCTCTTGAAAGTGGAGAAGCGAGCGCGAGTGAGAAATTTCACGAATTGCGGGACTACTATATGGTACATCGACATAGTTGAATTTTATGGGTACATAACAGTCGCGACGAAGAATGGAATAGAACAGGGGGAGGACGGGGGATGAGAATTGCGAATAACCAAGCGAAATGCTAAAGTCGATATTTCTTCCTGGGTCGGTATAGCCGAGAATGCACGTAACGGTCTCCCTGAAATCCTGAAAAAGCAACGTTGATGTAATAAAAATAGATGAGAAAGAGGATAGAAAGAGACGCGAACTCGATAATGTCCTTTCAATCTAACAAGTATATTTTATATATCCGGTAGAAAAAGCCTATCTATCTATCTAATGTTATCATTATTATTATTATTATTTAAGGGAAGTTAAATATTTTATATTAAATCGATAAATTCTTTCAAAAGAATTAATTAATGAAGATGCATCGGATATTTTCAAAGCAAAATTTTTGTATGTATCTTAAATTCTTTGAAACCTGAGTTTTTTACACCTGTTACAAAGTTCCAATGAATCGCCCGATTTTATTTTATCAGAATATGGAAATTTGCGTGAAATATAAAGCTTTTAAACTTCCTGTCATATAAGCACACCAGTTTCATATTTTTCAATTTACTTTCCTTTTATACAAATGTAAGTATACGTTAAACAAAAGTTTCAACCAGAATTCAATGTTCAAGTTATAACCCACGACAAATCATATATTATAAAAATATTGTATATTCCTTGTGTCTTTGTGAAATAAATAAATTTTAATATTTGCGCATTCTGTAAATAAATTCATAATTATAAATACGGCTCATTTATAAGTATTGGGGTAAAAAATAATACTAAACAAGAAATTTTCTACAACGGGGTAAAACCATCAAATATAAATATATTACGATCTTTGTTGTTTTATTCATTTAAGTAATCATACTATCGCAACCTAATTTTTTACAAAGTTATGTAAATTTTACATATTAATTACCAAATAATTGATTAAATAATTTATTATAAAACTAGTAATCGATTAAAAAAGTAAAAAACTGCGGGGCTAGTTAGCTGTATAAATGGCTTTCGCGTTGTACTTGCGTACAGGCGCTATTGCGCCTTCTGATTATATACATAATACATTTGTTAAACATTACTATTTAACCTTACAAAATTTTAAACAATAATTTATTTTCATAATGACCCTTTGACTTTATAGAAGTGAATGAAAAAGGCATAATTATTATCAATATCAAAATTGTTTACCGAATATTCCGACCAGTCTAAAAATAATGATTGTGCAGCGTAATAATAATGGTTTCACCGAGGCGAAAATAGAGTTCAAAGCTCTTTTAAAATAATGAATATTATTTTGGCTTAGATTCGGTATAGTTCGAAAAAATATGTGAAATCGCGAGAATAAAAGAAAACGCTTCATAAATCGAAGCTCCAAATAATAAAAATGCAAAAACGTCGATAGCGGTAGGACCGGAAAATGAAAGGTCTGGATGAAAAAGTCGAGCGTTTCTCGGATCAATGACTCGAACCGGATGCATGCGCGCGGTTTTTCCTCCTCTTTTTCCGCCTCTTTCAATGCTCCCGAGATCTTTCCGAGAAACGACGACGTCGACGAGGAATGATATAGCGAGGAATCAGCGAAGCTTCGTTTTGCCTCGACCATCCCTCCTTTTACCTTTCCCGCCGCGGCCGGCTTGCCGAAGCCGACGACCCTCGTCTCGCGTTTCCTATTTTCTCTCGTGTGGCGTACCCTATTTTTCCCTTCCATTCGAGTATCGTCTGTTTTAATCTGGTTAATGCTGTCCAACTAATACCTCGGACGTTTCTTCTATTTACCTCTCTTTCGTTCGATCTTCTTTTTTCCTTGATTTTCATTACGGTAATTTCACGCATTATATAGAATTTCTAATATGTTTGCCATTTCTAAAGAGTCTAGTCAATTGCGAGTTTAGTTTCAAAGATACGAGACTTTAAAATGTCTCAAAGCTATATATATGCACATATATAGCTCCTAACTTGGAATTTAAAGATTAGGCATTTTATTTACTCATATTTTATACTCGAGTAATAGTTTCCATTAAAATATACATTACAGCTTACGAAATTTTGGTTCTACCAACGCATATTTTTTTTCAAAACATGAGAAAAATGCACATTATATCGTATATTTATAGACAATTAACGTTAAATTAGTACACTTTGAATTGCATTTAGACCAAATTAATACATAAACGAAATTAAGTAAGAAATTATTAAGTATAAATCGAGCAAAAATATAAACATTGAAGAGCTGTGTGCTCGATAAATTCTTGATTTATACACTTGGAAAAAATGTGTTACTCGATGCACTCAAGTTCGTTACTATTAGTTATAACATTCAACGTGTACATATATTTGATTAGAAGTATTGACAAATATGCGAGAAAACAAATTCGAAATACCATTTGAAAATATCTGCACGTAGATTTAAACGAAAAGCAGTATTCAACTTATTCCGACAGGTATAATTTAATTCTTAATTCTGAAGGGAAAATTATTCCCGTGCGTAATAGATTTAATATGCGCTATCAAGAGTTAAATCCATATTTCATGAAATTTCGATTAAACTTTTGGACCAGAAAATTAAACGAGATGTGTCAAAATTGAAAATTATTATGCAGATATACATAAAATGTTACATCGTGCGTGCGTCATTGGATTAAAGAATGAATTTCATATCGAGAAGATAGTAAAAACGAGAGGAAGCAAATGAACGTGAACGTAGAAATGTAAGACATATCCTTGCGCAGGACGTAAATCCCAGCTAGCTATAATTAGCATGTCGAGTTTGACCGTCTCGAGTTCCGCTCCGAAATTCCTCCCATACTATACGGTCTTAAAGTTCCGAAGCGATGTTAACTTGGCCATTAAAGCGAGGAAAGTTGCCGCGTCGTCAGGGTTAACTCGCGTTTGCGCCCGCAGGTGCGAGTACTCGGCATTGTTGTACCCCTTGAATCCGCTCTTGTCTTGAATCAATAAACGCTCTCGCGCCTCAAAGACCAACGTTCGTTTTTCTTTACACACACGCGCAGTTGAACCTCCTCTTTTTACGCTGACAACCTACTCGGGGACGCGTATCGATATTTATCGAGATTCTGTAAGATGCTCGAATCTCGAGATTGAAATAGAATATTCTTTTTGCAAAATATGAATATCTCAAGGGTAAGGAAATATTGTTGCGATGGGAAATAGATACATGTTTCTTTTGAAATAATTGACACCGAAAGGATGAACTTTGATGCGTTTATATATAAGTATATGCAGTCTGTCTGTTGCTTACAGTTTTTGCAACATCAAATATTCCGTTCAAAAAAATAATTGACATATTATTAAAAATATATTTAATATTGATATAGCGATCATATTTATATCTATATGTGGATATTTATTATTTCAAGGTCTCCATATAAATATAATAATCTAAAAAAATTAATCATCGATAATTATTCATTTCCAAGTGATTTAAAAAGTCCATATACGCATATACATCATATACTTTGGTGTATAAAAAAAGTTTTTATGTTACTACATAAATAAACCTTCGATGTTGCCAATATAATGTCAACATATTAATTATTGATGTATTTATAAATTACTAATTTTCTGTTTTCGATGCTATATTAATCTCAGATTTCCACTCACGACGTTTATTCAAGCGTATTACAAGTAAGAAAATTGCATTCTTGAATAAACAACGCATAGAAGCACGAGATACTTAAGATAAACATTTAGATTTTGACTGTTAACGTTGAATTTCTAAGTCTTGCAATAAAAATATTTAAATGTATTAAATCAAACTGAGTTATCTGAAAAAAATAAATAAACCGTAACCCAATAACTAGTCAAATTAAAAACAATACTGTTCGACAGGAAAATTGACTATTGTACAGCTTTATAACTGATTTCAGAGAATAATCGTCATCTCCATAGACATCTGTAAACATAGTATAAAGACTTTAAAGAACTAATTGCATAAATCCCTGTTATTTTATACTACGTTTACCTATATCTTTGATTTAATAATAACTCAAATACAAAAGTAATTTTCAATTTAATACATGTTATATGATAAACATTAGAATATGTATTAATGTACGCAGAAAAATATTAAATAAATAAAATTCGCGGTTCTTATGATTGATATGTTAGTAAAAATATATTTAATATTGATATAGCGATCATATTTATATCTATATGTGGATATTTATTATTTCAAGGTCTCCATATAAATATAATAATCTAAAAAATTAATCATCGATAATTATTCATTTCCAAGTGATTTAAAAAGTCCATATACGCATATACATCATATACTTTGGTGTATAAAAAAAGTTTTTATAAATTACTAATTTTCTGTTTTCGATGCTATATTAATCTCAGATTTCCACTCACGACGTTTATTCAAGCGTATTACAAGTAAGAAATTGCATTCTTGAATAACAACGCATAGAAGCACGAGATACTTAAGATAAACATTTAGATTTTGACTGTAACGTTGAATTTCTAAGTCTTGCAATAAAAATATTTAAATGTATTAAATCAAACTGAGTTATCTGAAAAAATAAATAAACCGTAACCCAATAACTAGTCAAATTAAAAAACAATACTGTTCGACAGGAAATTGACTATTGTACAGCTTTATAACTGATTTCAGAGAATAATCGTCATCTCCATAGACATCTGTAAACATAGTATAAAGACTTTAAAGAACTAATTGCATAAATCCCTGTTATTTTATACTACGTTTACCTATATCTTTGATTTAATAATAACTCAAATACAAAAGTAATTTTCAATTTAATACATGTTATATGATAAACATTAGAATATGTATTAATGTACGCAGAAAAATATTAAATAAATAAAATTCGCGGTTCTTATGATTGATATGTTAGTAATCCAAATAAACCAAATTTGAAATGTTTAAAAAAAATCTGATTTTTCATCAACCAATGCAATTTTTTCAAAGTATTGAATTACATCTGCAGAAAACGAAACTAATATTACAAATTTTAATTGGTTCACCGCAGAGAATTAAAAACTACATAGATAATTGTTTTATAAAAAAGGAAGTGCAGCTTAAAAAAGTAAATTGCAAAGGCTATTTGATTTATTTATATAAATCAAAATTTAAATAAATCTCAAAAATGAAATATTAAAATTTTAGAATAAATTATTCGCTATTCATCCCTTTGATGTATGAAAGATACGTTACGCCTTTTTTTGCTACTGTTGCAGATATTATACTCAACTTCAGGACGACATATGTGAGCCGCAAGGGTGAGGTAGTCAGCAACAGCAAGAGCATAGCTGTGAATTACATTAAAAGTTGGTTCTTCATCGATCTCGTTGCAGCCCTACCTTTTGATCTGCTTTACGCCAGCGACGTCTATAGTGGCGAGGTCAGTTTTTGAATATTAATATATTCTGCATCACGTAATCCAATATTGCATTCCTATTGTTGAAAAAATTTAAATAACAATACAAAATACTAATACAATCCTACTTTCAGTCTATTTCACACTGCCGATTCGATGTAACAAATCGATAAACGTGATTGCATGATTTATATATCCCTATATTTTCCCATCTGTATAATTTACTACGATTTTACACTTACACTTTACCAATAATTACTTGATTAAATAATTTACTAATTAAATTTATTACAGCTTTATAGATTAATAGACAATTCTCAATATTAAAATTAACTACCGTAAATATAAGTAGTTACTCATGTCACTATTTCATATTATGGTACGAAAAATTAGTTAACCATATTAATACCTTGATCAAGTAAACACACAATTTTAAATATAATTTTTGAAAGTTAATATTTTTC
Organism: Theocolax elegans; assembly: GCA_026168455.1. Taxonomy (NCBI): domain Eukaryota; kingdom Metazoa; phylum Arthropoda; class Insecta; order Hymenoptera; family Cerocephalidae; genus Theocolax; species Theocolax elegans. The sequence continues at coordinate 84,638,394 of CM047425.1, forward strand.
TGCTTGAATTATAAGATCCATTAATTATTTTAAATAATTAATTCCACTCTTCAATTTTCAATTACATTATATTATAAAATTTACAAAATTATTAAATATAATATTGAAACCACTTGATTAATTAGCTTAAATAACTACTTAATACCGGTGTGTAGCTGCACAACTTGCGGGGTAATAGATTTAATGCATTATAGCAATCATTTTATTTCCTCCTCAAAAAGATATTGAACACTGTAACATTGTGTACTTACCGCCAACTTTATTCAATTAGTTCCTTAACGGCAATAACAAGCAAGCAATCTGTCTTTATCGCTCTTGACTCTTGGGTTCTAAATGCCCTTTAGCGTTTCGTCTTTACGTTACCGCTCGGTACAAAATAACCGATCGTCGTGTTGCGGCTTAAAACGCGTAAACAAACCTCCTCGAACGTATATTTACAAATCGAGTTCGTTCACGTACGAACCCCTCGAAATGAGAGCACGTCAAATTTCCAATCTTATAAAAAAATTAAAAACCGAAAAAAGTTTTACCTGAGAGTTTACTGTTGATTTAGTTGAAATGCACGTTGCTAAAATAACAAACATCGCTCCAAAAGTAAACAGGTGACGATGTACTTCAATGCATTTTGCGATTAATATTTCCTTTGTATATTCTATTTTTAACCTAATTACACCTTTCCCCGTTTATAAGAGATCTATAATTAATACCAGTTATTCAAATTGAAACATTGGTTTAAAATTTATGCATAAACTTTAAAAGCTAGGTGAAAAGTAACCGTTCCTATTAAAAATGCATTATATTTTTAAAAGTTAGGTATGAAGTAGTCGTTTCCATTGAAAATACTTTTTTAAAAAATTTTATATTCAATGTGTACTTCATATATTTGATTCACATATTGCTCTTTTACAATTTATCAGAATCATAAGGGCGCGTTATAAAATTTGTATGCAATATTTTATATAAATTAATTCTAGTACAAAAGTTAATTATTAATATTGTGCTTGCTAAAAAATTGAAATATTTAATAAACGGCATAAATACAAAAAAATTTAAAGATAGTCATACCCATGAAAGTCTATCAAATGTTATACACACATTTATTTTACTCGAAGAGTGTATCAATCAAAATGACATTGACACATAGATCAACAATGTGAAATCCGATTTATCTTGCACCATTCTACGTAAAGAAATAATTTTCAAATTTAAGTAAAAAGTTCTATAGAAAAAAATACTAAAAGTTTTTTTATGTAAAGAATAAATGATAGGCAAAGGTACAAAAAATTCTTGAACAAATATTTTTTAAATAAAATAATGGTAACGTTATTAAGAAGATTAAAAAATGAAATAAAAAGTACATTTTTGTGATTTAGCGTAAATAAAAGGGCTTAATCAACGTAATTCAAAACTTTTAAATTGAACGAGCTCGGTAAGTTAGTTCCATTAAAACAAAGATTTGTTTAGAAAAAAAATCGCTAATTCGACTAATCAGCAGAAAGTATTTGCATGTAAACCGAAGCCAGTTTGCGACGCCCACCCACTTCGTTTCTGGGATTTGAACTCATCAAATTACAATCCAATGTCAAATAAAAGTGATGCACGTAGGCGATCAAGTGCATTCGCAGCTCGGCGCTGAATGGAGTTCGTTTGTCGCGCCCGCGACATATTATTACCGTCGAGGATCTCTCGTACTACTTTCCGGGCTCTCCCGCCCTTCGATTTTTTCCGTTCCTCTGTATATATATCGAATAACGCCCGAGCGACTGAATGGACCAATCATCACGTTCGAAAGGATGCCGGCGCAATTATTTGCCATTGTCGCGTTCGCGCGATTCACCGTCTCTTCTTTATCGGATCTGATGCGCGTTTACTTGTATACGACTACTTGAGAAACGTTGCATTGAACAATGTCAAGAGTCCGATTAGATTTACCAGTTCCATTAAATTCTCGATCGTACGGTGTATATTTGCTCAGCTGATTTAAAGTGCCAATAATGCTTCGTACGTGCAGCTCTTTTCTACATACACGACGGCTGACTAAAATCGATTGTTTTTACTTAAATTCGCTCACATCTAAAATATCGGACAATAATATGACAATAGAATTATTACTGCTCAAGCTGCAAAATTACAGTGTTTACTTTACCTCATATCGAGTGAATTTTTTATTTGGCTTGAAAATTCATGCTATTGATGGGTGCCCATTAAAATTAAATAACAATGTATAAAACGGTTCTGAAGCTTTTCACGAGGCTTTTTATGAGGGCAAACAAATTTGATAACTTATGGTAACAATATTTACAAATAATTATGATAAAGTAGTTAAATTAAAAAAAAATTTGAGCGATTTTTATGACGTATTTTATTTTGCAATTGGTGTTTACTTTCACATTATACGCGAATCTCTGTAATTTAAATTATGACCTATAAATAGGATATGCTATTAAAGCGCTTGGTGGTATCGTATTAATAGGTAAATCGAATCATCCATACTAATTAAGTAAAATGATATACCTTATATTCTAAACATTATTTAAACTATGATAGAAACGTATTTCGTTATTATAAATATATGCTATTATTTGAACGTCTTAATAACCAATTTTAGTTGTTCTATTAATTGGTATCATTCAATGAAATTAGAAAGGTTTTTAATGCCTTGTAATAGATTATTTAATTAAATTCATTAACTACGCACAGGATATACTTCAACTTTAATTTGATTAAGTAGAATAAATAAAAACAGAAAGAAAAAGTCTGATCGAAAGTAGATTATCATAATTTAAATAGGTGTGTTATAGAAAGGATTCTCCGTTCGGAGCTTTCCCTCGCTATAATGATTTTTTTTTGGAAGGACCCGTGTGTCCTCGATCGACCTCCTTGGTGATGGGCAGGGAGCCACCAGATCAGCGTAGACGAGCTGTTAAAGAATTTTCGAATAGGCGCGGGAACCCCTGCGGATCCTTACGTTTTTTCCTCTTTTTCTTATAAAAGCAAAGATTTAAAATGACGAGTGGTAGGATAGTGGCTACAGGTATAAGGAGACTGATTGATGCAGATAAGAAATAAGAAGAGAGCGTGTAAATTTGAACTTGATTTAATTGATTATAATTAAACGTCTTTACTGTACCGAATGCGCCCGCGGACTGATAACGTCGCATGTACAAAAATCGCGACGAACACCTTCGAAACTCTGGTCCCACGGTAGGATCTAGACGCGAACTCAGCAATTGCCGAAAGAGGCTCGGATTCCTCGCTAGTCTATGCATTGTCAGCCCGGCGAGTTCCGTTCGTCAAGCAACGAAGCTGCACAGCTATATTTATCGTTTTATTCATTTTACACAAAAAATTAATATATATATTCGTTACACAAAATATAATTAATACAAACTACAAAGAAAAATAAGCAAGCGTACATTTACTGATTTACTAGAACATTAAATTTAAACAATAATTTTTACTACAAATATGATCATACATAACACCCCCACCCTTGAATCAAAGCGCGACGATTCAAGAAGAGGTAGCGGTTTGCGCTAACAATTTCTTCCTTATGTCGTCAATACTTCTCTTCGATGTTGGATACGACTCATTTATAGATGAATTTGGATGATAAGAAACCGCTGTGAACGGGATTTCTTCGGTACGAGGTCTTAGGGCTTGACTCTTATCGACTGTCTCGCTCGGCTCTGGGCGCTGCACATTCTTTGGCTTGGCTAAACTGACTAATAAATGTGTAATTGATCCGGTGATTGCTCCTAAAAGATGTAGGCTCCACCCGTATATAGTGTAGAGTGTGTATGCGTGAATTAGAGCGTCGAAAACAGATTTTAGCGCCTGTATGATCCACAATACAGCTATCACGCCCGCGGCAGCTTGTCCAAATCTTTCAAACTTGGTCCAAAGACTAGAGAACTGCGATTTTATGGACTCTGTGAGTTCTTCAGCACTAAGGAGATTGCGAAAATTAGTAGTTCGCGAAGGTGATGATCGATCGTTAATGCGTCGAGCGACAGCCTCCAGCAACGCTGGTCTTTCCGCCGGAAAGATGGCGTGCTCTTGAAAACGATCTAAATCTTCTTGTGTATAGATGCCATTTTCTAAAATGTCCTTAAGACTTTTGAAATTCCAAGTTGGTGCGGTCATTGGACGCAGTACTTGTGGCGCTTTAACTTCGGTGATGCTTGGAGAGGCTTGGTGCCATGCACCGCCTACCTCAAAAATAGCTGGAAAAATATGATTACAGTCCTTTTCGGTGCCAATCTTTGTTATTATTTTACTTTTTGGTCTTAAAAATGCGATATTTTCCCCGCAAACGACCGGCATCTCGAGGAAACATTTGTTAGACTTTCGATGCTTACAGCTAACTGGCTGGCACTGAATAATATGAGCAACTTCTCCTGCAGCGACGGCCATATGTCCGGGTTCCTTGGTCACAATTAGGGCAAAAAGGTCTGGCTGTGTGTATGCCAACGGTAGAGCATTTTGGATAACTTGCTGCTCTAATTCACACCTATGCTGCAATATATCTCGGTACAAGCTTTTGAATTGTTCTTCCACGTAAAGGCCTAAACTTTTAATTTTTGCGTTAAAATATGTAGTAACAATAATGTCACTAATTTCAATGTGTTTCCTCGCAGGAAAATACTGCCCCGGCTGAATTTCTAAAATGAAAAGTCTTGGTTGGTCAGTTTTAATAAGGCGATATCCGCACACAGTGTGTTCGCTTGTTCTTACTAGTCCGAAACTTATTTTCCCGGTGGAATTTCCAAAGTACGCAGGTGGATTCGCACCTTCGGTTACCCTTGTACTTATACCTTCATATAAAGTAATATATTTATCAAAATCACAAACCGATTGAGAGGTAACCTCCCAAAATACGTAATTTTCGTCTGCGTCTATGCAATGTCCTGCTGAATATGGGCATCGAGTACCACCTGGTAAAATGAGTTCGTTTTTCGCGATCAATAAATTTGCCGTGGGTTCGGAGGCGGTTATTTCTAACTTTGCGGTTACCACTGCATTTTTTAATTCGCGACCAGCGTCAATGTACGTTGCACCACTGCACTCCGCCTCGTTATTTAAACTACCAGCCAACGTTATTGATCTTCGATTTGTCGCGTTCACGATAATGTCATTAATGATTACCTGGCCTATTTTTATTTGTCCATATTTGATAATTTCGCGGCACGTGGTTCTATAGAGCGGCTTGATATACGTACTGTCGCCCTGTAAAAAGTCTGCATTGTGCGAATATGCCCCACAATAACGAATTTTTTGTTCTACGCGCACTTTACACCGCTGAACAGGAACAGATTTAAATTCGGACAGTTCAAGAAGTTGAATATTTAGCGCTTCTATCTTCGGTTCGTTGTACTCGATGTTACATGCACCCACAGCCGTGAGCGACACCGTCGATATGTTCGGAGTCAGCTTGCCACAGTCATAACCGGTGAATGCTTCAGCTTGCATACTTGTAAAAGCAAGAGTCAACAGAATCTTGAATAGCTTCATTATATATTTTTTTATTCCTGAAAATTACATGTAAAATTGAAATTACAATAAAAAACTAAATTTAAAATACAAGCTTTACGGAGCACGCAAGAAAAGGTAAAACTTTTATTCTTTACATTCTAAACGTGTTTTCCTTAATTTGTTTGGATGAACAACTTTAGTTTTACCCCTGAATGTAATTTTAATATTCCTGCCGCCGTTCAAAATTTCTAGTATTTTGTGTGGACCAATATATGCTGGCGAAAGCTTAGATTTTTGCGGTTCATTCACGAGCATTACATTATCTCCTACCTTGAAATTATAAGGATTGACTCGCCTGTCGTAATATTCTTTCGATTTTTGCTTTGCATTACAGAGATTAATACGCGCTAAAGACTGTATTTCTAATAACCTACTTTTAAGTCTTACAAGATAATCGTTATAAGTTTCGGCTACATTGTCGCTAACGGGCGCTCTTGCCGAAGGGACACGCGCTATTTTTCCGTAAACACACTCATAAGGAGTTAGCTGTGTTCCCTCATGCACGCTTGTATTATACGAAAAGGCCGCACATTCACACCATTCGTCCCACTCTCTAATGTTTGTTGAATAGTTTTTTAGCCATTCTTTAAGTGAATGATGCATTCGTTCGATCGAACCATTAGATTGTGGTCGGAATGCGGTGGTTTGGACCGTTTTAATATTGCACAATTTAGCTACATTTTTCATAAGAGCACTAACTAAATTCGGAGCTTGATCTGTTAGAACCACTTTTGGCGCGCCATGTACATAAACAAGTCTTTTCAAGAATGCGTTTGCAATATCGATAGATGTTATGCCCGCCAAAGGTGTTACTATGCAAAATTTGGTAAGTAAATCCTGCATCGTAAGGATATACTCGTTGCCAACAAATGTTTTCGCAAGCGGTCCCACTACATCCATTGCTACTTTATCGAAACTAGACCCTGGAGTGTCGGTAAGGACCATAGGTTGCCTAACCTTCTTTCGGACTACCTTGTTAGTTTCACATACCACGCATCGAGCAATAAAATTTCTTATATTCTCTTTCATATTCGGCCAATAATAATCTTGCCTTATACGGTTATAGGTTTTATTTATACCTTTATGACCATTCATGGGGGATTCGTGTATATCTTTAATAATCATTTCTCTAATTTCTACGTCAGGTGTAGCTACTTGATTAGTACAAATTATTATTTTTGTCTCGCTTCCTTCGAATATATCTTTAATTGTATCCAAAACCTCTCCCCATGAATAATCATCTAATGCATCGGTTTCTGAAATGCGAACAGAACGCAAAAGCATAGCTATACAGCCATCAAGTAACGACTGAATTGCTTCAATTAGAATTTCTCTTTCTATACGCGTATGCATGTTTTCTTTAATGGGTAAAGCTATGCGTTGCTTCCCATCCACTTCAGTTACCTTAATTCTGCCTAAAACTACGTTATCAATAATTGGTAAGAGTCCATTTCTATCGAGAATGTCGGCCCCAGTACACAGAGGTTGATTTCGTGTTGTTACAAAATACGCTAAATTATCTTTTGCCATAAGGTACGCGTCACGACTGTGTATAATATTACGAGCAATGCGAGGTCGATATTGATCTTGACCGTGAGTCTCGTATTCTACAACCTGTTGGTCCTCACCGATCAGCTCACGTGAATCTACATTCATTTCACTGGTTTGAGGATTTGAAGCAGGATCCATTGGAATGTCAGGAAAGTCAGGGATCGTATCCATAAGAAGTGGATCACGTGTTAGAAAAGATAAGGGATTTGAACCAACTGGCGGTTGATTATTGTCTCTTTTATCGTCAATTCTAGAAGCTGCAGCCCAGCGTTCTAGTTCACCAAATTGAGCGTTTATTGATTTTTGTAAAATATCCTGTATTCGCGCTTGTTCTGAAATAGATAATTTGTATTTATCTCGTCCAATAGTTTCTAAGGTTATGTTTGTCAAAATTGTGTCAAATTCTACCAAATCACGATATGCAGTTGTGTATATGTATTTGTCGTCAACGTCTTGTTGTAACCAGTCAACTTTAACACGTTTACTTTTCTTTTTAATATTTTGAGCGGCTTTACACAACCAAAAATTTCCCTCCGCATTTCTGACAGCTAGAAATTCTCCATTCTTAAATACATTTTGCATTTCCGTCATATTTTCGATGTTGTCAGTTGTGTAATTGTCTACAGTAGGAGTAGCTGTATTCGCATTCGTGAGTTGCGGATCTACACGAATATTTATCTCTTGTTGTTTAACTAGCGATTTTTTCGCATTATTGCGAGTATATTTAGGTTTTTTATCTACGTGCTCTACCGAAAATTCTGACTCGCTATCTTCTAGTTCAGATCTTTTTCTGACTATGTTAACCTCGTCAGCGACATGATTAGCTTCCGGTGGGTTTCTAGATAAAGCGTCAGCAACAAAATTAGTTTTTCCCGGCGTGTATTTTATACTAAAATTATATATATCTGTTAATTTGAAATACCATCGCTTTAGACGAGATGTGGAATCTTTAACATTTTCTAACCATACCAATGGACGATGGTCTGTAAAATAAGTAAAGTGTCTCCCGCAGATACAATATTTAAACTGTTCAGCGCAAAAAAGCATAGCCAACAATTCCTTTTCGATCGTACTATAGCTGATTTCAGCACTATTTAGGACCCTACTAGCATATGCGATTGGCAAATATACGTTTTCTTTTAGCTGTGATAAAACACCTCCTATCGCGAAATCGGATGCATCCGTCGTCACAAAGAAAGGTTTTTCAAAATCCGGATGTTGTAGAATAGGCTCTTTCAATAGTTTATCTATAAGAGTTTTAAACGCTAAATCCTGATCGTCACTCCATTCAAACTTAACGTTTTTTCGTAAAAGAAGTGTTAACGGCCTTGCAATTTTTGAGAAATTAGGTATGTACCGTCGAAAATACCCAGTTAATCCGAGAAATTGACGAATATTTTTAGGTGATTTAGGTTGCGGAAATTCCTTAATTGCCCTTAATTTTTCCGGATCAGGCTGAATACCGTTACCCGAAACAAGATGCCCAAGAAATATTACGGAAGTTTTAAAAAACTGACATTTCGTAGGATTAAGTTTAAGGTTAGCTTTTCTAAGTTTTTTGATTAATTCTATAAAAACTTCCTCTAAATCTTCCATAGTTTCAGCAAAACAGATTATATCGTCAAAGTACCCAATGCTTCCGCTCACTCTACCATTTTTTAACCTTTTTAGCGGTTTTCGGCCTAAAACTCGATTAACTAATTCCTGAAACGTTGCTGGTGCAGTTTTGCATCCGAAGCACATACGCTTATATTGATAATGACCAAATGCAGTTGAAAACGCTGTTTTATGCCGATCTTCCTCTCGTATAGTTATCTGATGAAAACCCGAATACATGTCGACAACTATGAACCAAATCGCTCCCCCTAATTGTTCGAGCATGTGTTGTATAAGCGGAATCGGATGTGCAAAATCTTTAGTTTTTTCATTTAATTTACGAAAATCTACTACGACACGCCACTGCGGTTTTCCCTGATTATCGTTTCGTTTTCTAACTACCCAAAGTGGATTATTATACGGCGAATCGCTTTCCTCAATAATACCCGCTTGAAGCATTTTTTCTACCTGACTATGTACCTCTTGCTGTAATGCTTCAGGAATCGGATACTGTCGAATGTTTACCGGTATATCGTCGGTCGTCTCAATTTTATGTTCTACTAAATTGGTTGTAGAAAGTGGTTCACCTTGAAGATGAAAAATGTCAGCTGTTTTTTCGATAAGGTCTTTAAGTCGATCTACCTGTACGTCAGTTAAGTGCTCTTTTGGAATTTCGTCCATTAACTCATCAAGCCTAGTGGTCGAACTAACCGAACGTATTTTAAAATGATTGTTACTACTGCTAGTTGATAGGTCTTTTCTTATCGGTTCGATCGATTCGGGCACGTAAAGTTCAGTTAATAAATTAACGTCTACAATATCGGTACCTATAGCGTCTTCAATTTCAGAATACATTTTTACGTCATAGATCGAACCTGTAATTTTATTATCCCCAAACGTATCGTATTCGCGAATAAAATCTATGTCTTCTAAGAGGTCGAGACAACAAAGTAATTCAAAATTTCCATCGTTATGAGAGTATGCACATTTTCCTATATTTTCGTCATCTTCATCGAGTTTATTAAACATATTCCGATTTTCTAGACCACCCTCGGTCGTACACGAATCGTTTTTGCTATTCGCGGAACTATTGACAAGGACATCTACACCGGCCTGAGCTTGCGTCATGGACCCTCCCAAAGCAGCTGCCACAGTAGACCCTACATAGTCCTCAAGCACTATAGACTCATTTACACCCTCCTCGGCACTGTGCACCGAACTAACACTGGGACTGGATCCCCACACACGATTAACATAATAATCTCTCATATACGTTGGATTAAAATCGATTAAATCATTTAAAGCACGATCAAATTTTTCCTGATCAAATTCACTAGGAACATCCTCCACAGAACTAGTTAATGATTCTACCGTTTGGTTATGATTTAAGATTTCGTTACATTTTTTGTACTCCCCCATTGGATGCATAAAAACGTCGCCAATTTTAATCTCGACTTCTTTTGCGTTCTTATTTTCGACCTCTAAAATTACATAGCCCTGTCGATTTTCAGCTACAGTGTCACCCGCTTTTATTCCCTTTTCTGACAGTCTTATTGGGCTTATATATCCTCGACTACCTTGAAAGTTATTAGCTATTTTAAACCGTACATCCGTTTTACTACGCGGCGGCAAAACATGTGTTCGAACTACATTAATAAAAGGCAAAGTAACGTTATCAAAAAAAAGTAATTTATTCGCAAAATCAACTGAAGCATTTCTTTCATTACAAAACCTTGATCCTATTAAAACATCGCATTTTAAAGGAAACGATTCATCAACTACAACAAATTCTGTTGAAGTGTGATTTATCAGAATTTTACAAATTCCTAATGATTTTATATCATTTCCCGAAATCCCTCTTAAAAACGGTTTATTATTTTCAAACACTAGCACGTCCCCTTTTAGTGCGGTAATTCGTACTAAATTCGGTTGAGCACCTGAATCAATCATCGCGTCACATTTATCATTAGTAAAATCATATGATTCTAAAGTAACCATCGGAATCGTATCTTCCTCTCTTAAGCGGATGACGTAGACGGCTGGTTGCGAATCGCGTCTACTGGGCGCGCGGTCACCTCCGCACGGGTTGCACCCGAAACCTGTACGGGGAGTTCGTTTCCCTGCACGTTCCCCTTCTTATCTTCCACCTGACAATAGCGGCGAATGTGTCCCATTTTTCCGCATTTATTGCATTTATAATCTCGGAATTTATTAAAGTTATTCGGGCCCTTGTTTTGACCGTCCCATCGGTCTCGATTAAATGGAGCGTTACGTTTAAACTGTTGTTGCGCGCTCACTATCTGATTTCGTCTAGTAACGTCGTCATTAGAAACATTATTTACTAAGTATCGATTATTATTATTATTTCCGTTTCGCGAGTCACGATTAGCATTGTCGGACCTAAGCGTTTGATTTTCACCGGATCGAGGAAAGTTTCGTCCTTGATAGTTAAAGCCGTGTTTTTCACGATCTCGCTCGAATTGTTTGCTTACAAAAATCGCGTTGTCAACTACTTGAGATAGTGTTAAACCTGCAGCCGGTGCAAGGCGTGACCGAAACGTGGGAGATAAACCGTCCCTTAAACCATCAATGACCTCGCGTTCAATCTCTTGAAGTTCGTAAACCGTAAGATCGTCGTCCGTATCTAACCGTTTCCTATTAATTATCGCGTCGCGTATGTCCATTACGCGGTTAATATAATCCACTAATGATTCATCCCGTTTTTTAACAATTGCATCTAATTTTCCACGCAAATTATTTAAAGTTTCGGTGGGCGAGAAAACTCGTTTTAGTTTATCGACAAAATCACGTAAAGACTCAAATTTAAACTCTTCAATTAAATTAAATGTGCTATCGGTCATCTTAACTTTCAATAAATTAATTACGTCTTTTTCCATAAATTTAGGCGCTAGATTCGCAACACGTTTACAACTACGAATAAACTGTAATAAATTTGTTCCATCAAACGTCGGAACATTCGCGATTGCGTTCTTAATCGCGATCATTGTTAAACTATTATTATACGATTCCGTCGGGTTAGTTTTTGATTCACTTGTTACGTTATCTTGCGTCTCTTTTTCAGGTTTCGACACCGGCGTCGAGGAACGAAGGTTACGAAAACGTACACGCATTTCTTCTATGTCCTTATCTGTTTCATTATTTGTATGTGTTTGATCGAGAAATTTTGAAGTCACATCCGGCACGTCAGGAAATTTTACTGTTCTATCTCCGCTATTCGCGATTTTATCCGTGAAATATTTGTCGGATTCACACTGGCTCGTGTCCGCGGGACCGTCCGTCGGGTTAGTTTTTCGTAATTTTCGATTATCCACATTTTCTAGCACGGTTTTAAGATCGGCTTCAACATCGAGGCGACGTTTTGTTTCGTTTATCAATTCGCGAGCGGCGGCGTCGGCACGCGCTCGTTCAATTTCAAGTTGTAACGCGATATCCCTTTGAGCTTTTTCACATTCGGCTACGAGTTTTTCACGTTCTTCCAATTCACTTAAAAACTCAGCTAACTTAGCAGGATCCATATTTTTAAATTCTTCACTCATTATTCTCGTGAATACTTGGTTAAATGAAGTCACAAAACGATTTATAAAAAAAAATCAAAATTTACAGCTATAAAATAAGAATTTATTTAATCGATCTATCACGTTACGAGTATGCGCAAAATAAAATGAAACACAACACGTCACGGCACTGTAAAGCTTGTATTTTACATAAAAAAATATAATTATATTATAATAATATTATAATGTTTATATAAAGAAAATGATTATTTTTTTATCGACAAAAAATTGCAATATGAATTTTAATAAATACTAAGATATGAAAGATTTTTTTTTTAAATTAATTGAAACTATTATATTAGTTACATTATATGAAAAAGGTAATGTAATTAACCATTTAAATATTTTCCAATCAAAAATACATAAAGAGAAAAAGGAAAAATTTATTATAAATAAAATAATTTTAATTTGTTGCAACTATTTGTGGTATAAGAGTTAATAATGAAAAAGAAAAACATACGTTTAAATTAACGTAAATCTTAGTTAGTCATATCACTGTATAAAACTTTAATTTAAATTAATAAGGATAAAAACAATTTATCGCTGATTCAGAAAAATGTAATTTTGTTACAAAAAAAAAAGGCAATGAATAGAAATTACTTAGCTTTCGATGAGGTCGATAAATATCCGAAACGCTGTCACCAGTTGTTATAGAAAGGATTCTCCGTTCGGAGCTTTCCCTCGCTATAATGATTTTTTTTTGGAAGGACCCGTGTGTCCTCGATCGACCTCCTTGGTGATGGGCAGGGAGCCACCAGATCAGCGTAGACGAGCTGTTAAAGAATTTTCGAATAGGCGCGGGAACCCCTGCGGATCCTTACGTTTTTTCCTCTTTTTCTTATAAAAGCAAAGATTTAAAATGACGAGTGGTAGGATAGTGGCTACAGGTATAAGGAGACTGATTGATGCAGATAAGAAATAAGAAGAGAGCGTGTAAATTTGAACTTGATTTAATTGATTATAATTAAACGTCTTTACTGTACCGAATGCGCCCGCGGACTGATAACGTCGCATGTACAAAAATCGCGACGAACACCTTCGAAACTCTGGTCCCACGGTAGGATCTAGACGCGAACTCAGCAATTGCCGAAAGAGGCTCGGATTCCTCGCTAGTCTATGCATTGTCAGCCCGGCGAGTTCCGTTCGTCAAGCAACGAAGCTGCACAGCTATATTTATCGTTTTATTCATTTTACACAAAAAATTAATATATATATTCGTTACACAAAATATAATTAATACAAACTACAAAGAAAAATAAGCAAGCGTACATTTACTGATTTACTAGAACATTAAATTTAAACAATAATTTTTACTACAAATATGATCATACATAACAGGTGAATAATCGTCGTATAGATATAATACAGGAAAACTCACGCGATGCCTTGTTAAAATCAATGCTACGTATAAAGTAGACAGTTTGAGTTTAGGGTAAGATGCGTATAGACGAATATACATCGAATCACCGAGGTATTTACCCGAATATCCAGCCACGCCCGACGAACCGTCGATAACAATAAAGGAAAACGATTCTCGAGTATCGTAAAACATCGGCAATCGTCTTAACCGATACAAGGCGGCAAACGGCTCCATAATTCCGTGCGTCCTCTTTACCCTAATATTTCATTCAACTCGTTTGGTACGAAATCGCGAATCCGGTCACGCGAATGCTTAAGGACCTGGGTCTACCTATGTATTCCACAACGAAATCATTTCGAATTGATTATCCCGAGAGACGGTGCTCTAAAACCCCGCTTCCGCAGAGTCGTGCTGTGCTCTCGAATATATTAAGCGCTCGCACGTATCGTTCAGTATCAATGTTACGACCGATTCGAGTTGGGACAAAATTTCCGCTCAAGCTCGTTTAATCGTTACCTTTAATAATGGGAATCTCCCCTTAATGCCGGTGTGTTCGCTATTTCGTACATCTACCTATAATGCTACATTTATTTTCATGCTGTACACTCCTGCAAGAAAGATTTTTATGTTTTACGTTAATATATCACTGGAAACTTGTCTGTAATACTTTTATTATAATAAAAATAATTACTTTAAAAATAACTTATCGTTAAAAATTTGCATAATATTTTTGATTTAATGTTTTGGAATTAGTTTTTTTAACCATATTATGGAAAAAGGTGAGCTCTAATTTAATTTAACTTTTATAATTGACATTGGTTTTAAGGGGGTGCCATAGCGAAAAACTATCGACGAAGCGTAGGTAATGTAGTAAGCTGTAATGTACTAGTAGCGCCATCATCCGTTGTAACATTATATTACGCTATAAGCTTACAGTAGATGGCGCTAATCGTACATTCCAGCTATCATATTCATTTACCAATATCTTTTCGTGCATTGCATTATTTTACAAAAACCATTGGGGTTGCAAACTCAACAATTATCAATAATTGTATCGGTAATGTAATATAACCTCAAAATAGATGATAATACTAGTATATTTTATTTATTTGACGGGATGTCAGACCCAAATTATAGGAATCTGCATCTTTCAAAATAAAAATGATATTTATAATATTAAATTAAAAATCTGAAAAATTTTAAGCGGATTGCTTAAAACATTAGAATTAAATATATATATTTTAAATATATATTTTAAATATTAATTTATGAAACAATTTGTAGTCAGTAGGTATTAATCAAAAAAGGCATACAACAGATTGCGTTACATTTAAAATATTACTTTTTTATGCAATGTAGTGATTTGTATCGTTCACTTCATTAATTTACTGCAGTGAATAATACTGTAAATACACTTATTTCTGCATTTCTCTATGCAGCGGACTATACCATCTAAAACGCAAGTGCTTTATCCTTTTACCTTTATTGAATACATTCCTTGCATTTCGCTATGCAAGTACTCGACGTATTCGTTTTGCTTTATCCTTTTACCTTTACTAAATACATTCCTTGCATTTCGCTATGCAAGTACTCGTCGTATTCGTTTTGCTTTATCCTTTTACCTTTATTGAATACATTCCTTGCATTTCGCTATGCAAGTACTCGTCGCATTCATTTTGCTTCAACCTGTTACCTTTACTGAATACATTCCTTACATTTCGCTATGTAAGTACTCGTCGTATTCATTTTGCTTCAACTTTTTTTACCTATACTGAATACATTCCTTACATTTCGCTATGCAAGTACTCGTCGTATTCATTTTGCTTCAATCTTTTTTACCGATACTGAATACATTCCTTGCATTTCGCTATGCAAGTACTCGTCGTATTCGTTTTGCTTTATCCTTTTACCTTTATTGAATACATTCCTTGCATTTCGCTATGCAAGTACTCGTCGCATTCATTTTGCTTCAACCTGTTACCTTTACTGAATACATTCCTTACATTTCGCTATGTAAGTACTCGTTGTATTCGTTTTGATTCAATCTTTGAACACAGGCTATGAATAGTACCAATTAGTACGCATACCTTCTGCATTTCACTATTCAGTGGATTAGACCATTTGATACTCTTAATTTTTGCTTTCCACTATGCACTTGTTTAGACCATCTGGAACCCGATATTTCTGAATTTTTCTATGTAATATATAGGTCCAATTAAGTCCATATGCATATAATATGTGGTAAATCCTCTTCACATTAATTTTGGCATTATGAAATATTTTATCTGTGGTTGAACACTAAATATACATTTACGCCGATCTCTGGACACAGAAAAGTATCTGTAAAACATGAAAAATAAACATACGACAACAGTATTTCAAAATCTAGTATAAATCATACTTTTAACTTTACTGACCTGGTGTGTATATATCTGATTCGCCAAAACTCTTGCAGATACGTAAGGTGTAAACATAGATGGATCATCAAGCAGTAGATGAAATAACTAATTTTCAAGAGTGTCTAGATAGGTTGCATGTTCCAACCTTGAAGTAACTCCATATGCACATCATATGTGGTAGGTTCTCTTGAGATTAATTTTTAAATTGTGGAAAATATCTACGCTGATGTCTCAAAACATAAGTATCTTTAAAACAGATAATATAAATATATTTCAACCGAATTTAAAATGTAGTATAAATCACACTTTGATCTGTGATGTAGTCACATCACTAAACGATACCTGCAAATAAAAAATATATATATTAATCAATAAGTATTCAATATTAAGAGGTAATATCATGTAAATATACTTATCTGTATTTACAAGGTGATGACGTGAACATCCAGAACGTTGTACGGTGTCAGCGTGTCCGTGGGGTTTGCCGTTGTCAGCTACTCCTTGGCACGCTGCATCTGTAATAAGAAATATGTTAATATTGCGTAATAGTAATTATTTATTGGTTAGTAGAGACATATATGTAATAAGTAGGAAGTAAATAAAATATATAATATAGAATATAAAAGGAAAATAATGTATAAGTGAATAAGTATTTTGGAAGAAGTAATCGAAGACTGGATATTCAATTTATGAAATTCAAAAGGGAGTTATCAACAGAATAAAAAAACAGCTGCCAATTAATTGGCACATAACTTCCTCAAATTAAAATGTTGATCCTATATGTAATATATTACTCAAATATAGTATTATTTAATTATATAAAACAAAATTTTATAATATTTCTAAAAATATTTCGTTTCTTATAAATAAATAATATTTTACGATATATCTAAAATTAATTATATTTGTTTAAAAAGTATATTTAAAATGTTAAACGAATACCTTTGCATTAGCATGTTTTTTAAAAAACACTACATCTTTTCACAAACATAAAGAATATTCCTATAATTTTGTTCAATATTCAAATGTGATTTACATAAAAACAAATGATTCATATTTGCATATGTATAAATTATTGACTAAATAAAAACTGACATAGAAAGTTTTGCTTTACATTCATTTTGTTAGCTCATTTAGCTAATTAATTTCCAAAAAACAAAATCATTCAAATTGATTTTTTTAAATAACAAAAAAAACTAATAGATATACTTAGTTAACCCAAAAATGAATTATTCAAAAATCGAAAAATGTCATTAAAAAGAGCTACTTGGAGGATAAATAATTAAAAAAAAATAAATAAACATGTTTATAACATGTTTTTAGAGAGTCAAAAAATTGTACATTTACAAAACTTTCTCTATAAGGAAGCAAAAGGGATTAAATAGTGAATAGAGTTTAATAAGAGGAAGATGGATAATTGATTTAAATAAGTAAATAAGAAAATAATTGAAGTGTACTTAAAAATGCACTAAGATAGTGCATACTTTATAAAATGATGAACGTTTAAAATTTCACCGTGATCAGCTGCGTTGTTGACCGCGCCGAAGACCTGTGAACATAGTGGACTGCGTCACCTGGGGGGCCGTCTACTTGCGTATATGAACACATTCACAAACACACCACTCCGCGTCAGTGCCCGGGTAACGTCCCCGATGGTATAGATCGCGCGCACGTGGTGAAACTTACTCGAAGCACATTGTTTACGTGCTGGCCCGCGCTCAATTGCCGCCATCTTGAATCTAACCAGATTCAAGCGCGCGCATACTGAATACACGCGGTCCGTGCTCATATCGGCACGGTGATTGCGTATATCGAGAATAGGGAATTCGGAACGCGTGTAGTGGGGGAACCCATGAGTATTGCAATATAATACACATGTTATTATATAGAGAGTTTAATTTATATTCAAATAGTACAAATGATAAATTTTAAAAATAAAATGGGCAAATAAACACATGTGTAATTATGAATGGCATTAGTCACATGTTACATCCAAGCCTAGGAAAAAATTTATAAATCGTTTATAATTATGATTTACCTGAAATCGAAGACCAGAACACTACGCGGCACGCTCCCGCGTTTGCTCATTCGCGGGAGCGTGCCGCGCAGTGTCGAGTATAATTTCTATGGTAAAAAATAAATATTTTGAGTCACTAAAATGGGTGAAAGGAGATATATTCTTGTCTTACCTATTCAAAATTTACTTCCTAGATGTTTAAACAATTTTTAGAACGTTTGCAATTGCCGATTCAGTCGAAATTCCCAACCAGGGGACTACGAGGCACGCTCCCGCGTGAGCTCATTCGCGGGAGCGTGCCGCGCAGAGTCGAGTATAATTTCAATGGAAAAAAATAAATATTTTGAGTCACTAAAATGGGTGAAAGGAGATATATTCTTGTCTTACCTATTCAAAATTTACTTCCTAGATGTTTAAACAATTTTTAGAACGTTTACAATTGTCGATTCAGTCGAAATTCCCAACCAGGACACTACGAGGCACGCTCCCGCGTTTGCTCATTCGCGGGAGCGTGCCGCGCAGTGTCGAGTATATTTTCTATGGTAAAAAATAAATATTTTGAGTCGCTAAAATGGGTGAAAGGAGATATATTCTTGTCTTAACTATTCAAGTTTTACTTCCTAGATGATTAAACAATTTTTAGAACGTTTACAATTGTCGATTCAGTAGAAATTCCCAACCAGGACACTACGAGGCACGCTCCCGCGTTTGCTCATTCGCGGGAGCGTGCCGCGCAGTGTCAAGTATAATTTCTATGGTAAAAAATAAATATTTTGAGTCTCTAAAATGGGTGAAAGGAGATATATTCTTGTCTTACCTATTCAAAATTTACTTCCTAGATGTTTAAACAATTTTTAGAACGTTTGCAATTGCCGATTCAGTCGAAATTCCCAACCAGGACACTACGCGGCACGCTCCCGCGTTTGCTCTTTCGCGGGAGCGTGCCGCGCAGTGTCGAGTATATTTTCTATGGTAAAAAATAAATATTTTGAGTCACTAAAATGGGCAAAAGGAGATATATTCTTGTCTTAACTATTCAAGTTTTACTTCCTAGATGTTTAAACAATTTTTAGAACGTTTATAATTGTCGATTCAGTCGAAATTCCCAACCAGGGGACTACGAGGCACGCTCCCGCGTTTGCTCATTCGCGGGAGCATGCCGCGCAGTGTAGAGTATATTTTCTACGGTAAAAAATAAATATGTTGAGCCACTTAAATGAGCGAGAAGAGATATATTCTTATTTACCTATTCAAAATTTACTTCCTAGATGTTTAAACAATTTTTAGAACGTTTACAATAGTCGATTCAGTCGAAATTCCCAACCAGGACACTACGAGGCACGCTCCCGCGTTTGCTCATTCGCGGGAGCGTGCCGCGCAGTGTAGAGTATATTTTCTACGGTAACAAATAAATATGTTGAGCCACTTAAATGAGCGAGAAGAGATATATTCTTATTTACCTATTCAAAATTTACTTCCTAGATGTTTAAACAATTTTTAGAACGTTTACAATAGTCGATTCAGTCGAAATTCCCAACCAGGGGACTACGAGGCACGCTCCCGCGTGAGCTCATTCGCGGGAGCGTGCCGCGCAGAGTCGATTATCATTTTCTACGGTAAAAAAATAAATATGTTGAGCCACTCAAATGAGCGAGAAGAGATATATTCTTGTCTTAACTATTCAAAATTACTTTCTAGCATGTTTAAACAATTTTTAGATCGTTTGCAATTAGCCGATTCAGTAGAAATTCCCAACCAGGGACTACGAGGCACGCTCCCGCGTTTGCTCATTCGCGGGAGCGTGCCGCGCAGTAGTCGAGTATATTTCAATGGAAAAAATAAATATTTGAGTCACTAAAATGAGTGAGAAGGAGATATATTCTTGTCTTAACTATTCAAAGCAAAATTAACTTTCTAGCATTTTAAACAATTTTTAGATCGTTTGCAATTGCCGATTCAGTAGAAATTCCAACCAGGGGACTACGAGGCACGCTCCCGCGTTTGCTCATTCGCGGGAGCGTGCCGCGCAGAGTCGAGTATAATTCAATGGAAAAAATAAATATTTTGAGTCACTAAAATGGGTGAAAGGAGATATATTCTTGTCCTTAACTATTCAAGTTTTACTTCCTAGATGATTAAACATTTTTAGAAACGTTTACAATTGTCGATTCAGTAGAAATTCCCAACCAGGACACTACGAGGCACGCTCCCGCGTTTGCTCATTCGCGGGAGCGTGCCGCGCAGTGTCGAGTATAATTTCTATGGTAAAAAATAAATATTTTGAGTCACTAAAATGGGTGAAAGGAGATATATTCTTGTCTTACCTATTCAAAATTTACTTCCTAGATGTTTAAACAATTTTTAGAACGTTTGCAATTGCCGATTCAGTCGAAATTCCCAACCAGGGGACTACGAGGCACGCTCCCGCGTTTGCTCATTCGCGGGAGCGTGCCGCGCAGTGTCGAGTATAATTTCAATGGTAAAAAATAAATATTTTGAGTCACTAAAATGGGTGAAAGGAGATATATTCTTGTCTTACCTATTCAAAATTAACTTTCTAGCATTTTAAACAATTTTTAGATCGTTGCAATTGCCGATTCACTCGAAATTCCCAACCAGGGGACTACGAGGCACGCTCCCGCGTTTGCTCATTCGCGGGAGCGTGCCGCGCAGTGTCAATTACATTTTCTACGGTAAAAAATAAATATGTTGAGCCACTCAAATGAGCGAGAGGAGATATATTCTTGTCTTAACTATTCAAAATTAACTTTCTAGCATTTTAAACAATTTTTAGATCGTTTGCAATTGCCGATTCAGTCGAAATTCCCAACCAGGGACTACGAGGCACGCTCCCGCGTGAGCTCATTCGCGGGAGCGTGCCGCGCAGAGTCGAGTATAATTTCAATGGAAAAAAATAAATATTTTGAGTCACTAAAATGGGTGAAAGGAGATATATTCTTGTCTTACCTATTCAAAATATACTTCCTAGATGTTTAAACAATTTTTAGAACGTTTACAATTGTCGATTCAGTCGAAATTCCCAACCAGGACACTACGAGGCACGCTCCCGCGTTTGCTCATTCGCGGGAGCGTGCCGCGCAGTGTCGAGTATATTTTCTATGGTAAAAAATAAATATTTTGAGTCACTAAAATGGGTGAAAGGAGATATATTCTTGTCTTAACTATTCAAGTTTTACTTCCTAGATGATTAAACAATTTTTAGAACGTTTACAATTGTCGATTCAGTAGAAATTCCCAACCAGGACACTACGAGGCACGCTCCCGCGTTTGCTCATTCGCGGGAGCGTGCCGCGCAGTGTCAAGTATAATTTCTATGGTAAAAAATAAATATTTTGAGTCTCTAAAATGGGTGAAAGGAGATATATTCTTGTCTTACCTATTCAAAATTTACTTCCTAGATGTTTAAACAATTTTTAGAACGTTTGCAATTGCCGATTCAGTCGAAATTCCCAACCAGGACACTACGCGGCACGCTCCCGCGTTTGCTCTTTCGCGGGAGCGTGCCGCGCAGTGTCGAGTATATTTTCTATGGTAAAAATAAATATTTTGAGTCACTAAAATGGGCAAAAGGAGATATATTCTTGTCTTAACTATTCAAGTTTTACTTCCTAGATGTTTAAACAATTTTTAGAACGTTTATAATTGTCGATTCAGTCGAAATTCCCAACCAGGGGACTACGAGGCACGCTCCCGCGTTTGCTCATTCGCGGGAGCATGCCGCGCAGTGTAGAGTATATTTCTACGGTAAAAAATAAATATGTTGAGCCACTTAAATGAGCGAGAGAGAGATATATTCTTATTTACCTATTCAAAATTTACTTCCTAGATGTTTAAACAATTTTTAGAACGTTTACAATAGTCGATTCAGTCGAAATTCCCAACCAGGACACTACGAGGCACGCTCCCGCGTTTGCTCATTCGCGGGAGCGTGCCGCGCAGTGTAGAGTATATTTTCTACGGTAACAAATAAATATGTTGAGCCACTTAAATGAGCGAGGAGATATTCTTATTTACCTATTCAAAATTTACTTCCTAGATGTTTAAACAATTTTTAGAACGTTTACAATAGTCGATTCAGTCGAAATTCCCAACCAGGGGACTACGAGGCACGCTCCCGCGTGAGCTCATTCGCGGGAGCGTGCCGCGCAGAGTCGATTACATTTTCTACGGTAAAAAATAAATATGTTGAGCCACTCAAATGAGCGAGAAGAGATATATTCTTGTCTTAACTATTCAAAATTAACTTCTAGCATTTTAAACAATTTTTAGATCGTTTGCAATTGCCGATTCAGTAGAAATTCCCAACCAGGGGACTACGAGGCACGCTCCCGCGTTTGCTCATTCGCGGGAGCGTGCCGCGCAGAGTCGAGTATAATTTCAATGGAAAAAAATAAATATTTTGAGTCACTAAAATGGGTGAAAGGAGATATATTCTTGTCTTAACTATTCAAGTTTTACTTCCTAGATGATTAAACAATTTTTAGAACGTTTACAATTGTCGATTCAGTAGAAATTCCCAACCAGGACACTACGAGGCACGCTCCCGCGTTTGCTCATTCGCGGGAGCGTGCCGCGCAGTGTCGAGTATAATTTCTATGGTAAAAAATAAATATTTTGAGTCACTAAAATGGGTGAGAAGAGATATATTCTTATTTACCTATTCAAAATTTACTTCCTAGATGTTTAAACAATTTTTAGAACGTTTACAATAGTCGATTCAGTCGAAATTCCCAACCAGGGGACTACGAGGCACGCTCCCGCGTGAGCTCATTCGCGGGAGCGTGCCGCGCAGAGTCGATTACATTTTCTACGGTAAAAATAAATATGTTGAGCCACTCAAATGAGCGAGAAGAGATATATTCTTGTCTTAACTATTCAAAATTAACTTTCTAGCATTTTAAACAATTTTTAGATCGTTTGCAATTGCCGATTCAGTAGAAATTCCCAACCAGGGGACTACGAGGCACGCTCCCGCGTTTGCTCATTCGCGGGAGCGTGCCGCGCAGAGTCGAGTATAATTTCAATGGAAAAAAATAAATATTTTGAGTCACTAAAATGGGTGAAAGGAGATATATTCTTGTCTTAACTATTCAAGTTTTACTTCCTAGATGATTAAACAATTTTTAGAACGTTTACAATTGTCGATTCAGTAGAAATTCCCAACCAGGACACTACGAGGCACGCTCCCGCGTTTGCTCATTCGCGGGAGCGTGCCGCGCAGTGTCGAGTATAATTTCTATGGTAAAAAATAAATATTTTGAGTCACTAAAATGGGTGAAAGGAGATATATTCTTGTCTTACCTATTCAAAATTTACTTCCTAGATGTTTAAACAATTTTTAGAACGTTTGCAATTGCCGATTCAGTCGAAATTCCCAACCAGGGGACTACGAGGCACGCTCCCGCGTTTGCTCATTCGCGGGAGCGTGCCGCGCAGTGTCGAGTATAATTTCAATGGTAAAAAATAAATATTTTGAGTCACTAAAATGGGTGAAAGGAGATATATTCTTGTCTTACCTATTCAAAATTAACTTTCTAGCATTTTAAACAATTTTTAGATCGTTTGCAATTGCCGATTCACTCGAAATTCCCAACCAGGGGACTACGAGGCACGCTCCCGCGTTTGCTCATTCGCGGGAGCGTGCCGCGCAGTGTCAATTACATTTTCTACGGTAAAAATAAATATGTTGAGCCACTCAAATGAGCGAGAGGAGATATATTCTTGTCTTAACTATTCAAAATTAACTTTCTAGCATTTTAAACAATTTTTAGATCGTTTGCAATTGCCGATTCAGTCGAAATTCCCAACCAGGGGACTACGAGGCACGCTCCCGCGTGAGCTCATTCGCGGGAGCGTGCCGCGCAGAGTCGAGTATAATTTCAATGGAAAAAAATAAATATTTTGAGTCACTAAAATGGGTGAAAGGAGATATATTCTTGTCTTACCTATTCAAAATATACTTCCTAGATGTTTAAACAATTTTTAGAACGTTTACAATTGTCGATTCAGTCGAAATTCCCAACCAGGACACTACGAGGCACGCTCCCGCGTTTGCTCATTCGCGGGAGCGTGCCGCGCAGTGTCGAGTATATTTTCTATGGTAAAAAATAAATATTTTGAGTCACTAAAATGGGTGAAAGGAGATATATTCTTGTCTTAACTATTCAAGTTTTACTTCCTAGATGATTAAACAATTTTTAGAACGTTTACAATTGTCGATTCAGTAGAAATTCCCAACCAGGACACTACGAGGCACGCTCCCGCGTTTGCTCATTCGCGGGAGCGTGCCGCGCAGTGTCGATTACATTTTCTACGGTACAAAATAAATATGTTGAGCCACTCAAATGAGCGAGAAGAGATATATTCTTGTCTTAACTATTCAAAATATACTTCCTAGATGTTTAAACAATTTTTAGATCGTTTGCAATTGCCGATTCAGTCGAAATTCCCAACCAGGGGACTACGAGGCACGCTCCCGCGTTTGCTCATTCGCGGGAGCGTGCCGCGCAGTGTCGAGTGTAATTTCAATGGTAAAAAAATAAATATTTGAGTCACTAAAATGGGTGAAAGGAGATATATTCTTGTCTTACCTATTCAAAATTAACTTTCTAGCATTTTAAACAATTTTTAGAACGTTTACAATTGTCGATTCAGTCGAAATTCCCAACCAGGACACTACGAGGCACGCTCCCGCGTTTGCTCATTCGCGGGAGCGTGCCGCGCAGTGTCGAGTATATTTTCTATGGTAAAAAATAAATATTTTGAGTCACTAAAATGGGTGAAAGGAGATATATTCTTGTCTTAACTATTCAAGTTTTACTTCCTAGATGATTAAACAATTTTTAGAACGTTTACAATTGTCGATTCAGTAGAAATTCCCAACCAGGACACTACGAGGCACGCTCCCGCGTTTGCTCATTCGCGGGAGCGTGCCGCGCAGTGTCGATTACATTTTCTACGGTACAAAATAAATATGTTGAGCCACTCAAATGAGCGAGAAGAGATATATTCTTGTCTTAACTATTCAAAATATACTTCCTAGATGTTTAAACAATTTTTAGATCGTTTGCAATTGCCGATTCAGTCGAAATTCCCAACCAGGGGACTACGAGGCACGCTCCCGCGTTTGCTCATTCGCGGGAGCGTGCCGCGCAGTGTCGAGTGTAATTTCAATGGTAAAAAATAAATATTTTGAGTCACTAAAATGGGTGAAAGGAGATATATTCTTGTCTTACCTATTCAAAATTAACTTTCTAGCATTTTAAACAATTTTTAGAACGTTTACAATTGTCGATTCAGTCGAAATTCCCAACCAGGACACTACGAGGCACGCTCCCGCGTTTGCTCATTCGCGGGAGCGTGCCGCGCAGTGTCGAGTATATTTTCTATGGTAAAAAATAAATATTTGAGTCACTAAAATGGGTTGAAAGGAGATATATTCTTGTCTTAACTATTCAAGTTTTACTTCCTAGATGATTAAACAATTTTTAGAACGTTTACAATTGTCGATTCAGTAGAAATTCCCAACCAGGACACTACGAGGCACGCTCCCGCGTTTGCTCATTCGCGGGAGCGTGCCGCGCAGTGTCGATTACATTTTCTACGGTACAAAATAAATATGTTGAGCCACTCAAATGAGCGAGAAGAGATATATTCTTGTCTTAACTATTCAAAATATACTTCCTAGATGTTTAAACAATTTTTAGATCGTTTGCAATTGCCGATTCAGTCGAAATTCCCAACCAGGGGACTACGAGGCACGCTCCCGCGTTTGCTCATTCGCGGGAGCGTGCCGCGCAGTGTCGAGTGTAATTTCAATGGTAAAAAATAAATATTTTGAGTCACTAAAATGGTGTGAAAGGAGATATATTCTTGTCTTACCTATTCAAAATTAACTTTCTAGCATTTTAAACAATTTTTAGATCGTTTGCAATTGCCGATTCACTCGAAATTCCCAACCAGGGGACTACGAGGCACGCTCCCGCGTTTGCTCATTCGCGGGAGCGTGCCGCGCAGTGTCAATTACATTTTCTACGGTAAAAAATAAATATGTTGAGCCACTCAAATGAGCGAGAGGAGATATATTCTTGTCTTAACTATTCAAAATTAACTTTCTAGCATTTTAAACAATTTTTAGATCGTTTGCAATTGCCGATTCAGTCGAAATTCCCAACCAGGGGACTACGAGGCACGCTCCCGCGTGAGCTCATTCGCGGGAGCGTGCCGCGCAGAGTCGAGTATAATTTCAATGGAAAAAAATAAATATTTTGAGTCACTAAAATGGGTGAAAGGAGATATATTCTTGTCTTACCTATTCAAAATATACTTCCTAGATGTTTAAACAATTTTTAGAACGTTTACAATTGTCGATTCAGTCGAAATTCCCAACCAGGACACTACGAGGCACGCTCCCGCGTTTGCTCATTCGCGGGAGCGTGCCGCGCAGTGTCGAGTATATTTTCTATGGTAAAAAATAAATATTTTGAGTCACTAAAATGGGTGAAAGGAGATATATTCTTGTCTTAACTATTCAAGTTTTACTTCCTAGATGATTAAACAATTTTTAGAACGTTTACAATTGTCGATTCAGTAGAAATTCCCAACCAGGACACTACGAGGCACGCTCCCGCGTTTGCTCATTCGCGGGAGCGTGCCGCGCAGTGTCGATTACATTTTCTACGGTACAAAATAAATATGTTGAGCCACTCAAATGAGCGAGAAGAGATATATTC
The DNA here is from genome assembly GCA_026168455.1 of Theocolax elegans. Classification (NCBI taxonomy): domain Eukaryota; kingdom Metazoa; phylum Arthropoda; class Insecta; order Hymenoptera; family Cerocephalidae; genus Theocolax; species Theocolax elegans. The sequence goes on from CM047425.1 coordinate 84,665,180, forward strand.
TTGTCTTAACTATTCAAAATATACTTCCTAGATGTTTAAACAATTTTTAGATCGTTTGCAATTGCCGATTCAGTCGAAATTCCCAACCAGGGGACTACGAGGCACGCTCCCGCGTTTGCTCATTCGCGGGAGCGTGCCGCGCAGAGTCGAGTATAATTTCAATGGAAAAAAATAAATATTTTGAGTTACTAAAATGGGTGAAAGGAGATATATTCTTGTCTTAACTATTCAAGTTTTACTTCCTAGATGATTAAACAATTTTTAGAACGTTTACAATTGTCGATTCAGTAGAAATTCCCAACCAGGACACTACGAGGCACGCTCCCGCGTTTGCTCATTCGCGGGAGCGTGCCGCGCAGTGTCGAGTATAATTTCTATGGTAAAAAATAAATATTTTGAGTCACTAAAATGTGTGAAAGGAGATATATTCTTGTCTTACCTATTCAAAATTTACTTCCTAGATGTTTAAACAATTTTTAGAACGTTTGCAATTGCCGATTCAGTCGAAATTCCCAACCAGGGGACTACGAGGCACGCTCCCGCGTTTGCTCATTCGCGGGAGCGTGCCGCGCAGTGTCGAGTATAATTTCAATGGTAATAAATAAATATTTTGAGTCACTAAAATGGGTGAAAGGAGATATATTCTTGTCTTACCTATTCAAAATTAATCCTTACCTAGCATTTAAACAATTTTTAGATCGTTTGCAATTGCCGATTCAGTCGAAATTCCCAACCAGGGGACTACGAGGCACGCTCCCGCGTTTGCTCATTCGCGGAGCGTGCCGCGCAGTGTCAATTACATTTTCTACGGTAAAAAATAAATATGTTGAGCCACTCAAATGAGCGAGAGGAGATATATTCTTGTCTTAACTATTCAAAATTAACTTTCTAGCATTTTAAACAATTTTTAGATCGTTTGCAATTGCCGATTTAGTCGAAATTCCGAACTAGAACACTACGAGGCACGCTCCCGCGTTTGCTCATTCGCGGGAGCGTGCCGCGCAGTGTCGATTACATTTTCTACGGTAAAAAATAAATATGTTGAGCCACTCAAATGAGCGAGAGGAGATATATTCTTGTCTTAACTATTCAAAATTAACTTTCTAGCATTTTAAACAATTTTTAGATCGTTTGCAATTGCCGATTTAGTCGAAATTCCCAACTAGAACACTACGAGGCACGCTCCCGTGTTCGCTCATATGCGGGAGCGTGCCGCGCGGTGTCGATTATATTTTCTACGGTAAAAAGGAAATATTTTAAATAAATAATACGGGCCAATAAGCACATGCGTTTGATGGTACTGATTATAATTCTGATTATAATTTATAATTGTTTACACGTGTATATTAGGTAGTTATATTCACGACTTTACTAATATTTGTAAAATAATTTAACAAATTCCCATATTTATAATAAAGATAAAATGAACATGTAAGTGTGATATATTTTAAAAATAAAACTCGTTAGATAGCTAGTAGTTATTTGAGGTAATGTTTACAAGTCTCTTTTTACTGAGACATTGTTAAACCTGTAACGGGACACGATCCACGTGAACTTCGTCAGTGGTGACGCAAACGGTGCGCATGCGCAAGCGCATATATACTCTTGTTGAGTAAGAGAGAGAGAGAGATAGAGTGAGAGCGCGAGAGAGAGAGAGAGAGAGAGAGAGAGAGAGAGAGGGAGAGTCACAATGACGTGCCAAGGCACACGTAGCAGTACATGATGGTATCAAGCATTAATCTTGATACATATATGTACAATAACGGATGCACTGGCAAAACAAATTAGTCTTTCTACAATACATAAACACGATATTTATTATAATTCTGTTTATTGACATATGCCCGGTATATTAGTTATGGTATTTAGCGCCATCTTGCAACAACTATTTGCGCCATTGCTTCCACTCTAAGTATAATACCACAGACTAAGCGCGTCGCGCACTCTATCGACGAAATTGGTACTAAGCAAACTTTATCAGTAATATAAACTATTTATTTTTTGTTAATATTATGTAAAACGCAAATACAGAAGCACTAGATAATGGTATAATATGTCTTTCTACAAAGTTTCAGGTCAATACAACAAGGACACCCTAAAAAAAGTTTGCACGGAAAAATGACTATTTTTTCCGTGCAAACTTTTTTTAGGGTGTCCTTTACATATTGACTTCAAACTTTGTATAAATACGTTTTATGTTATTATCTAGTGCTTCTGTATTTGCGTTTTGCAAATAAAACAAAAATATGTCCGTTAAATGCAATAATGCATCTACCTTACTCAGTCGGTAATAATCCAGTATGGCACCCCCTTAATTAAATAAAAGTAATTTAATTTAATTAAATTAAAGTTTTAAAATTGTATATCTACACATGCATATACTTCGTACCTTTTTAAAAATTTGACCTGATATAATTGTATAATTATAGAATATTAATTCACAAAATAAATCATTTGCTATATGTAAATAACTAAAAGATCATTTTCTATCCCACATTTAATTTAAATAAATAAATTGACTAGCAAATGTTATATTATTCCTATTAAAAACAAAAATAAGGTTTACATTATAAATGAGCTGCTGTAGCTGTTACGAAGTTAAGTTTTGTAAAACTACGAAAACTGGGGCTTAAATCACCGTTATAATTAATTAAATCACAATATATTTTAATATCTTAAATAGAAGAATACATTCATTTAAATTCATGTATAGTTATAGCAATAAGAAGAATGAAGTGCTCGTTTTGCCTCAAAGTTTTTCCAAAGATTCAAAAAACCGCTGATAATTTCATTCTTAATTTAACAAAATGTTTTAATGGATCACATGTTGCATAAGAGAGTATAATTTATAAAAGAAAAATAACCTTTATGTAAACAATATTTTAAATATTTTAATGTTTGGTCCGGGCATCTATACGTTTATTTAATTTCTAAGATTATCCATATATCAGTATATATATATGTATATATATTTTTAATTATTAAATATTCAATTATTTGATAAAAATCAATGAGAAGGATGTTAAAATACAACATATGGTTGTGAAATTATTACAATTTAATTCTAACTGTTAATGCATTACTTTTGGTTTTTTATATACAACCCTTGGAACTTTTTAAATAATGACTAATAGTTTTGAAATCTATAGTCGATTTTTTTTTATTCTCTTTGCTCATCACCCCGTATACCCATTAAACGGGTTTTTACAGGGACACCCCTACCACCTATGTGTGGGGGTGAAGACATTCCAGTTTTTCCCATCCCGGTCCCCACCGTCTCGCATTCGCTCGGGGTTATGCCCGCGAGGAAGGGAAAACCTTGTAGGAAAACCTTCCCCGAGACGGCCGGTGTATTGAAATATTCTGTTTAGATGTTCAGGTCACCTTGCGTAGGCTCAAACACCGAAACCGAATGTTCCACACCTTCCGCTCACGTTGTGAAGTGTAGAAAAACACCTAACCGATCCCGAAAGACGCACAAGAATGGTGTCACTCAACCAAGTGCCAACCGCACTCAGTGCTGCTTAACTTTCGTGATCGGCCGAGGTGCGTCTCCGCCACTCCGCCACCGTGTCGGTTTTTGAAATTCTATATTTAACTAGAGTTATCTTTTTGGTAATTAAACAATTTCTAGAGTCTGAGTTAATTCCTTTTATCTGCATCGCACTTCCTATATGTAAATATTTCAAAAAATATATATGCCTTGTTCTCGCAGGTATTTATATAGATATATTCTCGAGAGTTTTGTTATTCCCTTATACAATAAAATATAACCCCTTATTATATTTACAAATCCAATTAGAATTAGACCAAACCAGTGTGATACATCAATAAATTATAATAATTAAAAATAGTAAAATTTAGTGAAATGAGTGGTAGTTGCTTTTCACGATAATTCAACTCGATCCCATAAAAGCAGGTTTTAAGAGTATATCCTTCGTGCAGCAGTAAGGCAAGAGGTGACGGTGTCGAACTTTTTTTTTTAATTAATTACAAAATAATTACCGAATGAAGAAAGTTTCAAAAGGTACTTTGAAGGGTAGGACGTAAGTACACGCAGTATAAAACGGAAGCCCGGAGTTGCTTTATCTGCTAGCGGTTTTATATATACGCGTGCCAGTAAAACGCTCGTAAAAGAATCATTCACTGTCATCCGAGTAAAGGTATTTTCTCGCATAAAATAGGGGAAGGTGGGTAAGGTGGTGATGTAGGAAGGGAGGGAGAGGGTGGTAGGAGTTCGTTTAAGATACCTGCAACTAAGCGCTGCTCGAAAAAGTACTCCTCGTACAACCTATATATACCTGTACGGTGTGAGAAGGTTGTTCGTGTTGTTTAAATATCACCTCTCTTCACCGAGTACTCGGACTTTGAAATTAAAAGCGTAATACTTAATATAACAATGCCTGTGTAAGAGTATCCGATAAGATATATCTCGTGTTTTAAAAAACTTTTTTAAGAAGCAAACTTTTTAAAAGTCGTAAAGTATTTTCATAACATTGTACACCTAACTTAACTGCGGAATGTAGTATGCGTAAAAAGTCCCAAAGGTAATTTACTTTAAAAACTTTTGATCTTCTTTAGTACGAAAACGAGTGCTGAATAACTAATTAATTTTTATTACTCTTAGAGTGATGAAATCATTTCCCTTAAAAAAATAAACCTTACATTACAATTAATGAGGAATAAATTAATAAAAAAATGTATCGACCCACGTCGATGTATGTAAATTGTACAATAATAGTCAGAAACTAATGAAAATGCGGAATAAACATTTTTATTACCGATAAAACTTTTTATTGTACATCCCATAATTTATCAAATATTTAATATCTGTTTATTGTGAGATAAAAAAAAACAACATCGCGCATCAAAGTTTCACTTTCTTTAATCAACTGATAGTGCCGTAAAGCTGGAATTGCTTAGTAGAAATAAATGTTTGAAACTTACTTTCAAGAAACGTAAACAACAATCTAATAATATTTGTATACTGAAAATTACTGTACGATCTACATGAAAATAAAAATTTGGTGCTATAATGCCTTTACGAAACGTAGGTTACGTGTTAGAGTAAAACCCAGACGTTACCGAATTTTCGGATAATTAAACTGCATCACTCTAAACGTAAAGGAAACCATAAAGCACTGAACGAGAACTCAATTTTGAATTAATACGACATTCAAGAATTGTAACTAAAATTATTATAGTACAATATCAGTAAACTGTCGGGAGTAAATCCATTTATAACATACTTGTCAGTAGTCGGTTCAGTGCCAATACACATCGGTGTAGATCTTTATAATCTAAATGTATCATTCGTTAAAGATAATAATTCAACGTAATACTTGTACTACGTAACATTGTATGACAAATAATTTACTGTAGCACATGACAACGAAAAATACCGTAAAAGCATCATCATTTTTTGGATCAACTCGGAAAAAGATACTAATCCCTTGGCTATAAAAAAGAAAAAAGAGGTCTTAGATTAAGTAATTTTTCTTCATACTCTGAATTGAACACTTCTAAAAATATGATCACTATACGTGTCAATTTTAATAAAAAATTTATTAATAATATTTAACATACTGTTGTATTATAAATGAACCCTCGTATCGCGTGCACTCTTTTATAAAATATAAGCTAATATATAAAGATAAGGGTTCCGTATTCATTACACCTATGTATTATAGATATAGCTCATTCATTAGATCCATATTTAATTTTACGATTCATATTCATCTTAACTATCATATTAATTCGTAACGGGATGAAATTATGTATTATCAAAAATTATAATTTAAAAATGTTATATTTAAAAGATAAATATAGAGAAATTATAATAAACATCGAAAGAATAAGTTTGTAAAATAAAATACTTTTAAATTTACCTAATTGCAATTGTAGATACAGCTTTACTGATTGAACTAAACCTAAAGTACTTATTCCTCAAATTTGCATATAATTTACCAAATTCTTCAAATTATTAACCTTCAATTTCAGTAAACAATAAATTATCTTGTAAAAATGGATTCTATAAAACTTTAGGAGAATCCGTTTAATGCATAGAGGAAATGTGTAGAGAATGCCTTGAAACTCATTGAAGTACTTGATGCCTAATATTCACAGTATTGTTCTCTTGTGTATATGTACAGGAATCGGGGCACAGTCACATACATTTGGTGAAGCTGACGAGACTGCTCAGGCTCGCTCGACTGTTACAGAAGATGGACAGGTACTCGCAGTACAGCGCTATTATACTTACCCTGCTGATGCTCTTCTTCACATTGTTAGCTCATTGGCTTGCCTGCATCTGGTATGTCATCGCTGAGAAGGAGAGATTGAGGCACGATAAGGACTGGGATCTTGGTAAGAACATTCTTCGTTTCACTGACAACCATTCTTTTTTATCTTCTATATAATAAGAATTAAAAAAAATACTTCACACGCGCTTGCACAATATGTTTAAACTGGTGATGCTCAATTTCATATCAAAATTTGTTTTAACTGTTTTAATTTGTTGTAAAAAAGTAATATGTGAATTTTTAGAGTTTTTGTTCAACATTTTTTTCATTCAACAACATTTCAAGACATCAGCTTGAATAAAAAAGAAAATGGTTAAACCTAAATATATCAGTGAAAACTGCATTTTATCTACAAAAGGAAACGCTTTCAGACACATTGCATGGAATTTAAAGTAGAAAATTAAATATCGAGAAATTAAATTAAATTAAATGTAAAATATTTTATTGAAGGAAATGTTATTTAATTACAATAATTATTATATTCTTGTAAAATTAATTTTAATTACGCTGAACACCCGCTTATTTAAACAAAGCAACAAGATTATATCAAAATCGGAATCATTATATTCATTGCGAAATTTCAGAGTGAGATCACGTATAGAAACCATGCAATATCATTTGTATAAATATTTGTGAAATTAGCGACAAAATTTAAAAACAATTTCAGTGTAGAGTACCCTGGTAAATGCTATCGTAAAGACCATCTGTATACCCTTAACTGAAATTACGAAAACAAAACAAGACTTATTGCGCTAAAATGAGTTATAATTTAAAATATGGATTTTGAACTTTTATCAAGCGTTTTATTGGATATACCTAATAAATGAATAAGAATATATATATAGGTACATCCCTCTCACTAAATGAAATATGTATATTATATCTAATTTCAGTTCCCGTTGAGTAGCACGTACCGTAAAAAATTAGACACGGTAAAAGAAATAAATGAACACAGGTTCTCCATAGCTTTGTAGATACAACCGAGAAAAAGTTATGAGAACGAAAGTTCAAACTAGCTTTAGAAGAATTTACCTTCAGACCTAGATAAGAAATTAAACCGGACTAGGTGAAATGTATTCTTAGAAGTTAGATATTTCACACGGTTTTCTTAACACAAAAAACTTTTGCGATTCAACCCAAGCTCGGTCTTCCTTTCGATTAGCATCTGGGATAGCCATTACTCTCTTGCGTTGTACTTACATTTTCCCCTACGGTGATACTTCCTTCTTGTCAGTTGTACCGCAGTAGTAAGAAATGATATATTTCCACATAGATTTGTGTGCCTGTTGCTTATGTTGCTGCAGCTGTCGTCTTATTTAGAGACGGAAATAACGCAAATAATTTTATTTAAGCAAGAGTAAAGCCAAGTCAAGGACGGGGTTATTATGGAAAATCAAAATTTAAGACTCTTATTTCTTGATTTAAATTGTTACGTATTAATTTTTATAAAATTGATTAATATCGCATTTTGCGTCACAAGGCCGCAAAATGCGTTTTTGCGGACCGAGTCGTCGATTATTGCGGTCACACGAGACCGAAAATCGTTAATCAGAAAATTCGCTTTTGCGGCTTTTTATTTTACGGCGATGTTTTACGAATTTTACGGCTATGATAGCAAAAAAATAATTGTGTCTTCAACAATATATTTTTTTACAGTAACTCATTATTTTAACCATACATTTTTATTATTGTTTTAATGGTATTCAGCGTAACGCTACTAATGTATAAATTTGTAAAGTGATTACGTGTTACACTTAATCAAATTCAAAAACTCAACTTTCTTACTTAATTCTCTACAGAACAAGTATTGCGTCCTAACTTACCTGTTACTCCCTCGACCTCGCACATGACGAAGTACGCAACTTATACAACAACAGTCCCTGGTGTACCATAAAAGACGTTTCCCTTCTCGACTTGTAAATTTTGTCTGCCACGTGATGTGTCTCATGAATCTTACATAAATGTACGCATGTGTAAAGGTAAAATAAAATGAAAATTTGAGATATTGAAAATCACGGATTTACTTTTCAAAAATTGTTTACAATTCGTACAACATAAAATTAATCTAATAAACGTTAAAACTATAGTAAAACTATAGTCTAATAAATGTTAACATTAATTAGAATATTTGTTTATACGATTTATTAAAGACGAAATTGTATTCGAAATCATATCATACAATTCAATAGTCATATGCTTTCTATATAATTGTTAGAAAAATCGATTTTGTTTGAACAATTCCACATGTTTCTTATACCCTTCTTTGCAAGTAGTGGCGAGTGGCAAAAGTGTCGAGACAAGTGGAAATCACGACAGCGATAAAAGGGAAGGACGCGGTTTATCTTCGGGGTAGCTTCTACGCTTAATGCCTTTAATGGCTTTAAATCCGGTAAATGATCGTAAGTTGCACTACTCTGGCAAACGGAAGAAGCTCGAAAACCTTGTCAGATTTGGCTACAAGTTACAAAATTACATCATATGTATGATAGCTATCTTCGTTCTATTAATTCCAAGTTAAGAGGATGTCGAACTCAGAAAATAGTAATTTTTAATACTTTTTTATAAACAAAAGAATAAATTATTGAATAAATCGTGAACGTCATGCCCTTAGGCATGTTTTAAACAGTATACTCAATTTTTTTCAGATTTTTAAATTTGTAATTAAGTTCTGATTGTTGCATTGAAAATTCATGCCTTTTTAGATTAATATAATTACCGACCAAAAATTGTTGATTCAATTATTATTAACAAATTTATTTTCTCTTAAAAAATCAAAACGCCATGCCCTCGCTTTTGTTTTAAACCATCTATACGAATTTTTTCAAATTTTTAATTCAATATTTCCAACATAATTCTTATGTTGAAAGGTGTAGATCCCTGTACCTTGTGTCCGACATCCCGTTAAAACGATTGACTTACGAATAGTTTTTTAAAAAGTAACATTAGAATAAAAAAAAAAGAGGATCTACAAGGTATATTGTTTTAATACTAAATATTAAACATAAAGTTTTTATCAACTAATAAGTCAAAGAAAAAAATTATTGCATACTTATTATATTTAAGTTGTTTATAGATTGTACTTATCCTATTTAAGATTTTTCATTACAATTTATTTTTTTAAAGCATCAGTTTTATCGCAATTTTGAAATAGCGCTATCTTCCACCTAGCAGACGATTTGTAGTGCCACATTCTTCACAAACTTATCCATCCTTAAAATGTAAGAATCTTTCATTCGTTTCTTTCTTTGAGTTTGGAGAAGGTGCCGTAAAAAGAAGAGATCGTACTTTTCCTTGATATTTCTTTTCTACCGTTATATAAGATTATACATAGTTCTATTTAAATAATATACTTATACATGTATATATGACTGAAAATTTAGGTGAAACTTTATTGAATTATCTTAACGGAAATTTTCGTTAACACGTAGCTTTAGTAACTTTAACTTTTTAAATTATTCCATTGCATATAACAAAGAAAATACGCAAAAATTAATTTTATTCCAAAAATAACAGTTAAAATCGATGAATCCTTACTGAACCATATAATTTTAAAGCCATACAAAAATAATGAAAATGTAGTAATTGAAAAGTTTAACTGCGTGTATTTGTTTTAATTACCATTTTAACTTTACCTTGCAATTGTCATGAGCCTTATTCTACTCGTATTTGAAAAATGGCTAATTAAATCCTTAAAAATCGTTACAATTTCTCTAGATTTTTGGAGTCCGTTCTTTAAGGAATTTTAGCAAATTTTGAAGACTCGTATTTCCACGAATTTAGTAACAACATCAACGAAACACATTGCGTCAAATTTGAACGCACCTACCGTATTTAGTGTAACTTAGTCGTGGCATGTGCCACGTTAACTGTTGTACCACTCCTTGACAGAGGAACAAACGTCAGAAACAACAGAGCTCGTATTTGACTGGATTTGCGACATCGGGTCGGATGTACACGCAAATATAGAGACCTACTCACTCACACGCACACCAGCCTACATGTATATATAAACTGAATTTCGAAGCGCATCGTCGAATTACCCTGTCGGAACGCAACCAAGACGCTCCTCCGTTCTTCGCTAACAGCAGGTTTCCTGTTTTGTGGTAAAACGGGGAGGGATAGATTCACCTTTCTTGAATTTTAATCCACTACAATCTACGAAGGATTTACCATCACAAACATATACTGAACATATTATGTGCAATTTATCCGTGCGTACAAATACAATGTCAATGACGAAATTTAATGTAATCGTACTTCATTGTACATACAGTCAGATGTATAATAAAATTTGTTATTTTTATTTTATTTTTCAAAATTTAGTAATAAACGATAAAAATTAATCAAATTTTGTCGTTAATAAATGTAAATACTTACAATATATCTATAATATGATCGATCCACGTATACAACTACGAATTTACAAAAGTTTTAGTTATATATATGCATCCTTCGCACAAGAGTTCCAATTGTTTGGAGAATCGAATACACTTGGATAAATTGATTTAATTTGCTTGAATTTAAATTGTTGAATCCTCTCGCGAATGAAAGAAGTAGATGCGGTTTGAATTTTTGCTAAGGCAAAATCGATTCAGACTGGGAATTGATGCACGAATTCTCAACGTAGTCGCGCATCTATTTTTAAATACTGCTTCTTGTTACATTGCATTTTCCTTATTGTGCATGTGCATGCGTGTGTGCGTGTGCGTGTGTGTGTGTGCTCGTGAACGTAATACACGAGATGCGGGTCCTGAAAAAGGATAAATTAAAATATATAACCTGGATTTAAATTAAAAAAAATCGTGCAGTCGACAGAATTACAAAAATGTATAACTTGTCTAAACCTACTCAAAACTTATTTTTGTTCAATCATGCAAAAAAAGTATCTTCTCTGCCTTATTTTTTATTTAAAATGAGTAAAAATGTGTAATACGTCCAGATTTTATTCTTTATTCCCTATTTATATTACACAAAGAGAAAAATTTTATACAAAGTGTCTAAATGCTGTAGATAAAAATTATAGTGTCAGTTTGGTAAAAATTTCAATGTTATTTTATATTTTTATTACAATTCTGGACAGACATTACTAAAATAACCGAACGTCAGCGTTTTACCCTTAAAAAATGGGTAATTTATATTAATTTTTTTCTCTCCGCGTATACGCATACAAAACATCCTCTGTGAATATTAAAAGAAGCAACTTTTCATCTGGATCATCGGGATCATTGAAACATGAGCTTAATGAAATAATTTATAAACGTATATAAGAAATATGAGAGGGAGAGGGGAGAATATTAATTAAGCGAATCTACTTTTCAGGATGGCTGCACGCATTAGCGGATAGGCTGAAAATGCCAGATGTTGCCAACGTAACCCATACAGAAAGCTACCTCACGGCACTTTATTTTACGTGCAGTAGCTTAACCTCTGTAGGATTCGGTAACGTTTCTGCCAACACAACCTCTGAGAAAGTATTTTCCATCTGCACGATGCTCGTTGGAGGTAAACCAGTTTATAAATTACGACTCACAATATATATTACACTTTCAATTCTATTTATTTGTTCCACTAACTTAATAGTATACAACTTAATTTAACTTAAACAAGATTTTTCTATGCCCTACCCTCTAATCATTAAAAGCATAATAAATAATATTTTTGTTACTGCAAAATTTATAATATCTATTAATAACTATAATGATGAACAAGACACACAGATTATCAAATAAAGTTCATTAGATTTATATGCAATGTTATATTAAATAATTTTGTACTTGGGAATGCATACGTTCATATATACTTGTATGCAGTTCCATATTGAGACTAGAAGAGTCCAATGCATTCTTATTTTTCTACTTGTCCAAAACTGTGATAAATATGCATATATTATAGAGAAATATTAAACTTATAACTGTCAGAACTGTTATAATTTATTAGGTTCTTGTTATATTTTCATTTTCATGATTGATTATCACAAAGACATAATTTCATATATACCGTAAATTCAATTTGTCATACACATTTCCTTTCAAAAATGTAATACATTTTGATTATTGATAATGATGTCACTTTTGACATACACTATTTATATAAGTATATTAATACAAATATTTTGCAATGTGCAATATTATAAAAATGTTTTCTGTTTTAATTTACCGTTTTAATGATTTAATAGTTTTAAAACCAATTAATTTAAATCATTTAAAACGCATAAATTGAACGTGAAATACAAGAAAGTTATTTTCTACTAATATTAAATTAATAAACATATTTATTTATATTATCGAAAATACATAATATTTTAAAACTATCAACAAAGAAATGTGTCAATAAAGTAAGATGTATGTCAGTGTGTCATGTAAATCCCATTAATATTGCAAAATTGCATTATAGCATATAATTTTCTTCGATATTTGAATAATAGCGCTGATGCACGCTCTGGTATTCGGTAACGTGACGGCTATCATACAGCGAATGTATTCGAGAAGATCTCTGTACCAAACAAAATGGCGTGACCTCAAAGATTTTCTGGTGCTTCATCAAATCCCTGATGAACTTAAGCAACGGATGCAAGATTATTTTCAGACTATGTGGTCTCTTAATCACGGAATCGACATTCATGAGGTACGATTTTACGGATATCTGTATATACGTGTATTACACATTATTTAAATTATTCGTAATTATTGGAACATCGATTACAATTTATACAACTTGAACGCGCACGAATCATTTTTTTTCTTTTTAATCAATATTTAATGAAAATTATGCAAAATTATGACAATTAAGTTACGTTACAAGTATTGAACGAAAAATAAGGTATTTAAAACTCATTCAGATAATTGATTTTGCTTCATTTTCAAATAATAAAGACCGACAAGTTTTACTGAAAATTAAATTTTTTACTTGCATTTGCATAGCTTTGCTCCAAGATAATTTATACAGTACCTTTCAAACAAATGATTAAACCTTCAATTTCCAGTCATCTTTTTTAACATTTTTCGTAAAATGTAAATTTGGAAAAAGCTAATTATGCATTATAATTGGGTAGATAAATGAAAAAAACGATTTGTTATTAATGTTTAAACTCGCGTCTTATTATTAATTATATTCACTTTTGCACTGTCCTTCAAAAAATCTGTTATCTTAATTTCACAATCTAATTTACATAAAATGATCACTTTTCTATATTTCCTTTATTCAATCATTTAAGAAACTTATTAAATATGCATGGTCATTACATTATCTTTCAATCAAATTTTTATATCGAGATTCAAAAAGTTCAAAAGTAAATTGTCTAGAGTCTACATTTTTTGAAGTTTCAAATTTTGTCGTACTTGTTACTTAGATAATATAAGTTTGAATTTTCAACTTTTCTGTAGCATAACTTTTAAGAACGCATGAGACCGCAATCCAACAAGACGAGATACATAACATATATTCAAATATAATGTCAAATTATCAAAACTTTCGATACGTATGTAAATATTGATTAACTTATGAAAAATTTTTCAAAACTATTTTCGTCTAAAATTTAAAATGTAAAATTTTTGTAATTTATTTAAAGTTTATATTATATCCTTGTTTGCTTTACATACATATAGTTATCATTTAACTTTATATAAATTATTCGTTTTATAAGTTTCTTTAAATTTCTAATATTATATAAGCATAGTTATGGTATAATTATTATAATGTGTAAACGATCAATTACTATCTTGAATAAGAATAGCGACTTATTCATTATTATGATTTTTCACGAACGATATAATATCGACGTATAAATATATTTGTATACATGACATGAAAAATATTGTGTGTAACTAATTTCAAACTAGTTTATCTTAAAGACTAATCGACGATATTTGTACAATAACTAGAAAATAATTATCATATTGAAATATAATGTTTAATTTAGTTGTATACTTCAATCACACTATTATTCTCTTTACAATGTACTAAATGTTTACTTTTTAATCAATGTATTAACATGCTGATAAAAATTTTAATTAAAGTTCATAGGTATTTACATACCGTTTGCTTTGAAAATCACTTAATGAAAAGATTGTTGATATATAATTATTATTATTATTACCGTTAAAAATATTAAAACTCTTTTGCTTTGGTTATAAAATACGATTATCTGTGTAAGATAAAAAGGGTGTTTAATATTGACAACCTATTAATTCCATTATTACTTTATGTGTGAAATCATTTATTTGAAAAACTAATTTAAAAAAGTAGAGTGACTGAGAGATAAATTAAAAAAAAATGTCATTTAGTCTCGCGTAAAATCGATACTATAGGATGATTTGTATTTCCTATTATTAATAAGAATCGATACAAATCTAGCATTGAGGCGAAATAGATTTCTTTTACAAGTGTATTTAGATCATGAACGCCTAATTATTTACGATCTGTTTTTTCCAAAAGAATAGTTAATAAAAGATACAAATTTATTTAAATGAAGTTATACGAAGATGATAATAATAATAATAATAATTAGTGATACTGTGGCTACATAATTAACAAGCTTCAATTGCTTTTCAATTGGAGTCTCTTGGATATAATTACGCAGATGAATCGTATAGATACTGTAGCTAATTAGTTGAGAATATAAATTTAATTAAATCGAACGTGTTTTGTCCGGGTACAGACGCTTAAAGAATTTCCGGAAGAGCTGCGAGGCGACGTCTCGATGCACCTACACCGCGAGATACTAAGCCTACCGATATTCGAGGCAGCTTCACAAGGTTGCCTAAAGCTGCTCTCACTCCATATACGCAGTATCTTCTGCGCCCCCGGCGAGTTTCTCATTCACAAGGGTGACGCGCTGTCCTACATTTACTACCTCTGCAACGGCTCTATGGAGGTCGTGCAAAACGAGATGGTAGTCGCTATTTTAGGTAAGTTCGAATGCACGGAAAAATGAAATCTTTCGCTCTCCTCGAGAAGTGGGATAAATTTGAGTTATATAGCACTTTGCCTATAGGTCTCAAAACTAGAGAAAATTGTACTCGATTGTACAAAATGTGCGCACATTTATCTTCACTGTTATTCAAAGTTCACGCTTTTCCAGGATTTTTTTAAATTTCTTTTTCTCTGTCTCTCTTAGTAAAAGAAAGTAGAAAAAGAAATTGAAGAACGAGGAAAATTAATTTATACGAAAGATTGCTTAACCTTGCTCCCTTATAATATCTCAAGTGAACTACCACTTAGTAAGCTTCCGCGGTAATCTCCGCTAACGTTTGTATTTCAATTCCCAACGTTTTAATACCGATATTGACTAGGTAGCGCCTAATTATTAATTAAGATTATTAAATTATAATTATCCTAGGTACAATATATTCCACTGTACTATAGATCGATTAAACTTGTTAGTAATATACATATACATAAATTCATTACTGTCGTAACTTATTTTTTCTAGATGCAGAAAAATGTTTCAGTGAACTTGTTTTTCCAAATGTCTCCAAGGTTCTTAAGTTTACCTTGCGAGTACGATTACGGTGTACAATTTTTTTTGTGAATAAATATTATAAATTAATAGAAATAAATTAACTAGAAGAAAATATGAATAGAGCTATGATTTTACAAACTGTTAACCTTTTCTATATAAATCGAATTTAGTTTTTCATAATAAAATAATTATATAAGCATGTGCAAAAATGGAAAGGCATTTGCTCTGGGAAATTGCACTATCCATATAGTGGACCAAGAATATATATAGAGAGCCTCTCCTCTAAACCTAAATTTAGTTCGAATAAATCGTTATTTTTAATTTATATATTTATTAATTTTTTTTTCTTTTTTTGTTATTTAACGTCGCTCTATTTATGCTGCCAGGGCTAATCAGCGTTATTTTTAATTTATATATTTATTAATTACATTACCAAATGTTAATAAAATCGTATATATAAGCTAACCTTTTGTTTAAAAAAAAATGTTTTCTAATCGTGTTTTGTAAAACTACAACAATCCATTATACATTCCAAGTCATACGGTCAAAGTGATTATTCTCCTGCTGACGGAGAATAACATTACTTATTATTGAATTACAATACTTCAACTTAAAATCACGGATCTGGAACACCGTACGCTCCAATACAATTTCGAGAATTCGACGAGAGTTTCGAAACTCGAACCTCGCCAAAGCTTGCCGAGTAATTAACTATACTATTTCGAAGCATCACTCAAAATACACCCACCTCTACTTGTTCACTAGAAACTGACCTTCCCTTGTCTCTTACTCATTCCGATAAATGTATTTATCAACGAAATCTTTCATATGTATAAAAACTTTGTATCGTACAATTTTAATGAGACATGCTTGCAGATAGTTCAAATCAAAGGAATAAATTTTACCAAACAATTGTTATAACGAAAAAAACAAAAATTTACATCTTTGTAAAGAATATTTGAAGCGAAGTACCTATTTTTCTAGTCAAACTATGAAATCTAAATTGTTTCTCATTTATATGGAAATATATGTCAAAGTAAAAACGTACCTTCTATAAACTCTGAGTGTCTTGCATCATGCACTTTAAAATATTTATTGTTAGCGTCTGATAAAAAAATGGAATAAAATAAAGGAATCTATGCAACATGCTACGCATGTAACGTGTTGCATTTATTTACCTTATGATCGTGTAAAAAAAACGTTAACTTACTTGCGTGTATTATAAGAACACGTATATAACTACGCAAGTTTACAAAAGACTTCAAAAAATTAATAATAATTATTATAATTTGCTGTATATATTATAAAATTAGAACTCAGAAAATTGTGACATAATTAATGTAGTCGTTTATACCAGATATATAGTCTTTAATGAGAAATCTGTGTAGAAAGAACAGCCGGTAGTGAGATGGGCAAAGTTACGGATGGACTGGCATTTAATTGGAGGAATTCGCGAAGCGGTTAGCCATTGCTGTCGCGCAGACTTACTTTCTCAGATTGCTGATGAAAAATATCTCTTAATTCTTAAATTGCTTAAAGAGGCTATTTTACTGTCTCTTTCACGACTTTCTTTAAAGTACAATTTAAAGGAGCAATAGTTGTATTTATGCTGAAAAGTTAAAATAATTACTCTTTTAATTGTTCTTGTTCATGCAAAGTATTTTTCCGTTTAATTTAATTCGGTTTAAAATTAACCATTATATTGCAAAATCATTTGTAAAGAAATAAATAAAGAATAAACAATACACAATAATTTAACATAGGAACAAATGAAAAACTATAAACATAGAAATAAGAATCACATTATTCTACAAAATTATTGAAATAATTACAATACATATCTTGATTAGCATAGTAAAATTCCAAATAAACTCGACTTTCTAATTATATCTCCAATATTTATTTTTTATTGTTCATTACATCTCTTTTTCGTTGAAAGATAAAATATGTTTTTCGCGAGAAAGGATGTAACTTCAATAGAAAGACGAGTTTCATTGCAATAACTGTCAAGTAACTTAGGAAATAAACAGGCGTGTAAAAAGTATATTTATTGCCTTTATAAAGATAAGCATTTGTTTCAATCAATAAGGTATTCTCGTATAGATTTTATATCATTGAAAAGTAAAAACCTGTTTTCTTCTAGATTTAGAGTATAGGGGAGGTCGTTTGATTGCGTACGGGTCATAACTAACTCGAAGAATAAAGAGATAGTGACGACCCAAGAAATTACTTAAAACTCTTTTGCACTATGTTTTACCATAAATCCATATAACTTATTAAACATATTTTCTTTGTACCCCATGAAATTTTAAGCCATTACTATATAATTGTACAAAATATCAGTTTAAATTTGTATAAGTAAGTTTCAATAATTAGAATAATGAAGCACTATTATTCAATGATTTGGTAATAATATTTAATATGTATATAATAATATTTGTGAATTTAATAATAAGAAAGTTAACGTCGATACGAAGAATACGCATATAATTGTATTAACGTGAAATGACTGGTGGTGAACAGGGAAAGGTGATCTAGTCGGTTGCGACATCAACGTCCACCTAGCTCACGGCAGCAACGGCGGGGGTTCTGGGGTTGGTGGTTCCAGCGGCAACGACGTGATCGTCAAATCGAGTTGCGACGTCAAGGCCCTCACGTACTGTGACCTCAAGTGTATCCACATGCAGGGTCTGGTGGACGTCCTGCGACTTTACCCCGAGTATCAGCACGAATTCGCCCACGACATCCAACACGACCTCACGTACAATCTGCGCGAGGGCTACGAAGTCGAGGTGATTTATTTGCCCAATGAGACGCGTATACCCAAAACTATTACCATTTTTCCATACAGCTTATTGTCGTTAACAACACCGTCGTGTTTCTTGTTGTGTCCTATCGTTGTTTGCCTATGTTTATTAATGCCACGATCCAAGGTAGTATGAAACTCTTATTTCTCTCTCTCTCTCCCTCTCTCTCTCTCTCTCTCTACATCTATATCTAACTGTCTATAGCTATCTACTTTAACGGCCTTAGCTTGGTCTTTATTATTTCTCTTTGATCGTACTTGTCTCTTCGGCTGCAGATAGATTCCAAAGGCTACCGCCATCCGATTGTCTTAATTATTAGTACGATCTTACGAAATTTTGTTTTTATTCAATGGAAACGATTTTTAAAGTAGAAACAAGGTATTCCCAAAAGATCGATAGAAAATGGCTAGTTATGACCTAAAACATGGCTATTTCTAACCTCAAACCATTTAAAATCGCCATATTTCAATTTGTATAGTCTTCTTTTGACTTGTCGTGTATGGACTGGCAATGACGTCATCTGAAGTGAGCTTTGCATTACATTTCTCATTGCTGCTGTTTATAGAGCGTACCACATATACACATATACATACTATTTAAATTTGAGAAAATAAAATGGTAATGCATGGATTTGCATGTGAATGTCTCGCTTTATTCGCATTCTCTGACATTAACACGACGAATATGTTTTGTAGTAAATTAATTTCATAACCATTTTTATCGTTTTAGAAAAATAAATCATTTGCTTTTAATTAGATTTCATTGTGTTAACTAGCTTGAAAATTAAACTGCATTTCGTGAAATAATTAAAAACAATATTTGTTATACGTTAAATTAGTAAATTAGTTTGGTTTTTGCTCTTTCTCATGTTGCACAAAGGATTCATAACAAACAAATATAATATGTAACAAAAATAAATTGGTACAATACTACAAATAATACTATAAAAAAGAAAATACAAGCTGTAAAATATTATTGTTATATTTAGATTTCCAATTAAATTGTATTGTAATTTCAAACGTTTTTCATGTTAATGTTTAAATTTAAAAATTAAAATCTGGGATTAATTTTTCTTATGTTTTTCTAATTAATAGTATAGGGTTTGTAACAAGCTGAATTTAATAAATTAATTTATAATCGTTTCCTAGTAAGTTACAAAGAATTTAATAACTTAAGAATGCTGTGGTTTATGGTTTTACTTTGTATTTATTTTTAAATCTCTATAACTATACAACTATGCGAGACAAGATATATTTTATCGCATTTAAGGTAATAATACTTGTATCTAATTTTACCGTTATTTTATTAAAAGAGGATATATTAATAAATTATATAAATATTTGATACACTTTCAAAACTTAAAATGTAAAAAAATGAAAATACAATCGCTTAATCTATTATTTTATATGTAAATAATGTTAAATAATGTTAAATATTTTCCTGTAAAATATATGAAAAGAAGTCATAACTATTTTTTAAAGTTAGACGCAATTAGAAAAAAATCGCCAAAACACGTTATTATTTAATTTCTTGTTGCTAGTAAATAGATAGAAAAATGAACTTCGAGTATATCTTATGTTCACAAATTTCACTTTTATTTCTAATATTACAATATTTAATATTCAAATTTAAGTTAAATCTCACCAAATGTTAGATAAATTATTTTATCGACTAGAACCTATTAATGTAAATTTTTTATTTTCATTGTTGTGTGATTAAAATTCATGTAATTGTACGTATGAATGTACACGCATTATCTGCAACTTTGTACGCATATATATAAAACAAATATTTAGTACATGTTCGATGCGCTATTAATGCACGATCATCAACACGATTGATGGATTTTGGGAAAAGTAAATGTACACGCATAGATATACAAGTACTTTGAGCAAGTATATTTGACGATTTCCACGCAACTGTGACACCTTATTTCTTTCGCTTTAACATCGTAACGTTCTTCCTAAAGCAGCAAGAGTCGGAAATAAACGGCGGACCCTCGTTGACTCTTCCCTCGATCAGCGAGGACGACGAAAACGTACCTGAAGAAGGTGAGACTTCGCCGCTCTCACCGCCCAACAGATCACCCCTTCACGCGTCGTCGAGTCCACGGCACGCGAAATTCAGGTATTTTTACATCCACCAACAATTTACAGTACGTCGTCGTTTCCTTGCAACATTCACCTAATGTACGTACTTGGTATTGTATTGTAGGGACGAGTACCAAGGTAAAAGGCCACCGAGGAGTGCTTTAAGGAGCAGATCAGCTCAAGTACCGACTCAAGAGTCCGTTGAAGATCGTGGTTCCGTGGAGCGATTGTTGACTCTTCATCAGGATGTTGCGACGCTCAGCTACGAGGTTCCTAACAATTTTTAAACAACTAATTCGGTTAAATTATCTTGACTATATCGAAAGTAAAATTAACTAACAAAAATGATGTAAAAAATGATGTAAAATGACGTAGTAAAATAGATAAAGTATAGCTGATGTATAGGTATGGTTAACGAATTTATATGTCGACAGGTGCGAAACGCCATCCAGGCGCTGCAAATATTGACGAGCTCGCCTCAGAGCAATCCAAATCTACCGACGCCTGGTCGCGGCGGCAGCAGCGGGGTTTTGGCGCGAAGCTCCTCGCATCCACCGGACGCGCTGTGCTGGAATCCGCCGGCGAGGCTCGTCAGCCAGTCGACGCAGACCGACTGGCCGGCGGATCTGCTGGAGTGTTGGGTGCGCTCGGATCCCCAACGCGTCCTCAGGATCCTCGGCCTCGACCCCGAGCTCTTGCTGCGACCAAACGCACCGGCCTCGCCCACGCCCTCGCCCTCGTCGCCTCCGCCCCCGCCCTACGAGCCGCTATCGCCTCTCCTCGGCTCGCCCGCACAATCGCCATCCCAGTCGCCTGGTAATTACACCCACTCGTTGCCTCCCTCTCTCGCCTCTTTCGCCTCTTTCGCCTCCTTTACCCCTTTCTCCTTCTCCCTCTCCCCCTCCCTCTCCCTCTCCCTATACCTATCCCTCTCATTCTCTATTTTCTTTATTCATCTCTCTGCGCATTCCAAGTGCTCTTCGATTTTCCTCCCGTGTTTCTTGGCTGCGTGGGGGTAATACGTTTCTTGGGTTTTCATTAATTTTATTTTTTCTATATATATATATATATATATATTACTCCCCCGCCGCAATAAGATTCTTCAAGTGAAAATACCAAGTAACCACAGTCTCTGACTATAACGACATTCCTTTATCGTAATAAAATAGAGAATGAAAAATAACAATTACAATTTAAGTATTGATCATTGAAACGAATCTAGAAAAAATATGGGAAGAGAATTTGAGCAATTGGATATGCATTAACACTTTTCATGCTTTAAGCTCTTTGATACCTATATATGTATATATATATACACACTAGAGGCTATTGGATTTCTTATTTATTTAATATTCTGTAAAATATCTTCAATCTATTAATAATTTGAAGTAGACAATTGCATATTTTCTACAATTATAGATATATATCTATAGCTTTGAAATATTTGAACATTTATATTTGCCATTTTTTAAAATATGAACTTAATTGTACACAAACAAATGTAAAGATTTTGCTTAACTTTCAATGAAAGATACTGTAAATTATAAATTTAAAACAAGAATTGTAGGTTTACTTTCTTAAAATATTAAATATATATATATATACATACAATATATATATTAAAGGTTACTTTCACTCCCTATTAGAAATCTGACCATAACTGTAACGTTTTTTAAGCCAAAAAATGGCCAAGTGTCATAAAATACCGAATAAATGCCCAATAAATGGCAAAATTAGAGTTTTTTTTAACCTTCAAATGTTGAATTTCTACTAGGGCTAATGCACAATTAATTCCAAATACAAGATCATGTAATTAACATTTTCCATTTGCATATTTGAATTATCATTTGAAATAATATTGAATTGAAAGATGAATTTACAGGGAGTAGCAGATTTCCATTTGAGCGTCGCACATCAGGCCGAATTGGTCCGCCTGGTTGCTGGGATAATAGCGGTAATGCTCATAGTAAGGCGCAGCATCGCTTTAGTGCCGGTGACGCTGATAGAACGTCACCGCTTTATCAAGCCTTCAAGGCGCTACGTCGATTGCCCGAATCGCGGTCTCTTACTTTCGATCTATTCGATAGCTGAGTCGAGCCTTCCCGCCCAGGTTAGTAACGTGTCTATATTTTTCTTCCGATAGTTAAAATAGTATCCTGCACATTTGCCATCTAATTGTACAGCCAGTTACGATTTATCAAATAATTAGAGTACCAGTGTATGACACCTACAGTAATAAGATATATTGTCCAGTAATCCTAGTAATTTGAGCTGTTATTTATTTTAATGAAATTTATTATAATTATAGAATTATTATATTAGTATATATTTCATTTGAAAATATAATTGGTATCAAATGTTCATGCCTTTACTTTTTCACATTAAAAAAAAACTCGTTGTTGGATTTTTCATAATGTATGTAATCTAAATATTTAATTTTCAATTAAATCCCGTACACGAATTAGAAATTTCAAATAATATAAGATTTATAAAATTATATTTTTTCGTATAATACGTTTAATGCATTAAAATAAACCGTAACTTTTTTAATACTTGTATCATTTTAATACCTTTCTAGTAACTAATTTAAGCTTATGTTGATTATGTATACTATACAAGTATAATATTAGGCAGTAGTATATAGTTAGATATAGGAATAACTAAACATACGCTCTACTACCTCGGGAAATAATTAAAAAATATGTTTGTTTGATATAGGGCGACAGCCCAGCGGGGACGATTCATCGACGGACTTAGGCACCGAGATCTAAAGAGTTGGACCGACACGGCACTCGTTAGAAGGACGTAGCTCGGCTTCCAAAGCCGCTGAATTAATTAAAGCGACAAGGCGCACACACGCACGCTTCTATTTTTGTATATTTTTCCTCCCGATCGCGAAGAAATTAATCATTTCGGCGATCACCACGAGCGACCGACACCGCTCACTACTGCCCAGAATATTGCGCGGAGCTCCCGGGAAATAAGAACGAATTTGCGTCTATAACTACTCCAAATCTTTCTTTGTGTTACACGCATCGACCTTGGACGATGCTTAATTACTAGCGAATATTTTACTATCCTTTGATACGGCTATTATTTACGCCTTCAATATTTTTTACGGTTTATACGTTACTCTCATATTTATTTCGTATATTATCGTTCATTTCAACCTAACCTTTGATAAAGACTCTTTTGAAATTGTATCGCGAATCAAAAGTAATACGAAATGATGAAAGTATAGTTGTAATTAAAAAAACAACTTGTATCAAATAATTACGAACGAAAGTTTCTTTATCAATGGGAATTTCGTAAGTAGATGTTACGTTGCCTTGATTATTTATTGTTTGGTTTAGCTATAATTATATAAATGAGGATTCGAGGTGACATTTCCTTTCTCGCTCCCTCGTGAAATTCTGAGCGCAGAACGCACAAAAGGACTGAGAATCCTATTATTCTTTTTCGTTTCATCTTGCATATCGAATCATATCTTTATATCGCGATTATATACATATCGAATCAATGAAAATAATACTATATAGATGCTCGATAACATCTCTATTACCGAATTCAAAATGGCACAAATTCGATATTAGCATATGTGTATATTAACATTTCAAAATCGTATATTGCTTTTGTCATTTTTACTGAATATATTCGGCTTTTTGTATTTTCTGTACTTACTGTAGATTTTTTGAGAGGATTTTCCAACAAAATTTTATACCGTACTTTAGTTTTCAGATCTACATAGAGATATTTTGCAAAGTAAATTTTCTATTCTCTGAAAAATAAAATATCTAAGAGTTTAGAAAGAGAGAGAGCATCGGCTTTATCAGCTTATTTTGAGATATTTGAACGAAAATTCTTTTTATTCGCAATGTTTAAAAAAGGGTATCGTCGAAATACCTATATCGTCGACTGAAGCACGAGACACAATTAAAACTACTCAATAACATTTATATAATTAAATATTCATGATTATTTAGACTTTCAAAAAATCTAATAATTAACTTACAGTTTTTAGATCATTTTCGTTACGTGCAATATATTTTTTAATTTATTATTAATACAGCACATTATAAAATTGCAATTAATAAAGTTAAGCAAATACATTAACAGGTATTTATGTGCGTACTTTAATTTTGCAATTATTTTAATTCAAGAACTTACTTTTAATATTCTTTAACATCACTTTTTTATGCTTTTATTTTTAAGTTAATTACGACAGATGCAGGAATTGTAATTTTTTTTACGTTGCTTTTTTCATGCTCCCAATTTGGTGTTAATCAGCGACGCGGGTCATGCGATGTCTTTGTGAAAAATTGTAATTTTTAATAGAAAGACTGTAATATTTGCTCTATAATATATCTGGTTACATTTATCTTCAATAACATACTATGAAGTTTCAGTACTCTGAGTATCCACTCTATTTTCTAAATTTACGAAGTTTTCACGCGATACAGAGTCAAAGAATGCAAGTTAAGGAATGCAGTTTTAGATTTCCCATATATTTAAAAGAATCAAACTCACTAATTTTCGCATCAAGTATCGAGACTATTCAAATAACAATAAAAAAATTAATTCATTTTTCTAATCAGCAATAAACTCGGAAACATGTTGTTCAGCAAGAAAATACATGACAATTACTTTACAATTTTAATTGAAAAGATTCGAGTCAGTATATCGCGCTAGAAGAAGAAGAGCTAGAAGAAAGGAGACCTTCACCCTTCCCACGGATGATGTTTCTAGCGCCCTGCGACTCTCCGCGTGCCAATCGAGTCATTATTTTTATTTACGTTTTTATCAATTACTCAGAAATTTATTCGATAATCTAGGTTCAGCTTTTGTTTATGATTTTTGTAATGCTATATCATCGATCACTTTAGTTTTTTATTCACGTTCCTGCATTTTTGCGTAAATAACACCCTCTGTAACTGCATATTTGCTTATTATCATAAGATTCTATATATAATACACCATATTCTCCACCTCGTTTCTTTTAATTTTTATCGGAAAAAACTTCATAGGGTTTTCAAATACTTATATAAATGATATATTTTAATTTGACAATATTTTCTGTATTTTCGTGTAACACCCACATCTCTTTAAATCGATGTCGATCTGACATTTCCATATAGAGAAATTAGCTACTAAAACTCTTTAAAACTTTAATAATGATTTTGAAAAAATTTTGATGAAAAATATATTAATCCGGGTTCAAATCAAATTCCAGTATTTTCTTTTTTCAGCAAAGTTAAAAAAAATATTCGGTCTAAAATCATTATTCATAAAAACTGAAGCGAGTAGATTCATTTTTTTGTCAATATATTTTCAAATAGGGCAATTATCTATGTGATTATTGAGGTTAAAAAATTAAAAATTTGTCTCATAAATAATAATAAGAAAATGAAAAAATTTGGTTTTTTTATTAATTATATATCTATAATTTCACACATTATTTATAATATTTTTTTGTCGAAATAAAAAAAATAATTTTTTCGGAAACACGTAACGAAATTGATTTAAATTTTTAACTGGAAGATACAAGAGAAAATATTAAATTTTTAAATGCAGCATCTATAACTACTTAATGATTCGTTATGCTTTAGTTTATAGAGTGAATTAGATATTTATCTTGCAGGCAGTCTAGAAAGTGTTATCTAAGCAATAATTAATTGATTAATAAAATATTAATTAGTATCGGTTGTAATTGACCTCGGATGTAAGATAATATGATAAACAATTTAAAATAACATATTATTTCGTATATTATATAGAATAAACTAAAATTATTCAATTTTCTCTTTCTTAATAGCTATTTTTGAGGAAAAAGTATTTAAAAATGATACACACACGTTTTCTATTACTGCCTGTTCGAATAGACCTAAATGAAAGCTCAGCAGTCGACGTAAATTTCGTTAAAAATTAAACGGTCTTCGATTGTATCGTCGTGACGTAGGCTCGACGTTGGCCAAAACGTTCATTCTTCCGACGCAAAAAAAGACTCCTGAATCATTCCATAATTTAAGCGCGTATATATATATATATACTTCATGCTGTGATGAGTTAGAAAGAAAATTTAATCGATTTATCGCACGCGGATGATTCGTCGGAAAATTCACTGGCAGCTCGGTATATGTTCTGAGCAACTTGTACATTAAATTAATTAAAATTAACAAAGAGAGAAACAACAAAAATGATAGAGTATATATATGTCGCGTAAAGTGAGCGCAAACAACAACGCTATTCCGACATCGCTGTTTATTACTGTATACTGTAAACAACCATAGAAGTGAGTAAAAAAAACATAAGTAAACTAAACACGCAGTCGATGGTATACGTACGTCGCCGGTTGAACAACTCGAGTGTAGCAATAAATTTCCATCAAGAAAAATAAAACTCTTCGATGTAAAAGCACATAATCGAGCGATATCGTATACGCTTATACATCATATATATATATATATATATATATCCTTCTCTCGACAAATTTAACGTCAACGATCGTTTTAGTTGCTCTCAAGAGCAATAATGACATTAAAAATTCATTGGCTAATCGAGAGACAATGTCGCATCAGCTCTTGAAACACAAATTGTTTCGAAATGATAAATAAATAAATAATAATAAAATGACTACGTGTAAAATGTACAGAAATCGTACTTGTAAGAATACGTACTTATGTAACTGTAAGTATTTTAACCGAGCGCTTAATCAATGTTTGTAAATAAGATGAAAATATTAAGAGACAAAAAATATGTGATGGAGGCACGGCTAAGGCCATGCACAATATCGTATTCGTTCAATTTTTCACGTCGTAAATTGTGAAAGCGCGACGTCAATTGTTCAAAAACAATACCTAAATATTCATCGCTGGACGAAGAATAATTAAAATATAAATGTATATACCTTTTTAAAAGGGAATAAAAAGGTATTTTGATAAATATTCATAAATATACAGTTGTCTCGAATTTTAGTTTGTGAATTTAATGCTATACATTGTTATATAATTTGTCCAAACTCATCGAGTTATTAAATTAAAAAAAAATAAAATACTTACATCTAGCTTAAAATGTTAAAAAATTTAAAATGATTTTGCTCTTACAAAATTATTAGCAATAGCAATTTGAATGAACAGTAACAACAGTATAATTATGAAAATATTATAATACTCTAATTATAGCGATTATTAATGTAAAAAATAAAAATAATAAATACATTTATTCACAAACTCAAAATCGAAACTAGTTTTGTATTTGGTTTAAAACAACGAGTCACGCGTGGGCAATTGCTTCGCGTCGTTAAAGATCAAAATAAAATATATAGTGAAATAAAACAGGGATATATATATGTATATAAAGCTGTCGCCTAATCACAATTTACGACGGGTAGTTGTTTTATAAATATTTCATATATTTTGTTATACTATTTCTATGCTCTCTATATATGCGTTATAATTGAAATAAAAAAAAAAGCTAATTGTAATGTAAAGTAGACAAGAAACGATTCTACGTGTCGGAATTCCTATACACCTCTTTTTACACTCTTCGTTGATTCCGAATGTATAGAGGAAACAAAAAAATAATAGTAATGTTGTATAATATCGGGATTGCAAGAGAATATGTACGTATATACCTTAATACTTTTAAGAGATTTTTTCATCCACACATACACCTATAAACTATAGAAGCTTTTATCTTTCCGAATTGGCTACGAGAATCTCACAGAAGCAATAATCGAATGAAGCACGTCTCTTTTCCGAATATCTTATAACGACATCGTCTTTCCCAACAAATCTATATATTTTCAAATGGACTTTGAAGATAACGTATATATTAATATAGAAATATATATATACATTGATTCGTGTGTATCGGATATATACGTGGGAATGAGGCATTGAGGAAATAAATATGTATATTTTTGTATAATTCAAATTATACATTTGAGAAAAAAGTAAATTGAAGCATGGTACAAAATCAACAATTTTCTGTACAAAATGCTGTCATGAAATTATATTTGTACTTAAAAATAAATGAATTACCTTAATTTTATGGCCTTAAAACATTTAATATATAGGAAATATAAACGACAAAGTATAATAAAAATGTTATATTTATTTTTAATAATCTATTACCTTGTACTATAGTAAATAACCCATGGTATTACATAATAATTTACTCAAACCGATACGTAAACAAATTTACAATTGATAAGTTAATAACATTAACGTATATTAAATCCTTTAATATATCTTAAATAATTATTTGTATAAAACAAATTGAGTTTGAGTTTGCAAATAGTAAATCTTAATTAAAGTACATTTTATAATGTGCGTACATAGACAACATAATTGAAACAAAACTGCGTAAAAACGATATTCCAAAATTACAATTTTTTTATATATATCTTCTCAATACCTCGATTCCATTTAAGTCCGCAAACCTTTACCGTCTGTACCATATCGAGCCATAAAAAGAAAAAGAATAGAAAAACCCCAAGAATCAAAGCAACATGGTAGTAAACTGCATAACCAAACGCAGGCTGGTGTCAATTTGCTGTAAAATTGTGTATCTTGCAATTGGGGTGATGCGGGGCTCAAAAAAAGAATTCAATAAAATTGAGTTAATTTAATAAACTCTACCTGTTAGCGGTCTGAGGAAACATTAAAATGTGGAATCCTTGTGTATTTTGTCAAACGAATTGTATATAGAAAAAGAAACTAACAAAGAAAAAAGAAAAAGAAATAAATCTCTTTCCCGATACACATGCACATACACAAACAGACCATGCGTTGTTACAAAGTTGCGCGCGAATTCCGGAAAACGTTTTAAGCGGAGTTTCGATATGCATTCAACACGATCAATTAAATTCGTACGCGCAGCTTTAGAGATCCCGTTGGGAATTCAGATCACATTTTACCAAAAATTCTTTCAATTTTTTTAAAATAAATTCGCGCGATATACGTACACCAGAGAATTATGTATTTTTCAACCGCAGAAAATAAAAGATCGAAACGCAATTTTAAAAAAGAAAGCTTATATAACTATAATGTGTACAATGTCGCGTTTATTTAAAAAAATTGTTAGAATTCTATAAAAAGAGAAACAATGTTATAAACAATATATTATCGAACTTTATTCAGAGAGAATCGCGGGCATACACGGATGCGATGTAAAAGGTACAAAGTAAACGGTCGATTTAAAAGATTACAAGAAAAGATGTCGAGACGCGTATTGTAAAGTTATACGTGCAAACGAAAATCTAGTCCAGGTAGAGTATAAGATAGGCCTTAATTATACAATGTGATAATCTCGGTGAAAAAGAAAAAAAAATAATAAGGATGTTAAAAGTTGTGACTAAGCAAAGGTATTAGGAACAAAAGAAACGAAATGTAATGAAAAGGAAAAGGAAAAGGAAAACGAAAGGGAAAAGATGTAACGCAAAAGAAAAGTAAAATAAAAAAGATAATGTATGTAAACTGTTTCAGTTAAACTTATACCTTTTAAAGGTTTCTCGATCTCCCGTACGCGCACGCAGAACGAAGAATCAAACGGGTTGCTCATCACGCGGGAGTGAAAGCCCAACCGAGTGAGATTTGTTAAGTGAATACATACAGTTTTCTTCTTTCTTCGTCGAGTCGTCGAGACGTCGCCTTATTACCGCAGAAGATTCTAAACAAACGCATGTAATTGAGCATGTATTAATCACACACTTGCGTACCGATACATAATATATACATATATAATATACCTATTCAAGCCGAGGAAAAAAGAAAAAAAGCCCATCGTCGTTTTTTCTCTTTAATAAACGGTGTAATCGCTGAGATGCTAGTCAATTTTCTTGGTTCTGTCAACACACACTCGATGATATATACTTATATATATCGTCAATAAAAACAATAATTATAAAAACTTAGAGAATTGGTTTTGTCTTCTTCTTTCCATCACACATCCAATCCTTAGTTTTCTTTAATAATATTTAGGTTTTAAATTAAAATAACATATTAGTAAATATATTATAGTAATCCGATTAGACAATTTTCAAATCAAAGTCAAATAGAACACATGAAATTAAAATAAATAAATTATAATATAGAATCTACTCTTTAACCAATAAACTTTCAGTTGAAGCAGATCTTAACTTATCGAATTATTAACATGATTTCTGTACGATAGAAAAATAAATCAAAATTTATTATCCCACATTTAAATATTCATCGTTTAATTATTATTGTATCCATAACTGAAACGTTTATATATATAAATGGTGGTTCTCTGTGAAAACGAAGATGAAAAAAATGAGTATTGCTATAACTGTGGGAATATATTTTAGAAGTATCCAGTAGTTCTCCTGAATTTTTCCAGAATTTTCGGGGTCATTATTTTAAGTTACAGAGGGACAAAGTTGACATTTTAGCAAATTTTGCATTATATGCCCATTTTCATGAATTTGTAGCTCCCAGGGCATGCATTTTTCACTATAAATATAAATATGACTTTTTTTGTAAAATTTTCCGAACTTTTCATTAAAAATACTTTTAAAGACATAAATGTATGCTGTCACACTCTTGTAAGCCATTTAAACCTTAAATAGTGAAAATCAGCAATTCTGCTCCGGACTCTGGTAACCTAATACTGTCTAAAAGATGTCTTTTTATAGTCAGAAATTGCCTAAAAATTTCCAGAGTGGGTCTAAATCATTAAGATCACTTATGGTCAAAATATCCGGGAAAAGTGCCCGAAATATTAATGGAAATGTATATTTGTTGTCTTATAACGATGAATCTATTAGCATGATCATTGCAACAAAATTTATGCACTTACCTTGGAGTGGTAGAAAAGTATCTCCACTTGTCTCAGTATCCATCTAATCCCTTGTAAGCTGCTAAAAATACAAATAATATTATACAATTACAAAAAATTAATTTTTAAACATTTATAATGCTGGATATTTAGTTCTACAACCCTTACAAGAATTAGGATACTAATCTGATGGATTACTATAAAAGTACCAACATTATTATTATTATTATTTTTCAGCAATACATTGATTGAATTTCACAAACGTGTCACTATCAATTAGTCATATTAATCATTATAATCTCAGACCTCATTTATTCATATATTTTTTGTATTAAATACGTATATTCAGTTATTGTAATAATAAATGTTTATATATTTATAGTAATCATTCAGATTAGTATCCTAATTTTTATACACTAAGAAAAATTATTTAGTAAAAATTACTATTTTAATGGTAAAAGGAGGACAGACTTGCATAATTATAAAAATTGCTATTAATAATGGTGAATTTGGCTACTATTTTAGAAAATTTACCATTAATATTGGCGAAATTTACCATTATTAATAGCAATTTTTATAATTATGCAAGTCTGTCCTCCTTTTACCATTAAAATAGTAATTTTTACTAAATTTTTCTTATAATGTATGAAAATTAATTTTTTATAATTGCATAATAATATTTGTCTTTTTAATAGCTTACAGGAGATTAGATTGATTCTGAAAAAAGATAGAGATACTTTTCTACCACTCCAAGATAAGTACACAAATTTTTTTGCAATGATCATGCTAATAGATTTATCGTTATAAGGCAACAAATATACATTTCTATTAATATTTCGGGCATTTTTCCTACATATTTTGATCAAAAGTGGTCTTAATGATTTAGACCCACTCTGGAAATGTATAGGCAGTTTTTGACTATAAAATACATCTTTTGGCCAGTCTTAAGTTTCCAGAGTCCGAAGCAGAATTGCTGATTTTCACTATATAAGGTATAAATGGCTTACTAGAGCGTTACAGTATATATTTATGACTTTAAAAGAATTTTTAATGAAAAATTCAGAAAATTTTACAAAACAAAGTCATATTTATGTTTATAGTGAAAAATGCATCCCCTGGGAGCTGCAAATTAATGAAAATGGGCATATAATGCAAAAAAGTGTAAACAGCAACACAGTTATAGCAATATTCATTTTTTTTCATCTTCGATTTAACTTGCAGAAATGCGAAATTCATTACGGATTTTTTTAATTATTTAACATCTCCTTTCAAATAGTATTATCTTTTATTCTTGCCTTTCCTCATGATAAATTAATCATGTAAATTACACAATTTTTACGTAATTTACTTTTTTATTATAAACACAATTTTAAATAATGTTACCTCAAAGTCGCTGTGTGTTTTATCTCAAATAGCATAATTACATTGAGAGTCGAGAGAGAAGAAAAATTTGCACTTACCGCCTACCGATACTACCGGCCAATCTCGATACAGCTCACTCGATTCGAGATTTCTCGAATCTCGATACTATACATACTTCATGGCGTTTAATCCTATCTCAGTTCGGATTCTATTTATATATATATATTCGGGTGTGTATATATGTATACGAAAAATCAGCTGGAGCAAGAAATTACAAAGCGACAACTAGCAAAGCAAACGCACAGACCGAGACCGCCGTCAAAAGATATGATAATCATTTACAGTACGTATTAATGCAACGTCTACAATCTACAGAGGCGTTGCACACACTCGTATATATATAAAGTAAAAATCACGAGGGGTCGATCCGAAATTAAACAATTATTTGGAAGGAAAGAAGAATGTCAATCGCTTTCCGGAACCGATACCATCGAAACGCCGAGATGTTTTGTGAACCGTCAAGATAACGGATAACCGCTGGCTGCTGGCTCTCTGATAATGCGAGACACGAGAGAAACGACGAGCCATTCATTGCCATAAGCGTGTATGCAATGACAATGTGTCACGAACGAAAGAACCACGTCCTCGTAAAACCAATTTAAAATATTATCTACTTAACCTCTTTTTGAACACTACAGTTTTTTTGGTTCTCCCTCTCTTTGTCTTGGTTTTCTTTAATATTTTGAGACAATGGCGTGTTTTCTCATGAACCAGGATGATGTCCAGCTCAGTATTCCACTGTACGAGACCATCGACGGTGTGACATACTACATTGTCGAGGTCAGAATTGCTTCCATTAAGTGGACAGTTAAGCACAGGTAAACTAAGGATTCATTTGCTTAAATGCTCTCTTCCCATGATCAAATGTTTCTTTCCTCTTTCTACTATACAAATATCATATTTACTATACAAATATCATATTTTGATTGTTACAGGTACAGTGAATTTGCTGAGCTTCACGAAACTCTAATAACGGATCATTGCGTAGAGAAAGATATATTGCCACCCAAAAAGCTAATTGGCAATAAGTCTGAAAGTTTTGTAGAGAAAAGACGTTTAGGACTTCAGACTTATTTAAACTCAATATATAATTATCTCAAAAAGATTATGCCTAGATCGCTGGCGATCTTTCTGGAGCTGCATATTTATGAAATTTTCTTTTTACTACAAAATTTAGCATGCAGGTTTTTTGCAGAAGGTGAAACTTTATTACAGAGTAATGAAAGTTTTACATTTGACGTTATGCAGGTAATCAATTAATCATTTTTTTGTATCATAACTGTAAATTTTAGGTCTTACAATAAACACATATTTTTACAGATGCATGCAATAAGTGAAAGACTAAAACAACCTCGACCATCTTTAGAAATTACTGATAAAAAATATGACTTTAGTCACGTATTGGATTTTAATTCACACATAAAAAATCTTGTCATTAAAGGAAATGATGCTGCATATGGAACAAGTAATATTTTCCCTTCGACATTGAGTATTGAATTATCAAGTTTTAAAAATGTAGAATATTTTACAGTAGATGGTTATCCTGTAGATAAGATTTATAATATGGGTAATCTTCGAGACACTGTTCAAGTTCTCAAAGTACATAATACAAAGCTACGAAATATTACAGAATTAGCTATGTGTGAAGAAGTTCATAAACATATTTCATCGGCTAATGATTCCCATGTATGGTTGAAAGTAACACAGTTAGATTTGAGTGATAATCAAATTGAACTTATAGATGAGGCTATTAAACTATTACCACATATTGAGTCACTCGCATTAAATAACAATAGACTACGAGAAATAATGAATGTTACATTACTACCAAGACTATCACAGTTACACTTGGCATCAAATAATTTTACATCTTTACCTGAAAATCTTCACACAAAACTGGGAAAAATAGTATATATTGATCTGTCATGTAATAATTTAACTTCTTTAATAAGTTTTAGCAAATTATACTGTCTGGAAGGTCTAGATGTAAGTTGCAATCGAATTGAAAATATTCAAGAAGTCAAATACATTGGAAACCTTCCTTGCCTTGAAAATCTTCGGCTGACCGGTAATCCTGTATCAACCATAGTTGATTATAGGGTAAAAGTTTTAGAACCTTTTGGTAAAAGAGCTGCCGATATTTATCTAGATAACGAAAAGCCAAATCAAAAAGAACTCGATACCGTTTCAGTACTTCAAGCTTTAAGAATTGCCAAAGAAGGCAAATCACCTACTTTTAGTACAACAGATGCTCCTTTGTTTTCTGCTGAAGTACCATCTGTTTAAAATGGTGAATGTATATAAATTGCGAGTTTGAACAAAATGAATATTAAGACAAAGTGAACGATTTAATAATAATTATCAAGACTCCTTTTGGGTTTACGAGTCTGAATATAATTTATTCTATTTTTTTTTATTTTACTTTTAACTGAAAACATTATTTAGCTCTCTTGCATTGACTGAATAATAACAAAAAAAATGGATATATAAAATGATTGTAATATTTTGCTTTAATGTATTTTGTTACTCATACAGTAAGTGTACTTTTTAATCGATTTCTACTAAACAATTTATAAAGTTAATCAATTTGTACATACATTTATATGGACCCAGAATAGCGACGATGTATGATGGTGTTTAATTAAGAAAGAAACGTTTGATATTTAAAATAAAATACTTTTGTATAATTGTACATAAGATGACAAAATATTTTGTTAAATAAAGTAATACTGTGATAAAATTATAACAAATGTACAAAACTTTGCTCCGTTTTTCTTCTCATATTTCATTTCTCAATAATTATAATCAGGATATTTATCATGAAAATATTAAGTTTTGATATAATAAAAATTTGAATTTACAAAATGTTAGTAACAATCTACAATTAAAATAGTTAATAAAATATTGCGTAAAAATATCTGTCTTGTAATTACAAATGTGATTAAAAATTACTTCAAAATAGAAAAAATTAATTTCAAATAATTCTGTACAAAACTTTATTTTATCTAAATCTATTTTTAAGTAATTATTTTAATGATTCATAATTTATAAAATATTCATTGATCATTTGAGCTTATTGTATAAAACTTAAATATAAATATTAAATTAACAATGATATCCAAATAAAATTTTCCAATATGCTTTAGATACCTATAAAAGCTATAGTTCACAATTTGTGAAAACATTTGTGTTATTACGGTATATAAAACCTTAAAACTTGCTACAAATAAATTTCGAAGTAATAAAGGCTTTTATTTGTTTTGCCAACGTTTTTGTACTTAAGAGTATTTATGCGTTTTTAAATTTTATTTCGTTAAATAAATTAAATACATATATTTAAGGACATGACAGATTCAGAAAATGGTCATATTATATATTATTTTATAATCAAAAGACATGTTTTAATAGTAATAATTAAGTAGGATATTTGGGTTCAAAAGTTTACCGACCAAAAATTGTTTATCCAATTATTGTTAAAAAATTATTTTTTCTTTACAAAACATAATGACAGGGCTCTTCTTATTTTTTAAGCTATTCCATATTAATTTTTTCAAATTTTGAATTCAATAGTTTAGATATAATTTTTGTTTCAAAGGTGCAGATCCCTGTAATTTGGGTTCGCTGTTAAATACTAAGAAATTGTACAAAGTTTCAAGTCAATGCAACAGGGGCACCCAAAAAAACTTCTGCACCGAAAAATCACAGAAAATCGTACGTTTTTGGTGCAGAAATTTTTTAGCGTGTCCTGGTTACATTCACCTCGAACTTTGTATAAAGGCATCATTATATCTATAGCGCTTCTGTATTCGAGTTTTGCATGAAATTCCATATATTTTTAAATTAATGTAATAATAATTTTTTGATTGTGCGGTAACTCACCAGGTTTTCAGGGTTTTCAGGGTATTCAGAATTTGAATATTTGTGACATTTGTTTTTTTTAGAAAGGAAATAAGATACTTTTAATGTTACGAATGACCAATAATAATAAAAAATTTTTAAATAACATAATTAAATTATAATAAAAATTACAATAAACATATTTTGTTTGTAACATTTGTTAATTTATAAAAAGTATATATATATAATTGTTGTAATGTAATTATTCCATTGCAAATCAACAATTAATAGTGAATTAATGAGGAAGTATGAAGGGAAAATGAAACAAGAGTATCAATAAATTATTTGTTGTCAATTATTTATTAACTTTAAACTTTTTTGTGTTCTCGAAAATATTAAAATATTCATAAATAATATTAATAATATAATAATGCTTACATACGCTAGGCATTGTGTTTTAGTCTTTTAACGTACCACCTAAACTAACACGTATATAAGTTATCATACCGACATAATTTCCTCAAATCCTTTACTTATACTCTTTCCACAATAATATATTTTTTTGTCTTGTTTATTTTCATCGCCGTTGGAAAACCGTTTGACCCTTCGTTATAAATAAAAAATATTGAAAAGCTCTCTCGAACGCTCCACAATTGTACGTTAGGCATGCATCAGCATAAGGTATAATTATTCATTTTTTGTTCATTTATAATTTCACATTCGAGAAAACGCGACGCGTCGAAAAACGAAAAATCAACTATATACTTATGTATTAGACGCGTTGAACGCGTTAATACGTTTTTTTTAATATTCTTTTTTAAGACACATCGCAAATATATTCCCTCGTCTCGCAACGCACAATGCGAACAATTTTCGAACCTTTTAAGTATTACAATTTATTCGGAGTTGCTGCACAATACACGCAAAACACGTATGTACGTACAGTTATACATTTATGAAAGTTAGATAAATACAGATTCGGCCATAAATACAACGATTTGCTTCAATATGTATATACGTCGAAAAATCTTTGAAAGGCACAAAATAACGTTGTTCGTTCATCGATCATCGAAAAAGCATCAAGCTATTCATCTTGAAACCATCGCCGAGCGCAAAACTTAATTACAGGATTTAAAGAAGGTATCCGCGGGCACCGAGACTAAAGGGAAACGAAGGGATTTTGAATTTATATATAATAATATAATAATAATAACATTAATTAATAAGTAATAGACGTTATAAAAAAAACTGGAAACCTAACGTTCGACGATTCGTGTACTTATTTTTTGCATATTTTTTTTAGTTATTTGATTTTTAGTGATGCGCAATTGGGATGAGCTTCTCGCCCAATCCTAGAGCCGGAAGCGGCGCCTCGACGGTGAGAACTCCATCTTTGCTCAAGGACGACTTGATGGTCTCGGGATTCGTGCCCTTCGGTAGGAGGAATTCACGGTTATACTCCCTGTATACGGACTTTGTGTCTGTCTTCTCCTCGTGCTTGGCGTGGACCTTAAACAATCAATGAATTTGTTAATTTTCATATTTTATAAAGTAGGTACACTATATTATAAATACAAGTCATAATCAAATATATATATATATACACAGAACTGTTCTTATATATTTTTGCAATCAATTAGTAATATCACGCTTGGAATTATCAATTATAAAAAATTAATTATAATTTTCGATATTGAAAAGAATTTTTATTTGTAAATTAGATAAAGAATAATTTGACCGCAGGAAACTCGAGAGGATCGATTGTGATTCCGGTCGCGTGCCCGAAGCAATTGCCGCTTTAGACTTGATTTATTAAAATCCCCCGCACTAAGAGCTGATCGAATCGCCGACCCAAATGCGTCACCCAACGCAGAAAATTTCCTTTCGAGACCCGAAATCTTAACTCTCGATTACCGTGGAAATAATCGGACCTACATTCTACCTTATGCAGCTATGATAATAAAACGAACTTGACTCATCTACGGTAACACGACGAAAGAGATAAATAGTAATATTAACTATTATTTGTTGTATTCAGTAACCAGTGTCAATATTAAACCATTTGCTATATCGTGTTACTCCGAAATATCGAGAAAAGTATAAAAGTATCATTTTCTTATTTTATTTAACGTCGCTATTTTTATGCTCCTAATTTGGTGCTAATCAGCGACGGAGGTCATACGATGTCTTTGAGAAGAAAGCACGATCAGTTGAAAATACATTCCGCTGCGCTCTAACGCCTTAACCGATCAAGCCCTCGAAAATACTGCATTTTAAGAGATTATCGTACGTGGTTTCTTTCTCATTATTTGGCTATAAAATTGTAAATGTTGAATACATTTAATATATTATTCCATAAAAAATCTAGCTTTTTCTTTCAGTACACAATTCTCGTATAATAAATTTCAAATTCTAAGTGACAATTACATTCAGTAGCATACACGAATAGCTCGGCCGTAAGTTGCATTGCTTTGGAATGTTTGATCAGATGACTGCGGTAAAGGTTGTTTGAATAATTCCATTACATGAAACGAAGGGAATGAAAAAGAAACTGCGGCGTGGTACTTTTCCTTTGTATAATCTCTCGAAAATACCGAACTCAAGTCGCAAAGTTGTATAATAATAGGTATACTTCGATATAAAAATTCAATAATTCACTTCAGTAACGAGCCACATTGAAACTGCACAAACAGTTATTTTATGTTAAAATTATGAAAAATTGTTTATTTGAATAGCTGTAACCATATTAAATAATAGACATGAAAAAATTCAGAATTAATTTGTTTATTCTGTCACTTGGTAAACTTGAATAGTAGCTACCGATAATCAACAATATCTATCAATAATCATTCATTAATATTGTTAGGAATTGAACGTGAAGTAAATAAATAAATTTTAATACTGAAACACTTGGTAATTGGAATTCAAATTCCCAACGTGTTACTCAAACTCATCGCTAACGAACCTTCAATTGATTTAATTCGCTAAGAAATTGTAAAAACGCATAATAAATAAAGATGAAACACTTGCCGCGCGGAAAAAAAAGGCCGTCGATCGATCGTAAACTAAATGAAGCAACTTAAACGTATCTGCCCAATGAAAGCTACCTTCAAATAGAATAATCGGAGCTTACAGAATGGTGAAAGGGCAAAAAACGTTGGACTTCCGCAACTGATCCTCGACGACGTAGAAGAATTGGGTTACGATGCGCCGATGAAAGCTGGGGGTATGTTTACGACGTCGTTAGAGGAAAATGGGACAGTGGAAGATTGCTACGACACGGAAAAGGTTAGAAACAACGATAGAACGAGATGGACGAATGACGCACCCTGAAAGAAAGCTACCGAAGGAGAAAACCGACGTCGCGGCGCCGTGTCACGCCTGACCTCGGTAGAATTCGTTGTTTTTTCGCATCGATCGATTTTAGCATCAGCCAGTGAATTAGTTTCTGCATACCATTATCCCTTATTGCTTTTTTTCTATTGCTTTTTTCATGAGTTTAAAATATTACGTTTTACGTTACTCTGCTTTGTGCCGTTTTGAATATAAACATATATATTGTTTCCATAAAGCTTATAAAATATACAAAAATGAATGTATTTAATATTACATTTAAGAATAGCTTATATTTTTTTTAATAAAAATTTTATTAGCACAAAATATGAATTGAATTTCATGATAAAACAAATTTGGGTCATCTAGAGCTTGTATTCGCATTTTATATTAATGTACTATAAAAATACAACAAAAACTATTATACGCATTTCACATTTATCTTCGTCAACATCGTACAATAATAAAAGTTTAAAAGTATTTAAACGCCTCATGCTCATATATAAATACAGTAACTCCATCTTACTATAAGTAATTGTCAAGAAACTCACTTTTTTGTTATTAATTATAAGTGACATATAGCATAATATGAATCGATGAATACTTTTTTAATCGTATATTTTCTATAAGTAATGTATTCGATGTTTACGCTTTTTTATATAATTTGTTTAAATACATTGATTTGCAGGCACATACGCACACAAACACACACACACACACACACACACACACACTTTGCATTTATTCTATTTTATTTGCTGCATGCAGAGATTGATGTATTAGATATTCAAATTGCACAATCAATATTTACGTTTTCAGTATATGACTCATGCATGAAAATGGGTTGTCATAACTAAAATTCAAGATACGAAAATAATCGTAATATTAAATAAATTAAATATTACAGAAACATTGATTTTATAATTATATAAAATATATAAGAGAGTCTACAAATTTTTCATATTTTTTGGAATTTTTAAGAATTTGGAGATTATAAACGAGGTGCGAGTAGAACAAAAGAAAGAGAGACATTTGATTCAGAAGAGTAAACATATATATATACACGTATAAAATAAAGCCCACGCGGAAGCCGAATCACAATCGGACATCGTACCTAAATAAAGTCAAGACCTCGCATCGGTTTAGTCCGGTATGTCGCAACGTCTCGCATAATAGAAGGAAACGCAGGCCGA
Organism: Theocolax elegans; assembly: GCA_026168455.1. Classification (NCBI taxonomy): domain Eukaryota; kingdom Metazoa; phylum Arthropoda; class Insecta; order Hymenoptera; family Cerocephalidae; genus Theocolax; species Theocolax elegans. The sequence continues at coordinate 84,706,424 of CM047425.1, forward strand.
CCATCTCGACACGCCTAAAGTCATCGCTACACCAAAGCCAAATTCTTTGGCTTGGTTCGAGAGTAACCCCGAGGGCGATTAGCACCGATATCCGCATAACGCGATAATACGCTAGTCGACACCAACGACGACGAGCTCATCGACGTATTTAGAAATTCAGTTAGGAGGGGCAGTCGATGCTAACGCGTATCAGCCTTGAGCCACGGAGGCGCATTAGCACCGCGTGCTTATATTACGCGAGCCCGTCCATTATGTACGCTCGCTTCCTTGTGCGGCCTTACTTTTCTCCTTTTTTTTTCGAGACTCGCTTTGGAACTCGAGTTTGCCTTGCATCAATTCGATTCCGAGGTCTGTTTGTATATGGTGAACGCGGTTTTTGCTTTTTCCTTTACTGGACAAAAGTCGATTTTAAAGTTATATACTACTTGTCCTCTTTGCCATACATCAGCTGTGTAAACTTTATATCGTTGTTATTTTAAAATTTATTAATTACTTACTCTTTTTTAATTTAAAGAAAATGTTCGTATACGAATACAAAATAATGGAGTTGTCAGGTACCTCGAAGGAGAAGTAATAGTTCTTTAAAATTCTTTACCATGCGTATCCTGTGATTGGTATTGAATGTCATTTACAATCAGACATACCATTCCTTTGACTTTAAATGTGCAAGACATGTATATACATTTTTTATTTTTAATCACTGATCAAAATCAAAATTAATTATTATCTTTCATACGTTAATTTTAGATTTTGTAATAATTATCGTTACACACTTTATTAAACTTTAAAACGTTAAACTTAAAATTAAAACTGTAAACTTCTTAGTTTTATTTTAAAATCTTTGTTCTAAGCCTTTTAGCTAAAAGTAAAAAGAATCGTTAAATCGAAACGGTTAATCCCAGAAAAAGGTTAATCTAACGAGCATTCGTGCAAATGAAAGTTTGATTATCTAGGTAGGAAAGTACCGTCATGCAAAATATACGTGATCTTCCTAAAGAGAACAATTCGTCCACGATGAGATTAAGACTCGAGTGTAGAAAGGCCTCGCCCTCGAATCGAGTTCTCGAACCGGGGTGCATAGCTTGCACACGAGCCACGCGATGCTAATTGCATTACGTAAACTATACGATCGGAGGGGTATATAGAGAGTGCTTGAATTCGCGTGCACTCGCGAATGCTCGCGTTGCATCAAATGATTATGACTAGTGGAAACGTGGGAGCGAAAGACCCGAGCCTCGTTACTGGCTTTTGGCGTGGGCCTAAATGCAACGTTATAGCGATGATATCGCGATGAGTATCGCGAAATGTTTATGTCTACCGGGGGATTCGGAGAAACGGCCGTCTGGTATGAATGTTACGAGATTCATGGGTTTTATCGGTTTCTCTGCGGTGCACGGCTTCAACCAAGCGAACTCGAAATTCTGGGGACTCGTATTTTTAAGTACTTGTGTAGGAAGATGCGGAGATATGTATTTACTTTCGAATAAGAATAGATATTACTGAATAATGCTTGATGTACATGGCGTGCTATAAACATTTTTATCGTCAAGATGATTTTTTCCCAAAGAATTTCTTACCAAGTTTCACATCGGTCTAATTCTGGGTAAATAATTATAAAAAAATATGAGGTAGAAAAAAAAGAACAAATGTTTACCCTTCTCTGAAATAAATATTTCCGACACATTTATACCGAAACCATAAAAGGAACTCCTCACGTTGGATACTGCAGGAGCCTCAAGAGGTGGAACACGTGTCACTTTAGTCCCTGAGGTCAACAAACGCTTGGTTGACTGGGTGTGTAAAAGCGTCTTGTGACCGAGAGGAGCTGTGCGGTCGTCCCATATTAAACCAAAACCACGTACGCGACGACGAATTGAGGGAAAAAGATAAAACCAGCCTAGGGAGTCGCATGATATCGATCTTTCCGTTTGTTTAAAAGAGAAAATAAAAAGGTCGCGCGGTTGTCGGTAATCCTAGAAGTCACGAGAGCGAAAAATCACGAGCTACAGCTGAGAAAATGAAGAATATCAATGTAGACTTTTGATACCAACTTTGATCATCCCGCTTACCAGAAACTTGATAAACTTTCAAACAAAAGTGAATGCTAGTATCTTTTGTTTCTAAATTAAAAAATTCACCTTTCAGAAAAAAAATCTAATGAATTTTTTTACTATATACGTATAGAATTTCTTTTAACAAAAACAATCAAATTGCATTACTTATCTTCAAGCTATCATTCAGTTATACTCAATAACTTAAAAATGCTAGTATAATTATGAATTAATAACTTATTTAGTAGATTTGATGATTAGATTTCGATTTAGATAAACTATACAGTTTTAGATTGCTTCTATAACTCTTAAACATTTAATACACAGGACTTAATTTTGAGAGTCTACCTCAACCAAAAGAAATTAGCATTTATATTTGTATCAATTATTTTGTTAATCTGTAGCATTTTTTAAATTTGACATATATTTAACTATGTATAATTGTTTATAAACATGTTAAAGCAAGTTATTTATAATAACATCTCAGTGTCAAAATTGAAAATTGTTTGCTCTCTTGAAATACGCATGACCTCGATACGAAACATTAGGCAAGGATGTTGTTGATGATGATGATGATGATGATACTCCGTTTTTAGATTTTTCTATTGTCACTTTTTTTACAGGTGTAAGAATTGTATTACGTAACACGGATATAACTAATAATTAATTCATGCGCATTGACCGTGAATTATTTCACGGCGCTTTAGTACCATAACACTTCCTCAATTCGAACTTCATTCACAAGATATGTACACGAATTGTTAATAACTAAGTTAATAACTCATCTGCTTATTATTTTTACTTCCATCGAAATTATGCAAAAAAAGATTTTACGTTCATGTACAACATTGCTATTTCATGTGGTAATTGATAAATAAAAATATCATAAGGTCATTGAATTATATAACGACAGATGAAACTAGAACCTATATACCTTAACATGAAGTAATTTTAAGTTCAATCCAGTGGTCCACGTAGACACGTAGATTGCGTGATCTATCCGAAATAACATTGGCTCGTTTTTGAGTCAGTGACTAAATATAAACGTCACTTTTCACGCTATATGCTCTTCCCACGCATTCGCACCAGACGAGTTAACACGTTCGGTATAAACCAGATTGTATAGTAAGTTTATTCAAAATCGGAAAATAAAAGCACGAAAGAATGTGAATTTTTTTGTCAATCAATAAAGGGGGTGAGAGGCAAACTGGTAATTAAAGTATACATTTAATTATATCAAATGACTTGAAGCTAAATTACAATTATTTTAATTCGACAATAATTCGTATATAACGCGTAAAACTTCGAAACTAAATTTGAAAAATGAAAATTAAAAAAGCAGTTGAAACAAAAAGTGTATAACAATTCTTTTACGGTTTATCGCGGTTACGCGAAGCCATTGTAGGAAAAGAGCAATTAAAGGATAGTCGGTGACGTAAGTCGTAATGTACGCGGCATTCTCGTGACTCGACGGCAAAGGCCATTATTTCTCTCGACTCCCTTGGTTCTTTCGAGTGTATAGCTCGTCCTCGAGCGAACCCTTTAAGGACCGAATACTCGACCCTCACGTTCAGGAGAGCCTTGACCAAGTTGCGCTTTACAGGGAAACCGGGATTACATAAAACCGATACATAACCAAGGCTAACCTGGATATACCGATTTGGGTGATAGCCGTCCAAGTTTCGGTGGCTCTCGACCATTTTTGATACCACTCTCATTAAAATGTCATTCTCGTATCGTATTTCTTAAATACACGTTGGGTTAATTTAATCGAAAAAATCGATTACTTATCGAACGACACGGCAAGTTTACTGATCACCATCGTACGGTACTCGTTTTAATAAGCGTGTAAGAAAAATGTCATTATAAACCGATAATAATGTCAATGTATAACAGTATAAACATGTGACACTTTGTTATATATTTATTTTCTCAAAAAATGTGTGTATAAATCAATTCGCGATATAAAAAGTATATGCTTTCTTTTAAAATTGTACCGTCTGACCTAGTTTAAAAATATACGAATTGAGAATTTTATAATTTGCCTTGAATTTAAGTATAATTTGTTGCATAAAAGTTCAAGTACAGCAACATAAAATCAATACCATTTATCTGGAACAAAAATTTCTATTATTCATACGTGCATCTTCCTAGAATTTTTTGAAATGCAAGAGTACAGTTAACCCCGGTATCGAAAGACCGAGAAAGCGAAAAATCGAGGATCACGAAGCTCGAGTTATTCCACGGTTTCTTTCGTACAACTCGCGAAAAAGCAAAGCACGGAGATGCTAATCTTCCTCGTGTAGCCGTGCAAACGAATGAGCAATTGAACCGCAGCGCGCCTTGGTACAACGACCCTTGGAACATTATAATGTTGCACAACTCTCGCAGATGCGCGAGCTTCGTTGATATTACTCCATATTTCTATGCCCCCGTTTCAACACGCTTCGACCGCGCGTATTTCGTTGCTAGGTTAATCGATTACTTCCTTATTGTTTCCTTATTTGTCCCTAGGTGTTTTCCTTGCTAAATCGATACCAATTTCTTCTTAGTACGGTCAGAGCAGTATAATTTGTTATTTTTGGTCTAAACGTAAAATACGGCATATTTCTTCTTTACGGCGAAAGGTATAGACTATCCTTAATTATACTTTATACGTAGAGTGCGATTCTATAAACGTAAATTTACTTTAATGAAAAATTAACATAAAATAATAATCGTGCGATGTTAGTTTAAAATAGCTAATGTACAGGATTTCTCTACTAAATAACGATTGAAGAGGTGAAAGTAACGTTTAGGAAACTTGGGTAATCGCAAGAACGAGAGAGGGGCACAATCGGTAATAGTGTTTATATTCAAAACGTAAAATCGTGCGATCTCATTATTTTCTTCCCTTTTTGAATCCCAGGGTTTCTACCAAAACGCAGATCGAATCCTCACTCGTGTCTCGGCCTTTTCCTCCACAATACCGACATTATTCCGGAGCGTCGGCGTGACGGCGACCGTTATTTATTTTTGGACCCAGTTATTTTGAGCATCCGAGTGGCCCGCGCACATGGAAAGTGCCCTAAAATTCTCGTTGGTTCTCGAATTGTGGAATCTCGCGCAATGCCCGACGTAGAGAAATTGTTCGAATCATTCGAGCCAACGGTATCTCAAATATCCTTATTGCAATATGGGCGATGCATTTAATTATTGTTTTTTATTAATTCAAAGTGGAAGATCATTTGTAAATACTGTGCACTATCGATCATCTAAATTTATTTTTCTGCTTCAAATGGTAGCACAGAGAAATTATTACGAGTAGAATAAACGATCAATTTGAAGAATTTAATTGTATTATATATATGAGTTAAGTTTCGTGCAAAAATAATTTTGCGAATATTCACCTGTCTAAAGTTAGAATTATTACTATGTGCTTACATTCAATGTTGTTACAATTATGGCTGCCAATCTTATTATTTCAATGTTTATAGTAACATTTTATGATGCCAGTATTATTAACGAGCTATTATACACACACATACACTCACATATATATGTATGTATTGCTAGTCTTGAAAATCTTTGAAAAGTATGTTTATGAATAGCTCTTTTTTTACGTTTATATTCCTGTATAAAAATAAAGATTATCTGCAAACATTTGCAAATAATTTTAAACATATAATAACATAAGCTTTTCTTTACGTTATTGTAAAAGTTACGTAAAATATATATAAAATAACTCAGTTAAATAGAACTGATAATTATGTCTTGACGTTTTCCAAAGAAACATTTAATTGTCATAAACGTAAATGTAAAAAAAATCAATTATAATATGGAGTATTTAAATGCTTATACACGTTCAACTTCAACGGACATCTTTGATAACGAACCACAAAGTTATCGTATCTTATTTTAACAATACCGTTACAATTTGAAATTTCGTCGGTAAATGAGAATAAGAAAATTATCGCGAAACAGTAAAATGTTTGACAGATATTACGTAGGATTACAAAACGCGATGGTAACTCTATATATATGCAAACACACGTATTTTCTCTTTTCATTCGTTTATCTAAGTTCGCTTGTATATTTACGTCTGAGTTATACGGATCGACAATTTCACGTCTATCGTATATCCTAAGATTCTTACCAAGAAGTCCTATATACCATTGAGATAGATGATTCGGATTATTAACGCTCGGATGACCTAGATTACCTATTGACGAACTTTGTGAGAGAATTGTTAGACTTTTTAATTGTCAGCTTTCCGAAAAGTGATTTATGCTCGTCGCTCTTAATGAGATTCGGTTTCGGTTCTGGGTCGATACTTCGATACGGCTTGTTGTTTTTGCATGTAAGAAAGTGACGGTGATCGAGAGGGATAAACATGACGACGGATGATATATTTTTGTAAGAAACGCATATATGAAAAAATACATTTGCATATATTGAGGCCTGTACGCGTAAATGTTATTTTTTGAATATTCGATATTAAAAAATTATTTTGAATATAATTTATTACTTCCAAAATGGATATTAAACAAATTCAATTTTTTTTTCACAATTGAAAATGTTATAAAATTTGTTCAAAATTTACAATAATAGTCAGCAATTGATGTCTGTGTGTATATATATATTATTTCTTAGTAAAAGGTATTCAGCGAGGATACATTGGATAAGTATACTTACAAGAAGCTTGTTATCAACGGTCTTGACGACAATTTCCTCGGGCGTGTATTGAGAAACATCGAATCTGAGCTTGAGGCATTTATTGTCACCCTCATCTTGGATCAAGGGGCTGTTGAGTCCATCGAGCCAAGTGTTGGAGTCGTGCTGAGGACTGAGAGAGCTGTTCTGGCTTGACTGCTGTGTCGTCGTGCTGCAATTCCAAAAGCAAAATATTACATTTAAATTATTGCATTTGACAAATTTTCAAAGCTAAACGCGTTTGACGAGTTCGATAACAGGATGCCGACCTAATGCCGGTATAAGGGATAAGTCACATACACGAGGTGCACTTTAAATGCTAGGCGTGGTTGGCGTTACCGCATTCGAAATATTATCGATTTTTGAACACCTTAGAAATTCATGTTAATCATTTAGTATTTGCTACGTAACTATATAAGTATACGTATATAAACGAGTTGACAAATTTTCAAAGATGTTAAAGTGTATAATTTAAAAATTTTATTTCATCTTGTACATTTTTATACACAACTTTTACATATAGCTAAATCAAGATTAATATTAAAATGTAACGTCTGCATAATTAATAAGATGTTAAAAAATCGAATATTTACACTATTACAAAATAAAGTACCTACTGAATCGCTACCCAATGCAAATATTGAAACATTCGAATGCACATAGTTTGCACCTTAAGCGAAATATAATGGAATTAATGACGACAGCGACGGATAAAACTATGCAAGCAACGAAAATGGGTATACCTGCGTGTATATGACGAAAAAAAAACAACGGCTATGTGGAAAGAATTTTCTATATGCGTAAGATATGTGATGACAACGTCTGAAACGAAAAAGATCGACCATGGGCGCTTGCAACGCATAAAAGAACCAAAATCTCTCATCTACTTACATCTAAATATATAGCGATATATACTTATATTAAAAGCGTGATACAGGGGACAAAGCGATCCGTTACGCAACGGAAGATGAGGCGTAACAAGTGACAAAAAATGCGTGCGTATATAGATATACATATATGTACACAGACACACACACACGCGCGCACATATACGTATATTTGTATAAATGTGCGTGTGTTTGTGTGAGTATGTGTGCGTGCGTGGATTGCGGTAAAGCTGTCGTATATGCATCATACAACGTCGTTTGGCGACTGAATCTCAAGTTTTTTGCTCGCGACTTTTCTTTTTTTTTTTTTGCTTGATCATTCTTGTCTGGCTAGTGTCACCTTTTGTAGCTGTCGAAGGAAGATTTGGTCGGTTGCGCGCCTGATGATTCGGTCTTACTACTCTCCGTCTTGGAGGTCGTGGAGGTCCGCTGCTCGCTGGTGCTCGTGTGATGCCGGCTATAGCACGCGGGCGGTTAGTGCATTTTTGTTTTATGGTATTGTTCAGTCGGTTATCGGGTTTGCGCATTGCCAGTCATCGTCCAAAATTTTGCCAAGAGCGTTAATTGTCATCGATAATGCGATTAAGTATTCATTAGTACAAACAGGGAATATACTTGAGCCGATTTGCATATATATATATAAATTTTATATTATTACGAAGAAAGATAAGATAATGCTATTTCAAGTATCTCGTTATTTTAAAACATCTAATACAAATTTATAGTTTTTCTTTACAAAGTAAATTAAGATATACAATAATAGGAAAATTTTAATGTGAACAAGAGTTTTACTCATGTATACAATATATAACGAATAAATTTTTTTATTAAAATAACAGTATTTCAAAATAACGTTATACTATTGTAGTAGGTATACAATATATTTTGTCGAGTCCTCGAATTAAAAATAATAAAATAAATGGTATATGTTTCTATTAATTTGAAGTTTTGTGTCAAACATGTATAAATCTATAAAATTAAAAATTTAGTGACAATTGTATATACTTCATAATTATTACGTGAGATTGTATATTTGACACATAAACTTACTTTCTTCTAAATGCATTTATTTAATCAATAATAGCGGAAATATAGTAGGTATAGTTAATAATTTAGAATTTATGTACAAACTCGTGCAACGTTAAGCCGCACGTACTCTTCGGCCACGTAGAAAATAGCGTTTTGAAATCGTACACTCCAAGGCAAGTAGTAAAATGCACATTTCGTCTATGACTAAGAATAGCAAAGCTCAAAATAAAGTTCAAGTTGAGGCGCCTCCTGCCTTGCAAGCTGCAAGCGTACACACCGGAAGTCTCGGCACGGCTTTCGTCGCACCAAAGGTCGTCGACCTGTGGCCGAGATTCCGCGGGTGTTCGATTCTTTAAGGGTGCTGACAACAAACTATGTGGAAAGGGTCACGAGAGACGATGATCGAACACCCAAGTCGAATGTCAATGACGTTTAGCATTCGGATCATTTCTTACATTCGATTTCGAATGCATCTCGGATAGTGCGATTCTCGGTTAGAAGAATTTTACTTACAATATTTTCATTTGGATTTTTAATTGAATAATAAAAAAATACTTTATCTTAAATAAGAAAAAAATGATAAAAAATATGATTGTCTTACTATGAAATTATGTATTATTTAATTGAAATTGAAATTGAAATAGATCGAGAAATAATATTTTTCACGTGAAATAGACTGAATAAGTAAACGTTTCGATATTTATTTGAGAACGATTTAATTGTTATTAAAATCTAAATATTGTATCATCACGACCGATTGCGACCCTTTCTCATTGAATTGTATAAATTTGAAATTATTTCCTTTTAAATACCTTTAAAAAAATAAATAAATCAACTATAGAGTTAGAAAAACTGAACTATACCTACTATCCAAGTTTTATAATGAAAATCATCGAATTTATTTCGAAAGAAAAAATTAAATCGGTCAATAAAACTGTGGTAGAACATTTTTTTAGTGGCGTATCACGAAAAGTTAAAGTAATGGGAATTTACACATGCACGCGTAGTACATGAAATGTTGTCCTCGTTGATAGGTACGACTCGAGAATACCTTATAAGCTTTTACACCGCGCACCTCGTAACCGAAACTTTTGGCCAAGGCGAAGCTAGCGCAAAACTTTAGAGCGTATTTAGAAGGCGTTTGAATTGCTTGGCTGCGTGATACGGCCTTACCAGATCAGATAAAATTGACGTCTCAGAAAGAGAATTTGAAATTGATTTATTTGGAACGTTACTCTTATTTGCTATTCAGGGGAATAGATCTGTTTCTTTTTCTAATTTATAAACGCAGAGATAGAAAAGGTGTACAATTATCTATCACTTCTTTCCATGGAAGAAATAATAATTTTACTTTATTCAGTAAATTCAATTTAGTTTAAGTAGTATTTATTATACAGGTGCGCGCCCACCGAAAACTAAAAAATTTTAACGAGTAATTTAAGATGTATTATTATTAAAAAATGATACACAATAGCTCATTTGTTAGAGGTATATCGAATTGTTATTCCATTAGAAACGTTTAACGGTTGAGATATTATACTTTATATTGTAACGAGTGAGATTATACTATATTTGATTACCGAGCTTAAATAGTTATTACCTAATAAAGTTGAAGAGTCAAGTATTTAAAATATGTTCTTGACTCGGATAATTTTCCGCAAACAACTCGATCGCAAGACTAAACCAGACTCGCAAAACCCTGGAAGCAATTATGCCATTGATAGAATTAGAAAATTTAATTATACCGGCACGCGGCTCAAGTTCAATCGAGCACGTCGTGCGCTCCCGCTCACTCGCTTGCTCGCGTTCCGTTTTAATTTGAGGCTCTCGCGAGAATTCGACTGGTAAAGGCTTGCTAAAGGTCAACAGAGGAGCACGCCGCTAATCCATTCTTGGCACGCGAGAGAATTCTGGGCTTTCCAAGCTTCTCCTATCTTCTCCTATATATAGCCTTTCCTTTTGACTTCGGAACAATTGCTCCCGGATTGCTCGAGCGAAACGACTTTATACAACAACGGTTGTAATTACAGAAACTGGACTCTGATTGACTGATAGTCATTTTTTGCCGTGCCTATACCCAGTGGTTTCTTTCAATCTTTTTCTTCCTAATTTCCTCATTTCATTCAATCAAGATTCGGTGATATTTCATTTTAATGATTCGCGAATCTAGGTTCCAATGCAGAATAATGGGTGAAACTGTATATTCACCGAATCAAGATTGAACGAACTTTTTTACTTTTATATGTAATGACGAGAAAAATTGATTTCCGTAATATCTCATTTAAATGTATACAAATGCTAGTTAATTATTTATGATTGTTTTGACTAATTGGCTTCGCAAAGTATACTCCATTATAATGGTTTATGCACATGTATAGTTGTTACACAATTGTACAATATATAATCTTACATTCAAATCATCTAAAAACTAATAATCTTTCCGCCAATTTTAAAAAACTGATTTACAACATTAACAACGTAATTGCAATAAAAAAAATTTTATTTTTTAATAATTTTATCGCTGAGTCATAAATTTCTGTATTTAAACAATACGAAATATTTAAATAGAATAAATATATATATACAACTACGATATTGAATTTCAAGGTATAACAAGATATTAATTTTGTCAGTTATAGAAAGTTAAACCAAAGAACAACGCAATATTATAAACTTGACTGCACATTTAAAGAGTCAATCATCGATTGCAAGCTATTTTTAATCTACAGAGTTAACCAACAGTTTTTCCGCATAGTTAAGAAATAATATAAGCATCACCTAGTTTTTTTACGATCCCCGACGTGTTTCCATAACGAAAGGCATTGTAAATGCTCTCTTAAACGGCAGTCTTGACGATCTCAAGTTACCAGGTTAGATATAGGTGGGAGATTGACGTTTCATTGTGCATCGAGCTATGTCGCATAATTGTATAATTGTCGTTATGATGCGCGCGAGCGTCGAACGATTTTTTCCATTAATTACACGGTCTCGCGCGCTTTAATCATTGATACGACGGATGGTCTTTATAGTCTTTGTGGTAATCAATCGATCGGATTCTGGCTGTATTCCTAACAAGATGACATTCGGGGTTTTCGTTTGAATTTAATATACATATCAGGTAAATTGTCAGTATTTGAAGCAGTGATTTAATGCTGATATATTTTATGAGTGAATATGATAATAGGCTATGCAAATTAGGTATAGAAATATGAAGATATAACAATCGATTGAATTAGTATTGACAACGAGATGGAAAGCAGGGCCGGGTATATAGCGTCAGTTTTAATTATAGAATCGTAATCTGATTAAAATACTTATTTCAATGATAGAAATAACAATTTTTTATCAATTTTCATAAAATTAGCATGAATTTAAAAATTAGATTATGAAACTTAGATTATGATAAATTGTATGTAGTGTTGAAAAAATCTTATGTAGTTCACGATAATTTAACTTATAACAAACGGATGCTGAGAAAATGTTACACCCCCATTTTTAAATATTTAGTTGAAAAAGAATACGTTTTAATGCAACTAAAAAGGTTTCTGTAGACTACTACAATATGGGATGCTAGATCTGACACGTGTTTCAACATCATACGAAATTAATATACTTTAATATAGTGTGACCAAAATGACTCGACTGTAGAGAAAGATATCAATGGCAGAAGAAGTTAAAATTAAATAAGTTAAACACTAAAAATCATCTTATAATCAATATTCAGTAGTTACAGTTCCATACTCTCTAAAAATGAAATAGTGATACGTCAGTCACTGTCACAAAATTAGTGAATATTCACTATTAAAATAGTAAATTTTGACTAATTGAATTAGTAACAATTCACTACTTTGTGATAGTGACTGACTTATCACTATATTTTTAGTGATTATTCACTAATTCACATTTAGAAAGTAAAGTGTCTCCTATATGATTTCTATCGTAAATGAATTAAAGAGATGTATCGACCTACCGATACTTAATCACAGTCTTGTGGCGCGGTGGATAGAGATCCTCGTCCACTATCATTTCGCGATCGTTAAGGTGTACAAATGTATAAATCAATTAGTAGTGGTAAAAGACTATCAGTTGCGCTCGCACTGGCTCGATGCTGGAAAAATGACTGCGCAAATCGCGCAGGAACGCGGCTGTCGAACCGCGATATACGGAGGCGCGGGTTTGTTGGAGGGGCAAAAGCGTTTGCTCTTTTTCCATCGCGTATTGTAACAAGGATCGACGAGTTTTGACGCGAGCCTCTTCAACTGTTGGGAGGTCCGAGTGGAGGTGGACGATTATACATATACATAATTCGTGTTTGGTGTACTTGTTTTTCGTTGGTTATTTGAACAAGTCGAGAAGCGCGCGCAAAAATTACATCATCCTCAACACCTACATACATCTTCCTTGAACACTTATAACCATTATCATAATTTGATCAATTACGTTTTTCGAATAATAATTATTTATTTTATTTATTTATTCACTGTACTATCAGATTTTGTTGAAATATATATAGGCAAGTACCTATAAATTTCGTGTAACCATAGGGTGCGATCCGCCCTTGAAAATTTATGGGTTTAGTTTCATAGGATATTTGGTAATCAGGACGAGGGTAAGCGCAGTAATATCTACCCAGATGTTTCAAGGATAGAAGAGAAATCAATATTATTCATCCTGCAGCATCCCTACCCTTATACGTATTTACAGAAAAAGTTTAACAGCAAGAACCTGAATAAATGTGCCTTCATCTTTCAATATCAAAAAGATTACACATAGATATTTTGAATGTATATATTTTTATGCAATATGAGATAAATAAATATATTACATCTTGTGACGGGTGTCACGTACACAGCCGCGACTTAAGTTGGGATAGGATGATCACGTGGTTTTCGTGTACGGTCAGTATTGCGTTTCGGTACACGTGCTCGTTATAAACTACATGCATACAAGACTTATCTTTGTACCTGACTAATTGCTTCAGAATATTTCTCAATACTAAGATGAATGTTATCGATTATTCACGTTTTTGTAACTATAACGATGAAAATATAAATTTGAACATTCTAATTTTGCAGAGTAAGTCAAATTGAAAATTTTACAATTTATAACCCAGTTCAATCAGTATTAAGTGCAATCATTTGGTATTTAAATTTATAATTTTTACATACCTCATACGATGGATTCAGAGAATGTGAGACATTCGCAAACACAAACAAATCTATAGAATTACGGAATGAATTTTAATTGTCTAACTTTTCTACTTTTAGGCACTACTTACATGCCTATCTTAATTCTCAATCTAATTTGCCAAGATATCATCAAACTAATTGTCAAGCTGATCAAAACGAACAATGTCGGAAAGGTGAAATCTATTATAAATACCAGTGCATTGATGTATTATATCAAAGCAGATAATAGATATTATAATTAAATTAATGACTCATTGATTCAGTATTCCTTATCTATTAGAATAGTTCCCTATAAATAATGTTGAAATTTTTACATAATTTAAACCAACTTTCCAATTAGAAAAAATTGATAAAAATGTTAAGAAAAAGGTGAGATCGAAAGATAAAAAATCTGAGTAACGGTGTTCTACAACTATCAAATGAACCCGAAAGCATGATGCGAAATGTAGAAGCTTGCGCACGCAACCAAGAGGCAATTAGCAGTTGCACGGTGCAACGCTTCGGCCTTAATTGAAATCCGACCGACACCCGGTCCGTCAACGCTCCAGGAAAAAAGAAGAAACGTATAAAAAAACGAAGAGGCGTCGAATAGAGGCTCATTGTCCGGCCGGCATGAATCGAAGCGTATCGGACGTCGCGTCCCCCGAGATCAGGTAATCCAATCTCCACCGGCTAACGGCGCCCGCGCGCGTGCATCAACTTGGCGCGAGCGCTCGGCCAAGGTCCCCCGCGCGTTTTTCAGGACGGTCGCCGTGTGCGGTGTATTATACGGTGTATGAGTCACGAGGCTCGCCTCGTCCCATTCAGAGTTCGGCTGCCATCGTCGTGGATTGCGCTACACAAGTTTCGTCACTTACATTTTCGAATAGGTACTGCGTCATTTTTCTCGCCCGGATGGATTTACGGCTTCGGCTATTTGCGTGATTCGCCCGCGATCATCAGAGAGGTTTTAATCGGGGCTGAATATTACCATTTCTTTATTTCTCTACAGTCTTACTTTATTTTTCCTATTTTTTATGTGTTCGTTAATTTAGTGTGTTTGTTTTCTGTATTTAGTAGTTTTACATACCGTAGTAAGATTACGAAAGTTTTCGATTATGAAACAAGTTTTTTCGTATCTTGCATTATGAGAGCATTACACGTTCTCAGGACAAAGTCCTTTTTGGACTTTATAAAACAACCTAAGTATACGTATGACCTTTTAAATGAAAATAAACAAACACAATATTGTAGTGAAACCTACGTCAATGATAAAACTAAAAATTTGTTAACTTTTTGGTCGTCTCAAAAATAATTTTCGTAATACATTTTTTATTAAAAATAGTTTTATTTTCATTCTTTTCATTAAAAGTTATAAAAGCATTTGCGCAAACGATATGTAAGACACGAAAATATTGTAATATAAATTTGACACACTTAAGTATACGATGTTTATAATTTAAGAACATATATATGTGTCATAAGTATTTCAAACAGATGATATATTAATTTGAATATATTTCAGTATAAAAAAAACTTTTATCATTGTTTTACTAATTTATAAATCTAATATGTAATTCGGTATTAATTTACTATTTATCGTATCTGTAGCACATGTGATAGCTCTCAGTTATTTTATCATTTTCCTTCATCGTATTTATAGTCTCCGTAAACGTAAAAAATTTTTAAGTTATATACCTATCGCAGCGAAACCCTCGACGAAACCTTTCCACACGTATACTAAAAAATAATGTCAATTAAATGTCCGTAAGTAAGCCAAATGTTACAGGTGACGAGTTGCGACGTTTACGATTTGTGTGTCGAATTTATTAACAACCTCTAGGACTCGTATACGCATTCGTTTGACAGAGACAGAAAAAGAAAGACATAAAAAAGACAAAGAGGCACGATGCAAAGTGATAAGAACGCGTGCCAGAAGTCAAACTTGTTGCCGTGTGCACGGACTGTATTAACGAGTGTTCGCTGTCGGCAGGTGTTACTGATTTTTTCTCTTTTTACACGAAACTTTTGCTGAACTTTTTTTTAAATAAAAGAACTTGCATCTGTCTTCAAAGAACACCTTGATTTTTATGTGTAATTATCATTCCTTATCTCAGATCTGTTTTTGTTTATATCTTATTAAAAATTTGACGTATGACATTTTTAATTAGATTTTAATTTTACGTTTAAGAATCTTTTAAATTAATGGTTTTATAAGAGTACATATGTTTAATAATATAATCTCACTCTAAATATATACGCTAGCCATGCATTTTATTTAATCGTGAAATCTAATAAATGATCGAACTTGTGGGAAGTGAAGATGAAAATAAGGTTAAAATTGATCTACTACTACAATTTACAAACTATACTTTCTTATCTTCATTCTCAAATAAAGCAAACTGATCATACTGTAGTGATATAGATAAGAAGTTAATTATATAATGTTTTATAATATCACTCGAGCCTGTGCGTGATTAAAAGATATTCAGGTACATAAATTAAATATACAATATGTCAAACCATTATTTTAATTAACGTATCAAAATAATAATGTTTATAAGCGATTGAACTGTTACACAATAAATAATAATACAAGTTTTACTAGTTTTGCGCAATTGTCAAACTCGTTTCACTGTTGCTGAGTAAGTCCTTTCCGAATTGTTATCAAGAATATATAAAAAATATTTAAATACAAATTTAAAAAATCTACAAAACGTATGTATCGTTCATACACTTTGAAATTTTGAGTATATATATACAAAATTACAACTCACAATTCTAATTATCTCCCCACGCTACTTTGCAATTCAAACGCCTTCGTCTCTCGAAACCTAATATTTGCAATTTTTTCTTTCCTCTCTCGCATTTTCAAGAGGATTTATATATTTACGCATACAAATCAATCTATATATATATATATATATACGATCTAGTAGCCTCGATAAAATGGATAAATTTCTGCTGTCGAGTGAAGTTTTGTATTAAATTTTGTAATATAAATCAAGGGGTGTATGTACAGCGTACAATTTATGTACAAAAATAATTGTCATCTTAAATTAACTGGTTAAAAACAAATCGGGTTAACGTGATAATTTACAGGAGCACGTTTACGATATTCAGTAAATTACCATTTTGATTAAAATATATAAGGAAAAATTTGAAAATAATATCTGTGGATTTTCAGTAAATAAAGTTTTTAAATAAACACAAATTATCACTTTCTTATTTTTATGTTATAATTGTATACCCATGCAAATTTTTCCTGTTTACTTATCGTTTTTCGCAATATCACACTTTTGGTCAACTTTTCAATTTACGTATCGATCCCAACAGACTTCGTAATACAAAATTCACACGTAAGATGAATTTAAGTATCCAAAAAGAAGTATGACACTTGGATAAAGATTGATTTAAAAGTATGATATTTTACGAAAAGAGCGTATACTTAAAAGGTAATAGGCCAGGAGGAAAAAGAGGTGCGGACACCGGTAAAAAAGGACTCGAGTCACGAAAGAGGGAAGGAGTACAGTACAGATACGTGTGCATATACATATATATATAATGTACGTATATGGGGACATAGGTATGCAGAGGTACGGGAGAGGAGAGAGAGAGAGAGGTAGAGAGAGAAAGAAAAGTAAAAATAAATGGAAAGTAGATGAATGAAAGGCGTACCTGGTAGTGCTCTTGAAGAAGTTGCTCTCGCGGTTCATGAGCTCGCTGCGGAAACGCGACATCTCCTCCTCCATCTTCCTCATCTCAGCGTCGAAACGCTCGCGGATGTTCGAGAACTCGGTGTCGATGACGCTAAAGTCACCGAGCTTGATGGGAATGTTACGCTTGATACCGCTGTCCGCCATTTTTTTCGTGTGTGTATCGAAAGGTGGTTTAATCTCACGTGTATATGTGTGTATGTAATATTTACTATCTCACGCACTGTCCTTCGGGGACGCACCAAATATTCGACTGTCGTTACTTATCGCGTGTGTACTCTGCGAATCGGTATTTAATCGTGTACTTCTCTGTTAATCGAGAGTAGGTACAAGTGGATCTATACGTAATGACGCACTCGCTCGTGTAACACTCGTGTAAGAATGAGCGCGACTCGCCGGCTCCCGCCCCTTAAATAACCGCTGACGGGACGCGCCGCCGAGTCGATTCGTGGGCTGGCAGTGCTGGCAGTGCTGGCACCCTGGCTTCGGAATACTTCGGAACACTTCGTTACCTCGCGGCTCGCCTCGCTCCGCCGGTCGAACCTTCACGAACGCACGTGTGGCGCGAGCTGCGAATACCATTCTCCGTACAACGCTTTTACACCATTACATCTTTTACTTTTCCCGCGATTTTATTTAACTACCTATCACTTTCATCAACTTTCCTTTTTTTAATTTTTTTTAACTGCCTTATTTTATGCTTTGTACTAACGCGCGTCTGCGCGAATGGCTACTTTTCGGGATCAACGAAAACGTCCGACAAAACTCATTGAGATACAAAGTGCAATAATGGTAAACACTACGTATCTTATTAGTCTTTTATGCAAATTCTTACTTTTCGTATTGTCATCGTGGTGATTTGTTATTAAATTATAGCACGTAATGACTAATCAATTGAAAAGCTCTATTATGTTAATAGACGTTTCTAGAACAATTATTTTCTAGATAGCATTATACAGTTATTTTTGTATTTGTATTTTTAATTCTAACTTATAAGGGTTTTTCTCTATAGATACCTTTTACATTTGTACAAATATTGGATTTAAAGTGTAATATTATACGCACTATCTACGTTTTTATAATTAAAATCTATAAAGGTAAATATACGTTAAAACACTTGCGCGTTTTAATGTATATGTAGTCGGATGTATGCTCTAAATATTTAATTATTTTCATAGATGTTTATTTGCGTATGCTATATTATTGTTAATAACATTTAATTAAAATATTCAATAACCATTTTTGTTAATGCTATATCGTTTATTTATTTTTCTTTCATCCTCATCGCCGAATGGAATTTAAATTACCCGAATCAAGATGATCACAAGGATCCCGAAAGATCATTAATTTCAGTTTCGCAAGTATCTCAGAATTGAAATGCATTATTAAAGAAAAGCAAACTACGGTGACAGTCTGAC
The DNA here is from genome assembly GCA_026168455.1 of Theocolax elegans. Classification (NCBI taxonomy): domain Eukaryota; kingdom Metazoa; phylum Arthropoda; class Insecta; order Hymenoptera; family Cerocephalidae; genus Theocolax; species Theocolax elegans. The sequence goes on from CM047425.1 coordinate 84,725,385, forward strand.
ATAATTTGACACGCGGCACGTGCGCGGGAGTCGCATCTGCCGACTCGTATACACTACAAATCAAAAGACATTTTTCAGAATCAAACGGGACAGGTGTTAGTGAAAGACCGGTGACCAGGTGCAACAAACCTCTTTTCTCTGGCACCATATACTATAAAGGTGCTAATATTTTTTTAAATACATTATGTAATATTTTTAAGTTTTTTGTAATGTTACACGAATGCGGCCACGACATCATTAAAAATGGGAATGTACATTTTTAACTGTAAAAGTAATTAAACGTGAAATTAGACATTCAAAAAATGAATATAGAAACTAAGATATAGATTGAATTTTATTGTTTTGTTTTTAAAAATAAATATAATTATCGATAATACAATAAATAATACTATTTACGTATTCAAATAATGCACAAAGATTCGTTTTATTAATGAATAATGTACAGAAAACCACATTCTCTCATTGTTTTGTATAAATAATACAATCATTGATAATATTTTTATTATTAATTAGAATATAGAAATAATATTATAATCGTTCGAGTATCCCGATAACATTTCTCGAAGAGTCCAAATTGGCAATAAGATTTTTTGTAACTATATAGCAATCGAATGTATAGCAATCGAAATCGAAAATGGAACGATGACTAAACGAGAAGTTTTATACGTATGAACACATCGTAAGTGCCGAAAAAGCTCAAAGCTAAGCGACGTGGTTTACGTCGGCGGTACTAAACGATTTCGTAACTCTTGCAAGCCAGTTGTAAGCTTGTACGTATATATATATATGTATATGTGTACACGTAGCAGCTGCACAAAACTCCATGTTAGAATCATGTAAATGAATGACGAATTCGAGTTTTCTGGAATTTTTATACTCAACGAAGTATGTTCTTTTTAGTGCGAAAATTCAATTATGAGTCACTTGTGTTTGTATTTATAAATTAGCTATTTTTGTGTAATCGTTTTGTGTTTCATTTTATACGAATTAAGGAGCTATATATATACTTATTGTTAGAATAAATTTGTTTCTCCAATAAACTACTAGTTTATTTAAATTTAATAAAGTGCAATGTACATTACACCAAATATAAACGACATCAGAAAACATACGTTAATATATATAGTTAATGAATTATATAGTAATAGTGTATATAGCGTAGCAAAGATCTAAAATATAATAAATGTATATTGAGGCTAACTTTTACTTTATATGCCTATAAAGAATAAATTATAGAACGCATCTGATTAATAAACGAAGGATTGACGAGATCGTAGAAGAACGTGGTTTAACGACCTCGACAGGGTGCACAAGGCGGGGCAAAAACCGGGCCGCCGCGCCGGATACAATATAGCAGCACTGCACGAGCTGCGAGTAAGTGTATGAAGAAAAGCTTATTAATTGGATAATTAGTGCAGGAGCGCGGTGTTCTCTTATGGGAGTAACCGATTGCTCGCCGCAACGTAATAATCCATTAGCCCGCGGCTCACGCTCACGAACGACTTCCTGCTTGGATCGACGGCGTCTTCGTCGGCCCAATATCAGCTCCGCCTATCCGTCGACGCGTCCTCGTTTACTTGCACGATCAATTTTACGTTGAGCTATTTTGCCTTTTAATACTCGTTAAAATACACATTTTATTTTTCTTTCTGTCGGTATTCCTGTCTTTTCATTTTTGCACTGCAATGATATATATATATATATATATATATTACTTTTCGTGGTATTGAGTTATCCTAATAGTGATGCACCATCCAACTCTCAATAGTTCGGATACCTACCTACAACTGATCATTATTATTATTCCACTTGTGTGGTGATGCGATTGCAAGGCTAAGATGTGCACAAAAACTATTTAAACGTAAATAAATTTATTTAACTTTTGAAAACTATAAAACAATAAAGTTTCAATGTGTTGATCATTGCTTCCTAGAATACAAAGTAATCAGAATCATTAGTAATAGGATGAAAGAATAGTTTTCAAATGTAAATTAGCGGCACACGAGAGATGAAAATACGAAAACGGAGGAAGCGGAAATTCGGGACACCGGAACGTTTATTTGTGACTAAGCAGATATTCGTGTTTTCTACATATATATGTGTGTATATATATATATTTACACGACAGTACGCGTCAAGTTAGTTAAGGGTCCAGATAGTCGTTTGATTCAGCTTCAATTCTAAGTCGCGCGCAAGCGCAGGCGGATAATAATCTTCGCATGATGCTTCGTCATAAATACCGGACCAAAAAGGAACAGATATTTTCCCAGTGACGAATGTTTTAAAAAAAAATATGTTTCACTTCTATTAAGAGTTGTTTTTGTTTAGGTTTTTTTTATTCAAATGAATCTTCCGAGTTAAAATAAATATGAATATACCTTGTATATCGGTGTACGTTTGCCTGTGTATTCGAATCTGTGTATGTAAAAAAGTAAAGACTTATATTTAATATAAGTAAGAATTAATATTTTACTCATTTTGAACTTGCAACATCAGTAAATTATGTAATAATGATAGAAAAATTAACAGAGATTTAAAAATAATTTAATGTACCTAAATTTAGATAAATATATAGTATATATTGTATAATATATTATTATGCATTTGATATTTTAGTTTATTTATTAAATCTTTGCTTTTGCAATTACTCGAAATATGACTGTACATAATCTTTGGAAATGAATGGCTCTAAGAAGCGTGTAGGTGGTTCTTACTTGTAAAGTGAAAGTTAACTGCTCCATGCATCAGTTTCCGAGGCAATTATTATTAATATTTCAACCAATAAAAGTGATGTATTTCTGGCCGTGTGCATATATTTAGCATTTTTATAAGGATAACTAATTTATTCGTTTGAAAATTAAAAATGTACATTCCAAAAATATACCGTTACAACTATAACAACATATAAATCTACCTAGTATATAATTTATGTTATAGTATAAAATAAGATAATCGCCACAAAATTGTCTTTGTTATATATTTTAATACTTATAAAATTAAAAATTTTATTTATCATACTTTTAAAAATTATGATACCGTATATCATCTTGCAATATAAATCAGATCTGCATTTTTATGCAGAAATAATAAAGGTTAAGATTTCTACTTTTATTTTACGTGTAAAGACGTAAAGTTAAAATTTGTCAGTTTATTAAAAGTTACGTTTATTTTGCAGCTTGAATGTATATGTATATGTATAAACAAATTAAAAAACAAATTATCAAATTATAATAATAATAATAATAATAATAATTACACCAACCATAACAAGGAGCTAAAAAAAAATTAACGTAACATGAATGCTTACAGAGCTGACATATATCTAATAAAATACAAAATAAACAATATTTTTATTTCCATAAATTAGTAAGAAGACGTTCAAGTAAATAAAAATAAAATATTTTCAAATGAATTCGGTCTATTTTAGATTAGCTTTTAATAGAACAACACTGATTAGAATCACGTATTTAAATAAACCCAAAATACCTATAAGAAAACGGATGTGCCTTACAAATTTACAGATAAATAGGTATTTATAGACTAAACTGAAGTTATAAGAATGTATAGATAAAAAATACCCGTAATATCATTTAGACACTAAAATCCAAAGAATAATGAAAACGTTGGTTATAGATAGTCTATGAGCAAAAGATCTTTTCTCTAAATAAGAAAAATGAAAAAAAGAGAAGAACTAAAATCCCGTGGGAAAGGCATGTTTCACCGATGACACATACTGCCCGAAACTGTATCGCGCTCTCATAAACAAAGTATCCAAACTCATGCGAGCCAGCGAAGCGAAGAATCGCTATTTCGGACTTCCTGAGGGTCTAATGGCACGTTCAGAAAGAGAAAGAGAAAGAAAGATACCCTCTTCTGTTTCAATGAATGACGCGTCGCGACGCCTCCTTCCTCGATTACGACCGATCGCGGCCCTGGCATGCCATTCCACACGCAATTTCGGTCTTCTCTATATAACAAAATTTGTCCGCGTTCCCTACTAGGCCGATTTCAATGTCGCGAGGTTCTCGGTTATAAAACGTTTATTATTTATTTTGACTATGTCGGAATAGATCGGATATATATATGTTTTGATTATACAAAGAATCGCGAGTTGATTTCGTTTTCGATATTAGATAATCCGTTCAAATGTCTGCTCGCTTCCGTCTTTCCTGATTTATACCTATCTTGAAGGATCAACACTTTTTTGTGACGGATATTATTGTTACCGTTGTGATGTCATATATTTTCTTTCATTTATTATTTAATCTCACGTTTTGTATAGAATTTCCAATATGGAATATCAAGTTTACTTCCTTCTAGATCTAGATATTTGTCTACGTTTTCTTATAATATACAAATAATAATATTTATGAATATTTACAATATATAATTACGGTTATTTTTATAGCATATTATTGTTGCTATACAGATCTGTAAACATTCGTGCGAATAATATACAATTAAACTATTAACCTTATCATTAATCGTATCTACTTTTAAAAATATATAATAACAACATTTGTCTATCGAAAGACATGCAAATCATAAAATATGAAAGAGTAAAAAAGTTGCATTTTTTTAAATCTAATTGGATAGTATGTCTGTATTGGTACTTAGAAACAATAAACGTTGAATTTTTGACAAATCTATCACTTTTCTAAGAATGTGGAGTAGGGTTTATTGTATAAACACGTCTTTTCTTAATTTTTCAAAAAAGTAAATAACATGAACTAAATTTAAAACGACATTCCGAATCCAAAGGTAATTCTCTTCGAGTGAGTATAGTATTTTATAAACACTCTCAAGAAATATTTTCCTCAACTTAAAAAAAAATTATGTTTTTACATATACATACAGTACTTATTTACAGAATACATTTTTTCGTTTTCTTTCTCTTCAGTTTGCGAAATAACTTTGTTAAAAAAATGAACTTTCGTTACAAAAAAAGTACGAAGAAAAAAATTAATAATACTGGTACTGTAAATTTGTTTTTTTTTTAATCCACTAAATATTTCAATGGTTTATTTCGAGTGATATAAATATTACATAAAGTATGGGTCACAATTACGCGTATTTAAAAAGATAGAAGGTAGTCAAGCTTGTTTTTGCGTTAATCGTTTATGAATGCGTAATGAATTATATGTAAATACATAATAATCACTTATGAAATTGTATAGATATATTTCGAATCGGGTAATGAAATTGTACATCGAATCATTATTGATAACCGCCAAAATTTGAAAACAACATTGAATCTGATTGTAATTATATATCTCTTAATTAAAAATATATATAAATATATAGATCCAAATTGCGACATAAAATATATTTTTAATTGTATAATATGGAAATAAATAAATACTCTTACGTACGCGTTGAATCGTAAAGAAAATATGTGCGCAATCGTACAGCGTGGAGTCAATGTTCAATTAGGTGTTCATACTCATACATGCCTGTGTATACGTATCTTGAAGAGATACACGAGTACATTAAGAGTCAGGCGACACGGTGTAGCGCCAGCAAAGTGTGTCAATGTCGTGTCTCGTGTGTACCTGGGACTGAAACTTGGGAATCGCCCTTTATGAATGAACACACTTACCTCCTTGTCCTGGATTTTCCAGTCCAGGTAAACAAACTAAGACTTTCGATTTATTAAAATATTTGAAATATCGTTGTAAAGTATTGCCTTTTTCCTAATTTTTACAAAATAATTATTTTAACTGATCTTACGAAAAATCATGGCAGTCCACGTATCGTATCGCTCTCTAATGTAATAAATATTAAATAAATTATTGATAAGTTTTAATGAAAATCAAATGGATTCTAATTAATAGGATTTGTGTATTTACAGAAGAAATTAAATTTATGAAAATTTGTAATTAAAAAAATTGTTGATTTGTCATTGTTAATTTAAAAACTTTTATGCAATGTAATAAATTTATTTAGTCTCATATAACTTTCAATAATAGACTTGTATATAAGAATCTCTATAACTGTGACTTCCTTCACATATTTTTTTTTTTAAATATAAAGTATATTTATAAAAGTGTATATACACTATTCCATTATATTATAAGAAAACATCTCCCAAAGTTAGAACATAATCCAGGAAATAACTATTCCTCCGGTTTTTCACACACACCTACACTGTTATAAAATATATTGTCTTTTCAAAAATAAACTAAATAATTTCTTTGACACGATAAGACTAACGCTGAAATAAAATTAATGTATATCAGTGAATACAATGTGAATTAATTAAGAGAACAAACATTTTTAACTCTAATTCTTCATTTGCACTACAGCTCTACCTATATTATCGTGTGTCATGTACATGTAAATCAATAATAATATTAGGATATAACTTAACCTTATTCTTCAAATAAAATCTGCATCGCGTAAATAAAAGACAAAAATGTTCTCTATTTCATGTACTTAATAATAAAATCTTTCGAGTATTTATTTTTAATTTTATACTAGTATGTGTACGTATATAGGAATATGTGTGAAAATGTATTTAAATAGTTAAATTTCTGGTAATGCGTATGGCAGGAATTGTATACAGATTCCGTAAAGGGTCACGATTTCGGGTCTCCGGTGCTCGATCGCGAAGTTTCGATTCCGTCCCGTTTCTTCTTCGCCGACGCGTGGGAGAACTCGAATACACGTATAGCCTGACGTAAGCGAACGGAGGGCGACAAGATCGATCCGACGCGTCACCGTACGCGCTGCCTTTATAAGGACCTTCCTCGCCTCTCGCTTACTTTTGCTCTACTCCCATCCCTCTTGCGCCTTCTCTGCGCTTTGATCTTAAAATCCCGATGCAGCGATCACATCCAGTTCTAAGTCTTTCATTTCTAATACGCGTGCAGCCTAAATTTTCATCTGTTACGTTAAAATATATATACCGTCAAATAGATTGTTACGATAACCTATGATATAGTTCGTTGATTTTTGATAATAAGTATAAAACCAAATATATTATTTAAAAACAACACCAATAACAATTAAACAAACAGGACCCGGAATGATATTTATCACGTATTAAGAATAAATATTATTTGATGATGTAATATTATTGTGCATCTCTGGTTAACTTGTTATCGTCAAAATTACATAATAAAAAGTTAGACAAAATATTATTTAAAGTAATGTATATTCTATATCGATTCGCGATTATTACTATTTTCTCGAATGAGACATGATACTTTTCATTTAAAATAACTAATTGATTCTTAAGATAAATATAAAATTTATTTTTTGATAGCCCTTACTAAATTATAGGTCTCACTTTCATGCCACCTATAATTTTCATAAGCTTGACTTCCTTCATCTTCTAATTTTATAATAAATATCATTATAATATTATTATTCAATTCACATATTATAAATGAAATTTCATGATATTTGAAGTTTTTCATGAACTGTATATTATTTATATATTTAGATTATGTAAATAAAATTCATAAATAAAAATTTGATGTATATTTTAGAAAAATGTATTTCATTGGGAAATTATATTATAAAAATCAATGAATAATAGATGTTATTGAATCTTATAAAGAATATTTGTTACTTGCATACATTTTTTTATTATGAGATAAATTTATAAACTTAAACATGATTTTTCAAACTCAAAAATTCATCATGATACATTGTTAAATACTTCACAATAATTGGTCATCATATTTCGAAGTAAAGAAAACTATATCGTAAATACGTATGTAATAAGTTTCTATTTGGCATGTTGGTGAATCAGTCGAGGCTCACGGCCAAATTAATAGTATTGTATAGTACAGCTTTAGTACTAAATATCTACTTTTATTATACAAATTATGAAATTGTTAATTTACTAGGTTACAGAGTTAATAAGTCCAACATACTAAGTAAACCACAACTAACAACTTGTTACTTCGTTGCCAAGAGGAATTATTCCCATATGCAAAACATATATTGTAATATTTTTAATTCAAGTTTTTTTGAAATTTATATAATAATCTTTGTATTATTGTAAGACACTTACATTTATAAACATTATAGAAGTTTCCCTTTTAAGTAAAACTTTGTTGATTTTTCGTACAAGTATATTTTGTAATATTTTATAAAAATAAATAAACTTTTTTTATATTTTATAAAGGCCTGAATCTCAGGGTATAATATATTTTAATCGCTTATCTTTCCCGTTCCTATCCCAAACACTAAAGTAGTAACCAGACTAATAGCATACGAAAAGATCTGGCGAAAATCGATATTTTTTTATCTAAAAATACTATAAAAATAATAACTTTTAAAATGAAAAATAAAACAAAATAATTAACAATCGCTGAAAAGTTTTCAATTTTTATTTTATAGTTGAATTTAATAAATATGCTGCACAATCAATTAAACGCATAACTTCGGTACACCGAAAAGAAATAAAGCGTCTGGCTGTTTTCCTGGTTACGCACAATCGTTTAAGTAAGTAGATTACAGTGGTGTCGATCAAGGATTAACTCGCGGATGCTGTCACAAGCAAATATTCTTGACCTTCGACGCCCACTAGAAAACGATGATCGTTTCGCGTGCTGCACGTTTCTTTCGTGTTTATTACGGAATCGTGTAGATCATCGATGCTTAACGATCATTTTTCCCATTTCGTATGATGATGGTATTCTAAATTCTTACACTAAACATCAGCGGTTGACGTTTCCAACTGTTTTTATTTCATCGACGACGTGCTCTTTCCAAAAGTGGAGAGAACCAAAGGAAAGACTGCATTAGTTATGCCTTTTTTCATTTTGTGACTCACGATTACGCGACCACCGTTTGTATTTACTCGCAAAATTGGCACTATGCTCAAATGAATATATTGAAAACGAACTTTTTTTCTCTTCTGATTTCTCTCAACGTTTTTCTATTTTCATCATTTAATTATTTTTATTTAGATATATTAATACCTATGGTTATTTTAAACTTTCTCATTTATTTATACATAGCTATGTATATGTGTAGATAATAGTTTTGTTTTATTATATTATAGACTTTTTAAATATTTCTACGTTCTCATTAGGTTAGTAATCATTTTTACGAAGCATAATAAATATTAAAAAAAACAGATTCTTAATAAAATTCAAATATGCTATTATACTTGATTATAATGAAGCTGGACGTATTCTAATTTGAAGAGTTTACTTATCGATGTGTTAACGCATTACTCGTTTAAGATTTTCTTCTCTTCTCTTGAGTTAAATTTAAACTTCTTTAAAAATAAAAACTTGGTTTAGTTTAAATAGACTACTTTGCATCTAGTAACAGCTGAGAAAACTCCGAAAATGAAAAGTGAAATGCGGTGCACTAATTAGTAAAATTCATAAATGTATATTACATTATCTAAAATGTAGAACGCTTAATAATGTTAAGTAATAAAGTTTAATAATAAAGTTTTTTACAGTTAAAATTTAGAAAAAATAATTTCTTTTTTTTTAAGTGTTTCTTAATTTTTTAAACCAATTGTATTGATATGAACATCTATCCAAAGTTACTTGTACCATGATTTTTTAACATAATGCACTTTACGCAGCTAGGATATTTACCCATTTCGTCAAAAAGGCTGTGATGTTTTAACCAACAATTAAACATGATTCTAATCCACTTATAAACGAAACTGATTTTCAATAAATACCTAAATTTTACACAACCTTTTTAAATTTTCAATAATGTTGCAACTGAATTTTTTCTATTGCAATATTTTAAAATTTTCATAACTATAAAAAATAAAATAATTTTGTTTTAATTTCTATTAAGTATTTGTATTTATAATTATTTATTTTAAATTATATTTCTATATAATTATGTCAAAATCATAACTGTAGCAAAAGAACAAATGTAACGATATTAACGTGCTTGGTGATAAATCTACATGTTTCTAACGTTCGTCAATAACGTATCTATTAATAATAAAAAAATTTATACGAAAAATGATGTACAATAATTTTAAGAAAAAATCGTATAAAACAAGTACTTTATAAAACGATGCGTTAAACTCAGTACGAGGAGGTCGAAAAGCTTCGTAGCTGTCTCAAATTTTCGTTTAGGCTAATAATAGAGTTGCGAGCCGTTGGCCGACTCGGGAGCTCAGAATCTCGTGAGCGTCGATTTACTTGTTTTTCGAGCGCCGGGATTCCTCGCGCAGTCGAAAATCTCAATAGGAGGTTGCAACGTGCGCCGCGCACTGATTAATCGGCCCGACGCCGCGCGATTCAAGAGGGAAAGAGGCCGACTTCTCTTTTTTCTCGAGAGGCGGCGCCGATCTTTTCTCGGGGCAAGGAGAAAAGAGGGAAACTTTATTTATCTCCATCGACGATTCAGCTTTTATGCTTCCACGCACACATATATTTGTATTATATATATACATATATATGACACTGCACCACCCAAAATAAGCGTTTGCATGGTATGCGAGAAAAATATTTTGTTTATTTTCGATACGATGTGTACCTACCATTTTCCTTGTGTTATATGTACTTATTTATGTCATTTTTAAGTGATGAAACATTAAGAGAAAAAAAAGAAGACAGAATATAAAATTATATCCGACAAAGCAACAAAGTAATAATATTAAATTAACATATGCAGCAATATATATTTCCTAAATTAAAATCATTATTCTATAATAAGTATTTTAGATATATCAAAACTCGCATGATTCATTATTTTTTCGTGGTCTTAAATTATTAAATTCAATTAACCATAGTAGTATGCACGTTTTTTTTAGAAAAGAGAAGCGTTTACAAACAAAAAATTGATTGTACATTCAAATTATTTTTGCAGAGAATTGCAACAAAGTGATCAATACACAGCTTGTTATTGTTTACTAACGACGAGAATCAAATTATAATTGAAATGAAGTAAAGTACAAATTTGTATTTATGTTTATTATACTTGCTCTATACCGACGTTCGTCTATGATACTGATTTTCAGTGTGTGTCATAGTCGCATTGATGTCGATTTATAAGTAGTATACGCAAAAAAAACAACGCACACAATTCCCTTCGTACTCTATTCTTAGCCTCGGATATGAGCTTTTCGAATTTGTCTTTTCCCGCTCTCGCAACAATTCAAGTGCTATCTGTCGTTAACCGTAGCAAACAAATAATTAGAAAACTACTTTATCGACTATCTCACTAATGTGACAAATTGCTTTGCAAACAGCATGGGATACAGAAATAAAAATAATAATGACAGAAATGTCAAGAAAAGTGACAATCAAAGCAATAATAAAGAAAAAAAACCATTCAACAAGAAAAAGTATCGAGAACAGAAGTATAGTAATAAATATAAAGGTAAATCAGTTTAAACATATTTTGATTTTTAAGGTTATGTCTTTAGAATGTTTTATTATTATTTATGTTTATCGAAGAAATATGTATGTAAGTATGAAGTTATAATGCGTTGTATATTTACTTATTTATTATAGTTGCTCAGTGGGAAGAGAAAAGGAAAAAAGCTGTTTTAAGAGAGTTTCACAAAGATTTAAAAAAAGATGAAGCTTTAAAGTTAAAATTTCCAACAAAAGATAACATTGAACAATCCAATGGGACTAGGTAAATATTAATTATAAATGTGTATAAAAGATGTTTAAAAATATTATTATTCACATTTATTATTTTTTAGCGACACTACAAAGAGAACTAAGGGTGCCTTTTTTAATGCTAAACAAGAATTTTTGAGAAAACAAAAAGAAAAAGAGAAGAGAAAACAAGAATACTTGAAAGCTAAAGAAGAACGAGAAGAAGCATTAAAAAAATATAAAGAGAAGAAAATAAGGGCATTTAAAGCATTATCAAGGAAAACTAAAAAAGGTCAACCAGTTATGAAAGGCAGAATGGAACTTTTATTAGAAAAAATCATGCACAGTAGTTAGCGTAGTTTATGAATTAATACTTAAAGAATACCGATATAAGTTTGTAAATAATAATTATGTCAAAATATATATTTATTATGTTTGGATAAATTTGAAACTTTTATTAATTAGTATTTTTAAAATGAATTAATCAATTTTAAAAGTTTAAAATCTATAAATTGAATGTATGTTATAATGTTAAAAAGAAAACTGTATATACATGCATGTCAATGATAGAATATTGTATATGTATAACTTTATATATAACTTTATATAATATATTCATACATTCTAATGCAATGAACAAAGTCATTTATAAGTATTTTTGGAGAGCTGGTGTAATCAAATAATACAAATTTAATTAAATTCAAAGATATATTTAGTGTGTAAAAACGAGTTAGTAATCTTTGCAAAAAAATGCACTTGACGAGAAATAGGTATAATCTTCAAAAGAATGTGTTTATTTGTACTTTTTTGAACAAAAGTACAAGTATTTCGATTGCAATACTCGTATTCTAAGGGAGTAGATAATTAATAAACAGAATAATCGTTAATTCGTTATATTTAATGAAATTCAAAGGGGTTTGTCGTTGGCGGTAGGATTGGGGGCGCGTGCGCAGTGGTCGCGCCGCAAACTCGCGGACAGCGGTTGGGTGCCTCTTGCCTACGTCCTCTCGGTCTCTACCTATACCAGCTATACCAGGCTAGAACAAGAACCCGCTCCCGAGCTCCGTGTGTGCGCGAGAAAGAGAGCGCGAGTCCGGCGGTTGTGCAAATGGCGACAGGCACGGCGAGTCCCGCAGCGGTACGCGATTGAGCCAAATATCCGAGTGAACCCGTGTGGCTCGTGTGCCAGGAGGTCCGTGTGCGTTCGAGACCCAGCCCCGGCTACGAGGAAGACATACGGCCAGTACCTTACCCGACTCCGAGACCGAGACTCATCCAACACTTTCTTCCGTCTGCGCGTAAGTAACAATCCGCGCCAAACGCCCTTTGACCCACCCGGTCGATTCGTCAGCCGCCACTCTCCTCGCGCATACCTTTGCCACACCGGGTCCAGTTCGACCTCTCTTATCTAGTGCTAACGGTTTCGTGTACACGCATACATTGCCGTGCGTATACACGTATGCAGTCATACGTATTCAAATTCATATATGTGTACCTTCAGAGGTATATAGGCATATTCGTATACACGTATACGTACTCGCTACACGGGCTACTCGCGAGGCACGTACACACGCACACACACACACACGCAGATTTGTGTGTGGGGAAGCGGGAAGCCGAGTGTGTCTCGCTCTCGTTCACGAAGCACTCCAGTCAGCAGCCCCTCTCTCCTCTCTCTCTCTCCTTCTCTCTCTCCTCTCTCTCCTCTCTCCGCTCTCTCTCTTTTCTCGTATCGAGCCGCTGCCGCTGGCTGGCTCCGTGCAGTGGTGTCTCCCCCACGTCCCAGTCGATGACCCGCTTGACACGGTCTGTCAAAACGGCGACACCAGAGCAGACGGCCACAGCCACCTCTTACAATTCGAACGTATCGCGAGTACTAAATATCACGTATATAACCGTCGACCCTCCTCCTCGCTCCGCATATAAGTATACACTCGATCATTAGTCTCGCCAACTACTTGAGCTTGACGACCGGATTGCCGACTCCGCGAGCTAACTACCTATATCTGCACACGGTTTCGGAGATGTTTGCCTGAACGTCGGACGACGCGTAATGAATTTCGTTAGTGGCCCTTGTTCGTGACTTTCATTCACTCCCATCAAACTGTTATACGGCATGTCTTTTTAATCCTCTCTGATAACTGCATAGGTCTGTACTACTCAACTTTACTCACTTTGTTATTTCGATTATTTTTCATCTGTATTATTCATTTTAATCAATCAATCCTAGACTTTTCTTATTGGATCATTATATTTTGATTTGTTTGTTGTACAATTTTTTGTACTTAAAGCAATCTAGCAACCAAGGATAATCATTTTAAATTACAGCATCATCTAACATTACAGATGTAATACTAAATTGATTGAAATTATCATTAGTAATAATATCTTTATGCTATTTCAATGTACATTTTTTTATCAATATTAATGTTCAATTATTAATGAAACTTAACAGAAACTTATCTATACTTTTCTATTTATATTTTTTTCAAGTTATTTATAAACTTAATTATTTTATTAGAAATTTTGTATCTTTGTCTTAATACACTTGCACAACCTGTTAAATGAAATAAGTGGTTATTAGAATTGCAGTTTAATCAATGTGTACTAAAGTGTATTGTTAACCAAACTGGAAATTTTCAACATTTTGTATATATTATGTCTAGTAGACATAGAATAATATTAAAATTTAGTATTTTATTTATTTTTTGTTACACTTTATGTATAACATGCTTATTTAATTAATAATTAATAATCATTAATAATATAATATGTTTTTCCGTTATATTTATGTATATATTTAATATTGTATAATCATATAAATGTATTTACATGACAACAGATCAATAGTATGAAGATTTGCTTATAAATTGCATTACACGCCAAGAAAGAGAGCAACAATAATAAATATTAACAGGCAAATTCAATAAGATCATTGAAATAAATAGCATATGCTTGTGTACATATTTCAATACGATTCAAGTGCAACCATTTAAGAATCATTGTATGTAAAGCACTTTGTAACGCTAAATACTTAAATAAACAAGTAGCCTGTAACAGATTCGATACTTCTATAGTTTTAAGAACATAATGTGTTAATAATGTCAAGACTAATATGAGTTTGTTTAATTTTTTTAATAAGAGACCAAACTCTAAAGCTGTAATTTTAAAAGTATTAATTTTTAGCTTAATCTTGTTACGATAGGTTAAGTAAGAGTAATTAAACTTGATTTAATCTTTAATAATTGTAGGCAATTCTGCACTATGTAATCTCACCATAGAATCTTACTTAGGTATATAACATAAAATAACTAAACAAAAGTTAAAACAAAACCTGTCCCCCTTATTTATAAACATGTATATCATTAATATTAATTTTTTATTTTATTTTATATTATTTTATATTTATTATTTTATATCTTTATTCTACATAAGTATAAAATTACTTTTTAAGGTCAATATACATTTATCTTTTTTTTTCAGGTTGAAACAACAAAAATTAAAAGATGCCAGCTGTAAGAGGAGATGGCATGCGTGGCCTTGCCGTATTTATCTCTGATATTAGAAACTGTAAGTATTAATCTTGATTAAAAATAATTAATTTTGAAATGAAAACAATAATTCAATTAAATAAAATATACTCTTAAAGAATTAATTTTTAATAATTGTAGACAGTATATTAAAGTGATATTTTCTAAAAACAATGTAAAAAATATAAAAACCTTTAATCTATTACAAAATAGTTTTCAATTTATCTTACCCTAATGTACATTTATTAATGGGTTAATGTTAAAAGATAATATGTGTCACTGAGACATTACAGTTAAGGCAGAGTATTACGAGATTTAACATACTTGGTATGGGAATAGGGGGCGGAGTTTTGATATAGGCATATCTTACTGATAGAGTAGGCCTTTTTTTCAGCACAGTATAATTTAATGCAATATCAAATCAATGAAGCATTTTCAATATACTGTCACTTACAATGCTAGATAATGTTTAAAGTTATAAATCATTTGTTCTTATTTACACCTAACTTTTACAATGCAATATTTAAATATGGAAAAAATAAATATATCATTGCATATGATTAATTTGTCATTTAGCCAAATGGCGTTGTGCCACTCAGTTCTGCAAATATTTCTTAAACGATATATATAATGTTGTGTGCTTGTAATCTATATAAAATAATTTTAAAATTATTTGTTACTATAGGTAAAAGTAAAGAGGCAGAGATAAAAAGGATAAACAAGGAACTAGCAAACATTCGTAGTAAATTTAAAGGGGATAAAACTCTCGATGGATATCAAAAGAAAAAGTATGTCTGCAAGCTGTTGTTTATTTTCTTGCTTGGCCATGACATTGATTTTGGGCATATGGAAGCAGTTAATCTGCTTTCATCCAACAAGTACTCAGAGAAACAAATTGTATGTAACTTCAAATGAATTTATCTAAACATTTTATTTACTTGTATAATAAAATATTTTTTTGCAGGGATATCTTTTCATATCAGTTTTAGTTAATACAAATAGTGATTTAATTAAATTAATTATTCAAAGTATAAAAAATGACCTTGCTTCTCGTAATCCAATTCATGTTAACTTAGCATTACAATGTATTGCAAATATTGGAAGTAAAGATATGGCTGAAGCATTTGGAAAAGAAATTCCAAAACTCCTAGTATCAGGGTAAATAATAACTTACTTTCAAACATATAATATTTAGCATGCTTGACAAAACTTGTCCATACAACATGTAATTAATGTTTTGTTTTCCATAATTTCAATTTACTGCATAATATTAAAAATTATTCATATTACTGATCTCAATAACATATTAAATATTTTAAATATTTAGAGATACAATGGATGTCGTAAAGCAAAGTGCTGCCCTGTGCCTTTTACGACTTTTACGAACAGCACCAGAAGTTGTTACTGATGGAGAATGGACATCTCGTATTATTCATCTTTTAAACGATCAACATCTGGGAGTCGTTACTGCGGCAGCCTCTCTGATTGATGCTCTTGTAAAAAGAAATCCCGATGAATACAAAGGATGTGTTAGCCTTGCTGTTTCTCGCTTGAGTAGGGTAAGATAAGTTATATTAAATGTCTTGTTTATTAAGAATAGTACAATTAATAAAATATTTTAATTTTAGATTGTCACATCAAGTTATACAGATTTACAAGATTACACATACTATTTTGTTCCTGCTCCATGGTTATCTGTTAAATTATTAAGACTTTTACAGAATTATACTCCACCAGGTAAGATCATTTAAAATATTTTAAAATAGTTTGATAGATTTAATAAAAATTGTTTTCAATCAATTAATAGAAAGTAAGCAAAAATAGTTAAGTGCAATTATTTTGTATATATTTAGCTGAAGATCCTGGAGTAAGAGGAAGATTGAATGAATGCTTAGAGACAATACTAAATAAGACACAGGAGCCGCCAAAGTCAAAGAAAGTTCAGCATTCCAATGCGAAAAACGCTGTTCTCTTCGAAGCCATCAGTTTGATCATTCATAACGACAGCGAGCCGAATTTATTAGTACGCGCTTGCAACCAACTCGGACAATTCCTTTCAAATCGCGAGACTAATTTACGTTACCTAGCTCTTGAATCAATGTGCCATCTTGCAACATCCGAGTTCTCGCACGAAGCCGTGAAAAAACATCAGGAGGTCGTTATTTTGTCCATGAAGATGGAAAAGGATGTATCTGTGAGGCAACAGGCGGTTGACTTGTTGTATGCCATGTGCGACAAGAGCAATGCCGAGGAAATCGTGCAAGAGATGTTAAACTACCTCGAAACTGCAGATTATTCCATTAGAGAAGAGATGGTGCTTAAAGTTGCTATATTAGCTGAGAAATACGCAACCGATTATACTTGGTACGTCGATGTTATACTTAACCTCATAAGGATAGCTGGCGATTATGTATCAGAAGAGGTTTGGTACCGCGTTATTCAAATCGTGATTAATAGAGACGACGTACAGGGTTACGCAGCGAAAACTGTTTTTGAGGTAATTTTACTATAATATGTTATAACATCAATAATGTACCAAGAAAAATATTTACTAGATTCAAGTAAAAAATAATTATAGTAGAACTTTTTAATCTTCAGTATTTTGATTACAAGGTAGTAGTTAAGAATATTATTATTTTATACCAGTAACTAATATAAGATAATGTATTAAAATTTAATTAGGCTTTGCAAGCGCCAGCATGTCACGAAAATATGGTTAAAGTGGGTGGTTATATTCTTGGAGAATTCGGTAATTTGATTGCCGGCGACCAACGCTCATCACCTTCAGTACAGTTCCAGCTTTTACATTCCAAAGTTAGTTTTCAATCGTAACTAATAATTTCCTTAATACTGGTACACAATAATTGTATTAATTTATACTGTTTTATTGCAGTATCATTTGTGTTCACCCATGACTCGTGCATTACTTTTATCGACATATATTAAATTTGTTAATCTCTTCCCTGAAATTCGGACGCAAATACAAGATGTGTTTAGACAAGATAGTAATTTACGTAGTGCTGATGCTGAGCTTCAGCAAAGAGCTTCTGAATATTTACAACTTAGTATCATTGCATCTACTGACGTTTTAGTAAGTAGCTAAATTTATTTAAACCCTTTAAATATTATTGATGTAATCGAATAGTGGAATATTACAATAGCTTAATAGTTTAGCAACGCAATTAAATTCAATGGAATTGAAAAATTTTATTTTCAGGCAACTGTCCTCGAAGAAATGCCGGCATTCCCCGAAAGAGAATCTTCCATATTGGCAGTATTAAAGAAGAAGAAACCAGGTAGAGTTCCTGAAAATGAAATTCGAGAAAGTAAAAGTCCAGCACCTAATACTAATCACCACACCGAGGCATCAGCGGTTGCAGCAGTTTCTGCTGCTGTTAACAATTCATCTGCAGACTTGTTGGGACTTTCGACGCCGCCTTCTTCTCAACCATCGGGTAATACAGGTGTATTATTTGACGTTCTAGGAGATATTTATAATTTACCAAATAAAGGGGCTGCTAATGGTACTCAAGCAACCTATAATGCTAAAAAGTTAGTTGATACATTAATACGATTGTTTCTCCTTTTATTATTTAAGAGCATTCCCGTTATATTATTCAATTATTTTTTTCCAGATTCGTTTGCAAAAATAACGGTGTACTGTTTGAAAACGATCTTATTCAAATTGGCGTGAAATCGGAATTCAGGCAAAATCTAGGTCGCATCGGTTTATTCTATGGAAATAAAACACAACAAGCACTTGTCAGTTTTCAACCACAATTGTCTTGGTCTGAGGAAAATCAGACAAAATTAGCTGTACAAGTTAAATCTGTAGATTCTGTTTTGGAAGCTGGTGCTCAGATACAACAGTTAATTAATGCTGAATGCATTGATGACTATAATGGTAATTTTCCAACTTAATATCTTCTAGTATAAAATCTATTGATAATCAATATTAAAATCTTGTATCTCTTTAGATACCCCTAGTATGATAATTTCCTTTGTTTATAATAACATACCTCAGAAAATTACAATGAAGTTACCATTAACAATAAATAAGTTCTTCGAACCTACGGAAATGAATGGAGAATCTTTCTTTGCTAGGTGGAAGAATCTTGGAGGGTACGAACTGAAACTTTTAATAAATAATAAAATGTAGTCTTATATTATTTCATTACTATAAAATTGCGTAATTGTATTACAGAATAAATCAACAACGATCACAAAAAATATTTAAGGCTCAAACACCTATGGATTTGGCGCAAGTTCGTATCAAGCTGCAAGGATTTGGTATGCAACTTTTAGATGGTATTGACCCTAATCCTGACAATTTTGTATGTGCTGGAATTGTACATATGAAGGCACAACAAGTTGGTTGTCTACTACGTTTAGAACCCAATAAGCAAGCTCAGGTAATGACAACATATGAGTATATAAATTTCTTTATTTTAAATTACTTTTGTCAACCATGACTATTGGTTTATTAGAATAAAAAAAATAATATTGATATATGATTATTCCTTAATTTAATTTTTAGTTATTGCATATATTTATTACAAAATTCAATATTATAATATATTAATTTGCATTCGAACTATTTAAATAATCTGAATAATGTATGGATTATGAGTGCCTTGCATCTTTTCAAAGCTTTTTCATAAATGTCTTTAGTATCAATAAATCAGTTTAATGTATAATAATATAACAATATAAAAAACAATATAGATGTAAAAAAGATAAAAATATATTTAATTTTAATCTGTTAAAATGATTAATATCATTATATTTTTAACTTGTAATTTTTACTCAGATGTTCCGGCTAACGGTGAGATCAAGTAAGGAGTCGATGTCTATAGAAATCTGTGACCTGCTGGTGGACCAATTTTAATCGGCCAAGCAGGCGAAGCCATCGTCCTAATTTTGTTTTTATATAAACAGATTGATCTTCGTGTATTTTGTCGAAGAATACGAAAAAATGGATCGTTGTCCTATATAACTGCGACCAGGACAATATTTAAATATTGTTAATTCAAGAACAAAAATGAAAAAAAATTACATGTTATTCCCTAAGCTTTCAGCCAGTTACACCACAATAAGAGAAAAAAAGAACGCCTTCTCATGTGTAGGTTAATTGTATGAGTACCATTTGTTACCGCGTAGAACAAAGTTAGAAAAGATGATGTTTCGCGTCTAAATGAGATTAACTTGCAATTGACGAGCAGGATAGGTCGACCAAACGGTGGACAGTATTAGTCTGTAAACATGTAAAACACGGTGTCAATGAGGTCAGTTTATAGTTAATATAATTAGCTCGTCTTACCTCATTTTTTAATAATTTAGTTTGCAACATATCTTAAATGAAGTAAAGCAAATAAGACTTGAAAAATCGTACTTGTCAAGAATAAATTTAAATTAAATTTGGCTTTGAAATTTTATTATTGTAATTGTTAATGTTATTATTAATATTATTATTATTATATCGATAAATAAATTTGAATACTGCAAGAACAAGACACGAAACAAATATGCGGGAAACTAAACGGTCTATAAGAATATGAGTGGAGAGCAGAAACAAAAATATTTATTTTTTGTTTCAATTGTAAATAAACGCTTGTTCGTTGTTAATTTTACGTCGACCTCTTTTTTAATGGATATCTTTTTATGTATCGAAGTGTAGAAGTGTGGTCTAGTATACTGGCCTCATGGTGTCGATTTTGAAATGTACATTTCCCTTAAGTAACCTTAATGTTAGCAAAGTAAGTTTCTATATGTTCAATACTCTCCTGTTTCGATTTATCGTCGTCGACCCATTCGTTTTGTATTGTATATTGCCAAAATAATGTTCTCGATCATTGAATTTTCTTTGGTTTTTCTATTTAATAAATGTACATTAATCGAGTCATTCAACATATCGATCTCATCAAACGAATCTCATAAGTATGTATATGTAGTCAAAACTATAAAGATGAGTATTGGTGTAGATTTGATAACTCGATAACTTGCAGAAAATAGAAAAACCACCGAAACCTGAAAGTGTTGCGGTATTAATATTATAATTTTAATTAATTATATGCGTATATTCTTTTGACATTGTCAAACGCTGAAACAAAATCACACGAAACTAGATTTCTGTGTATCTGCTAAAAAATCGGTCTGCTACAAAATTATACTGAATATGTAGATCGAATATATGAATTCGATTAATTAAACACCTATCACACAAAAGTAAAACACAATAAATTATTGAAATTGGATACGCGGAGATTATAGAATGTCGAAGCCTGTACAAAGATTAAAAAACGAGATAGTCGAGTCGCGCCGACTAGGCGCTGTAATTAATAATGTATAACCGACGTATAAATATATACACAAATGCATTCAAAAGAGATGCAGGTTCGCATATACATATTATATATAAGAAATATATATATACAAACGAATATTGTTAAATCATGCGCCGCGGAGTTTATCCTGGATAAAATAGACGTTACTACAACTCTTGGTTTGTCTATCATCTTTTTTCTTTTCTTGTCAACTTTTTTTTTACTTCGTCGTTACAAGGGTATTAATTTAAACTCGAATAAAATGTTCTCGTTACTCAACTTCTTTCGGGCTTTCTAATTTATAAGTATGCAACGAATTACAAGTGACTCGTTACGTCGCTCGAGTCAGACCAAAGTTCGTTTCGTTAATTTCAAATGAACACTTTTATTGATTTACATTACGATTACTGAAAGAACACACTGCTCTACAACAATAGGTGGCAAGTGTAATGTTATAAATATTTATGAATTCTTTTGTAAAAGGAGTGTAATATAATGTAGGAATAACGGTCGTTATTTTATTTTATGTTACTCATTACTTTTATAGTAGTATGTTTTTTATTATTTGGGATGTGCATCAACAAGTAACTTTAAAGTATTAGTGAAAATAGTGAAGTAAATATAAGTTGTGTTAAGACTAAATTTGTAAATATTTGCTTATTTATAAAGGCTATATTAATATATAAGATTTATCCTGTAATTTATGATAAAACTCGTGTGCTATTTAGTTCAAACGTTTTTTTATTTAGGAAGTAGTATTCGAAAAATAATTAAATTATTGAAACGGTAAATGATTAATACTATTACAAAATAAAATCATATTTATATTTTATATAATTTATAATTTTTTTTTGATCAATTGAATAATAAACAATGTTATTAATGAATTAATTAATTTACCTTAACAAACATGTAAGGTACATGAAATGTACACATACGTATTCAATATCATTATCTTTGGAAACACATCAACATGAACTAGAATATTAAAGTAGTTTAAAAAAGTGTTTATTTCAAATTAACTGAAAATAACTTGTGTCTGGCTTGTATATCCTCTTCTTTACTTCCCGCGGAATGTCGTCGACTATCGTTATTTTGTATCGTTTATTGATCAGTGTACATGTATACGTGTGTAAGACACGTTATTGATTTATATTATTATAAAGAAATCAATATAATCATATCGTACAAAAATGGTTGCGTTTATGTTTATTAATATACATACATTGTCAAGACCAATAATCATCCACAAAAATATTTCTCTAATCCGTTATGGAAAATATACTTTATTTTATTAAAAGTTGTATAATTAACAAAACATCCATTAGTAATGTTCTATTACCACAATTTTGATTCGTTATAGATATTAAATTATTCAAAATATATAATACCAGCAATAAATAATATCGCCATCGATCAAAGATATTCGTCATTAATTAAATGATTATATTCAGTTTAAATAATTTAAATAATGTTTAAATTATATTTTCAGGTAGATAATCTAATTTGAACAAATAAGATTTATAATGAACAGGACATTTAAAAGTACAAAATTTTTATAAATATACTTATCATCAAATTTGTCTTTGTTCGTGACAAATATAACGCGAAATGTAATACAATTAATTAATGGAATACGATAATTTGATTAATGCTCATTAAATTGAAGTATAATTTAAGCACTTTGAAAGAAAGTATTTTAATACGATCTATATTAGCGATGATTAAATTATGATAGAAAGCATAATAATAGAATTGGTGCATTACTCTAATAAATGGATACGCTGCTGTATAATGAAATTATTTGGAATATTGAATTTTGACAAAATTGATATAATAACCCGGGAATAATTTATTTTCAATTTTAATCGAGTAGACTAATAAGTAAACTCACGGATAATTGTTCCACGCGTGCATATCGCATCATGTGTAACGCGAGTTGTGAACAAATTTGTTATTTTACTGCACCATATCACTGGCAAAAATTAAAATCGTTTGGGTCCACGAACGCGTATTTACGATCGTAAAAGTCTACACAAATACGTATATGTATATGTATATATAATTACCTGCAATAAGTAACCAATGAAAGAAAGTTTATAATATACATTTACGTTATAAACAATACGATCTTTTTGTATAATTTTTCAAGTCGTGCAAGTATAAGAACGGAATAAGGAAAAGGAATGGGTTTGGTAACTAGAACAAAAATAAATTCACATTCACACAGGCTCTTTAATAATGTCATGTATCATGGCGTGTTACATCGTATATTATAATTACAGTTGTGGAACGACGATTTATTTTTTTCATTCTTCGGTGATCTACATAATAATACAATAGAATATCGCGCATACAATGAATTATAAGGAAGAACATGAAAGTTTGAGATAATAACGTATATAGTTATATGACAAGTTTAAATATATATATATATATAAGCATTGAGACTAAATTCGCAATATTTTTAAAATCGCTAATATTATACATGGCTTTGTCTATTCGCGAGCCATCTCATTACGCATTGAACTCCTTTGGAAATTATAGGTATATTCGGCTCTCGTCCATGTACCGAAGGAAACTCGAGAGTTTCGAAGTTTGTTTCAGTTGCTGACGTTTAGTAGAGTTACCGATTTTCGGCTAATTAGATGACCTTAATAAATAATTTTTTATATACTATCAATTTAAAATATGAAAATAATATACTTTATTCAAAAAAATATTGAAATTAAATCGATAGGTTGACTGACTATGTTATTTTCTTTTACAACATATATTACCTCCGAAATTGTTTAAGTATATGCATTAGATTGAAATATAATTTCGATAATGTTCGCGCGCGTGCACTTAGTTTAATTTTAAGATACATTATACTAACACAATGTTGACAATATTCATCGTAAAACTTAAATAAAAATATTAAAACATGTATTATGTTGATTGTTAACTGAAAAAGCACGATATTTCTTTAATAAATTTAAATGAATAAACGTATAATTATAAACGTCAGAAACTGGAACAGTTACCATTAAGCGTAAATATACACGAAACAAATGTTATAAAAACTACTTTTTTGGGGGAAAAATAAATAGAAAATTATATACACTCGCAACGACAACCAAAATTTGAAATTTTTAATATTCATTGTCAATCTCAAAATGTGACAATACATACAAAATATATATACGATAGTCCTGAGAAGAAGAAAAAAACTTTTATTTAACTTTAATCCGTTAATCAATACACGAAAAAAGGAATCCTTTGAAATATTTACAAACGCAAGCTGATCCGTAAAGTTTCCTAAATTCTTCGTGACTAATTTAATGATCCACCATACTTAAATCATACACAAAGTAAAAAGAAAACACAATCCACTTACGGACGAGTTAATGTAATTTTTGCTTCATTTTCATTTAGTAGAAATAAGTAGTACACCGAATACTAATCTGATTTGCATAATCGTGCTTAAAGGATTACAGGAACAACGTTGTTGAGTAGATAATTGGATTTATTTATAGAGTACGCAACTCATTCGCTCACGTTTTATATACTCGTTTTAAAAAGAGTAAGCTTTTTCCCCAAAAATTTTAATTTAATTTTTAACCGTGTAAAATTGAACACGCATTCACATCCTTTGAAAACTTTTGGCCTTCTGGTTTAAAAATCACGTCGACTTTCAAATTATTACTTCGTCAAAAATCAACTTTAATAATAAACAAAAATGTTCTTCTATTTCAATTTTCAAAAAATTCCATTGAGTTTATTTCGTA
This sequence comes from Theocolax elegans, assembly GCA_026168455.1. NCBI lineage: Eukaryota > Metazoa > Arthropoda > Insecta > Hymenoptera > Cerocephalidae > Theocolax > Theocolax elegans. Next base: position 84,750,557 of record CM047425.1, read on the forward strand.
AGGGTAGTGAAAAAGAGCTTGTATATTTGATTATTGTTATTTATAATTGAGATTGCATCATTCGTAAAATATTGATGTAGGCTTGGTTTATGTGCGTTATTTGTTAACGAATTCACAATATTTTCAAGTTAACTTGATTTTTAACCCAAGTGGGTAAAAAATAACGAAGAGGGATTGTATTATTATCACAACGAGATTCTCGTCCAATATCCCAAATTACGAAATAGACAGAAAAAATAGTTTAACGAGTGTGTTTGTAACGGTTCATTTTGAGTTTTGCCAAATTGGTCTCCATTGTGTTTTGAAATAGCGACGTATAAAAAAAGAAAGAGACGTAGATTACACGTGTTCACGTTTTATCGAAGAATTAAGTTTCACGTTGTTAACGGGCATTTAAACGTATACCGAGAATTTTCACAAATGTGTATATATTTAATTAGGTCATCAACGCGCATATTTATTAAAATGCTGAAAATATCAATATAAAAAAAGCATATAATTGACCTAAATAAATATAACTTGAGTATACTCATTTCTTTATTGTAAATTTCAGAATTATCCTCGAGTATATTATATATGTGTATAGTATACTCGAAGGTAATTTTGAAATTTTAAAAGTGTAAGAATAACGTATTATTATTATGCAAATAAGTGATGCATTTAATTAGATTGTAAATTACCTTTGAAGTGACAGTGTATTTCAATTACATTTAGTTCAACCAATATAGCGATATTTTTAGTGAACTCAATAATTGTAAAGCAAATGGTTGTTGCTAAATTTCGCTTGCTACTTCGTTTGACTTCCGCAGAATGTAGATATATATATTGAAAAACCGAATGGTTATATATATAATTGAGTGTGTATACGTTGAACGAATGTATAACAGACTTGTATTCGATGAAAAGTATACAGATTGACGATAATACAATAAAAGATTATACGATCTTTGGATAATACCGAAGTACGTGTACATGCATATAGATAAATATACTTAAGAGTTACGTAAAATTTCGATTCTCTGTACAACGTTTGATTGTCGAGCGTGTTCCTTTTTTTTTGAGTATACGCTCGCCGAAAAAAAAAGTATCCGACGTCGCGCGATTTCCCAAATGAATCGAAGTTTAAAATAAATGGTTATACATAAATAAAGGAGGACGATCGATCTTTTGGAAAATCTCTCGACGGAAGAACGAAAGTTAAATGACCACGCGCACATGAAAAAAATACACGTATGTAAGAAACGCGACGAGATTTTAGCGTGCGCGCTACGGAGATTAATTTGTCATTGCACGCAGCGTGTGTCTTGCATCTCTCCACAATGACGAATCTATACGATGCTGTATGATTGATCGTTTCAATAAAAGCGAATATGTACATTGCCGTTCACACGATGGAGTCAATTATTTCTCTCTATAGTTTTTATTTTCGTTCTTCGTTTATCAGTCATGACGATAATTATTATTTCTAACCTTCTTTATTTTTAATCTTCCTCGTTATAATTGGCTTTGTTATAATACCCGCTCTCTTTATCCTTTGTAGTTGGGTTTGACTAGTTTGTTTTCTTCGATTATTTCATGTTTTTCTCGAATCAGGGAATAATTACTTTCTTTTATGTGGTTATAATTTCCATATGATGGCTATAAAATTTTTTCGTTAATTTTGGTTTGAAGATTAATCTTGAAACTTATTTGCTATACATCGGTCGTTTACTTAGTTTAAGACTGATTTCTTACATTTACATATGACATAGGTGAAATTATTACATTATCATCCTTAAATTTATCTATTGTAATCTTAATGTTATAAAATAATTACGGTTTAAACGTTGTAATTAGTTAGATTGACATATTCCTCGATGTAATTATACGAGAAAAATTAACTTTTATCGTTACAAGTAAATTTTGTAATAGATTGTCAAATATTTGACGTTACGGTTCACGAAATATTAAACATGTTTAACGCGATATTTTTAAATGAATTAACCGTACTTTTATAAACCGTATTTAAATTAACGTCATTATCTAATTAAACCACACGTTCGTCATACCAATAATTTAATGGTTATTAAATTTTCAGGCTTACGTTATGTGTGTATATATATAATATATATATTTTATCTACAAGGTATCTTAAATGTCAAAGTGCAGACACTTACGATGAATTAATTACATATAGTAATGAATATTCAAGCACCTTCGAACTGCATCGGACAATAAAATTAATAAAATTTCCTTAGTTCGAAAAAGATTTAGTTCCACACGCGAGATTTTTATGTATCTTTCTTTAAAATTTTTATTCACGACTCAGCGATTTCTCATTTCTTTTTAACTTGCCGTAATTTAATGTAGTTACTTTACCTTCTTCGTTTACTGCAAACTTTTGAAGAAAAAAAAGTTACAGTATTTTCGACGTAAACGTTGCTAAAGAACACGAGTTACATTTTTTAAAACATTTCGAAAGCTTAAAATATGTAGTACAATTTACTCGTGCAATTTTTATGCTACGTTTTATATACGTATATATATATAGAACATCAGAAAAGCGCTTCACGTTCTTTGCATTTCTAAACGTCAATTTTTCTCTTTTCTTTCGAGGGCGAATGAATAGTTTAGATTCTTTTTTGTACTTTACTTTTGAAATATCGATGTTGTAAAAACATTTGCTTTATTGATATCGAAGGATTAACTTTTAACTAAGATATCATTTATATATCACCGTGTAACTAAACTTTACAAGTGAAACACGTACAAACGGCAATATAGTCTTTCCATTGAGTAAGTTCACGTTAATTAAATGCTTTGACAAACAAGCACAGTATCTGACCTCTGAATCATTATTCAGTTGAAATTGTCTCGGGGTTTTGTTCGGCGAATCTCCTGTCCTGTCTCGCTATTCTAGATATTTTATTTATTCACGACAAATGTAACTAAAGAGAAAAAAAGCTCCAGCTCTTTGTCGTGTTTAAAGAACTATGGTTACGCGACAAAATGGTACACATTATTTTTTCTCTTTGACATCCGCCGTGATCGTTAAATTTACTCCTAAATTTTACTGTTTCTTCTTAATTTTTAACAGTGATCGAAGTCATTCTTATTTAAAGTAAAACGTTTTCACATTTACAGTTTTTTCCCAAAAATATGTTAAAGTGTACACGTTATGAATCTCCCGAGATCGTCTTTTTGGGTTAAATAGATATCGTACAGTTTCAACTGAATCCATGACCCAGAGGATATACGGAGGATATACATACCGTCCTTGTAAAGCGAGCTTACATTTTTAATGGCATAAAAAGCTTGTTCTCTCCGAAGCAAAAACTTAAGCTATCGATTTTATCATTATCAGATTGAATAGCAATAGTTCAGTTCCCCAATGAAAAAGCCGCTCTGTATCCAAACATTAAAATTCCTTTACTGGTTTATTCAGCGCAACACAAAAAGATAAGAAAATAAGTGTCAACGGGCAAGAAGTCCAAGTAAGTGGGCATAAATCAATAAGTTATATCGCTCTGCCGATACGACGTAGGGAGAAATTTCCCGTTAAAAATTTGAAGCCAAGGATCGAATCGATATCGATTAGCGATTTCACTCGGGCCTGACGGCATTGACCTTAGCCTCGTCCTCTTTGATCTGTGCTTGAGCATCCTCCCAAAGGACTCTTTCTCGCTCCCTCTCAAGCTCCTCGGTTTCGATGTCAGGATCCTCGTTGACGAGCTCGCTCTGTTCACCGGTGTTCCGGGCATCCTCGGGAGCAAGGAAGACCCCAGCGGCCGGTCGTGCGTCGGCTTCGCATTTACGTCGATAATCGTCGTTGTCCGGTGCTCGTCGATGACACGAGTCGCAGACTGTATCGGTCGAAGTGGTACACCTACGCGCCTCGTACAGTCCAGGGCCGCAGCGCGAGCAGATCCAGCATGGTTGAACTCCGTGGTGAGGTGAGTACGTGCCTGGTTGACATTCGGCGCACAGGGTGTCGCGACCTCGACCGCACCGCTCGACTACACCCCAACCGGGTCCACATCGGCTGCAGTGGGAGTCGCCCCTATGGTGGCGGAGATGGGCTCGTGCTTCGCTCGTCTGGAAACAGACATTAATCGATTAATATTCTGCGTCTGTCTACACCAAAATACATTTTTTTATTTATATTTAATTCGTTTTTTTATATGAATGCAATATTATAATAATATTGAAATAAGTTTCTTTTCACCTTGAGATATTTATGTTTAAATATTTTTAACAATATCCGAGTAATTTATGGTGAGTAATCGTGAACTTTTTAATTTATATTTCACAGAAATATTGATTTAGTATCGATTGAAATGTCAAATAATTTCATAATATACTTATACACATATAAATTAATAAAGGTTAGTAAGGCTTAAAATTAATTATAATACGGTTTTTGACCGTTTCCTTCATCTCGACACGCTTTGTTAATTATTTAAAAATTTTCTTTCTCTTTAATCTGCAAAATGATCTTCCCTTTATTACAGAATGAAATATGAATATTATAATACTTTTTTGAATATACGTCGGTAGTTGAGATTCTCGAATGATGTATGCATTTTCAACCTCGTAAATGAATTAGTTATCATAAATTATCTAAAGCGTGACTTACGTGTAAACATGTTAAAGGATCAACTGAATTATTAATATAATAAGCCATTTATGAAAATTTTATTTATTCTATATTACCAAAGATACAGGTCTTACATATACATTTCCAATTTATTATCACTGTAGAGATATAGGAATGTAAAGTAAGGTTAAATTAAAAAATTTATTTATTTATGCAATAATTATGTAGTGAAGTATTTTTACATATATTTTGAACGTTCACTTAAAATAAATGCCGATATATGAATGAAAATTTAAACAATAACGTTAGAGTTTGATATCAATCTAGGACAAAGGATTGTCTTAACACCTTGGAATGATGCTACGTGTGTTTAAAAACGCGCATCTGTCGTAAATCTAATAGATTGATCTCTCATTATTATACCTCGTGCTAAATATAAAATATAAAGGTATCTTTTTAGAACTTTATCGATTATATTATTAATTGATTGAAAATGATATCTTATAAGTTCAAAGCTTTTTTATCTAACTAGTGTAAAATGTATCTTTGTTAACAAACCAAAAAAATATTCTGTTGGTGTGATTAATTGTAATGTATAAAAAAATCACAGTTTCACCCGAATGTGAATAGTCAATATAATTAATTCGTGTAGGCAATTTTTACTCCAAACTTAAGAGAATGTATAACGTTTATTGATGTAAACTTTGACTTTTAGATCCAAGTAAATATAATACAAAATCATAAGCACAATAATCGGGATATTTTTGAAAATATTATAACGTTTTAATTTAAAGATAGTGGAGAAGTTTCCATTTGTATGTAATGCAATAATATGTTGGCGTTTTTGCTACGTTAACTTTTATATATGTCAACGATCAGAAATACATGTCCAAGATATTATAATTATTGAATTTAAATCAGAACACCTATTAGAATTACCAGTTTTGTATAAAAATATAGACCATCCGATATCAATCACATTCAATAGCTTGTTTAAACCAATCTTTAAAATCTTGTTATAATTTCACAGATATACAGAATTAGATTTACCTAGTAATATATTTTCAATATTAGACCTATATATTGAATGAAATTTAAATGTGAAATCCGATTTGATAATTATTTTTCAATACGTTACATTGCATGATCAAGTATGTCTAGATTATTGACAATGTACTAAAGAAATTATATTTGACTTTTTGGTAAAATATGAAATTTATTTCGATCTTACATTTAGTCATAGACAAATAATAAATATTCCACCGTTGAATACAGGTAAAAGGTTAAAATTCAATGTATTTATGTAACAATAAGTGCATTTTTGCACTTAAATGTATTAGTTGAGCCGATTAAACAAAATTATACATAAAGTTGCAGTAGTATGGGACAATTAAGAGTAAGTGCGCTCCACTACTGCATCATGGTAATTACAAGAGAGATTAAGTTGAGCACATAATCGTCTATTAAATTTAACCAAAAAAAACTAATTGCTCAAATCAATAATAATATCGTATCATCAACAATAATAATTATTTATTCTGAGTCCTAATTTTTATTTTGTTTTAACGTTAGAGTACTTTTTTTAAACGGAAATTATCGCCTTATTGTCCTTTCGCTATTATTTTTACCCGAATGTCAACAGAATATGCGAAGACAGTGTGCACCTAGAATATAGGCATTATTGTTGTCCACCAAACCAATCGTCAATTATATTAAATAATCAATGTAGCTTTTAATCTTAATATGGATCTTGTATTACGAAAATGAAACTATATATTGAAGTGTAGATATACGAATACGACGCGCACATTTCTACAGTTCTGATCGAAATCTGTTACTCCCCAAAATAAATAAAAAAAAATAGGTCAAATATTATTTCCCAAAAACAAACTAGTAATACTCCATGTCCCTTCTAAAAGCATTACATCGCATATTTTTCTTATATAGACATACATGCATGTATACGACATACGTGTATACACATAGAATTGAGCCCTCGCGGTGCATTAAGTTCTTGGAACGCGGAGTATCGAAAACTGATCCCCTGAAATAATTCAAAAGCCGGCCGGCTTTGTTGAGTCGTGTAGTTAGTAAATACGTGTGCGCGAACAGGTGCCTGGCGCGTTGCAAAACCGAGAGCCAGCTGACTTGACGCAGAAGACTCCGCACCTTGCGAGCATCGCGCTCCAGCGGTTTCGACTGCTATACGTGCTACCGCATTGCCTCCGCCCAGTTATACGCGTTTCCTATCTGCATAATCTTATTTCTAAAGGTTTCAGTTAACGAGTGCCGTTGCGTCCTAGTTACAACCATTTCTTTTATATTAGATTGATTCCATTTGTTGGATACATTTTTATATTTCAGACACACACTGCCAATAGATCTATACTGAGATTAATTTTAAACGAATCACCTCCCACGTTAAGTATAAACTTATCCAATTCAAATTACGTTGAAATTGTAATGAGGATGTATAAATCAGTCGATTCCTAATAAAGAGCAGCTTATTTTAAACGAGACGAGAGAAAAATATTTGTATAATTCATAATACATCCATATTAAATATAAATTAATTTAGAATTTAAGTGTAGTGCACATCAACTGTTATTATTAACATTCAATTAGATTTACTAAGCTTTCACGATACAAATAAAAGAAAATATAACTTTACATTTCACTCAACATTCTAAAAACAATAGTCAGTCTAGAAAAGTTTTCTATTTCTATCCTTGTAACGTTGATTTAATTTTAAACTTAATCCTTTTAATATAAAGTTTTAAACTGTAGGTATTGAACGCCAACTCGATATGATCGATCAAAAGTTTCTTCTGTATACCAAAAGTACTCCTCTATAATTTACGTTTTGAGAATTATAACACGAACTTTAAAAAAAGTATTTAAATCAATACTAAAAATATTTCTGCAAACAGTTATATAATGAATGTATTGTAAATTTTGCGAGATAAAATATTGCTAGTCCATTTGTAAAAAGTTTCATAAATAAATATTTTTATATTTATTATACCATATGAATTTTATTTCAGTATTAAACATAAAAACTAATAAAATAAAAATTGTTTAAAATTTATTTATAATATAATAAAATTCTTGCAATAATAGATTTTCTATAAAACGCACAAGATACATTTTAGTGTTTAAATTGTTCATGAAAATAAAATGCAAGGATTACGTTAAAATAAAACAAAAACAGTAAAATATACATTTATGTATTACGTATTTTTTTAGACATTGTGTCAGATACTTTATAACTTTTGACGTAAAATGCGCGACAAAAAGTTCTTTTTTTCACCACACTTATATAAAATTTAATTTTAAGAATGTCAGGTAAAAGTATAATTGTATACTCTCGAATGTTGAAAATTTCATCGACAGCTGTCGGAACTATGATTATCCCACTGGCAATTTTAATCCCCATTTCCGAGACGAAAATAACAGCTGGCATTCAATCGAACATACGATTCCTTATGAAACTGTCTTATAAATTAGATGATGTCTAACAAGAATTATACTATTGAAATATTGCGTAACTAAATGTATGGCCAATAGTCACTATTCTAATGTTTGCAGTTAAATGTTTAAATACTACGTTGTTGTTAATTTAACTAAATTAAACAATTTACATATGTTATCATAAAAATTGTTACATTTCGAAGATAATAATTATTATAATTTGTAGATATTATTCATTAAAATATTAGAATATTTTACTATTATAATCAAAGATAGATTTATTAATTTTATTGCATATTTTATTATTAATACTAAATCGTAATTATATCTCGCTGAATATTCCTACATTTGCAATTTTATCACGTTTTAATTAGTGCTATGTAAAATGTCTGTCTAATTTTTGCCAATGGTATTTACAAAACGTGTACTGCATTCTAATATAATTATAGTAATTTAATTATTTTATTATGTAAAAAATTATTTTGTACACGTTTTTCTATAGTTTAATACATTTAAAGGACAATTAATTATGGATTTAATTATCTTATAAAAGTATTCTCAAATAAACCCCATTACAAAAAAGATATGTTCGTCTATACACATTTTCAATACGCACGAAAGAGCATATTTCACTCGTAAACTCGAAAAGTGTGAGAATAGTTTCTTTGTGCGAAAAAGAAAATGTAATAAAAGTTAATGTAACAAACTTGTTTTCGTACAATCGAATTTCCAGTATCAAAAAATAAAAGACAATTCTTGTAGTAAACAACGGTTAAAGCCGAACTAATTTTTTTAAAAGGTACAGTTATAAGCTTTTGTTTTGCTAAAAAAGGAAACTGTAGGTTTGGCTTTTTTCGAAAGGTCAACCTGCAAATACCACGATCCAGGGAAAATTCTCAGTTAAAAAAACGTTGCCATTTTCTTTGGAGTTTTGCTGCAAATATCATTACCCGACGCGGTCTCAATCAACGAAATGGCTTTAACGTAAAGCGATATAAAAATACGAAAGAAGGAGCCCGATGTATCGCAAAGAGCTGGCTGGTAAATGTAAAACGCAGCTGGCACGTGCCGCACGCGTCGAGGCCCCGAAACAGCCGGCACGGGACTTATTTTTCTTTTCCTTTTTCCGGGCTCTTGCCCGTCCAGCCGCATCACCTTGTCGTGTTTTCAGGTGTATTATATGCTACCGTGCTCGGCAGGTTGGCAACTGTCCGATCGCGCTTCTTATTTTACGGTGCTTTCGGATTTACACTGTCCGTTGCACTTTCAAACGAAGATTCACTGCGGCTTTCTTCTCTACCGTTTAGCTATTTTTGTAAAATTTCTGAAAAGTAGTAGTTACAATGGACTAAAATTTAAATTTTATTATTTAAATCAATTTGAATATCAAGGGTTTACGGATGTTGCAGCAGTGATAAAGTATTATTCGTAACTGAATAATTAATGTCACCTGATATTGACATTTTCGTTGTTTTTGTTTCGCATGACATTTTATTTTATCTTGTGCCATATTTTCCAATGTTATACTTAGTTCATTTTAAATGTATTTTTACTGATAAACATCAATATTTAATAAATTACATGTCCACCGTTATAGTTAATTAAAAATAATTTATTATGTACCGCTTGTTCATTTGAAAACATTTTAAAGATTAAACTCGATCAAAATACATATACGATATTTCACCAAAACTGCAGATACATTTATTGTATATTTTTATTAATTAATTATTCCTTGAATAAGTAGGTGGTCAGATTAATGTATATACACACAAAACTACATTACATTTTTCCAATAATGTATAATTAATGCGTCAATATAAAGAATTTATGATTTATCTTATACATGTATCCGTATCGTAAACTCTTGCTTGATACTGTATTTCTTCTTACATATACAAATATGATTATCCTAAGCAGTAAATGATATACGTGCATGGTTGATCTTAAATATAGTTGGCGTAAAATTTATTCTTTTTAAAAATTTAATTTAACTCGAGGTAATATGTTAGTAACATTTATATAAGCAAATGTAATAAAAAGCAGCAGTACTTGCTACTGTATTGTATTTTAAATCGAATGTATATTTTTTCTTTTTTCAGTTGTAGAACGAACATATACGACTTTACAATCTATTCATGGAAAAGAAATTTTTCTATCGATTATTTATTTATAGGAATTGCAGGAGGTACAATAATCGCAATTGCAATACATGGTTGTTATATACATATACATATTTTTTTTTATAAATGTAGATTTTTCAAGTAATCTACATATTGAATTAATAGTATGAATAAAATGTATACTTTAAAATGAAGATGCACATTTATAAATACATTAAACTTTTCGAGATCAACATTAATCATTCAGTTACTTTTATATTCATTATTATTTATGATTTAAATTTGCAATACTTATGCTTTATTCAGTAAATGAAATAATTTCACATTATTTAAATGTGAAAACTGTTTGGAAAATGTATGCGTGCAATTTAAAAGTGTGCATCCTCACATATATATATACGCACCATATAATTGACAAAGAGCATTATCTATTCCGTTAACAAGAACCAAACGCAACAACAAAAGAAGATTGTGGAAACCTCGCGAAAAGGGACGTTTAAAAAGGCGCATTTCCGTCCTTTTTATCTTGTGCTTCTTTTTGTTCATTATAGATTTACGGTTATTTAGCATATTTAAAAATATAGTTTGATACATAATACATAATCATGAAAAGGATACACCCCTTTACAACGATGTCGCTCTTGAAATCTCGTTAGTAACGACAAAAGATAAAAGGGTAAAAAAAGTAAGTTGTTTACCAAAGAAGTAAAAGGTGTTCAAACCGATGGCCCTCCTTCTCATCCGTCTTTATCTTCCATTCCCGAGTCTTCCACTCATTTTCGCCGAGAGGAGCTTCGTTTACTTTCATTCGGTTTCTTTGTCTCTGCCTTACTCATTTTTTTCGAGGGAATATATCACCGAACTTATTCTTGGATCGAGCTTTCGTCAAGCAGTTGAGCGAATTTGGTAGATTTACCCTTCACAATTTTTCGATAAAAAGCGAGTTTTATCCTCGGTCAATAGTCATTATATCGCGAAGCGCATGATGGGCTTTCACTCGAGGATATGTTCCACTCGCTTTTGTATTTAGCCATGGGAAGGAAAGAAGGGATTTATTTTTCAGAAAATGGGATGTGGTGTATTGTATTTGCGAACCCCGAGGCTCGAGTGTCCTTCGCTTTAGAAGCAATCTTTTGTTACAGTCGACAGTGTACTCGTTATGTCTATATTGATCTATGATAAATATTTTTATTAATGCGTCACATTATTTTAAGCCAAAATATTTAATTTTTCGTGCATTACCCCCCATTTCCACACATATTTTTATACACGACTAGTATATCAAAATATTGGTTATTTTCTAAAATTTTTAAAATGGCACGTATTTTTTACGATAATATTTCGATTGGAAAACATTTTGTCCATTACTTTTCGTATAACTTTTTTTATTTTCTATGAATAGTAACCACGGACTCTCATTAAAATTTTCAATAAAATAGCTAAGGCAATAAGTATAAGTTAAGAATACTACATTTACTTTTTAACGAAAGTATTAAATTTTTTTTACGATTAATTTATTACAACGGTATTATTATAATATATAACTATAATAATAAATACCTTTAATATAGTTAATAAAAAAATCTTATAGCTTATTCGTAAAAGTATTGAAATGCAAAATGTTTGCAACAAGAATGCATATGATATGTATTTTATTAAAATGATAATAACTTTCACCTTGAATCGACCGTATTAAAACAAGAGTTTATTTTAATACGTATATTTATATTTTGGTACTATATAAAGTTAATTAATGATATTAATATTAATTTTTCATAAAAGAAAAATTATTATAAACTATTATATGCATTATCATGACTGAAATTTCATCTGATTCTTTATAAATGCTCGACTTTTAAGAATTTAAAAATCGTGAATCCCATTTGCATTTATAAAGATGCAGCCAGGCTAATTGCATTTTTAATTAATTCATAGAGTAATATTTGATTTAAATTAAATACCATAATTATATTATGAGAAACTTTACAGTTATATCCAAATTATAAATTTTAGCGTTTCCAACCCTCTAAAAGTAAGAAATACACTCTCCCACGCATACACAGACATACACACTCACACGAGTACACAATATTTAAATGAGTCAATATTATTATAATAAAAATATTATTTTCATATACGAATGCCCATGAAATAGATTAAACTGTATACGAGATGTGTATGTGTGTTTGCATGCACGTGTGTGTATGTGTCGAAAACATACGTTCAACACCAAATATGTAACTTTGAAAGTTAATCTTGGTCTTTGCCTATATTTTTCAAATATTTTCTTTCACAAAATAAAATCTGATGATTAAACGTACACAAAAAAACTATGATTTATACATTGAGAAAAATGGTTTATTATAAATTTAAATATACCGATATGTTTATAGTTATAGGTAGGAATTATTTTGATGTATCATATAATTTTGACTATATTCTATAACCAATATTTACATTATTATATAAAATTTTTCGCACAATTTGTAATAACAATTACTGGAACATTTATTAAAAAATGTGTAACAAAAATTATGATAATCTAAATATATTTTTCCTACTATAAAATATAGTTTTTCTACTTGTAGGGATTGTCATTTGAAAATTTTATAAAAAATTTTTGGACTAATTTAGCATAGTAACAAGTTTTAATTACACCAATTTAAAAAAAAAAGATAAATTAAAGAACGAAATTGGAAGAAAAAGGAACCTTGTAATGCACCGTCGTAGAAGGAGTATAGGGAAAAAAGGGTACTCGGTAGTACATGAGGGGATTCGAGAGCCGTCCCATATATCGTGTTATCAAGTTGCTCTCGCGTATTTACCGTTGGTACCTGCCACTTAATTAGACGCGTAACGCGAGCCCGAGGGGCCACACGTAAGGATGCACCCCCGTCAATTTGACGGTAAAACAAGTGTGACCTTTTCCATATACATATAGATGCAACGGCGAATATCGAATGGTTTATGCGTTTACATAAAATATTCAACCCAGACTGTGAAGAATATACACGCGCGTAATATTATTTTCTAATCATTTTGTATCCGATATACCCGACCTATACGGAACGGAAAGACGACTCCTCTGAGCATCGGGTAATATATTTTATTAGATTATACATCGTCAAGTTAAGGTAAAATAGCTTTTCAATTTTTCTCGCCAACTTTTATTTTTATGCTCTGTGCAGTTATCCGTGCAGTATAGTCGTACAATATTGTCTGCTCCATCATATTTATATTGCAAGCTCTAAGCAGTAAAAATAGGATACTCTATATAGACTCAACGATTTTCCACTATTTTTATATTTCGGTTTCAACCTCCTTATTAATTTAGAACCGTTACATTCTTTATGTTCTATCCACCCATTTTCATTATTATTGTTACTCATACTATTATTATTATCATTATTATTATTATTATTTTATTATTATTATTTTACTTATATATATATATACGTAATATACTCAAACAATTAAAGTACATTTTGGTCAAATCAATTATATTATTATTTTTAATTCATAGAAACACGTGTAAGTTAAATTGAGGGAAAAAATTAACTATCTATAATTATCGTATCCACGATTAAACTTTCTTCCAAATATTTTATACATTTCGATTAATACGAACCATTTTTTAATACATTTCACGAAGTACCGAATATTGAATAAGAGTAAATTGTGTAGTATTTTTATTCTCTAATATTTAAACAATGATACACAGTTAAATATTAGTTTAATTAATAATTAAATTGTAGAATGAATTTCTATAAGCTACTCTAAGTGAATTCTGATTATTAAATTATCATAAAAAAATGCTTTACACCGTGTTTTAAATAAACTTTACTAATCCGCTTTATTTGACAGAGAGAATAGAATTTACGTTAAAATTTTAGAGTACAAAAATAATACAGCTCGCTTTATAAAAACTTTTATGAATTTCGAATATCCTCGTAATCCAAGAAATAAATGAAGAATATTTCATTAGTATTTACGACTTACATTATTATAATTACGAATGGTAGAATTATACTAAAGCTAATAAACATTTACAACTGTAATAATTGTTGTGATTTGGTAAGTGTACATATTTTAATTTTCTTTTAAATAATAATATTACTGTAAAGTTTTATGAAGACGTATATTAATTAAAAGGACTGAATATGATTCGAATATGGATATATATAAAAGACACCATAAAAAATATACTGAATATCTGTATAAATTTCACGGAAGACAAGAAGTCAAAGCTAACGCAATATATTAAAACAGAAGAATGAAACTTGAGTGTTTGAGTATCGCTCGAGATATTCGAATTTTGAGAAAAAAAAGTCGCCTGGTTTCAAGGACGTCGAGGAGTATTAGCACAATGAACAATGAGCTTTCCAACAATCGAAGCGAGTGACTCTTTCCGTATAGTCGTCAGCTTCCTATCGTCTTCATTAAAAAGTTGAAAAGAATTCAAAATCTTTTGTCCGATGGCTACATCAAAATGTGTCTTGGTCACAATTCCCGAGAACGGCGGAACTCGTTAAAACTTGCGCAATTAAACTATTTAGCGGCAAGCAGCCCGCGAATTCGAGTGTGCAAAAGGGGTACAGCGAAATATTGACGAAAATTCAACGTCTGCGAATTAATCTCGGTATAACAATTGAAAATACCTACAGGCGCAATTTCGCTAAAGTGCGAGACTGAAAAACAAAGCAGTATACGCGACCGCGCGTTCAGTAATAATGGAAAAGGGAAAGTGCCCGGGGGTAGTCGAAGGTCTCGTAATTTCGACTCTCTCCTCTCTCTCTCTCTCTCTCTCTCTCTCTCTCCCGACAGGGAATTTCAGAATTCGCAGGCGAGGTGTTTCGCTTTCGGCCAAAGCGGCGCTGCCATTACATTATTTATCAGGGGGGAGAGGAAGGAGCAGCTGAACGAAACAAACGCGTGGGAGAGTCTCGAAACGGTTTATGCTCTGCGAATTATCTTTACGAGTCGCTTTCCTCTCCGTTCGCAAGTTTCTTTTCATGTTGATGCGTTTGTTTTTTCTTGCAGATGTATATAGGTATATAAGAATGTTAAGATGGGGGTTGTTTGCATTTGGAGGATAACATTTTGTTGCCTCCTGTAAACTGATATACCTACGAGTGATCCTTGTTTACGCGAACGAGATGTTAACATTGAATTTTACAGGGTGCCATGCTATAAAGATAGACTTTATTTCCTCTCTATTACGAATTTTATGCTTTACGGAATGTTCTTTTTTTTCGTTAAAATTACTAAACTCAAATGACGCTGAGCAATCTGACTTGAATTAGGCATTCTTCTGTAGTGTCTTAATAATATGCTGATAAACGGTATGAAGAATTATGATAAATACCAATCGGCAAAACCTAACGAGTTTTTTAATGATAAAATTCTTTTTTCGATTTTTTTATGAATTATGATTTTGTAGAAGTTATCTGCATAAATGAATGTAGGTATGCGTGTCTAATAATACAAGTTGCTAAATTTATTAGAATATTTTAATATTTTTTAAATAAATTAATTTCTAGCACTATCATTAAAGTTTGCCGAAATACAGAAGTAATAATACAAACTTTTAGTTTTATCAATTCTGACCATTATATTAAATATATATTGCATTATTTTACTGCATTGAAAGAAATATCGTTATTTTAAGTTATTTCGAACGACTTTTTTTGTCGATCGATTGGCTCAAAACCAGCGTCAATTGTACAAATAAAACTTTTCTCACTTTCTCTTAAGAAAAATAAATGTGGAAAATTTAAGTCACGTAAAGTGTTAGAAATAAGGAAAATCGAAAAAAATGCAAATGAACCATCGTAAACTTATTTTACGCATGCCGTAAAAAATGTAAGATGTTTTAGGACAGTAGTAGCTCACATCATCTATATATATGAATGGGAAATCGAGATGCGCATAATGGATCTATAGAATCATAAAGTGAACTTGAAAATAAAAAAGTTATTTTTACGGAATAAAAAGCACTTGTAAATAAAGAAAATATATATGTAATTTAAATATATTGTCACCAGTCGCAACCAAGTTGCATTTTGAAAAATAAAGATTTCAAAGGAATTTTTATCCGTACGGTATATCGTTACGCGACAAAATCATTCGAGATACTTTGCACAAAAATTGCGGTAGTACACTGGAAGAACGTATTCAAATTATCTTCTATTCTGAATAAACGACTGTACCTCTGATGCTATTAAGCCATTCTTTCAAATTATTCAACTGTTACTATTTTTGTACTTTCTTTCAAAAATGACAACCCATTGTTTTATACATAACGTTAGTTTAATTTTTAAGTTATATAAAATTGTTGACTTAATCCAGCAATACTACCAGATACATGCAATTTAAATTTAAATTTTATACAAACATGTAAAGTTGTGCAGAAAAATGTTAGTACGGTCATTTACAATATTTTATTCAAACAATTTCATGGCATAATACAAATATCTAGGAATTCCGTTTGAAAAACAAAATCCGTATGTAATTTTAAAATGTAGTAAATATTATTTACATAATATGTGTAACTAGAAAATGATTGCGTATATTTATTTTGATATTTTGATTAAAAAGCAAATGTATCGTGACTCTATATTCGTGGATACAGAAATTCTTGTTCAAATTTGTGTCACGCTTGTCTCTGTACAAATGAAACGCATCCCATAAAAAATATAAGGTAAGAAGGAAGTAGGTTTTAGCGCGCAATATAAGAAGCTTCATAATTCAGACATCAGAACCGCAAGCATATACGAAAGTATATATATATATATATACATTCGCAAGGGAAGAAGAGTTTTCCACCAAAGTCAGTTCTGATGAAATATCTTTTGATTTAGAATCGTAGGGTGAGTTATGTTTTATTCGAACCGTGAAATACAGCAGTTTCTGGAGTACCACGAGACCGGCAAATTGATTTTTACAGTGCAACATATACTCTACCCAGCTAAGAATATTTTTATTGCAGCCTTTCTCGCTCTATCTCGCTTTTTCTCGTCTCTCGTCAAACTCAATAAAATCAAACTCGGTTCGCTTCGTTTTTGCAATAGCTCAGGCAATATCCGCGCATGAACGCATCCAATAATAAACTCTTAATTTCGTACTCCGAAAATTTTGCTCGACCTTTACTATACAATTTTTTTTTCTCCCTGCGTATACATATATATCCTGCTCGGTAATAAAGCTCGGTTACGCATCGCGAGACACGTTAAGCATTTCGCATCGCCCTCAAACTTCTCTTGTAAAACGCTCGAGGATTAAATATTTTTTTAGGTTCGCGAAACGACTAGGGTGAGAGAAATGTCGTTATATATATATCAACTCGTTTGCTAGTAATACCATCGTCGGACAAAGCACTTTGTTTCATTTCTTTCTGCGGAATGTTCTTTCTTTTTCGCTTCTATTTACCGATGTTCAATTAAACGTTTGCGCATTATTTGGTTAACAGCACTTTGAATCCGTGGATAAATAATTCGTCATCTTTTTCGTTTATAATTAAATTGCTATATTGTGACATTTGGTACGTGTTTGCAATATACATATGTTTATCGAACAAGGTTTTTGCGAAAACGAGACTTCATATTGTTGTTATTGTTATGTATTATTTTTTAATTAAAAGACGTCTCTACAAAATGTTAAAGGTATATTTTTTAAAATATTGTGCATGAATTCGGGCATTGTAAATTCAATTGGAGAGGTAAAAGAATGCGTGACAAACAATATAAAAGAACTATGAAACTCATTAAAAACATCACGGGACAAGAAACGAAAAAAATTGCATTCGCTCCATTGAAAATTCATCTCTGAATGCATAAATGCTATTATATTTTATTTTCCTCGGCCTATAAAATTCAAAGCAGACATTTAGAAAATTGTTTCCTACAATATTTACTCATGAAAATGTTCCACTTCAAAATAAGGGGTATTTTCGCTAAATTTAAATTTAGTGGATAGCTACGGCACTTCAATGATAATTTTTTGTTTCTTTTTATTTTTACAGCTTTAACATTGTACAAATATATTTGCCACTAATTTTTCTCGTAACATTTAGATATTACATCTATTATATTATTTATAAGGGAATTTGCTTGTTCTGCTCAAGCATAAAAAAATTATTTGCTTACAAAATGTCACTTAAAAAAAATACTATAGCTTATATTAAATATAAGTACGCAATTTGCTGATACACACTCTTAAAACACTCCTTCTTCTAATATCGTAATATTCAAAATATGGTTTAAAAGGCAGTTCACATTTTAAGTCATAAAGCGAAATGTCGAGAATTATAAAAGAAAATTCACTTCATTCGTAAAGTATGCATTCAAAAACTTTCTACTTTTTCCCTAGACTGTCGTAAAACTTACATTTTATTCATTTCATATATAACTTCTAGGTTGCGTCAATTAAGTAAAATGCTAATCATTTTGACGACAAAATGGTATTAATTATAAATAATTTCTCATTAATCAGATTACACAGGACTACCTTTTGATATTTCTTAACGAACGAAATGTAGTCTTGTACCGTTAAAATCGTAAAAGAAAATGAAATAAGATGTTGACGCTTTATCTATAGAAGGCAAACCTTGTACTAATAATCATGACAATGCTAAATCTGAAAACCAGTTCAACTTTATTAAATTAGGTACCTACAAATTAAATTTACTCAATACATTGGATTTTCTACCATTACTTTCTATAATCTCTAGCAGTAGTAAAGAAAAGTGGAAAAAATTTTCTTATTTCTTAGAAAAAGAAATATGCAATAATTTTTAAGTACACATAGTGATAAACTAATGCAATATATTAAATTAAATAATTATTATTTTACTTGTAGCTCATCGGTATAAAAACTGTCGCATCTTTTCCGTAGAATCAGCGCATCCACAAACGACAACTAAATTCCCCAAGTGGCTTAGTTTCCCCTAAAGGCAGGTAACCTTGTTTATTCTCAACGTACCCACACAAAAATAAAAAGGAAGAAGGAAAAAAATACAAACAACCGAGCGAATCTACCTGACTCGTATATTCATCGTAGTTGCGGGTTCGCCGGAATAAAAAGGTTGACATAAGGGCGCCGCGCGCTCGACAATTGAAACCTTCGGAATGGACAGAGCTCGCTGAAACGTACTTTCCACGCCCGCCTTGTTTTTCCCCTCTCACTCCTTCAGTCACTCCCTCTCTTTCTCTCTTCCTCTCCCTCTCCCTCTTTCTGTTCCTTTTAGCCAACGCGAAAAAACGGAAGTCGAGGGACTCTCCGCGCCAGCTGGTCGCATACGTAATTCGCCCTCGAGCCAAACGAAAACGCGATAAAGATCTTTCGTACCGTAAGCGAGAGTGACTTCCCAGCTTTCGCGAAACATCAGACTTAAAATTTCGTTGACTTTTTTTATACTTTATATTTCTTCTCAAGGGATCTATCCAAGTAGGTATACTCTCGAAAAAGTTTCGGTTGCTTTATGTAATATGTCGAAAAAAAAGGATACTGGCTGAATACTTATTGATTACTGAGGTTGACGTTCATTTTTTTTCGTCTCCAAAACATTGTTTTGTATTTACGGAAGAAAGAAGAACGGTCTATTAAGCGGATAGCAGTTTAATGTGGATCTACGCCCTGACGCTTTATTTACGGCAGCGGTGGAATTAACGGAATTATTTTCGTTAATTCTAGCTACTTAAATTACAAAGAGAGTACTTATAAGCTCGGCAGTATTAGAATAAACTAATAGTACTTATGTTTTAAAAAGTAGTTCGTATATATATGACGAAATATTTATTTGATCGTTACCTGCGGAAATTCAAAATTACTTTTACGTGTATGTACAAGTGTGTTATACGCGGTGAACGTTATAAAACAATTCTTTTGATACACGAAATCAAGCTCGGGTAACAAAATATACCTCTGCAGATTACTTTTCTAGATTGAATTCTACATTTTACATATCGGTAACAACACATACAAACTATAGATATATTTTTGCTTGGATATTAACGATAAAATTCTATATTCTGTTTTTCTTCTTTAATTGGACTACCGTCAATTCACTTATAGACTGAAGAATATCCTTTACCGAAGATAATCTTTTAAAATATAAATAATATTTTCACCAGACTCTGAGCTAAATATTTTTGTAGGTTTAAGCTTCACGATAACAACTAAGAGAAAAAAATATTATACCTGAAATTTATAAGAAAATATGTTTTTAAAAAATATGCACATATGATCATAAAGTATTATTGACGTTTTGATATGTTAATCATTTTATTTCAATCTATCGATTAATAAAACGGAACTTGGCTATACAAGTTTAATAATACTTGCGAAATTTTATAAAATCGATTTAAAAGTATTATTCATTATATTTTTAGAAAAATACGCCGTACAATAATCAAACTTATTATTTTATACTGTATTAAATATTCATTTATCAATTATTCTACATAAAAATATTTTGATTTATTTTATATTTTACGTATATTTTCAAATTATTGTTATTAATACTATATAAGATAACATTGGAAGATTGATTAATATGAAGACATCATTAAAATTTTATTTATTTCTACTTCTAATACTAATTGCACTTATAACTTACTAATAACAACATAGTAAATTCTTGTATAATTATTTAAAAGACACATTATGTTCTTAATATGAACAGAACTCATCTAATTCTCTAAATTGTATACGAGTTTACTTTAAACGTAATATTTGCCCGCGTCTTAATCGACAACCAAATCAAATTTCATGTCTAAATACTTTGTAACATTTGAGGATCGACATTCTCAAAATTTGTTATTTCAATTACAACATTATACAAAGTTTAACTAAAATATTATTGATTTGTAATTTTAATAAATTTTAAAATATGTACTAAAATTACTTATTAGATGGTATTATATAAAAATATTGAAGACATACAGTATTATAAAAACTTGGATTAATAAATTTATAAATATCGCATAGCATATTACGTAATGCAGAATATTGCATTACGCTTTTTATTTAATTAAAAGTTGTAATATCGCTTTACTTTACTTAAAACAAGAACATTACCTTTATTAATATATTCTTATGGCGATGATTGTTTAAAATGGGTAAACAAATAAATGCTTAATGAATGTTCACGCGTTTCGTAAATAAAAAATTCTTTAATAAAGTCATGTTTATCGGTAAACAATATCCAATTAAAAAACAAATAATCGCGATAAGCTCGTTTAACGTTCTAATATACAGTAAAGTTTAACGAGTATTATTTAAAATTCATCGTGTCTTAAAACGATCGGTGTCGGAGAAGATCAGTTCCTCGGCGTGTCCGGGAAAATAAGTAAATATACCGGCATCCGGTTAAAGATTGCCCACCCCTGTAGTCAAATGAGCCACGACTTTCATTGTCAAACTGAAAGATGCTAGTACAAGGCCAAAGAAAATTGACTAGAGCAGTAGAAATAAGAAAAACCGGAAAATCCGCATAACGACGTCGAGTCTTCGAGTCGAGGGGAGGCTGCTCATTATCTTGTAAAATCAGTGGCTCCTCGTCACGTATCACCGAGGTCGTTAAGAGTCTCGCGAATGACACTTTCAAGGGAATAGGCCGAGAGAGAGAGAGAGAGAGAGAGAGAGAGAGAAAGAGTGATGAGGGTGGTGGAGGAGGAGGGGAGGGGAGGGGAAGAAGGTCCATTAATGTTGGATGTACATTGCACACACGTAGCCGACGTAAAACAAAGGGGGACAAGTTTTTAACCTCTTTTGGCTTTGAAACTTTTTGGCGCTAGCCACTACAGCCGATGCTAATGAGCCTGGGCACCCTAGTGAACTGAATAACGCGCTTTGTGCGTATACCCGTCTCTCCTCTGCATACACGTAGAGAGAGGCGCACAGACGCACGCGTAAAGGGGTACGTAGTGTAGAGCGACCTTTTTAAAGCCGATCTCGCCCACCCCCTTCTCTGGACTTTGATGCAGACCGAACGGTTTCGGTGAATAATGAAGCGCGCGGTTAATTTGTAAATGACTTCTTTGACCGGGGGTTTCGCTAAATTTTCTATGTCCTCGGGAATACTTTCACCTATAACAATACGTACGGACAAAGACTCACGGTCGTTTTATGCGAATCGACATTTTATTCCATTAGCCTAAATCAGTTATTGGTTCGAATGGATTCTACCCGAGATTCAAGAGGAAAAGTTTGCTTGAATTTCCAATGGAACATTTCATTTCGTTTCGTTTCATTTCATTTCATTTCATTTTCTTACCAACTGTCTTGTAAATTCACTTTTCCACTTGTATTATAGCTAATGCTAAAATATTTGTGTACAAAGAGTGGCTTACTTTTTATCAAGCGCACGAAACGCTGTGTTATATCTGTATAAAGAAAATGTTTTTAAGCAGTCAACGCTTAAATACATATATTAACCATTGTAATTTATTAGTCATATGTATTTAAATTAATTAATATAATAAATTAATATTTTTGACTTGTTAATAATAAATAATAAAGTAAATCAAATACGAAAATCTCATGATATAATTAGAAAAATGTGATTATACGATTAAATACAGATTA
Organism: Theocolax elegans; assembly: GCA_026168455.1. Classification (NCBI taxonomy): domain Eukaryota; kingdom Metazoa; phylum Arthropoda; class Insecta; order Hymenoptera; family Cerocephalidae; genus Theocolax; species Theocolax elegans. Next base: position 84,773,312 of record CM047425.1, read on the forward strand.
AGTCTAGTAATTCTTTATGCAAGATTCAATTCTTTCGAATTACGAAAGTGACATCCCGAGAGAGTAACAGTTCCTAATGAATATTTCATGAAATTATGTAAATCAAAGATAATCAGACTTAACGTATGTTACAATGAAACTTAAAAGAATTGTAAAATTATATTATTATAAAATGGAACTGGTATATATCAATCGTATAAAATAAATAATTTTTTGTATTAAATGTCTTTTAAAATGATTAATATTCAGGATATCAAAAAACCGACTATGTGATCATGTTATATACTATTTTCTTGTATAATGTTTTGTTATTATAAATGTAAATGTTTAAATAGTTTGTTATTAATTAGTATTTTACCTAATTAAGTTATTAATTTGCTCAATAATTATATATATTATTATTTATCGTATATAATGTTTAATTCTGGGTACATAACTTTTGCACATAGAAAATTTGTGGATTGTTTAGATTCTTCGTATTAATTTGTATAAAATTATAAATTACTGCATTAAAAATACCTTTAATAATAATTGTATATCAAAGCTACTCGAAGAGTCTACGTTATAGACTTCAAACGGGGGTCTTAAACTGTATTTTATCCCCTAGGGAGTATAAAAGTGATTTTTACCAAAAGTCACTTTTTAGTTCCTGAATCCACGTTGCCATTAATATAAAAATAGTATCCAACATAGTTTTAGTCAAGACTTGCAATTTTGTGAGCATATTTATCCAAAAAAATATAACCAAAATTGGAAAATTTAAATTAATATACAAAGAATAAACATTACAAAACGTTGCTGTCAAATAAAGTGAGTTTTTCCAGGGTGATTCAAGTAAAAAATAGTATATGTACTTCGGGAGTAAAAGGCGATTATTCCCTTAGATGAGTTACTGCCCGAGCTTTAGCAAGGAAACAGCAACTTGCATTCGCGAGAATAAACGCCAAGATTACTCGCTTAGTACATAAATAACTATTATTCTCACGTACATGTTTGAATTTATTTTAATAAGTTGATATATCAATATGAATTGTTTAATAAAAATAGTTGATTGCTCCCTTAATAATAATAATATTAATGTTTAATTTCCTAAACAAATTTTCATTATTATGATAGTAAATGTTATTCCGAAAGTGGTATCCTTTAAACTAGGTATAAAAAAGCTTGATGTATTCTTCGTGAAACCGTGCAAACGTATTTTTCATCAAGTTTTACCACAGTCAAAGTGCCGAATCTCATTTACAAGGAGCTCTTTACATCTGTTTATATGAAAGCGGCTTAAGCTTACACCCTTCCTCTAATAATAACATTTTGCTCTTTTCTGCTACGAGAATTCTCTTTGGTATGTATGTAGATATATATGTACGAGAGGAAGCTTTGTCGGACGAGTTGATGTGTTAGTGTTCGGGTTAGTTTGTACGCGGTCGATGGAGTGCTTTTATCTTAGGAGAATTCAGCGGTTTTATTCGTTACGGAAGAGAGAGACAGAGACAAAGAGAGAGAGAGAGAGAGAGAGAGAGAGAGAGTGAAACAGCCAAAGGGAGTTCAATGTTTATAAATACTACCAGAAACTACTATATGCATTTTGATTTACTAAATTTTTTCCTTAATAGTACATAAAACATATTATTATTTAAATACCTGATGGAAATTATAGAATACTAGATTTAATGAGATATTGGCTGTATCGTTTACTTTGTTAAATTTTCCGTTACATATATATAGGATATTATTACATTACCGATGGAACTCTTTTGATATTCTAGAGTATTCCGATAAGTTTATTCGGAAAAGCTTTGATTGCAAATGTTTTTATATCGAAAGTATTTACACGATTAATAATTTAAAATTTTTTTCAATCTGTATTATACATTCATTTCCTTAAATGTCTTATGCTGCCGTCTGAAATACATAGATATATTTTAATTCATTCTCACGCCAATTTTTTGCGTAGTTTTTAACGCGCCATTGAAACCGTTCATTCCGACATACTTCACCTAAATTTTATTTTTAATACCTTGTTCGCGGTAAATTACATACAGCATTGCGTGAATTTTATACAGGTGCTTATGCAAAGCACTTTACTTTCCTTTTTTAAAGTTGTTTACTCAAGTTCGCGAAGTTCTTTTTTATATTTTAAGAAACGCTTTTCAAACTCTAAAATATAATAGTGTAGCTTAAATGGTTTAAACGATTTCTTTAAATACATATATGAGTAAAACATTATTTCTAACTGTATTATTGCATTTTAATGCAAGAAATGTCTGTACAAAAAATTAAGGAATGTTACAAAATTTATTATACCTATTTTTATGTATAACGAACAATCTTGTTTCTTTTCACTTTTTTATTATCAGAATATCAAAATTTTCTCTATTTAATGCTTGCTATGTACATATTAATATTATAAATAACTATTTTATTAGTAAAAATTATTTTTTCTGTATGTAAATAAGAAATAATGCAGGGAATCTTTGCTTGACTTTACAAATACATTACGTAAAATGAATTTTCTTCCGTATATAGTAAAATTTAACATGCAATTACCGAATTTATTAAATATTTATTATGTGTACCAGTTATAATAAACATATTAATTATAATAAATTATATATGCGTGTTATAACCCGTTGAAAATAATTTAAATTCAATATACCATGTTAATACGAAGCGCAATTAACTTTCCTTATCAACAAAAGTAAAATTCAACGACAGTATAACAACACTTTTCACGCTAACCGTGACGACTGACGGCAAACGACGAGGAATCGAAAAAAAAATCCGATTTTTCCATGGCAACGTAATTCATCCACGCGAGAAGTCTGAAAAGTGAAAGCACGCGCACCGCGAGCTTAATCAAAGCGTTCATGAAGCATTATTCATGCAAAGATAAATCAGAAAAAGAATAAGCGAAATACGACGAAGGGATTCCTGCCATAAATTATAATCCTCTGGACGAGGTAGGAACACGTGCGCTAATGCCCGGTAGATGCGATTACGATGTCATTTAAATGCATGATGGGAAAAGACGGCGGCACCCCTCGACAATGAGAGCTGACACCTTCCTTCGGTACCCGCGGCTCGCTCCCACGACCCCCCGACTTTTGACCCAAGGCTGCGTAGACCTTGGATATAGGAACGACTTCCTTCCGGCTTCACTTCTTCTTCTTCTTCTTCTTTTTCCTTTTTTTTCACCTTCTATCCTCTCTAACTGCCGACGCTTCCGTTTTATTAAGCTAGGCGACGATTATGAGCGTTACGGGAAACGCCCGACTATTGTAATTTTAACGACAAGTTTTTTATTTTTCTTTTTATTTCATTTTGCGCTTGCGCATCTATACAAGATTTTAATTTTAATTGTTTTTTAATTAAAATTGTTTTCCATAGCTTTGAAATTTTTGCAGATTTATCTTGTTGTAACTTAAAAGAAAGTATTGTTGGAAAAGAATTTGTTCCTTTGTCGTGACGAAGTTGCGCTTTTACTATTATGCGTTACTTCGCGTCTGCCTTTCAAAATAAGCAAAATATTCCGAATATTCATTCTATTTTTTTAAAATTAAATCCTATACCCAGAGTGAAATTTGATTTATTTGAAAACTAAAAGCAATATCTAAACGGGCGCATAAACTAGCAGATATTGCCTAAAAGGGTTGACGTATCAAACAAATGTAGAAAAAAATAAATAAAGTCAAAACAGTTGAAAGTTTTAAATATTGATATTGACATTGTCGATATTTCTTTTATTCCAGGCGTATATGTTGTTGGAAATATACCTATATATATATACTATACTAACCGCCTTGTGCGTTTTGCAATACTTTAAATTATAGTTTGGGCTACTGCGATATAAAATTCAGTGATCAATTAATTTTTATTCAATAATAACAGTAAAGGAGGCTTTAAAATTATTTAAATATAGTAAACCGAGTTTGTAAGCTTAATGGATTTACTTTCATTTTCAGTAAAACTTCACTATTAGTTTTAAATTGTATTACACCATTCTTTAAAAGTTAAAAGTCTTAACGTTTAAGTAATTCCAATTACTAGTACATAGTATTATGAACAATCTATTATATATTGTAATTTATGCTTCCTTAATCTTGTTATTTAACAAGCTCCGTAGTATATTAATGTAAAATAAATTAATTTTGTAATTCTTGAGCACACTGCCTTATTTGTATATATGAAGATAATGATATTGATGTTTAAAATTAACATTTTTCTTAATAACGAAACTCGGGTGTATTCATATTATCTATATATACCTATATAGTTTGCATATATACAAATTAAATTAAAGTCTCTTGGATTTGTCAAAATATTGATATAGCATGAGACATATAAATATGTAAGTAATATGCAATTTTTATAGAATTTTTTGTAACTTTTATAAAATAACGTTGATGCACGTTCTATATATTACAATTTACAAATATTATTAGAAGTTTCTAGGTATACTAGTCTTCAATTAAGTGTTACATTAGCGTAACAATTTTTTGTAATGCGTGTTGAGTTTGAAAAATTTCAAAATTTTAATAAAATTTTAACAATATATTATTTATAAAAGTCGCCATTTCGCAATTATTATAATAGAATAAATGTCTATTTATTCAGGTTATAATTAAGGTAACGTACAATAAACAGTCTATCAATTTCCGCAGATTTGTTTTAGGTTTCGATGTAAAGCAAACATACACGTCGAGTTTATAATCGATTGGACTCGATGCGGTGCAAAAATTGTAATATAATTCGAATGAATACCCGCAGCAAAGGGTGAAAACCCTTGAGTAAATGATAGATTTATGAATTCGCTTTATCAATTGATCTGCGTTTATCGACGCAACATCAGAGTTTGCTAATCAACAATTAAAGTCGTTCAGCCCATCAGTGCGAGCTACAAATTAAACGCTCGAGAAGATATAACCAGCGTGCATAGTAATGGAAATTCAATAATCATGAATCACCGACGATACAGAAATCATTTTGATTCTATAAATTATTGAGATGCAAAACCAGTTTTCATTCCTCTCAACGTTTATCCCCTTATGTATCGATGAAAATTCTCCTATCCCCTGTCCTCTTCTCTTCTTCCCTTCCATTTTATCGTTATTACTCGCTATTTTCCTTTTCGCCTAGTCACTGTACGGCATCAAAGCGAAACGACAGTCGCGTTTCCGTCACGATTCGTTCGATTTGTTTTGTGCGCGGAAATGCATTTTTACGCTCTCATCGATGGGACACAATGATTCGTATCCTATATATACACACCTATATATATACACACATATATACATATACCCTTGATGATTCTGGTTTCTCTCACTTTTTTTTATTTACTCTGCAACTCGACCGAATAGCGGCTTTCATTTATATCGTATGAGGGAGATTTTGAATTGCAAAGTGGTTCTTGGATAGAGCTTTTCGTGAATATTGTTAGCGATATTCGGTGATTTTTCGAACAGTGATTATTGCAGTTTATTCGACATTTTTAGATCTTACTTTGATTGGGAACTAATTTCTTTTTTCTTTTAAGAATCTTATTTTAATAATATCATCATTTATTCATTTCGAATTGGGGTCATTGTATAAAAAGCCATCCAAATTGATAAAAATTGAATTTTCCGAGTTCAATGTCTTTCTTGTATGAATAAACAATATTTATGTCACGTATTTATAGCAAACGCTGTAGGGCTGAAAATACGAATGGCTTATATACATGCAATTTATACAAAATGATTTGAAGTAATCAAAAAAACTTCTATGATAATAATTGTTTATTTGTGGCACGTTTTACTAAATACTGAAGAATATTATTTTTAAATAATAATTTTAAAATATTACTAAACACACATACACACACGGGCGCTCATGCACACACACACACACCCGAACACATACATAATTAATTAAATACGAGCTTAAAGCAGAATCTACTTAAAACCAAATTACTAAAACAATCTGTTAAAAAAAAGAAAATAATAATTGGTGGGTTCATATAATCTCGCGGAATCTGTATAAATAATAAATGCGATGGATAAAAATAACAATTTTATTATTTAAATTAAAAATACGTTAAATGTTTAATTAACTATAATACTTTATATATACTTTTTATAAAATAATATATTATTAATGAAAGCAAGCCACTGTTATTTGAATTTTCAACCGCGTCTCATAAAATATTATAAAAATTGTACCTTTGGATTTTAATGTTCTTTTAGAAGTGCTCAAGCGTTCTTTCAAGATAAATACTGCAAAATGAATTTAAATTTCCAAGCGTCACAGATGTAAAAGTAGATTTAAATAAAAATAAGTTAGAGGTATACCTAAACTTGAGGTATACGTTCGTCTTTCCTAATATAATTTTTCAATAAAAAATTATCTAACGCTTTCGTGGGCAAAAATTGCTTGAAAATTGATTTTAATTTATTCTAAACTATTAACAGAATTATATAACTGTACGGTAGCGTCTACATTTATTTTTCATTACTTACATTAATACACCAATAATATTTTATTTATTTTTTTTTAATTTTAACTACTATTACTAATAAAGATAATATTACTAATAAAAAATTACCAATAATATAATACTTTCAGTATTTTTTAGTATATTGTTGTAAAGAGTACAACAATTTAATTTGAATAAAACAAAAAAATGATAAATATATTATAAAATTTATAATTGTATTGCAAAAAGTATAAATTAATGAATATAGGAATAAAATGTAAAATAAACAAGAAAGTCAATTAACAGTAACTTTCTAAAAACCGATTTTCGGTAAATGTCATAATTAAAAAGTAAAGTTTCAAACGAACTGGAAAATGGGATATTGTTTGTTATTACCCTATCGTCGAAAATGAAAAAGAAAAAGTGAATGAAAGAAATTACCTGTATCAGGCAGGCTGCAACGAAAACAACGAGGAAGGAAATGATGCTTATCCTCTCACTGGTCATCCCGAACCACCTCGAGCGTCGTTTCAGATGAAAACAAAACAAAAATTGTCGAGAAGCACCAGGAAACAAAATTCCAGAGGATCACTCTTCCATCACCAGACACAATGGGAGTGTCAAAAAACAGAAAATGTAGTTCTGCGCGCACCACTTCACTTTGAGCAAACAGGGAGGAAAAGGTGAGCTCGCGCTGGCGGTTTCGCCTCGAATGAACCGCCGAAGGATCTCTGCAGCTGGCCACGCGGTTCGAGCGTCACGTGCACCGCCGCCGCCCCACCCGTCACTCCTGCGCTTTAGGGAGAACAAAAGAGACAGATTCTATCCCGGGGATGATTTCGGTTCTTCTATATCCTCCGGTTAATTAAGAGGTTTAACACTTACGTTTCAGAATAATTAAACATTGACGCCACAAATTTATACGCATATGTATGTAAAATTATCCGTTATAGATTTTTTATTATAGTTTTAACTGGCGATCTTGCATTTAACTGATCGAACCTTCGTGAATTAACGTGCGAAAAGTAGAGTGGGTTGCTTGAATGATTTAGAACAAGATTATAATAGCGCTTTTGAACTTTATGTCATTGCGAGACTAAGAATTCTTATTTCTTTACGGTTAACTTTAGAAAACCTAAATATTTAATTAAAATTCAGTTAACTGTGTCAACTCTTTCATTTATAATATAATCTGAGTTTTTATGACGTTGCATTAAATAAAATTGCTTTTTGATGTATTATTGTAAATTTAATCTGGATAAACCCCATTAGTTAAGTCAACAACGTGATGTAAAAACTATAATATCTGTGTTATTTGAGTATATATTAACCTAATATTTCACTATAAGGATAATAATATTTTATTTACAATACTCTAAGAATAATCTAGTTAGATTTTACCAGAATTTTATATTACAAAATTTCTTGTTTATTGCTGTTTCATACCCTTTAAGCAAATACAAAAAACTGTTATTAATGATAAATACTCTGTTATATTGCATTATTTTTCAATGCAGTACATACCAGACATTAGCGTTTGTAATTAAACTTATTTTATTAACACTTTACTTTATATGTTTGTAAATTTTTTTTAAATGTTCATTACTAAATTATTTTTATCTAATACTTCGTCTTATTTCAGTATATATTTCAAACATTTTTTGATATATTGTATTGAATTAAAAATAATAATTGTATAAAGTTTAAATATGCACGATATTATTTTATTAATTTACGTAATTTAAGCAAGTTATTAACTACCTACATTTTTATCGTACATGGGTAAATTAAATATTCATACTGCATTGCAGGTCAAACTGAATTATTAATCATTAATTTGAATTTTTTCTGATAGAATTTTAATATCTGATATAACACATTCTATATCCGTAACCGATCATCATATTTTCAAGAAAACTGCAGAATATGAATTTAAAAGATTCTCGATGAATATAAATGAATGAAAATTCTATAAATAATGGAATTAATAATGCACGAAACAATGATCTCATTTCTCTTACTAATGAATATAATCTGTACTATACTTGTTCAAGATCCTACTAGGAGAAGTCACGGCTTTCAGATCGCGGATCTTAACCAAATTCTAGGATATGTTTTGTAGAATAAAAATATGATGAAAGCCAAATTTTTAGACACAAACGTTTTAATTTAACCAAGTTATGGCTAGATAATTGAAGCAAAAATTTGGAAAAAAAATTACATTTAGTTTAATTGTTTATAATTCGGAAACGAATGGAGATAGTTATTCAATTCATAATCCAGAAAAAAGCTGATATCAAATAAATGTGATTTGAAAAAAGAAGCTTAAATCGGTCAATTTGGAACTAAGTTATAGAAAAAATAAGAAATTGATGAACATCTTTGGCCAGAATTTATCCATTTCTTATTTTTTCATAACTTTGCTCCAAATTGACCAATTTGAGCTTCTCTTTATCAAATTTTATGTACTTGAACTCAGCTTTCTTTTAGATTTTGAATTGAGTAGCTATCTATCCGTTTCCGAGTTATAAAGAATCAAAGTGAAATTCATTTTTTTGTTACAAAATTTACTTTAGTCAGCCATTATTTGAGTAAATTAATGTGTTTAAAAATGGTAAAATTAATGGTTTTAAAAGTCTGGTTTTCCTCATATTTTAAGATTCGTGGCCGTGGTCTTTCCTAGTTAGAGTGAAAACTAATCTATTGGCTACGGTCATTGAAAAAGCACCTCACGAGTCTACTAGGGTGATCTTTTATTACTATGCCTTGTAGTAAATGTAAAAGTTAAATATTTTTTTATATATTATAGGGATTATCTATAATCTTTTATACATAACTAGTGAAAATGATTAATTTATTAGAGTATTTAGACATTTTTTAACAAAGAACAAAACTATTCTATTATAGACTGGACATATGTATAAAATAATCTTTCCTTAATATTGGAATGACATTAATAAGATAAAATTTTTTATTTAAATGATGTATAAATTTCACTCGAATACGATTGTGGAAATATTTACTCACGTACAGTCCAATTTTTACTTGATTGTCATAACAGAATAGTTTTTACATGATTTTATAAACCCAAAACACTAAAAGTATAAATATGTTCAAAATTTCAAGAAAAAAATTAAATCTAAAAAAAATTTTTATAAGTTACAGTTTATGATAGATGTTTCGTATAGATTCCAAAGGAAAATGTTAAAAGATTTTCTGTTAAGGACGTCGAAATTTGATTTACGAGTTTTCTTGACGAATGTGAAGCACTACTGTTTGCAGTAAACATAAAATATTGTATTACATTTACAAGTTTATTCTCTATCGGCAATATGTCTATTCGCACATTCGTAACTGAGCAATTTTCTTGTAACATTTCAAGAAAAGTATCTACTTTATAAAGATAAGCATATGCATCGATATATGTAAATTGGACGAATATTCTGTACAGTTCTTTTACTTTCATCAATGTATTTACATATTAATCTCTATAATGTTCTGATTTATCCCAAATTTGTAGGTTAATCAATGAGATAAATTTTAATTAAAATTATACCGATAACTTTAACAGGTGAAACTTTGAAAATAAGACTTTTATTAAAATGTATAAATAAACAAAAGTTAATAATATCTGTAGTTACATAAAAAAAACTTTGAATTAACATAAGTTCTGTATTTTAATCTTCTTCATTTATTGCAAATTGTGTATCATTTAGTTTGAAATGTACATCTGCAAAAAAATTGCAGTAATTTTCGAGCTAATCCATATAATGGTTCGTCGGATAATGGATGCTTGTTTTAAAAAGAAATAGAATCATTAAGCTCTCCTGGATTCATCATATTTCTTTTTCATCGAGTTTACCGTTACTTTCGCATGATTAAAAATCGAGCATTCTCAAATTGTTAGTAGTATACTTTTCAAATGACCAACTTATTAATTTTAATTTATTAGTAAAAAAAGTATAATTAATATTGATAAAAAATTTGCATTTGTTTTATAGAATAAAGTTTGTAATATTTAAATGTGTTATTACACATCTATACACCCGTGAGATGTATCATCTGCCGCAACAACGTAAATTGGCATTCAAATTTTAACTGGCAAGATATATCTGTAGACGTGTTTCATATACAGATACGGGGTATATACATTTGGAGTGATGCGAAGTTAGCACCCGACAGATGATACACTTCCTCCGGGTGTGCAGACCAATTTGTTCCTCTAAATGATTGACTAACTTAACGTTATTCCCCACCACTGATCCAAAAATCTAATTTCAAATATACGTTTCAGGCGATTTACATTTTTTCGCAAATCTTAATTTCTCTAATTTATAATTTGTTTAACAATTTTTCTAAATAATAGAAGGAAATAAATGGAAATAGAACAAATAGAAAATATTCTGTTACACACGTTATGATTTTAGTAAAATGCTTTTTTCGCGTATGAATGAAACAATATAAAATCATATATCATTTACCTAGTTTTATGTACTAAAATAGTAATGGAATAATAAATTTATAATAAACTGCATATAATATTTTTAAATTTATACGAATACAAACTTGACGTAATATAAATTATATAAATAATTCTGAATATTATATTGGTTTTTTATTAAAAATAGTGATACATAATGCATTTGAGTAAGAACTCGAAACGATGCTTTAAATGTTAAAGTTTTACAGGAATCATTTAAATAAACAATAAAAGCCCACCTGATGCGATTAAAACACACCGCAAAGTTATCAAAACGTGAACAAAACTAAAAAATCGCATTGATTCGTTTCAGCCGTGGGTATTGCAATAAGCCACCCTTCGAAAAAAGGCTGGTCGCGTCACAAAAAAACGATCCCGTCAATCCCATAGGCAATAGGAACCGCGAGAGGACATTCGATCCGCGGTGAATAAAAAAGGCTTAAACTCATCGGGGAAAAAGAATATCGAGAAGCCTCGAATCCGATAATCCAGGGCGCAACGTCTCTCCACACACGTAGGCAGTTCTCCATCAGCTGCATCGGTGGCAGCTGGGCGAAAGGAGCCCGCTGCTGCTCCGAAAAGCCTAACACCGGCACGCGCGCTGAGTATGGTCTAAACGCGGGACAGGTGTATAGGCCAGGCAACCGAGAGGTGGCACGCGACAGCCGGCTATCGTGACGCGCCATTGGCCAGTCCCAGATGCCTTTGGCCCGCGGGCTGCGTGAACCACATCGAAGGAAGAAGAGGAAGACGACGAACGAGAAAACGAAGCTAAAGAAAAAGGAAAAAGTATCATCTAGAACCAAGCGTGCAATTATCCATTGCCAAGAGACACGTGCGCTTCGCTTTATCGAAGTAAATGCTCTCCTCAATAAGGTGGTGCCGATATCCAGATGGATGGTTCGATGTCGCGGGGCCTTTATTTGGTTTCGCGTGCTCCGAAGTCTTCTTTTATATATTGTTTTTTCTTTCTCATTTGCAGGATGGTGTAAGGTTCCTCGAAGTGAAAGGTGTTGCCCTGTAACTTCGCGTATTATGTCTATACATGTATTTGCACACGCTGCTTCCGAGTTGCTTGCTTTTTATATTGGAATTACAACCGAGAGTTCCATTCGTTATTAAAGCTGCTACGGAAACGAAAAACTATTAAAATTAGATTACGGATTTGTTTCGTATACATGTACGACTACAGACTACAGTATAGTATGTAGGCAAAATAACAACCTTGTCAAAATTACTTTCGAGCTAGGATTATTTCAATTTTATGAAATCCACAATTAATTTTAAAATTAATATACTCTATAAAATGTATAATGCAAGTTTTAAACAGATTTCGGATATATTTAATCTTATTCTCTTTAAAATCAAACTTTCAATCTTCTAATCCATTTAAACTATAAAAATATACAATATGTATTAAAACTTTTTAATAAGACATAATAATACATTTTATGGGCACATGCAGATGCGTATTAGGATAAGTATACAATAATTATTATATATTACTAGATAAACTAACAATACTGTACTTCGTTATATATTTTAGAAACCATCAACTTGAACATCCATTATTATTTCTATCCAGTTATCCTTATTCCTGTAAACGTTTATAAAAGTTTCATATCTATATAGTTACAACATAATTACTTAGAGCAAATACACTTAATTAAAATTATTAATATTTTAGAAGTATTATTAATAATTATAAATATAGTATTGTTTTGTTTTTTTATCACTTGTAATATATCAACAAGAACGTATTTTAGATATTTAACACATTTTTATGATTATATGTATAATCTTATTCTTTTTATATACTTGATAAATTTTACATCTTGCAGCAGCTATTCATACTTTTAGTCTTTATACGTAAATATACATGTTCATTCTTACTAAGAAAAGAGCGCAAAAATAATACATTACTCTCAATGTAAATGATATTTAAAAATTTTTTAATTTGTATTAATTAAAATTTTATTTTTTAATTTTAATTAGTTTCATAATATTTGAAAAGCTTTTAATATACAATTTTTTTCGCTACGCTGTCTAATTAGGACAGGATATTTTTTAATACAATACAAGGAAAAGTCCCATTTCTTACTTCAGGTATTTATGCGCATATAAAACGCATATGAAAATAATTTTTAGTACGTAGGTATAAAATAGGAAGTGTTTGAAATGCAAATGAAATTAATAATTACACTGGGTCAATTAAAACTTAAACTTTTATAGTAGTTAGGCGAATAGTAATATAATGGTTACCCAAGTACCTACTTGAATTATACTCTCCTTGTTAAATCGACTATTGGTGTTATCAGACTCCACGATTTTGATGTAGTTCAAGAACGTTTGTTTGCGGTATAAGTTCGTGTAAACATAATTTAATTGGCTCTGTAAAAAACCCGCAGTTTGTATTCGTATACGTATCACAGATGTGCAAGTCGTATACGTGAAATATTATTTACTTCCCTTGAACTTACATTAAACGTAATTGAAAATGTTTCTCCAATTAATATTGATTTTGAGTACACGAAGTAAAGTAAATGCTATTAAATAATTTAATAATATCAAACTATTGAAAGAAAATTTAAATCTTTGATACGAGATACTTTTAAAATAAAGTACTATTATTGTATAAGTACCTAATTTGATGAATTAACATTATTTTCAATATTGACCATATTTTTATAATTATTGTATTGTACGAGCTCTTCTATTTTTAATTATATATATGTTATAACATTTATTAATAATCTTTTTTTAGTTTCTTATATTTTAAATGCAAAACGTAATTCAGTATAAATTATCCGTTCTTTGTTAACTACTAATTTATTAAACGAAATTTAATGAAAACTTGTAAATCAGTGATGTGTTCTCCAAGGTACAGTTTTGACCTAGTAAAATCATGTCATATTGGACTGAAGTTATTTAAATTGAAATGTTTTAAAGATCTCGAGAGCACGAATAAAGCCACAATCATAAACTTTAACTTCACAATATTATAGCCTCCCAAAAACAGGATTAAAAAAGAATCAGATTCAATAAAATTAAATGAGAAAGAATAACTATTGTGGGGTTGTACAAAAAAAATATAAGATTTCAACCTTACAAACTATTAAATTGTAGTTGTTAAACTTTTACTATAGTATTTATTTCTTGTTTAACACTCCAAAATGTTATAATGATCAACAAAAATATCATTTACATTATAAATATTATATAAAGTATAATTCATCTTTAAGTAGTTTAATATTATCTACTAATTCTTTTACAAAGTTCTTGATGGTTCATTCATGGACTAAGATAAGCTTTCTACTAGCGTCGCAGATATTCTAAGTGTTTTATACCTTAACTTATTTAACTACAGCTAAACTTCATTGTATTTATTCAAACTCAGATATAATTCTACATATATTTCTTAAGAGTTCTTAATTTCAAATTATACAGATTTTGAGGACTCTAGGGGTTAAACAGAAAGAGTATAATTATTATTAATAAAAATATAAGAACATTGGTGTCTCCCTAAGAATTCCCAAAGAATGTAATAAAATATATTAAATTTGTTTAAATTTTATAATCTTTTACAAGCCGTTACATAAAATTGACATCTTACATAATTTTTCAAAAAATAATAATCAGAAGATTAGTATGAAAAACGTCAAATAATAATTTGTCGAGAAGTTAATATTTTTGTTAACTTGCGTCATAGTTTCACTCTGATTGCGAATGAAAAGAAAAAACATATAAGCATATATGGAATGTACGCACGCATAAAAAGAAGCCTATTTTACTATATACTATAACTGAAGAGGATAACCGTTGAAGAAGTTTTAATTTAGAGAACTATTTTTATTTTTTAATGAACGCATAAATAAAAGTTCAGGTAATTATAACCATATTTAATATTTTATATTGAAAGTATCATAAACTTATAATAGATTTTAAACAAGCTAAACAATATTATATAATATTATTATGAATACTTTTAATACTAATGCAAATTAAAAATATGTTTTAAGATACAATATATATTTTCATAATACATAATTACATAAAGGATACAAAATAATTTATTATAATAGTTTGTATTGATTCACTAAATCTTTAAATTATTAAATTTTTAATTATACTACTATTGTCTATACTCAAAAATTAACAGAATTTATTATTACCTACATAATTGAATATCGTATATTTTAATATTTGATATTGCCAACTTGTTTCGAATACCTCACCCAATTGTGAAATAGTTTCCCATCCTCTCATAGTTTGACGCGGTTTCCTACCACTAAACTGGAAATACTAAGATACTCAAAATGCGAAATTTTCTTCCTGATTTGGAGATTTCATAGCAGAGCGACTTCTGTAAGAATCAAAATTGATTACTTTCGATGTGATGTTCAAAAATGTTTCTAATACTCTGTGCATTTGTATAGTAGTCTATTTTTCGTAGTAGAATGCGGTTTACTATACTGATATCAAAATGTTGTTATAAGCAAACAAAAATCAATAATAATAAAAATGTTTTGTTTCTATGTGTTCCCTCACTTATAATGAAGCAGTTTTTAAAAATTAATATATGCAAAAATTATATAGCGTAGTCATTCAAACTTTTTCTTATAGGGTTGTTACATTTCATTATCATTTGTGTCTTATTTAAATAACAATCTGTAAATCAAATACATACATAAAATGCAGTTAAAAATTTTAAGTAATAATTGTTCTACCTTAATTGTGTTTATGAAGTTGAATAATATATTTTTATTTTAGAATATAGGTAATCACTTTTATATTTTTTTAAAATTAATACTAAAACGCTATTTATTTGATACCATCTATACCGCTAGGTGTAAACTTATAGATACGCTATTCAAAATCGGAACCACAAGATCTTTTTTAGAATATATTAGAGGAAGTTGCAATATTGTCTATATAATTTGTTCGTATAATCGAATACACTGGGATTATAGCAAATTCTTATTACCGAAAATAATATCGGATTTGAAGAATATAATTATTTTAATTTGATTTAATCTTCTAAAATCCTTTTTATCGGTATGGAAATTTCAAAATTTATCAAAAGTTAATTCTATATCATTAGTCATTACTTTGTTAAAACAAGCAAATATAGTTTAAAATTTTACATTTTTTAACGACTTTGTCTCTTTTGACTTCAAAGAATTTGAAAATAAAATAAGATAATGTATTAAGTGGTTTCATTGTTATACACGACTCAAAGTCTTTTAATTCGAAGGAATTTTGTAGGATTTATAATTTACGAGACGTTGACCATGTTACTCCATCCTTGATCTGACTACGATTTCAAGATTTGATTAATTTTAGTTTGCCCAAGTATGAGGTTAACTTAATTCTCGATTTTAGGTAATTATATAATGTATACATTAAATAATAAAAGCGATAGTAAGCATCTTTAAGATAATACTTGTAGTATCAATAAATTTATAGTCTTATATAAATATCATATACTTTACAATTACTAATCTATAAGATACGCGTAAATTGAATTAGATATGTATCATTTTAATACATCTATATGACAGTCAGAAGAAGGGAAACAATCTATGCATAATTTACCACTTTCCAGACCACAAAATTTAAAACGAAGGAGTTCTTCCTATTTCAAATTAACCCCTGGTATAAAAATTTTTACATTTCGTAACTATTTATTGAAGTAAAATCCAAATTTTGCCGTGCATTAGCTATTTTACAGATTATAAACATAGTTTAAATTTGAATCTAATTATGTTCTACAAAAGTGTTAAGTTACATCTAGATAAAAATGTAGTAGAATTACACTTACTTTCGTCAATACTACAAGTATAATAAAAACGGAATCTGCAGGTATTCTACATTTCACTAAATGCTAAGAAAATGATCCGAAAAGTGTTTCATCACAAGGTTCTGAAATTGACATTTCTACCAACATAACAATCCACATAGATATACGAGAATTGATATAGATTTATCGTTATGAATAAGTGATTTAAAACTAATTATTTTGATAATTAAGCAACAAAACCTATATGCATATGTGAGATAAATGGTTTTAAACATATATTAATTCTTAACAATTATAATTTTGCCAAATCTGCATATTTTATTTTGTTTTGAGTACATAGATCTAGTTATATTGCCGGCTTGTAGTTACAGACTACTCGCTCTGTATAATAATTAGTGGTGTTATAATCTCTGTCTTTATTCTGTTATATCTAAGCAATGAAAAACAATGAGCAAAAGAACTTTTTGAAAGGATAAAGGAACTTGGAAATTGATGTAATTAATAAGATTTATTTCATTTATTGGGCATTTATTTGAAAAGGTAATTGCATAGGTTGGCATTACATTGAGTAAAAGTGACAACTAGAGGTGCGCGAGTACCCGCAAAAACATGTCAGGCTGGGTAGGGTTTTGTGATTGACATCGAATTGGCTCAGCCTGTTTGAATACCCAAAGTTGTTCGAGTTGCCCGAATAACAATTGTAGACGCTAGAGAGGCTTGAGAGTTAACACGGTTTGTGTTAAGATATGTAAACTATCTCATTGAGTATTTACATGCGTATAAGAATTAATTTCATTGTAACAATTACGATTTAATTACGCGTGATTATTTATTAATTATTATCGGTTGAAGAAAATACTTATACGTAGCCTGAGTATACATATATAATCGGTGTAAGAGTTTAGATCTTATTTAATCGTTTTATCCAATTTCGTTAAACTTATTACCTGTTTGAGACTAAAAGCAGGTGGTGATATTATTCTAAGGTTTTAAATTCAAGAATCTGAAGCTCCTTAATTTTCATTGAAACTTGAAGAATAGATGGTGCATTCAATTTACCAGCAGTATTAAATGATGCTTTCTGCGAGTGTCAAACGCCAGAGGT
The DNA here is from genome assembly GCA_026168455.1 of Theocolax elegans. Lineage (NCBI taxonomy): Eukaryota > Metazoa > Arthropoda > Insecta > Hymenoptera > Cerocephalidae > Theocolax > Theocolax elegans. Next base: position 84,791,148 of record CM047425.1, read on the forward strand.
ATTTAATATATTGTTAAGATTAAAAGCCTAGGCGACGAAGAATTTAGATTCGTTAACAAGAAAATTGTGTCCGACTTCAAAGTATTATTATTGCTTTCTTCTCTGTAATCTGTGGTAGAGGAATTCGCCGACCAATCAAACTGTGGATTGGTTAATTCGGTAAGTTAGTGCATCCCATTTTTTAAACCCTATTTGTCAACTTTGTTATTGAAATAAAAAGTTGAGAATATATCAATACATTTATATATATTATCAATTATATGCTAATGAAATCCTAATAAGTTAATATTTGTAAATGCTATATAACGGAAGGTAGACTATAAAAGCGGATAGATATTCATAATGACAAAGAAGTAAACAAATATAATTCTATAAATTATCACATTTAATCTCCTCAATTTGTAGCATATGTTTTTTACGTTTGTTTGAGCTGGTTTACTTGTATCTAAGTGGACCGATTCTTATTTATTAAAATATAATTTAAAAATAATTCAAAAACATAAATAAATGTTATTATAGTTATTAAATGTTATCAGTTTCTTGCTTTATACATTTATTAAATATCACCAATCTATTGCACATGTGACCCAACAGAAAGGTACATTCACGCATATGTATCCGAATGTGTTTATATAGTATGAACGAATATGATGGGCAGCGACAGTAAAGAGTGCGAATGACCTGCAAAAATTAAAAATTTTAAACATATTTGTTAAACGAAAACAAAAATACATATTGAAGAAAAATATAAATTTTATAAAATTCAACAAAAGAAGTTTCTGCGATTTCTTTCTGACAATTATATAAAAAATCTTTATTTAAGTAATAAAAATAATAAAAATTTCATTTATTATTGTTACATTATACGTTATCTATTAATAATTTATAGAATTATTATTTTGTAAAACAATTCTTTAAAGAGAATTTTCAAGTGGTTGCGTGCAAAGAGCAGATGACATTTTCAAGTGCATCTAGCCAAGGATAACAAACGTTTTCAAGATCGTCTGGTTCAACAACAGTAGCGAAAACACCTGCAGACTGGAATCGTTGTCCAGGCCACTCTGAACCCACCAAGTCCTGAACCACTTAACATCCCGGCTCTTATACACGCGACATACTCCCAGACAACATAGCGTTTGACAATACGATACTGGTCGATGTCGCACCCAGTAAAACCATTTACATTTCATTAAAATATTTTTAATTTCAATATCAGACCTATTTAGTAATTAAAAAAGTATTTTTGCATTGTATAATTTTTATTAAGTATAATTACACTTTAAGTATTACAATCTTTCGAACAGTTTAATATTCAATATAATATCTTTGTTAACGTTAATTCTAAGTTCATTAATGATATCTTTTTATTATCATTGTAATATTATTATTTTGAAATTATTTGAGAATATATTAATTATTAAAAAAGTTATCAATAATAAATAATTTTTAATCGAACTCAGATATCTAATTGTCGATTTGTACAATAAAAAAATATACAGTTTAATGACGTAAAGTAATAATTGTTAGCAAAAAACCATTTTGATTGTTTATTAAATTTTTAAAAGCTCGACGAATTTACCCGTATACTTGCATGGCTAGTATTATTCGGAGCTAATACGAGGAATCGGGTACCGAGTTCCATTAATTAAACTGACTGGGACAATTAAAACTTCAAAATTTTCGAGTGTTCGTATAAATATTCACCATTTTTAAGGTAATACTTTGTAAATCGAGAATTTAAATACTGAATTTTATTTTTTTCTTTAACAATTCTGAAGTAAAAATAGCACTTTACAATAGGGCTTAAAACAATAGCAGGTCGAAGTTGAATGACTGTTAAAGTTACTTCAATAAGTATCATTTATTTTAAATGATCAGTATCAAACAAAGTTCAAACTTTAACAATAGATAGCATGTGAAAGACTACATTGGATATATAAAAGTGTTATCATTCCTAAATTTTCATTTTGTCTCTCTCTCTATTCTCTATTCTCTATTCTCTTTTCATTGAAATATCGTTTGTCATATAGTTGTAAGCTTATTTGACTTTCGTTTCAACCATAGCTTTATTATACCAGATATTGTAATTTACTTTAATAATTCAACTAAAAGTAAATTATGGTATTGAATTATACATTCATTAAACTATTATGAGATTATTTCAATAGTACTATCTAATTTACATTTTAAACTTTAGATTTAATAAATTGAACTTTTATAAAAATGTTTGCATCCTATCGGGATCAAGATATTTTGTAAAAAACTCTAATTGAACTTGAATTTGAAGAATAATTATTTTATGTACGATATATATTTCCAGAAATTTTTTAGCCTAAATAAACGATTTACGTCGTCATTAATTGAACGCTATATGATTTATCTAACTTTATAATTGCATTAACGAAGTGTCATTAAATATCGCGTTTAATTTTTTAATGTACACAAGCATTGACGTTATTATGATTAGAAGTTGTAAAAGAATAATAAAATAGTGAATATCTCCATCAATCATCTTATTTATACGTTACAAGTACAAAAAGCAAAAGGGATGTACAAAAAATGTAATACATTAACTGCGAGTTGGTTACAGAAGGAAGTAAGTCTGACACGCGAGAACATTAACGAAATATCTTGACCTCATTTTCTTGGTCAAGGTGCGATGCGATCTGCAGTTAGTGCATATGAAGTACCGTAAACCACGATCCCGAATTAGTTTCTTAATATCCATTCCATGCTTTGCCAACTGAATTCGCGGTTGAAAAATAATGGTCAACACGGTGTGCAAGGAACCATGAACCGAATTTCCGCCAGTAGGTGCATTACTGATGCACTGTCGACAATTATGTTTAAAATGTAAAAAAAGTGAGATTTCATTCAAATTTTGACTCGTATGTCAAATAATTTATCCCGTCAGCTGCATATTTATATTTTACATTAAATGGTAAATAAAAATTAAAGGAAAGGAGAGAGGAGTGATGTGATTCATTTGTGCATATTCATTATATACTTATTATTTTAAATTCAGTTTTTTCGATAAATAACATCAAAATTTTATCATCAAATAATTGTAATTTTATATACACATAATCAAAATAATTATTTATATATAAAAGCCAGAGTTTCAAAAGATACTCTAAAAATATATTTATTTTGATTTTATTAGGAGCTTATAATAACACTGATCTATATATATGACTTCTCGGTAGATGCAATAACATCGCATTTATGTATGTACCGTGGAAGTACAGGAAAGCTGTCGAGTGAACGTTAAGAAAACTATCGATGGATCCAAACGGTGCAGTGTATCGCGAACGTTAGCCTGGAGATGCAATATTCCGTTGTATCTTCTTTTGCATTTTCGTTCGTTTCTTTCCAAGGTGAATATACGATTGAATATAACATATTTTTTTAAACCTTACCATTTGATATATAATGGTACTTCCGTGGATCACGACCAAGTCATCAATAGATTCGAATATAATGAGAATGTTATTTTCTTCCGACTGTTATTTTCGATCCGTATAGATTCAGAATACGTACCAGAATATGTTGTACCATTATTTTTTCAATTGACTGGTTTTCAAAGAATTATATAATCCGACCAAGTAGACCATTTTTTCAAATTTTAATCAATTTTATTTATATTTGATGCAGAAAAAGTGGTTTAAAAATGTTTTCTCTTTGTGCTTTTAAAATAGTCAATATGCTCGAATAGTGTAGTAATAAAATATAACTTTAAAACCTTTTAGGTCACCGTTACAAAAAGCATAACCTTAATTTAATAAAGAATTGTTATTGTCACTCTCGATTACGCTGCATCAAAGAATTCTAAATGAACACACACTATGCTCTTTACGAAGTATATCGACACTTGATATTATATTTTACTCAAGCAAATTAAATTATATTAATTTCATTATTTCAATTAATGCAAAAAAGTGAATAATACAGTATAAATAAAACAAAATCAATTGTATTAATTGCTTTAATAAATTATCATCGGCGTTTATCTCAAAATATTTAATGATAACTTCCGTTAAAAAAAGCAGAAAATAATTTTGCGATAGAATTGAAAATAATTTTTAAAATCCCTGCACTGGATTAAATTTACATATATCAAAGGTATAAATAATTAGTATGTTATTGTCAAATATTATTAAGTTTTAAGTGCAAACATAATTTATCGACGTAAAAACATTAACGTTTGCTTAATAAAATTTCGAATTCATTTATAACAGCAAAGTTTGTTGACATAAATACGCTGTACATAAATGTTGAAACGCGACAAAAAATAGAGTTCAAAGATACGAACGCACAACCCGAAGAGGTTCCCATATAAAATTTAAATGTACGATGTAGCACATGGGTAAAACAAAGACATAAAATTTTTATGGATAAAATAAAAATTTATCAAATGAAATTTTGTATAAAATCATAAATAAAAATTTTATAAATTATATTTGTTTTGAATAATTTATTTAATTTCATATTTTTAAATCGTAAATAGCATACATTTTGCCGTTTCGTATAAAGTAATCAGATTTGTTTGTTATAAACATTAATTAAATACGGTAGAAAGTACAATGTTATATGTATCAATTACAATCCATATATATTTCAAAGCTATATACAAGTGCCAAATACAAAATGGTGCTTTTCATGTATTGAAAACATTTCATGCAAATTGTTGAGTTTAAAAAATTTTTGCGGCGTGATAAATACTCTGAAACAGTAAATAAGTTATTTTTTATTCATGCAGTAATAACTAATTGAGAATTAATTGCTGGTTTTTATTTTTATAAATTAAATTTTGAATGTTCTTTGTTTATAAAGATTAGAAAAAAGTTAATATAATAAAGTTAATAAATCCATTCGCAAAATTATAAATAATGATATATGTACTGTAACAATAATAAAAATATTCCTGTTAATAAAAGGTATAACAATGGAAAATAATAAACCGTATGCGGTAAAAAGCATAAAAAGATGTTGATATAATACAACGAAATATAGTAGGGAGGTACGAGGGTATAGAGGGAGAATGACGAAAGGCGAGGGGTGTAAACCGTAGACCAGAATCCCCAGGCGGTTTATTGCAAAATTCCGCGGTGCGGGTTCTTAATTGCGCGGGTCTGTGGTGACGGGGCGACGGAGCGACGAGGCGCCTGCCCGCGGGCAGCCAAACTTCCGCGATCGACTTAACCTCGCCGGGCTCACGGGGCCTACGCTACGTATTACTGATTAACAGGCTAATTTCATTTGCCTATGCCTATATACATATACAAACCCGTGCGCGACCCTTTTCCACGAGGACCGCATTTCGGGCTTCCGATTTCCCTCTCTTTGTTCCTCCAATTCTTATCAACATTCATTGGTCTTTCTTCTTTGTTTTCTCTGAATCCACAAGCTGTTGATTTTGCAGAACTCGCGGGGTTTGTACTAAATCCGAGACGCGCGCTTTTCTAACTGTTTTTTTAACGAGGTCATGCGTTTGCTTTATCATGGACTCTGGCAAATTAACCAGATATATGCTTTGAAAGTGTGTATCAATACTGTCTAATATAATATTTAAAAAAGTAGTAAGAAATTACATTATAATTTTCTCAATTTTTAAATAATCAAATACTTCTTTAACTTTATATTATATATTTAACAATTTACATAATTACACATGTATTTATTTTATTTATGTGAATAAATATTATTTTCCAAATGATCTGAATAAATCAGTACATTTTATAAAATAAATTTAAAACAAAGTTATTAGAATGAAGAGCACGAATATAAAAATGTTTTCATTGAACAATAAACCTTGAACAAGCTACCAAATAACTAGAAAATATAAATTTATTTTTAGCTAGCACGTAAATGAACTATATGCATTTATAGCAAAATAATGCACTTTATTTGGAAAGGAGATTTATTTCTATTTTTGCTTTTTACTGTTATATCTGATTTATATCTGTATTTTCTAAAACGTTAAATGGCTATATTTCTAATGGCTTACAATTCAAACAAAAGTTCATTTTTTCGAATACCGCCTGTTAATACTATGATTATTTCTTATCGCTTGAAATTTTATTAAAAATAGGAAAAGAATAAATTAAAAAAATTAGATAATCTTCAATCCTCGTATATGAAAATATACTAAAAAAACTTATATATTAATTAAGAGAAAAATTATATTCCAGCAAATAAATACTCTAGTAGAAATCGTAGTTCATATAATAAATAATACATTTATATGTATAGACGTAAAATATGTTCATTTTTCACATCCCGATGAATAGTTATTCTTTGCACTTCATAACCATTTAGCGAAATAGTAGATCCAATTTTGGTTGTTTTTTAAGTTACTATTGAAGTTAATAGGTTTGACCAATGAATTTGCTATTAAATATACTTACAGTGAAAATATGATAAATTTGCAATGAAACAAACATTTAAAATTTCGGTTTCGAACCGAATCTAGATATTAAAGTTTACTATTCAGTGAAATGGGTCAAAAAGCTTTTGATCACAAGCCATATAGCAATGTTTATTATCTATAGTTTTGAGATAGTCATTTCCATCAAAGCACGAATATCCTATAACGAAATGTGTAAGCAAATATACATTTAAATATTGAAGTACTAACGTATTGTTATTACAACGAATATATACGTCTCTTTAAAAAATGTTTGTTTTTTATATGGTACATGGTAAAATCTTCTAGTTTGAGTAATTATATAAATATACCAGCAATTGCCATCGTACTTCCAATTATATTAAGAAGTTATCTTAAATATAATTTTTTAATGATCTTAATTATTTCATATTTGGTTATAATAATTAATAACAATAGTTACTATATCCAACAAATATAATTTCACACAGTAAAATAATCTTTTCATAGGATTAAAAATGCTTAAAATGATAAGAAAGAAAAGTATATAATTCTATCAATCGCGACATTATCGGTAAATAATGATCTATCGATCAAAAAGCAGATATATGTAATTGTAACGAAATCATATTTTATGCGGATGTTATTCGGATATTATATCTGGATAGATTGAAAACTAAGGTAAAAATACTAAAGTAATATATTTAAATATTTTTGATTTGTATACTTAAAAATGAGGATATATTCTATTTTTTTTATATTTTAGTGATTAATTTATTTGTAAATTTTATTTTAATATTTTAAAAATAAATTAAAAAATTTTTTGAAATATACAATGCATTTTACATTTTTTCTGTTTAGTTATTACAATAAATTATTATTAAATCCTAAATATTGTATTTACTGAAACTACTCTTTTATCATATCATTATTTCAATTTTTATATAAATTTCGTGATTGCTATAACTAAAGCATATAATTAGCAGATTTTCAGCTATCATTTTTTGGTTTGGGTAACTACAAAATTTTTTCCGTATAACGTTTCTCTAATCATACAAGTTTCTTAGTATACCAATAGCATAATTTAAGTTTACATGCCCTATGACACTCTTTAATTTAGTCTTATAATATTTTATGCAAAAGTTATATGAATATTGTAGTTCAAAATTTTTAATTTTTATATAAAAAAAATACATCATAATATTATAATTTTGAATTCAAAGTTCAAATTTTGCAGCGCTACCTTCAATCGAGAAACTTCGTTATGAGGGGCTTTTCTCTACTTTTTTCCGACATAAACTTTGTACCTTCCTTTTTTTCTGCCTTTGTGAAACTCACTTTAGCGATTTAAGGGAAAGAGTCACGGAAATTAAAACTTTTTATCTTTTCACTGTAACTAAATCCGATCGAGATACTTTACTGTGAAAAATGGCGTATGGTAAAACTGAAGAGGAAATTATCCACACCATGGTCTGTAGTCGATAGGACATAAAAAAAGCTCGTAGTTTACGTAAGCTGAAAAACGATATCTTGGTATACATCTTTGTATATAAAACTGATACCTCGTTAGAAAAATAAAATTAGTAACCGCCTTAACATTAATAATAACGCTGTATTCATTTTTAGGTCGTAATGATATGCAGTACACATAAAGCATTCAATTTTTTTTTTCAATTTTTATAGTTAAAAAATTAAATACAATATTTGATGTAAATTGGTACATCCGATGATGACATATGTATCATTATTGGATATACAAAAATTATTATATATAGAAGTATAATATACTACCTAATGTCCCTGGCAATAAAAAAACTTAAAAACATGAGTTATGTTCAAATAATATTTATTAAGACATTCTTAATACACATTTACTGCATTTGATTAAAATGTAATATTCCTTAATCACGGATCATTAAATACATTCCGTTTGTTTACATATATAAAAATTGTTTATGCAAAATAACCTATTTGTTTAATAACATTTACTGATTTAGTAGAACTTTATAGCAGGCGACTAATGCGGTATTTTCGATATAAATTCTAAGAATTATAGTTTTACACCCTTCCCTCTGCCCGGACGCAACGAACAGTACTTTTCGAATTTACTTATTTACTCATCAAGCATGCAAATTAACTATGTAAGTTTCAGTGTTCCAGCAGAATCTCAAGACCTGAGCCTTTTTATAATCATCGAAAGAGGATGAGACAATGTACTAATATACATCTAAAGTAAATTGTATCACTGATTTTGAGCAGATTCTAAATTCAATTCCAAACAAAATTTTACTATTACCAATTTATCGATAAAGTAAATTTCTGATTTATTCACATTAAAATTGAAATTTTATTTCAAATACTTTGTATCAATAATTACAGTACACTTTGCAAAAAGATGTTACTATAGGTGGTACGTAGTAACATTTTTTTCTGAATTTCCGGAAAGTGCACTAATTGTAAAATATATTAAATATTCGCATGTGCATGAGATATAACTCCTGTCCAATTCAACTCTCCACTCTTCTGTATGTTTTTGCGGATAACACGAAATATGGATTAAACCAAAATCTACCGTTACAATATTTCTAGTCCATTACAAATGTATTGCTTAATAATTAATAAAGAAATGAATGTTTAACTCCGCGAGAGTAAAACATTAATAATAAACGTAAAAAATCGGAGGTTAGCGAGCGTAGGGAACAGCCTCCCCTGCGGCTGGAAATATTAAAAGTTTATGAACGCTTTTATGAATGTCGTAAAATCAAAAGTATATCAGTAATCTGTTATAACCAAATAATAGTTTGTATTATATTGATTTAGTCGCTTGCAATTTTATTAGTACAAGCAATATTGATAAAATAGAAAACATGTCTGTGTGGTTTTCGACACTAATGTAAAACCCTTGTTATTAAAATAATTACATTATTTTTAACTTTTTAGATTCAATAATAAACATTTAAGTATATAATATATGCAGATGATTTTACAGTAATTTTGTGTGTTGACTTTTTGTATTATTATATAGTAATCAATTTGAAACGATCGTTATACCCTAGTAGAAATGTTATTGTGTGCAAACTAGCTATTTAAAAAAAGTGACTAATTACAAACTATAAAGTTCCTAATCCATAACCATTGAAAATGCGCAACTTTTTAGCAGGGTTACGTAAATTATTATTTTACGTGTCTCTACATGAATAAATATATTGCTACTTTAAAATTTACCTCTCGAAGTTGCACACTACTATTTTGGTATATTATACTGTGTAGCATATGGAAAGGCAAGAAGCAAGCTATGGTCCACGATGCTATGCAATTGCTTGCGTTCTTCTGCATATTTTGTATCACTCACTCGACGCCCCCTCAGACGCATAAAACTCGGCGACCTACGTGACATCTGCAATTGTTATACATAAGAAAATTTTTAACCTGTATTAAAATGTTGGCTAGCTATAATACAATCGTCGAATGTTATATACATACATTAATTCTTTATCTCATTTTATCAAACTGCTTAACCAAATTTTTTGTACACTCCAATAATGATTTTACCTGCTGCAGAAAACATAAATATTTCAGCTTTTGCTTTTAATAAAAATCGCGTGATATATTACAATTGTATTTGCATTTACAAAGTTGCAGTCGTGACGTTCATTTATGAATTATGAGATATAATAACTTCTAATAAAAGGAGGTCGCTTAAGCAATGATTCCGCGTATGAAATCATAATAAATATGGGAATTTCATCTTCCTTGATTGAATAGAATTACTTTAAAGACCTAGACTCTAGTAACTCATGCAAATTCTAGATTTTTCGCATTACTTTTTCTCTATTGTGCTTTAACTTCACATGTGCTGCAGATTGCATAGACACATTTCAAAATCAAATTAAAAATTAAAACCATTGTTAAAATTAAACCGTATAAATATAGGTATTTTTTCTTTTTTGGAAAAAAGTACGGTGTAGTTAGATTGCAATCGTTCATAATTTTCTATCCTGCTGCGTGTATTTTGTCAGAAAAATTGCATCTGCTAAAGGTAAGGATAAGAAAAAAACTCTTAGTAAAATGATTTAATGAAATTTTATTTGAAATTAAATATTGTCTATCTTTGACGGATTAAAAGAAAGTGAAAAGGTTTTAATATTAACATAATTTAGCAATAATTGTTTCTTTATTGAAATTTGCATAAAATTACTTGGAGCTCAGGAGACACATATTTTCTTCAATTTATTTAATTTTAAACACTAATTAGAAATAAAGTATTAAAGAAGTTTCAACGGCTAAAAAGAACTTTTCATTACTTTCTTTGACTTGGCCAATAATACTTTTAAAACTTAGTTCATTTTACTTCTCCAACCATTAAAATTATACTCAAAAGCTGCATGAAATTATACATAACTATTAAAAATAGTTTCGAATGCTACGAGTTTATTCGATATATAACGTATATTATACTATGCAACTCCAATGTAAATTTCGCACAAAATAAGGCGTTTAAGTATTGTTAACCAAATTTTAGCTGAGTTTAATAATATATATATATATTTAAATTATATGCAACGTTCAAAAACATTTATGCAAAAATATGCTAATAGAATAAAATATAATTTGATATTATAAGATTATTACAAAATGTACATATTCGTCGTATACTTTAACAAAAAAATCAAATATGTATCCGCGAGGAGAATCTCTTGTTATTAGCTTTTATGTATATTAGTACAAAGCAGCGTATTTGTTCAAAATTCATTACTGAAAATATGTACCTCGAGAGATAAAAAAGAAATAAAGCCTTTAATGAATGCATTTCAAAGACATCTACTGCAGTATTATCCTTTTAAACAGACGAAATCATTTGTTTAATATTTCAGAATTACGAGATTCTTATCATGAAAATAATTTCTGCTGTACATTTTTAATACTGATATATACGTAAATAAATTTTATAAATTTTAGAATATATTGCTATAATGGTAATAAATTAATGAAATTGAAAGAGTTTCAATTGTACATAATTTAGTGTTTATCGGTCTGGCCTGATTTATGTTATAATACGAATGAATATAATATACTAATACTTATTTTTAATAGGTTTTGAGTTTTTCGTTATTTCACGTATAAAATGTATTCTTTAATCGTTTTACTGAAAACGAGAGTCACTAGTGAAAAAAACTTAACGAGTTCAATTAAAACCATTAAGAGTTGTACAAATATTATTTTTAATTATAAAATTCTCGATGATAAGAAAATTTCATAAACTTATAGCATACTAATACCACGAGCCCAAAGCCTCGGCACCTATTAGTAAATAGAGCCGAGAAAATATAACCATAATAGTTCACTAACGAAATACGCGCGAGACGATCTTATGAAAAAAGATTATAAGACCGCAATATCCCGCGAAAGGAAGAGGATGACTTACGCAAGAAAGTTAATTAGAGACGCGACGATTGAGCAAGCAGTTCTAGGCGTAAGCGTTGGGATCACGGCTGACTAACTCCATCGGTGGAAACTATTTTACGAATGGATCACAAATTGTTGCGCTTGACCGAGCAAGAGGCGCAGGAAGACAAGCCCAAAATCGAGTCATCGATACAGCGAACAAAAACTAGCTCCCACGCTTTCGGGGTGGTCGAGCGCAACAATTTCTGGGTTTGTCTGCTAATTAAAAAAGATACTATAAACGATTAAATAATTTCATTTAGTTTTCCCTTGCTCTCCCGAGGAAAGTTTAAGCAAAGTTGCATCGAGAGATTTCTACCTAAAAGCATTCATTAAAAAATTCATAAACATTCTTTTGAAGTTTAAAACTGATAAAGAGCATATACCAAATAGTATAAGCGGTTCTTACACGAAATTAATAAACAATACTGAATTTACATTACTTTTAATAATAAATATTTCGGTGAGATCCTTCTCTTTAATGATACATATAAGAATTTCTACTATAGCAACGAATATTGAAAGTAACAGTAACAACCTATAAAATTTGTATACGGTTTGATAATTTAACAATAAGTTCAATTGACAATTATTCAATGATACACAAATTTATCTAATATTCTTTGAATACTTCCAATTCGAAATAATATCATTGTAATTTCAACTCTTCATTTTAGAATTATAAAATTAATTTTATACATATCCGTATAAGTATATGTTTTAATTAAATCGGGTAAATTCGTCAATCTATATGAGTGGCGGTGCAAATCTACGTTCGTTTTGAGTGAACTCGCGGTACACTTTTGAAATTCATCTGGTGAATTCTTTGTTATAGAGTTAATAGTTAAAAGAGTTGATGAAAACACAAGCAGCTCTACTTATACAGAGACTTGATAATTTCGAAGTTAAAGCGAATACTTCAAGAACTTTTATTAAAATTCAACCTGATATAAAACTAATAACATCAATGTTGTAATTGTTTCAATAACATTAAATTATCTCTAGTTAGGTACTACTTTTTATTAGAAGTTGATTTTCAGTACTGTTTAAAATATGACCTACAAACATAGAATTTATAGTATCAGCGATAAAATGGTTTTTTTTCTCGAAGTGTGTAGACTTGCACCGTAGACCCGAGGTGTGCATACTATTTTATGACGCATGCAAGTGAAGATTTCGATGATACGTCACGTTTGTGCATATACGCCATTTTTCATTCACAATTTTTGTTTCCTTCGCATTTTTGTATTTTTATTAAATAAATATAAATATTAAACAGATGTAAGCAACAAATAATACAATTGTTTATTAAGAGAAACTTAAAAAATTATAAAGTATGGACTTGTATGCAAAAATTTACATTATAATATAACAGTATTTAATTCATTATTTTCATTTCAATTTTTTCCAATTTTGATAGCAAGTCCACTTACAATTTTTTGTTTAAAATATTTGATCTGCACTTAATTTAAATTTGACTTCCATCGACTGTGTCAGATCTAACTGTTTTAGCAAAAGTTATTACAAATCGATGTTTTTTGCATTTCGATACTGAGAAATATCACCCCAACTTCTTTAAAAAGTGTTAAAAATTATTGTATGTGTACATCAATTTTGAAATTAAATTGGATTTTTAATTGTAAAAGTTATCTGTCATATTTAAATATTACACGTGAAAAATAGCGTGTTATTCAGGATTCATGTGGTCGGTAGCCTACATACTATTTTTGGTTGATAATACACGTATAAATATAAATGAGTATTGCTAATAATTAATATAAAGTAAGTGTAATATCAGTAAGCCATAGCGTAAAATTTGTAAAATGTTTTGTGTCACTGCTTCATTTTTTTAAAACAAGTCAACAAAACATCTTTTTGATTTTACAATACTTATATAGTTGAACTGCTATATAATAAAGTAGTTGACTATCGATTTTTTTTTACTCGTCATCTTATTAAAGTAACAAAAAGACTCATAAAATTAATTTTTAAGGAAACCTTAATTAGTGTTCAATAAAAGTAATAAGAAATAGATAAAAAAATGAAAAAAAAGGTAAAACCATTAATTAAGAGAAATTTAAAAAAGTTTAAGCCATTGAACGTAAACGAAGCTATCAATTTTGATAATAGTTCGGATAGTCCTTTATTTTTTCTGAAAAATCGAAAGCCAACCACTCCCGAAAAATTTATCGGCAGCCTCGAAAATGTCGAGCCATAGCTCAACTCACAAATCTTGTGGAAAGTTTCTTTGGGGAAAAGAACGGAAAAATAAGTCTCGGTCGTAGCTCACCCCGAGAATTCAAAACCGCGCCAATAAATAAAGAAGTAAGCCGGCGCATGTGCCCAGGTGTTGGGTCGCGTTGCGAATGCGTCGATCGATGCCAGTCGACGTAGATTCCTGAATCTGGTTGCGTTTAGCATAATTGAAATGAAATCGGTGGCGCTCCAAGTGCACCAAATCGCAAGGGAGCTAGCTTGTGCAGCAGTGCGTGAGTGTCTCGTTATCTAGAAAAGCTTCCACCTTCCTCTTTTCCTCGCGTACTCTCGCTCTCTCTCTCTCTCTCTCTCTTTTTTCTCTGTGCGTACCGATTGTGGTACGTACTATCGAGTGCACATGCGTCAAAGGTTCGTGCGTTACTCTATATACACTTATACATGCTTGGCCTTGAGCGAGGTCACCAATTAAACGATCGCGATGGTGGTTGATTAAAACCCAAATTTCCTCGGGTTTATACGTAGTTTCGAGCGAGGGAGGGAGAGAGTACCTATCTCAACTTAGGTATATACTCGAGCGGACCTGATTTGGCTTTTCATTTCCATTTTATAATTAGATCCCGAGATTGGGTTAGAGAGAGGCTACGTTTACTAGGGCAGACAATGCGCTATATACCCGAGTTTTTCCTTTTCTTGTCTCTCTCTTGCTCTTTCTCTCTCTCTCTGACTTTTACTCGGGAAACGAAATGAAGAGTAAGCTTTTCTTTTTCTTTGAAGGATGATGCGCGGAAGCGAATTTAATACGGTTATTAGCCTGAAAAGCTTTAGAAGATGATTTTCTATTATACAACATTGCATATAGTACGCGTGATTTATTTTATTTTACTTTTAATTTTTAAATTAAACATTTAATTATCGTTATTCAATTTAATTAAATGTATTACAAGAAAAAGTATTCGATACATTTTTAAATGTTTTAAAATAATGTCTATATGTATGTGAGTGTATGTAAGTACCTATATAATATTTAAATGTTTAATCTATAAATATTAATTATTCGCACTTGAATATATCGGTCATTCTTGTAATGAATTATTATTATCTATAAACACTTTATTCTTATTTATTATTTACTAAGACTATCTATTTTATTCTTAAATCTAATGACGTATACTTTAGTTTTGGCTTTAATTATAAATCGCCCAATAAATAATTGCACAATTTAATGAAATATCTATATATGAAAAAGTAATGTCGATGTAAATAATGAATGCGCGAAAGATTGACACTTGTATATAACTATTACTTTCTTCGATTTTATTTTATAAACATTGTTCTTGTGCTCGTAAGATACAAAATATTGATTCATCGATAAAAAGGCGTTTCTCTTCGTAACGAAAATTTTGAGAATTGTACGATTATGTCCTTAAAAGAAACTGCTTAAAAAGATAAACGACATATAGGGTGACTGTGCCAGTATGTTCATTATATACAAAAAATATGTGATACAATTATATTTTTGACATTTTTAAATATACAGAAATGTTCGGAAATGTTTTCCTCCTGATCTAGAAGACCAAAAATACTCTTAGTTAATAATTAATTATTAACATTATGTTAAAAAGTAGTAAAAAGTCACATGACCTGTTCATTAATTGGCTTTATTCGTTAATTCATGGTGAAGTCATCCTATATGTATAAAAACAATAAGAAACATATAGACCGCGCTGACAGCGCGTGGCTCATCCGTATAGAATGTCACATGACATGACCTGCAAGCTTGAACTCGATGATCGAATCTTGAGCTCACTATTTTTACACACTTCTTTTATTTGCTTTTTTGCGCATCTTTAATTATTCAAAATACACACTGGTTACATAGTAGTTTCTTTTATTACTTTTCACGTATATTTGTTGGTTGAATAGTTTGAAAGATACATCAAAAATAAAGGAAAGCAATTTTTTCTACATCTAGGACCTATGGGATTCAAGTACATAGGATAAAGTAGCAAATAAATTACTCATAAAGTGGTATTAAATCCATTTCCCAAAGGTATGAGGCTCTCCTAATTAGTTCACTTTATGTAGGTCATTTATATTATAAATTTTAAAAATCAGTGATTCGAAAAACCTCTAGAATAAAAGTTTTAGCTAAATCAGTTCACACGAACAACTAGTGTTACAAAGGATTAAAGTAATCTTTTTCACATTTATTTTACGTTGAATTACAATTGAAAAAAAAAAACTATTCAAATCGTTTTTAGTAAATGTTAATTTACATCTAAGGTAATGAAAAATAGAATTAAGACTATAATACTATTCTAATTAATACTCCACGTCGAAATAATTTATTATTATTATAATTAAATTAATCTATTCCTGAAATACTTTTAGAGAAGTTTTTTAACAAATATAAAGTAAAAGTCCATTTCAAATCAATCAAATTATTTATAAAAAAAGTAATTAGAACTAATTTAAGTACAAATGTAATTCATTGATTGATATAATAATAATTATAAAATATATTCTTAGTTCACCCGGATTGTTAGTCAAAACTATTCATACTGCTTTTCATTATTGTTAATGCACAATGTATTATTAATTTACAGGTTTTACTCAATACATTTAAATAGAACATTGCGATCGGAGAGTATATATTATTTCCAATGAATGTACATTTAAAAATAAGAGCTTAATTGGTAAACGAATTAATCGGATAATTGTATCTAATATAATTTTACATGTATGATTAATTAATGATTATGTGTATATAGTGCATGTCAAATAAGGGAATCCATATTGTTCCGGTAGTTATTATAAATAAATAATTTATTTAATAATTTAACAAAAATGATGGGTTTTAACATAAGCTTTATTTGAAACATGTATATATAAATGATTTTTTTCATATTATGTAATCAAATGGAAAATGCTATACTACAATGTCCCCGTTTTACGATGTTTAATTATTTGTCTTCTATAAGGACACGAATAACTTCATACTACAATAAGACCTTTATCCAGAAAGTAAAGAATTACATGACAGCGCAAAAATATACGTAGTACGTCTTGAAAGAGATATATTTTTAAACTCATCTTTTATAGTTGTTTCTGTTAATTTATTATTTAATATATAGCATTTGGATATTAATACAAAACCGTCTCGTTATACCGTGATCGGGAATAAACACAATTTAAAAATTGACGATCTGTTTGTTCATGTATTACTAATTATAAATAAAGAGTACATATTAAAGTGTTTATTAATGACAATTCATCAGTGGTAAGTGTTTATTCAGCATTACACATCGAATATGGACTATCATAATTTAGAGTAAACTCATTTTTTATTTATGTAAATGTACATTTCAATTTTAAATGTATAAATTATTATTATGTGCAATACAAAATTATAATAAATTAAATAAATGAATTATTAAATTTCTGTTGTTTTAAGAGTATTACATTTAAAAATCATAAAAAAGTAAAGTTTTAAACAGCACCATACAATAAGTATACTTTGACTGAAGTAACGCTAAGTTGCACGAAAAACTTCAAACTCATTTTTCTCAACATAGCGTACTTCGACATGATTTTTATAAAAATTTGAAGAACTAATTTAGCTAAAATTATACGTTCGAATACTTAACACATACGATTGATAGCCAAACGAAGAAGTAGAAACTTTCACGTTTTTAAAACGCATTAAAAGTTTATTAATTTGAAAATTTAATTTTTCAACTCTCATTAATTTTACATTGATCATTTGACCTCATAAACTTTATAATAGAATTTGTTAGACTGTATTATCATTGATTTAATTTTCGTATACTTGTGTATACTTATATCATTATGTTCAACGTGTTTAAAATTTTAGAATTATATGTATGAATGTAGTAATACTAATATATGTCATATAATGACCAATGCACTTTTTAATAAAGAAAAACTAAAGAGGTTGGAGTAAGCAAAAAAATTACGTATGTCGAGATTATACCTGTCACATAAGTGTATATAGAAATGTATGTTGTGATTTTAGACAACGCCTTAAAAACATAATTTTTCTCTACAATCGTGTATTCTATTGGACCACGCGAGTAAAAATGTGTTATATAGTTCATACATTTATATAGTACAAATCACTGACATTCTGCTATACAAAGAACGTAATTACTTTTATACTTCTCCTTCATTTGATACACATTAAAGATATAATTGTATATAATAAACATCGTAATTAGCATTGAAAATCGACAAATAATTTGGTTTGGAGCTTGTTCATTATACCCTCACCCATAAAAAAATAATTATTTTTTTCTATAAATCGTTAAAAATGGACAAATATATCAATATAAATACAGATTTCCGCGGAGAAACTTTTTTTTGATAATCCAATAATCCAATAATTATTAGTTAAAAATTTTTATTTTTATTTATATTTATATATTTTGTCATTTTATAACGATTTGTGAAATAAAAAGTAATTATTTTTAGGAGAGGTATAACGAATACGACACGTTGGTTTTTTTTATTAAATGTTACGAATATTTCCTTAGAACATTTTCTCATTATATTAAATTCCGTGATTTAATTAAATATCTCGTATATATCGTATAAAAATAAAAATATTATGAATTTACAAAATTAAATAAAGTACCGAATGTACGTCATCAGCCAGTTCTACAAGTGTAAGGTCGAGGTACTTAAAAAAGTTTGTAAATAGAAGATTTGAATTAACGTCACGGAATTAACCGGTTCCTAATGTGCCACTGCATAATCAAATACAAAATATTTTTCTATTACATTTTGTGTTTTTGGTATGCCTATAACATGCAAATTTAAAATCAAAACCAAACCTTTTATTATTATGTTTTATTGTTCTTATTTCAGTTATTTCAATCTAATATATTCGGTATTTAAATTAATTTAGTGTATTTTAAATTTAGGCTTACATTCCACTTTATTATAAAAACAATTATAAATCGTATAATTAAGCACTGCGAATTATTCAATAAAGATATAATGTAGTAGACTGTTTTGAGAGAAAATGTAAATAAATTTCAAAGATGATAATAAATATCGTAATAATAATAAATTCTATGACACATATATACAAATATAGTTTCTTTGGCAAGCTCTTCAATATTATAACTATATGTACGATGGGTGCATAAACTTACAAAAAGATTAAAGTTTTAATAAACTTAATTTAAATTCTGTTCAATTATTTGTTTTCATCGTATCTACGATATGTGTTTATAAACACCTTACGAAATAAAAGGTATACCTACTCAAAACAAAATTACGTATGAATGTAATGGAGAAGAAATAATTAATTAATTTAGAAATTGAATTCATTGATATAATACTGGTTACAAAATTTAGTGAAACCTCGCAAATATATACGTACAAACATATCTGTAAACAAATAGGTATTTTGGACGTGTAAAATAATATGGGGTAAAACTTAATCTCTTGACAATTTAGAATATAAAAATATTTTACTCGCAGAAATCAGTGACCCATAAAACTGATACTATCCTTCCTATTTTGTGTCCTTTATTTGTAAAATATGCTTTCTACTGTAGCATCTGTTACATAAGAGAAATGAATTTTCCTAGAAACTTTGATAAAAGTTAAATTTATGTAGGTATACCTGTATACACACTTTTTTCAAACTTGATTGCTCGAAGAATAAAAGAATTTATTGCATATATTCGCTTGAATTGGACTCGAGAATGTACATTTTTTAAAATATCATGCAAGAATTAATAGAATTATTAAATACTTTGAATCTATCAAAAAATGATAAACATGATTTATTTAATTTAAAACTATTTTTATACCAACGTCGGTGAATCTCTAAATCATTAAAAATTTTAACAATTAAAATCTAATATTACGAGAAAGAATAAAGTATTTGTGACTAAAGTAACCAATTTCTTAAAGAATAAAAAATATAGGTATATACAGTAACTTAATACATATTCATTCGTAAGAAATATTCCTGTTGTCCGTGTGTAGAGAAAAATAAATTTTTGCAGCATTCGCTTAGTTCATACTCCAAGTTGGTAAATAATCTATTAGCTTCCTTTTCATCTATTATAGTTTTTCCGGTTCGAGAATAAGTATACATTCAATGTGTACAAGAGCCGCAAACTTGTCTCTATTCCCGCGTATTTGATTATAGTATAGATGCAAGGCGCGTCGACCGAAATACAGTAAAGAGAAGGATAGTAAGATGCGATATAGCGAGAGACGACTTCCGCGTGCGATTGCTGCATTATTATGCAACCGGAGCTCGCGAACGTAAAAACGAACCGATTCCCGTCGCTCTAGGAAGGCATTACCTGATGCTGCTAGTATATACTTCGCGGAGATAAATGTTTCCTTACTTGCTTTTCGTATTATTTTTTTTGTGGTCCTGGCTCGCTTTCGTATTTCTAATAGACGAGGTTAGAGTGGCGAATAAAGGTGTCGTGATTCGTTTTCACGATGAGTTACAAGTGCTCCTGCAGTGCAACGAACCGATAATACTATATTTATGTGCATGGACTGTTCCTTCCTACTACCGATGTATATACCTTATTTCTATTTTTATTTTTTTTTGTCATTTACACACACGCGTCTGTACGGACGAAAAAATCGACCATTTGCGGGAGGTTTTGTTTTAATGGCGACTTAAGGTGATTCTAGAAGTAATAGTTTATATTTAGAAATCTAATTTTATTACGAAAAAGCTATAAATGCATGACTATATTAGATTTCGTAATATGTTATTGCACCCTAATATGCACAATTCTAAATACAAATATTTGGGTAACACGTACAATATAACCATTGAATGATGTATTACGTAAAAGAATAACCTAACATTCAAGCATTTCAATTTTTGGCATACCGGCCAAAATCATTCTAATTTACGAAATGTAAAGTTACGAATGCTTAATGTTAGCAAACAGTACACTTAATGGTAGAGTATTCGAAAACAAAATCATAGAGTACATTGGTTTGCAGGAAGTACCTGTTGTTAATTACTAAAACATTACTTTCGATAAAACAAAGAAGTACGTTGATTCATTTGCTTTTCGTATTTGTTACTTGAAATTTAATCCCACAAGTACTTAGACAGAATATATACAATTAATGATAATTATTGTTAATTTACAATAAAGCTTAAAAGTGATATACTAAGAGATTTTGCATGTGCATGAACCTAATCTATCCCAATGAATACAATTTTTCTTTATTACCAAGTTTATTGGTTTTTGCAAGTCAAAATTTAAATTTGCATGCAAAACTGGGTTTATGTATATTTAAATGGAAAAGCGCGCATTTGTAATTATAGCCATAATAAAGTGAAATATGTTATATAATCAACCTGACTTTGTGAAATTAATTTGGTAAATATTTTCACGAGCTTATCTAATATGTAGATCATCTCTTTGGTACAATTAAATATCGCGTAATTTTGTGAATTTCGTAAATTTAAAATTACGCATAAATATCGAAAATTTAACAAGTAATATTGTGATGCGATATTTTTGCGCGCGGTACACTGAAAAAAAAATTTTGTAAATTCAAATAAAATTTATTTTAATTAAGTAAACTATTTATTTACTATGTTGCAAGTAAATATTTACTTAAAGGTCAAGAAAAGAATTACTTGAATTAAATATATATATATACTTGATTATAGTAGTAATTAATTTAATCTAATCAAATATTTCACGGATATTCGCAAATATTTGTTTAGAGTAAGAATAAGAAAATGTTACATTAAGTAAATCAAGAGTTTAATCAAAAAAATATTTATTTGTGTGTGATAAATAAGTTTTAGTTTGTAGTATATAATTACCTAAATAAAAATAAAATAAGTTTAAACGGAGTTACTGCATATTATTTGTAAGTAATTATTATAATATTTTAAAAGAACATTTACTTAATATAAGTAAATTATTTCTAAGTTTAGTAGAATTTTGTGTTGTAATAATTAAACATAAATTGAAATTAAGAAAATATGTCGTTGACTTTAAAAAGGCTTGATTAGAATGAACTAATTAAGAAACTTGCAACAAGTAAATACTTACTTAACTTAAGAGTATTTATGTAAGTAAAATAAATTAAAATAGCAGAAGATAATTTTTTACAATTATTGTATTAACTTTGTAGTTATATTTACTAACTGTAATTAACAGTATGAAAGATTATTATATTTTAGCAGACTGAATATTAGTTGTTATACGCAACATATACATTTAAATTAAGGTATTTAATAATTTCTATTTCGAATTTATATACATTTATAACGCAAGGTGTAACGCATTAATGACAGTAGTTCGCAACGCTTGTGTTTATATAAGTTAAATTTGGGTATATATACTGATCAACCAAATGTTTAATCGATTGCGAGATACCGAAAATCAAGGATCCACCTAGTGGACAATAGCAAAACTATAGAAGCGCGAAATTCAAACGTAAGTTCTACTCGACATATATATAATTTACTCCTAAATTTTGAAATTATTTTTTTTACATAAACTAGAGCTATGATTAAAATAATTATTTATTAATACTATTATTAACTATTGTTAGGTGAATTAAAAAATAAACCTTTATTTTATTTTAAACATTTTATTGAAAAAATACAACATAGTAAAATTTTGTTTACTATGATAATATACTATTATCGGAAATATAATGTTTTAAATCGGACAAAATATGCTCATTATATAATTTAAAATCGGAAAGGTTCTTATAATTTACGAGACCCCAATCAGCTGTATCGATTATTTCATACGCACTAATCTGTCTATGAATAGCAGAAATTTTAAGTTTACAGTAAACAAAATAAACGTTTTCTTTTTTATCGATGATAATGTACTTAATTTTTCCAAATGAAAAATGAAAATCTCTGTCGCTTATATTAATAACATTATTTACTGAATATTGTGTTCCATTCGCTCGTACCCAAGAACAACTATCATATTTTGAATACTCATTTGATGGCAACATTTTTGCAAAACATTCGAAATGCTCGACGAAATGTATCTTTATTGTGTTTTTACTGTGAATAATTTCGTCTGTAAAACCAATTCTTTGTATCAGCCTGTAAGCAAATTGCAATTGGATTTTTATGGCAACACTGTAACAAGGATTTTTTCTGCTAGTCATGATCTTACATGTTTGTTTTAAAACTTTATGTTTCCCTTCAAATCTAATGGACGACATATACTTTAATGGACCAAATTTTTTCATAACTCTAGCATAATGAGTAATAATATGGTGCTTGAATATAAAGTTTGAATTGAAAATTGTTGCATGTAAAGATAAATATTTTGTATATAATTGATTAAATGAATCAATGACTTCCAAATTAATGGAATCT